>OZ014494.1:8962704-10220018 GCA_963966045.1 Xestobium rufovillosum
TTTATGAATGAAAATAATCTTTAAGTCTCTTCCTGAACGTGGTGAGGCTGACCCCGAAGTAACTAGCACTACAACTGTTAAACAGTCTAACTAACCGCATTGTACGAAATCCACGTTGAAACAATGCTATTCTTTTTACTTCCCCACTCTTTTTTGCTATGAACACTCATAATTAATCTTTCTAATTTGAATCATTTTCATTCTGTTGTAACATGGACATTCAGGACTAAAAACGTGATGGTTTGTATCCGCATCGATGTTATACTTTTCTTTTGCTACAGTACAATTAATGCACTTTACCGTATTTTTCTGACGGTCTTTTCCTTCATGTTCACCTGAACATCTTGCACAAGTTATTCTATTATTGCAGTATCTTGCTATGTGACCATATTGATTACACTTGTAACATCTAGTAATATTCACATACTCAGTCACACTACATACTGACCATCCAACTTTAATTTTCCCCGCTTCCATTATTGTCTTGTAGGTTTTCCTATCAGCTTCCAGTATAGCATTAAACCTGTAATTGATCGGCTTACTCTTCCTCTTCAATTCAAGCACAAAGTTCGTATGTTCCTCCAATTTGTTTTGTTTGATCATCCTCTGTAAGATGTTTTCTGTATCTTCATCTACTCCTATCCCAATCACTTTTATCAATGGGTTATTCTTTTTTGCTGATGTTACATTAAATTTCTGCCCCATTTCATCTTGTATCTTGCGTTTAACTTTTTCACATGCTGCATTATTCTCACATCTTATCACTATTCCTCCATTTCTAGTAGTCTTGCCCATAGTAATACCAACCTCCAGGGAGCTCGGATCAATATTTTCCTTAAGCGCTTCTTTTATATTCGTCTTATCTTCACTATTGTTTGCCTCCACTATTATAACTGCCTCCCTACTTTTAACCACTTCACTATATTTTCGAAGGTTTTCTCTTTTGTTCATACAGCCTTGTATTTCCTGCTTCACCTCTTGTAAACCCAACAAAAATTGTCTCTCTAGTCTTTCTACTTTTCCCGCGTTTGTTTCTAGATTTTCATCTGCACTCTTATATTGCAAATCCCCTGCATTAACTTCTACAGTCAAGTTAGTTTCATCTGTAATTACTGTTTGTTTCGGAGTAGGTAGTTTGGTATTCATAGTCTGAACCTGAAGGTTGTTTTTCTTTTCAGTTTCCCTATTATTGTTTTCCAGCTCCTTTATTCTGTTTAACAACAAACCATTATTTTCCTTAAGTATACTATTTTTGTCCATCACTTCTTCAAGAAGCTTTTTCAAGTATTTTATTTCTAGTACCTGTTCTTCTACGTCTGTTTTTGTTGTTTTTGTTGTTTTTCTGGTAGATTCACTGCCAAAGTTACTCGGTTCACAACATATTATTTTGTTTTCATCCAGTTTTTTGATCCTATTCTGTAATCTTTCAATACAACTGTTATGGTAAATTGAGTAGCAATTTATGCACACGACAACGGAACACTTTTTGCCACAACATTTCAATTTAGTCTCACTATTTTCTTTAATCCTAACAGAGAGTTCACCTTCTGCATCCACATCAATATCATACTCGGTGATCGGGCCACAAACGAGTCACTCACATTTCTTAATTGCAAAACGGCTTAAACAATTTTTTACTAAAAACTATTTTAAGATTAAAAGTACATTTCAAAATATTTCCAGATGGAAGTTTGATTTTTAAAGGTACTAAGGGAAAAGGAAATAGAAATAATTCAACATTAATCGGCCTTTAGAGTTTAAAAATGCTTCAACATTGACATCACAGCACTCGGCCTGTCTACCCTTGTCCATCAAATGGAGGCATATTGTATAATGTACCTGCAATCAATGAAAGTAGCCAAATTTCCATTTGTGTAATTTATTTTCGTACCTGAACATGCGTATGGAGTCTGACAACAAGTAAGTATCTATAAGGAACGGAACTTCAGAAAATTTGGTGCTACTTCAGATCCCCGCTTGATTCCGAAGAAAGAGAAACAAATACGAGCCAAAGGTTTCACCCTGAATCAGCGGGATCGAGAGATGGAATTCTGAATTCTATGCAGACTTGCAACGAAATTCTTGGTTCATCATTTTGTTCCAGAAGCAAAAAAAGCCTGTGGTCTGGAGGAGGCAAAAAAATAACCCTTTCCCAAAGAAAGCGAAAACAACTGCCTGGACTGGAAGAACTATGGCCAGCGTTTTCTGGGACAATTTTTTAAAGTAATTTTTCGACGAAATGTACCTACTATAAACGCCAAAATTGCTGTTCCACTTTACGGTTCAACTTCGCTTAAAATGCCATAACCAATTACATTCTGAGGTAAAAAAAACCTTAGCAACTGTCCGCCAATAAAAGTTTTGAAGGCGGATCTAAACGATTTTATTTGAATGACAACAAACGTGTTAGCCTTGCACTAGTAAACAAAGGGCACAAAAAATAGATAAATATAGTTCTTTTCAGATATCTTGGCGTGTGTGTGCAGTAATCTGCGCATTACGTTCATATGTCTTTCTCCCTTTTGTAAAATGGATTTGTTGAATTTTAATTGCTGCCGTAAGATGACTTGAGAATATTCTCACGTTTCCGTATTTGATCTCACTCTTTCTTACTATGGTTGTGTGAAACAAAATGATTTCAGTATTAATATGCTTATTTTGCAATATCCAGTGGTCACCAAGCAAGTTATTAAAAATTATTGCCTTTCAAGTATAACTGTCAGTTTGATTGTCAGGTGTTCTGTGGGTGTAAAGATGCCTGAAAATGTGTTTACCAAACAGCGTCGAGAAGTTTTACGAAATATTTTTGAATACTTTACTCAAGAGAAGGAAAATAATGGTCCCCTATTGCCTTAACTTGTGACCAGGAGCGATTGGCCGATGCATCAAAAGTAAGTCTACGCAGCGTGTCGCGCATAGTTGGAGAGGAAAAACGAGGTTTGTCTGCTGCAACGGAAAAAGGCACATCAAATCAAAATGAAAAAGTGAAGATGTAACTGACAGCATTAAAACCAAAGTAAGGAATGCTATTTATTCCATGAAAAAAATTTAAATAACAAATTAGAAACAAAACAAATAGTGGATATTTCTGACACAGGTTTGTGGCGTTTATAACCAATAGCAGATTTAACTACAAACTAGAAAATAACCGGTGTCTTTTGTGTGAACAGGCTAATGTTGTGGGTAAAAGAATACATTTCTTGAGGGAAAACGTCAAAATGCTCATTGCCGTGTGCCGTGTCCAGAGTCGCGGCGCACGCGCTTGTCACGGTTCCTAGCAACAGCAAAATTTTGGAAACTACTGAACTGCTGGCGGTTGCTTGGATAATCGGATATGGCGGCGCAAACGCCAACAAATCTGAAAAATACTATAATCATGTTCTTTAAACGAAAAATCACATCGCCTATGGGAGGGCGGGGCTGGAGTTTATAGTACATTTAAAGCCTCTTACTTTTGTGAGCTGCAATTGAAAAAGTTACGTTCACGTATAGATAATTTAGATCGATGCAGTGCAAACCATTTGGGCACATTGATTATCATTTTGTTGTTCTATCTCAAGTTTGGAACTCGGTTGCCAAAAAATAAATTGTATCTGTATTATGTTGTTTAAGTGCATAGAAGTGCATATTTATCGCATTGTCAAATGGTTTAGTATAGAATAGATATTAAAGGTTTGGCATTCCGAGAACGGATTTTCGTCGCCTTCTGCGCAGGTGGACACACTTGTTGAGAACCTCTGTAGTCAGGAGTGTCGGAGTTTTTTTCGATGTGACACTGCCACGTCAACTTGATTGTCGATAAATAAATTTTAGGATTTAATTCCCAAGTTCTTCGTTAATATGAAGTGTTTAAACACGAAAGGGTTTTTGGATGAACTATTTTGGTTTCTGTAATCGTTAAGTGTTACTGGTAGAATAATTTGTTGGCAAATATTTGCAAAACCCGGCTAATGCAAACTACATCTTGTTGTCTTTCTTGCTGTTCGTTACAACAGGACACTCCTTTTAGTTTTCCTGTAAAACGGCCAATTTCTAGATTTCTTGAAGTTTCAATTTCAAATTTTATAATCTGTCACAAATTTTCAATTTCTATTCCAAATCAAATTTAAATTGTAATTTACGCTTTCAGGTATGTTATTATTTTGATTTTCCCATAAAACAACCTTCAAATTCAACCAAAAATATTGATCTTCCGCAAAGTTTGACAGCAAATTCCTGTGCCGCTGACGGCGACCGGCGATTTTAGAAAAATACCGTAGTTCGCGACAAAACACCCCAGAGTTCCACATACTGACGTCAGTATGTCCCAAACCAGTGATCCCCAAAAGCTGCGCAATGGCCAACCACCCTTTATAGTAAACCAAGGGTAGGATAACCTTTGATATCTACACAGTGAGAAAGGATTTATGTTCTGTAGTTTAAATTTTCTCATAAGTGCATACATATATTGCGTTCATGCACGCGCACGCCTTTTTGTTCAAAGTAGATGCATAATCTAGATCTTGTTACTTGTTACTTTTGTAATTATTATTTCAAAAGTGTCGAATACTCCCTCCTCTTAACAAAGTGTACGCCACTGTTATTTTAAGACCTAAAGATATAAAGTTGCGAGAAATGAAATACGAAAAACTAAGAAGTAAACTTCTGAATTAATAAAACCATACCAATTCACCTGCCTACCCTACTTTGTAAAAGGGAATAACTTCCAATAATGTGAATGCTTAGACGACTTCGTATCATATGCAGCACTCTGTACATGTTTGATGTACTATAAACGCCAAAATTGCTGTTCCACTTTACGGTCCAATTCCACTTAAAATGCCATAACCAATTACATTCTGAGGTAAAAAAACCTTAGCAGCTGTCCGCCAATTAAAGTTTTGGAGGCGGATCTAAACGATTTTATTTGAATGACAACAAACGTGTTAGCCTTGCACGAGTAAACAAAGGGCAACAAAATAGATAAACAATCATGTTCTTTTAACTTAAAATCACACCGTCTATGGGGGGCGGGGCTGACGAAAACATAGCAACGTCCGGCATAAACGATTCGCGTCGCAAACTGGAACACCACTTTTGGAGTTTATAGTACATAGAGAAAATTACTGTCCAATTTGGACAGTAATAAACTATAAACAAATAATAGTAAGTTTGTGAAATTTTTAGATCAAAAACAAATTGAAATCTGCGTACGTACCGCTTGCGGACACTTCATCGTCCCCGAAATCGGAAAAACTATCAGAATTTGTATCGTCATAAGGGTACCATTTACTAGAATTCACAGCGGCTAATATTGCAGACTTCAATTTCCGTCGGGCGTTAAATTTTTTTAATTCTTCTACTGTATCACTTAAGTGTATCCTCAGTCCTTTATCTCTATCCTAAAACAACCCTAAAACGTTATTACATCGACCAATATTTGCAGAGCACTAAACTCACCCTCAGCCATTTATGGTTAAGCACTTCTTGTATTGATAATCGTTGTTTCGGATCTACTGTTAACATCTGCCTAATAAGATCTTTGGCGCAATCACTTATAAGGTCCCATCTTGGAGTGTCCATCTGGAAATGAAATTACATCAGACGTGAAAAATGACGCTCAAGTTTTAAGTGTTACGAGCAAAACTATTTTTAAGAAACTGTCAATATATTCAACGCGGAGACTCACGTGAAGTTTTCCTCGACAAATGGCCTCCATCAATCTGCGGCCTGTTCCATGGAACGGCAAAGTTCCAGATAATAAAATGTGAAGGAGAACCCCGGCGGCCCAGATGTCGACCGCTTTTCCGTACTGTCGTCTCTCGACCACCTCGGGGGCCATGAAACTGGGGCATCCTACACGACCTGAGTAACACAATTAAACCAATCATAAATTCTGGATTAAATCGCAAAGGAGAATCTGTTGAAATTCAGTAAACTGAAGTCCTGTAAAGCTGCTTAAAGAGAAGAAGGGCAACATATTTCTTGTTCATTATGCAATACCTGGTATTTCTTTTATGACTATTGGATTCATTTCAGGTGATATTACTATACACTGCAGGGTGCGACAGTACTAAACACTGACAAGAATGAGTGGCCTAATTGTAGGTGCATTTAATAAACAAACAATGACAACAAAATAAAATATGCTAAAACTGAGTCTCTGAGAAAGCGAGAATGAAACAAGCATCATGATGAATGAGATGATAGAATGAAAAGAGCAAGACCACCGGTCAGCGGGTTAAAATGCGAATATTGAACTTGCCAAGCGACTTGAAAATCTTAAACGTGCCACCGTTACATCAACCAACCAATAATTTCAAGAAAAATTTAGAAGTCTATCTGACTAAAGACGTAGACGCTAAAGAGCATTTTTGGCATAATCGACTTTCTCCACCTTCCTCTCCCAAAACATCTATCGCCTTTACTATTTTATTATATTTCTCTTCCGTGTCTTCATCTACACCATATTCAGTTTAGTAGTCACTCTCCATTTATATAAGGACTGATGGATTCCTGATTCAGTAATTCTAGCTTGTATCTTTTTGGAGTTTACTCCTTAAGAATCGATTTTCAGTTATAGCCCGCGGTACGGAAATTTTATGATTAGTAAAATCAAGTGTTACATTTCGCGTTAACAGCGTTAACTAAAAGTGAGGCGTTACGTTCCTCTGCGCAACACACCTTTCACATTGAAATTATGTGTGTATCTATGGATACGTATATTTCAGTACAATAAACAAAATTATCAAGTGATTGAAGTTAAAAAAATACTGACAGATATTTATCCCTTGTCTATGATTTAGTGTATGTATGTTTGATTAATTGTTTACCGTGTGTCCCGGGAATCCTGAAGCATCCTGTTTAACATGGGAAATTTGAAAATTGCGATTTCAATGTCCCCAAAGTGTTTTAAGGATATTCCGAGTATCAGGACACATACAATGTGCACCAGAGAACGTTTTTGTGCAATATTTTTCAAAGTTTAACAAAAAATATCAAAAATATATCGCGTGGGAATCAACTTCGTTTAAATACAAGTGTAAAGAAAAGCACAGCCATGTCGCAATGGATTAGTGAGTTCAATCGCACGCCGCCGATATTAAACCCGGAGCGGAGCATACGGAGGTTCAAATTCAATAGCGGTTAGTTTACTTTTTTTACTTTTATCGTTATTTTAAATAAACGGCGATTGATTTCTATCAGTAAATATGCATTATTAAACGTTTTATAATTTTTAATTAAACTGGAAATGGACTTACTAGAAAATTATTTATCAAGTGATTGAAGTTAAAATAATCGTTCGTAAGGAGTAAACTCCAGTCGTGTGTCGGAGCTGACCCACACAAGTTTTTTTTATATTCAGTTTCTTGTTACATTCATTTGATTCCCTCCCTGTGTTTGTTTGTTGGTTGGGATAGTGAGAAAGCAATGTGGCTCTTAACAGATGGTGGTCAGTACCACATTCTGTACATTTTAAAACAGGAATTTTGGCTTTGGATCACATAACCAATAATAGATCTCAGATTTCGTGTTGCTTGTGTCCATATTTGAACATTATGCTAAAAACAATATCCACTAACAAACAAAATGGAGGTGATATTGCAATACTGATTTTTTTGAAATAAATTATTCTTATAGGGTGGTGGTAATTTACAGGTACGCCAGTATTCAACAACTAAACTTTAAAAGCAGATTGACTTGACTGAAAATATGAAGCAAGCCCCAATAACCCTATACCCGATTCTTCATCGGATAGGAGTTTGTGGTGTTTTAAAATGGAGGGCTGTAAAGCGATTTATACAATATTATTAAATTCTTTACCTATTTTAAATTGCCGAAAGCATTGTCTAAATCCATAACTTCATAGACGCTCTTGATTATTTCTATTGTTTTATATAATTCGTGCTGCCGTTCTCGAATTACAGCACAACTACCAACTATAAGTAGTTATACTGCAGTTGTTCGAAGGAGAGTGCTCATATAATAATTACGAAAAATTTTCCTTTAGCTCGTAAGCTAAAATGGTGCGCATGTTTTCCAATAAGTGTTCTACGCTTGGTTCTGCGTCTACCTAATATCACTGTATCTACAGCAGGAACAAACAAAACTGTAATCTAATTCATCCCTGCTCGAAAATATGAAACCGGTATCAATTTCAAAAATTAAATAAAAACTTTCGCGACACCTTTACAAAAGAAACACCACAAACCTGCTTTTGTGTTCACCTGATAAATGCGCTTGTGAAGTAGATAAAAAACAGATTTGGGTTAATAAGGTTTCCGTGGATGCCAGACATGTAATGTACAAGTTAAACTTTCCATTAAATGTTGGAAAACTCCTCAAGGGTTTACTAAAACGTGTGTTACGTACTTTTCACTCCCAGCCGCAATAAATATTTGAAATTAAATATCTCTCACATCCTGTCTAGTTTATTGGGTGTTTGTGAAGTATAGTAGGGTAAATGAGGAGAGCGCATCTTTCCGATTAGACCTGGAAATTTGAAAAATTAATTCCCGCCGCTAGAGTGACGTCATTGTAGACCCGACCTTGAATATGGCGATGCTATGGTTTCATTTATTTGTTTTGTGTTAATAACCTGTAATCTTCGTTTTCTTTTGAGAAATCAAAACAGTGCATATGAAAAACTGGGTGAAAATCGATTATGGTGAACGACCCCGTTGCAATAAGAAGTGCACAAAAAAGATCATATTGTCGCTGATGTAAAAATTGCAAGTTATGAAACACAGAAAAATGTAAGGAAAAATGCGCGCGTGAACTATTCTGATCTATGAACATACACATTGTCTTGCTTAAGATTTATACTGATTTTCATCCCGTACAGAAGTTACAGTGTATGGTGTCCCTCAAGATCACATTGCTGGTCCTCTAATTTACTGTGACTCCCATGACAAGAGTTCTAACATCACGATCTTAAATTTTTAATGAAGTTAAGGTTGGTTAAGTGCTGATTTATTGTTCATAACATTACGTCACAGGCAGTGACCTTTAGAAACATTTACCTCATTTATTCTGAATGACAATTGTTTGAATTATTTAAAAGAAAGTAATCGAAAGCATTTTCAGAATTTTAAATATTTAGTTTTAGACACTATTGGTATATTATGTCATGTTTTGAAGAAGTTATCTGACCGTTATTTTTATTTTTTACATCGTAAATATTTACTAGCGGCAGTTTCCAAACAGATTTAGATTTACTGGTTTTCCTGATATTTTTCTGTGTTTTTGATTTTCTGTCTGGCAAGAATGTGCCGGCTTATGTATGATTACAATAAGCGCTGGTTTTAAACGCTTACCAGCTCTGTCAGATTTTAGATACTGCTGTCCCATTGGACTCAGGTTGGTTCGGTAGTCTGACACTAGGCATTCTGCATCAATACACCAAATATATACACACTAATCAACAATAAAATAACAAAAATATTGGTTATATCAAAACTATCTACCAATTTTTGCTCGATAGTGGTGGTAAAAGATTAATAAATGTAGGTATAACAAACTCGGTAATATAACGTATCATAACATTTCCTTTTTTATGTAAAAATAGCTGTCTCCGTTATATCGATTTTACCCATATCAAAAGTCCAGTCATACAATAACATAATACACCATTATCAGCCATTGGGGTGAAGGCGTCACAAATTTTGTATCAGAGAACAATCTTATCAAATTTTATGTGTATTGGAGAACGTGCTTTAACAAATGCCAACGGATAGTGACGCTCTCAACGTATACTCGTACTTACACGTTTAAAAGTGGCTAAGTGTTAGAATGTTCAGAAGATTGCTACACCCCAAAAAATGCAAGATGCATACGCTAGGTATTCAATGTTTATGAATGTTACTTTCAGTTTGTTTTGTTTGCGTTTTGTTTTAATAATTGAACAAAAGAAAAGTTTATAAATAACACAAGTAATCCATCAAATTAAGACATCAAGTTAGTGATTCATTACGTCAGCATCATTATGTATTAATCGTTGAAGTGTCTAACGGCTTTGGGCTGGGCTATAGCCCACGATAGAATATACAATAGGTGCTCGCACGAGCGCGGTCAGCATGGAGCCTTTTCGTCGTCCATGAGGCTAGAGAGAGACAGAGCAACTTAAGAGGGCCACTGCCAAGGGTATTGCGTATAGAACCTACGGTTTTTATTTTAAGCGTTTGGTGCTGTTACATCGCATACGTTTGTAAATAATAATAAATAAATTATACCAGTGTATGAAATATCAGTATCTTAATTTAATGATTTGTTATTTGCTAGTAAATGACATCATTTCAAATATCGATTTAGAGTGGATCAATGTATAATCTCCAGATAAAAATATAACAATAATAATAATAAAGTTCATAATGAATTTGGAAACACCAGTACAAATTTAAAAAAAATAAAAACAAAGTCCCCACTGTTTTGTCTGTGCATGGTATTTGAATTATCTCACTACAGTGAAAAACTGAACATGAGTCTAATATACTCAGATCCGGTGATCTTGCAGGCCACAATATAGATCCATTTGTACCCAACCATCTACCCGGAAAATGATTTTCTAAATAATTTCTGAATATTGCAGAATTGTGTGCAGGGGCACCATCTTGTTGGAAATATACCCTGTTCATGTTTATTAACGGAACATTTTCCATTATCGCCTCTGCGTTAATATTCAATAAATTAATGAATCTCAATCCCGTTAAGTTTCCATCAAAAATTTGGTATGCTAGTTGACACCTCAAAATAAAACACGAAACGTTAAATCCAAAACGTCCTTGCCTCTGACGTTCAAAAATTTGGTGCTGATTTGTATCAGACCAGTGACGTACATTATGCCTGTTAAATAATCCTACGCTGCTTATGTGAGTTTCATCTGTCCAAATGACAGACCGAACAAATTCTGTATTTTCTTGAATTTTATTTAAGTACCACCTACAAAAATTAATTTGGATGGCCTATATTTGCCTTTTTTAAAATATTTTTTGAACTTTTGTTTTGGAAACACCAACTTGTGATTCGATTTCGCGACAAGAAGTTTTTGGTGTCGCCTCAACCAACGATAAAACATTTATTTCTTCCTCTTCCCCATTTTCTTTATTATAAATTTTGTTTCTAGGTTTATTGAATGACCCATAGTGAATTAAATTTGATTTTACGTTCATTGTCAAATATAGAATTTTACAGATGAAATTCGTTACTTCTATAGGACAGCAGATATCGACATTTCCTCTTCATTGACTCAAATTGCCACACTCTCCAAACTGTTTGCACAAGACGACAATAAAAGTGTATATTGCACCAGGTCACAAGATGCGGACAAAGTGGATAAAGGGCAATATTATTTGGCAGCATTTTGTTGTTCTTGAACAAATATTGCTAATGTTATACCTAAGAGGTGCAGAAGAGACACATGGAGAATTACATTAAAGGGACCCTTTAAACGTTGAAATTTCGGACATGTGGGAATATTGGTAACAGGCAACAAAAATAGTCTAACTATACTACATTAAAATCATATAGCCAACAAAACTTTGGCATCCAGCCGAAGGACGTTTCATCCAGAAGTCAATGATCAAGCAAGACTTTAGCGTGGAGGAAGAAAATCCTTCGGGAGGAAATTAGAAGAGGTCGAAAGAGCTTTTCGGCTAAGATGTAGTGATAGATCTAAAAATGTTATTACACATCAAGCACTGTATTTCAAGTGTGAAACTAAAATAATTAAATTCCTTGCTTTTCAGAACTCGCGTTGCCACCCTTTGGTTTTCGTCGGCAATTTATGCTAAGTGCACCTGCTTTTCAATAGTCAAATTAAACCCTTGCTTTACCCAGCGACGTTTTAATTACTTTATCCTTTGAGGGCAAACAAATTAATGTACAGATTCACACTAATTAAGTAATTAACCCTGCGATTCGCAATCAAAAAAAAAACATTTGATCATGATGACAAGGTCTAGCACAGAATTCGTAATTTTGTTGTTTTGTGTTTGTAAATCTTTGAGTTTACCTATCGGAAATACTATAAATTATATCATATTACTATTATTATATGATATTTACTTGTATCATATCATATCATGTATCATGTATCATATATCATATATCATATATCATATATCATATTTTATTACAGTCTAAGATAACCCAGGTAACTCTAAATTTTTTTCGCATGTAGATACATATTGGTGAACACCAACACCTCATTGGCTGAGAACTTTGATATATAATTTTAACCAGGTGATATTTCCACTGTAATACAGTAATATATTTTGGAATGGCGATCTTTTGTTGGTTTAAAATTCGATTGGTCTTGATGTTAATATTACCGAGCTGAATATACATGGACGAAAGAAATTAAAGTCCCTTATTTTACCGTATTTGCTGGCGTTGGCTATGGAATGTCTGTCCGGCAGTTGTATCGCTACCCCAAAACCTCCCAGTTTAACTGGTGCGGAATTTTCTTTTGTCGCTAGAAGTGCGTTTTCTGGCTTAATATCACGATGGATGATGTCATTCTCGTGACAGTACCTCAAGGCTTCTAATATTTGGCGCATATAATGGCTGGGAAAAAAACAATTTCCAATCAGTGTAATTTTGAAACTGGGTTTAATAACTACGAAATTGATGTTGCCAGAAAACAACATAACAAAGATGAAGTAAACACAAGAGTAAACAGTAAACAGGACAGTTTTTATCTGGCCCATATACCTACATGATTCAATTACTCGATTGAGGTCATTTGAAACCACCCTTCATTCTGAACAAAAGTGGATAAGACAAGTGTACCGACTTGCCTCTAAAAGCTGGGTAGTATTTTTTGTCCGGCCTTATTGGCAAGAGAAGGGAAGTGCGAGAGGGGAATCGGGCCGATTTTCCATATTTCGCGCGTAGGAAATACGGCACGCTCAAAATGTGTCATGTCATAACTCTCTCAAAAATTGTCTTATCGAGTTGCAATTTTTTAAATATTATTTCTTAAACTTTCAGAATGCTCACGAAATCTTTCAAATTGCAATTACATAATTACTTTTCATTCCGCTTTGCGATTTTCGAGACGTTGTGATTTTGGTGCAATGGAATTTTCACGTATCGAGGAACTGTGCTCATTTTTAGAATTTGGACAAACTTCCAGCGACAAAGTTATAGAGAAAGGATTGAATTTTATTTTACACCAACATTCAATTCATTATCTCGAGTAGAAAAAAAGTTATGGAGATTTGAACACGATAACCATTCTGGGCGCGTATACAATTTCAAGAGTTACGCGCGCAGAATGATTATCGTGTTCAAATCGCCATAACTTTTTTTCTATGCGAGATAATGAATTGAGTCTTGGTGTAAAATAAAATTAAATCATTTCTCTATAACTTTGCCGCTGGAAGTTTGTCCAAATTCTAAAAATGAGCATAGTTCCTCGATAGGTGAAAATCCCACTGCACCAAAAGACAACGTCTCGAAAATCGCAAAGCGGAATGAAAAGTAATTATGTAATTGCAGTTTGAAAGATTTCTTGGGCATCCTCTACGTTTACGAAATAATTTTTTAAAAATGCAACTCGATAAGACAATTTTTGAGGGAGTTATGACATGATACATTTTGAGCGCGCCGCATGGGAGTCAATACACTTGTCTTATCCACTTTGTTCTGAACGTAACCCAAACCTCGAACCACCCTACGCTAATATTTCACGTAAATGCACATTTTTGACAAACGCAGAAAAGAGAAGTCAATTAGGGAACAACGGCAAAAATAGAGACCGACATCATTTGTTAAAATTTCACAGCATCCGTCATCAACATGGGCAAACTGTCTGTTCGGTTGTTACGCCACTGTGTTCGATTGCACGTGTTGAGCGCGCCCGCAAGGGAATTCAGACAGATAAAATATAAAATATATTTTCTTTCCTTTAAGTTAACAGTAGCTAAGTTGTCGTTGACAAGGAAGCATGTGTATTCCTGTTATTATACTTACAATATTTTGTGTATAAGTTCAATTTAATAAAGTTCAGTTATTCAAGATTATTTTATACAGTCCACGTAGGTAACTAGTTGGTGGTTCGTGTCACAAATAATTGTCACACCACGAGACGCTACATTTTTGGTCCATCGTTCCGAATTTTGGTCCTCGATTGCGGATCGCAAATTTTGCCATCAAGGCTTACAACAAACAACAACAATTAGAATAACTGAATTTCAAGTTTCAACAATTGAAGAAGCAATCAAGCTACGAAGTACAAAGACAAAAGCGGATGAAACTGAAGTTTGCCAATGCCAAAACCGTAAGTCCGTTCCTTTTTTCTCTATTTGAGCGAATTTTTCAAAGTACAAATTTCAAGCAAAACGAGAAAGTTCATTTTTTATGTTATTACATTACATTCCCACGAATTAGCACTCGTCATTTAAAGCAGCGATCTTGGAGGGGCAAAGGGGCAACTCGGCTCGCCGCGCAGGTGTTTGGTTTTATTCCCGAATTCAGGCGGCTGTCATTCGATTGATTTACGATTCATTCTTTTGTATCGCTATTCAGTGTCGTAGATTTTAAGGGTACTTTTACCTACAAATAAAATCAAACGTATCCAATTTCTTATTTTCAATTCCAATTTATTAATCATGTCTGAAGATGCACAAAAGAAGCTCATTGCTCGCAGAGGGCAATTAAAGTCCCAGCTAACTCGTTTCACAACATTTGTTCAAGATGTTTCTGATCAAAATAAAACAAAAGAATTAGCTATGCGCTTAAGAAAACTAGAGGGTGTTTTTGATGAATTTTGCAGGATACAGTCTGATATTGAAATGTATGAAGAAATTGCGAAGGGCGCCATTTCAGATCAACAATCGAATGAACGAGCTGAATTCGAAAACAAATATTTTACGATAGCTACATATGCTCAACAAATAATTGACGAACAAAATCAACCAGCTCCAAGTGTAGTCACTTCTTGTCAAACAAATATTCAACAAAACGTTCCCCTTCCATTGCTTCCAATTTCTTTGCCAGAATTTGCTGGGTCATACGAGAAGTGGTCCAGTTTCCACGACACATTTAATTCATTAATCAATGAAAATAAAAGTTTGCGAAATGTTCAAAAATTTCATTATTTAAAATGTTCCTTAAAATCGGAAGCGCTAAATGTCATCGAACAATTAGAGGTGACTGACGATAATTACGTATTAGCCTGGAATTTGTTAACAGAGCGGTACGAAAACAAAAAATCTACAATAAGGGAACATGTCAAGCAAATAGTTGATTTACCAGTTGTGTCAAAAAATTCGCATGCTTCACTAAGAGCATTTATTGATAATTTTCAGTTGCATTTCAGGGCTTTAAAAAAGCTAGAGGAAGATGTTGATAAGTGGAAAACATTGCTAATTTATTTATTGTCTTCAAAATTAGACATTTCTTCTAAAACAGAATGGGAAATAAAGACAAAAAAAGATGTTTCGCCAACAATTCAAATGTTTATTGATTTTCTAATCGAAAGATGCGAACTTTTAAGATCTATTGATTCAAAACCTGCTCAAGCTACACAAAACAAAAAATCTTTTGAACACAAATCGTACGTTCATGTTGCAATGCAAAAACAAAATTGTGTATTTTGTAAAGGTGAACATCTCGTATATTTTTGCGAAAACTTTCTCAAACTTCCCGTATCAAACAGAGTAAACGAAATGAGAGCCTTGAGGGTTTGTTTAAATTGTCTACGACGCGGTCATACTTCTTATGATTGTACTTTTGGGTCTTGCAGACGTTGTAAGAAAAAACACAATACTTTGTTGCACTTGGAAAGGCAGAACACTGCCAGATCCCAAGACGACACAAACGATAAAAATGCTAAATCGCAAAGTGGTTCTCAAATCTCATCAAAAATTACTTCAGAAAATAATTCAACACATTCAGACGAAATAACCACATCCGAATCTACCGTTGTAGTATCATGTCAAACAAATGATAACTTATTTACTTTTTTCAATCAAAGTAATGCCACGTTACTGTCAACCGCGGTAGTTTTAATTTATGATAGTTCAGGAAACGAGGTATTAGGTAGAGCATTACTAGATAGCGGTGCTCAATCGAATTTTATTACAAAGAAATTATTCAAACGATTAAATTTAAAGTCAAGAAAAATTAATATACCAATTATCGGTATCAATTCAACACAAACTAATATTTCTGATATTGTAAATGCAGAAATTATGTCTACTACTTCCAGTGATCATTTTAACTTACAATTTCTAGTTATTGACGAAATTACAAATAAAATTCCGCAAAATAATTTCAACTGTTCTCATTTAAAATTACCACCGGGTCTAAAATTGGCCGATCCAAAATTCAATTGCTCTAGCGAAGTTGATTTATTATTGGGAGCAGGTATATTTTATGAGTTACTTTTGCCAAGGCAGATTAAACTCGGTATTACCAATCCCATTCTACAAAGTACAAGATTAGGTTGGGTGGTGTCAGGACCACTAGGTTATAAGAAGGATCATTCTTCTAATAAACCTTCGTATTGTAATCTCTCACTATCTTCAAACAAAATTGATGATAGTCTTGAAAACCAACTAGAAGCATTTTGGCGCATCGAAGAATGCGGAATCAAACAAACAATTTATACTAAGGAAGAAGCCGAGTGTGAACAACATTTTAAAGACACATTTAAACGAAACAATACAGGCAAATTTGTCGTAAATTTACCATTTCGCGCTAATTATAAACAACTTGGCGAATCTCAAAAAATGGCTATTAACAGATTTTTATCACTTGAAAAGAAATTAATAAAAAATCCGCAAATTAGGGAAAATTACTGCCAATTCATGAAAGAGTACAGTGACTTAGGGCATATGATACAAATTAATAACGATGAACTTATGGAGAACACAAGTTTGAATTACTATTTACCACATCATTGTGTCATAAAGAATTCTTCTGTCACTACCAGGCTGCGTGTCGTCTTCGACGCCTCTGCTAAGAGTGATACTAATTTATCTCTCAACGATGTACTAAAGGTAGGGCCTTGTATACAAGAACAAATTTTTAGCATCCTGACGCGTTTCAGGACTCACTCAATCGTTTTTACCGCGGATATTGCCAAAATGTACAGGTGTATTGATATGCATGAAGATCATCAAAATTTTCAACGTATTGTTTGGCGGTCTAATCCGACGGATCCATTAGTCCATTATAAATTAACAACAGTAACCTACGGCACTGCGCCAGCGTCCTTTGTAGCAACAAGATGCTTAAAACAATTGGCAATAGAAAATACGTCTAATTTTCCCGATGCAAGTCATTCAATACTTTCCGATTTTTATATGGATGATTGGCTTTCGGGGGCGAACAATATGGAATCTGCTATAAATCTAATTCAGGACGTCGATAATATTTTGAAACGTGCAGGGTTTAATTTAAGACAGTGGACTTCAAATGATCAGCGCGTGTTAGCCCAATTTAGAAGTTCTACCGAAACTACAAATTCTTACACTATCAAGGATAATCAAAGTTCGAAAACATTAGGTGTCTTTTGGGACTCTATCAAGGATGATTTTGAATATATCACAAATAACTGCGAACATAAGTATTTTACTAAACGAATTATTCTTTCAATTTTAAGTCAAATATTTGACCCTCTCGGTCTAATCGGGCCCGTTATAATAAAGGCAAAGATTATGCTTCAAAAATTGTGGCAGATAAAACTAGATTGGGATGAGCAAATTCCTGATGATATACTAATTTCGTGGTCCGAGTTCTACAAAAAATTACCATTTCTAAATACTATTCGCATACCGAGACATGTTTTATTAAGTAATACAATTAAAATGGAAATTCATTGTTTTTGTGACGCGTCGCAAGTCGCTTACGGCAGTTGCCTATATTTTCGAAGTATGAACAAATCAGGTGAATATCTAACAAGACTAGTATGTGCTAAGTCGCGCGTGGCACCCCTTAAATTTGTGACTCTGCCACGTTTAGAGTTATGTGGTGCGCTACTGGCTGTGAAGTTATGTCAAAATGTGTTAGATTCTATCAAGTTTAAACCGAACGAAATATGGTTTTGGTGCGATTCTACGATTGTTTGTGCCTGGATTTCGTCCGATCCTAGTCGATTAAAGACCTTCGTGTCTAATCGTGTCACAGAAATTCTAACTTTTACAAAACCGTGTCAATGGAGACACATACCGACTGATTTGAACCCCGCGGATATAATTTCCCGAGGAGTTAATCCTGACGAAATGCAAGAACAATCACTTTGGTTCAATGGTCCTGAATTTTTGCGTTTTGAAAACGAACATTGGCCATTGCAAAGGAATTTTGAAAATGTTGAAATTCCCGAAACAAAAACAAATAATAAAATTTTGCTGACTTGTCTTGTTCCAAGTGATGATTTAATTTCACGATATTCTTCGCTTTCAAAACTTACAAAAACGGTTGCTTACATGCTACGGTTTAAAAATAATACACTTAATTCGCGTCAAAATCGCGCTGTCGGTAAACTAACCGTAGAAGAGTTAAAGGCAAGTAATTTAGTCATTGTCAAGTTGGTTCAGTCACAGTGTTTTAGTGAAGAATTCACTTCTTTGAAATCTTTGAATGTAGTTAGCAAAGGGAGTAAATTACTACCATTAGACCCATTTCTTGACCAACACGGTGTAATTCGAGTGGGTGGTCGGCTTAGAAAGTCACAATTAGACTTTGACAATAAACATCCCATTATTTTACCCCCTAACCATCATTTTACTGTTTTAGTCATTCGAAACGAGCATTTAAAGAATCTTCACGCTGGACCGCAAACAATTTTATCCAGTATTAGATCTATGTACTGGCCGCTACGAGGTAGGAGCACAATCAGGAACGTATTAAGCAAATGCATTACATGTTTTAGAACACGTCCTCCTAAATTAGTACAGAAAATGGGTGACTTACCTTCATCCAGGATAACCCCATCTCGTCCATTCTCTGTTGTAGGTGTCGATTATGCTGGCCCATATACGATAAAAGATAGCAAATGGCGCAATAGAAAATTCATTAAAGCCTATTTATGTGTTTTTATTTGTTTTGTGACAAAGGCGGTACATTTGGAGCTGGCAACTGAGTTAACTTCCAACAGTTTCTTACATGCATTGAAAAGATTTGTCGCAAGGCGTGGTCTTTGCGCTCATATTCATTCTGATAACGGAACAAATTTTACAGGGGCAGACAAAGTACTTACAAATTTTGTGAATCAAGTTAAAGAGGCAAAATTTCAAAATTTTTTACTCGAAAATAGAATCACTTGGCACTTTATTCCGCCAAGATCGCCCCACTTTGGTGGGTTGTGGGAAAGTGCTGTTCGCTTAACCAAATATCATTTAAAACGAGTTATGAAAAATGTTTATTTAGATTATGAACATTTCTATACGGTAATCGCTCAAGTAGAGTCCATTATAAACTCACGTCCTCTAATCCCTCTTTCGGAGGATCCAAGCGATTTGGATGTGTTAACCCCAGGACATTTCCTGATCGGCAGTCCATTACTCGCAGTTCCTGAACCCCCTGTGCAGGATGGAAGATTAACTTATGGCTCTCAATACAACCAACTACGATCGTTAGTTCAAACTTTTTGGAAAAAATGGTCAAGTGCCTATTTAAGTTCGTTGCAACCAAGATTGAAATGGAAAACGAAGCAAAACATCAACATTGTCCGAGGTACATTGGTCGTCTTACGCGAAGACAACTCGCCTCCTTTATTTTGGAAGTTGGGACGGATCATCGATTTGCATCCTGGCGACGATGGGATAGTGCGGGTGGTCACAGTTAAAACCAGTGATGGTGTGTATAAACGCGCTATCAATAAAATAAGCGTATTGCCGATTAGTGCGGAAGAACCACAATAACATTTTTAAGGTTTTGAAAGGCAATCCTTTCAAGGGCGGCGGCATGTTCGGTTGTTACGCCACTGTGTTCGATTGCACGTGTTGAGCGCGCCCGCAAGGGAATTCAGACAGATAAAATATAAAATATATTTTCTTTCCTTTAAGTTAACAGTAGCTAAGTTGTCGTTGACAAGGAAGCATGTGTATTCCTGTTATTATACTTACAATATTTTGTGTATAAGTTCAATTTAATAAAGTTCAGTTATTCAAGATTATTTTATACAGTCCACGTAGGTAACTAGTTGGTGGTTCGTGTCACAAATAATTGTCACACCACGAGACGCTACACTGTCCTCCCACAGAACGGAATTTCGTAAAAGTTTAACATTAGGCTTTTAGAACAGTGACCGGAAAAAACATTTCAATAAGTGACAAACTTTGAGCCGCATTATAAACTTAGTAAAAAAAATCAGCATTAGCCTTCAAATATATACAAAGATAATCAATCTATCGATTGAAAATTTTAATATCCCGTAAGCGAATGATACAAACAGTAGTCAATCTTATCGAATGGAACAATTTCTGCCTAAGCTGATCATTCGGGAAAAAAGGTAGAAGCAGAGTAACGAAGAGAGCAACCGGAAGAAGCAAATTCTCAAAAGAAAGTATTTTGAGCTTATAGGGGGATTCAAAATTATTTCTACCCTCAAAATAGTATATTGTAACGACCTTCAAAAAAAGTGCATTTCACTACTGCGCTCCACTTCTAGATAGAACATTTTTCATTGAACGGGGACATAATCAAATACATAAAACAGCAGCAACATCAATCTCGTAGGGCGCAAACCCCTGAAATCTCTCTGCGAAAGACATCACGTACTACATAATTAAAAAATTACCTTGCAACAGCTTCACTGTAAACAAAACCAGATGTCGCCCGCCGTACTACCTCGTAGCATAAATCCGAGCCATCCATACTGAAAAAACATTTTAGTTATTCAACTCAAACATAAAACTTGGTGTAAAATTGAAATATTAACGCCAAATTCTCTCACGGAAACTTTTACGTCTGTTTGGGAGAAAAACAACTCTCAAAACAGCCACAAAATATGAAGGAAAACACCTCCTAAATCAACAATTTAATTTCGCCCTGACAATAGCAAGAAATTTACCAAATTCCCTCTGTGCAGAAGGGTGAATATTTTAGTTATACTAAATTCTAAACTTACAATTCAAAAACCATATAAAGCATGCCCTCCGAGGAATATGTTTCTAACAATTCCACGATGTGGGGATGTTTGAGCATATGACATATCGTGGCTTCTCGTTTAAGGTCTGTAAAAAAGGATATTAAAAAAGATGAAACATGGGCTGGATCAATGCCATCAAGTTCTCCAGGGCATCCACCTCTTTTTACAGGAGCTTTTGGTGTCTATCAAAGTCCTTCCTTAAGAAGTAACTACCCTTTGGCACGCATTTCACAAATTGGTCTACTGAACAATTCCTGAAACTATGGCGGTAAGGTAGATCCCTACTGGTGCCGATAAGGCAGATTTCTACGCATACCACTTAAGGAAGATTTCTACGTCTGTAAAAGGAGCATATACGATCACAAATTGCGCTGAAGTCGCCGTCGCCACCCCCGCTGAAGTACCGGATGGCGTTGGTCCAGCTTACCTGTTTTTGCTACTTAAAAGCGTTCTAAGTCACAAATTGTTCAAGAGACTTACCGTCTGTGCTCAAACCGGGACTTGAAGTAAATTTTGCTACGTCTACGACCTTCACCGCAAACTGTTGGCCAGTCTGTCGGTGAATACATCGTTTGACTATACTAAATGGTCCCCTGTAAAGAAAATATTGCGATTAATCTTAATAATAATGACAACTTAACAACTAAAATTTTATGTTATTATAACGAAAGAGAGTGTAGCCTGCCTCTGAGTATCACCTAAATGAAACAGAGAAAATAACTTTAACAATATAAAGATTTTATTCCTCACCAGGCACTCACTTGTAAGTCATTTACGTTACGAATATTTCACAAAAACTAATTAATTTAACAAATATTACTATAGAAGCGTTGTTTGAAATGTGGTGCTGCAGACTCATGATGAAGGTACTGTGGTTAGATAAGGTTAGCAATAGGGAGGTAGTAGAAAGAGTTGGGGAAAAGCGAAAAGTATGGAAGAATAGGAGAGATAGGATGGTAGGACACGTTCTAAGACACGAAGGAATAGTTCGCGGCATACTAGAGTAGGAGATGGGAATAAAAAGAGGTAAGGGTAGGCCCAGAACAGACTACTGCTTTCAAATAGTTGGGGATGTAAGATGTTCTACTTGTAGGAAAATGCGTAGGTTAGCTCAGTCTTCGGACTGAGAACTTTAGTTAGTCATTGTGAAACTTCATCTGATTATAATACTCACTTTATTTGTTTGAGTAAGTATATCTGTTGCATACAAGGGTTAACTCCAGAATACATTTGAGCAGAAGATACTGAAAAAGATATTCTAAGAAATGGCATCTAATTTGCGTTTGCATGAAAATGAGGTCAAACAAAGATGAAACTCTTATTTCTTTTGTGAAATTGAGACCTTCTAAATTTCTCACAAATATGTTAGTCCGCCACTGTGACTACGAAACTACGATATTTCTCCGATCTTGTCTTTCCCCATATTTATTAACGAACACTTTTGTAGTACCATCATACATGATAGCCCTGCTGTCTTGGGAAATCAACATACACATTTGATTTATGTAATTTCTAAGTTTATGAGATGTTATAAAACAAGAGCATGCTTCTATTTCCAACCCTTTTTCAAACATAAAATGGCGGGGCAAAATTTTATTGCAACATTCATTGCAATTGTGATTTATGTGCAGTAAACAATGTTAAAACTGAAAGCACTAAAAGTATTGAAAGTGTGGGCTAGAAGAAAAAAAAATGCGAAGAATAAATACGCACTAACTGTTGTTTTATTTAATGTAAATAATAAACTAAAAATGTTTCAAGAAGATCAAAGGATTTCTGTGGGTGCACATTTGGGAGCGGGTATAAAAAGAATTTTGACGGACATATGACCACCAGAATTGCACATTTAATGAAATCTGTTTTATTTCTAGTTCCGAGTTTCAAAAACAATTGTTAAAATAAAATGTGGTACTGAAATTTTGGGGCTATTTTTAATCTTATGTAGGTAAAATGACTATACTTAAAAAATTGATCTTTTTCAAGATTTCCTACAACTGATAAAACAACGTTTTCAACAAGCAGACGTTTGTATAACTGAAATTATGCTGTCATTAAGTTATTCTTGTCAGTAGTTTGTGTGACAAAAGGTTTATGGTTGATAATTCTCCATGTTTTTGTTCGGTGTTATGCCTGTCTCTTGGTATTTTGCAGTTATATTTTGTTGATTCGTTATCTGCCAGAGTGTTCTAGAGACCGTCCCGACGCCGACGTGTATTCTTCCCTATTAAAGTTTATAGACCCTTTTAAGATTACATTTCAATGTCCAGCTCACGAAGATGTAAAGTGTCAGGGGCGATTTCGTGAATTTACGGAAATTTTTCCAATTTCGTACTTTTCAAACACAATTTTTGGGAACCAAGTGTAAGTGCAAGCACGAAACTTTCGTTTTACATTTGTATCTTTGCATTTACCAGAAAATGTTTCTCATGAGTTGCAGGACGCCCTTAAAAATAATGTGTATTTTACAAGGTCGTTTGTTACTTGATACTTAAAACCGTCTTCCATTCGAATTGGGAACTCCCCATGTTCCCCGAATCCCCCTCTATCAATCATCATCGTACAGTTCTCAGTCCGAAGACTGGTTGGATGCGTATCTCCATCCTTTCCCATCCTGGCCTAACCTAGGCATTTCCTTAAAAGTGCAACATCCTACATCCCCAACTATGTGAGAGCAGTAGTCTAATCTAGGTCTACCCTTATCCCTTTAGAAGTCCACATTTGATAAAGTTATTAATGGAAGACCGTCATTTTCAGATCGCGACTGTCAGTTTCGTTTTGCGAGACACTTTCTTCTGATTTGTGCAGATCAAAAATATGAATTTTATAATTACTTATCTTTCAGGCATTTTCGATTTTTGTACAAAATTCCATATGCCCACCAGTGGCGTCCAAAACTAAGGCTGCGTTTCTGAATTTGGAAACATACTGCAGCATCGCATACCACAAAGGCATAAGGCATTAGCATAAGCTACTGCAAATAATAGAGTCTTTAATTTGGCCCAATTAGAAGGTGGTGGGTCCAACCGTCAGCTCATAATGTAAATGCCAGTGCTGTCTGGAACTTATACAGCATTCTAGGAGCTTAAGCCCTGGGATTCCAGAAAGCCGACATAGGAAGTTAGGAACTTTGGTTTTATTGTTCTCAGTCATACTAAATTTTCCTTTAGACCTAAAATTCCTAGACCATAATGTTCTATACCGTAACTGCATCTCTCCAACTTTAGCTTACTTCGGAGCCTCCATTTTAGTAAATAGAGGGATACGATGGATTGGAAGTTCCATAGCAGAACTTGCAGGTTGTCGTCGTTCTGTTTTTAACGGTTCGTCACAGTCATAGCATACTAGTATTATATCGACTGTGCCTTTTTCAGTTTTGCAGATTTTTGTTTCCTGTGGATGTAGGTAGGTTACCTATCTTTCCACTTAGTGCAAATTTAAACAACAAAGGCTTGGACAGATTACATCCTGCAGTTGTGCATTTCTATGGCTCAGAAACGAGACAGCAATTGTTAAAATGTAATGGAAGCACTTTGGCTCTCCAAAATCCGATGTTTCGCGCCGAAGTTTTTGCCTGAGTTTCTTGGGATGGTTATGTAATAACGAGTGGAATGCAATTCGTGATCTGTAAGATTCGAGAATAGAGTTTGAGTTAGGTAACCGGAACATTTCCCTCGTTCAAAAGTGGTAAAGAGCTGATTTTTCGCAAAGTATTTTTTCCAAGTATTGCTTGAACCATGGCACAAATTCAAAAGTAATTAGGTAGGTATACTGCAAAAGGTAAAAAAAACGACGTCTACTCATACTGGAACAATTCTACAATTCGCTATATAATATTCGTTCTTGTTGACTTGATGTTTCACACGAACCACAGGGCATACTTCTCTTGGGTATGTGCCACACAATAATCGCCATTATAATGGCAAATGATCCTTAATATAGCCACCATCAGTTTGGCTCTAAAGGGTAGGTAATTGAATGTTTTACAAGGCAGATTTGAAGAGCTGATGACACAGCGTTATCATTCAAACTGGAATGAAGCATTATGCAAATTTCTGGCGGTTAACACAAACTCTGAAGTACTAGTCGACTCCTAATTTGCTAAACTAATTTTTGTATTAATATTCTGCAATAAAATACCGTTTCGAAGGTCAAATTTGCCACGCTGCGGTAAATTGATAAAAAAGTGTTGGCCGCAGTAGGTAAAAGCTATTTAGTAATAAGAAAAACCAGGTATGCGGGTACAAAAAGTGAAAGAAGATGACAGCAGTAGGTTTTATATAAATAAAAATGAAAATTAATAAATAATAAATACAAAATTGCACGTGACACTCACCTTCCAATTTCCTCGCACAAATCGTAAACATCATCAAACAAAACGTCTTCATCAGCCATAACACACTGATTTCGTATCCTAGTCATCAAAAAGTCAGCAGCAGATCATTCCAGTTCAACAACAACCCCAGTAAACTGGGTAACAACAAATACTATAGTGCGCTCTTTTTGTAATTTTGGAGGTAAACTATTCCGGAATGAAATCACCGCCTGAATTTATGTAAGCGCTATGCGACGTTGTGCATAAAAAGTTGTCTATATAGTAGGCAAAAAAGTAAACATTTAAATGGGAATCCCTCCGAGTACCAACACCACACCTCCTTTACTGTCAAACTCGAGAATGAAAATGGTGTTATTAAACTCCTTTTGAGAGGAAACTGTGAAAAGTATACTACTAGGTACTTCACGTCACTCACAAAATTAGTGTGTGATGTTTTCACAAGTATTTATTCGCACACGCCCAAATACACGGCAATATACAAGCACAAACTGACGGCAATGACAGCTGAACAGGCGCACCGGCCAGGGTTTACAGTACAATACACATGCGTCGATATTAGCGGGCGTTCCGAATTGTGTTTTATCAGAAACGTGGAATTCAGTTTAGGAAACAATGGATCAAGCAATTTTGAATGACTTGTCACTGGCAAAGCAGTTTTTGTACGAGGTTTTCGAAAAATTTTTAATACAGAATTACTTTTATGGGTTTCCATGGTAGTTAATTACTAATTTGACACATTCACCTACCGGCATTATTAAACTAGGAGCAATCAAAATGCAAAATTCGTGGTAATTCATGGTATATTTACGGGTTAAATATTATAAATATAATTCACAGATCAATTCATAAAAGTGCTATTTTCATAGTATACGAATGTCATGCAAGCAATAAATTAACATGACTAATAAATTAAATACTGTAACAATAACTATAACAACCGAAGGTCACCAGTTACATTGTTAACACTGTCTTCATCACCGAATAATGATAAACATGTAACTGAACCGGGAGCTATTTGTGTTCTGCCAGCGTCTTGAATTAAACATGACTGCACCGAATTCTCAGAAGCTTTCTTTTGCAATTCTGCAAGGTGCACGTGATCAGTTCCTTTAAGAACAATTTTCTTTTCGCTAAAAAAAAAAACATTTCACAAACCCATGAAACCAATATAGTAAGAAATAATTACCCCTCGTGTTCCCACTTGTTAAGCATCCTAATGTATTGTTCATGCTCCGTCAAATTCCTGTATAAACCCAAACATGCATGTGCTACCTAAAAAAACACGAATCAAAACGTATTCGAAAAATCAATAAGAAAAAAACTTACTTGGGCTGCTACTTTCCCTACACCCATGTCAAGAGCAGAATTTATAACAAATACCATCTTATAACTTCCATATTTGTGGCCACCTTCTGCCGCAGCTTCCAATGCCACATATTCATCTTCTTCGTCTTCTAAGTTGTCAAATGCGTAACTAACAGCTGCTTCTAAAGATTTGTTCTCTGTGCAAAATAGGGCCTACAATAATTAATGGTTAATTGAAAAACCAATATTTTGTGGGTTTGACCCACATGTTCTGCCACAGTTTTGGAAATTCCCATTGTCATAAGTGCTTGTAAGAAATCTTCGTTTGCTTTCCATGGAATTACTTGATCAGTCATTTTTGTAAATTAGATATATATTTTAAGAGTTAAATAAACAAGAAATTTGTTAACCTAAATTACGGTAACTGTCAAAATCGAATCAATTTATGGTTGCCGGAAGAAGGAATAAGGAATAGAGAAGGAAAAGACTAAAGGCGCATGTCAAGTTTGTGTTTTTACTTCTGCTATAGACACAGATCCTAGATACGGGATACCTGATAATATTCTGTAGTGGGGTACCGAGGTAAAATGACCAGCGTGTAGTGGCCGACATATTAAGCTAATTTTTAGTGATTTTTGTTTAGTGTCTAATGGATATTGCGAAATTGTTGTGGTGTTCGTGTTTGTAATTTTTTGATTGACGTTGAATGTTTCAGACAGGGAATAATTCTATTTTAATAAATTAAACATTTTATTAATTTTATTCAATTCCTGGTGCTGGTGTATGAGTAGATTTGACATACTCTAGAACCCGTTTGCAGCGGAAAAGATATTTTCCTGGAAAAATTTACTGGAGTTGCAGTAGAGTATATGTACATAAGCGCGTAGTTCACATTTGTCGCACGCGCACTGTATAAAAATTCTTGTCATCATCATCATCATAAGGTTCTCAGTCCGAAGACTGGTTGGACGCGTACCTCCATTCTTTTCTATCCTGAGCTAACCTACGCATTTCCCTAAAAGTAGAACATCCTACATCCCTAACTATTTGAGAGCAGTAGTCTAATCTAGGCCTACCCCTACCTCTTTTTATTCCTATCTCTGACTCTAGTATGTCACGAACTATTCCCTTGTGCCTTAGAAGGTGTCCTACCATCCTATCTCTCCTACTCTTTATTGTTTTCCATACCTTTCGCTTTTCCCCAACTCTTTCTAATACTTCCCTATTGCTAACCTTATCTATCCACGGTATCTTCATCATGCGTCTGTAGCACCACATTTCAAACGCTTCTACTCTTTTTCTATCCGCTTCTCCTATTGTCCAAGTTTCGCACCCGTATAATGCCGTACTCCATACATACGACGTTAAGAGTCTCTTCCTAGTCTCTATATTAACCGTTCTCGAGCATAACAGTTGTTTCTTTTTGTTAAACGCAACTCGGCCCTGCGCCATTCTTTGTTTTATATCTTTAGTGCTCCTACCGTCTTGAGTTATTTTACTTCCTAAGTAGCAAAAATCCGCGACCTCCTCTATCTTCTCATTTCCAATTTGTATTTGTAAAAATTCTTGTAGGAAGTTATTATTTCTTTAATATTCCCGGATTATCTTTAAAAACTTCCGTTTCCTGACGGGAAACCAGAAAGAACTCATCAAAAGCAAAATTATCTAAATTGCAACCAACTGATGTTAAAGTGCATCATGTGAGTGAACTACTCTAAAACGTGTAACCAATCACGTTACGGCCATAAACATGTGCGGTGGTAACAGAGACAGCATTGAACAAATGCACTGATCTAGAGTCTAGTAAATGTCTAGAATAAAAGTGAAATTTATATTACTACAACAGAATGAATTGGGATCTCCCATATTTACATCGGCATGTAATAATGTGCATGTTAAGTTGGTGTAAATTGAAGTCGATAGGAGTCTTCCATAAAATGGGTTAAAGCCGTAAAGCGTAACATATTCTACTGCTCTTTTTATATCAGTGATTCTCATTCAACGTTGCATGGTTGCATTCTTTTTTGTTTGGTTCACATACTTAAAGTTGGTTGCAGAAGATTGGGAATGAACTTAGCTTTAGTTACTTTTCATCATCTGTCAATTCAAAGTTGGTGCTTTGTAGCTGTGAAAAGCCATGAGAATTTCCATTTGATTAGTTAATTCTCAGTTAATTATGGAAAATCAAATGTGTGTGGATTGGAGGAATTCAATTTTGTCGCAGCTGCAAATTAGAAATAAAACTCAAACACAGTGTTACTCCGAATTAATTACTCAAAGTATTCGCTTTTTGACGTTAATCGTACATAACCTCAATAATTGTTTTGATTTTTTCAGACAACAAATTATTTGATACTGCTAACGCATTAAGAAGTGAGAACTTGCATTTATCCGTTCAAATAGAAAAATTAAAACTAGAAAGTACCTTGCACGGGGGAAATGGCACCACAGCAGGAGCAGGAGATTCAAAACTCCAAGAACGGATACAATATTTAGAGCAGAAATTACTAGTCCAGCAAGAAGAATTAACAGAGCTTCATAGGAGAAAAGGCGAAAATGCCCAACAAATTATTGATCTTAATGCCAAACTACAGGAAAAGGAAAAACTTTTAGCTGCAAAAGAAATTAGGTACGTAGATTTTTAAATATTTGGTCCGTTTGTAAAGATGCTTTCCATTGGTTTTGAATATTGTAGTTTAGCGGATAGTGTAGCAGTTAATTCGAGCCTTCAAGCAGAAGTACGGATGTATGAAGAAAGTACAAGTAAATTGCAAACATTAAATCAAATGCTCCGAGATGAACACCAAGCATTACAGTTAGCATTTGGTTCGTTAGAAGAGAAACTTCGAAAAGCGCAGGTATTTTTTGTGCGAGAGTGTTTATAAAGAGGCTTTGTATAGCTTTATGGTATTGTAACTTGGTTCTGTTACAGTAGAGTCATTTTTTATGTTGACTGTTAGTGTTTTAGTGGGGGGGTATTCTAACGAAAATATGAATACATTATTTGCCTGCAATCGCTCAAATTTTATTACAAATCAGGTACTTCCCTATGCGTACTATGGAGTTTTGTAATCTTTTAATAATCTACACATATAAAAAATAAATATTTTGCCTTCGGCACTGAACTGAAGGGGGCTTATCAAACGGGAATCTAACACATTGTAAGCTACAAATTAATTAACTGATAGTGAACTGCTACTTTAACTGCATAATATATAACATTATCAGTTTTTTTTACTGTATTCTTGTGGTTAATCTTTTGACAAACTTTGTTTGTTTGTTAACACAGTAAATTCAAGAGTTTGTTTCAATTGTCAATGACTGTAAGTTTATAAGTACTTCGTACATTAATTTTCTTTCATATCACTAAATTCTCATTTTGTTTATTTCTAATCAGGTATATAACCTCGTGTATAACACTTAGGGCCCAGTTGTTTGAAAAAGTAATTAAGTGACACATGCATTTTTCAGTTCTTCATATTGATTCTGGATGCAATAAATTGTTAGCAATTCCTTACTTTCACAAATTCAAAATTTTCTAAAAGAATGCAATTGAAGGTGGTTGTTACCTTTGCTTCCATGCCCATGATTAGTCAAATACTCATGTTTCGTCCTTTATCACGGGATGCTAAGTTGGTACTGAACTCAACGTCAAAGAACAATAAAATAAAGGAAAATAATTATACAAAGCGAATTAAAATTTAAAGAAGTGATTTTGGTTGAGGTCAATATTAGAATTTGACAAAGAAATAGAATAAATTAGCATAAAAAAGTTAACCCTGTTATTTTAGGACGAACGATATCATTCAAAGAGCTGCCGCCAGTATTCTTTGGGAATACGTGAAGGCACTTTTCCTTCATCTTTAAAAAAAGCGTTTATCGTGCCATTGCATAAGGAGGGTGAATTTGGGCCAGAAAATTTTCGGCCGATCTCATTGTTGCCGACCGTTTCTAAGCTTGGGAGGCTGGTCAAGGCCAGTTTTGTTAGCTTTTTGGACAAATGCTCTACCTTGTCCAGTTTGCAGTTTGGTTTCCGTAATAATAAGAGTACTGGTCTGGCCATTTTTTCTTTTCTGGACCATGTACATATATGAGGCAAAAAACACACTGCAACTCCCATTATATTCCTGTTTCTGTGTTTCTCGACCTCTCTAAGGCTTTTGATTGTGTTGACCACTCTATTTTGTTGGAGAAGTGCTCATATTATGGATTCAGGGGTGTTTCTGGAGGCTGGATTCGTTCTTATCTGATGGGAAGATGCCATGCCGTTTCTATTGTCAACGCTGATTGTCAGAAATTTACATCTGACTCTGCTCAGTCTATGTATGGGGTGCCTCAGGGTTCTGTCTTTGGCCCACTTCTCTTTCTGTTGTACATAAATGATATGTCTTCTCTGCGCATTAGTGGCAAGTTCGTTCAGTTTGCTGATGACACCAATATAACTTGGTTCGGTAATCGGTAGTGAGGTCATGAGTTGCATGGCAGGATTGTCTCGGACATGTCGCTCTTGAGATGTTGGTTTGCGGCGAACAGGTTGACTCTTAATCTGGATAAGACTTGCCTTATGAATTTCAGGCCTGGCGTATTGTTTGCCCTTTCTTCAGATGGTGTTATAATTTCATCTGTAAATACTACTAAATTTTTGGGTGTCCATCTCGACCATAGATTGAATTGGCAGGAGCACATTAAACACCTAAGTACAAAGTTGTCTAGATCCTGTTTTGCCCTTAGGACTCTTATGAATAATTACGATTTACTTGTGGCTAAAAATGCATATTTTGCGCTGTTTGAGTCACATCTCAGATATGGTATACCTTTCTGGGTTTACTCCTCTGCCGAAAATTTTAATTATAACTTTCGATTGCAGAAGAAGGCAGTGAGAATTCTCTCAAGGTGTCTTCCTTGTACCCCTTCAAGGCCGCTTTTTGAGAAACTGAGAATATTGCCACTGGCATGTATTTACATTTATGAGATAGCTGTTCTGCAGTTTCGGCTGCAGTGTTATTGTATCAGTCGAGGCCCTACGCGGAAAATTTTAAGAGATGTGTAATATATATGTCCATTCAAATATTTAATAAGGTACCTGCATCAATTTCTTCCATTTCAACTTTTTTACTGTTCAAGGCTTCTTTAAAAAGATTATTGCTTGATAAGTTGTACTATAGTGTAGACGATTTTCTCGGGGGTTCAGAGTGTTGTTCCCCAGTTTCCTCATGTGAGGTTTTGATATATTTTATATTTTTTCTTTTGTTTTGTTTTGTAATTTATTTTGTTTGATATGTTATGTGTTCTATCTATGTATTCTGTATTGTGTTTTCTGTCTCTGACGGGCTAAATAAATGATTTGATTTGATTTGATATAATAGAACGGAACATTTTTTGCCACGGCAATCTATTTAGGTACCTGCTCAGACTTAACAAACGTAAAGCGTGCTACTTGACGAATATGCGTAAATTGTGATAACTGTAATCATTGCTTAAAATTATTTCAGTGTGCCGCTGCTAGAGTGAAAATAAAATATGACCGCAAGAAATCTAAATTTATAGAATTTCTGTTACTGTTTACGATTTTATAATTTTATGATCACGCTTTATTATACTTTTCAGTACGAAGTTATTTATTTATTGAGCATGAAGGCATGGCAAAAAATAACCCAGGATATATCATTTTTTGCCATTGCGTACAGCATTAAAAACTACGTAAATGAAAATATGGTCGGTGTAGATATGCATCAAGTTTTAGTTTTGTTATGAATTTCGGTTTCGTGTCACTTAAAATAAACGTTTCTAATTCATTACAATCATATAGTGTGTTTTACACAATTCTTGCTGATGTAAATCTTGCAGCTGGATCATAATCTGGAACGGTTCCAATTTTACATAAATTATGGGAATTAAAAGTCAGTATTTTGAACATCCTCTGTGTTGCGTGTCACATGCTTTCTTTAAGATAAATATCCTGTATATTTGTTTCACGTTAAGCCCTTTCCGTTACAGGATGAAAATAGACAACTAGTTGAACGACTCATACATTACAAGGCAAAGGACGCAGATAAGATGAACGAAGAGAACGACAACTTTTTAAAGTAAGTAAGGATGCATTTCGGGGTTTCTATTCATTATTGTGTTTTTGGCATGCACTCTGGCTTGCACATATTATTAGAAGTATCATATTACACTATTGTGACACTAAAATTCAAATACTACCAAATTGATTTTTTTGTTTTTTATATTTACCTAATAACTTCTGTGGCGTTCTCTTCTCTCTAATGTTATGTGTAAATAACGGTTTACAAAAAAAATGAAAGTTTATTTAAAATAATCAATTAACAAAATATTATTTTGGGGGTTCTTTTTTAATTTTTCCTGCATTTAAGTTTGTCTTTCATTTTTTAACTTTATGTGTCGTTAGGTTTAAAATATGGAAGTTCAAGCACACGAAAAAAATTCAATTTTGTTTTGTTTACACAAAATTGTAATTAAAACTTACTCTTTTCTTCAGTACTTATACTTATATTTTGTTCATTTTGTAAATATAAATATGTTGTAAAAATCGAATACGGCGTCCATAAGAAAATAAAGTTCTTGTAAACATCTCGGTAAGTGTTGGCTATAAAAAATTTAACCTTCACAATTGAGAAGAAGATTTTTGAAATTTTTCTCTTAATGTTCAGGTAGGTACCTACTGACAAATGATTTCCATACGGGGTGGACCATAAATATCATTCGACTAGTACAAAAAAAATTACCTTATCATCAAATATTTGAAAAAATTTGATATTCTTTTGATGTAGCTTTTCAGCCATTAGTTTATTCTTTGAATGCAAGTATGAAAATTTAGTGCTGTGTAGTGAGCATGCTGTATGAAACAATACTGCAGTATATTGATTTAATTAAACAAAAAATTAAAAATCCTCTTGAGTGGCTTCCAAAACCACTGTGTCTCGCAATATCATTCTGTCACTCTTCTGTTTTCCAAACCCTGCTTAGTAGGCAGAAATTAATGATTGTATTTCCGTGCCAAAAATTAAAAAAAATGTTTGTTCTTCAACATCTGAAAGTGCTGACTACCATGATAGCATGAATAATGAGTCTTTTGAAAAGTGGTTTAAAGAAATGCTAATTTCAAATTTAGAATAACGCTCATTAATCGTTTTGGACAAAGCGTCATATCATTTAAGAGTTTTAAACAAACAATCAAATTCCTGATGGGAAAAGTGACATTTTTCAGTGACTAATAAAGCAAAATCAAAATCCTGGTTCAAATTTATTAATAGCAAAATTGCTTTCAATGGGAAAATCACTTAAAACACCAAGTCGAAATTTTAAGGGAACGTGGTTATGCCACTTTGCCATTGCCAATTTAATGCTTTAGAGTTAATATGGGCTAGCGCAAATCCTTATTATGTTGGTGCCGGACTTCAGAGAAAGGTGGTAGAACATACCAAACAATTAGTTAGTGAATAGTGGGAATGAGAAAACGATTTAGGTGTCCAACTCAATCAAATAATTATTTCAGTTTCTGAAGAAGACAGTGATACATCTGACGACTTGAACCTTTTTAGTTAAGTGTACTTTTCTAGCTTTTTTAGGAGTGCCTTATTCCCCATTTGTCGTAAATTTTCGTCGGAATATTGTTCCGTGTCCCTTTAACAAACCGTTGTATAAATCTTAAACTCACATTTTGTGCATCCAATAGTTTTTTGTACAGACTCTAGATTTATTATGTTACCGCTTTCTGTAGTTTCTTTGTACCTGTTCAAAGTAGCTTATTAAATGAAACGCCATTTTAACGCAAGTTGTTCCTGTATAAAACAAAGTGTTTTATACTTCATCGTAGTAGGTTGAATATTTTATAGCTTTGGCCTTAAAGTGACTAATTAAATTTGGAAGTGTTTTTAACTATTAAAATGCATTACTGATTTCCAATTTGTGTGCAGTCCAGTTACCTACCGAGATAACTCAAGTATTTTAATTTCATCTTCGTGAGTAATGCGTTATGACAAAAACTATTAAAATATTAAACATGTACTATGTCATTATTTTTTCAATTACTTATGTGATTTATTATTAGACAAATATTGAGTTAATAAAGTGCTTGAACTTCCCGATTTTAATTTAGATAATGTGTGTCCCGATCCCATTTATTTTGAAAAGTTTGTAAGACTGTTTGTCTATATAGCGGCTGAATATTGTTCGCAATGATCGGTTAGATAGAGACCCTGTCTTTTTGTCGCTTTTATACACTTAACACTTATATGCACAGGAGTCAGCAGAGGAGGCCAGTTCAGGTAATGTCCAGTAAGGTCAGGTAACCTAGTTGATCGATTGATGTGCACATTTCTCAGCAAAAGCATACAATCTATTGTCGTACAAACTTTTACCATGACATATCATTTTCTAAAAGTAAGTTACTCCCAAACTCTAGACGTAGTTTATTTGCACGCAAGTCTTACGCACCGTATAATTTCCATATTTAGTCCTTGTAAATGGTTTATATGTTGTCTGCTTAACTAGTAGTGAATATTGGCTAGCTTCTTACATTTAATTTGCAGTGATGGTCTGAAACGATCGCAGTCCATGTTTCTGAGCAGCTTTGGCTTGTTCAGGTACGTTTTCGAAAATAGTACGTACTCTCTTAAGGCTTTCGTATATTAAACTGAGGTGGGAGGCTTATTTTACTAAGGCCTAGTCTGGCATTTCTGCTTGCTTGTAGTTTTTTTAGGTGTAATTATGTTTCTTTGTAGTACAGAATTGGTGGTAGATATATTTGTTGTTTCAGAAAAAGGAACGCTAAGATGCAGAAAGAGTTAGAGGAGGCTTGCCGAGATACGAGAGGTGTTTCGCCTGATGAAATACATGAAGGTCCTGGACCTATTAGACAATCAATTTTGCCTTCGAAAGCGTCAGTCAAATTTGTAAGTTTTCAGATCCTACGTGCCTGTTACATTACGCCGCTACAAACGAAATGCTTTGATGATACAAGCAAGCCATTTGGTGTATTTGATCCAATAAATTAATTCAACCCGAAGCTCTTTTGAATTTCGCTGAGTAGGGTTATTTTTAGAGTTCACTAGTGTATTCACTATGGCATTATCAGATTTCAGAGCCAGAGGTCTACATAGATAGTTACTTGAAGGTTCAAGAACTAGATGGTGTCCCAATGAAAATTATTTATGAACATTTTGAACCGCCCTCCCGCCCCCACGAATTCTAAAAACAGGGCCAAACCCATATTTTGGATCTAAAGATTAAATGCTCCAAGTTGCTTGTTTGTATCATCAAATGCGGATTTTTCGCTATACTTGGGCCGCCCAACAGACGGAGTGATCACCCTGCAAGAACGTGCTCTGGGTGGGACCACTATCAATTTAGGACAACCTAACCGCAGTGATGCGCTTTCTTTAGACCCAACGAAGTCGCGTCACTCCAATTCGGTCGTCATAAATTACTATTGGCCCCGCTAGAACACGTTCTTGCAGGCTGATCACTCCGTCTGTTGGGCGGCCCAAGTATAGGTAATTTTTTATTGTACTGGCTGACACAGAAAGTGGAGCAATCTTCACTGAAAAGAGTAGGAACCTACACAATGTGCAGGGAAATATTTCTCTATGAAATACTGTTGTGACATTTTTAACGTAAACTATTCAAATTACATCAAGCTTATTTCTCCGCTGCAACTCTTTAAGTAAGCTGTTCCACTACATGTTTTTGTTTATGGCATGCGGATGGAAGAAAGAGGTTCTGCCGACGATTGTGGAACTCTGGCTATCCAAGATTCCAAACTCATCGACGTTATGAAAAGACTGGAAATTGTCGTAGGGGTTTGAGGAGAAGAAAATATCGAATACTACGATGTTGGCTTGTTTCTTTGTTCCCAATAAATTCTTATGATCAAGAAGTTATGGAAATAAAGAAATCAAGTTTTTTTGCTTCTTTATGCTCTTCGCGCTTTCTGTGTCGGTCACTTTATTTTGGACACAATATTTCTAAGGTTTATTATCAGAATAAGAACTTGACTGCCTGAGATACAAATTGCATTAAAGATAACTGTGTTATCTTTGAAGTGTTATTTACGTTCAAAATATGGTTATTCCATTTTCTAAAAGTGGAGTGTTATAATAGAGTTTTACTCTCTTTTAATAGCAGCATTTATATTTGCATTTAAACATGAGTTTACTCTTGCTTTATGTATTTCTGTTTTGGCCCATTACAAATTTTCAAATACTTTGCCAGCAGTTGTTGATTTATGATTGACGAAAGTATCTTTAAAATAATATTAACTAAGTAGCTGTGGAATGATTTATGTTTATTTGTAAATTGAGCACATCTTATGGTTAACATGTTCGCTGCTACACTTTAGGATTAGTATTTTGTTGTTTGTTGCCTATATTCTCTTGTGATTCCGTTTTAAGTTGCAGCTGACTAATAGAATATTAATACGAAGTATAACATGCAATAATTAGAAATTTATTTGGTGGGTAGATGGTTTAGTGTAGGTCTCTTTACAAAACTATCTTAAAATGGTGGCAGATCTAGAGCAGATTTTCAACATTAACATTGCGATGATTCCCTGTTTTACGATTCATTGCAACCACCAGTGTAAAATTTTCATTCCAAACAAAACAACTGCCATATTGTTCTCGCGACATCTGTCAGAGTTACTCACAAAACACTTAACCTAACTTTTATAAAATAATTTTAGTAGTTTTGCAGTGGAAACAGTTTATTTTCAATTTGTGTTTTGCTTGTGTGTGAAAACTTTAAAAATACTATAATTATATGGAAAAGAACTGAATAGTGCTTAAATCGAAAAGGTCACTACTTTTTTTAGTTTTTGTTGAGTTTAGTGATGTTTGCATTCATAATGGTCCAGATATTAAAAATTAGTCCAGTCACTGTAGGCGAATTTGAGCCAGAACCAGGCAAAAATTGCAAACAAGCCGAATTTTTGGATTGAGATAGTGAATTAATCGTAGAATCGAATAAAAAAAGTTTGCGGGTGCACCCCTGCTGCAACTGCCAAAAATGTGGGGGTAATTGACAAAAAATGTTTTTGTGCAGTTATCTTCGTAAATAAGTAAATCATAGAGTGTGAAATTCTACGAAAAAAGGCCTTAACATTTTTAAAATAATGATGATAATAATAATAAAGCGATTTATCGCCAACGTCTTAAAAGTTATTACATTCCAGCATACCTAAAAGATAAACATACTATTATAATATATTATTAAAGTGCAACAGTGAGTTTTTGAGTAACAACTGTGCACATTATTAAATTTAATACTTATCGGGCCCAGATAGACTAGAAAAGTTACAACGACGGAACTTTCCTTTTCTCGGACGCCAATTATATAATGACGTTTCCCAATTCTTAGCAGTGCTTCTGGATTAGGCCCCTAAATATTCAGCTATATCCCTGTATCATGTAATGAGACACACTGTATATTTATGGGGTTAGGGTCGTTCTCTTATGAATAAGTCCTTGAGTTGTATTTACGGTCTGATTGGTGGGAGACTTATTCGTCGATAGACCCTTAGCTTTGTAATATCCTGTAACCCAGGCTCATGACAGAAAACAGCCAAAAGCATAATTCGTGATCGTGATCGTCTAACAATTTTATACCCTACGTTGTGTTAATTTATTTTGTCTAGAATTGCACTGATGAAATAGCTCATTTGGGAAAATTGGGAAGAAAACACACAATTGTTCACATCTAGTTTATTTGACGTGCTCAGCCTAACTTAGACTCACGAGAAGAAAAAGAGCCGTGCAAAGAAAAACCTCGATCACAGTCCAGTATAAATCTGCTATGTTTATGCACAAGACAACACAACACAATAAAATTATATAGGCAATATCAAGACATCAAAAATAAAATAATTGTGGTTCAACATTCATAAATAAAATAACAGTAAACAACAATAATTCCAAAGGATATGTGCAGTGATGTGAGCTGGTAATTTACCAGTAAATAACCGCGGTTATTTACCGTAATTTACCGTAAAATACCAAAAATTAGTTACCGTAATTTACGGGGAAAATTACCGTAAATTACACAGTAAATTACGAAGTAAATTACCATATTTTATAGTAATTTTGTTTATATTTTTTACAAATAAAATTTGTATTTTGGTGACATCGAGGGTGACATCATCTTTCATCTAACATCTAATTACTAAATTACTGTTATTGGTAAATTACGGTAATTTACTGGTAAATTTATTGGTAAATTACGGTAATTTACTGGTAAAATACGGTAATTTACCGTAATTTATGCAATATTTATTACCAGGGTAATTTACAAAACAAATTTATTACCACGGTAATTAATATCGGTAATTAAAAATCGTAAATTACCGCCGCAAATTACCAAAAATATAAATTACGGTAATTTAACATCACTGGATATGTGACATATTATTGATTTAATGGTGGATGGTACTGGACCGTTCAAACAACTACTCCTCGGGCAAATAACCCGCTAGGCATTGAATTATAGAACGAAATCCAGATTTTGTGAAGTCTAGATTTAATGATGTTGGGCATACACAAATCTTCTCATCAGCAAAACTCACAAAACAAATTACATGCAATGCAACGTCTCAAACATAAAACATACAAAACAGAAGAATTTTTGTTAGTTAAGAGTCCGGCAAAGCAGATCAAAAGTTACACCTGCGGGGCATCGGGTCGGTGAGGAATCCGTTAGAAATCGGAGCAAACTATCAGCTGTGTTGCAACACCGTCGCGCTAAACACGTTTATAGACACAGGAACAACGCACATTCAAAGCCCGCGTGTTCGGTACCTAGTAAATGAGACAACGGCGCTCTGAGTTTACGCTCAGTCGCTACGAGGCGGCAGCACATACCAAGCCATATTTTGCGTTTGCAGCGCTCTCGCTCTACCATGATTACACCTTTATCCTAGTAAATTTAGCAACACGAAAGCCTGATTATGGTAGAAGAAGGTATACTTTATGTCGCCATTGAAACAATTTTTCGAAAACTGTAAATCTCTTGGCGCTAAGCACGCGTGAAGTTGGTCAATTTCATGAGTGAACTGACACTTTCTAAGTTAAAATTTTTAAATTTTCTTTCAATGGAAACATAAAATAAAGTTTCGTTTATAAACTGTCAAAAATTCAACACTTCTATTTTCACCGTTTAGAAATGAGCATAGCACTACGAAGTCAGTTTTCGGGTTCATTTTAAAGGGGTTTGCCGGACTCTTAACTGACTTTGTCAGTGGGTACTGTGGGCTATACAAGCTACTCACAGCTATGAGTTGAAAATTGAATCAGATTACCGTAAGCACCAGGGCCCTTAACGATATTTTTTTCAGTAAATGCCAGGTCCCCTGTTCAGGAGATCAAGGCTAATATTTCAAATTAAAACACATATAAATAAACACACAAATAAAACCAATATATAGAATTCAAGGCATTTCGGGAATTACTGTTCTCGCGGGAGAAAAGATTAATTGACACAACGAGGCAAATACACACTATCTGATGAAAAGATTTGCGATGGAAAATAAATAAACAAAAACAAAGAAAAACATATCTTTTGGAAGAAATACATGAAATAATTGACAGACAAATAATATAAATTTAACTAACCTGTGAATATCGTGTATATAGACGCCCAAAAACTTCTTTAACAAAACAAAAGAACACACAAAGGGACGACAATTAAAAACACGTGTTGAAGCTTATACTCCTAAAGAAAGAATCCCCTCATTTCGGGACGCAACTGCATACATACCACTTAAAACTCTACGTCAGTGTATACATAAAAAGCGAACGCATAATTCTCAAATAATAAACTAAGTCGAAACGAAAATGCATCGACAGACAAAATAAAACGTTAGGATATTTTTCGGAATAATAAATATTAAAAATAGGTACGGTTACTACAGCTTTCAGTCAAAGAAGGGTGGGTCCTCTCTCTATTGCTAAACGGCGATCAAATAATAAGACATAAACAAAATATAAAAAATGGATTCTATTACTTTAATTATGTACATTAAATGAATTTGAAAAGTTAATACGGTATATTTACAAGATATTTACATTGAAATTAAAATGGGTTCTCGCGGTGTATCCTGATGATACGTTAGTGGTCCATCACGTGATCAAAACTGATTTAATACTGAATTAATACTGGTTTCTCGGAGAATACGTGATAGCACCGAGGTGCACTCCTAGACGGGATTTTGGTCGGAGATTTTCGCAGCAGCACTGGCGTGCAATCCCGTTGGGGAACGCCACTGGCTTATGAGTCGCGAATAAGTAATTGTCCTTCCTTAAGATTTCACCAAAAGCCTCCAGTTACCCAGGTGCCGTAAAACGTCCAATTACAGACCGGAGCCACACTGGAATGCTACATTGATCTAACCTTCACCGGCAGATGCTTTCAATCTTTTCGTATAAAATAATCCGAGTCAATTTGAGACTGCGTAGTGTTTAATGGTTGATATTTCAGCAATAATAGCAATTAAACACCGAGCACTTACTCGAATTTATTTGACTGTGGATATCAGTCAATCACACGGCGAAGTCAGGAGCGTTCGATCAGGTATTTCTAGTTCGGATGTGGGAAGAAGAAACCTTCTCCAGTGGTGCGGTCTTCCGTTTTATAGCCCAAGAGAGGGGCTATCTGGAACGGGGTGGCGTCTAATTCTCCTACGTCATGTTGGTGCCGTGCGCAGAGATTAATTGGGAATCCTTGTCTATTTGCGATGGACTGATAAAAAAACTGATGGAATATATCAATTAGTGATTTGAGTATTTCTTACAAAATACTGAAGGCAATACAAATTTTTCATACTGTCGACTGACGATAACCGGGAATGCTGACAACGTTGTCGTGAAATAAATGTCAACATATTTATTAACCGAAATTGGGTTTGTGAATTTTTATACTTGTTTTTGGATTAAAGGTTTAAGTCAATAATTACAGCTGTTTTAACAGTCAAATAAACAAACAAAAACATTAAAATCCCAAATTATAACCTCAAAATTTGAGAACTAATTTAGTTGTGTAAAAAAAATGTAGAGACCTTTCTTGTATAGAATTTCACAGGCTACAATTTTGTTCTTGGATATGTTGCCATATTTTGCTTATTCAAGGAGATATTTGGAAGATTTTTTTTCAATTACCCTTGTACCTATAAAAAATATTTTTTAAAGGGGTAGTATTCGATACATTTTCCAAAATAACTCCAAAACTACAACTTTTAGTTAACTTATAAGGAAGGTCAGGCATTCTATCAGTAGTTTTAAACATAGAATGTAATGGAACTGAAGAGAAAAATGTAGGATTATTTAAAAATAAGGAAATATCGGAATTTTCCGAATCGCAAATTTGGCTTTTTTATGGACATTTCTGAAGACTTTAATATGCTGTTTGATAATGTAAACTTTGAAAAACAGTCGTCCCAAATTGGAGATTTGTACATGCAGCAACTTGCAACTGCTTTTCTTGAAATATCTCGTTTAGATTTATAGAAAGAAAACTAATAGAAATGAAATAAGAAATTATGGCATAGGTCTTGTCTTTGCCAAATTCGACCAATTTGTGTGGACTCCCTGTGGTTTAGTATCAAATTGCTAATGAAAATGTTTCGTAGGACGCCCACGAAGGGGAAGTAAATGCCGTGAAATGGTGTCCAGTGGATCGCATAGTAGCAACTGGTGGTGCAGACAGAAAAGTAAAATTATGGGACGTCTCCAAAGGTCAGTTCTAGTGCTGTCCTCAAGGGAATTTTCATAGCTTTCTAAAATCTTATTTCTTGTTTTCATTGTTCAATTTTGATCAGTTACTTCTTTGTAAGGCCATCCGTTGAATGTTCATAATTTTAAAGGTAATTTATTTGCTGTTGCCACTGTACATCATGAGTTATAATTATTTATTTATTTTTGATTCTATGTTTAATAAAATTTGTCTTTTAATGGTACGGTTTTTTCATTTGTAGTTAGAAAAATTTGAATGTTTCATTTTGCACGCTTCTCATAAAACGCTTTTTGTGTCGTACATCTTCTATTGTTGGAGTATTTGTACAATATTGTTTACATTAATTTTAGGACAAGTGGAAAGTAAGGGGGTCTTAGTGGGTAGTAATGCTGGTGTTATGTCTGTTGATTTTGATTCGGCTGGAAGTTTAGTGCTTGCTGCCTCTAACGATTATGCCAGTCGTGTATGGACAGTAGCGGACCAGAGATTAAGGGTAAGTGTATTTGAATCAATATATTTTGTAGGATAGGTGTTGTGATAATTTGGTGATATTCAAAACAAATGACCATATTTTCTGCAACTACTTGAAGCATTATATTATACAGTGTGCTCCCGGGTGGACCTAACACCTAACTATAGCTGTAAACTTTCTTATTTGGCACTTTAAGAGAAAAAGTCATGCTTCATAAAAAGTTTTGCTTTCTCCGAAAAGTTCGTAAGTCAGAATTTCGAAATAACTTACGGGGGAGTTAAAAAATTAGGAAATGTGAAATTGAGGAAAGTACCAGTTATATGAGAGGAGATTAAAAATTTTGCAGAAAAAAGATATTTATAATGTCAATGAAAATTCAAAGATGAAATATGAATGTTGAATCTCAATATCGGTACTTTGTGAGTAACAAAATTTTTATTTCTCAGAAATTTATTTATTTATTATGCAGGTCAGGTCAAATCATAGTTAGCTACAGCACGCATAACACCCTATATTTTCAAAAATGTTAGCTCTAACCTCAAAAATAAGCCGATATAAGTACAGTACGACCTCTTTAATCCGAACATGCCCTAATCCGAACCTCCAGTAATCCGAACACCGGGGTATCTCAGGCACAATCCGAACAACACCTCTTTAATCCGAACAGCGATGTGTTTCCAGCCGCATAAATGTGGGAATCCCCTGTTTTCTGTTTTTACGATTTTGCGCCGTTTATCATTCAGTTTTCATTAGATCATTGACCATCACTGTGTTTAGTTTTGCGCTGTAATTTTGAATTTAAATTAGAGATGACTTCTAAAAGAAAACACGTTACTTTATCAATAAAGGACAAGATTGAGCTTATTAAAAGTTTAGATGCGGGCTATACAGTGACTTCCTTATCAGAAAAATACAAAGTGGGAAAATCAACGATTTGTGACATCAGAAAAAACAAGAAGAGGATTCTATCTTCTGCCACCTCATCCAATTCTCTAATCAATAAACGAAAGACGTTGAAAATAAGTGCTTATCCCGAAGTTGATAAAGCAGTTTACACCTGGTTTCTACAGGAAAGATCTAGAGGTAAAAAGATGATTGATAATATAAATACATTTTTAATTTTTTAACAGACTATTAAATGATTCTAGGTGTGCCAATATCAGGTGAAATTTTGCGTGAAAAAGCACAATTCTTTTATGGCCAGACTCATAACAATGATAATTTCAAAGCCAGTTCCGGATGGCTCGATAAATTTAAGAACAGGTACGGAATACGACAACTGTTATTTACGGGAGAGAAACTATCAAGTGATGAGGCAGCTGTTGAGTCATTTAAAAACTTGCTTCGAAATAAAATTGAAGAAATGCAGTTGTGTCATGATCAAATCTATAACGCAGACGAAAGCGGACTTTTCTGGAAATTACTTCCTCAAAGAACACTTGCTCACCAAGCTCCAGGTAGGAAAATAAGCAAGGAGCGAGTTACATTTATGCCTTGCTCTAATGCTTCTGGGACACATAAAATGAGATTATTGGTTCTGGGCAAATCTCGAAAGCCACGGGCCTTCGGAAATGAATCGCTGCCGGTAATATACCAAGGACAGAAAAAAGCCTGGGTTACCAAAGAAATCTTCAAGAACTGGTTTTATACAAATTTTGTTCCAGAAGTGACGAACAAAATGCAACAGCTAAATTTAAACCCCAAAGCACTTTTAATTTTAGACAATGCTCCAGGACACCCAGAAGATTTATGTTCAGATAATAAGAAAATTGTTGTATTATTTTTGCCGCCTAACGTAACCCCTCTAGTGCAACCTATGGATCAGAATGTGATTCAAGCGGTCAAGTTGCATTACAGAAAAACTCTCTTAAAACGCATTGTTGCTTCTGAAGATGCAGATTTATCTGCAGAACTGAAGAAAGTTAACCTAAAAGATGTTGTGATTCAATTAGCCAAAGCATGAGAAAATGTGAGGCCAGAGCTTATTAAAAATTCTTGGAGTAAACTTCTAACACAATTTGATGATGGTTGGGATGAAGATGATAATCTTCCATTAGCACAATGGAAGAATAAAATGGAGTTAGGAAGTATAGAGAAAGAAGTAGAAGAAGTTACTGCACTGATACATAACATTTCTGAAGATGTAACAAGGCAAGAAGTTATTGAATGGGCCACCGGTCAAGAGGAATCGTGGGAACCCATAAACGATAAGGACATTCTGGAGCATGTTCAAAATGAATCAAGTTCTGATGAAGAAGCAGAAGAGATACCACGAAGTGTAAAACACGTAGAAGCAGTCAGAAGTTTCGAAATTTGTTTGAAATGGGCTGAGGAAAATGGCGAATCTGAACATCACATTTTAATATTATCAGAATTGAAAAAACGAGCTCGAAAGGCAGAAGAAGCAAACATCAAACAAAGCAAAATTACTCAATTCTTTACAACTTCTTAGATTTATATACACACAGCATCAAAAGTCTTGGACCCCCTATGTATCCTAAACAATATTGCTGTTCTGAACAAACAAAAATATAGTTTTGAAAGTGTATTACTTTGTGATAACTACACTCATAACCACTTTCTTGGGGGTCGGTAAATGAGACCATAAAAAATTAAAAATTAAAAAATGGCAGATTAAGTTTTATTCTCAAAAACAACAAAATTTTAAAATAATGGAAAAGTGAACAAAATGGAAGACTGGAGTGAAGGCTAGTAATCTGTATGTCCTCCTCTTCTCTGTAACAACAGCAAAACTCTTCTGGGCATGGATCTGATCAAGTCATCGATTGTTTCTTGTTGAATGTTGTTCCATTCCTCTTCTACAGCTACAGCAAGCTCCTGGAAATTTCTTGGTGGATTAATTCGATTACGAATTGCACTAGATACATTATCCCACAGATTTTCTATGGGATTTATGTCAGGAGACATTGCTGGCCATGCCATTAGCGTTATCTGGCCCTCTTCCAGTACCTGCTGAACCCTGCGGGTGCGATGGGGCCTCGCATTATCATCCATGAAGATTAAATTATCCTCTATTTCGTTACGAAGGGGATAAATAATAGGCTGGATAATGTTTTCTACGTAAATTTCACTGGTCATTGTCCGTGGTATGAGAATTAATGGAATCCGGCGATTGAACATTATACCCCCCCCCATACCATTATTGTACCACCTTGATAGGGAGCAACTTCTTGAGGAAAGCTGAGTCGCTGTTGTCGACCTGACTCCCTCCAGACCCTTTGCCGTCTGTCATCACTCACCAGTTCGAATCTGCTTTAATCAGAAAAAAGCACCCTCTGCCATTCTGGTAAAAGCCAATTCCTGTGCTCCCTTGCCCACTCTAACCCGGTGCGACGATGGCGGGGTGACAATATGGGAACTGCTAGATCGGAGATTTGCAGAATGAAGCCTCCTTCGGATGGTAGATGATGAAATGACATGGTGAAAGGTGGCTTGAAAGTGTAACCTGAGAGCTGTTGCTGAAGCAGTGCGATTGCGGCGAGCATATTTGGCTATGTAAAGATTCTCCCTATCATTCGAAGTTCTACGTCGTCCACTTCGAGGTCTTCTTTCTATGGTTCCAGTTTCTTGATACCTCTGGATGATTCGTATAACAGAACTTCTAGAAATTCCTAAATTAGCCGATATTCGATGATTTGATACACCTTCATCGAATAATGCCACTATTTTGGCTCTGTTGAAGGCCGAAATTTCTTGTCCTGGCATTATAAACCACAAAACACCAAATAAGAATGGTGTTTACCTTACAGAATTTGCGGTGAAACTGAACGATTAATTTCATTTAAGTGACCATTCTTGACAGACCGAAGAATTCATTTGTTTTCAATGGTTATTGTTTCCTAGAAAGGCATAGTTTGTTGCCATATAAGCAAAAAATTGTAATCAAGTTCGTAGCTTTCAGTATGCAGGGGGTCCAAGACTTTTGATGTTGTATAATTAAGACAAAATACGATATGTAATACAGTTTTTAATTTTTAATTTGAAAATATAGATGATTTGTTCAACATTTCATGAAGTTGTTGTCTGTAGGAATGTTGAAATTTGCAAATAATTAGGTAGATATATATTTTCTGTCTTTTTTCGATAATCCGAATATTTCCATAATTCGGATTTCCTAGTGCAATTAATAGTTCGGATTAAAGAGGTTGTACTGTAATAGAGCATTACTAATTAGCACCCTCTATCCGATGATAACTCGAAACTTATTGACAATGTCAATATGTTGAGGGCTGGCTTTCCTTATTGCGTGAATCTGCTGCTTAACAGTTCCGGACATTTGGAAAATGTCATTCATTTCACGTGTTCCTAAAGTATCAAATCCCTCCACTAATCAATACTGAGACCAATTAACATATTGCCTGTGGATTCAAAAGTTATTTGCCAAAATGTCAGTTCAGTTTTAGGGCTGGTCGTAGTTGTGTGACAGCTTTGATCAAAATTACAGGCGACATAGCTGATGCATTTGATGAGGGCAGTAGCTGTTTTCCACTTGTGTTGGTCGATATGACAAAAGCTTTTGGTTCACTAAATATTGAATTACTTGTAAGTAAACTTCAGCACTATAACACTGAAACAAATGGTTGGTTCAGTAGCTGTCTCCAGAATAGGCAGCAGGCTGTCAGAACTAAAACTTCTAGGTACTGAAACAGAAACTTCTGAATGGGGTATTGAGAGTGTGCGGTATCTCAGGGATCCATACTGGGGCCCTTACTATTCACAATTTATGCTCTACTTATGCTCTAAAATAAATCTGCGAATATAAAAATGTCTTGAGTCCCGTAAAAAGATTTTTAACTAATTCTCTAGTTCTCTCTATTCCTGGCTATTTGGACATTGCTTACGGTCCTTTTCTGTTAAACTTTAATACAAAATTCTTGCGTGAGGTTAAATAATATTATTAATTATTATTATTAGTATATTTGTCAATAGCTTGTTTGGACGAGTTTAATGGCTACCACACATTTCCTCTTGTGCCAGGTCCGGACTATAAAGTGGGCGTTGCACATACAGTCATAGTTGATAATAGTTATTTACAATACAAGTATATCGTAACTGTTTATATTATGAAACTCCATGGGAAAATTTTCAAACGAGGTCAAAGGCCGAGTTTGCTAACCCATCGTGTACCGTAATATGAAGTTACGATAAAAGTATCGTACAATGTTTTATCTACTAATTCATCATAAAGTTTTCAGTCCGAAGACTGGTTGGACGCGTACCTCCCCAAAAGTTGAACATCCCACATCCCTAACTATTTGAGAGCAGTAGTCTAATCTGGGCCTACCCCTACTTCTTTTTATTCCTATCTTTGACTATAGTATGTCGTGAACTAAGCCTTCGTACCTCAGAAGGTGTCCTACCATTCTACCTCCTCTATTTCTTACTGTCTTCTATAAATTTCGCTTTTCTCCAACTCTTTCTAATACCTCTCTGTTGCTAACCTTATCTATCCACGATATCTTCATCATGCGTCTATAGCACCACATTTCAAATGCTTATTTACTAGTTAGTAAACCAGAAATAATAATGATACAGGGTATTTTCTTACTTGCACTATCACCCTCTGTTCTCTTAAACACTTCTGCATGCGTTCAGAGAGGTCGGTGGACGCCATTTTTAGTCCTCTTGGTCCCTCGCGGATTACTAACCTGATGCACCATCTGTTCAACCATTTAAATATTAAATATTTGATATCGTCCAGCTCTATTGTTGACTGCATTAGTCGTCTAGTACTTTAACTTGAAAAAATTAATGAAGGAATAAAAAAAATGCAATCAAGTGCAGAATGTTCCAATTAGAGAAAATAATTTTAAAGTATGGGAAAAAAATAAAGGTGTCTCTCATGCCTCTCATAGTACAGACACGGTTGCACTATTAAGATATGATATGATCACAGCATAATACAGCAGTTAAAGTTGTTGGCGGTGTCTTTGAACTATTTTAGCTGCATTTGGTGACCCCCAACTGTAAGTGATTTACTACCGCGGCGTTTTATCAATCGGTTTGACACTAGTAGACCAGGAGCCCATAGACCAAAAATTGTGCATAATAGGTTTACTCCAAAAATGCCTGAGATGTTATGATTTTTGGGTCGTAGAGCACAGAAATGCCCATGCCAGTTTTTGTTTTTGGTACAGTGATGTGTGGCAGACCAGTAAATGTGTAAAAAAATTGCTTAAAAAAATATAGGTTTAGGACTGGGGTTTGTGGGAAGCGCTAAATAATGAAAAGTAATCCAGCGGACGCGGTTCGCTTGTTGTGAATTCTGGGACACTGACAGGGGTCAAATTGTGTAAATAAAACACCCAAAAAAAATTATAGGTTTACGCATGGGGATTGGAGGGACCTCCTAATTTACCCCCAAACATCGTGAATCTCAACTCCCATTCATTTTGGTTGGTACAAAGAGGCGCCACTCTCGCGACATTTTGTAAATTCACTCAGGTAAAAAAAAATCATAAGTTTACTCTTCAAAACTTGGAGACGAGTTATTTCAATCACTAAAGTCGAGTATTCACCGTTGCCGATAAAAAAAAATGGTACAGGGGGCGCTAGAAACGCAACATTTTGTAAAAAAAAAACTTACGTAAAAAAATCATAAGTTTATGAATGGCATTCAAGAATTTGATAATGATGAACCTGCTGAGTACAAAAATACATTCCTTATCATTGAACGGTGGTACAAGGGCCCGCTAGAAAGCTTGAAAGAAAGCAATAATTATAAATTTTCACCCTTCATCATAAAGATTTCAGTCCGAAGACTGGTTGGACGCGTACCTCCATCTTTCCTATCCTGAGCTAACCTACGCTTTTCCCTAAAAGTTGAACATCCTATATCCCTAACTACTTGAGAGCAGTAGTCCAATCTCGGCCTACCCTTACCACATTTTATTCCTATCTCTGACTCTAGTATGTTGCGAACTAAGCCTTCGTGCCTCAGAAGGTGTCCTACTATCCTATCTCTCCTATTCCTTACTGTCTTCCATAAATTTCGCTTTTCTCCAACTTTTTCTAATACCTCTCTGTTGCTAATCTTATCTACCCAAGGTATCTTCGTCATGCGTCTATAGCGCCACATTCCAAATGCTTCTAATTTTTTCCTATCCGCTTCTCCTATCGTCCATGTTTCGCACCCCGACACTGCTGTACTCCATACATACGTTTTTAAGAGCCTCTTCCGAGTTTCTACATTTATCATTTCCGAGCATAATAGTTGTTTCTTTTTTTTAAATGCAACTCGGCCCTGCGCTATTCTTTGTCTTAAATCTAGAGTTATTTGACTTCCTAAATAGCAGAAATCTGAGACTTCCTCTATCTTCTCGTTTCCTATTTGTATTTTAGTTTTAGCCCTATTTTCACGCCCCCTACACAACAAAATTTCGGTTTTCTTTTTATTGATCTTCATACCATAGCCCTCCGTCAAAACCGCTTCCATTTCGTTCAGAGTCCTTCCTAATTCTTCTTTGCTGGATTGCTGGATCCTAATACTGCTATATCATTCGCAAATCTGAGCATATTAATAGTTTGACCCTGTATATTAATTCCAGCAGCTATTCTGATGTCTTTAACAATATTCATCGCATCTTCGATATATAAATTGAGAACTAGAGGCGATAACGCACGCCCCTACCTCACTCCCTTTCGGATATTTACTTCTCTATGTTCCTGCTCAAATTCTGTAACTGCCCTTTGCTCTTTGTGTAGATTATGAATAAATTATTTTTCTATCCCTATACTTAATCCCTACCGTTTTGAGCACTTCGAACATCTTCCTCCATTTCACATTGTCGAAGGCTTTTTCCAAATCTGCAAATCCTTTATAGGGTCTCTTTCCCTTTTCTATTGCTTTTTCTATTAGTAGTCGTAAAGCTAGAATGGTCTCGCGCGTTCCCCTATTTCTTCTAAATCCGAACTGATCTTCTCCTAATATTTCTTCCGCCCTTTTCTCCATCCTTCTTTGCACAATTCTAGTTAAAATTTTTGACACGTGGGAAGTCAAACTGATCGTTTTAAAATTTCCACACGTATCCGCGCCTTTCCTTTTTGGAAAAGCTACTATGATGTTCCGTTTGAATTCTTCTGGAATATCGCCTGTCTGGTATGTGCAGCTAAACGTTTCATAGAACCATTTTAATTTCTTTTTAATTTCTTGCATTTCCTATTTACTGCAGTAATCTACACGCAGTAGGAACGAAGCTTCAGTGCACAATCAATTATCGTGAATGGCAAGACTTTTGTACCACTTTTCAACGATGGCGAATGTATTTTCGCACTCAGTATGTTTATATTAAACAAGTTACTGAACGCCATTCACAAACTTATGATTTTTTTTACCTGAGTGAATTTACAAAATGTCGCGAGAGTGGCGCCTCTTTGTACCAACCAAAATGAATGGGAGTCGACATTCATGATGTTTGGGGGTAAATTAGGAGATCCCTCCAATCCCCATGCGTAAAGCTACGATTTTTTTTGGGGTGATTTATTTACACAGTTTGACCCCTGCAGCGGGTCAGTGTCCCAGAATTCACAACAAGCGAACCGCGTCCCCTGGATTACTTTTTATTATTTAGCGCTTCCCGCAAACCCCAGTCCTAAACCTATAATACTTTTTTAAGCAATTTTTTTACGCATTTACGGGTCTGCCACACATCACTGTACCAAAAACAAAAACTGGCATGGGCATTTCTGTGCTCCACGACCCAAAAATCACAACATCTCAGGCATTTTTGGAGTAAACCTATTATGCACAATTTTTGGTCTATGGGCTCTTGGTCTATAGTATTCTCGGCGACAGACGAAAAAGACCACGTGCGTAGCCTGAGAAGATGCGCGGGCTACGCTGCGCGAGCTAGAAAATTTAAGGAGAGCTGTTCTGCTTTATTATGCTGTGATATGATAGTACTGATCAATTTCGTTGTCTTGTTGATGTGCGTGTGCACTGTAGTTTAGTATCAATGCATATTTCCGTATCGGTAGTGTAAATAAGTGCATTTTTCCAATGCGGATGGATGAAGCTTTTCATACTTTATGAACGAAAAATAGCGTTATGTAATCTTGTTGAAGTTCACATATAGAGTACTGTAACTATCAGGATCTACGTCTACGTGATCCTTAGGTATGTTCAGTGCTTTTCTATACTCTTTTTGCCGATCCTCGGCGCGTTGTCAAAAGAGCTACTGCACATTTACTGAAATTGTAATGTATAGCAATACCGTTCCATGAATAATTCATCCAAGGTATTTGTTGCAAATATATCACTCGAAGTTATCTGCCTCTTGTATCGGATCGCTGGCTTTAGTTCAAGCGGACGGGAGTACTAAATTATAATTTGTTATTTTAATGTGCGCATTTTCTCTTCTGTATTAGCGGACTTGTGTTACATTATAAAATTCGATGTTAAATAAATCATGCACATACTAAGGATGATATTTATGGGACAGCTTTAATAGGATATTAATATGAAAATTATAAAAAATCGTAATTGCTCCGAAGGCTCGTTAATTATTTCCCATTCAGGTATATGTTTTGTGCCACGTAAATGCCGCAGAATTGTAAATATTTGCATTTCACTTAATGCGTAATTATAACCAGCCACCAACTCGTTTTCAGTCATATGAAAGAAACTTATTTAATCATGGTTTAGCAATTCTACCAAGAAGGGTAACAGAAAATATATTTTCCGGTGCTAATTCTAGTTGTAGTAGATATTGTTGCTAAGTTGTAGATAGTAGGTACTTATATTTTTGGATGTGCGATTGGGGTAGAAACGAGTTTTTTCACGCTAGCCCTAAATTGGCCGACTCCAAGAATCGTGCAAAATATCGTTATATTTTTGTATTCCAGATGTAGGATGATAAGAAATAGTTACACGAGTCCTGCTATTTTAGAATCCGTCGAGAAATTTTTTTATTTTTTTCTTGACAAAGATAAGTGGGAAAATGAGAATTTGTAACGGCAAAAACAGCTCAAAAATAGAATCTTTGTCTTCCTGATAAAATGAGCTGTTACCAAACAGGTCATAAGATTTCAGTCCAGAGACTCTGTAAACTTCCCCAACTATTTGCATCCCTTGCTCTTTCTAATACCTCCCAATTGCTAGCCTTTTCTTTCAGCGGCATCTTCATCTGTTACATCACATTTCAAACGCTTCCAATTTTGCCTATCGTGGCCAACCCAAAATAGGTTTTGCCGGTATATTACTTTGTCAAAATACACTGACGGACAAGAAAAGTGGCGCACCTAGATTTTGCAATAAGTTTGAAGTTCATTGACTTCTGAACCAGACAATCGATTTTAATAATTCTTTTTTTGCTGTAAAGGGCGACTTTTCTGTATTCTGTTTAACGAACAGATTCAGTAAAAACTCCTCCCACAAATGAGCGCTAAATTTGAATAGAAAATTACCATTGGTAGACCGATTTTACACAGCTCTACTCCTAGATAAATAACTTGACTGAACAAAACCGATCTGTCATTTTGACGTTGTCACTGAATTTACTGTTATGCCCATTCAGTTTATAATATAGAATTTTTCAATAGGTACTCGCATTGATTAGTTCATTGAATTTTGTGAATACATTAGGAAAAATACGAATAACTGTAAGTATTAACTGATTTTGGATAAGCAAGTATTTCTTTCTCCGTCAAAAAGTTGCCAGCTGTCAGCCATAGGTCCTGTTTTTCAATTGAAGGCAAGGAGCAAATTTTAAATATTTATAAAGTTTATGCTCACCAAAACCCTGACAACTCTTTGGTTTACTAAACCAAGTGACAACATCAAGACCGAAAACGTCGCACAGGGGGGTTTCACTGTTATGCACGACCTTGAACTATGTTAGATTCAGTTTCTGTAAACCGCTTTAGATGGCACTACGGCTCTGACATTTGCCGTCGAAACTCTGTATTACCGATTTCGTGACATTTTAATCCGAGACATGCACTTTGTTGTTATTTCTGTCGCAACCGGCATCTTCGGACAAAATGGAAAACTTAAAAATTGTGCGTTATTTTAGATATTCCGTGGTTACGTTCACAGAACATTAAATATGGTTACGTTTTCTCGATACGCAATAATATTGAATCAGAAATAGGTGCATAACAAAGAAATAATAATTAAGCACAAAACGCAGCGGGCCACGTTTATATTTTGACTTCCGTCAGTAGGTACTTCTTTGACATCTCTGCGAATGAGGAGTTTTTCCTCGGACATCGAAATAGCAGCAATGCGGGAATGCGGCTGCAAAATGTCTTCCTTCAACGTCTCCCGGTGTTGAATTAATATTGCGCAAATTTTGCAATCAACGTTTACAAGTAAGTTTCATTTGATTTTAGTATTGGTTTGCGTACGTTAAACATTGCCTATTCGACGTTCTTTAGCGTTATTTATGTATCTACTTACAATGTAAAATGCCGATTAAATAAAATTGATGCCTACATATAAGCATAGTCTTTGTTTTCTTTAACTTAGTTGGATTTTTAATATTAATAAAAATAAAGTTTAAATTTCAATTCTATCTACGCGCGCTTGTACACAATTGGTTATTGTAAACAGCTAGAGATGGCGCTAAACGCGGTTCCTACTTTTAACATTGAGGTGCGCGTTCTTATTTAGGTGTTCTGTGACGTCGCATTTACTGCAAAAGCGGCAGGTAATGTACTAATAATAAATAAACTTTTGACAGATATGTGTTATTTTGTTATACCTAAAATTTTTTGAAGTAATTATTATATTTTTATTTCACATTTTTGAAATTCTCGTAACATTTATTGTTCAAGTTCTTCAACAGTTTTAAACTAGGTATTTTTGAATTCCCAACGTCTTCTAATTTGCAGCATGTGAAGGTGACTTTTGCGCAATCTGTACTGCGCAATCAAGTCACTCCCCGAATGTCATTTACTGCATCTGTTCAATAAACAGGATATAGATGACTATGATGTGTTTTGCTTTCTACTATAGTGCCTTTAGAAGTAGAGTATGTTTTTTAGGCAATGTTTGATTGACGCTATGGAGTGAAATTGTAAGTTTATTGAATTCTTACATTTGTCACGTGACACCCCATTTCCTTCTCAATAGTTTTCCTTTTATTTCGCATTTTTAGTCATTATGTTACCGAAAATGCGACACTTTAGATGAAGCAGTGCAATTTAGCTTATAATTAACAAGGGGGCCATGGAACTACAAAAGCCAAAAAACGCCATCGTTTTATGAAATGTGTTGAGGCAGTGTTTGAGAAAGAAGAGCAACAATTTCGTAAACCACTGTAATTAATCGCTTTCCGTGGTCCAAAAGAAGCCCAGATATGAATCCTTTCGAAAATTTATGAGATGAATTGGGACAACGTGTTGGCGGCCGCAATCCAGAAAATCTTCATGAATTGAGGGTCGCTCTTATAAAAGAATGGGAAAATATTCCTCAAATCAACATCACAAGTTTGACTAGCCAGGGGAGGAAATACTCGATATTAGCCAGCTTGTTTATCAATTTATTTTTCAGTTTATTTTTCATGATGTTATTTGTTGTTTTCTTTATTAATTACAGTTGTTTACGAAATTGTTGCTCTTCTTTCTCAAACACTTCCTCAATGCATTTCATAAATCCATGTTCTTTGGCTCATGTAATTCCATGGCCTCCTTGTTAATTACAAGCTAAATTGCACTACTTCGTCTAAAGTGTGGCATTTTCGGTGGCACAAGGACTAAAAAGGTGAAATAAAAGGAAATATATTGAAAAGGAAATGGGGTATCACGTGACTAATGTAAGAATTCAATAGACTTACAATTTCATTCCACAGCGTCAATCAAAGTTATTCAGAATGGGACCGTCTAGCGTCGCAAATGTGAGAGAATGCCACAAGTGTTTTATGAATAATTATTTAACACGCTATCGCGTATGCGGAAATATCCCAAACGCACAAGGGTTACAGTCTGCTTCGTCATTTTCAATGTCTCTCCCGGTTGCATCTTTGCGAAGGCTGGGAATTTTAGGATTAGCATCTCCGCCACATATTCATATTCATTGTATATGACCTAATTGATAAACTACCTAGTTTACACACAATAATTACAATATATGAACGCTGATGCTGCTTGTAATTAGGAATACGTGTGTATCTTATCTGATCAATCTCAATTAGACACCGCAGTTAAATTGTGATTTATATACTAGCCCAAAACGTGTTTGCGCGATCAAGTATACGTAACAGTAATTTTATGTGAATTGCTCCATGTGGCCCGTTGTTCTAGTAAATGTTTTTCAGAGTTCACGAGTATGTGCAATACTCGCGCTCTGTATGAATAAAACTTGAAAAAATTCTCACCTATTGGTGATATTTTGTTTCTGTTTGGCATTTTGCAACCGCATTTTGAACCGTTACCTGTGATGAATCGGCTATTATGAGATGGAGATGAAGGAAACTCCATACAGCTAAAAATGTTTGCTAGAAGAGTTCCAGAGAAGGAAATGCTGCATCATGATAATGCATATTCCGATTCAACAGCTTGAACTCTTTAATTTTTGTCTGAAGAAAATATAAAAGCCATAAAACTCCCACCACAATCTCCTGATTTGGCAATGTGCAACTTTTCACTATTTTTTGACCTAAAAGAATAGGTAGAAGGTTTTCATCTGAAGAAGAGGTTGATTCAGCAGTTCACGATTATTTTTTAGGTTTTACATTTATGGAAAGATAGAATACTGGCCCTTGCATAACGTAGATTGGACTGTGTATGGAAGGAAATTTTATATAACTAGAAACTTTTTAGCAATAGGGATGACTGTCCCGTGTAACTATTCCCCATGAATTTCTCAGGTGTTATAAAGCCCTAAGTGGAATTTAAAAACCTTTTGGTTGTTATATGGTTGCAGTACATCCTGATGCAGACATAGGTGTCAGCTGAAAGGTCCATTGTCTACAGAAGTGTGCTCTCTGTAATTGCATAGAAGTTTAAGCATCTTCGGAGGTAATAACCAATCCGTTTTTAGCGCTGTATAATTTGTGGCTTCACTAGAAATAGGAGGATGAGTTATAGACAAGAAACAATAGACGCACAGGTTGTTAAAGTGCAACCGTAGTGATATATTTAGCCGTAAATTATTAGAGGCCAGTGTAAAATATGGCTGGTGTGAGTACATACTTACTGTTAGGTTTATAGTAAATTGTTATAAGTTTGGTAAACGCTATAGGCACTTACTTCCGATTTACGTCACATGAATATTGTTCGTGGGTTATTGAAGAAAATTTCTAAGATTTAATGTACCTCGTTTAAAATTGTTTGTTTTTATTCTCAGCTTATTCTAAACTTGTTAAGATAAATTTTACTGTGTATTGGCTATAAATAAAGTTGCTGATGGTATTCCTCAAGGTTCGCTTTTAGCGCCACTTTTATTATCCAATAAATAATGTTTACGTAACATAGATGGAGCAATTTGTAGTAAATTGAATATGATGTCTACCCTGAATGCAATCAGTTGAAAATTGCCCATACAAAGTCTGCAACTCCATCAGTATTTTTAAGAGAATTTCTGATAAGGTCAGAAGTCTGGCTAATTTCCATGGGAATTGTTTGGGGTACATACTCTTGTAAATGTATGTTGTGGTTGTCATGATACAGTAGTGCACAAATGTTTTGTTTTCTTTGGGGAATTTTTGAATCATTTTACCGATACACAGGAATAAGAAGCAAATTTCAAAAATAAATTTAGGGTTTTGCACAATTTTGAACGACACTATAGTCTTTTAAATTCACAAGGATAGGTATAATTGATTGCAGAGTAAAAGCAGAAAACACTGTACTACTTATATACCTACACATATGAATTACAAAAATAACTTTACTTTACGTTTATTGAGGTTATGTATGTAACTTTTATAACACTTTCCAAAAATGTTATTTTTTAAAAAGAAACTTTATTTATTATAATTTACATGCGTAAGCTTCGGACATAAAAATCTGACTAACAACTAAAAAGAAACGTTCTCACACAATAAAAATGACAGCTAAGCAACTTTACATTTATCAGTTGTCTACACGTGTACTTCCTGTGAATACAAGGTGTAATGACACTATATTGCAATAAGATATGTACTATAACTCCTCCATCGCTAGAATGAAGCTTCTTCGGGAAGATTAATTTTCTTTTCTCTTGATTTTGGCTGCATTTCCAATTCTTGTGGTTCCTTTCGAATTTTTGTGGATCTTTTAATTTTGATCCATTTTACTGTAAAATAGGCTATAAAGGTTATTAGTAGGACATATAAAATTGAAGTCCAAATGCTCGGTTTGTAATATTCAACATTTAAATTATCTTCTGTGATCGGATAAATGCGATTTGAAGAGATTTCCTGTAAACTGAGAGTTTTCAATTTTATTTTGAAATTTAGCATATTTTCTTGTTTCATTTCCAAATGAAGTCCGTCGACTATAGAAGGTTTTCCGAAGGTTTTATCTTCATAGACTATTTCTTGATTTTTGAAGTACAGGGTGCAGTTGCTTCTTTTTACCAAAAATATTCCTGTTAGAGTTTTGGTTTCCGACTGTGATTTGCACTTTATATTGAATCTTTCTTCTTGTGGAAATACTGCCAAGTATTGATTAATTTCGGGAACCATTTCCAAGTGATTTTTCGTTATTTCTAATTTGACATACTGACAATTGCTCGTGTTCATTTCCGATAGAATTTTTTCTTCACATAGGGCCATGTTATTTCTTAGTAAATAATTTGGACATTGAAATATTTTACCTTGGGTACAAATATCATTTAGAGGCTTAACAACGTTATCTGATTTTAGTAAATACTTAACATCTGGAATAATTGTTCTAAATTCTGGCCCATATTTTGTAGGAATAGGAAGTAAGTAATAAAGCTGAAAATTAGTAGTTAGAAAATGAGAGTACTGGATACGAACCCCTTCGGAGCACATAGCGCCATCGAGTTCTCGAGGTGCCATCGACTTCTTCGGCAAATGACCTTGAAAGAGACCAGAGGCTGCTGAAGGAGTCGTTGAGGCATCCGAAGAAGTGTCTTCAGCAGCGGCATCTGCGGCAGCCTCTGGTGTCTTTCAAGGTCATTGCTGAAGAAGTGTGCATGTCTTCAGCAGCGTCTGGTCATTGCTGAAGAAGTGGTGTTCAGCAGCAGCAGCAGCAGCAGCCAGGCGCATGCGCCGGGGCTATTCCTCAGATCAGTCCATCGAGTTCTCCAGGGCGTGTCTGCAGCAGCCTCTGGTCAATGCTGAAGAAGTGGTCTTCGGCGGGCAGCCTCTGGTGTCTTGCCATTGCGCACCCAAGCCGCCATTTTGGCTGTGGGTCAGGCGCCTGCGCCGGGGCTGTCGCGTACAAAGCGCGTGTTGCTCATTGTTCAGGCCAGTCCATCCTGGCCCCATCAATGACTAGAGGCTGCTGAAGGAGTCATGTCTTCAGCAACGGTGTCTTTGGGGCCTTTGGCCGTGGCTCAGGCGCATGCGCCGGGGCTCTATGAGAGTGGGCGGGGCAACAGCCAATGAGAGCCTATCAGAACTGATCTTGTTGTTAGGTGCTGTTGGGCCTTTGGATGTGGCCCAGGCGCCTGCGCCGGGGTTTTCGCAAAAATAAAAACGTTGAATATATTTTTACATCAATATAATTAAAACTATAATCTGTATACAGAGTAGGAATGCGTGTATTTTCTGGGCAAATCGAAGCCCTGCAGCTTCTCATACCACTCTTCTGACCGATTCATTACCCGGTGTATACTCAACGATGCGGTCATGCAGGATGAGACAGTATGCGGTTGTGTTGGGCGGAAAATTCTCGCTCGACTCAAATTCTAGACGCATATCTATGGGTCCAGGCTTGATGCTTTCCGACTGCTTTGATGCGTCAATCACCACGATGGGTGCTAGATCCTTGAACTGTTCCTTGCCGTATAACGGCTCGCCAACTTTTCCATAGTATGAACTCTGGAAGTTCTGGTACATTTCGTATAGCAGGGCGTATTTCCCCGTGGAGAAATCCAAGTTTAAATTCTCGTAGGGGAAGCACTCAGAATTCAGGTACAGTTTGACGTTTGTCAGATTGCAGTGGTCAAATTTGCTTGAATCCGTGTCCAAATTCGCTTTGCGATTCGTCTGGAAGGCGACAATAACGTAGCGGGGTTTCTCCAACCGTGTTGCAGTCTTGACGGCCCACGTTTGTTTCGTAGCTTGCGGCAACACCGGATACTCGTACAGCTCCCAGCTGCGAAAACATATCTGCAACGTTCTCTCTTCCTCGACAATATTGAGAAGTTTTAGGTATTCAGCATCCGATGGATAGACGTACGGCACCCTCCAATGAACCTTGCTCAACTCAATTCTGGTGTCCTCGTTACCCACGAAAGCGTTCCTATCGTTTTTCGATCGAGTTAAAATGAGCTCGTGACACACATTTAACAGAATTTTGGGGTAATCTTCCAAGAATCCCAGCAGGATTCTTCCCGGGATGCACACGTTAAAGTTCCCGTTCGCGTCGATAAGGTGGCTCGGTGAGTCTCCCGTATTCGTCCAGCCGGCATTCTCCAGGGCACCTACCTCACCCACATTCAGAGAAACTACACCCTTCAGTGTGCTCGTGATGCCCACGTTTTTTGTTCGATCCACCTCCACCCCGTTTATTTCATAGCGGACGTCGTCAAAGAGGAAACTGAGGGCGTTATTTGTTAAAGCCGCATTTCCGCCTCCTGCACCCTTGATGAACCTGCCCTCTATGTAGATGCTGCTTAGATGCGGCAGTACGTAAACGTCTTGTTGGTGGATTGGTATGCGAATTTCGTCATTGGCGTTGAATGTTGTTGTTGTCACGAACGGTTGATGTACGTGCACCTCGACACGACGTGCTGACTCATCTAAAACAGCACCGTCCAGAACACGAAACGTGTCTACGTTTATGTGTGTCATTATTCAAATGCGGTTCCCTTGTTGAAGCACAAGTACTAACTGATAGCACCGTTAATTTTCTTGCTTAAATACTCTCCATACAACCGTGCGCATGCGCAGTCTTATTCTTGCTCGTGTCGTCAGCCATGGTGTTTGCGAATACAGCTGTCTGTGTCAACAGACAGCTGTATTCGCAAACAGACAGGCAGACGGAGAGACAGACAGACAGACAGACAGACGGACCGACAGACATACAGACAGACAACTACTGATAAGAATTCGGAAGTAGGAGAATAACTATAGATTCCTTTTTGTCTCATCGAGCTGATTAATTTGATACCCTACATGATCTAGGTGGGCGGGGCAAGGAGCGTGGCCGGGGGCGCGGTCAGTGAGTGGCCACCCCTAAAAACCATCCCTAAAAACCACCCCCAAAAATCACCCTCCAAAACCACCCCAAGAACCGCCCCTAAAAACCACCTCTAAAAGCTACCCCTAAAACCACCCCTAAAACCACCCCCTAAAAACCACCCCCTAAAACCACCCCTAAAAACCACCCCCCAAAAACCACCCCCAAAAACCACCCCTAAAATCCACCCCAATATTCGGATACCTCTAGTCGAGTCCTTTAATTTGACACCCCACATGACAGTTTTTACGTAGGGGTTAGCCTAAATTTAGACTACTGTTCTCAAATAATTAGCGGTGTAGAATGTTCTACTACCGAGAACTAAGATGTTTGCATATATCAATCAGATGGTTCCCACACGTTTCCGAAACGCATTAAGATAACAAGTAATTTCAAATAAACAAACTGGAGAATGTTCTAGAATGTTTTTTTCCCACACGTGTCCGAAACGCATTAAGATAACAAGTAATTTCAAATAAACAATCAGAAGAATATTCTAGAATGTTATTTTATTGTAATACATAATACAAACAAACAAACGGGTCACCTTGTAGTGTCTACAACGTATTAAATTCACATGCAGAGCGTGGGATCAATCCTAAACAAACATATCCTATCGGCAAGATGAAAGGTTATTTCCCATAATAAAAACAATTATAACATCTCTTATCGGCGGCGAACGTGCTTTTTTCTTAAACTTTAATATCAATATTTATTTAGTATAAACAATTGTAAATTTCCGAGAAAATAAATATTGATTCTGTAACTTCTGTTTACAATCATAAGTATATACGGATGATTTGAAAGACGGGCTTGTGGGCCGCCGATTAGCTCAGTTGGTTGGAGCGAGGGCTCCGGTGCGTGGGGACCCGGGTTCGAATCCCGGTCGGCGTCATTTCCAGAACGTTTGCGAAAACCCCGGCGCATGCGCCTGAGCCACGGCCAAAGGCCCCAAAGACACCGTTGCTGAAGACATGACTCCTTCAGCAGCCTCTAGTCATTGATGGGGCCAGGATGGAGTGGCCTGAACAATGAGCAACACGCGCTTTGTACGCGACAGCCCCGGCGCAGGCGCCTGACCCACAGCCAAAATGGCGGCTTGGGTGCGCAATGGCAAGACACCAGAGGCTGCCCGCTGAAGACCACTTCTTCAGCATTGACCAGAGGCTGCTGCAGACACGCCCTGGAGAACTCGATGGACTGATCTGAGGAATAGCCCCGGCGCATGCGCCTGGCTGCTGCTGCTGCTGCTGCTGAACACCACTTCTTCAGCAATGACCAGACGCTGCTTAAGACATGCACACTTCTTCAGCAATGACCTTGAAAGACACCAGAGGCTGCCGCAGATGCCGCTGCTGAAGACACTTCTTCGGATGCCTCAACGACTCCTTCAGCAGCCTCTGGTCTCTTTCAAGGTCATTTGCCGAAGAAGTCGATGGCACCTCGAGAACTCGATGGCGCTATGTGCTCCGAAGGGGTTCGTATCCAGTACTCTCATTTTCGAACTACTAAAATTCTTTTCGAAATCGATTGGTATTGAAATAAAGTAACTAATTTTAGTATTATCAATTTTGCAATTAATTTTTATTACGGATTCAAAGTCTAATATGTTTTCATAAATTACTTCAAAAGGAAGTTCGTTTTTATAATGAGATGAAATTCTTTGTAGTTCCAGAAATAAATCTCTAGTTTTTATAACACTTGGATGGAGAACATTTAATTTACAGAAAGTTATAGAATTTTCAATATCTTGAAAAATATCTAGAACTGCGTTGTAGAGAATTAATAACTGATTATACAAGTCTTTAGCGAATAAAATATTTTGATGAATTATTTTTTCGTTAACCATTTGCTTTAATTGAAGGATTCTTGAAGTTAAAATAATTTCATTGTGCTGAATGTCTTGTATCGTATTGTTAAAATTTTTAATAAGTCTGTGACTGATAGAGTATTCGAATTTTAATTGATTCGCTAAGTTGTGTTCGTTCTCTTGAACGTGCTTTAGAATTTTCTCAAATTTTTCACCATCTGCGGCATCCAAATTGCCGGTTAAGGTTTTGATAATCGTTCCTAAACCATTAATCAAACCTCGTTTTTTCCTAGAATTATTTTGTAACTTAATGTTCTCGATTTTCTCATTAATTATTTTCTGTGTGTAAAGTACTATCTTATTATAATTCTCTAATTCACTAACATAAACACTATTATTTAAACTACTCAACCTAAGACTATCGTATTGATTATTTAAATTATTATATTGGTTATATAAGGATTTCAAGTCATAAAAATGAGTAAAAGTATGTTCTGAGCGTTGTAATTTAGCTGGACTCAATAATATTGGTAAAATACCTAAATTGTGGGTGATATTCCTTATTTCTGCTCCTCTTCCGATTGTAAGGAACCTGAAATAGTTTTAAATTTGTAAGTTTCTTTCCTAGGTCGCTTAATATTTGATAAATGAATTTTCTCTCTCGTATTATGATGAGTTGGATTAATTTTACCTGTTTTTAATTCTTTATCTATCGATCTAAGAGTTTCTGGTTTGTATTTATTATTTGTCTTACTCTGTTTTTGTTTATTTTTAACGAATATTTTTTCGGGTGCTTCCGGGAGATTTTCACGGGTTTCATTAATTTTTCCGATAACATTTTCCTTCTTTTGTTGAAGTTTTTCGTTTAAATTTTGGTACATTAATTTAATTTTGTCTCTATGACGTATAGCATAGTTATTGACCATTTGTTTTTCAATTTCGATATTAAAAGGAGATTCTATATCTAGGTGACCTGTTACAATTTCATATGGTTTTAGATTTGTAGCAGAATGAATTGTATTGTTATAAGCCAACAATGCATAATTAAGTTTTATTTCTATTGGTTCATTTTGGTAATCTTTTTGATTGTTAAAAAGTCTAATGTGCTCGATTATTGTTGAATGGAAGCGTTCTATCATTCCATTTGATTCTGGATGTTGCGAACTAATAAAATGTACATTAATTTTATGAAGTTCTAAAATTTCTTGTAGAGCCGAACCTTTAAATTCTGAACCATTATTGGTTATAATTTGTTCAGGAATGCAATGATGCGTAAAATATTTAATTAATTTGTTTATTACCTCTATACTTTGAGTAGAATTTACCTGATATGCTTGCGCGTATTTCGAGAAAGCATCTATTATTGTCAAGAATTTAACTTTATCTAACGAAATAACATCAATATGTAAAATTTGGAAGGGTCTTGTTGCAGTAGGAGTTAAATTTAGTTGTAATTTCAGTGGGTTTCTATCATACTTTGTGATTTGACAAATTTCACAATGGTTAATATAAGTTTGAATTGACCTACGTTGATTTGGCCAATAGTACAAATTTTTTATTCGATTATGTGTTTCATCAAGACCTCTATGATTCGTTTTTCCTTCATGGTAATTTTGAATAGTTTGTCTGATTTCATCTTGATCAATAATATCAATTAATTTTTTGGTACATTTAAGCATTTTTATTTCAGAGTTTTTAAAGTAGTTTTGAAGGATTGTACTAAACTTCTCGTAAACTGGATCTTCGAAATAAAGATGATATTTAATTTTTGGAACAATAAATTCTTTAATAAATTTAATTACATCTAGTTCAAATTTATTTTCTGAGAATTGAATAAGTATTCTTTGTTTGTTTCCAAACAATTTAATAATAGTAGGTGCTGCAGGTGCAAAATTAACTTTTGAAATGATTAACTGATTTTTTCCTACGTTTACTGGACAATCTACAATTGGTACTCCAATTATAGGATTTTCTTCGCTTGAATGAACAGTTTCTAGTTCGTCATCATCGTTTATATTTTCTACTTCTACAACTACTGATTGATTATCGACATTTTGAGTTGAAGTGCTTGGCCTTCCTATATCTTCGTTAAATTTTTCGATATATTGGAGAATTCCTTTAGAATTTCCTGGCGTTTCGTTCATATTAAGTTCGATGCGAGATAATGCATCTGCGTTTGTGTTTAAACAACCTTTTTTGTGAATTATTTCGTAATTATACTCTTCAAGTTTGAGTCGCCATCGTATTAATTTTGAATTTGGCTCCTTCAATGAAAATAACCAAATAAGGGGTTTGTGATCAGTAATGATTTTAAATTTAGTATCGAATAAATATGGCCTGAAATATTTTACAGCCCAAACAATCGCTAAACACTCTTTTTCTATAGTCGAATAATTTATTTCACAATCAGTTAATGTTCTACTTGCGTACGCCACTGGTAAATCACTGCCAATTTTTCCTTGAGACAAAACAGCGCCTAATGCAAAATTACTGGCGTCTGTGGTTAAATTGAATGGTTGGTCAAAATCTGGATACTGTAGAATAGGTTTGTTTATTAGTAAATTTTTGCATAATTCGAAACACTCTTTATATTCAGGATCGTTAATATTTATTACGTTATCCTTCTTTAAACACTTAGTCATGGGTTTCGTTATTTTTGACAAATTTTTAATAAACTTTCTATAATATGAGAGTAATCCTAGAAAACCTTTTATTTGTTTTGCATTTTTTGGTATTGGATAATTCTGTATAGTTTTAATTTTATCAGGATTCGGCAGAACACTTTCTGGGGTTACGACATGTCCTAGATAAGCGACTTCTTTTCTTAAGAACTCCGACTTATCCAACTGTATCTTGAAATTAGAGATTCTCAATCTTTCGAATACTTGTTTTAAACTATTAATATGTTCCTGTAAACTAGTACTATAAATAATTATATCGTCCAAGTAAACGAGGCATCTTTCGTTCTGAATTCCACGCAAGATGTTATCCATTACTCTTTGGAATGTAGCTGGAGCGTTCCTCAGACCGAATGGCATACGTAAGAACTCATAGTGACCGTTCTCTGTGTTAAAAGCGGTTTTTGGAATATCTTCTTCAGCCATTTCAATCTGGTGAAAACCCGATGCTAGATCCAATGTAGTAAAATAATGGCATTTGCCTAATTTATCTAACAATTCCGTGATATTGGGCAATGGATAACGATCTCCGATCGTTTTTTCATTCAGCTTTCTGTAATCTACTACAATACGCCACTTACGCTTACCTGACGCGTCCAATTTTTTTGGAACCACCCAAATTGGTGAGGACCAAGGAGAACAAGATGGTCGTATTATATTTTGATCCAGCATTTTCTGAATTTGATTGCGTACTTCTTGCTTATGTACGTGGGGGTACCTATATGACTTTGTATAGACAGGAACGTCATCTTTAGTTTTAATACTATGTTTAATTTGACTAGTGAAACTCAATTGCTTGTTTTCTAAATGGAAAACATCAGCATATTTCTTAATTAAATTTTCAATTGCATTTTTTTCTTCCGAATTCATATGGTCTGTGCGAATTGTCGACACATCAAATCTAACCTTTTCGGTCGAAAAATGATTAAAATTAGAATTAAAATAGTCTGGCTCGTATTCTCCGAACTTTTCTACTTTAATTGGTTGAGTTATTTCCACAGAAAACTTTTTTTCTGATGGATTTAAAATTGAACAAATTGCTTCACTATTTTTTACATTTGTTACACAAGCTGGAATTTCTAATTCCCCTAATTTCATGTGAGGTATGACAATTTCACCCTCTTGAACATTATCGATATTAACCTTAATTACTTGTTCACATCTCGGTTGCACTATCATGCAATTCGTACTATGAGATGATAAGTTATGATAAGATATTTTAATCTCACATTCTGGTGTGATTAGAATATTTCTTAAATTAATTGTTGGGTTCAACTTCTTTAAATTGTCCAAACCTAAGAGAGCATCAAAATGATCGTGGAATTTAAATAAGTGAAATTTCAAAGGAAGGTTACCTTGTTTAAATATTTTTGAGCAAGGTATTATAGTGCTAAATTGTTCTATTGAGATTCCATGAGCTGTGCTTATTTGAAACGGATCCTTTTTTATTGAATTTTTAAAATATTTATTTGCCACAACTGGATTAACAAATGACCTGGTACTACCAGTATCTATTAAAATTTTTAAATTATTTTCCGGAAATTCAATATAAGGCAACTCACTTTGATCGTTAGTTAAGTTCATTAATTCAATTTTTGTTCCGAGGCACATTCCTCTAAAAAATTATCATCTTCCTTTGGAAATTCAACAGACGGCTCGTCGTCAATATTAAATAGTTCTTGAACTACATAATTTGGACGTTGTTGATTAAAATTTTGTCTGTTTTGCTGAAAATTTTGATTTTGTAATGGTCTCTGTGTATTTCTTGTAGAAATACTCATTGGAGTTGGTTTTGCAAAGTTTTGATTTGGATTCGGTTTGAAAACATTATTTGTATTCCTATTTTGATTAAAATTATTACCACTATTAAAACGAGTATTAAAATTATTTCTATGAATATTATTTCCACTGTAATGCGGCTGATTATTAAATGCGTTTTGCACTGGCGATCTTGCATTATGAGCGAAATTTGTTAATTGTAAAGGCTGACCTTTATTAACCTGTTTATTTAGAAAATTTGGGTTTGATTTAAAATCACTTTTAAAATGTTTCTGTTGGTGAATATCCAACTGAAAATCGTTAGTAAGCATGTTCAAGGCAACGTTCAAATCTGCTGGGTTTTTAGTTCTCATGAGTGAACCTACAGGTTCTTTCAACCCGTGTAATAAAATCCTAAGCGCATAGTTGCGAAAATATCCTATCAACACATGAGATTCATTTCGTGGAATATGTGTAGATAAATAAGAAATTTGTAGATTTAATAAATGCTGAACTCTATTATAAAAATCAAAAGGTGTTTCATTACCTTGTCTTAATTCTGTCATTTCGATATTTAAACTATAGCAATCTCTTTTATCTGCATAACTATTGATGAGTGCATTTTTTAAATCCAACCAATTATTTATTATACAAGACGAGACATTCACAGCAGCTTCGCCTTTGATTTTCGCTAAAATACTTGACATCAGATATTCGTTCTGAAAGTCTTCTGGTGCTTGAACATTATAAAATTTATTTACAAGTTTCTCACATATTTCCAGAAATCTAGGCAACAGTTCTGTTTGACCATGAAATTCTGGAACCATGTCCAAATATTCTTTTTTTAGAACAGGAATTTGATTTTGATTAAGAGCCATTTTTGTATTAGTTCTGATTGGTGATCTAGAACGATAAATTGAACTTTGTTCAAAATTTGAGTCAGAGTCCGAACTTTCAGAAAGAGATCTATTACTTAAAGAACCTCTAAAAGACATAAGTACTTACAGCAATATTATTGTCCTCGACATCCGGCTTTGATATTCCCTCAAAGATGGATTGTCCGTCGTCTTCTTGTTGAGCTACTCAGTTCTCTCAACTAAAAGTTTTTGGTTAGCTACTTTTTTCACCAACACAAAGTTCTATCGATAACAAATCGTTAAAACGAACCAAATATTATGTTCTCTAATATTTGTTTATCGATCCGACCCGACTGCGCCACTTTTATAACACTTTCCAAAAATGTTATTTTTTAAAAAGAAACTTTATTTATTATAATTTACATGCGTAAGCTTCGGACGTAAAAATCTGACTAACAACTAAAAAGAAACGTTCTCACACAATAAAAATGACAGCTAAGCAACTTTACATTTATCAGTTGTCTACACGTGTACTTCCTGTGAATACAAGGTGTAATGACACTATATTGCAATAAGATATGTACTATAACTTGTATGCATAGTAAGCGCATGCGCAAAATGTACCATAAAACCAATTGGTTTTATAATACACTTATGTAAGATCAAAAGATTCTGGTAAAGTACAAAATTCATTGTATAAGATTAAATGTTCTTAGACAATGTTAATAAATTTTAAGGTCTAAATAAAATGGGTTTAAAATTTGATGTTTGTGTGCACTTGAGTAACTTTGATTTTATTGTATCATCGTTTTTGGCCAATGGATTTATAAGAATAGCGGCCATTTTTTATACCGCGTGACAAACTTCCATGTGTACATGGGGAAATAACATGGGCAATTACATTTTTGGGGATTCCTGCTCCCAGAGCCGCCGACTTTTGGTATTTCCAGGGGGGGCACAAAATCGTAATGTTAATAATAACATCAATAACCTTAATCCTTAATAGTAATAATAATAATAATAATAATAATAATAAAACAAGTACCTAACATTTTATTCGCCTAGAAAAGAAACAGAAAGTTATACATCATCATAAGGTTCTCAGTCCGAAGACTGGTTGGACGCGTACCTCCATTCTTTTCTATCCTGAGCTAACCTACGCATTTCCCTAAAAGTAGAACATCCTACATCCCTAACTATTTGAGAGCAGTAGTCTAATCTAGGCCTACCCCTACCTTATACACAAAAATAATAAAATATTTCAAATTAAACTAATTTTCAATTAATGTCTAATACAACAAATCAGGAAAGGTAAACGAATTATGTTTGAATTCACGGAAAACGTATTTTGACGAACTTTGGTTTTGCAAAAAAATTCATTTGCTACGTCATTAATATTTAATTTGAATGCTAAATCTCCATGAATGTTCAAAATTGAAACACTATTTAACCTTTCCTGACACATGGTTCACCTTGAGTGGGATTTCAAACATCTTAAGCTTGAAAATGACCTTTCAGCCGTACATGTCGCAATAAATTTGACAATTTCAGGCAACATTTCTATGTATTGTAGACGTTTTCTAAAAAAATTGCAAACATCCATATTATTGAATCAAAGTTAATATTGTGTGATGGAACTGGATAAATTTTTCAGGGGGGGCAGTGCCCCCCCAGATGTTCTCCTGGGGGGGCACGAGCCCCACTGCCCCCCCGTAGTCGGCGCCTCTGCCTGCTCCCCATGTGTAGTTACAGTGGTGGTAAAGGTAGCAATCGAAAGACTATTTTTTTCTACGTATGAGGATATCAAAAACCCTGCAATTTTCCAAGTTATTAAAGCATTCAAAGCAAAAATTACACTAATAATTTTCAAATTAAAACACGGATATTCATCAGATTACCTATGACAATTTAATTTATTCTAATCAAAGACTCCCTTGATTCTAATTTCTAATTCGTTTGAACTGTCAACATTATTTATCGACAATTTAAAATTTGGGTTTCAAAATGAACAAAAATATTTATTCAGTTGAAGAAAAGGTTTTCATTGTGAAAACATTTTACGGCGGCAATAGTCTGTGGGTAGTCCGTGACTTATTTTCTGTAAAATTCAATAACAGTCCTATTCTTCGGTAACAACAATAAAAAATTTAGTTAAGAAATTTGAAGATACTGGGAATCTTTCATTGAAAGAAGGTAATTTTTCCTAATAAATTTTCTTGGTTTTTATATTTAGATAATTCTGATTCGCTTATTATTATTACCTAGTTGCTAATTCCTTATTGTTGGCTAACTTAAATTTTACTGGGATTATGAGAAATTTAACAAGTGATAACGTGGAGTGAAACAAAACTAAAATTAATCTTATCATTTATTTTTTTAGTCGTTCCAAGAAATCTAAATGTTGAGGTAGAGGAAATGGTAATAGGCCTAATAACTGCTAGTCCAACATCTAGTTTAAGGTCTATTGCCCTAGAATGTAATGATTCAAGAGAAACTGTCCGTAACATATTAAAAAAAACGAATATCATCCCTTTAAATTCCAATGTCACCAAGAGTTACTTCCTTTTGACGAAGAATCAAGGCAAACTATCTGTGAAGAAATGCAAGAACGGGCTAATCGGGATCGCAGCTTCCTCTCATCAATTTGTTTTACCGATGAGTGTACCTTCACTTTAAATTAAGAGCCAAATTCACAAAACGTTAGGCATTGGGCCCAGAATAAATCTAGCCACTACAACGCAATACCCTCAAAAAATCAATATTTGGGCAGGCATTTTTAATAATCGCATTATAGGACCATTTGAAATACAGGCAAATTTAAATTCAGAAGCATATTTAGATCTTTTAATTAACCATATTGGCCCTGCATTAGAAGAAGTTGCACATGCGAATCGGGAGGTCTGGTTTCAGCATAACGGATGCCCAGCACATTTTGGAGCACAAGTGAGGGCATTATTAAATGAAATATTTCCAGAGAGCTGGATTGGTCGAGGTGGTGCTATAAACTGGCCAGCTAGATCTCCCGATTTGGCACCGCGTGACTTTTTCTTGTGGGGTCATTTAAAAAATAAGATTTATAAAACTCGTCACCCAAATATTGATTCTTTAAGGAATGCTATTTTTGCGGAATGCAACTTAATAAACGATCGGCAACTTGCGAATGTGATAAATTCTTTCTATAATAGGCTGGGATACTGTCTGATACAGAATGGGGATTTATTTGAATAAACAAATGTTGCCGCTTGTTAAATTTTTGATAATTGCAGTAAAATTAAAGTAATTTAATTTTTATTATTTCATTTTACCGCTTTAACATTTTCCCAAAAACTTTTTAATAGGTTAGACGACACCTACAATTTACCCTAAACTATGGACCAGCATTCACCAACGAAACATCCACACCAGTAATCAATTAATTGTCAACTATATAGGTAATGACAATAATAATGTGAATGAGAATTATCTAAATAAAAAAACAAGTTTATGTATTAGTAAAAATTAACTTCTTTCGATGAAAGATTCCCAGCTTTCAAATTTCTTACTAAATTATTTGTTGTTATACCGAAGGAATAGGACCGTTATTGAATTTTACAGAAAATAAGGCACGGACTACGCGCAAACTATTGCCGCCGTAAAATATTTTCACAATGAAAACCTTTTCTTGAACTGAATAAATATTTTTCTTTATTTTTAAATGTTGACAGTTCAGAAAATCCATAAAATCAAAGACGTCCGTGATTAGAATAAATTAAGTCATGGATAATCTGATAAATTTCTGTGTTTTAGCTAGAAAATTATTAATGTAATTTTTGCTTTTAATGCTTTAATAAATTGGAAAGTTGTAGAGTTTTTGATATCCTAATACGCAGAAAAAAATAATCTTTCGATGGCTACCTTTACCACCACTGTAAATACACATGGGGAGCAGGAATCCCCAAAAATGTAATTGCCCATGTTATTTCTCCATGTACACATGGAAGTTTGTCACACGGTATAAGGCAAGGCGTTTCATGGAGTTTGATAAATTAACATTAAAATCAAGTACACAATTTTCAACCATTGTTTAAACTTGGTTAAAACTAAGGTTATTTATGTATTCAAATTTAAGGGCAGTCAGTGCTACAATGATACTTTAAACTCTTATCACTGATTCATAACATGTTTTTATCCGGTTCTATAATTGACTCGAAGAGTATTTTAAGGTATTTTGTATGTCAACCAATAGGTTTTAAAACGGCTTTAAAATTTTGACTTCAGAAGCTTCATAAGATTCTCCAGTTTTTGTTTCATCGGAACTTTTCTTCTTATTTAGTTTGGCGCACCTTTCCTGAATCACTCTGTATACAAGGTCGTTCATTTAGAAAATATACATAATATGGTCTGTAAGAAAAAATAAAATCAGTGGTTCAGAGGCCAGAATGGCGGTTATTTAGTATGAAATTTCCGGAAAGGATCTGTAAATACGTCACTGGAAATGAGTCCATTCTCCCCGAAAATGAAAAACCTCGAAATTGAGTAGTTGACGTCGAGCCCTAATTAGCATGTGCATTTCTTTCAAGACTATTACATTTTAAATGAACCATTATGCAGGCCTGCAGACGATTTAATTAAAAACAATATTTACTCGGAATGATAATTATTTCTTGGCGGGGCGGCTGGTGTGCAATTTCTGCTCCGCGAGGATTTTAATTTTCTCTTTAAAGAAATTGGTTTGCCCCCGAAAAGGGTTCGCCCTCTTCCTTTTTTAGCAACGCAATTAAATTCCTTCTTAAGCCGCATTTTATTTGCTTGTCTGTGTGTACAGGAATTCTTGCATTCCTTCCTTTGTATTCAGATTTCTTGGATATCTCGGTCGAAGATATAAATGCTTTCAAAATTTACGAAACTTTTAATTTCAATCAAAGTAAGTACAACTCGGTAATGGATCAGGAACTACCATATTCTTTAGCATCTTACATATATGAACTACTTGTACACTTATTAGAGTGACTTCGACGTTCAATCAGTTGAGAGGTGACAAGTACTCCATGATGTCCAACTATTCCAGTTTTGGTCTTTCGAGCTTCGCCGCCTTTCCATGACTCTACATTTATCTATCGATATTATACCTCTGACTCTAGTATGTCGCGAACTATTCCTTCGTGTCTTAAAAGGAAATGGTAAAGCTTATCTGACAATCAATTAAAATACGTTGAAAGTTTCAATATTGCATGTTACGAATGTGCATGGAAAACCGTAGACGACTGGTTTTGTCCTTGTGGGACTCATTAGTTCACTCGAACCATGTAGCATTACTTGCCGTATATACAGGGTGATTCAAATTGGAGGGCTACCATTGGGATCTCGCTTATTTGAAAAGTGAGAGGGTAGGCTTAAATTTGCAAAATTTGTTACTTATGAGCGCCATTCTTTTCTCCGACTTTGTTGAAAGACACATACTTTTCTAATTTTATTTATACCTTTGCAACTTATCCACAATATAGGTACCAAATTTTGTTAAACATTATAGTAACTGAAATAAGAAAAAAAAAAGAAAAAATCGATCTTTCAGGCTTAATGGGACATCCCGTATATTATTTACAGATTTGATGGCCAGTTTAATAAGCTTTTGATTGATGTAGATATTGGCAGGTCTGCAACTGATGATTTAAACAGAAATAAATATTGAACCTTAAAAATTGAGGTTTTTGCCATAAGTTTGTACCAATTTTCCGTCATTTTGCCACCAAAAACTAAGAAAACTGCGTACACTTTGCTTTTACAGAAAAATTCTGCAAAATAAATCCCAACCCTAGATTAATTCTTCAAATGACAGTTTTCTTCCATGGTTTAATAAGTTATCACGTATTTAAGAATATGACCATGAAGAAGCAACCTGTGGCGATGGAATTTTTTGTCTCATTGTGAACTCAACTTCCAGAAATAAAGTAGAAATCATATTTTTGTTTTGGGTGCTAAAATATGGGAACTTCCAGTAGAATTACTGCATTTTACTCGGCATTTTAAGGTTCAATTTTCAATTCAAGAATCAATCGTACCCCTAACCACATAAAATTTGAAATACTAAATACGCATTTCGGCAGCTAAGCTGCCATCTTCAGTAGCAGGGAAAACCTATAAAATAATAAAAACCTATAATAAAAATAGCAATAACATTAATGAAAAAAAATAAAAAAAAAATAATTATATATATATGATAATAATAATAACAACAATAATGATGATGTGAAACAATGATAGTGACATCATCATAAGGTTCTCAGTCCGAAGACTGGTTGGACGCGTACCTCCATTCTTTTCTATCCTGAGCTAACCTACGCATTTCCCTAAAAGTAGAACATCCTACATCCCTAACTATTTGAGAGCAGTAGTCTAATCTAGGCCTACCCCTACCTCTTTTTATTCCTATCTCTGACTCTAGTATGTCGCGAACTATTCCTTCGTGTCTTAGAAGGTGTCCTACCATCCTATCTCTCCTACTCTTTATTGTTTTCCATACCTTTCGCCTTTCCCCAACTCTTTCTAATACTTCCCTATTGCTAACCTTATCTATCCACGGTATCTTCATCATGCGTCTGTAACTAGTGATGTGCCATGGGTATTTACCCAACGGGTAAATAAATAAATACCGGGTATTTATGGGGTAAATACCCAAAAAATATTTACCCATCATATAATAGGGTTTCTTCCTTAAAATCATTTAGGAGCCGGTACCGGTACTGTAGACACCGCCAACATGCTGTTTTTGAAGGGTCACTTCAGTTTGAAGTTTGGTAAATAACCTAACCTTGATTAATCTGTCAATCGCGTGACGTGTGGTGGTGTGGTACTGTTTTTATTAATTTACTGATATTTTATATCAAAAGCTGTATTTAAACAATAGTTGTATATTAGATATGCCGCGTAAGAAAAGTAATGTTTGGAAGATGTGGAACACAAAGCAGGACAATTCTGTTTCGTGTAAATACTGTTCAAAACAGTATAAGTTCGCAAATGTGAATAAAATGAGTGGCCATATAAAAAAGTGTTTTAAGTGTCCTAAAGAAGTACAGAAAAGTATCGACATAAATGTATCAGCATGCCCTTCAGCGATCAATTTTGAACAACGGGAACCGGCAGGTTTAGAATTATTAGAGACAGAAATAATAGAAGTAATAGAACCTAACCCACGTTCTCAATCAGCTTTAAGTATGATGACCGAAAGAACGAGAAACACTTTAAGCCCAAACCGTTCAAGTTCAGCTCTATCTTCTCTATCATACACTCAGACTCTAAATTCAGGCAGAACTCGTAGGTATTACTGCATCTACCTGTACACCTTGTTCTAATCGCTCTACTTTTGCCTTAGCAGGTCCCAGTCGAAAGAATACTTTAACATCTTTTCTAGACACAATGACTGCTGAAGAAAATGTAAGCATTCTAATTATTAAATATTTATTTCTACTAAACAATTACTTAATTTTATTTTGTTAATATCTAAATATTTTGTTTTGATTTACGATTTACTCCGAATTACTAAAAATTTCAAGTTTTTAAATTTGGTGAATTTTCTGGCAATATCTAATAATAAAGGCATATTTGTAAAAATTCGACGTTTCGCCTTCGTTTGGGGGCTTTGTCAAGACTCAAGAGTATTTTATTAAACTGTAAAAAAAAATTCTTTATATTTTTACAGTTTAATAAAATACTCTTGACAAAGCCCCCAAACGCGGGCGAAACGTCGAATTTTTACAAATATACCTTTATTATTAGTTATTGCCAGAAAATTCACCAAAATTTAAAAACTGCGAATTACTAAATCGTTGACATTTTTTCTTTTTACTTTTAGAGCAGTTTAAACCAGTCCCTGGCCAAAGCAGTTTTCGTAAGTGGATCACCATTGTCTCTAGTAGAACATCCATTGTGGATTGATTTTTTTAAAAAACTAAGACCATCTTACAAGCTTCCTACCAGAAAATGCATTTCTACCACATTGTTAGATCAGCAATATAACGAAATGAAAAGTGATCTCTGCACTGATTTGGCAGATGCCAAAAATTTGCATCTTCAGTGCGACGGATGGAGTAATATTCGTAATGAAAGTATAATCAATTTCATGATATCAAAGCCCGAGCCAATTTTCATAGAATTTATTGCTACTAATGACAACAGACACACAGGAGAATACTTATGTCAGAAAATGTCAGAAGTTATTGAGAAATATAATGCAGAGAAATTCCTTGTTGTAATAGGAGATAACGCTGCTAATATGAGAAGAGCATTTACTTTGTTAACTGAAAAGTACAATCACCTTGTTCCCCTAGGATGTCTTTGTCACACTTTGCAGTTGTTATGCAACGACATACTAAATTGCAAATCATCGCAAGTATTCTTAAACAGCTCCACAGAAATAGTCAAATATGTAAAAAATAGTCACATATTAAATGCCCTGTTCACTAAGATTAACACGGAGAAAAATATTAGTATCAGCTTGAAAATGCCTGTTAAAACCCGTTGGGGAAGCAATCTCGACACTCTACAAAGCCTTCTTGCTTGCAAAAATACATTGCAAACACTAGCAGTAAATGAGCAGGCAGCAGACTGTTTACCAAAAGAATTAAAATCTCGAATTTTAGATGACGGTATTTTTTGGGTTCGTGTTGAAAAACTAATATTAATTTTAAAGCCAATTGTTACGTTGATAAAAAAATTTGAAAGTAATGAATGCCTAATACATAAAGTGCATTATGCCTTTAATGATCTGCAAAAGAATCTTACTATCTTGTTACCACAATTCCCGCTTACAAAGACCGAAGAAAATATTATTTTACAGAAAACTGAGGACAGGAAGTGTATGGCCTTAGGGCCAATTCATTTAGCTGCGGTACTTTTAGATCCATCAAACCAAGGTTGCTACTTAACTGCAGAAGAGCATGTAGATGCGATGGAGTTTATTCACAAAGTTGCTGACAATATGAATATTGCTACTTCAGTTTCAACTGACTTAGCAAGTTACATTGCAAAAGAAGGTTTATGGGGTAAAAAATTTGTCTGGCTTTCTGCAGCGTCAGTTTCACCAATAGTATGGTGGAAAGGAATCTGCAAAAGCAGTTGCCTTTCAGAACTTGCAGTACGCATACTATCAGCTCCAGTCAGTTCCGCAGCAACTGAGAGGTCGTTTAGTACCTTTAGTTGGATACACAATAAGAAACGGAATCGTCTGACAAATATAAGAGCAGGCAAAATTACGTACCTCTCCCATAATTGGAAGCTTCTGAAAGAAAATAAACGTCAACGAGAAACTGAATCTGTTGCTGTTCAAGAAAGCGAAATCGCAGCAATATCAGAACCAGCTGAAAATGATGTAATATCGATACCAGGAACTTCGCAACCAAATAAGAAATCGGATCTTACTTTAAATCCAGGCAGAAACAAAAAAGCAAGACTAGACGAGATTGACACTGAAAATAAAAATTATAACACGGATGAAAATGAAACTGATGAAAGTGAAATGGATATTCCATATATGGACGACGACGACACTGACGAAAGTAATTAGTCCTAATTAGTAATTAGCTTATTAAAGTACATAGTTCATATTTAGGTTTATTTGTTTATTTAAACAGCAAAGTAGAGTAAACATAGAGATTCTTGTCAAAAAGAATTTTATTAAAAAACCCTTTTATATACCCAATTTGGGTAAATACCTAGGTAAAAAACCTAGGTATTTCCCCGACATATATTTACCGGGTATTTACCCATCACTATCTGTAACACCACAGTTCAAACGCTTCTACTCTGACAATAACAATAATATAGGTCAGGTATTCTCTGCTCACCATTCCAAAAGAATCGAAGTGCACTCGGTCAGCTCTCAAGCTAGAATGAACTCCGCACGGAGAAAATCCCCAATAAAGTGACGTAGCACTGACGTTACTTGTGACATCAACATTAATCATACTAGGATAGAAAATTTAATATCCGGGCATCGCTCATTTTTATACCACGCTATTCTTATTTTCACTATCACAAATGTACAAAAAGGTTGCCATTGCCATCTTTACTGCAGTTTTAATTAAAACATCCTATCTTCAGGATAATTGACTTGAATGAAATAAAAAGAGAAAATGAATCACATATTACCAAATAACCTCGAAGATCCATGGCTTATATGGGCTAGCAAATAACTACAGTAAACTGCAATAAAGAAGACCTTGACCCCTGCACCCTTACATTTTTCTGGTTAAACCCTACACGCCTACACATCAACGACATCTAACAATACGGAATCAGAAATTGGACCTAAATCTGAATTAATAAGTTTACCTTCATACTTGCGAATAAACATACTCTCATAAGCGTCTAATTCCCTATTGTCCGATACCGACCTCATAAGCCGAAGATCCTTCTCATGTACAGGGTGGCCGGTATCAAAGATATGTTGGGCAACACTTGACTTCTCAATCCTATTATATCTAAAATGTGCCATATGTTCCTTAAACCTAGTGACGATTGTACGCCTTGTTTGCCCAATATAACTCTTGTCACAACTACTACACTTTATTTCATAAATTCCCGAGTTCTGTTTGTCCTCTACTTTATCCTTGGGATTTTCCAACAGCTGCTTGATGGTATTCTTAGCGGTATATGCTACACATAAATTTTGCGACTTAAAAATAGGTTCCAAGCCTCTGGTATGTGCCAAACTATACTGAATTTTAACATATTTCTTATTCTCAATAGGTGACATGGAGAAAGTCGTGGAATCCTTAACAAACTTTTTGTGTCTAATTCTGCTTATTATCAACTAAGACAGTCGTGTACCCATTATGAATCCTTCAATTTTCAACTCTATTAAACCGTCGGTCGCAGACTTAAAAATATCTACATCAATCAAAAGCTTAGTAAACTGGCTATTCCATTTGAACATAAGTTGTCCACTCTGTATGATATGACCAGTAGACTTCAATATAGCTTCTCAAAGTTGGGTCCAAAGGGTCACTAAAATCTTATAATCGCTCACTCTAAACCTCATCGTGTAGCATATCAATTTTCACAAAATTTTGTTTTAAATCCAGATATGTAAAGAAATGTGGGGCGTACCATTTAAAGAACATAACTTTGGTATGCTATTTAGAGTGTGGACACCCTGTATACACCAAAAATCAGATGCTTCGTGGGGTTCTCCACGTACATGTAAAATTCCAATTTGATATCTGGAATAGAACCAAAACAGGGCTATATATTTTGTTAGGGGCTCAGAAATACAACTCCTTAACAAAGTATCTTTCAAACAAGAAAGAACGCAGAGGAAGTTAGACATTTTCGGGCTGTATTATTTTAGGTGGCAAGTACGTGCAGTTTTGTAGCATTTGGCCAATATATTATGTGTATTTTTGCGTGGAACTGAGTTCGTAGTGTGTGTATTGGGTTGTTCTGCTTGAAAGAGCTGACAAACATTAATATGCGAGTACTGTTATTGTTATTAACTATTAATACAATGAGTACGAGTAGCATAACTGCCCCAGTATATCGCTAAGCAACGCTCATCGCGGTCCACGTTTGGATGGGTGGCCGGTATTTGAAATCGTGGACCCATCCAATATCGATGAGTTGATCTTCCCTTGCCAACCCGTGAGCCAGCGTCGTGTTATAAGGCTTATAATCCCCAGGAGCGGATGAAGAAGAAGAAGACAATGAATAATATACTTTAATGCCCTTGAAGCAGTCCGATTTTCGAAAATGTAAAAAAGCACCAAGTTTTAAAGCCTGACTTCTTTGATCAGAATCTGGTTCTCATCTACATATAAACTCGTCTTTAACTTTCTGCTTGAATATAGGTATTACTCTCGATATTACTTACCCTTATTGAATCTACTTCTCAGTGGCGGCTCCTGACTTTAGAACTTGGCAGTGCTCTAGAATAAAATCACCGCTCAGGGGTTGGGGGGAGGGGTCTGGCGGTTTCTTCCCCGTAGTTTTTTTAAACGAAGAGCTTTAGAAGCCATTTTCAAACAAGAAATTTCACTCACCGCAATATTTAACGAAAATTCCAAATCCAAAAGGTTAAACTTTCGCACACAACTTTTACCGCGACCTTTCGAAAAGCATTTGATACTTCGCACAGGCTTAGGACGTCCATTTCATTTTATTTCAAGTTTTTCGTCAAAAGTCTATATTTAGATAAAATATTCATTTTTAACTGAATGCAGTATTACAACACAATAATAATTTTGAAAATTGCAAAAATCAGACGACCACTTTGTTAAAGTTCACTCCACAAATGTTTAAGTGTTGACTTTAACCAAACCACTACCTTTAGCCATGCTAAGTATTGGAAATTTCAATATTTAAAAATAAACACGATAATTCAGCTAATTACTCACGTTATAAGCAAAGCAACGAGCTATCTCAGACCTAAATATGGTAAACAAAAACAATAAACACTGCCGCAGAAGTACAAACTCCCGCGTCCCGTGCTTCGCCCAACAGTAAGTGTGTGCTCAAACAGCGCTCCCAGACGAGCTATAATTTTTCCACCTAAAAGCACATAGGACGAAATTTTCCCGAGTCGCGCCGATCTCGCTCCCATATCGAATATGCATTTGCCTTTAGAGTGCCACCTGCCACACCTCAGTACTCGGACACCTGGTTGCGTGTGTGGTAGGCATTTTGAAAGACGACGTGGAATGCTTAGAGCGCGTACTATATATTATCTCGCATAATAATTAATATATATTGCGGCAGAGATTCAAAAAGTTTTAAACTTATTAGTTTATATTTATAAGTTTCGAACCTTTTATCAAAAAAGGTTAGAACCATATTTTTGTAGGCAGTGCGCGCGCACGAGCGCACTTTTTAAGGGCCGCCGCATAGAGGTTGCATGTGATGATTTTTGCAGAGGTTCGGCGTTTCAAAAATGAACATCAAAGCTATTTGATAATTTATTAAATTTGCAGATTTACAATCTGTTGAGTACATAGATCATGCTCGTATATAATAAATTCTGATAGGTATTCATAATAACATTAAAATTGCCTAATAATAGTCGTGGTACTTAATTTAAGGCGATAACGTTGCCGACTTCTGCGAAATACGCAAGAAGCCGCCAACCGGCCTGCGGGAAATGAGGACAAGCTATATTAAATAAGCATCCACTCACCCTCTCACACTGTTATAAAAATATTTTCTGCACCCACACAAGGTCGTCCTCGAGTCCCTCTCGGCCACGCCGACAAGATCTAAACTAAAATTTTAATTCTAACCTGTACCAGTAAGCTGGACGCGACTGTTAGTAAAAAAATATTGCAACGTGACGGAAATCAGGAGGCACATTAATTAGTATAACGTTACGTAGTATTACTCTATACGATGAGGACATTCATATGATAGCGTGTTTTAAAGTTAATCCATTGCGGTATCAAATAATTACGTTTAATATTGCATATGTGTCTAACTAAAGTTACGGTTTCAATACTGGTGCTCCGTTCGCACTAAAACGACCTTGAGTGCCGTTGCTGACGACTCTAGATAGTCTAATGGCAACTGTTTACGTGTACGATGCCGTTTTAACGCGATAAGTTCATACAAAATAGGCATGCAGGTATTTTTCCGCGCGATCAATCGATAACAAAAAAGAGCTACAGCAAATACAAAAAAAGACACTTCTACAACTATGGATTGAGCGTTCATGATTTAACCTTACATAAAATATCACACGCGTTTTCCTTGCATTCTCATTAGTTTAGAATCGACGGGAATGTGTATAACCTCCCTCGTATAGCTTGCATAGACTGTCAGTGCGGTTTGAGTTGAATCCTGACGGAAGGCTGACGTTGACCGACATTCCGTCTTGGCCGAGTTTCCCGGAGCGTCTCCTTTGCCAGATAAAGGTCCATACTGTGATGATTGCCAATTGAGCCGCTAAGAATATCGTAGCCGCCACTATCAATCCCGCCATGTTGACGCAAACCCCCGTGTCCACACTGGGGATGTACACAGCTTCGTTGGCTAACGTTTTATTAGCGTCTTTGTCGAACCCAAATTTGTCTGTTATTTGGATAGTTTGCACAAGAAGCATGTCGTCTCGGGCTGTTTGCCTGGTGGAACGACGTCTTCGCCGTTTGCCGTAAGAAATGACGGAACGGAGTTCTCCGGTTGACTCTTCTTGGTCACATTGCACGGGCTCGCAAGAAGGCATGCAAGGGGTAACTAGAGCACGGAATTGCACTACTTCTGATGACGGGAATTTGAAGGCGTCGAAGTGAGACAGGAGAACCTGTAAACATAAAGAACTGGTGTGAGAATTTGTTCACTGGGTCAGGTATGAAAAGCGGTTGACATTTGAAACCAACCTTGCCGGAATCAGCTGATTTATAGAGCGGCCCCATGATGAAGTGGTCAGTAGGACAACCATTGGAATCAATGAGAACAATCTCGCTGGAATCGACTCCGTCCATAGCTACCAATTCCCTGACGAAAATCTCGTAAGGGCTGTTTCTGTCCAAAATTTCGAATCTCAAAGCCAGCGGGTCACCGACCTCAGCAGATGGCATGACGTCACCTCCATTTCTGTCTGTAATCTTCATGGCCACGTTTGGAGAGTCCACCGTCACTTCTTCAGAAAGCGCTGGTTCTATATCCCCGTGAACACCCAAATCGACTTCGTTGGTAACGCTTTTGTTGGTCAAATCATACTGGCACGTAACAGCCAAACCAAGGTCGGAACTGGTGACAATTTTATCGTGATGCTGAATGACAACATCGTTGACGTATCTGCCCAGGCCATTTTTGCGGACGTTACATTCGAGATTGTCGTAGGCCATGCTGAGCTCGAATACCAGACTGTTGTTTACGTCACGAACACAAGAGTTGGGACTGCCCTTAGCGTAGATTTTACCATCAAAGAGACGACTAGTTTGGATACGGGCGACCATATCGCCGGACCGGCAGTCGATGCTCACGTTGTAGCAGGAGCTCAGCTCGAAAGTTGCTGCTTCTGGAACGTCTAGGTAGGGGTCCTGGAAAGAACATATGTAATGTTTAGTTGGCACAGTGTGCATTGGAAATATAAGTGGTATTCATATAGATACGGGTTGGAGGATGGTGCACCAGAAACGAATCAATCGTAGGGATTTTTTCTTGCTTGACTTCTGTGAGGCACTGGAGTATATGATTGAACAATTTTGCTTAAATACATGGGGGCATTGTGTTTATAAGAAAGTTTCTTTCGTGCAGGAAGAATAGTAGAACATGTGTAATGAGTCCCAACCCCAACAGTTTAATCTGTGTAGACCTCGGTGTAGACCGTTTAGTGTATACGCAACGCAACAATGAATTATGCTACTTTAGTACACATGATGTAAATACCACAGCTCTGGTTGCAATAAGTTGACCTGAGAAATAGAAACGAACGTCTGTCTGGGTCATGCGAACTCATGTAACGTTACGATGCACATTACCAACAGCAACTATGTCGAAATCTGTAGACAAACCTGAATATCAGCCAAAGTTGCCCTGGAATGATGACTGAGACGGCATACCATCTCGCCGGTGTCGCCATAATCGTAAGAATGACAACGATAAGGCGAATTTAAGCACAGTTCGCGGCACTCGTCGACGGATCCTACGTCTTGGTACACGGAATCGACTGTTTTCAAGATGCGGCCGTTGAGCTTTTTGAATTCGCACAGTTTCGTGGGTTCTTCAACGCAATTGTTTTCCATGTAATCGTACCCATCGGCTGACTGAAAGCTGCTGCCTCCGGCGACGGTGATCCGGTCCATGCTGGACAATTCGCATGTTCCTTTTGCACTGTTGTAGTTTGCAGATCTGGAATAAAAACAGGAACTGTCGTGAATTGTATATATAGAATACAATTATTTTGAAATCGATTGACCATAAAACAATTTCTCAACGTCTATCTCGCATGTCGACTAATCTATCAGACGTGCTTTACATACGTAGACGTAGATGTACGAGAAGTTAGGATAATGCCTGCCATTATCTCGAAGTTAAATAGACCATAAACTCGCTTCGACGTTTTTTTCTTCAATTAGTTTTTCTGTGGCAAAGGACATGTGTACCGACTTGACGTATGTCGCGGCTCATTGTTATACGTTACATTACTGACCGGAAGTATTTCCCATAGTCAATCAGTTGTTGATGTTCATTGTATGGTTGAATGAATGAAGAAAATGCAAAGAAATTTAAATATACTGAGCTTGGCACAGACTTGCGCTATTCTGTGTTAAACTCGGTTTTAAAAATGCTCCGTTATTATGATTTCGATCGTTACGTTAATGCCAACTCTAGCTACACTTCGAAAAAGAAGTTCGAAGAGCTGCCATAAAATTTTCTCTTCCTTTATTGGAGTCTCTTTGGTAAATAGCTTTTTAGTTCATACTAGTAGTAACAGAGATTGTGTTAAGGCTAACGATTTTATTCAGCGTTCATGACATGCAGGGTGATGGATGCCCAGGCTCATTGTAATACCAACATCTCATAAATGATTGTGCCGAGTTGGAGCAGGAAGTACTTCCCTCGCAATAATAATAATAATCTGTCAGTAGATGCTTAATAATTACGATTGGGTCGTTTTAGATTTATTGCATGTAGTCTTGTATTGGTATGTCTAATTGTCTTTGAGAACTTGTGTGCTTGCTAAACATGGTACTCGGAGGTTAAATTATAAATCTTAACTGGTCGTTCAAGAAATGAATCTCTCAAAAAAAATCCAACGGTGCAATGGCACCGAGGATTACATATTTTCATTTGCATAATTATTTATATTAAAACAGGTTTGGTTGCATCTCTCGTTTGTCATTTAATACCCATTATTTGATGTTTGATGTAATCGAGAAGGCTGTGACCATGTAGCGCCACCAATGTTTTGATTTGTTAAGTTCAATATAATTGGGAATGTGGATTTCCAAGTCGGTGAATAATTTCAAAGGTCGGAATGCCGTCTGTTTCCCGCATTATCATTGCTAATACCTTTTAAGACGCAGTAATTGAGCGGTAGAATTTTAAAATCAGGAGAGGAGTGCGTATATCTGCCGAGAATTTTGACTATGTCGCTTCTATTTTCTATAAATTTCTACCAGTAATCGCAGTGTATTATTCCGAAGGGTTCACTAGCCTGTGGAAACATCGTTTAGTTTGTGTAATTCCTCTTCCAAATAACAGATGTCGCTTTTAATAGTTTTTCCCAATAAAATCAGTTATTGAGTTGGGGTGTTTTGGGAGAACTGGAATTCTCATCAACCTCACAAATCGAGTCCACAGAAAGGTAGGTATGAGAAGTAAGGCGGCGTTTTAAACAGTTATGTATATAATTCTTCGTAGAGCATGATTTAACTAGATGTAGTGCGCTGATGTGAGTATGGAAACTGGAGTTTATGGGCACGCAGTGCGAATCATTATAAATAAACCGCGGCATCAAAAACTGTTAGACAAGTGCGTTGCTTTGGCAATAAATACGTATGTCTTATTGTCTTTCCCATTTGCGGCCAGAGAGGGAAACCTGTTGGATTCTACCATGTTGGGGATAGAATAAGTGCGCGAAGATATAATGCAGTTAACCACTCCAATATATTTTTTCGCTATTATCAGACCTATAATTCTTGCATTCAAAGAGAACGTGATTAGAATAACCAATCTTCCGAAGATATTAACGTCATACATGCTGATAATCCAACGTAGAGGTAGGATATAAACTTTTAAAGTAAATTGCTTCCATGTAGTCCAGTATGAAATATGTAGGGAACATATCTCATGTTTTGTATTCATGAAAGGTAGAAGATAACATGATATCACAGAGCAAGTGGTAGTAATATTCCGTAAGTGCCTATGTAAATTTTATTATTCTCTGCTGTGTCATTGGCGAATGCTGAATCTTCATCAGGAATTGAGTCAGCCAATATTAGTCTTTGTTATTGTTAGGAAATCCAGTAGTCAACTGTTAGAATCTCTTTTTTATTTCTATAGGTTACCTTATCAGGTCAAACTGTTTTCCCGAATAAGGTATCTCACTGGAATGCAAACGTAAACGCGGAATTTCGTCCTCCGAGAGCTCCTACAGATCTAAGCCGGGTTTCGCCGCTCCGGGGTTCAGGACGGCCGAGATACGGTGCCCTCAAAATAAGGATAGTTTTTTATACCGGCCGAACCGGAGTAGGCAGTGCAGTGTCGAAAGCGAATTCCAATAGCTCCATCAATCGGACCGAAAATATCCGAAAGTTAACCCCCTAGCAATACAGTTGCTGAGAAATAATGTTTTCCCGAAACCTTGCACCATTTTAGTGCTAAAAACATCGAAAATGAAGGAAGTAACTCGTCCCTGAGGGTGGAAGGGGGAAAATCGCGCGGGGTACGGTTTGAAAGAGGAAAGTCCACAATGTTGCGTGGGCTAGAAATTTTGATAAGTCAGCGTTTAAGGGCAGAGAAGTGCATTTCAAAATGAACAACAAAAGCTCCGGGCGATCGCGAAATTTTTGAAGTTCAGAGACCCATCTGTCACAACTTCACCGAAATTGCACATATTCTTGCACTCGTGGTGACTTTCCCTGACCGCCCCGATGTCCGCTCTTTCTTGATAAAGTTTACGGACCCCTTCGTGATCACATTTCGACCTGCAGATCACCGCTACCTCGCGCATTCACCCCGCGACGAGCGAAAATGTCGGGGTAGATTTCGTGATTTTACGGAAATTTTTCAAAATTTCCCACTTTTCAATTAAAGGTTTAGGGGGTCGGACGTGAGTGCGGGGTGGAAATTTTTTCACCAGTAAACGGCGCGTTACTTTCACTTTACACACGTCTATTTAGATTTGACAGGAAAGGTTACACGGGGGTTGCAGGACGCCCCTAAAAAGTACATGTTTTCCGAAATCTTCCATTTTCTTACGACCGTCTTCCTAATCTGCGGAAGACTCCGCGTGTCTCGTGGTAAGAATAAGGTTCTCCGAAGCTCGTTCTTTCGATATCCGTCGAAAAAATTGAAATCGGTCAAAATTTGAGAAAGTCATTACCTAACGAAAAACGGGAGTGGTGCATTTTCATCTCGGAAGCGGCTGTAGGAAAATTCCATTTTCAAGTGTAAACTAGAAATTAAGTATGTTTTTCATTTTAAATTTTTATAAAGGTTTAGTTTTTTTGTGTTACCATACATGTATTCTAGTGATTGTTTAAGTGTTACTTTCATTTTATTTTTTTAGTTTTCTATTTTATTTTTAACACGTTTGCCGATTTTACATAAATTATATAATTTTTTTCTGTTATTTACAGTGTTATTCTGCTAATTACATACCTTTCAATATCTCTGTTTATGATCACATCTTCCTTACCTTATTTTCGATTGCTTACATCAAGGTATGCACTCGATAAAATTATAAAGTGACAAACTATACAAAAGCTAATTAAAAATTCACAGACCTCGCATCTTACGCAAGTATCATAGGCGTATTGAAAATACCGACACAACTGCTCGGTTTCTAAGATGTCCAACAAAAGTGATCTGTGCCGTTTCAAGTTGGTATATTATCGATACAATAAAATAAAAGAAATGATTTGTGACAAGCACAAGGCACATAGTCAAACTGACGCAATACGTAACAAAATATTAACGCATCCGTTTTGTACTGTTTGGACTTTTATTGCAACGCGATATCCCTCTTAAACGGTACTCGTGCTCGCCGTACCTTAGTTTACATCTGGCTAGCGCTTTCCATCCAATATTATTATTAGCGGCCTCGACTGCGCGCGCCGCCGACAGAATCTGTCGCGTATCGATACATTTTTCGTAAGATGAGTCCCATATACACGCGCCCAGAAGTATTTTCAATACTAAAAAAGATCAAATAAGCAATAGAAATTAGCAATAGAAAATGATCTCGTTAATAAAAAAATCTGGTTTGAACATCAGATTGCGAGTATTAGCGGCATAACGAGACGGGGACAAGATACAAAGTCCTCACCGATCTTTTTATTATAAGTTTTTTTCGGGTGATCCTTAAACAATTTGAGTAGTACTTGTGTATTTGGATAATTATGTGAGCAATTGAGTAATACTTTGTAATACTTGAGTAATACACTAGTAATATTTGTGTAATTGAGTAATACTTGAGTAACAGTAGAGTAATAGTGAGAAATACTCGTGAAATGAGTATTTTGGTGTACAAATTTTAGTCAGCGGTTTCCCCCTCGTTTTGGACTGTCTTCATATTTTTGGATGATTTCCATTTCAATAATCCTGCATACATCTTGCATTGTTGCCGTGATTTTCCGGGTCATTTTCCTTTCCTCTTGGATTGAATTGTGCTTATTGCTTTATTCGACTAATTTTCATCAAGAAATGGATTTTGTGCGATAAAAAGAATGGGGGGTGGGCTATAAAGTAGTGAACATAAGGGGATTACAGCACGCGCCGAAAGATTTAAAAATTATTTTGAGTTATAACCGAAGTGTCGGGGTGCGCTCTCGTTCCAGATGGTAAAAATTCGCTCAGGTTGGCGAAAGCGGGCCCACGCTAATAAATGGATTTACAGCCCGGGAGAGAGGAACTTGTGAAGTGCAAATGCGGTAATAAACAAATCCTATTATGTGGCGCAAAAGAAATCCTCGCCAATTCGAGGCGGTGCGTTTTCCATATCGCACAATCAATCCAATTTAAACTGGCATTTCAATACTATTGCTTATATTAAAGTACACAATGCAGTATATTTCTAGTGGTAAGCTGACAATATTAAGATTTACGAATAAGATTATCCTCGTGACCGCGCCGCTCGATGGCCGCCCGTGTTTATGGTATGGCTCGGTACACCGCAAGTCCTTGCGCACAGGGGAATAAAAGTACATATTACTTTACAGAACACCAAATAACATAAACTTGGTGAAAATAACATGCCGTAAAAGTTTCCTGATCGGCAACATTTCACGCTGTTTCGAATTCACTACAGATACCACTTTCATGGCCCTCAATCACACTCAACAGTTATTGATTCGAAGTCCCGCATTTCGAAGAATAAAAGACGTATTGTCTGCTTAGAGCTTAGACCATTCTTTTGTACATGACCTATCGCTTCATCAGAATTAAGACTATCACTCGACGTGCTTAAGTTCTGTAATTGTTCGAAGTACGTATTGGCTGCAAAGATAATAAATAATATTAAAAGTGGTGAAAAGGCTAAAATTTTCATTAAATGAACGAGAAAAATATAATCATTAACCTAGTACCGTTTAGTACAAACCCTCGTCCAGGTCTTGCTCTGTAGTTCATTGCCTGCCGGGGTATTTGCCCAGGGAGTAGTTGTTGGAGCAAGTTCTGGTCGATCATTAACTCTTCCTGCTGTTTAGGTGTAAAGGTTAGGTATATTTAATAAATCTTGTGCACATAAACTTATTCCACTGATTTCCTTTGCCAATACGTTTTCCTAGATCTCCCTCTAGATCTTTTCCGCTGCGCTTTTGCTTCTATTTTTTTAAATGGAAACCCCACAAGTATTTGCATGATTTCGATTCCCCATAAAATTTCATGAAAATTGATATACTACATGATGTGGTTTTGGGTAAGGACTGTTAAGATATTGACATTTTTGTGTCATTATATGGTCCCAAATTTATGACGCTGCTGACGTCTACTGACCAAAGCCACCTAATTATTTTTTATTGAAAGGGGTTTACACACTGCTGTATTTGGGAAATCTATAAATACTTTCACCATAAGACTTAGGATTATACAAGGTGGTTAAGTTATGCGAAATGGAATTTTTCTCAAAAATTTCAAATAGAATTAACACCATGTATATTATTTGCATAACTGACAGTCAGTTAACTAAGCTTTTAATTGATGTAGATATTGCCAGGTCTACTACTGATAGTTTCGGCAGATATTACGATTGAACATCAAAATTTTTGAATTTCATTATCAGTTTATACTTTTTTTGGCGAATTCCCCCTATTCTGTTGCTCAAAACTCTTAATAAAGTTTATATTTTGTATTTGCAAATTGGTATCAATATAAAGACAATAAATCTTATTGTAAAATTGTTTCTTGATGGTTATATTCTTAAATGTATAATGTCTTTTTAAAGTCGGGTATAATGTTCAAACAAGGAGTGCCATGGAAGAAAATATTATCTTTAAGAAATAATCTTGCAATGGGATTTTTTGTGTTAGTGTAAACTTCATATGCTAAATATTTTATAGAAACAAGATGCAGACCTTCCTCTAATTCAGGTAACTGGTGAGGAAGTCTTACCATCATGCATGGAACACCATAGTAGAATTATGTTCGTTTGAATTTTTTACGTATTTTGTAGATACTACTAAAAATATAAATTTGCCAGAAATTTGAGACTTCTTTTCGGGATACGGTCGATGATTTCGGGATGCGGATGATGAATGCGCGTTAGCTAGGCCATGCTCGTTAGATGTGGAACAGGACGTGTAGGTAATCAGCCGTGGCGGGCAGATTGCTGGCTCGTAACCGACCAGGGTGGTTGGTTGTATTGTTTGAGATGCAAAGCGTGTGTGTTTAGTGTCACCAAGTTGCGATGACGAGCCACACAGGCTGCTCCTAACTGAGAGTCACGTTCTCGACAATGCAGCAATATTGGACTTGCTAGATATAATCATCGTCGGTCGCGCTTGATGTTTTGTGCTCTTGAGGGCGCTTTTGATGTTTTCGACGCCTGAAATCGTGAGAGAGCGCAGTATAATCACTAAAATAAGCCTTCATAATAAATTGAAAAAAAAATAACGCATATTACGATCTGGTGGAATTAACAAGATCGCACACAGAACAAGATTGGTGTTTATAGCAGGAAACATCAACTATACAGGAAACTGTTTGTAGATGATTATAGAGCAATTAATTATTGCTACTTTTGACGAAAATAGTGTTTGATACAAGTTTTTTTAGTACAAGACTGCGGGTAGACAACATCCAAAGGAAAGTGACTATTAAACTGGTTTCAATTTTTTAGTTCGAAAATAATAAACTCATTTAATGTAATGGTTGCTTTTTTACCCAATGGGTATGCTAATTTATCGTTTTTTGTAAGCTGTTCGAATGGATATAGAGGAAGTCTCGGAACTGGTTTACGTAGACCGTGATGTGTAATATGCTCCTGTTGGTTGCGACGATTGCCAACAGTAATGACTACAATCGGACTTAAGATGTGGTCATTCTTCAGACGGCATACCTGATCGGTTGACAAATTGTTCGCGTACTTTCCAAGTCGGAAGACAGGGTGAAAACCTATAGTGTCATGACATGTTACTTCCAGTTTGTAGCTGGTCTTTCTCATTTTCGTCTATTGGATTCCATTTCCATAAACAGAGGCTACAACTCATTAGTCATTTACCTTGAGGATGTCCAGGCTTGTTTGGTTCATTTCCATAATTTTGTATTTGTATGCTCTTTTTCATTTAATCCTTTGGAGATACGCAATTTCTCCTTTTCCAGACGAGAATGTTACCTAACACTATCGCATTTGGTCGGAACTAATTTGTGTGACAATGATTGAACTGAAATCCAGGAAGTTTCCTTCTGGGAAACAGAGGTACTCCAAATACACCAGACTTTTTGCTGGGGCCCAAAGAAGAGTCTGCGGGTGGTTTCCAAATAGCAATTTGTGGTCTGCCTGGATCTGGAGTAGTAGTAGAGAAAATTAGATGCCCATCATAGGGTGTGAAGTGGATACTTGGTGCTGGATACTTGATCGCCACACCATCAAAGAAGATAATTTTCAAGAAGACATTGCAAATGAAAACGATACTTGTTGGATCAAATGTGTAAATAGAAGCTTTCGTTTATAATGTTAATACAAGTGGAACCCGTGGGCTACGCCACACGTCTTTTCAGAATTGTTGTTTGGAAAATTGTAATTACACGACAAAGAAAAACGCAAAAGATAAGGACACTTCACATTATCGAAGGGATGCCAAGGGCCCAGTCGCGCAGTGTATGGTTTGGTTAATATTAATATTTTGTCGGTGATCGAGTGCGAGTTATTCACAGAACATGTTCTGTGGAGTATTAATGATAGTTATAAGTACAACTAATGTGAAAATCTAGTGAGGTTGTAGGACAACTTGCTTTTGGGCGACATCTAACAACTAACATCTAAGATTATTAAAGATTCTTTTCTGCATGGGAAATATCTGGCAACCGGGGGCCGGGATATCAATACTATTTTCCTCAAACCAGTACCTTTACTTTTTCTGCAATGCAAGCTGTCTCGTATCCTAACCTGAACGGTTGATGTGTACTTGCGAGTGAAGAACTGAAAATCTAATTTTGGTACTGACTGACAACGTAGGTCGGAACTAAGTGAATTGCAGAAATGGACGTGTTTTGCAGTGTGTGCGGTAGTAGACAACACATGGAATTCGACACTATAATAAATTGGTACGTAACTATTTTCAAAAATCGAAACTTATGCGTAAAGGAAAATCTGATTTGTAGGAAAATGTGAAAGATGCAATTGTATGTCATACATAATGGCACATGAACTGAAAACTACAAATGTATGCCGCTGTTCAGCATGTTCCGCAATATATCTGCGAATGTGTGAATACAACCGATATTGCCAAATATGTGGGCACACAGAAGAAAAAAGTAAGATAATAAGAAACAAAAGAGCAGCTCAAATAAGAGAAAACATATCAGAGAATAAAAAGAGCTGCCTTGGAAAAAATAAATAAAAGAAAAAAGATGGAATGTATTCAATCAGCTGTATCATCATTCATCACCTCTGCCTTCACGCCAAGAATTGAATGAATCATTTTCATCTAAAAAAAATACCGATGGCGATTCAGGCATCGCTGCACCAACCTTTTCGTCTGCAGGTGAAGAACTTCTTAAATCATTTTTATCTATAGATGACAATTTAGACAATGCTCTGTCTCAACTTGTAGACAACTTAGAAAAATCGGATAAAAGTGAGAATGAAACGTTAGAATTAAGTGAGAACTGAAACCTTAGAATGAGTTCTTTTTTCATATCATTATAATACTTTTTTTTATTTTCTTTTTTATGGTATATTAGATGTTTTATTTTATGAGTAACGTAAATAAATGTTTTTGTTATATAATATTATTTGTACTTGCATTACTTCATAATTTTGTAAAAAACAAATATAAAAGATGTTGAAAAGTTATTATTTGATTTATACCTACATAAAGAAATACATATTATAGAACTTCAGTGTAAACAACATTACGAGTAAATTTACCTAAGTAGTTTGGAAAAGAACCTTTTATCTTAGAGTCCTTGATTAAAATTTGTATGGAGTCAAATTTTTGAACGCGCGAAAGAGCTAGGTACGTAAAAGCTGTCCATGGGAAAATACAGGCTCTGGAAGGTAAAGGGCCACTTTCTTAAGCGTTTGTCCTTGACTTTTGTTTTCTGTTAAGCAAAATGCTAAGCGAAGTGTGAATTGTGTACGTTCAAATTGAAAAGGTAAAGCAGAATCACATGGTTTTCATTTAACCTTAAGGTATAAGTGCACATTCTCGGCGCTTTGCTCCAGTTAAAATTTCGCATCCGATAATTATTTAATTGTCAAACGCATGGCACTCTACTTTTGTCGGAAAATACCTAATATTGGACATTACAAATTAATAGCTACCTAAAATGCAACAAATGCTTTTTAAACCCCGAAAAGGCACGTCTACAGCTTAAGAGCTTTCCGGTAGAGCCCACAATTGTTGAAATCGATGGAGTCCTCGATGAGATATCCGGCTAACAAAGTTTCAATGTAAAATCACTTTCGCTATTATTAAGGATTATAAACGAAAGCTTCTATTTACACATTTGATCCAACAAGTTAGATGCATTTATGGAAATAATTGCGCCTCCTGAAATGTTACGATAAATAGATGAGATAGCCAGGGCTATAGAAAATAATTTTTGTAACGTACTGTAGTTGTGGATATGCATTTTTAATGGTCGCTGATCATTTCATTAATGCCACGACGACATGTTTTTGCTATTAATGGAAGGGTAATAAAATGAAGTTGCATTGATTGAGGGCAATCAAAAAATTAATAATATTTTAATGGTTGTGTATGACTTGTATAATCTCCCAGAAGTAGCGTTACTGTACTTTGTGCGATAGTATTTTTCTCTTGTACTTGCAATGAAGATAGGTATTGGATGCGCCTGATGTTTCTGCGTATGTTATTTCCTGGGTAATTTTATAGAACATGATTCTATTGTTGTTCGCTCCTAGGCGACCAACGAAAGAATCGCATAATGTATGGTAATTCAGGGAAGAACGGGTATAACACGGTAGCAATTTACTGAAATTGTTGTACAAGTGTTCTGTACGTATATGTGCAATCGTGCTGCTTGACGCTCTGGGCACTGATGTACACTGACCTTTCACTGGATGCCCACCTTATAATAAATGAATGGACGCGTTTTACTTTCGCTTTGCTTCCCTTTTCATCAGCAGGGATAAAAATGCTTGAGCGAAACCTGTCTTTTCATGCGATAAGTTTTAATGACGGGGTGATTAAAATGCCGATATCCTTTTTTGGGGAACTTGCTATCAGAGGCTTAAAACGTAAACGGTTTGACACGGTATATCGTCCCATGTTTTAATTTAATCACCGTAGTTATTCCATAATATAAAGGAAGTGTTATGATTTATAATAATTCTTATCCATATTGAAGCAACTTCTTGGCAGCTTTAATTCTTATAGCACGTATACGGAAAGTTGTGATAATCTCGAGTCGTCAGCATGTGGAAGTTGGTTGCTATCTAAGATATATTGATGGTTAAACGGGGAAAGTTTTTTACAATTTTATGACCATCCTAGCCCGGAATTTTCATCACTTCAAGTAACTGACAGTTTTTATAAGGGTTTTATCAAGGCTACGAATTTATATTGGAGGTCTATGGTTACTAATTGGTTAGTAAGTTTTATAGTGAGTATGTAAAATTACTAAAATGCCTAGTAGTCCAGTAAAAACCAAGGCAAAAGTCGCTTCCTTCTCGATTTTATTTTTTTTATCTTAGAACAAACTGAGACATATCTAATTTTATTAGTTAGGTCATTGTTTATGAGAAATCACAAGATACGACATTTTTTGTGGTCACGAAATTTTTTATTTCCAAAGAAGTGTGGATGCCTACCTTTTTTAAAAACCTTGCTTTTTATATATCCACTCTAATATCTAGGTATCTAATTGAGTTATCGACATGATCTTTTTTTTGTTTTACAACACACACTTAGGCGCTTCTTTCTAAGCATAGTATTGGTTGGTGTCTTTTGTTTTAATATCCTCAAAACGGCGATAACCTAGGAAGTTCAGAAATTACGCAGGCAAATTTTCACTAATCGATAAACTTTTTTGTTTTGGAAATTTTTATATAACATGCTGCAAAGGAAATGCCGCCAAAAGACCAAAAAAGTTTTTGGCAGCATAATTGTTATTGTGACTTTTGTAGTTTAGGCGCTATGATTTTTTATATCGGCTAATAATAAGGAGCGACCGATGACAATATCGACGCTTGTGAGATATAACATGAAAGAAATAAATAATCTTTTACTTACACATGAGCTAAATATTATTGCTTATTATGTGGTGAAGTTGTGGAGGAAAAATATAAACTTGTTGTGCATAAGCCTTGGAAGTGGGCTTTAGAGACAATAATTAGGACTGCGAAACTGAGAAAAGATGATTTTGGACAGAAAATTTTGGCAATCAAGAATGATATTTTAAACGGAAAAATTAAAGTAAAATATCATGAAGACTGCAGAAAGGTCTATACCATCAAGGACAATATTGAGATGGTTTGCTAAATTAGTAATAGCGCGGACGGAGGCAGAAACATTCCGCGAGACATTCCAGGTTCTTCAAAAAGTACGAGTAACATGGAATCATACGTGAAATGTGCGTTATTTGCAATCAAAAAGGGACAAAGAAAAAGCAAAAATTAATATTTATACAAACAAGTTTGCAGATTGTATTAGGTAGATAGGTACCTACCCATTTCTTTTTATTATTTTAGGGGTTTCGTCAGTCAAAAGATAAACAAAAATAAAACTCGAAAAATTCTGATTTAAATTAAACATTAATTTGCATAAAAATATACCACTGATAGAAATAAAAAAGTTCCAAACTGATAATTTTTTGGGGTTAGGTCGAGAGTGAGGTTGTAAGTGCCTACTTCAGAATAAAAAACTGCCGAGGTACCTACAGTCTACACTTTTGTTTGCCGACTTCTATTTGGATAAAATACACTTAAAGTATAAAAGTAGGAAACCGGATTGCGTACAATAAAAAATTATAGAAACTTTTAAGAATATGTACTACAATAGGCAATTAATCTTAATCTCTTGAGGGGACAGGAAAAGGTACTTATTTATAAATAATCAAAGCGGCCAAAAAGAGGGGCGATATTGGAATGGTTGCAAAGTTCACCGGTTATGACGATTTGTTTGTGCATGATGCGAAATATCATAGGTCGTGTTATAGCCATTACATTTCGAAATATGTATAACATACAAGCATTTTTAAATAAATTGAAAATTAACAAAAAGTTAGCCCAAGTCCCGACTTTTTCATCAAACTCTGATAAAATAGAATCAACGAGAGAATCAGATTCAAGTTCTTCATTTGTATCGGAAACTGCTAATAATGATGTCTGTAAGGAAGAAGTTTATCAAAATGAATATGCAATTTTGCATCAAGCAGCTGGAATTTTTAAAAAACACACAATTTCAGTTCTCCACCAAAAATTTTTCCTGTTCCTCAACTCCTCATGATATTAATCAAAATGAGTTTACAAAGCAAGTACCAAATATGTTGCTACAATTTATATCTTGGCTTATCGACGATGATAGTTATAACGTTAGAAAAAAATATAAATCCAAAAGCTGTTATTCCTTGCAATCTTATTATGGCGTTGTTCGTCAAGTTATATAAAAAAAACTTTTAAATTTGGATTAGACTAGACCATTTACTACGAAGTAGACAACTTTTTGACTTCCTATCTGAAATTGGTATTAGCTGTATTTATAACGATATTAGACAATTATTAACAACCAACATTGCCAAACAAAGAATTAGTAATGACAAAATTTATGTACCTCCAGGTAAAAGTTGTTGGTAATACAATCAAAAATTACACACACGCGAGTATAGATAATTTTGATTTAAATGAGGACACAATCCACGGAAAAAATACTACTCATTGCATGGGTATGGTGGTATTTCAGCAAAGTTGAGAAAACATTACATTTATAGGTGAAAGTACATCTAGAAAAGGTCCTTATTCATTAAGCTTAGAAGATCTTGATTTTCTCCTTCGACACATATTGCCCTTTTTAGCCCTCCAAAACGACCAGAGCCTTTACCCTTTAAGTCCTTCGAGTTTAACAAAAATCGATGAAATATTTACAAAAATACTCTTGACATGGAAACTTTTTCAATATTTTAAAGGCACTAGTCCATTTTTAACTTGGTCAGGCTTTAATAATTTGTATCTGAGATGCCCAAGCATTGCAGATCAATAACTGAAAATGCTGAAAATAGGCAATAAACACAGCAAAATTGAAGGTGCCGAACCATTACCCACTATTATTGCACCGTGCGCGCAAACTTAGATATTACCCTCCAAACTAAAAAAAAACATATTATAAAAACTATTGAAAATATCCAGAGATTTTTTTTCTAAAAACTGTTTTGGTCTTTTGGCTATATTTCCTTCACATCATGTTATATAAAAATTTCTAAAACAAAAAAGTTTCTCGATTAGTGAAAATTTACCTGCATAGTTTCTGAACGTCCAAGATCATCGGCGTTTTTATCATTTATTTAAAAAACAATACCATTATTATTATACATCTAAAGAGGCGCATAGGTGTGTGCTTTAAAACAAAAAAAAGATTACATCGATAGCTCAATTCGTTTTTGAGATATGCCAGCAGATATGCAAAAAAGCATGACTTTTAGAAAAGTAAAAATTTTATAGTTTTTGAAAAATAAAAAAAGTGGTGACCGCTAAAAAATGTCGTATTTTGAGTTTCTATGTGTATAATGCTGTTGTTGATAATACCCACTGGATCTGATCTTGTTCTAAGCTCATCAAAAAAAAACGACACAATTTTACCCATTATTTACTCGGCTGCAGGTATTGTTGAGGAAATTGTAAAATACCAAAACCAAAATGCAATGCCCATAATTTACCATCATCACCTAAGAAGTTGTAAGAAGTTATATACATAAGAGTAGCAGGTTACCATACGGTGGTAACTGTAGCCCTTATGCAGTCAGCCACTCAATCACTTTTAAGAGGTAGGTATATAGTGATAACTGAAGGTTTTTCATCAACTATGTATATTACCAAAAGTTTTATAATTTGGCAATGTTATGAAACAAAAATTGTTCATTGGGCGCCGTAAATAATAGTAACAATCTAATAGTATAAAATATTTTATCGATTGTGATTCTTAATAATTTACCATAATCATCTAAGAAGTTATATAAGGGTAGCAGTTACATCTCTGTCACATGTTATAAAACTTAGAGTTGTATAAGTTTACCAAAAGGTGGTATCTGTAACCCTTATGCAGCCCACCATTTAAGCACTTTAAGAGGTATGCTGTGGTAACTGAAGGGGTGTCATCAACAATGTACGTTACCAAAGGCTTTATAATTTGGTGATGGGAAAGTTTAGAGAACCTTTATAAAACAAAAAACTTGTGTGTCAGCTCTGACGCACGACTGGAGTTTACTCCTTACGAACGATTATTTTAACTTTAATCACTTGATAATAGGGTACATGCGAATGTCAGTTTTATACCCAAATGTGTATTTATCAGATGATTTATGTTCGAAAATGTCCAGCTACATCAAAATATAAATTGTTTATAAATTCATAAATTAAGTGACAATCTGCTAAACGTCGATCCCACTGGCAATGAAATAAATACTTTTCCTGGTGTTCGAATAGGCGTTGATTCACATTTCGGCACTAAGCAATATTTGCAGTATTTAATATTACGTTTTTCCATATTAAATCAAAAGATTCAACAAATTTAGCAACGAATAAACACTGCAAACGCTGACTTTACAACGCCAACTGTCATATCTACTATATGCCATTCTATTTTCACTATTTCCATGCTCTATGCAGTTAGACATAAACCGCCATATCCATAGATATGTACATAATTTCAATGTTACAGGTAACGTAACGCGTTACTTTTAGTTAACGCGAAATGTAACGCTCGATTTTACTACTCATAAAAATTTCCGTACCGCGGGGTATAACTGAAAATCGATTCTTAAGGAGTAAACTCCAAAAATAAAAATATTAAAAATGTTAATAATTCACTTCCTTGTGGCAGCGCTACGCCACTGGAACACTGCTGACCCAGTTTAGCTATCTGGAACGCTTTGGTCAAGAAGACACCGCAGCGAAATTCCTTTCATGCGTATATTTGTAAATACCATATGTGTAACCTTCGACGTAAGATATAAAATAAGTAGCTTGCATAAATATAACATTCAGATTCAGACCAGTATGTATTTAAGACAATAAAATTATTATCCGACGGCACGTATGGTTTTGTCCTTTTCGCTAATTGCAACGAATAAATTATTACATGGTGACCCACGTATACAACCGGGAACAACGATTCAAGTAAGAAACTAATTTTGTTTTTACTAATGGGCAATTCACAATCAAAAGAGGAGATCATCATAGTACAGACTGCTAGCGGTGATGCCTCAGCACGACAAACGAACGACTGGTCCAGATCCAACATCCTGCTTACGATTGTGGTATTTTTTGTTCTTTCATTCCTCGGGCGAATCGTGAAGTAGTATCACCGCCTTCTCCGGATGAAAATCGAGCGAGCCGCCACCAAGCTGTCAAGATCTGACGTCTAAGCAACGCCGCTTTCATCATGCCTTTTTGCAATATTTTTTGTGATATTTTTTGTTTACGTTGTTTTCAGGTAAGTAAGTACATATAATAAATAATATCGTTCATTACACGTCCAGAAATGGATTTTCTAATTGTTTTCACAGATCGGTATTTCCATCTTGATTTAAAAAGAAAATGTGTAATTTCGACACTAAATTTAATCAAAACACTAATTTGCGTGAACACCTGGTATATTCTTGTTATCAACCGCCAACGTCACCCAATTTAACCTAATTATATTATTTGAAAGTAGTGCTGATATACCTGCAATATCGAAACCTGTTTCGGCAAAATACTAAAGACAGTTTCCATGCAAATTTTACTGAAAAACGTTTAATTAACCACTAATAGTTTTGGCAAATTGGTGGGACTTTTATCAGCATATAAATGTATTTTTAGCCATGTGACCAGAGAGAGAGACAGAGAGAGTTTGGCTGGCTGCGTACGCAGGTGAACGTTCTCTTAATTAGATCTCTGGTAATGTTGTCACATCAGTGTCAAAAATGGTAATAATTTGTGAAGTTGAGGAAGAAGACGTGAGATAAAAAAGTGTTTTTCTTTATTCTGAGTATAGAGGGTCAATGAACATTATGTGAAAATAAAAGTGCGACGATGCTTTTGAGCAGTTTGATGATACTCATCTTGTTTTTTTTCGCCCTTCTCATATTTTTGTTTTTATATGCCCTGTGCTTTTAGAGAAAAAGCACGTGAATGTAGGTGTACTATTTTAAATGACGTCATATTGTACTTCCTTTAGTATTCCCGTTGGGCTGTTATTATTGCGGTTATGTTCGTACCCGATGTTTATTAGAAAATAAACAATTGCAAATTTTCAATAAATATTTATTAAAGAATCGTTTTTGCTCAAAATCTTGTGCGCATCGGCTTCGCCTTACGAGCTTTTTGAATAATTGTGAATGCCTTTTGTGTTTCTACATACTAGGAGTAATTTGTGCTTTTTTTCACTCTAAGCGGGTTCCAATATTCCGAGAAACAATAATGGGACGTAAATGTTGATCGAGTAGCTAGTCGAGATATAATTTTTCATCGTACGTGCAAGCATTGTGCGTATTCAGCCGATTATGATCCTTCTTCTGCTTCGGTACCGCTTGTCTTAATTAACGAACAATGTTTTAGGTATTAAGTTGAATAAATGTATAGCTGTTTATGTGTCTGAGAAGGAGCTTGTAGTTTTTTACTGCTACATGAAGAATCGCAAGTATCACAGTATTTATAATTAATTTTTGAATACAATGGGCTTTTGGAACAGCTGGGGAATAACAAGTAGTTTCGCGGGTTACCAATTAGTAGCGGAACCTTAAAACGTTGTATTCTTCTAAACTAAGAAGTGGACGAGTGTTCCCAGAAGAGTAATGATGAGAAGGACCCATATTTGGGCACAGAATTGACTAGCGAGCTGGTTTGTTTTGTTTATTTGCCTTAAGGTAATAAATAATACAACATATTTTTGTGTTATTTAAGTTTAGGTAGTAGATACCTTAGTTTGTCCACTAAAAATCGCCTAGCCGTTTTTGGTAATGTGTTCACTAAAAATTGCCTATAGCAGCGTCTTGCATCTATGCGTGGTGGGTTGCTGTACCATGGAAAATTGGCAGAAGTGGTCGAGTTAGCTATCTATATTAATCTTCTTTAGGCTAGAAACTTTAATATTTATGGCTATCATTAGATAGCTAGTTTCTCTTGATGCTTATTATTAGGAACAGGAAAAATGTCGGCAGCGCTTCCTGATCGCCGGCACGTCGTTACCTCCTCCTATGAAGAGTTGATTGAAAGTAGCAGACAGTTGATAGATCCGATCTGATAAATGGGGCAGTCCTCATGTCCTTCACCTTCACGGTTGCGAACAAAACGATCTTAAGGTAGGTCCCCCTGCACACAACTCATCTGCATACAATGGAGTAGCAGACACGCGGCAGTACTCTTGCAACTCATATAACGTTACACTAATTAGTAATTATCCGTCATTAAAATGCTAATCTTGTTCATTGCGAACACTGAGGAGATGGAAACGTGAATCGCGGAAAAAATGTATTGCTCGAAGACAAATTTTAATTGTCCATGTTGGAGAACAGTGCATTAGACAACCTTATCAGTTTTACATGCAGGATGTTCGTTCGTAATAGAAACATTGGAATTGACGCTTGAGGGGACCACTGGTAGCAAGTAATAAAGAACTTGAATGCGTGTTACAGTATTTTGTATTTTATGGTGGAATCTAAATGGTTGTAATGCCTGTACTATCTCATCGCTTAAGGCTTTGACAGAATTTTCCAAAAATTTTTTGTTATCAAATATCAAAGTAAATGTTCGTAACTGATTGATTAACTCTGTAGAAGACATCTCAGTTCAGGGAACGAATTTATTATTATTATAATTGCCGGGGGTGGTTCCAGAAAGCCTGTTTCTTTAACCAAGTTCAGAGCGTCCTTGGTCCCATGCTTCTCAGTTTCAGTTGGTTCACTTTTTCCAACCCAAATGTTTTTGGTTGATATGCTGCACAGGAAATCGATTGGCGTTTCACTCTCATGTGGAAATGCCTGTTTAACTTACAGTGACCTATGGCAATTACTGTCAGCATCCTCATATCTTCTCAGCTGAATTTGCGAGGGTTTCGAGTTTGAAGTACCTCTTGTTTGGTGCTTCTGACCAGTGCGCCCAGTACCATTTCCAGAGTCTCCTGCTTGGTTGCTTCATGCGTTATTCCCAGGGTAATAGAAGACAGGTATCCGCACGAGCTATCCTGGGCTGCATGCGGTGGCGGACCCATGTCGTAGTCAGTGTGCGAGCGAGAGGCATGGAAAAGGACGGAGCATAGAGGGCGTGCTTCGAAAGCGCGGCAATGTAACTTATGTGCAGAAGTGCATGTGAGTTTACTGTGTTAAGCTCTTGTATTTTAATTATTCGCAATTCTGCAATCACTACATATATGTAATATGATTTATTATATGTCGTTATTGTATTATTGAATATAGGTACTTAATGTTGTCAGTTTTTGGCAAAATTGTATCAATAATGCTATAAAACAGATTAGTTAAACTAATAATGTCAAATTGCGGCTGACACTTGTTCGCAGTTACTGAGTTGTTTTTACTTTTTAGCAAATGTGATAATGTTCTGATTTAGGTACCTACCTATGTAACTATTTACGACAGGTGTTGTGTTATTACTGTTACGTGAAAATGGGAAAGTGCTGTGTCGTACCGAACTGTCATAGCGGTTATGCCTCCAATGCTAATAAAATTCCGTTGCTTTTTATACCAAAAGACAAACTGGAACAATGGGGAAAGAAAATTCCCAGGAAAAATAGATCTTTAACTAGCAAAGACGTGATTTAATAGCTTTCTTAGTTTCGGAAATATTGAAAATAATCAGTTTTTTTTCAAGAAACTTGTTGGAAATAATTTTAGGACATACGTTCATCGATTTTTTTCTTATTATTTTGACCTCCTCTATCAGCCCTCGAAATCTTTTGCACTCGTTATGAATCCCCCTGTATATCGCTCCACTTGGCGTAATTGTCCAGTTGCCGATAAAGGTAACCATATGGGGAAATGCAATAGACTATCCTACTCCTTTTTCACCGTTTGGTTAACTTTGAGGAACTAGACAATTACGCCAAGTTAGTGAGACATATTTATATTACGCGTCGCCTTTTCGTAGATTCGAAGATTACAATTTAATTTAATTTAGATGCATTGTAATTGAAATCATATTAGCGTAACTGTTTATCTTATTTATTGTGTGTTATAATAAGTAGGTACAAAGTACTTAAGATCTAATATAATGTGCTTATTTTTTGTTCTAAATATGTAGGTACTTATTCCAAAAAGTAATAATTCTTTCACCAAGTTCAATTTGCGTTATTTTATTTATCCTTCCCATGCCCATTATAACATGAACGTCTACTCATTATGAAATCGAATACATGTATAGATATGCCATCAAATAGAAATGATAAACTACCACTATATGAAAGTATTTCTTCTATCCGGTAAGCTACTTTTTATTTATCTCGATTAAATGTATAAACCTTGGTATAAACTCAGTCCAGTTACCTATTATCAAATTTTATGAGTTTTAAATCACAAGCGGGCTAACTAAATCTTTTGCAGCCGGCCTCCTCTATGCTCTGTCTCTCTCAAATCCGAGTGGCAACGAAAAGTTTCCACGGGCGAGCGCTCCGTGCGGATACCTGTCTTCTATTACCCTGGTTATTCCACATTTTGGTTGAGGGCCGATAGATTGTATCTATGTTGCTTTTCTGGGAAGTTTGTCTGCCTCTAGGTTGCTTGCTATATTGACATGGCCTGGAGTCCAGCCCAGGAATTGATATTGCACTTCTTTAGGCTTCTTTATTTGAAGGCATGCTAAGTACATGGTTCTTTGTTAATCCTCCAATGATGACACAGTGGCCTTCCTCCGACCTTCCTTCCTCTGAATTGTGCTTTATTCTGTAGGACTCTCTGAGGGCCCCCGCTTCACCACTAATGGAGAAGCGGTAAGTGCAGTGGTGTCTCCATTGCTATCGTGGGCGTAGTAGACATCGCCCCTGTAATTCCTAGGGAGGCTAATCTTTTGGCAAACATGGCACCTTTCATGTGATGGCATTACTCGGAAATAGTTTTATAGAAGTCTCCAGCGCCATCATTATCGCGTGCGATAGGAAGTCGTGCGAACTTCCTTTCTCGTGTTTACGGGAACAACTACTAATTCATGAGAATACCATTCATTTATATATATATACAGGGTATGTTTTTTAAGCGTCCGCGGAAGATTATGCCTAAATGACGAAAAATACCAAGAAAACATTTTAACTAACCTCACCTCATTTTTTACGCTCTATAATCTAAAAATGTTTTTACTTATACCAGGTTAGTTCAAATAGTTGGAATGATGCTCAACTTTGTTTTTTCTTATGGAATGTGCATTATTTAATTTTTTACTTGATTGAGAACAATATTTTAATAGCACTTTCATAACATAATATTATAGTAATTTTCTTTCTTTTTTGAGATAAAATTATTTTTCTCGATATTTTGGCAGTTATATCATACATTTTAAAAATTCATATTTCTGCACTGGTTGAAGATGAAGTAATGATATTTTTAACAGCGGTCCTCATGATAATCATGATTAACACTGTTTGCTCAAATTTTGTATAAAATATACGAGGAGCATTCAAAATTTTATCATATGAAAGCGACAAAACACCAGAAAAAAGTCAGCTTTTTCAAATGACATGGTATAATTTTTATTACTCCATTTGAAAGAGCGGAAAATTTCGCATGGGCTGACCCAATAAAACAATATTGTTACATAACTATAATTTTTAAATATTTACAATATTAAAATTTTCACTTCAAAAATTAAAAATAAAGTAGCTTTGGAATGTCTACAGTTTTGTTGTTGTTTTACTATAGGGTTTTATATTCTGCGGCTGTATTTTTACAAGGCTAACTTTATTTTTGATTTTTGAAATGAAAATTTCAATATTGTAAATATTTAAAAATTATGCTAATGGAACAATATTGTTTTATTAGGTGAGCCCAAGCGAAATTTTTTGCTCTTTCCATTGGAGCAATAAAAAATATACCGTGTCATTTGAAAAAACTGACTTCTTGATGGTTTTCTCTGATTTTTATTTGATAAATTATTGAATGCTCCTCGTATATTTTATACAAAATTTGAGCAAACAGTGTTAATCATGATTATCATGAGGACCGCTGTCAAAAATATCATTATTCCATCTTCAACCAGTGCAGAAATATGAATTTTTAAAATGTATGATGTAACAGTCAAAATATCGAGAAAAAAAATTATATCTCAAAAAAGAAAGAAAATTACTATAATATTATGTTAAGAAAGTGCCATTAAAATATTGTTCTGAATCAAGTAAACAATTAAATAATGCACATTCCATAAGAAAAAACAAAGTTGACCATCATTCCAACTATTTGGACTAACCTGCTATAAGTAAAAACATTTTTAGATTATAGAGCGTAAAAAATGAGGTGGGGTTAGTTAAAATATTTTCTTTATATTTTTCGTCATTTAGGCATAATCTTCCGCGGACGCTTAAAAAACACACCCTGTATATATAAATGAATTTATGAATGAATGAATTTATATATATTTTTCCTGCGAACCGAAGCACCGGTAGGCTGTAAAGTGTCCACAGTTTCGGTCACCCATTCAAATGGGGACCAAGTATTTTAGTGCTCCCTTCGAAGTAACGATTTGGCGTTTATCTACACAGTTGCGTCTACAGCTGTTAATAGGTGAAATAGATGGGGAGTATAGGTACTTATCTTGTTTCCATAATTTATTATTAAATAGGAATTTTATAAGAATACAAGACAACTTAATTCTGTAGCACGAACTGTGTTTTGCTCTGAAGTAATCCTTGTAATTTAATTAAAATTGTAAAAAAGGTTCATCCAGGTTCGAACCGCCCCGCGCGTGTAAATTCTCCTATACCTTTTAGAGAAAATTTCTAATCTATTTCTGATAAAATTATATCCAATTTGCGGGAGATTCGCGCTTATAAATAACGAACTGCCTGGGACCATATAACAACATCAGTAATTATATCTATATTCTCCCTGAGAAAAAGTCGAAATTAGATCTGGGTGTGTGAATACGCTCGCAGGTAGCAGCGCAGAGAGTACACATAGGTATACATCTGTTATTAGCCTCACGAGTTCTCTATCGGGAGATACATACACGCACCATAAGAATTATAGGCTTTTCGCGCAATTGAGGTAATGAACGTTTAAATGGTGAGGTAACGTATGGAATCTTGCGCCGAAGCTCTGTTGGTCATTTAAGTTTCTTGTTTTCACACTGATAACGTGCAGTTACGTCAGTTTGTACTAGTTTATAGTCCTAAAGCAGCATTAGTTTTATCTCCACTGTGAGTTTGGTTATGGGAAGTTGTTTTAGCCTCCTATCACCTAATTATTTTCAGAGAACGAAGCGTTATAGAATATGACATGTGCTCAAAAATTTAAGCCATCGAATATCGTACAACGGTTTATCTACTGCCAAATAATTAGGAAACTAGAAATAAAAAAAACTTGTGTGTGTCAGCTCCTACGACGAACGATTATTTTAACTTCAATCACTTGATAATAGGGTACACTCGAATGTCAGTTTTATACTTACCCAAATGTGTATTTATCAGATGGTTTATGTTCGAAAATGTCCAACTACATCAAAATATAAATTGTTTATAAATTCGGTAAAAGTGACAATCTGCTAAACGTCGATCGCACTGGCAATGAAATAAATACTTATCCTGGTGTTCGAATAGGCGTTGATTCACATTTCGGCACTAAGCAATATTTGGAGTATTTAATATTAGGTTTTTCCATATTAAATCAAAAGATTCAACAAATTTAGGAACGAACAAATACTGCAAATGCTGACTTTACAACGCCAACTGTCATATCTGCTCTATGTCACTCTATTTTCACTATTTCCATGCTCTATGCAGTCAGACATAAACAGCCATATCCATAGATACGTATATAATTTCAATGTGACAGATAACGTAACACTTGATTTTACTCCTCATAAAATTTCCGTACCGCGGGCTATAACTGAAAATCGATTCTTAAGGAGTAAACTCCAATAATGTTACACAAGCAAAAGTAGTAGGCTAGGTACATGTTTTTACTTCTGTCATTCATTGTCATCACTGCGAAAATCTTACGAAGGAGGTTTTTCCTAGGACTCCGAGATAGCAGCAACTATTGTATGTCTTCTGCAGGAGTTGATATACCTATCGAATTGCACAAATTTCGCTATTATAACAGGTCGTTTTTTGTGTACTAAAATGAATGGAAGATGGAGATTTATAAGTTTTGTCTCATTCTCTATTAGTAGTAAATATATCCAGTAGCTGCTTTAGAAAAATACTCACGTATTTGGACATAAGCGAGCTATAATTGATCAGGAGCTATTAAATGTATATGGAAAAAATTCTACTTTATAATTAAGATTATACGTGGCGTAAATGAGACGTAGAAATAATTTCACTTAATGAAATGTATACCTCTGTAGACGTTCCTATTCCTTATAGAGCGATCATAGTTTGTGTATAGTAATATTGCAGATTATTAGAAGATCAAAGATTGTATTGTCAATTTTGGTATTTAAGACACGCAAGAGGCTACTACCACATATTCCCGATTCGCACGCATCATAGTGGTGCGTTGTAAAGCACCAACATTTAGCAAAATAATTTTTCAAACGATTACAGCTTAATTCACGGGGATCAGCGGAAACAACCCCTTTTTTCGTTAAAAAAAGAAAAAAATATACTCCGCGAGAATCGATCGCACGGGGACAAAACGCATCAAATCAGAAATTCGCAACGGTACCGACCCAACCACCAGAGCCTCTGAGAACGACTGTGACAGTGACTAATTATGTGTTGGTAGAAAATGACAGTAGAGGTTGATTGGGAAATTTTATGATGAGGAACAACTTACAGAGGATGGTGAGAACTCAGCATTCTGGGTGTCCATGGCTCTTTTGACTTGTTACACCCATCGTGTTGATGACATTCTACGTGGTCTGGTTGTTTTCATCTTTTCTTTGGCAACAAGTAGCTCGACGTCGTCGTGGTCTCGCCTCTTGATGTGGCACTATTATTGTAGTATTTGCTAGTGTATTGTACATGAGATTTGTTTTAGAATTCATCAAAAATGGAGGTGTTGGTGCGGTGGGTGGCCTGATGAGATATCCTTAACATCTTCCAACAAAACATCTTAGTACCATCCAACTTCTTCCGCTGTCCTTCTTGACAATCACTTCTAGAGCTTCCCAGTCTTGTTCGTCCATGCTTTAAACCTCTTCTTTCGCGCCCTTCCTTCAAATTCCCCACGGCATTCAAGTAAGATTTACTCTGCATTGCTTGCAAATCTGACCACGTGGAACAAAGTCGCGATGATGGACGACGCCCTCACAACCAAAAAAAGAAAACGGCCAACATCAGCCCCATATTTGAGAGACTCTGGCGTTCTTTCTTTGGTTGATTTCCCTACGTTTATTTTGACATCGAAGCTGGAGGCAACCTGATCGCCATTCGTTGACGTGGTAATTCTTCCAGATTCGGGGTATTTTATACCAGACTTAGATACTAATTGTAGCATTGTGTATGGTTTAACAGTCTTCCCCATAAACTTGCGACAATATCAGACAATTAACAGATGAATAGTTAACATGGCGGGATGCGGCTGTAGCCAGACGGTGAAGACTGAAGGGCTGAATTCTCAGACGCTCTGTACATTGATATACATACATGAATGTGTTGGTGGCGTGCCAAGTTTGAACAAACTGGCAATGAATCAGCCATGTAAGCATATAAGGTCGTGTAGCATCTCGAGGCAAAGAGCGGCTTGCTAATATGCGTGTTGGTACACTTTACACAGAGATATTGCAATCAGCAAGAGATATATGCCATGATTAATAATTGCAATACGGCTTAATTGCACTGAAATGTTTATTCCCACGATCGGTTTATATGAGTAGGATATCATACGTCCATGTTTCTCTGCAGTTGCAATTACTCTGCTGACAGGGAAGCCCCGGGACCGGAAATAGCGACCACTAAAACTGTAAGGTGCACCAATTTGTTATCTTCAGCACTTACTCCGATTATTATGAACATGTTGTTTTAAAACGACGTGCAGATAACTAAATGGTTCTTACGTGGATGTATGTTATAGATAACTGGTGCGGTGACATTTACATAATGTGTTGGAAAAATTAGATGAAGACGCTTTTAAATCACTTAAAAGGAGGTTGTAACTGGGCTGGTTGATGATGCTGTCGGACAGCTCCGGCAGCTAATACCTACATGTTATGCATGAGATAATTTTTGTAAAAGTTGTTATTTATGAATTAGATTATGGTAATTAGAATTACTTGTTTATTTGTTAAAATACCTCCGTGAGAAATGGGAAATTCTTATGGATGTTATAACGTGGATTCATACTTGAATTGTTCCTTCGGGTGGATGCAATTTTATATTATCCAAAGACTGTTCAAACACTTCTTGTATAAATTTTGTTGCGCCCACCACTCGTAGAGTGCAGAAATATGTATTGAATTTTTTTCATAAAAATTATAATTTGTTTGCGCTTCAGAAAGTTTTAATGAACAAAAAGTTAGAAAAATTGAGTTTAGTCAACCGTTAGTGTATGGACGAACTACTACAGTATTTCCATCTGTCATCTGGAGAAGTTTCGAAGAAAGTTTCATAACGAGTTCGTTCTAGTTAACTTGACGCATATTTTGAGATCAGCATGCAAAATATGTAATGTCTCTCTATTTAAGGGAAAAGATATATATATTGCCAGTTTTTGAGAATATTTATTTTAATTATTTAAATATTATTCCAGAAAAAGCGAATAATGGTTATTTATTGCCCCGGATGGGCATTATCGGTCATTTCTATTTGCATTTTAATACCAGCTTTATAAAACAATTTGTGGCGAGAATATCGCTTGACATGCAATTTGCGATTGGATACGCTATTAGAATTTGTTTTGAAGAATATTTACTATGTGTTTGCCTTAACATTAATTTGTGCAAATTGAAGGATGGTTCAGCCTGTTTTGTAAGCTTGCTACATACGAAACTGGTTTGTTGCTTAGGAATTTGCTAATAACTCATTTTGTGTTTCAGGTGAGTGTCCAAAGCCTTTATTTCAAAGCGATATTGGTAAGTTCAATAAGATTGGAGACATTTTGTTGCACTCGGGTGAATATGTTTCGTCTCAACATCAAAGTCGAGGGTACTACCTTCAAATCTTCGTTAGATATTTCTTTTTATTAGCCTGCTTCTTCAGGTGATGAGCGTACTCACTCTTTTAGACAAAACAGTTTAATACAAAAGTTGCTGCTAAAATTAATTGTTGCCATATAGCGTGTCTGTTTGTTTGTTGTATGGAAATTAACTTCTTTATTTTAAATGGAACACTCTGTATTTGATTTTTTTCAGATTAATTAATCGATTTTATTACGAGGTTGTATAAAGTGATTTTTGTCTAAAACTTCATATTTTTCGAGTTATTGACATTTGTCTCCAAATTTTGACAGATGCGGAGCACTTTTGAAAATCAAATATATTTGTATTAAATAAAGCTGTGGCAATAATTTTTTTTTGAGAGTGAAAGCAATATGTGAGAATAACTGCTGTCATTACAAAAATCAGAAAATATTATACATGGTTGAGCAATAACATGACCAAATTAGAACATTTCAAAACCCTATAACTTGCTAATTTCAAAGAGAAGCATCCATTTTTTAAACCATTATTGAATTCTCCATAAAATTGACTTTCCTTTACACTTCTTTATACGTGTGACAAACTTCCATGTGTACATGGGGAAATAACATGGGCAATTACATTTTTGGGGATTCCTGCTCCCCATGTGTAGTTACAGTGGTGGTAAAGGTAGCAATCGAAAGATTATTTTTTTCTGCGTATGAGGATATCAAAAACTCTACAACTTTCCAATTTATTAAAGCATTAAAAGCAAAAATTACATTAATAATTTTCTAACTAAAACACAGAAATTTATCAGATTATCCATGACAACTTAATTTATTCTAATCACGGACGTCTTTGATTTTTATGGATTTTCTGAACTGTCAACATTTAAAAATGAACAAAAATATTTATTCAGTTCAAGAAAAGGTTTTCATTGTAAAAATATTTTACGGCGGCAATAGTTTGCCCGTAGTCCGTGCCTTATTTTCTGTAAAATTCAATAACGGTCCTATTCCTTCGGTATAACAACAAATAATTTAGTATGAAATTTGAAGGTTGGGAATTTTTACTAATACATAAACTTGTTTTTTTATTTAGATAATTCTCATTCACATTATTATTGTCATTACCTATAGTTGACAATTAATTGATTACTGGTGTGGATGTTTCGTTGGTGAATGCTGTTCCATAGTTTAGGGTAAATTGTAGGTGTCGTCTAACCTATTAGAAAGTTTTTGGGAAAATGTTAAAGCAGTAAAATGAAATAATAAAAATTAAATTACTTTAATTTTACTGCAATTATGAAAAATTTAACAAGCGGCAACATTTGTTTATTTTGCTCTAATGAATTTTGTAATCTGGCAATTTAATACTTATTTATATCATATCTAGGTAAGGACAAAAACTTATTAATATACAATGAAATTAAAGTAACATAAAAAAAGAAAAATAACTATAACAAATATTCAAATAAACCCCCATTCTGTATCAGACAGTATCCCAGCCTATTATAGAAAGAATTTCTCACATTCGCAAGTTGCCGATCGTTTATTAAGTTGCATTCCGCAAAAATAGCATTCCTTAAAGAATCAATATTTGGGTGACGAGTTTTATAAATCTTATTTTTTAAATGACCCCACAAGAAAAAGTCACACGGTGCCAAATCGGGAGATCTAGCTGGCCAGTTTATAGTACCACCTCGACCAATCCAGCTCTCTGGAAATATTTAATTTAATAATTCCCTCACTTGTGCTTCAAAATGTGCTGGGCATCCGTCATGTTGAAACCAGACCTCCCGATTCGCATGTGCAGCTTCTTCTAATGCAGGGTCAATATGGTTAATTAAAAGATCTAAATAAGCTTCTGAATTTAAATTTCCCTGTATTTCAAATGGTCCTATAATGCGATTATTAAAAATGCCTGCCCAAATATTGATTTTTTGAGGGTATTGCGTTGTAGTGGCTATATTTATTCTGGGATTTTCCTGGGCGAAATGCCTAACGTTTTGTGAATTTGGCTGTTGATTTAAAGTGAAGGTACACTCATCGGTAAAACAAATTGGTGAGAGGAAGCTGCGATCCCGATTAGCCCGTTCTTGCATTTCTTCACAGAAAGTTTGCCTTGATTCTTCGTCAAAAGGAAGTAACTCTTGGTGACATTGGAATTTAAAGGGATGATATTTTTTTTTTTAATATGTTACGGACAGTTTCTCTTGAAACATGACATTCTAGGGCAATAGACCTTAAACTAGATGTTGGACTAGCAGTTATCAGGCCTATTACCATTTCCTCTACCTCAACATTTAGATTTCTTGGAACGACTAAAAGAATAAATGATAAGATTAATTTTAGTTTTGTTTCACTCCACGTTATCACTTGTTAAATTTCTCATAATCCCAGTAACTAGCAACTAGGTAATAGCAACTAGGTAATAATAATAAGCGAATCAGAATTATCTAAATAAAAACCAAGTAAATTTATTAGTAAAAATTACCTTCTTTCAATGAAAGATTCCCAGTATCTTCAAATTTCTTAACTAAATTTTTTATTGTTGTTACCGAAAGAATAGGACTGTTATTGAATTTTACAGAAAATAAGTCACGGACTACCCGTAGACTATTGCCGCCGTAAAATGTTTTCACAATGAAAACCTTGAATAAATATTTTTGTTCATTTTGAAACCCAAATTTTATATTGTCGATAAATAATGTTGACAGTTCAGACGAATTAGAAATTAGAAACGAGGGAGTCTTTGATTAGAATAAATTAAATTGGCATAGGTAATCTGATGAATATCCGTGTTTTAATTTGAAAATTATTAGTGTAATTTTTGCTTTTAATGCATTAATAAATTGGAAAATTGCAGAGTTTTTGATATCCTCATACGCAGAAAAAAATAGTCTTTCGATTGCTACCTTTACCACCACTGTAACTACACATGGGGAGCAGGAATCCCCAAAAATGTAATTGTCCATGTTATTTCCCCATGTGCACATGGAAGTTTGTCACACGGTATGTATAGATAAAATTTACGGTTTTTGAAATATTTTCAGTTTCTTGTAAAAACTGTCAAATCATGCCTCTTGATCAGGCATTTTGAATTAAACAGGAAATATGCACTATTTCATTTGATATAAGATGTGCAAAATAAGAAAAATGTTATCAGTAATACATAATGAAAAACAACAATCATACTCTTGAATTTAATGATACCAAAATTTTAGAGCCAGAAAAAATTTAAAATCTCGACTGTTTTTAGAAATGATTTAGACCAGGCCCGTGCAACCTTTTACGCGAGAGGGCCATTTGCAAATTTTATGAAACCTTAGTGGGCCGCACTACTGAACTGTCTATCAAGTGTTCCCTCGATGTGGTGGGTCCAGAGTATTTTCAATAATTAAAGAGGAACACGTTAATATTGAGATTTGCGATTTTATAATAGAAAAAGTTAACAAAATACACTTTTTTACTAGAAACATTAAACAAAAACATTATGAACTTGTACATTTGTGTGTGTAAAAATAAATAAAATTACCATCAATACCCAAATTATTGAGAAAAAATATTCTTTAAACAATATTTAACAAAACTTATAGGTACTTCAATAAAACGTGTACAAAAATTGCAAGAAGAATGGACGACCACTGTGCGCGCACTGTGTCTGCATACTCCCACCACGATTAGTGCATATTGTGCGCGTAATTTCTTTATGTAACCAGTAAGCGTCCTCGGCTGAATTCGGGCGACCTGAGGTGTTATAAATCAAAAAATAAACTGTTTTCTTGGAATGTGATTCCCTTATCTGATGGGACACCAGACTCACAGATTCTGAGCTGTAAAACTTTAAATACAAATTCGGAGTTATCGCAAAAAACAGTAACAAACGAAAAAACGGCAACAAACTAGGTTTGATCTGCGGATATCTGAATTACAGAACCAGCGCATTAGCCATCCCGACATGGAGGGAGTTGCCTGACACCTTAACGTAGAAATACTTAACAAGTGTTGCGGTGGAAGAATTGGCCCGAATTTAGCCAAACGAGGTCCCATAACGCATACTGGTTACATAACGAAATTATGCACATTATGTCGCATCACAGACACCACCATGTCTGTGTGTTCCACGCACTTGCCGTAACTGTACAGTTCATGAAAAGGTTCATTTCGCGAAACGGAGTGTTAGAAAAAAACTTTTTCATGACAGAAACTGTATTCAGACATCCCGTTCATAAAATGTGTAATCACTGCATGTGTTGCACATAAAACTGTGTATTCCTTGTTCCTTGTTGGGAGATTTTTCATTTCCTTAACAGACATTACTTTGCTTTATTTTTTTAAATATTCAGATCATTACTCTTGTGCCGTGGGCCGCACAAAAATGCCAGAGGGGCCGCATGCGGCCCGCGGGAAGCAGGTTGCACGGGCCTGATTTAGACATATAAAAAAAGAACAAAATTCTACTTACTTATTATTATTGTGAAATTAAATACATATTTCTTTTTCTCTTTTATAATTTTCATTATTTAGAAAAACTGGTTCTGACAAATAATTTACGTCAACTTTTTACATTCCATGTTACAAATAAATCTTGACAAAGGCCGCGGACGGGGTCGAAAGGTCGATTATTTTATATAAAATGCTTTTACTAATGCCAGAATTTCGCCAAATTAAAATATTAGAAAACGATTTAGTGCGACATTTACTGTGAAGCACCGCGCATGAGATGCTTAACAGTTTATGAAGAAAACGATGTTGGTAACGCGCCTTTTGCTACACTGATTTAGAGGGACAATAATAGAAGCTGCATTTCAAGGCCACCGATGCCCAAGAAATAAACAACAAAGCTGTCGCCGCAAGTGCTGCTTTTCTATAATTCCATATTCTCTAGTAATAAATGAAATTTCTATACGATGATAAGATACACTGAGCTGTTCAGAATGATTCAGGAAGACCACCAGTTAATGAGTCAATCAATAATGCATGAAGGCATATTAAATTAATGAAATTTTGCAAGGAGTTTTCTTAGATGTCCCCAAAGTTTTTGATAAAGTGCGGCACTAAGTTTGTTATTTAGACCTAAGAATTTGATGAACAACTACTTCCTTCTATTTTTTTTCTAAAATAATGGCGTACTATCTGCCTATCACCCTATAAAATCTGGCGTCCCCCAAGGCAGTGTACTAGGGCCACTCCTCTACCTGATGTGTGTGATTGGTATACGTGAAGCTGATAACACCATATTTGGCGATGATGTTGCCATCTCCTGAGAAAATATACAAATTCACCTATACCTAATCGCTGACTGGAATAACAGATGGCGTATCAAAATCTACCAACCGGAAGGTATATTAAAACGGCGCTAGATACTATAGTGGTAATTTCATTTGATGTTTCCCTTGCATAAGATTTATTTAATTTTTTTTGTGCAGTAGATTCTTAAAAGCAAAAAGTGTTAGTTAAAGAAATTAAATCCAACGTTTTGGGTGACATGGCGCTTATGGAACTGTAAATTGTAGTCGATATTCCTTGTAATGCATAAAGATTAATGAAGGGTCGAGGCCTCGGTGCACCCCCAAGACGTGGCAGTAAACGTGGGAGTAAGTTATAACGCCATTGCATCCATAATCCCCGCAGTAAATGCCGGGCGTGATGGATATCATTCCCGGTTGATGTCATTTCATAATACCCGGCACCATAGTTTCCCCGTTAATGACGACTTGAGGAACTCATATAAGTGGTGCAATCTAATCGAAGGAAGAACGTTAATTTAATAGCAGCCGCTAAGAAAGCGCGACAAAGGGGCTCGGGCAGGGCAGGGGTGGTTCTAAACTTTGGTAATTATCGCAGTGGCTTGTCGGCGAGGTTGACCAGACCGACCTTTCGCTGTTGTAATTTAATAGTGTAGTCGGTCGATCGGGAGTTTCGATAAACGTCTGCCGAACGGCGGGACCGAGTTGCGCCAAAACTAATTGCAATTAACCGACGTGGCAACTCCTAACGCGCCCTTATTGTATCCTGGGTATGTTGTGGAATTTCGTTAAAATGATATTGGTGAAGTTTATTGGTCTCAAACTTTTAATATCACTTACAGCAGCTAGCGTTCAACCCCTTGGAATTCTTCGGTTTGCGTCTTTATTTATTATAAATTCAGATTTCTCTTTATTAAGAAATACTAAGCAGACTAGCCGGGTTGGCGAGGGGAGTTGAACTCCATAACAATCAAGAGGTGTTAGTTTTATGTCGAAACCAAAGTGGATAAGACAAGTGGACCGACTTGCCTCTAAAAGGTGAGTATTATTTGTCCGAGCTTATACACAAGAGAAGGGAAGTGCGAATACGTATAAAATAAAACCAAATACGTCTGCACACATGTACAGTCTCCTAAAGATTGATGCTGTAACCGTTTCGTTATCGCACGCTATTGACTTCAAGAGTTGCGCGCTCAGAACGATTATCGTGTTCAAATCGCCATAACTTTTTTTCTGTGCGAGATAATGAATTGAATCTTGGTGTAAAATAAAACTCAATCCTTTCTCTATAATTTTGCCGCCGGAAGTTTGTCCAAATTCTAAAAATGAGCATAGTTCCTCGATAGGTGAAAATTCCACTGCACCAAAAAGACAACGTCTCGAAAATCGCAAAGCGGAATGAAAAGTAATTATGTAATTGCACTTTGAAAGATTTCGTGAGCATCCTGAAAGTTTAAGAAATAATTTTAGAAAAATTGCAACTCGATAAGACAATTTTTGAGGGAGTTATGACACGATACATTTTGAGCGCGCCGCATTTCCTACGCGCGAAATATGGAAAATCGGCCCGATTCCCCTCTCGCACTTCCTTTCTCTTGCCTATAAGCTCGGACAAATAATACTCACCTTTTCCTCTACTCTACTATATGCATGGGAGTCGATACACTTGTCTTATCCACTTTGGTCGAAACGTAAGCTTGTGAGAATAGCAATTCTCTAATCCCCCGCAACAAGCAATAAAACTTGCTTGCAATGAATTAGATCCCATTAAACATTCGCTTTTTCTTTGGCAGTGGGAGATATGTATAATTTTACATCGTTGTTCCTAAGAAATGTGGGGTATAAAACTTGATGTTAAACATAAATATTTTACGATTCCTACCACTCGGCGATACTCTCATACACACGGCTGCCAATCGTGGGAGAATAAAGCACGGAATTTTATTGATTATAAATTTTATTTTTCAAATATTGCCCTTGCGTATTATTACCGTCTATCACCTTTCTTCGCCGAGGCGTTCTTCCGGACACGTTTCTACTTCCCACTAAGAAATGGATTACGCGGAGTTTTACAAATTTAAATAAAATGCTGAAATGCATTATTGCAGTCTAGTTTGCTGTGAACGTTTATGCGGAAGAACAAATGAATTGAACGTTTAGGGTTGGTTGAGCACTTCAGTGTTGTTTGTTGTGCTTCGTACAGATGCCTAAAGGCGAATTGTTTTAGACTGATAATCGCATCGCGATAATCATTGAATGTATTTCTCCTCCAGAATCGTATTATTTATTAAAGAGAATGGAACACCAAGGTACTATTCAAAGTGTAAACTTTCATGGTTATAGAAATTTATGACCTCGAATTGCAAAATTAATCTCCATAAGAAAATACAGGGGATTCTGCTCTAGAACGAGGGTAGCTTATCTACTGAGGACAGTTCACTGCTCCTAAAACACCAGCTTCAGTTTTAGACGTGAAACTAGATCAGATTCCTATACACCCATTCTACAAGAAAGCGAAATAACCTCCCGGAAGAGTGTTGGCGAAATTATTCTTGTTTGAGAAAAAAAGTTAAGAAAACTTTGCTTGCCGATCATTGGAGAACAGGAGTGAGCTTTGATCTAAAATAGAAGGGGGTCAGTATTTTGCCATACAGAATCTATAACTTTGTTGTGCCATTAAATTTATCTTTTGCATGTTTGAATAATATACCTGGCGTTTTACAGCATCCATTCCCGAGGTTAATCCCTAGAGTCGCCGTCATAAACAATACTATAAAATGATTTTGATTTTTCCTGCGCGACCATGTTTATTAGCATAGCCGTCTGCCTTTGATTTCAAGGCAGAAATAGCATTTAATAATAATTTACGAGTGGTATTTGTTTCCAAGGATCTGAAGGAACGGGTAGGTACCTACTTAATGCACGGTGGGTGGCATACAATTTACTCTGTAATAGTTCACATACAAATGAAACTAAACACGACACGACCTACCATCAATCATTCCCGTAACTATTCAGCACGAGTCTACCCGGAATATTGTACCCTTTTCTTAGTTAACGATCTTAACTGCTCTCTAAAGAGACTGCCTACGTTTAGACCGTGCCAACCCGTTTCGCTTACTGCGGCGGCGTTCTCTTAAATCAGACACTGTTCAGGAGTATGCGGAAAAAAACATTGTATGCTCGTTAATATAGTGCGGTAGGTAATTAAATTTATATATACAGGTACGTGTAGGAGAACGCGCTGTTAAAAGTATGTATGCTATTTAGGGCCAGCCTGGCTCTGAGTCACCTTCCAAAAATATGGAGACTTACCAGATATGTATTCATACCAAAAACTGGTCGGACGGACTACTCTCGGGCAAAATCATACAGGCCCATTAGTCTTATGTCATTCCTGCTTAAGACAATGGAAAAGCTGCTTGACAAGCATATAAGGGATGATGTATTGGTAAACAGGCCACTGCATCAAAACCAGTTAGCATACAGAGCAGGAATGTCTATAGAAACTGCTCTACACCACCTTACATGGAGAGTGGAGAAAGTGCTGGAGAACAAAGAAATCCTCCTAGCCGCCTTTCTGGACATAGAAGGAGTGTTCGATAATACATTATTCAATAGTATCTCCAAAGTCGTAGGCCAAACAGGACTAGAGGCTTTGTGCTGCAGGTGGATAGACTGCATGCTGAGGGATAGAGTGGTGTTTACTACACTGCTTGATGAGACCGTGGCAGTCAGGGTGGCAGGTGGTTGTCCGCAGGATGGAGTTCTATCTCCTCTTGTGTGGAACCTAGTTATGGACGGACTGCGTAGGAAACTCAGTGATGAAGGATATTCTCCCCTAGTATATGCAGATGATTTAGTCATCACAGTCAAGGGAAGATTTAGTAGTACGATTAGGGAACGTATGCAAATGGCCCTGAGTATTGTAGCAGCCTGGACTGAAAAAGAAGGCTTGACCATTAGTTCCATTTACGCGAAAGAGAAATATAGAGGCTCTTGGACCTCCATATCTCCGTGGTAGGAAGATCCCACTGTCATTGGAGGTCAAGTATCTTGGGGTTATACTGGACTCAACACTTACCTGGAACCAAAAAATCGATAGAATAGTCAGAAAGTCGGAAACTACTCTTGCAGTAGTTAGGCGAACATATAACAAAAAATGGGGTCTAAGGCCAGGAATGGTGCACTGGCTGTACACCAGAGTGGTCAGACCAGGAATAATGTATGCAGCTTTGGCATGGTGGCCCAAAGTCAAACAGGTAACTACTAGGCTAAGGCTAAGCAAAATTCAGAGGCTTGCCTGCCTAGGGATAACAGGGGCGATGCGGACTTCGCCAACTGCAGCCATAGAGACTCTTCTGGACCTTTCCCCTCTCCACTTCGTGATACAGGGCGAGGCGAAACTGGCACTATACAGATTACAAAATTCTTTTTACCGTGTCCGTCTGGGTACAGAGCACACTAGCATTATTGATGACATAAAGGATCCCATGCTCGACATGAGGACGGATTACATGGTCCCCAAGAACACCACACAACCACTTTTTCAGGTAACAATCGATGACCCTAGAGTGGAGAACCAAATTCTGAACAGCATACCTTCCGGCAGTCTAATCTGGTACACCGACGGTTCTAAGACCGACACAGGTGCTGGGTCAGGACTGTTTGGAGATAAACCAAGAGATGTCTTCTAGACTGGTGTGGGAATGCTTCGAGCAACTTAATATCCTAGCTATGCGGAACGCAGTGAGACTGCTTTGGATTCGAGGTCACTGCGGGCTGATAGGGAACAAGAAAGCCGATAAACTAGCAAAGCGGGGCTCCAACGATCCTTTCGTTGGACCGGAACCTGCCCTAGGCATAACTAAGAGTGCCGTCAAACACCAAGTAAACGGATGGATTCGCGCTCAGCATCACAATTACTGGAATATGATTCCAGGACACAGGCACATCAAGTCGTATATAAAGGGATCTTGCAGGAAAAGATGCTCAGAACTACTTTGCCTTAGTAGGATGCAAAGTAGAATCGTAACAGGCTTCCTAACGGGACACACGACCGTTAAAGAACACCTGTGGAAGAATGGCAAATATTACCGAGACCTTAACTGCCGCTTGTGTAATAAGGAACGGAAGACAGCTATGCACATCTTGTGCAGATGTGAAGCTCTAGACCAAAAGAGGTAGCGAATTTTCGGGCGATGTCTGATGGAACCGGAAGAATTTTCGACGCATTCAATGTTTGACTTGTACCGTTTGGTCCAAGTCACCAAGATCATGGAATGGGTGTGACTTAGAATTAGGGTGAGCATAATAAGCCCATTTTGTGGCTGCAGTGCATCGGAGCCTACGGGCAGGCGGCCCTAAGGGGAAAAAGAGGAGAACGCGATAATTTTTGTTTAAATGCTGTTTTTTTAGTGCTAATCCGCTAGTTCACGATGAAATGACTTAAGGGTGTAATCAAGTAAAACCAGCAGGTACCGGTACCTAAAGTGCGAGATCTTGCGCCTCACTTACATTCGTGATTTTGCAGTGGCGGAATGGTTGGGAAGTTTTAAAAATTACACGTGGGAATTATTTTCATCTATTTTTAAGAATTATTGTTGTGAACTTTGGATCAATTCTTCTCTGTAAAACTTCACAGAGAGCTCCAAAATGGGCTTCCTTATTCGCTTTCCCCTTCCTTAACACCTCCTTTGTAACCGTGGCTTCGTTGCTATTCTCCACATATCTTGTAGTACGGGCCTGTATTTAAGCGAGAAGCGAGTCATGCCATTGCGACTGGAATTTCACCGCAAGTATAAATTTTGAGCGACAATTGTCCTTGCGTTGTTGAAGTTGTCTGCGACGAGAAAATTAAAGGACGAAATTATGACGCGAGGCAATCGTAAAATTAAAGTAAACACTCGAGCATCATTGTGTGAGGACGCAGACAATTTTTATTGTTCTGTCTGGAGGGATATATGCTCGGAAGTTTTCTTGGCGGCAAGGTGAAAATAGTTCAGTCTTGCTGACTGCGCAATAATTTAGATGTGCAATGATGTTACTCTTCTGAGCTTTTCAAATAGCAGTTAGTATCAATCACCGATGTACTGGTTACTTCTTACTATTCCTTCTGTTTATGTTTGTAACTCGACATCTTTTGAATTTTTGAGTCATCCTGGTTTCGTCACCAAATCTGAACCGCTCACACGAGATGATGACGTAGATCTGTTCCTCGTAAGAACTAAAAAGCATAAATCAAAGCAAGAGAAATCACTTTTTCTTGCCAGCGTTCTTTGTAAACAAACGGCCACATACCTGCATTTACTAATAATATTTGGTCGCCAGCGGCGGTCAGAAATTGTGGCACTAAAGCTTTGAAAAAAGTCGGTTGTTGTTGTTCTGCCACGTCATTGTTTTTGAATTTCAGGCGTCTGTTATACGATCGAACTTTTAATTTTCCAGCCAATCAATCTTTTGTTATTTTTTCTAGTCGCACGATGATGCCACAGCGTGATTAATATTATAGAGAGGCACGTACAACCGTCAATCAGTTTTTGCACTACTTACATTAAAGTGTTTTGTTGTAGAAGGTACACCAGCTTCCGGTTTTTATTACATTTTTGAGATTTCGGAATGCGAGACAACTTTTGTGCAAGATATCCAGATTGAATTAACGGCTTTGGAACGTGTTTTTTGGCATTGGGCTTGGACAGTCCAGAAGAGAAATTTAGTATAGTACTTCTAAGGAATATGATGACATTCATTCCCAATTCACTAGAAAAGTGGCTCATGACGAGTGTCACTTTTCATTCCAACCAATGCCCTCATTTAAAACGCTAGCCTATCAGACGATATGTATAAAGATAATGGAATAGAGGGCAACCAATAACTGATCAGTTGTTGAAGAGTGGGGGTTTGTTTTGAATGAAAACTGCATCAGTTCTTGTGTGATCAATTAGTGCCGGTGGTGTATGCCATTGTAACAGGGGAGGAGCGGGTTGCCATTGAAGATAGTTTATCAGCAAGTTTACATTATAGTTCAATTAGTACGCCGGATAGAGACAATTTTCATAACTCATTTCAGCGCCCTTTCGTATTCATATAAAATTGTAAATTGTCTGTTGGAAATCAGGAATATCCATGAGCCAGCGTGGGACATTTTACAATTGGCAGGTCTTCAAAAATGCCAAAGAAAAAAGTTAATCTAAATCTTTTCAGTGCCCCTGTCTTTTGATAACATTTAGTAATTAAATCATAAAGAACAATAAATTACCCCAGGCAGAGATCCTGAACAGCTTCAGATCAGAGGAAGACGTTTTAAATTTGTTTACAAAAGTAGCTCTACTTAGTCATTTCAGCTCGTTTGAATCTAAATAGGCCTATTTTCTAAGCACTTTCAGAACCTCTGCCTCTGCCCAGGGACTGCTCAGAACCTCTACCTCGGGTATTTTCCCGTTTTTTATGATTTAATTAATAAGTTGAATCATAAGGCAGAGGCGCTGAAAAGATTTACGTTAACTTATTCTTTCTTTAAAATTTTTGAAGACATGTCAATTGTAAAATGTCCGACGCGGGGTGGGCAGAGGTCAATTTTCCTGTTTGCTATCACACTAACCACCAAATTTACAACCTCTGCCACAGGCTAAAATCATTTAAAAATTGATGTCACTATCCGGCGTACTAAATGCTGCTTAGAAGATTCTTGAAAGATCATAGCCAAAAATGGCAGGCGGTATCAGTGTAAAACAAACTGTGGGCCGAAACACGGATCCAGATAAAAAATTTCTTCAAACGATGGAACAAGCGTCGTTCTGTTATACGGCTAGTATGCCGAAATAAGAAATTATAATATACCTAAGTACCATAATTTCTTATTTATAAGTCTTATACAGGGTGTCCCATTTATGCTTAAAAAAGGACCAACCACAGAACTCTTACGATCTGCAGAAATGCCTCCATGTAGTACGATTTCAAGTAATTCTGGTAGCGATTTGCCTAGAAATTCGTGCGATTTTTTTCTGGAAACTGACCTACAGGGTGTCCCATTTATGCAAGTTCTTCAAGTTAAAATAATGGGGGTTTGTCATATAATTTTTTTCTCTTAGACGCCTGTTGGCTGAGATGCAAGGTATTAAAAGTTCTGCAAAAAATGTTAAATTCAGCATAACTTAAAATCTAAAAGATATTTTTATTTCAAATTGTACTCACCTTTCTCATTTTTCCTTGCCTACTTTTTGATAGTGCAATCAATAAAAAAAATAACCAGTGGCGTACAAAATGGATGAAGTTAAAATCGTTTTTGAAAAATAAATGGTACGTCAGTGGTTTTTGCAAGTTTTTTGTTTAATTTTGAAATCTACCATTAATTCCTCAAAAATTGTTCTTACTTATACAAGGTCTGTAGAACTCACCGTTTTCGAGATAATTAATGTTGAAATTTTGGGTAATTCATGGAAACGTAAAAAAATAATACAAATTAATTTTAAAATAATGCTATTTTCATTTGAACTGAATAACTCATAACTTCATCAATCAAAATTGAATAAAAAACTTTTTTTAATAACGATTGGCTTAACTTTAAAAAGAAAAATACAGAAAATGTCAGTAGAAACAAGAATTAATTTAACAATACAAAAATAAACCCTTAAATCCTAATTAATTAAAGAAGATGCTCAAATTGTTGTCCAAACTTCTGCACATAAATTAATGCGACGAATAAGAGACTGCCTTGTCCGAAATAAAACTCCTACATCTTGGCCAACAAGATCTGATGCATTCAAAATGCGTGCCCATAGTTCCTCTCGAGTTCTTACAGGTGTAGCATAAACCTTGGCGTTCATAAACCCCCAAAAATAAAAGTCCATCATATTTAAATCGGGCGAAATTGCTGCCCTCTTTACTGGTGCTTCTTGACCGCGCCCAATCCATCTTCTTGGATATTGGATATTTAAAAATTGTCTCACCTCCAGAGCAAAATGTGGCGACGCACCGTCGTGCATAAACCACATTTCTTCTGGTAGCCAAATTAACATCCTCTAGTAATACTTGTAGTGTATTCTGTAAAAAAATTAAATATCGGGGGCCATTTAGGCTCGGGGGTAGCTGAATCGGTCCTATGAGATAATCAACAATTCCGGCCCATACATTGATTGTAAACTGGTGTTGTGAATAATTCACAATGGTAGCATGGGGATTTTCATCATTCCATTCATGGCTATTATGTAAATTTACTGCACCATTTTTAGTGAAACACGCCTCATCAGTCATTAATAATGTACTTACAAAATTGTTATTTTCATTTTGTGCGTCTCTGAACTAATTACAGAAAATCAGCCTAGCATTGGTATCTTGGGTTAAAACTTCGTGAACACGTCTTAAATGATACTGACGTAATAGCTGTTTCTTCTCCAACTCTGAAGCTATTCGTCTTACACTTGTTTGTGGGTCTTCTGTAATAGCATTCAAAACATTTTCTCCCAAATTTGGCGTTCGAATGGAGCGTGGACGAGTATGCTCTATGGTGTGATTTAAAAAAGTCCCCCCATTCCATTTTGTACGCCGCCACTGGTTATTTTTTATTGATTGCACTATCAAAAAGTAGGCAAGGAAAAATAAGAAAGGTGAGTACAATTTGAAGTAAAAATCTCTTTTAGATTTTAAGTCATGCTGAATTTAATATTTTTTGTAGAACTTTTAACACCTTGTATCTCAGCCAACAGGCGTCTAAGAGAAAAAATTTATATGACAAACCCCCATTATTTTAACTTGAAGAACTTGCATAAATGGGACGCCCTGTAGGTCAGTTTCCAGAAAAAAATCGCGCGAATTTCTCGGCAACTCGCTACCAGAATTACTTGAAATCGTACTACATGGAGGCATTTCTGCATATCGTAAGAGTTCTGTGGCTGGTCCTTTTTGCAGCTTTGCTCTTGGTTGTAGTGTGACATCCCGCAGCTGCTGCTAAGTGCTATAAATGCTGCTTCCAGTTTTGGGTCTTTCCTGTGGCTACAACACCTTTACCATTTTCAATGTTAAAATTAATTAGGAAGTGTAAGAATCCAGATTGCAAGCCTAGTATAACTACAAGAGAGGCCGACACGCAACGGGCACAGGGATGGTGTGTAGAATAAATTAAGTTTCGTATCACGTACAACATAAGTTTAAGGGAAATATAACTTATAACCCAATTATCCGCGAGGTATTAACAAGATTAGAGCGAATGAGAAATGAAGTTGTGCAAAGCGACTCCGCCAGCTAAACTTGTGCAACAGACATTTCACACGAATTTGGACGCTTTTGCTATCTGCCAGGACGCGCGAGATACAAATTAAACAATCGACTCAATTATTTTTGGACTTAAATGGGCTTGCTACATTGTTACTTTAGAGACTGAATTTTCCAACGTTTTAGTTCTTCCAAGTGTCTCTGCTTACGCTCATTGATTGTTTCTGGAAACTAGGTGTTCGTTTTTGCGCAAACAACTTCCGGAGTTTCTACCTGAATTTTTGTATATTCAAACTTCTTCTTGTGTAAATATGCTCTATGGTCTCAGTTTTCTTGCAATTTCAGTAAGAAATGCTTTATTTACAATAAAGAAAATCAATTTTTAAGTAAGCAAAAAGCAGTTCCTTTCTAAAATTATAAAAAAACAGATCATTTAGTTATTTAGTACAACAAGAAATTTAAGTATACAAAATTACACCTGCCAACTATTATAAGTAAAATGTCTTTACAGCTGATGAGAGCAGCTGCGTGTATCTCTTTCAAGAGTGGAAACAGGCGAGGTGGCGACGTCCGGTCCTGGAGGGCTGAGCTCGCCTGCCGAAGACGCATTTGTCATCGATAGCGCAAAGTCATCAAGTCTCTGGTAATGAGGGTATTTGTGGAGTTGCATGAGTTAAAGATCGCGTCGCCCGTAGGTAGTCCACCAAGTGCATCGTGATATACACTGGCGATTCTCTCGCACTTTTAATGGCTAATTGTACAGGACTTCCATCAATCCAGTTAATCAATGAGCACGCAGGCTTACTTAGAATAATACGCTTCAAATGATACTTTAATCTTCATTTACGACCATCTGCGATCTCTTGGAAGAGCAATAATGAAATTCCTCTGGGCCGTCTTTAATGTCTCTTGTTAGTTTTTTTTTTGCCCCAGCAGCGGCTGTTCGTGCCTGTTGCATCGCACGGGGCAAAAATAATCAATACCTGCCTTCATCACACCATGTCTATGATTTTATAGAAAACAAACAAGAAATCGGTTCGAGTGTCTCAGGGGCATTTTAATATCCGTTGTTATCGAAGCTCCTCGTTCTGTAAATGGCGAAGGCGCCTGGCATTTGTTTAGTTTAAAAGTTGGATGCACATTTTAACGATAACTTAAATGGGATCCGCTGATTTCCGCAGTATATCTTCCTATCAAGTCGTCGTTTTTTGCGTTCCTAGAGCTCCCTGTCCCAGTATCTTTTTAGAAATAAAAGAGCGACTTTACAACTAATTTAACTGCGGGAAATTTATTTCGTCTAAAAATTTTATAGTGCACAGTCGGCCAAATGCAGTCGGCCATACTCAATGTTCCTGAAGACTGGCTGGTTTCTTATGTGCTTCTCCGTGCGATCTAATATAATATCTCAGAGGGTTCATTCGAAACTTAAATGATACTTTGCTTTCCAAATCAACTCCGGAGGATGTTGACGTTGTGTCGAGTTTAATTACTGTGTTACTGTATTTTGGCGAGTGAGGTTAACTTATTAAGAATTCATGGTGAATTTACGTCAAAGTTTTTGATCCATCCACTTTGTGTAGAGACTGGAATGTTAACCTCGACCGGATGTGCAGATCGTGGCTATCACCCCCATCACTACACTAGAGTCCAAGCTCTATTACCCAATGACTTCAACTACAGATGAATTATTGCAATCAGTCAAAAATATTTCCCTGCTTAAGTAATGAGTTCTTTCACTAATGGTTTTCTTAGAAACAGTGAAAATAATGTACCAGCCACTATACATGTTCCCAAATTTACGTAACATTTTTTCCAGGCTGCATTTACGTTCGCCTACAATGCACTGTAGAGGAAATCTGCCATTTCGGAATCGCTTTGTATACATAAAGTGAGAATCTCTAATGATTTTTTAAGTCCTGCCGATAAAACCTGTAGAGTGTTCCATTATTTCTATATACTGTCACTAACTATTTTTTTTTTAATGGAATACCCTGTATTTCAGGAAGCATTTCATTTTTGGATTCATTTCTCGATTCTAATACAAGGTTATGCAACCTTTTCTTCTTGTAAGTTTCGATTTTTTTGAGTTATAGACATTTTTCTACAAATTTTAGTGCTTTATTGTTTTAATGATTAAGTTTAGAAACATAGGAAAAATTTAGGGTTTAGTTTTCTTATGATTTTCCTCGACTCTGGAAACCAGAAATGCATAAAAACCGGAAGCTTGATATTTTGTTCTCGAATGTTGGCGTCTAAGCCTATACAGGGTGTCCCGGTGAAGGTGGGAAATCTCTCGGGTGCGTATAGATTACACGAAAATAACACCCCAAGTTCATATAACGTTTTCTCCTACGACCTTCCCCTGCCGAGATATTCTCCCTTAAATCGGAGAAATAATAATCATTTTTTTGCATAAAATTTTTATTTTTAATTGTATTTAGATAATTTTCTTGGTGACGTACTTAGTGATTGATAGTGCATCAGGGAAGCAAGGGGTGAACTACCCCTTACCTTCTTAACTTCATATTTTTAAGGGGCTGGATATTTTTAATTTTTCACCGCATTTTTTGTTTCCCCAGACATTTTGATAATAAAAAGTTACTCTTGTTAGGTTTCGATGAAATGAAGCGTTTTCGAGAAAATGGAACTCAGCGAGCAAGAGGTACAGTGTTTCTACGATTTTCGCCTTTATTTTTTCTGGCATTATGTTCAAAGATATCAAAATATCGAAAGCTCTTTCAATAAATTATTTCTTAGGAATTTTTTAACTATGATTTGACCCTACATTAAGCTATTTCTTTGAAATTCATTAAAATTGTCCAGGTCCGTATTAAGAAAAAATAAAAATTGTCGATGTAGACAACAGATGAAACTTCGTACAAAAATAACCTTAACAGTTTGCGAAAGGTAGTGAAAATTTATATTAAAAAATTGCTTTCGATTTTTTGAATGCCAGAAAAAATGAAAATGAAAATCGTAGAAACACGGTACCTCTTGCTCGTTGAGTTCTATTTTCTCGAATACGCTTCATTTTATCGAAATCGAACAAGAGTAACTTTTTATTAGCAAAAAATGGGGTTAAAAATTAAAAATATCCAGCCCCTTAAAAAATATGAAATTAAGAAGGTAAGGGGTAGTTCACCCCTTGCTCCCCTGATCAAAAAACGGGTCGCATTATTTTATCGACATTCAATCACTAAGTACGTCACCAAGAAAATTATCTAAATAGGTACAATTAAAAATAAAAATTTTATGCAAAAAAATTATTATTATTTCTCCGATCATCATCATAAGGTTCTCAGTCCGAAGACTGGTTGGACGCGTACCTCCATTCTTTTCTATCCTGAGCTAACCTACGCATTTCCCTAAAAGTAGAACATCCTACATCCCTAACTATTTGAGAGCAGTAGTCTAATCTAGGCCTACCCCTACCTCTTTTTATTCCTATCTCTGACTCTAGTATGTCACGAACTATTCCTTCGTGTCTTAGAAGGTGTCCTACCATCCTATCTCTCCTACTCTTTATTGTTTTCCATACCTTTCGCTTTTCCCCAACTCTTTCTAATACTTCCCTATTGCTAACCTTATCTATCCACGGTATCTTCATCATGCGTCTGTAGCACCACATTTCAAACGCTTCTACTCTTTTTCTATCCGCTTCTCCTATTGTCCAAGTTTCGCACCCGTATAATGCCGTACTCCATACATACGACGTTAAGAGTCTCTTCCTAGTCTCTATATTAACCGTTCTCGAGCATAACAGTTGTTTCTTTTTGTTAAACGCAACTCGGCCCTGCGCCATTCTTTGTTTTATATCTTTAGTGCTCCTACCGTCTTGAGTTATTTTACTTCCTAAGTAGCAGAAATCCGCGACCTCCTCTATCTTCTCATTTCCAATTTGTATTTCCATTTTAGTTCTATTTTCACATCCCCTACATACCAAAATTTTAGTTTTCTTTTTATTGATTTTCATGCCGAAGCCCTGTGTCAAAACTGCTTCCATTTCATTCAGAGCCGCTCCTAATTCTTCTTTGCTAGCTGCTAACACTGCTATATCATCCGCAAATCTGAGCATGTTAATAGTTTGGCCCTGTACATTGATCCCTGAGGCTGTTCTTTCCTTAACAATATTAATCGCATCTTCGATATATAAGTTGAAAACTAGAGGTGACAATGCACATCCCTGTCTCACTCCCTTCCGGATATCTACTTCCCTTCGTTCCTGCTCACATTCTATAACTGCCTTTTGCTCTTTGTAGAGATTATGTATTATTCTTCTGCCCCTGTATTTCATCCCTACCTTTCTCAGCACTTCGAACATCTTCCCCCATTTTACGTTGTCGAAGGCTTTTTCTAAATCTACAAATCCTATATATACGCTCTTTCTCTTTTCTATCGTTTTTTCTATAATTACTCGTAAAGCTAGAATGGCCTCGCGCGTTCCTCTATTTCGTCTAAATCCGAACTGATCTTCTCCTAATATCTCTTCCGCCTTTTTCTCCATCCTTCTTTGCACAATTCTAGTTAAAATTTTTGACGCATGGGAAGTTAAACTGATAGTTCTAAAATTTTCGCATCTATCCGCGCCTTTCCTTTTTGGCAAAGCTACCATGATGTTCAGTTTGTAATCCTCTGGAATCTCGCCTGTCAGGTATATGCGACTAACTAATTTAAATAAACGATCTATTACCTCTTGACCTGCGCACTTTAAGATTTCTGCCTGCAAGCCATCTATACCTGGTGCTTTATTATTCCTTAAACTTTTTAGTGCTAGCTCAAACTCTTCTCTCATTATAGGACTCCCTAGGTTATCCCCTTCTACACTGCTTTCACTTTCTAATATATCTTGCACTTCCTGTCCCGCATATAAGTTTCCTAAATATTCTTTCCACCTATCTGCCTTCTCCCCGCTTTCGATTAGGATATCTCCTGCCTCATTCCTAATGCTTTTGGTACTAGATCCAATTTCTCTAAAATTTCTCCTAATTATTTTATATGCTTCATCAGTCTTTCCCATTTCGAACTTATTTTCCACTTCTTTGCACTTATCATCGATCCATTGCTCTTTCGCTTTCCTACATTTCCGAATAATTTCCCACTTGATCGCCTTATATCTTTGTTTCCCTATTTCATCTAACCTATTTTTATATTTGCGCCTTTCCTCTATTAGACTCACAATATGTTTTGTTATCCAGGGTTTCCTACTTTCATTCTGTTTATGACCCAAAATATCCCTAGCTGAGGAAACTAAACTATTTTTAATGCAATTCCATTCTTCCTCTATGTCCCTAACAATATTTTCGCCCGCGCCCTTTAGTACTTCGTTTGTCTTTTTCTCGAACTTATCGCGCGTATCATCATCTTTTAGTTTCTCTGGGTCAAGATACCTTCTTCCGTTTCGTTTTTTCAAAATCTTAAATTTAAGATTGGCCTTCATAACGACTATATTGTGATCACTATCTATATCTGCTCCTGGATAACTTCTACAATCCCTAACTTGATTTCTAAATCTTTGCCTAACAAGAATGTAATCTATTTGATATCTCCCTAGGTCTCCTGGCATCTTCCACGTGTAGCGTCTCCTAACATGATGGTGAAATAGAGTGTTCGCGACCGTTAAGTTATGTTTATCGCAGAACTCTATCAGTCTCACTCCCCTATCGTTCCTATTGCCTAATCCAAAGGGACCAACTATTCCGCCCTCTCGCCCTGTGCCTACGACTGCATTGAAATCTCCTATAATTATTAAATTTTCGTGTCCTCTCACAAAATCTAGCACATGTTCAATATCACTATAAACTGCCTCTACGACCTCATCACTGTAGTTAGAAGTGGGCATATATACCTGTATTATTACTGTTTTTACAGGTTTCGAATCTAACCTAACCATAACTACCCTGTCACTTTGCTGTAAGAAATTTTCTACACTCTGCCCTACTTTTTTCCGCATAACAATTCCTACTCCCGAATTTCCTCCTACAGATCCTGTGTGTATTATTCTAAAATCTCCGCTCCAGAAGTCTCTGGCTTCTGGCCATCGCACTTCACTAATACCTACTACGTCTAATGCTAACCTATCCATCTCAATTTTCAAATTCTCTAACTTTCCTACTTGTTTCATGCTTCTAACATTCCACGCTCCGACTCGTGAGATGTTACACTTATCATTTCTGATGACTCCCCCCGAAGCAGTCCCCGCCCGGAGATCCGAATGTGGGACTATTTTACCTCCGGAATATTTTACTCCAGAAAGTGCCATCATCATAAATTCGAAGTACGCTGTACCAGGGATATAATAATGTGGTGGTTTCCCGTTGCCTTCCACATCGCAGTAGTGTGTATCACAGTGCCATACCGACCCTCACGATCTCTGCCACTATGATTACTGAAAGAGCTGCTGCCCCCTTCCCTTCCGATTTAAGGGAGAATATCTCGGCAGGGGAAGGTCGTAGGAGAAAACTTTATATGAACTTGGGGTGTTATTTTCGTGTAATCTATACGCACCCGAGAGATTTCCCACCTTCACCGGGACACCCTGTAAAGATGAATTGTTTAGTAGTGAAATTCAGCTAAGCCAGTAGAGACTGGGATTTTGTTCGACACCCCTCGTAGTGATAGTCTTCAGGATTTCCCTCCCATCACAGGGGTAAGCTTGTCAAACTTTAGCTTATTAGATTTATGTTTTATTGGTGGCTTTTCTCTTTATCTAGGGTTTTAAGATCAGGCTTTAAGGATTTGGTTATTTAGGATCCAGTTGGTTGAATCTAGCTTTAAGATTCACATAGTGGTTTACACCTGAATCTGGGACATATGAGAAGCATAGTTAGTTTTGGAATCTTATTAATTTTCGAGTTGGACTGGATTTGACTAGTTTAGAATAGAACTTTACGTTTCAAAAAAGTTGTTACCGTTTTAGTGCAAGAGGTAGAATGTGCATTCCTCGAAATATTATGTAAATTCTCCAGGACGGAGCCGACCTTGCTTCATTAAAGTACATATTCGAACAAATTCCAACTGATAGGTAATTATGTTATTAATGCAGAATACATCTTGTATTTCAGTAAATCCTTTCACTTATTGGAATCTATTATGGTGGTTTAAAGCAGTTCTTCTGGTTTCTCCGGAAACCACGCTAGAACTTATAACGCACGAATACGATACAATAATAATGCCGCAGATGGTATTAAGTTTACAAAAAAAAATCAGATGCTCCTTATTTGAATGTTGATAAATCGAGTAAAAACTTGTATCGATTCCAGCAGCGGAAATATAAAATGTTCAGTAGCTTTCGTTTTGATCTACCAACCCATGAAAAAAGCGAGTGATTTACGATTTTCTGTTCATCTAGCCATATTTCGAAAAGTTTTACGATCCCTGTTGGAAGTTTTGTTTTGATTCAGTTAAAAGATATTTTCCTTTTTACTGCCGAAGGGAAAGCAAATAACAAAAGTGTGGATGTAAATTTTGTTTGTAATGAGTTGGGCCATTCTGCAGGTGAATTCCAACGTGAATTGAATGGGGAAATATTATGTATGTGGGTGTATTGATATATTCTTCGCCTACCAAAGAAGGAGCAACAATTTTCCTTTAAATTTAACTTAATTATTATAGCAATATCTGTTCCTTCTTTTTATGAACTTTTGCGATCCATTTACAGAAATTCCTTTCATATTGAAATAATTGTAAACTTCTTTGACTTGCTGAAGTAAAATTTCGTATTTCATTTTTGAATCACCTGAGTTGATTAGGCTATAATTTCCTGGAATAACATACGTCGATATTCTTCGTATTATTTTAATTCATTTCAAAGTCTTATGCATATAATGCTTGTAACAATTTTATCTCAAATAAAATCTTGCAATTGGTAGTGCACTGCAGTAGCGAGCATATCATGCTAATGCATACGCTGGAAACGGTATGTTACCGACGGCAAGGTCATTAAAATTTAAAAGATCATCAAAATGGATTATGCGGCTCGCGTGCTACAGGTAGCTTAAAAGATAACAACAAACTTAGAGTCTCGTTTCGTACATATCAAACTCATCGTGCCACGTATACATATATTTGACTTGGTCAACATGCGACAATTTTTTTAAAACTTACCGGCAGGTGAACTCGGTCTCTCCAAGGCACAGCTCCAGGCACTCTTGGCGTGTGCTTACTACTTGGGTGTTTTTGATGAATCCCATCAGCCTGTGGTTTTGGACGCGGTCTATGCACCAGGCCCTTTCGCAGGGCTTTACTCCCAAACAGCTCTTTTGCGCGTAAATCGTGAAAACTGGGAACTGCGATTTCGTCAGCGCGCCTGCAACAAAACGGAAAAAGATTGATTTCTGATATATTATGTTTGAAGTGGTAATTTGGGGCATTGCCTTTAAGGGTTGCATCAGATTTGAAACACGGTCTCTTGATTTACGGGGCAAATGCAGTAGAATGCTGGCTTCTGAGGTTATTGACAACGTGCCGATAAGACAAAAAGAAAATAAAAATAGGGACTAATAAAAAAAAATTTCGAGAACTATAAAATAACATAAAGATGTAAGGGAATACTGGCAGCACTCACAAAAATAAATAAAGGAAATAATCCTTGTTTGCTAATTTTTTTTTTTAATTTTTCTCACATCTCGCATATTGAAGAATGTTCCCTCTTCTCTTGAGTATCGGAACATCCCCAATTCCACGCCACGTTTGCAGTATTACGAGCTGAAATGCTAGCAAGTTTACCCTCTATTCCCATAATTATATGTCTAAGGGTTCATGCAATCGCTCTTTGAATTTTACTCGCTGCCACCTTCTGTCTACCATTCTCTCCATCTTGCCTTAGGTACTTTGACAACTCCTGGAATTGCAAGTCTTTGTACCTGCCCACCATCTCCAATTCCATGGGACCTAGGTTGTGTATTTTTATCTCAACCTTCTCTGCGGCATACCCATTTCTTTCAGAATATTATCCCCTCTTCATCTCCTAGTATTAGCTGCTGCTTCTTATTTCCATCCAACACTCTTTACAAATCATTTGTTTCCCGGTCCTTGCATACATTTTTCTTCCTTCACCTCCTCTGTCACTTTTCTTTTCCACACCCAGTTTTCCTCTCTGCTCCGCCCACCCGCCTCTCTTGAACCTCATGATCTTTGACTTACCTCTATTTAAGTCCAAGATCTTTCACAAATATTTTTCCAATATCCCAAAATATTTACATGCTGTATTTGGTATTGTTTATTATTCCATTGTTTAATGAACAAGATTTATGCATTCATTCTGGATTGTAAAAGTGGTTGTACAAGGTTGGTGCGCATGAAATCATTGTTACTATGGAACCACACATTGCTGATTGCTTTAACCTGTTGCAATGAACTGTAGATTCACCTTTAATGCTAGCCAAAAACTAAACTCTCGCGTCATTATTATGAAATTAGTTACATCATCAGTCTGTCTATTAACCGCAAAATGAATTTATAATGGGAAATGTCTAAAAAGAATATAAAACTTTGCGTTCCTTGAAATCATGGATACTCACAAAAAGTCTAATGCTTTAATTCTTTGAGATCATCACATGATCAAACAAACACAGCTTCTCTGATACTAAACGTTGCGCTTCTAAATCCTGTTAATTTTGTCTTCTTTCAACATGCACATCATTGGACTTGCTAAATGTACGTTTGAGGACTGATTGCGTTAAAAAATTCGCGAACGGCTTCTTGGCTGCGGCAATGTGCTTAATATTTCGTTTCACACGGTTGCTCCGTACGTGGACGTTATGCATAGCTTCCCAATCAAGAGACCGTTTGCATGTTCTCGGCACATGACTTCTGGAACACATTGGCGTTTTACATGCAGACACCGAATGTCAATCGATTTGTTCCCACGCTGGAATACGCTAACATGCGTAATCAGTAGATAGCTATCTTGCGTGTCGACGATCGTGGATGACGGAACCATAAAGAACCTAACCGTGTATGGGGATTGAAGGACGAATTTATATTTCGATACCGAGCTGGATATATTTTAATAGGGCAGGTGCTTTTGATGCGCCATAACAAGGTGGGAGAAATACCCAAAGGTATTCTGCTCTCTGTGAACACGTTTTTGTAAACCAATTTACAAACTTCCATATCCTGAAGGTTATAACAAAAGCGAATAGAGAACCTACTCATCAATAGTTAAACACACTCATAAGCGATATAACTGTTGCGAAATGACTATTGGTATGTGTTCCAGAGGATCCATAGTTTGTGTAAAACATGACTTATTGCAAATATCTGATGTTGTTAACGAATTACATAGAGCTGCTCGAATCAATTTTAAAAGACGAAGAGCTGAAGTTAAAGGTTTGAATGATTTGTTTCAAGCTGACTTAGTAGAAATGTTTTACTGTATAAAGTGTGTGTTTTTGTAAACTTATAATTTTATAATAATTTAATATGATTGTGTTGCGTACAATTACTCTGTTGGATAAGTTCTGTACTCGACAATATTTTTTTTACGGATTGTTACAGTCGCATTTATAACCTCATTATGCAGTAAGTTTTTTACTTTAACTTTTGTATTTTGATAGCTTATGAAGCAATAAAATTTTGCGAAAGCTAGAGTACAGATTCTTTATTCGGCTCTAGAGAGTGTTCCTATTCAAGTTGAAGAGTATCAACTTTTTTGACAAAATAAATATAAATTTGACGTTTTCCGCGCCACAGCAACCTCGATTTACTGTGCCCCAAAACTCGGTGGACATAGAGCTACCATAGGTTCTTGGGGTTGAAATAAGTCGATTAGGCCAAACTTACCCCTTTACCAAAGTGTTTTGTTTGTGTGTGAGGAAACTTCAAAGTTTGTCAAAATAATTCGTTTTCTTCAATTGAACCGGAGACGCTTTATTCGATTTTTAAAAAAATTGGTGTGTAGATATACCATTGAAAGTATTATTGTCTGATGGGCATAGAAGAGGGTAAAAACGACTACCCCTATTCAAATTTTATCGCAGCATGATTTCCTCTATATTTTTTTGTAGAAAAGGTTCATTTATTTTACACATTTTTGTTTATTGTAAAAAGACGATATCTTGCATAATTTCGTGGAAAAAAATAAAAAACTGAGGGGGTTATGCGACTTTGACAATAACTACAATAAAATTTGAACTTGAATTTTCCTCACGAACAAACGAAGCACTTTGGTATATAAATAACTTTGCTCCAATCGACTTATTTTGATCCCAGAAACCTGTGCTGGTACCTCTATATCCACGAAATTTTTGAACAACCTGTATATGAATTTTCTGATTGCTTACGGCCTATTGAATCATGGATTAATTAATCAATGGCTAGTGGCTTGTTGATATAATACAATTTTCTGCAAAACTATGCTGGCGAACGCTTGAACTACACCATCAGATGTATATTACTCATGTTCTGTAATTGAAACTAACAAACTAAGTTCTGGAAATATTATTTTATGAGATGTTTCTCCCACTGTATAGCCGATTCTGGACCACTTAGGAAACTACAACTACAGGGTGTCCCACGCTAGCGTATTCCTCCATAACTCAAGAGAAGTTGTAGATATCGAAAAATGATTCTAATGAAAGTTACATCCAATCAAATTCCTCACATTATAAAATTATTTTCTACTATGCAGGGTGTCCCATTTATTCTGCACAGCATCTAACTTTGTTTTCTTTAATGGAACAACCTGTATCTGATTGTCTTTTGAAATTGTTTGTTGAATTTAAGGGCCACTTCGTTAACCATACGTTGGGTCTAAGTCTTACGGTTTCGGCGACACTTGACATTAAAAATCGACATTTTTCAAATTTCATCGGTTATAATTTGGAAACGGCACGAGATGAAGAAAAATGACTTGCATGTTACTATCCTAGTTTTCAGTTCTCTATCTAATGGATCTGGGAAATACTGCTTCTTGATTGGCAACGTTTTGTTATTTTTTTTAACCAATCAGGATGCAATGTTTTCCAGGCCAATTAGATAGAGAATTAAAAACTGTGATAGGGACATGTAAGCCTTAAATAATTCAACAAACAATTCCAAAATTCAAATCAGATACAGGGTGTTCCATTGAAGAAAATAAAGTTAGGTGCTGTGCAGAAGAAATGGGACAACCTGTATAGTCGAAAATTATTTTATAATGTGAGGAAGTTGATTGGATGCAACTTTCATTTAAATCATTGTTCGATATCTACAACTCCTGTTGAGTTGTGGAAGAAATATAGTGGATTCTGGACCAGTTGAATGACCTATGACCCGAACTTGAATGTGATGGTCCCGAACGATCTCTATATGACTACTTACCTACAACTGGATTTAAGTCTACTAATTTTTAAATTCTCATGCCTTTTCCCAGAACTCGGCACATAGTTGATTTCACTATAAACCGCCTTTACATCCTCATCTTCATTATTATGCACGCCCTAATAATAAATAATACTGCAAATGAAAACCAACCACATTAAAAGTAAGGTCATTTTTCTGCATGAATTTCCTACCGAGTAATAATCAATTTTTCCAGGAAAAATAAAAGTCGTCAAACGCGGAAATCAGCGTCATACTAGCAGGCGACAGCGGGTCTCCTCGCACTTAACCCGTTTCAGGAAACTCGAATCTCCACAAAGTGCTCGCTAGTTATGCTGTTTTTAATTGTTCGAGTAGCTTAATTGCACCGGGTCGTTATGATTACCTTAGTAAGTACATCTAGCGAGTAATGCATAACGTGCATTGCATAAATTAACAAGCTCGGAGTGCATGCTGTGGGCAGACAAATAAACCCTCGCTCTGATAGCTCCGACGACGTGAACGGAATTTACCTAAATCGCAGCTCGGTACGTTTGCGGGTTGCTGCGCTTCTCGAAGGGGTGGTCGATTTTGATTCTGGTGTTTATACTGGATTAGATAAACGTTCCCGTAAAAGGTCGAATTGTTTGTGGTAATGATTCCGTGCTTTCATGGTTAGGTAATCGAAGTTCTTCACGCGGAACGCACGATGCAGTGTGGGGCTTCTACAGGTTTTCAAATCATTCCTTGTAAAGCGTATCTTATCTAATTAAGGGACTGCGATTCACAGGGAACATTTGTACGTGATAGCGAATTTTATAGAGAGGAGAACGGCTGTAATAGAAATGCCAGAGAAATTTCTAGGCAAGGCCTACTTCTCATGTTCTTTGGAAGGATGAAGGGGAAGAAAATAAACAACGTAAGTAAACAAACATGTCGGGGTCACCGATATGTGACGCAGATTACGTCACTAGGGTTGAACTCCTCGTAGGCATCACGATCGATGTATAACTGTATAATTTCTGCGGTCAAAAGACTTTCATTTTCATAGAGTTTTTCGGTTAATTTTTCATGATTTAAAAATAAAATTTAACAAGACTTCTTGAAACGTGATGTAAGTACTCTATTGCGCATGTATTGTAGTAGCCTAAGGTGCGAAAGAGCTCGTCTGTTCAAGGACCTTCCCAGGCTTCACAATGTAAACACCTTAGGTGGTTTCCTAAATTATAGTATTTGCTGAACTTTTGCGCCACTACACTGCGGGGTTTTTCTAGTCTTCTACATTTAATGGGTATTCTTTAGTTTTACCGTAGGGCGCACGCCATGCAGGTAGCATATGAAATGCAGGAAAATGCTTTTGGTGTGACCGGAAGGCAGGAGATTCTCTCATAAATGCGGACAAGCAATTACAGAACCATGGAGTAATTTAGCTGCAAGAAGGGGGTAACTACACTGTTTGATCGCAAGAGCTCGGAGCAAAGCATGGATGTTAGACGTAAGCACCAGAGTGTCGGATATAGGGTTGACGATACATTGTTATAACTTAGTATCCGACTTTTTCTAGCCACTAACGGTACGGTACTTAGCAGATGTCCGTATTTATGGTGAAGTTACATAATTCTTCTGTCAATATGAATGGTTGTCGGAAGAGAGGTAAAGGAATGGAAAAAAAACTGTGGAAAATGCATTTGCAGGAACAGTCAACGGTCATGTAATATATTAGTATCGATTAATATATTAATATTTTCACTATGAAATTTTCCCGAAGATGGTTTGATTTAATGGAACCAATAATTAAGTTGTGGTCTATATATAGAAGCATAAACTAAAGATTTTAAATTCGAATTAATATTAACCATTAACAAGCAGAATATCAGTAAGTGGAAAAGAATAATAAAGTTGTGTGTCGTCTGCGTAGCAATGTACTTTACAATTTTGAATACAAGAAAATAAATGAAACACAGTAGTGGGCCGAGAATGGAACCCTGTGATACACCTTCAGTCAAGGCACTCTGAGATGAAATCTTATCGTAAAGCTTTGTGTTAGATAAATAACTTCTTAAGAAATTTATTGCTTTTACACTAAAACCTGAACGAAAGAGACAGTCAAAAGCTTTGTACTCGTATGTATATCCACTGCTTATTTTATACAGTCCACATTTCGCAGGTCCGTACTGTTGACATAACTTTCAGTGCACATATCGCAAATTTTCCTCCATCAGAAGTAATGCACGGATACATAACTCAATTGACATCGTGATGAACATAACGCACTGGCCCTGAGTAAATCCGTGTACCCGAGGCGAGATGGAGAGCCCATTTGGTCTTTGTAATATGCAGATTGATGCCGGCGTCCGTCCGTTCCGTTTTAAAATTTTAGAGCGACGCTGACAGCGGCTGCCCCCCAGCTGTTGCAATTAACTATTCACATATTCTTACATTTAGCCGACGGCTACTGCTCACTGATAAATCAGACAAATTGTTTGCGCAAAGCGCCGTAATGACATGGTAATTATTTTGTAATTAGGAACGGGAGCAACCAGGCTTACTTAACTCTAGTTGTCCGCCGTATTTTATTATTGGCATTACGGGGTATTACAATGATTAAAATGCTGCAACATTTACACGCTGCAACTTCCACTGTTTACGACTGTCGGTTGCTCATTCTTTAATTTACAACTCTCAATTTAAAAAACTCCTAACTGCTAAAATTGCATTGTGCTACGCGATAATTGTTAAAGAGCGGAAGAGCATACCCGTACAGTATCTGCATTATTGTTGAATATATAAAATCTTGCACTTACTTTCATATCAAAAGAGGACGAACGCTAAAGGACGAAATGAAAATATTTTAATAAAATAAAACGGAGGGGGGAATTGTGTCCTATTTTAAATATTCACAAACGGTAATAAGGTTATTTCTGACACTTTAAGCTTCATCTGGTGGGTATCATGTGATAAAAAATTTCAAAGACTATCGTAGCATCTATAAAAATTTCCTTGTATCCGTTAACTGGAGATTCTACTGGTCAAATAATGACCATTGACCCGAACATGCCTTATCAAAATGTTGATGGTTTAGGAAATACAGGGTGTTGAAAGTTACAATTTTATTCCATTTTTAAATTTGCAATCCTATGGTTTTTCTTACGGGAAAAAAGATTCCCATAACATTTTTGACGCTACCCATAGAGTGCGCTGCTTATAACCTATTGCTTTAATAAATTGACCCATAACTTTTTCCATGTACATCTAACGTCAAATCGGCTCCAAAATCTGAAAGACCAACCTTTTTTTAATAATAAATGTATTCTTGTCTCATTTTGATATTCCAGCCCATTTTCAAGAAAAAAACGACTTAATGCAGATAGTGTTTAAATCTTAGAAATGAAACGCTTATTAAGTACTGCTAACAAAATAAATTTTAATTCACTACAAACCCTTAGGTACAAGAAAAATAAACATTAAAATTTAAAGTAGTTGTTCGAAGTGTTTGAGGGGTAAACCGCTGAGGAATTTTGGTGTACAAAGCGCAGGAATTGCCGAGGAATTTCGGGAATTGCAGAGGAATTGCGAGGAATTTCCGAGGAATTTCGGGAATTGCAGAGGAATTTCGGGAATTGCGCAGGAATTGCAGAGGAATTTCGGGAATTGCCGAGGAATTGTGCAGGAATTGCGAGGAATTTTGTGGGTATTCTCAGGAATTGACGGGTGTTTGGAGGAATTGCCACGTGTTGTGGAAAAATTTGCGCTTGCACGTCAAACAGTTGGAAGTTGGAATGCGAATTAAGACATACATCCAGTAGTGTGTTTGAATGCAGCATATAGTGTAGTTTTGAATCCGTGTTTTTATACATATAAAATATGAAAGGTAGGTGATTAGGTACCTAGTTAATTAGCTAGTCCGGGTAACAATGACAAATATATTAACCAGCTTTTGTTAGGGACCACTATTAAGTTTCTCGTCGATCAGTAGAGTCCAATAGTAAGGTTATGTTTCACTCTGGGCGGGCAGCGTATTCCAAACGTGTTGTTGTGCATTGAATAACAGTTAATGGCGTACTACGCGGTCTATTATGAAGAAATATGGTACATTGGACGAATTATAGAAAATTCTGGAAATAAATTTAAAATTAAATTCTTATCTGAACAGTTAGATCTCTTTTTATGGCCTAAAAATGAAGATGTTGCTTGGGGTGGGAAACAATATTGATTCGAATTTTTGCCCCGCAAGCGACGCTCCTGGTAATGAGTCACTCTGTTGGTCTGCAAGCCGCAATTGTTTATTATGGCGTTGAGCTTGTCTGTTTATGAGACTAGAAAAATCGATCGATGGAACAATCGATCTCTGGTGGTTTCCAGTTCCCGAATGTTCGAAGAAAACTATTTATTGGGAAGCAAGAAGCCGGGAGGACAGTTTTGAAGTTAGTTTTTGAAGTCTTTGCTTTCAGATCGGGCGAGTACCTATACAAGTATTATGTCAATGTCTTACCTCTTACATGCGTTTCGTTTAGAGTTTTGGTATCGATATGTGCGTGCGAATTTTGTCGCGTTTTTAAGTGTACCGGGGTGTTTTCGGATCTGATTAACCGTTGGTTGTAAGAGTGTTTTCAGAGAATCTCAAACTGTTGATTTGTGTATTGTGGATTGTTTAGGTTAGGTAATTAGTTGTTAATTATTAAATTGTTCACTGGTAGTTATTTAATTGTTATTGCTTGTTGTAGTTTATTTGTTGCTTGTATATTTCGCTGCTTATTGTTAATAATTCTAAAATTGCAAGTTCTCAAATCACTTTTAATTATAAATATTTGTACATGCCTAAGTCACTGTAAATAAATCGTGTAAATACGAAATACGTTACAATATGTTTTTACGGTCCTATTGGATTAATAGGCAGCGGACCATTCCAACTCAAGAGATCTGATAAAATAAATATTGATAAGATGTTACAAAATACATGGGTAGTTTCTAAGTAAGTAAATGAATGCCATTTTCAAAGGAGTTGTGTTATTTTTTTATTTTAAAGTAGTATTTTAATTTTTAATTTGTACCTTTTTGTAAGTAAGAACTGATGTTCTCTTGCCATTTTGTTATCGTGTTGTTAAAATCGAATTTTATTCTTTATTTTGTAAGGATTGACTTTTGTTGTTGTTTTTTTTATTTTTATTATACCTTAGTTTCTCAACGAATCTCAAAATTCATTTGTTTCGGAATACAGTGGGGCCTAGGTGCACTTTAAAGTAGATACATATCACTATTGATAATGCTCGGTAAGATACAAATCTCTTTGTGATGCTTGAAATGAACGTATACTTTCCAAAGCAGGTGGGTACATAGAGTTTAATCATTCTATCAATTAATTCAAAAATTTATTTGGAAACCATCCCTTTGTCAAGTTATTTTTGCACAAGTGTTCAGTAGAAAAATGTGGAAGCTCGGAAGAGACTCCTAAAGACGTATGTATAGATTACGGCACTGTGAGGGTGTGAAACTTGGACAATAGGAGAAGCGGATCTAAAAAGAATAGAAGCGCTTGAAATGTGGTGCTACAGGCGCATGATAAAGATACCGTGGATAGATAAGGTTAGCAAGAGGGAGGTATTACAAAAAGTTGGGGAAACGCAAAAGGTATGGAAGACAATAAAGGATAGAAGAGATAGGATGGTAGGACACCTTCTGAGGCACGAAGGAATAGTTCGCGACATACCAGAGTCGGAGATAGGAATAAAAAGAGGTAGGGGTAGGCCCATATCGGACTACTGCTCTCAAATAGTTGGGGATGTAGGATGTTCTACTTTTAGGGAAATTCATAGGTTAGTTCACGATAGGAAAGGATGGAGGTAAGCGTGCAATTAGTCTTCAACCCGAGAACTTTATGATGATGTATGTATTAGGCATGCAATGGATGTATGTGTATGTACGTACGCAATCGGGAATGTTGCAGCAGTTGTAAATTTACGTGTATAATATACATGGAGAATTGCCGGAATTTCCAAGGAATTGCGGGAATTTCCAAGGAATTGTGGGAATTTCCAAGGAATTGCGGGAATTTCCAAGGAATTGCGGGAATTTCCAAGGAATTGCGGGTATTTTCCAAGGAATTACGGGAATTTCGAAGGAATTTCGGGAATTTCTGGCTAAAAAGGAATTGTGGTGTACAACTTTTTTCCAGCGGTTTACCCCTCGGAAGTGTTAGTCGGGAATCTGACTCTCCAAAAGACGCTTCTAAAATGGTGAACTGTCAACTCAAAGATATAGTTTTAAAAAAATAAGGACAACATGGGAAATCGTTATGGGCATTCGTGTCTAGATGGGCGCAAAAGTCCGGGATTGCAAAAAGCCAAAAAAAAAAATATTTTGTAATTTTTTTTGCGAATTCGAAAGTGTTGAAATTTTTTTTGAATCGCATTTGCGAACGTAATATTTGACGTACAGTAATAATTTTTACATAAATAGAAAGCTTATTCTCTGCACTTTCCGCTGGTACCAAGCCCGTTTTTATATTATTGTTAATAAAACCTATAAAAATTGTTTAATTAGAGAATGTACGAAAAGTGTATTGCAAACTTCAGCATCGAGGGAATTTCCTAACTATTATAGTCAGCTGCATACATGTATCGTATCGAATGTTCCGAAAAGAATGTGGAAAATTTTGGTGAAACAATCATTTCAATAACGTTTTTGTAGCAAAAGTTATAAATATTTATTTACAGCGTACCGCTGCCCGCTGTCGCCGGGCAAACCCCGACGCAGTTCAGTTCCTATCCCTATCATGCCTCGCATCAGGCATCATGCTCACGTCTGTCTCTTGTTAATCTGTGCGTTATCGCGTAAGTCTGTCTCTTTCTCACTAGCAGAATGTGCGACAAGAAATAAATTTTCGTCTTCGGTCAGCCTAAATACTTTAATTTTAACGTATAAAATAACCTACATATTATTACACGTATTATGATTAATAAACATAAACTGCAACTTTTTACATAGGTAACTAAAATATAAATTTGGAACAACATTTACATATTATCACCGATCTAGTACGACGGATGGCGACATCAATTTTAAAATGATTTTTCCGTCGACAGTATATTTATCAATATGATTAACAAACGCAAAACAGTTCGTTAATAACCCCTATTAATGAATGATTTCTATTAATAAACGATTTTAGTACCCTAGGCAACCAAACATAGGTACATATATGAAATATCCAAATCAAGTTGCCATGTCATCAAGATCTGTCACTGTCAAGTTTATAGTTTCTGAAATCGTAATTCGTACAAAATTTAATAAACGGATGTTGACGAAGATTTTACGTTAAAAGTCGACGGAAAAATTTTGTAACGAACTCTTATATTAAAAAGCGATTAATAATCTCGACAATTAACTCACTCGCTGCGCTCGTGAGTGAAAATGTCTCGATTATTAATCGCCTTTATTAATACACTTGTTCGTTAAATAACTATTAGCGTGTGGAAGAGGTTGTAACTTTGGTATAGTTTGTGTGATGGCAAACAGGAAAATTGACCTCTGCCCACCCCGCGTCGGATATTTTACAATTGGCATGTCTTCAAAAATTTAAAAGAAAGAATAAGTTAACCTAAATCTTTTCAACGCCTCTGCCTTATGATTCAACTTATTAATTAAATCATAGAAAACGTCAAAATATCCGAGGTAGAGGTTCTGAGCAGTCCCTGAGCAGAGGTTTTGAAAGTGTTTGGAAAATAGGCCTACTTAGATTCAAACGAGCTGAAATGACTAAGTAGAGCTACTTTTCTAAACATATTTAAAACGTCTGCCTCTGATCTGAAGCTGTACAGGATCTCTGCCTCAGATATTTTCTTGTTCATGATTGAATTAATAAATTGATGTAATCAAATGACAGGGGCACTGAAAAGATTTAGGTTAACTTTTTCTTTTTCATTTTTGAAGACCTGGCATTTGTAAAATGTCCCACGCTGGGGGCTAGCACATGATGGATTTTCCTGATTTCCAACAGACAATTTACAATTTTATATTAATACGAAGGGCGCTGAAATCAGTTATAAAAATTGTTACTATCCGGAGTACTAATCACACATTCCTTCACAATAACAACCGATTCTGCAATTTATATCTGCTACAATTACAATCTCTTGAACAATTACCCACCTTTACATTTGCCGAATACATTGTCATTTGTTTCTATTTGCGGCCTAATACTTATTGTTATTAACTTTGGTATGTAGGTATATGTTATCTTTGAAAATCCATCAGAAGTTTTCGGGGTTACGGATAACAGGATTAAAAGTTGTTGAATTTTTCCAAACTATAAGCTCGAGAATAAACTGGTTGATGAAAGGCATCTTCTGTTGGTAGTAAATTTCGAATGTCGGATTTGCAATTGTGAAACAAGTGAGCTCTCAGTCTATTTAAATTTTCAATTTTCTTGAAAATGAAACTTACTATGTCGCATCCACTTAAAATATATGCAGTCAATAGTAAACCAGTATTTTGGGATAGTTCTCTAATAACAACATGAATTGGTATAGACAGATCAAATCTAGGGATCCACAACTCTTTGATTTGAATTCATCATGATACGTGTAATAATATGTAGTTTATTTTATACGTTACAATTAAAGCATTTAGGCTGACCGAAGACGAAAATTTATTTCTTGTCACACATTCTGCTAGTGAAAAAGAGACAGACTTACGCGATAACTCACAGATTAACAAGAGACAGACGTGAGCATGATGCGAGGCATGATAGGGATAGGAACTGAACTGCGTCGGGGTTTGCCCGGCGACAGCGGACAGCGGTACGCTGTAAATAAATATTTATAACTTTTGCTACAAAAACGTTATTGAAATGATTGTTTCACCAAAATTTTCCACATTCTTTTCGGAACATTCGATACGATACATGTAAGCAGCTGACTATAATAGTTAGGAAATTCACTCGATGCTGAAGTTTGCAATGCACTTTTTGTACATTCTCTAATTAAACAATTTATATAGGTTTTATTAACAATAATATAAAAACGAGCTTGGTACCAGCGGAAAGTGCAGAGAATAAGCTTTCTATTTATGTAAAAATTATTACTGTACGTCAAATATTACGCTCGCAAATACGATTCAAAAAAAAATTCAACACTTTCGAATTCGCAAAAAAAAATTACAAAATATATTTTTTTTGCTTTTTACAATCCCGGACTTTTGCGCCCTTCTAGACACGAATGCGCATAACGATTTCCCATGTTGCCCTTATTTTTTTAAAACTATCTCTTCGAGTTGACACCCCTTGATCGATTTTCGACCATCAGATTCCGTACTATGTCCACCATTCACTTGAATACATTTTTCAATGCGTTTCCTGAGAGACCCCCCGAGTTCTAAACAATGCCCCTGGATTGCCTTTGATTTCTTTGGCAGCCACAGCTCATCGGATGAATCAACAGCTTCTTTATAAACCATATCTTTCATTCTAGACCACATCGAAAAATCCGGAGGATTTAATTCGGGGCTTCTAGGCAGCCAAGCAAATTCACTTGCACGGCCAATCCACCGATGTGGAAAGACGTTGTCTAAGTACTCCCGTGCCGGCCGGGAAAAATGTGCGGGCGCCCCGTCCTGCATGAACCACATATTTTCCATTAAATTAATTGGTACTTCTTCAAGCAGTTCGTACAAATTTTGCTGACGAAAATTTAAATAAAGTGGACCGTTCAGATTGGGTGGAAGTTGAAAAGGCCCAATAAAAAAATTTGAAATTACATCGCACCAAACATTGATCTGAAATTCCTGTTGGAAGTGTCTTTCTTTAACGGCGTGGGGGTTTTCAGAATCCCACAAATGATTGTTTCGCCAGCTGAAAACTCCACGTCGAGTAAACGTTGCCTCATCTGTGAAGAGGATTTTGTTCAGAAAATTTGGATCCGCACCTTGCTGCGTTTGTAAGAAATTAGCGAAACGTAGACGAGCAGGAGGATCTTCCGGTAACAAATTTTGTACTGGAGTAATGTGGTATGGGTGCAAAATTCTCCAAATCGAAGAGCTATTTACGCCTGTTGCCGCACTTAAACGACGGTTACTTACTCCTGGATTTTCGTGCCTAACCAAAACCTCATCTTCCTGCTCAGCCGAAATAATCTTCGGAGCGCTATTTTCACCTTTTGGACGGAAAGATCTTCTTTCGCCTAAGCGATTGTACAGATTTCTAAATAATTTATGATTTGGTTGCCTTCGGTGGGGTTTAGGGTTTCGCAAGACCAAGACGAGACGAGACTTACACCAGTCTTGGTATTGGTCTTGCATCTTCGTGTTGGGCTTGGTCTTGGTCTTGAAACCCAAGACCAAGACGAGAACCACATAAGTCTTGGTCTTGGTATTGTTTTTTCTTGGTTTTTTCTTGGAGTACGAGAAATTTATGAACTTCAATGTTTCCACACCCACTTAAGGGGAGATACGGGGGGAGATAGTTCAAAAATAAGAAGCCCTGTTTCATATTTGCATAATTTCAAAATTTTTTGTTCGGAAAATTATGATTCAATAAGTTGTACAGTTGACTGAATACAACTTTTGTATTTGGTTCATGGCTCTACTAAAATTGGTACATATTTTGTGTTAATATAATGTAATATTATAATAAACTGAATTTAAAAACCAAAATGAAAGCTCTAAAAAATTATCAGACATCTGAAATGCACTTACTTCCCATAAAATTTATTTTATTTATTCTAGTACAGATTATAGTATAAGGATATACAGTGTATACATTTAAAAACGAGCCACCTCAAATATCTAAGAAAGGAATAGAATTATAAAAAACGCCGAGACACGTAAAGTTATGACGCAAGGGGGACAGATTTTGATGTACAGTTGACGTCTGTAAAACCTACCCCCTATCCCCCAGTCACCCTCACTTTAAAATCTCAAATGGCATCATATCGCTTGTGATATTTCATTTTAAAGGAAATCGAATGTGGAATACAGCAGCGATATTTATTTTGTAATTATCCTTATTTTGAGCTTTAAAAACTAAAATAAGGTCATTTCAACCCTTCAATAAATTATAAAAATAATGTGTTAAATTTGACATAAAATAAGAGTTAAACCTTGTAGATATCAGATAATAAACATTTCATACAAAAAGAAGCTCTGGAATTTAAAACAGGAAAATAGAACTTTTAGAATAATTTAAGAAAAATCTATCTTAGATGCTCAAAATGGGCGCAGTTATTTATAATATACAGAGTGTCGCAGCGAAAACTTTCACCTCAAATACCTCAGCAGTACGTAATTTTTGCTAAAAATGCTGACACACGTCAACTTTATTTTCGAGGGGGGCATATTCTTGTCATAAATACACTCACTTTGTGCCTACCGCCTACGCGGGGTAGCAACCCCCTCAAATATCTTAAATGGCAATAGGGGTCGAGTAGCACATCATTTTAAAGCTACTTCAATTCTCTTTTCAACGGTACAATTTTTTTTAATTTTAGATAATACATAATAAAAATAATAATAAAAATTTGTTATCTTTCCAAGTTCTTAAATTGAATAATTCAGCAAACAATAATATTAAATAAGCTTTTTCTTAAACGGAAATGCCAGTTGGTACAATGTTAGGTACTGGAGCGATGAAAATCTACATTTCTTTCGAGATCTTCGTCAACGAATTCAAAACGAATGCAGAAGACTGGAAGCTGACAGAACAGTGTTTCACAAAGTGCGAAATGAATTTGAAAATCGACTTTACCATTTGTATGGCTGTAAATGGTGCACATTTTGAACAATTATTAAATTAGTGTTATGCCGTTAATGTGTTAGGTTAATGTTTTGAAACGTGGTTTATCAATTTTTAAATAAAGTTATTTAGTAGTTCTCTTTAATTTTGACCTTCCATATTAAATTTTGATTATTAATTATTGATAAGTTGTTTCCATGGCAACCTCTGCTGAATCATTCGATTTAAGGTTTTCAAACTCAATTTTATTATTAATATTATTATTTATTATTATTAATTAAAATTCAAAATGTTTAGTACCATTGTAAAGAGAATCGAAATACCTTTAAAATGATGTGCTACTCGACCCCTATTGCCATTTAAGTTATTTGAGGGGGTTGCTACTCCGCGTTGATGGTTAGCCCAAAGTGAGTAGATTTATGACAAGGACATGTCCCCCTCGACAATGAAGTTGACGTGTTTCAGAAATTTTTGCAAAAATTTTGTCCTGCTAAATTATTTGAGGTGAAAGTTTTTGCTGGGACACCCTGTATAATAAAGTCTATATTCTCGAATTGCCGTCTTACATTCAGGAATGTTTGGGAGGGAATATTTCGGCATGTTTCTGATATTGTGCGCCTCAAATTAATTAAGTTTTCTGTGTGGGTATGACACGCTGTTGATTTAAAATAGCCCCAAAAGAGAAAATCTAGCAGCCTGAGATAAGGAATAATTAAAAAACAAACATCACTGCTGCATTCCTCATTCGATTTCCTTTAAAATGATGTGTCACAAGTAATATAGTGCCATTTAAGATTTTAAAGTGAGGGTGGCTGGAGGTTGGGGGGTTGGTTTCACCAACGTCAACTATACGTCAAAATGTGTCCTCCCCGATTCCTAAATTTACGTGTCTCGGCGATTTGACGTATTTCTATTCGTTCTTAATATATATTTGAGGTGACTCGTTTTTAAATGATCACACTGTATAGTATGCTCGGTAGGCAGCCCAATTTTGTCACCACTCGAGCATGACGTAGGTGCGAAACAGAGATTCGAGGGAAACATTTCTCCGTGCTGCGCGAACGCAATGATCAATGATGGGATGGTGTTAGAATTTTGTATTACGAGTATACGAATTTTAAGCATTATTTCCAATTTTTGTTATGAAAAAATTGCAGTTGTTTTAATTAATTTTTCAATAAACGAAAAAATAACTGTCAAACATTTTCTAAAATATCAAGACCAAGACTTTCCCAAGACTCTTGCTCCAAGACTCTTGGTCTTGGAGGTTAAGTCTTGGTATTGGTCTGGTCTTGGTCTAGAATTCAAGACCAAGACAAGACAAGACCAAGACTTTTCTTGGTCTTGTGCGAAACCCTAGTGGGGTTATAACTCTGAATACCTTCGGGCTGCAGCGAGTCCATTAAAATTGGTTTGAGCAAAAACACAAATCATATCTCTCATTATGACGCGGCATTTTTTAATACTTTTGATAAATTTATGGAGAAAGTTAATGAAAAAGCTATTGGGTTAACACTGAACACTTTAAAACTAATGTCATATTACTATCGACTGTCTGTTTGCAAAACGTAGCTATCTAGATAATATTTTGTTTAATGCGGAAAGGCCTATTAGAACAAGTTTGGAATTTAAACGCTATCTGCATTAAGTCGTTTTTTCTTGCAAATGGGCTGGAATATCAAAATGAGACAAGAATACATCATGCACACTGCTTTTCTCTGCACCATGCCCCCCCCTCTCCAATATCCACGCTATGCTGGAATTCCAAGTTACTCTACTATTTCTCCCGTTTACCTTGTCTCGTGTTACCCATCTGCTTTTCCAATTATCCTAGCAAAGACTTGCCATATCAACAAATGCTAGAAACTTATTTCCAATTTCACTACTGCCTTTTTCTACTAACTGCTGGGGTGAAAATTTATCATTCTCTTCAAAACTCCAAAAAATAGTTTTTGAATATCCCAGCTGTTCTCTTGCATCTTTTGTTCCAACACTGTTATCTTGTTTGTTAGAAAATATTTTTTATAAAAAAATTCTTTCGTTGATATATTTATGCAGGTACTTCATCTCGCTCGTACAGTTTTTCTTGTAACGTCCAGACATGCTTATTAATTTCCTCTTTTTCCTTTTAGTTTCTATTTGTAACAAATAAATGATATACGAATTTTGCATGAAATTTTTCTTTTTTTTACTGAAAATAATCTTGGAAGTTGATTTAGCGTGGTCGGCCGACCGTGAAATCGCAGGCGCCAGATTTGCTTTTGACGATTTTAGGCAATCTGCAGGCGCAAATTACATTGTTTATATAAATAAATATACCCATTTCGCTTCGCGAACTCACAAAGTCTGTAAACATCGCTCTGATTGACCCGCTTTTCCTTTTCATCGAATTTATAGTAAACATCCAGTTGATTTTAAATTTGTTTTGTACACTCTTCTTGATTTTTGCACGTTTGAAAGTTATCGAAGGCAATACTCGAGCTGTTTCAATTGGAATGGGGAATTTTACGTTTCTTTAAAAATAATTCCATTTATTTTATTGCCTTAAATTCAGTCACACTTCTGATTCAGGCTGGTAACTGTACAGAAGACGTGAATCCAGTCGCCTACGTAACAGACTCTTCCATTTCCGAGTTGCATTATATTTATTTTTTCGTCCTTTTGTTGTCGGAGTGAGGTACAGTTTCATTGCGTTACAGATGCCGAGTATCTCGCACCGAAAAAGTGCGCAAACCGCAACTATTCGAAATCCGTTTCTTTGCGGTAGCAAATGGACGTGGATTGCACAGAACTCGACGTTCTTTCGCAAAACATAATTTAATTTACCGAGAAAATCGACTGTCATCCGTATCGCGGACATGCAGTATGCAGTCCAGTGCGTTTATCGGGCCCCAAGTATGTGAAGTGGGAAACTGCAGACTTGGAGATATTTACGGTCACTGGCCTTCTATCCAATTTTTATGCTTTGGTAGAATTTTAGCCAAAGATATAACATTGAATGATCACGATAGTATGACTTTTTTTAAGGAACAAGTTGATCTCTTCAAATGTACAGGGTGGAATTTTCTAATGGAATAATTTCAGTAAAAAAGTAACCGGTGACTTTTCAGTAAAATCCGTGGGCACGAGTAATGACGTCAAGGTACTCTATGTTAGATATTATGTACAATGAAAAAGAAAAACCCTGTATGTTAATATTTCAGTATATCGTTAAAGTTATTTTTAGATTTGCTCTGTGAATTATAAACTAAAGTGTTGTGCGGTCACATCCGAAACCTAGGTATAGCTTACTCAGCTGATTGACATTGAAATGAATAAAGAACTTTTGTTTTAAGTTTAGTCTAGTTCACGGTATCAAGCGGTTTCGAGCGCATGTTTAATTTCATTCTTTTGTACGTGCTTTTATTTTTGCTTAATTAAATAAAGTTCACAATTGTTCTTAATATTTTTGACTGTTAATTCTCATTGCATCAAGATGCATTTACTACAGGTTATGGGCCCAGGCGTATAGCAGCAAAAGTGTTAATTATAATTGTGTAAAAACATGGCAGATAGCACGAGTTTTCGGTTTTGTGTTGATAAATTAAACGGTGAAAATTATCAAACATGGAAGTATAAAATGGAACTGTTACTCATAAAGGATGATTTGTGGGAAGTTATAAAGGAAAATATACCAATTCCAGTCGATGCCTCGTGGAGCAGAAAAGATGACAAGGCTCGGGCGATCATCGGATTGTTGGTTGAAGATTCGCAACTTATCCACATACGTAATGCTAAAACTGCTCGTGAAGCTTGGGGCTCACTAAAGAATTATCATCAAAAGTCATCTCTGACAAGTAAAGTATTTTTGCTGAAAAGGCTATACAGGCTACAATTAGCGGAAAGAGGGGATATGGAGGAACATATTAGGACAATGTTGAAAATAGCGGACAAACTGACAGCGTTGGGAGAAACTTTTCTTAATAACACGCTTGTAGCGCTACTTCTTACAAGTCTTCCGGAATCCTATGATCCACTCATAACAGCGTTAGAGAGTAGAGATGAAAAGGAAATTACTCTGGAATTGATAAAGAGTAAATTAATGGACTAATACAACAGGCGTAAGCAAGGTGCAGAAGCAGACAGTGAAACCAGTGGCGGTAAAGCATTAAAGGCCTCACAGAGTCATAAGGAATATAAAGTTAAAAAGGTATGTTTTTTCTGCAAGAAGCCTGGACATTTCAAAAAGGACTGTGGAAAATATACAGTGTGGAAAGCGAAACAGGAGCAGGCACATAAAGTTTCCAGTTGGGAAAATTCAGACGAAGCCAATGAAGACACATGTTTTTCAGCGCGATCATGTGAAATGGTGATGAATTTTAAAGATAATAATGATCATGAAGATGTCTGTCTCAAAATAAAAACCGGTATGGAACATGAAGTTGTTTGGTATATGGATTCAGGAGCAACCAAACATATGGTAAACAATAAGAAATTTTTCGACCAATTCGATTCAAGAATGAAGGATAACGTTCGGCTAGCTGATGGACGATACGCGAAGATCGAAGGAGTCGGATCCGGAACGATAAAGTGCATTCAGGAGGGAAATAAGGTCAAAATCATAAGGGTGCAAGATGTTTTGTACGTGCCAACACTTGAGACGAATTTGTTATCTGTTCGAAAGTTGAATGAGCGCGGATTTAAGGTACTCTTTGATGAACATGGACAGTGCAAAGTGCTTAAAAATAATAAACTAATTGCAAGTGCTAAACTTTCGTCGGGATTATACGTGTTAAAAACAGAAAATTGTGCCTATAGTGCGGTCACAGCAAGACATACAGATTACTGTCAACATACATGGCATAAAAAATTGGGACATCGGGATGTAAGGGCAATAAAAGAAATTATTAAAAAGAAGATGGTTACGGGACTGAAAGTGCAAGACTGTGGAATAAAAGAAATTAGTGAAATCTGCATAAAAGGGAAGATGGCCAGGAACCCATTTCCCAAGACATCGAAGAACAAAACAAGTGCAATTCTAGATCTAATTCATACAGATGTCTGTGGTCCTATGCAGACTGAAACACCTAGTGGAAACAAGTATGTATTAACCATTATTGATGATTATAGTAGATATACAGTAACATATCTTATGAAAAATAAATGGGAAACTGCAGATCTGATTAAATGTTATATTGAAGAAGTTAAAACTAAATTTCAAAAGAAACCAAAAGTGATTCGATCAGATCGAGGAGGGGAATACGTCAATAAGAATTTGCAAAGTTATTTAAGGAAAGAAGGGGTTGCAATTAAGTATACTGTTGCATATTCGCCACAACAAAACGGGATTGCAGAAAGAAAAAATCGAACTCTTCTAGAAATGGCAAGATGCATGTTATTCGATGCAGATATGGATAAAAGGTTTTCTGGGGAAGCTGTTAATACGGCAAATTATTTGCAAAATAGGTTACCATCAAAATCTATTGAGAAAACACCCTACGAATTGTGGCATTCAAAGATCCCAGATGTAAAAAATTTTCATATTTTCGGATGCAAAGCTTTCGCGCATATTCCAGATCAACAGCGTAGAAAGTTGGAAGCAAAAGCCAAAGAGCTTATTTTTGTGGGATACTCTGAAGAATCAAAAGCCTTTCGATTGCTGAATGAAGGAACAAATAGCATTGTGATAAGTCGGGATGTTATATTCATGGATCAAGATACAGAAAGTGAATGTTTGAAACATAATGAAGAAATAATTTTTCCATCAACTGCAGTACTAGAGCAAACAGAAGAAAATGTAGAATTATTCAACAGTGAATTAAATACAAACAGAACTCTTCGACAATCTGCAATAATAAATAAAGGTGTACCACCAGACAGATACATGGCAAACATGGTTACAGTGATAGAAGAACCAAAAGACAGGAATCAAGCAATATCAGGAGCAGAAAGGGAGAAATGGATAGCAGCAATGGATGAAGAAATGTCTTCACTAGAATTAGGAAACAAAACTTGGGAACTTGTTGAAAGATCTGAAGATAATCAAAATTGTTTAAAATTTATTTCAAACAAGTTTAGTAATAGAACTAAGCATATAGATAGGTACTAAATATCATTTTGTTAAAAATTTAAGTGATGCAAACATATTTGATTACAAATATTGTTCAAGTGAAGAAATGTTAGCAGATATGCTTACTAAACCATTAAATAGAGTAAGGCTTAATGTTTTGCGTAAAATGTGTGGTTTAATTAATTAGTTTTTTCATTGAGAAGGGGTGTTAGATATTATGTACAATGAAAAAAAACCCTGTATGTTAATATTTCAGTATATCGTTAAAGTTATTTTTAGCTTTGCTCTGTGAATTATAAACCAAAGTGTTGTGCGGTCACATCCGAAACCTATAGCTTACTCAGCTGATTGACATTGAAATGAATAAAGAACTTTTGTTTTAAGTTTAGTCTAGTTCACGGTATCAAGCGGTTTCGAGCACATGTTTAATTTTATTCTTTTGTACGTGCTTTTATTTTTGCTTAGTTAAATAAAGTTCACAATTGTTCTTAATATTTTTGACTGTTAATTCTCATTGCATCAAGCTGCATTTACTACACTCTACATAATAAACAGCAGGCTCAGGGAAAAATGCTTCCTCACATACTGGAAAGAAGCAGTGAACATAGCGATCCCCAAAGCCAACAAAGACCACTACCGTCCTAAAATTCACCGAGCACCGACCCATCAGCCTGGAGAGGATTATCCTCAGCAGACTAACAGAAAACACGGAAAGCCAGAACGTATTGCCGGACGAACAAATCAGCTTCAGAAGAGCTCCAAATTTTACGACTACATGAAATCAGCTTCTCGGCCGCACAAATGAAAAGTTCAACCAACGCAATGTTTTTGGGCGTAGAACACAAGGTGTGGCGGGCTGGTTTGCTGCACAAAATGTTAGCGTGCCATGTGTCAATTGGACTTGTGCCTATTTGAAATTGTCCGCTCTTTCCTGGCCGGTGGAAGCTTCAGAGTAAGGGACAGCAAAAGTCTTTAGACTTCAAAACCTATCGAAGCAGGGGTTTCTCAGGGATCAGTGCGCCTCTACAACATATACACCGGCGACACCCCTAAGAGCCCAGGTTCCTAGCTAGCACTGTTTGCCGACCACGAGCAGGACAGCATCCTGGAATGGACCAGTACTTGCAAAATCAAGATCAATGAAGAGAAATGCGAGACTGTGTTCTTGACGTGGAAAAGAAGAACGGTTCATTCACCTCCATCAATCCATCCTTTCCGACTTGTAGCTACAGATTTCTTCTTTTCCTTTCCGTCGGATTTAGTCCCTCCCTTGGATGTGGACGGTTGGGAATCGACAATGTTTGGAACAGCAGTTGTCTCTATAGCAGATGAAGCAACATTCTGTTCAGCAGTAGCTGTGACTGTGGCAGAAACATTTTTGCTTGCTTCCAGGCCGTGCCGATAGAATCTAGTGCGCACGTAAGTGGGGGAACGTGACGTCAATTGGGAGCGCGAACCTGGGAGCCGGGCATATATCTTTACGGCAGCGGCGTTATCGCCCGAAGACTTTACAGAATTTACTAACTTGCCAGTATCTTTGACAAGTTTATAATGCCTAATTGTGCTATCGTGGGTTGTTACAACAATAACTGAAATACAAATGACGTTAACTTTTTTAGATTTCCGCAGAATGCTTCGCTAGCAACTAGATAGCTCAACTATGTAAACGTGCAGACAAAGTACTGCGTTGTCTAGTTCGGACGCGCACGTAATTTGAGAATCAAACAATTAAGTTTACGATTTCAGGGTTTATCAGAAACTGAGAAGGGTAAAATTGTGAAGAAAATCGAAAAATAGCAAACTAAAATTAACTTTGTTGTGATTGTGATTCGCGCCGTATTTTTTAACGCATGTATTAAGTATTTTGTAAAACAAAATCACCAAGCAAGAGCTAAAATCGGTTATCGTTGAAAGGGTCTAAGCATTTTAACAAATTTTAGACTGGACAAAAATACCTTAAATATACAAAACCTAATAAGTTGAACTAAAGTAATCAGAAATGTTTACGACACCCCTAAGAGCCCAGGTTCCTAGCTAGCACTGTTTGCCGACCACGAGCAGGACAGCATCCTGGAATGGACCAGTACTTGCAAAATCAAGATCAATGAAGAGAAATGCGAGACTGTGTTCTTCACGTGGAAAAGAATAACGGTTCATTCACCTCCATCAATCCATCCTTTCCGACTTGTAGCTACGGATTTCTTCTTTCCCTTTCCGTCGGATTTAGTCCCTCCCTTGGATGTGGACGGTTGGGAATCGACAATGTTTGGAACAGCAGTTGTCTCTATAGCAGATGAAGCAACATTCTGTTCAGCAGTAGCTGTGACGGTGGCAGAAACATTTTTGCTTGCTTCCACCTTTTCTCCTCGTTTTCTTTGTTTCGAATTGTTTTGTATTCCTCGGTGTTCTTGCAACAATTCAACTAAACTTGCATCCAATGAACGTCCGATTTGTCCTTCTTACATCAGGCATCAGGCAGTCTCTTAAGAACTTCTTGTGGGTTCCGGGGATACAAGCCGGTTGGTCGAAAAGCGGAACCCAGATTTTGTGAAACTGACTGAGAAATTTGTCCCCGGAGTCTATTCGACAATGTCGGAAAGTGCTCCTTTGGAATGGACCCAGGATAGCGACTTCCTTTTCGCTAATTATGAAGAATTCCGGGCCATTTCTTCTTCATCAGTCCAAACACTGCCACATCTAACGGTTGCATTAGATGCGTGGCGTTTGGGGGAAATGTCGTGTTCCCCAGCACTGGGTGCAGAATGGCTCTCTAAGTTATCTCCTACAATAATGACTTTTTTCTCAGGTTCTCTTGTTAGAATGATGTGTGGAAGTAAAATCTGAGGAAATCAAATCTCAAAAAGACTTGGGTCGAACCAACCACTTGGGCTGTTCTTGTAGACAGTATCAGGTGGTTAACCTGGTAACCAATTTTCGTAGACGCTTTCAGCTACACCACCAATGGTGGCAACAAAAAGCCGTTAGCAATGGATGCTGATGGATGTTCTCGAAAAATGTTGATGGCGTTCCACCCTTTTACAGCAGATTTCTGACGCTGGGGTCGTCTGTAATATTCGTTTCGTCATCGTTGTAGATGTGATACACATTCGACTCTAAAAGGACTGACGTGATAATTATTTAAAAAAACATATCATCTTAGTCAATTGATGCTCGGATTCTCTTGATGTTGGACGCTATCCTTACTGATCATATAAAATTGCATCGTTATCCTGGGAGCGTCATCACGCGAGTTTACCTTACATATTTGCTTGAGATCAAGTAGAGTACACCTGGTATTTCAGTACCTAGTTTAAGACTTGAGTGTCTATTATTCGGTTCTGCTGAACTTAATAAGTTTCCGAAAGCTTGGTTTGGATTAAGACAAAATGAAATAGAAATTGTTGGCGACCTTAGTAGTAGTTTTCAATACTTATGAGAGGGTCAATAGCGATTCGTGTTGAATTTTATATAGTGACTTGATAATTGGTTAATGAGAAACGAGCTCTGCGAATCTTAATTTTCCCACATTTTATTACAGAATTCAGAATTGCAATAACTAAAATGCCCCTTTCATAGACGCTGTACCTAGCATCAGTATATTTACGGCAGTGTTTGCACAATTTATGGTAGGCGGTCGTTTATAAATTTGAAAATGGTCGGCAGAGGCTGAGCTTGGAATCGCAGGGACCCATTTACAGGATTACAGCCGGTAATCGGTATTTAGTTTATTGCATACCCGTTTTAAGGTTCATCTGCATATTTTCTTCTCGTTGATGGCGGAGATACGGATGTCTGGGTAGTTATAACGGGTCATTCGCGTCACATTTGCACATCTCAATCGACGTAATGATAGAGTGTTTTGTCAGTTACATTACTACACTAGAATTAACGATGAGATCAATAGCAATTTTAGATCGGTATGCGAATAATCAGCAGCGATGATGTCTTATTAACGTCTCCTGGTTAAATAATAAGCGAGGAATGCCGGTAGGTGTATTGTTTTTGTAAGTATCTATGCCGGAGATGCCCTACCGCAATGTTTCTACTCGTAAAATTGCATATTAGATTTACCTACTTGACGAACAATAATTCGCAGTCAAGGTTCAGGGTTAACATGTCTGCAAAAATTCTGCAGCCGCAAGACTCTGCTGTTAACTGGGGAAATAGCAATCATAACAGTTTTTATACGTTCTAGAAAAGCATGAAAAGCATATAAGTATAATAGCATAACAATAAAACGGTCGTTAGGTGACCTGTTTTCTTGTACAATGTATGGTTTATTATTATAAGACGATAATGCTTGCTATTACTAGTGTTATGAATGTGGCAGAATGTTTACGCTATTATTGCCAGGGTGCCCGAGGGAAAATATTTTTTGCTAATTTAGGTATTAGTTAGCCACTTATTTATTAATTTCACGGTCTATTTTATGTATTAGTAGGTTTCATACTCATTTAAAACGAATGCAATAGCAACCATAACCGCTTTATGTGTTATTGTGTGCTACATTTCGTACCATTTTCTCTTGAAGAATATTTCATCATCATAAGGTTTTCAGTCCGAAGACTGGTTGGACGCGTACCGCCATCCTTTAATAGCCTGAGCTAACATACCAAAATATTGGTTTTCTTTTTATTGATTTCTATGCCGTAGACTTCTGGCATATACCTGTATTATTACCATCTTTACAGGTTTCGAATTTAACCTAACCATAACTACCCTGTCACTTTTCTGTACGAAATTTTCTACACTGCCCTATTTTCTTCTTCACAACAATTCCTACTCCCGAATTTCCACCTATCGATCCTGATGTGTGCATTTCTCTGAAAACTCTACTTCAAAAGTTTCCAACTTCTAGCCATCGCACCTCGCTGATACATCCCTACTATATCTAATGTTAATCTATCCATCTCAATTTTTCAATTTTCGAACTTTGCCCATACTGACAAGCAATTTTGCCCATACTGACTAGCAATTTTGCCCACACCGTACATTATTATCCCTTCGTTTGTTTCACCCATACAAAATGTTAATTTTTAAATAAAAATCAATTCTGTAAGTGTCGCAGCCGTCGCCCCACAATTATAATAACGGGCCTACAAGGTTGAATGCATAGGAATAATAAACTTACCGGGGAGAACGTCAGCGTTGGATCCAAATAAGACGCACAATCCCGTCTCGTAATTAACCGACTGACAGGAATCGTTGCCCTGGCATGTTTCAAGGCAGTCGGTGAGCATTAGTGTGCCCGGAATCGAATCGAGGACATTTCCGGGCGCCGAAAATACATATCCTGTAATTAATTCAAATCCGATCATTTCGGGGTCGCAGTCGTCCAGCGGACTTGGCGGAGGCGCCGGCTGTTTCTCGGGCGCATCAATTACTTCCGTGTCGGACTCGGGGTTCTGGTCTGCCACCACTGAGGCCACGAGGACGAGGAACAGCGTCCTTTTTAACCAGTGCATGATTCAGTCTGCAAGAAGAAATTGATTATTAGAACAACGGAACTAATTTTACAACTTATAATACTATTTGACAGAAAACTTATGCCATTCAGTTCATGCACGTCAGTGTGAGTTACATTTGTATGTTCTTAACTTAATCTGGCATATGCAATAAAATCGAGATCATCTGTAAGCAAACCAATTTGTCTCTGCATTCACCTCATGTGTCAGGAACGTAAACGACCAAGCGCTTCGTCGAACTCATATTAATAAAACGCTGGCGACGATTCTGCAATATTGCCGGCGCTTAAATGACTTGGGGATCATTTGCATATGCAAATGTATTCTTTGCATGTATTAACGGGTGACAGTGCTTATAGGTGGTAATCTACCCGAGAGATCGTTAGTTAATCTAGTCCGCGAATAATCATAGTCCACCCCGTCTTAATTGAAACTAAATTGCGCTGAATAACGCATACCTCCAAATGAAGGGGATAGCCGCTTCCATAACCTGCGAAGCGAAAATCTCTAAGTGCTCGCTCCTGCACTGGTTGCACGACTTGCATTTTTTGCCATGGTAAAGTTGCTGCTGCTGCATAACATTAGCGGCGATGCATGTGCATCGCAGCAACAATATATTCCAGAACGCGTGAGCTTAATCAATTTTATATCGCTAATGAATCTTGTATGAATACGAAAGTAATGTGCGGAGAAGTTTATTGTCCCGTTGAAGCTATCCACACATGAAACAATAATAAGGAGTAATATCACTGGGAGCTACCTGTCTGCATGTATTATTTGCGACGGCTTGGCACGCCAGAAAGTTTGCAGCTTTATAACTTCAACTATGTTTAAGTTGTTGTTATAAACATCTGGCCTCTTGTAACAGCTCATAAGAAACAAGACATGCCTAGAACATTACAGAGAATAAATTACGACATAAAAGCGTACGTGGTTCTTCAAAAATATTGATATTGTTTGGGTAAAGCTGCCACATAAATTAAATGCAGTATAATCGCAGACGAACCAAGGGCCATAGATGATGCTGTCGTATTGTCGTATGTGAACAACATTTGTGCGATAGGAAAAAAGTTGTAAAAAATAACCATGATGCGATACGGAGATCCCTGTGTTGCGCCCGAAGGGTGCACACAAACCTTGTCATGACTAACCGTGAAATATCCGTCAGCGCGCTGAAATAGTGCCAATTTGATAGACACTCGTGATTACTAAATCAAACTTTCGTAAAATTGCGGATAATACACAGATAATTGTTTTAAGTGTTCTTTTGTTATATACAGTGAACAAGGAAGTCATGTATGGTTCTCCATACCGATTTTTTACGATGTGAAAAACGCAAAAATAAATGAGGAAGATAGGTTGACCAATGTGTCCAATTACAGTCACAGCGCGTATCATTATAAACTCCAGAGAACTTAGAAATATGTGCGGAGTATTAAAACAAGGTACCTTGTTTGTGGCGCTCAGAGCCTCATTTTATAAAATAACACGTCATTAATTATTAAATTGCGGTGGTTAATGAAACAAGGCTGCTTAGCGACGGCGAACTTTTAATTAACATTTATAATGGCTTCGTGTCGCTTTTATCTAGATGAATCTTAATTGAAATAGTTATAAGCTAATGATAACGACGATATTTATATACACGAAATTTTAACGATTTTGCTATACCTAAAGAACACAAAGGGCGCGAAGCAAATTCAAAAACTGAGTATTGTTGACGGAAGGACTGATTCACCACGTACGAACTTAGTCGATGTTCGACCTTGACCAACAAGCGCGTGCTTTACATAACATTTATTTCCATTGTTGCGTTTCAATTTTGTAGTGAAACTTACAAAGAAAATGTCACTCTAAAATTAAAAGAAGAAAATATACTTATACTCTTTATTGTAATATTAGTACTCACAGCTTGTTTCTGACTTAAATTTGATTATATTTTAAAACCCTTTCGCTCGCATTTTCGTTGGTTTTCATGTCTGTCCTCCGTTCTTGCTTTCGATCATTATTTCTGCCGTTGAGAATGAATATTGTTGTGTACATTCAGCCTGGGTATGTATGATCCTTATTAGTTTGTTAGTTTGAAGTAGGTTTATCTCACTTACCTGTAGGAGTTGCGATCTTGTCGATTTTTGTGCCTTCATTCTCGTACTTTAGTTCCATCGTAGGAAATCAGTTGGGTCAGTTATTAATTTTGCTCATGTTCGATTTTACCGTCTCTTGAGTGTATCTTCTAAAAATTCTAGTATGATTCTCAGTATCTTGTGGTATATTTGTTTGAGTGCCACGATTTCTTTTGTTGACGGCCGGTCTGTCAGATTTTTGAGGTTAGGTTCAAAATATGTGAAGTTCGTTCGAGCCGGCTGTATAGCACTCTTAGAACAGTGGCGTAGTAATTTATTTTGTACCCCTATCTAATTTTCTAATTTTCTTTATTTCTACTCGTGAGGTTGCTTTAAGGGTTTTCTCATCAGTTTCTTCATTTCTTTTGTATTCGGGAGTAGGAATTGTTATGCGGAAAAAAGTAGGACAGAGTGTAGAAAATTTCTTACAGCAAAGTGACAGGGTAGTTATGGTTAGGTTAGATTCGAAACCTGTAAAAACAGTAATAATACAGGTATATATGCCCACTTCTAACTACAGTGATGAGGCCGTAGAGGCAGTTTATAGTGATATTGAATATGTGCTAGATTTTGTGAGAGGGCACGAAAATTTAATAATTACAGGAGATTTCAATGCAGTCGTAGGCACAGGGCGAGAGGGCGGAATAGTTGGCCCCTTTGGATTAGGCAATAGGAACGATAGGGGAGTTAGACTGATAGAGTTCTGCGATAAACATAACTTAACGGTCGCGAACACTCTATTTCACCATCATGTTAGGAGATGCTATACGTGGAAGATGCCAGGAGACTTAGGGAGATATCAAATAGATTACATTCTCGTTAGGCAAAGATTTAGAAATCAAGTTAGGGATTGTAGAAGTTATCCCGGAGCAGATATAGATAGTGATCACAACATAGTCGTTATGAAAGCCAATCTTAAATTTAAGATTTTGAAAAAAAGAAGCGGAAGAAGGTATCTTGACCCAGAGAAACTAAAAGATGATGATATGCGCAATAAGTTCGAGAAAAAGACAAACGAAGCACTAAAGGGCACGGGTGGAAATATTGTTAGGGACATAGAGGCAGAATGGAATTGCATTAAAAATAGTTTAGTTTCCTCAGCTAGGGATATTTTGGGTCATAAACAGAATGAAAGTAGGAAACCCTGGATAACAAAACATATTGTGAGTCTAATAGAGGAAAGGCGAAAATATAAAAATAGGTTAGATGAAACAGGGAAACAAAGATATAAGGCGATCAAGTGGGAAATTATTCGGGAATGTAGGAAAGCGAAAGAGCAATGGATCGATAATAAATGCAAAGAAGTGGAAGATAAATTCGAAGTAGGAAAGACTGATGAAGCATATAAAATAATTAGGAGAAATTTTAGAGAAATTGGATCTAGTACCAAAAACATTAGAAATGAGGCAGGAGATATCCTAATCGGAAGTGGGGAGAAGGCAGATAGGTGGAAAGAATATTTAGGAAACTTATATGCGGGACAGGAAGTGCAAGATATATTAGAAAGCGAAAGCAGTGTAGAGGGGGATAACCTAGGGAGTCCTATAATGAGAGAAGAGTTTGAGATAGCACTAAAAAGTTTAAGGAATAAGAAAGCACCAGGTATAGATGGCTTGCAGGCAGAAATCTTAAAGTGCGCAGGTCAAGAGGTAATAGATCGTTTATTTAAACTAGTTAGTCGCATATACCTGACAGGCGAGATTCCAGAAGATTACAAACGGAACATCATAGTAGCTTTGCCAAAAAGAAAAGGCGCGGATAGATGCGAAAATTTTAGAACTATCAGTTTAACTTCCCATGCGTCAAAAATTTTAACTAGAATTGTGCAAAGAAGGATGGAGAAAAAGGCGGAAGAAATATTAGGAGAAGATCAGTTCGGATTTAGACGAAATAGAGGAACGCGCGAGGCCATTCTAGCTTTACGAGTAATTATAGAAAAAACGATAGAAAAGAGAAAGAGCGTCTATATAGGATTTGTAGATTTAGAAAAAGCCTTCGACAACGTAAAATGGGGGAAGATGTTCGAAGTGCTGAGAAAGGTAGGGATGAAATACAGGGACAGAAGAATAATACATAATCTCTACAAAGAGCAAAAGGCAGTTATAGAATGTGAGCAGGAACAAAGGGAAGTAGATATCCGGAAGGGAGTGAGACAGGGATGTGCATTGTCACCTCTAGTTTTCAACTTATATATCGAAGATGCGATTAATATTGTTAAGGAAAGAACAGCCTCAGGGATTAATGTACAGGGCCAAACTATTAACATGCTCAGATTTGCGGATGATATAGCAGTGTTAGCATCTAGCAAAGAAGAATTAGGAGAGGCTTTGAATGAATTGGAAGCAGTTTTGACACAGGGCTTCGGCATGAAAATCAATAAAAAGAAAACTAAAATTTTGGTATGTAGGGGATGTGAAAATAGAACTAAAATGGAAATACAAATTGGAAATGAGAAGATAGAGGAGGTCGCGGATTTCTGCTACTTAGGAAGTAAAATAACTCAAGACGGTAGGAGCACTAAAGATATAAAACAAAGAATGGCGCAGGGCCGAGTTGCGTTTAACAAAAAGAAACAACTGTTATGCTCGAGAACGGTTAATATAGAGACTAGGAAGAGACTCTTAACGTCGTATGTATGGAGTACGGCATTATACGGGTGCGAAACTTGGACAATAGGAGAAGCGGATAGAAAAAGAGTAGAAGCGTTTGAAATGTGGTGCTACAGACGCATGATGAAGATACCGTGGATAGATAAGGTTAGCAATAGGGAAGTATTAGAAAGAGTTGGGGAAAAGCGAAAGGTATGGAAAACAATAAAGAGTAGGAGAGATAGGATGGTAGGACACCTTCTAAGACACGAAGGAATAGTTCGTGACATACTAGAGTCAGAGATAGGAATAAAAAGAGATAGGGGTAGGCCTAGATTAGACTACTGCTCTCAAATAGTTAGGGATGTAGGATGTTCTACTTTTAGGGAAATGCGTAGGTTAGCTCAGGATAGAAAAGAATGGAGGTACGCGTCCAACCAGTCTTCGGACTGAGAACCTTATGATGATGATGACATCTTCTTTAGTCTTCTTTGTCTTGTTTTCCTTCCTTCTTCTATCCATTTTTCCACATCTTGCGACGCCTCAGGTAAATTTGAAAGTCTGGGGTATTTTGGAAATTTTAGGTCCTGTTGCTTTCTTCATTGCGCGTTTTTTTCAAAAATTTGCAATTTCCGCTTTAAAATTTTCACTTCCATGCTGGCTTTGAGTGTGAATAGGTGTTTCGAAGATTTAGTTGCTGAGTTTTGCACTACCATTTTTGGGATATTTCTTCGAGCCCTGTTTGTTAGAGAGATTTTCCGTTAGAAGCGTTTTGGTTTTGCTGGAAGTCTACCCTTGATTGGGATTTTTGATTCACGCAGAAGTTCAGCCGGATTTGTTGGAAAAAAAACCCACGTGGGTTTTTTTTTGGGGTATAATTATTTGGTGTACCGACCACCCCGCTAAACACCAGGAAGCCGTACACCTGCCACCTGGCAATTCACACGTGTTTTGGAGCCGCTCGTAACCTAGGCGAAGCTCTCCACTGAATTTAACATCAATTCATCGTCCTAGTAAGGTCAGATCAATTTTGATTATTTCGTCGCCTGTCCGTCTGGATCATCGCGTCCAACGGCTGGTTTTTACGTAGCGCCTGGCACAGCTTTTTGTGGCCACCTTGTATTTGTATTTTTTGTGTTCACGCGTCGCTAGTCCGTTTCTAGAATCGTCTCTGTTCGGCTAGTTTTCATGTAGTTGCCCAGCCACGGCGTGTTGCGGTCACCTGTTTATTTTTGGACATCGCTAATTTTGTCACTTATAGTATTAAATTTAATTTGTCATAATTCCGGTATAGTTCTGTTTAAAATTTTCATTTATACTTAGATCATTCTGCCAGTATTTTCCTAATATTTTTGTTATTTTTTTTATTATTACGTAGTTTCAAGTCATTTAGATAAGAGTTGATTGATTTGCGAAATTTTGCTTAGGTTTTTTTGCTGTAGATATATTTAATTTTGACTTATAGTACCTACTTAGATATATATATTTTTTTTTTGTGTAACGGGATTTTGCAACAATCGATATTGCCGTTTGCGTCTATTTGCGTTTGTAAGTAGAGTGCGTGCGATTAACCCGTCGGTGCGCTGCGCGTGCGGAGCTCCTACCGTGTAGTGTATTTACCGTGTCATCTGCGCCTATTTGGATTTTCCTTTTTTTTCGGCGCAACGCTAGTACCGGGCGTCTAGATTTCCCGCAGTTTGGTTATTACACCTACATTATTTTTTTTAATCTTTAATAGCTATTGAATTTACGACTTTTTTTTTGTATGATTATTCTCATTTTCAATATTATATGCTGGCATTACTGTTTGACAATTTGTTTAATTTTTTTTTGTGTTTGCCCTATTACGTACCAGCAGCTTTTAGAAGTTGTGGCTGCTGGATTTTGTCTTATTTCCAAGAGGATCAGGCATCAACTTCTTGGCGCCCTTTACTGTTTAATTGCCCACTCCCATCTTCGGCTTAGAGCTCAGTCGCGGCCGGATCCTCATTTGTGGCGTTGCGCCATTTGTGCACGTCACACCATGACATTCTGAGATTTATGTTAAAAATAAATTATAGGTACATCGATTGTCAAACGTGATGGCGAGAGCCCGCGCAGGCAAGGCCACGCCCTAGTTTAAAACAGATTCAGGCAGTGGCGCGAGGTTCCCTGGACTATAGATGAATTTATTATGAAGTTAATCGTGCGTCCACCGAAAACCAATCCCGGTCGAGGGCGTAATGGGTGAATAGTGGGGATTACTCAACTGCGCATCTCTGTCGCTCGCCATCACGTCTGACGATTGCTGTATAGATGCAGGAAGACTAAAGGATTCGAACGTTAATTAGACACTTTTTATAGCATACTCGTACGTACGAGTATAGAATATTTCCAGTTCACTATATGTATAGTTACCCGTGATTTCATCAACAATAACAGAATTAATTATTACCCAGAATAATGTCACCATTAAACATCCAATTTATTATTTGCACTGCGTACTCCCTATTATAAACATACTCGTTATCCATTTTACTTCTGTGCAGTAACATTACCGTTGTAGCGTATAATACTGGTTCAGCGATTTCATTACACATGCAATAAAAATGTTAACAAGCCAAAATGAATAAGTTTATATCGGGAAATATTATAGGCACAATTAGTGAATTAATGTTTTGATGTTGAGTCTTCCTCCTCCTTTTAATTCACAGCGAATAGATATTCATAAAGTTTTCGGCCAACCTACGCATTTACCTAAAAGGAAAACATCCTACATCCCTAACTATTTGAGAACAGTAGTCTGATCTCATTTTATTTATATCTCCGACTCTTCCCCAACTCTTTCTAATACCTCCATATTGCTAACCTTATCTATCCACGGTATCTTCATCATGCGTCTGTATGACATTTCAAACGGTTCTTTTTCGATCCGCTTCTCCTATTGTCCAGATTTCGCACCCGTACAAGCCGTACAGCATACATACGTTTTTAAGAGTTCTCGGGCATAACAGTTGCTTTTTTTCTTAAACGCAACTCGACCCTAAGCTATTCTTTGTTTTAAGTCTCTAGTGCTCCTATCATCGCAAGTTATTTGACTTCCTAAATAGCAGAAATCTACTTCATCTATGTTGTTTTGGAAACGGCGCCCGACATAGGGTGGATGTTGAGGCAATTAATCCAAAAATATTTGTTCGTCTTAGGTAGTCGTCTGTATGCACGTGCAATTATAATATTTATCTTCTGCATACCTACTAATTGTACCTATTGTTTCTTGCTATTCTTCTGCTCTGTTCTCTGTAAAATGCTTCCTGTTGAGCTATACCCAATACATTTTATCCGCTGCCAAGGGCCACTCTCCAACAACCAATTAAACCAACACAATATCGATTTTGATCGAGCACGTTTATATAAATAAATTATCTTTAAAATAAATCAAAGCCTTAACTGTAATTTCCTGAGCGCGCCGGCAGCGTACCGACTGACATATACGGGGGGCTTATTGTTTCATTTTAATTTGACGTAACTTTTGAATAATACTGTTAGCCTGTTTGCTTTTACAAAATTTAATTGACAGGTACAAAATTTTTTGTTGCCGGCTCGTGTACACTCGATGAATCGATAACAAGGATTATGTTCACAGCTCACGAACGCGGTCCGTCCACTTAAACGTAACGTATGAATGAAAGAGATATACGCGTAATAGTAAATACACAGACGTTTCCGAGTTTATAATAATTATGTGAAGAAGAGGTTTCAGAGATTCCGCAGGCTGCGGATATTTTTCCCAGTGCGTATATCATGTAGCGGTTATAGGAGAGGCGATGTAAATTCAAAGTGGGTATCCCGTTGCATAGCAAATACCGAATTTATTGAAACGTGTTATCCTACAGGCATAGATGAATGTATTTTCGGTTCCTAGTGTTTATCAGTACTTATCGACGACCTTCTCAAGCCGAACCATATTTTATACATGCATGTACGCATTTCCAGCCTCGGCATGAACGCAGAAAGATGAGAACGCTTCAGCACTTTTATTATGTTGTGTAACCATAGTAACCAATAAACAAGTAATCGTAAGCTAAATTAAAATAATATACGGCCCGGGAATTTTAGGTCCAAAAGTGCCACATCCAGGTAAAACTTGGGTATGGCTAAATAAAGGTATACAGTTGTTTTATTTGGTGTGCTTAACAAAATATCCAAAGATTCCTAACCTCCCTCTCTTGTCGGTTTCCTGGAAATCCAGGCTTTTAAACTCTTGGAACGCTGGATAAAGTGCAGTAAACTCCCAAATACTGCGAAATTCAAAAATGCGACCTTCATTTTGGACTTTTTAAGAAAATTTGGGGGTGCCTGAAAGTTGCTATGAAATCCCAATTTGGTCTCCAACTCTAAAGGAAGACGTTCTGAAGAAAATGGATGACCTCGTAAAATACGTTTTATTTTAAGGGCTTCCTGCATCCCTTGAGAAACACTTTTTAGCAAGTGTGAAGGTACAATCGTAAAATGAACGTATAAACGGGCAGTCTATCAGTGCAAAAATTTTCGACGTATACTCACACTTGCCCCCCAAAAATATATAAAGTACCAAATTCCGTAAAATCTCGAAATCACCCTCGACATTTATCTCAGGGTGGGCTGGACCTTGAGAGCATTTTATAAACTTTATTAAAAACAACGTTAGTTTGAGCATTCTTTGAAACACACTCTAGGCATAAGGAAATGTATAATTTTGATTATTTTTCCGACCCAAATATCGACCAATAGAATTGCACCATTCGACGTCACGTGGTACAACCTACATGGTATTATACTGATTATTTTTCGACGTTTCTATTTTCCAATAAATTAACAGTATTTTTGATCACGTGTTTAATTCTGTCCAATTAAATCATTATTATAGTGAGAATTTTTTACTTAACTTGTCCCAGCGGGAATTTTTTTAGTATTTTGTTTTTGTTGATAAAACTACTTGTTTTCTAATTTTGACATATGTCATATATGTTTTAATCGCAAATTGTGACACTGAAAGAATAATATTGAAAAGTTGTTTCTTATTTGAACGTCAAAAAATAATCTTTCGAATACCACACGAGAGTAAGAATAACTTGGAAAATAATTCTCCACATTTTACTCAAACTTGTCGCCATTCGGCAATAGCCACTCGAGCCCTACGGGCTCTCGTGTCTATTGCCTGGCGACAAGTTTTCGAAAATCTGTCTAATTATTTTCAAGTTATTCTCACTCTCTTGTGATATTACTACTGATAATTTTTTGATTATTTTCTCTGGTAGTTGCTATATATAAAAAACAAATCATAATCCAGTCAAATTAACCACACGTCAAACTGACAGGTTGAATTCAATTGTGAAAATCGGAGATTTTGCATGAAAATGAGTCGATTTGGAGTTTGTTCTCTGTCCACCATCGATAAAAAAGTCAAAGGAAATGTTCCCATTAATACGGAGAAGGCAAAAAAAACAGTTTGGAACCAATTTACTACTTTTTGTACTGAGAGGGAATACACATTGAGTGCTGAAACGAGTGAAGCGCAATTGGCAAACATTATGAAAGATTACGCTTACAATATGAAGAAAATGGATGGAGAAGACTATAAGGAAGGTACAATAAAAACAATGTGGAATCAGACTGCCAAATCACTTCAAGAAAAGTATTTGAACGATTTCGACATCAAAATCAACCCATTTTCGGATGCTGCATTCAAGACCGCTCGAGGAGCTCGTGATGCCAAGCGTAAGGCTTTACAATCTATTCCGGAAAAACGGAGGGCAAGTGCAGCAGCGTTGGAGGAAAAAGATTGGGATGCAATGACCACTGTTTGGGACGAGGAAACTCCTGATGGCCTCCAGAAAAAATTATTCATGATAATATCAGTGGAATTGGCTTGGAGAGGTGGTGAGGGCAGCATGGCGTCAATACATCACTTCAAGGCAGAACAGCGAAATGACGGGGAAACAACTGGGAGAATTGAATACAATCCAATTTTCAGCAAGACCACACAAGGTGGTGATAAAAAATTATCAGACAGCAAGTGGCTGGTGGAGAATCGGGAAATCCCTGACAAGTGCCCAGTGAGACTGTTCCAGAAATTGAGAGAGAAGAGAGATGCCAATATCAAGAGCGACAGACTATTCCTGACCCAAAATCCATTCTGGAATAAAGTTCCAGGCGCTAGGTGGTACAAGGATTCCCCAGTAGGCCAAAACACGATTTCAAAGTGGGTTAAGGAGTCAGCACAAAAAGCTGGGCTTGACCTTGGTAACAAAAAAATCACCAATCACTCCAGTCGTGCAACAGCCGTCTCCAATCTAGCGAAATCGGGCCTGGGAGAGCAGCAGATAATCAAAATAACTGGACATGCCAACAGTAACTCCATCAAGCCGTATCTCCAACTCGACCAGGAACACCACGAATTAATTGTCAAGAAACTGCGAAAGAGTGAGCCTACTGCAGAAAATGCCATCAACAGCATAAACCTCATGCCATCTACCTCTTCTGGGACCATTACCGATAACTCTGACTTGAAGAAAACATGCACCAATGTTTACAACAATTGTATTTTTAATTGCACTAGCCTGAATCTTAATTAAATGTTGTTTTATTCATTATGAAATTCTTATTTGTTAACTGTTCATTTCATCTCATGGTGCAATTCTATTGGCCGACATTTGGGACGGAAAAATAATCCCCCGAATACCACACGAGCTTCAAAATTATCTGGCATTTCCCTCAAGGTTCCCTGCAAACAAATAAAGTCGTCAAGTTTTTCAAGAAAAATCACTCGCGCTTCGCGCTCGTGATTTTTTAACCTGAAAAACTTGACTCCTTCATTTGTTTGCAACGAACCTATCGGGAAATACCCGATAATTTTGAAGCTCTTGTGGTATTATAAGTGATAAATTTTTTGACAGTCGGGAGTTTAAACGGGTATCGCGATCGCCCGGAGTTTTTGTTGTCGACTTTCAGATGCAAATTTCTACCCGTGTATAATGCAGATAAGATGCTTGCTGCAACACCGGGACATAAACTACTAAAAATTGTATCCTCTGGCAGCCTCTTCCATTTGATCCCTGTTTAAGGGCCATGGACTCAATCGCTTGCTCGTAATGCAAAGTTATCCATCGTTCACGGAAACCGAGACTGGAGGTTAGTAAACCACACTGATAAGTTTCCCACGATTAATTCATGAGGGTGTGTAAAGTCTAATCACTGCAGTTTGGCAATTTAGGTCCTTCGTATAACTTACTCTACTCCATTGACGGGCCTGGTCTCTGAGTGACGCAGTATTCGCTCCGCCCACCCGAGCAATCATTTCCCTACAAACTGTAGTACGAGACAACCATTCCAATATAGTAACCATGGGGTTGGAGTGCAATTTCAGTGTAACTATAGGCAATTGAAATAAGAATTTTTACTAGAAAAACTATAATCAGCAGAAACAAGAGTGGTTGTTACTTTGCTTTTATTTTGTCCGTTTTGTTTCAGAGTTTTCAAGTTTATAACTTGTGCTTCAACAAAAGTGTGAGTGAGTTCACGAAACAAAAATTACAGTAATTAACAGCACGCAATAGTACGTAAAGTAGTGTGTAGTCTGTGCATACGTTGCACATGGTGGAACATCAAATGTCCCGAGCAAAATTACTGAAAACTGAATGTATGCAGCCTTGTACGACTGCGGAGTATACACTGGCAATTCACTGAAAATGGCTTTTATTTTTATAGAACATAAGCTATATTTTTCACATTTTCGGCATGATTTCTTATACGTTCGTTCATTCGTACAACATAGTATTATGTATTATGTCAAAAACGATGACATAATAGTTATTTATAATCACTATGAAATCTTTTAATAGGTTAATCCCACACGCCAAAAGATTAATCTTCAACTCCTGAAGATGTTGACGTTGTCAGCGAAACACGTGTCGAGTTTATCGATATTATCGATAGTTTCAAACCATTATCGCCCACCCCTATCATTGACTAGGTTGGTGATTATATATTATCTATAATTTCGTTATTATCGGTGGTTCCAAACCATTATCGCCCACCCCTATTCTTGACTAGGTTGGTGATTTTCAGTGGCGGGCGCATCAAATTTACTTTCCCAGTTAAATCTTCAATTATTTTGTGTTCTACTATTTCAAGTGGAGGAGCTTCTTTGGAGTTCTTTCTTTACATTTGTGAGTCTTCTTGGCTCCTTCGTTTCGTTTTGGGTGTTCGCCCAACACCGGTATTAATAATAATATTGACATTCTCGATAATATCGCTGACTTTTCCAAGAAAATTTTTTATCCTATAATTCGTCATACTATTCTCTTCAACCCAGCAGAACTCCACTATTAACTGTTTTTATTAGGGATGATTCATCAGGGTTGAAAATTGTCAATATTTAAAAAAAATACGAGGCAGGCCGGCACCTTCCTATGGCAATCTACCCAGCAATTACTCCGTTGCACAACAGCGTAATCAGAACATCAGAAAAGTTTTTGTCAAACTGAAAATATTAGCAAATTGCTTTTGCAGAAAATTTACAAGTTCATCCCTTAAAACTAGGATGCTTCCATCTTTGGTAAATTTCAGAAGATAAGAGAATGGTGCAAATGTTTAAAAATGAAAAACCAATGTGGTGACAATAATCCGAATTTTTAGGTTGGAAGAATATTTAAAATTGTGCCATTTTTCCTTGTTTGAAAACAACAAGGCATTTTTCTGTAAAATTATAAATATTTCTTGTCCTCTTTCGAAGTCAATCCGCAGTCACACTCTACCTATAACTTAATCCAACTTAATCTATGAACAGTATTCTACCAAGTAATGTTTGGTATTTGCTGAGTCGTGATACAAAATTTTCTTCCTGGCCGAATTGAATGGAATGAATTTGTTCATCCGTACTAATTGAATTTTAAAAAGACAACCAAAATAACTACGTGCAGCTAAATCTCTGCCTATAATCAATTTCGTCAATTCTCATGATGTCAAAATGAAAAGAATGATTCCAATGTGTCGGTTGAAAGGTTACTTTTTCATTGACTTATTCTCATACGATTACACGCAAGACAAGAGCATTCACTGAATTAGATAAACGAATCCATTGTAAGCGGATGCCCTCGAGGTGAAGTAGTAAATCATCAATTTGGAACGCCTAATCTAGTTGCCAATTTCGAACGGGCTTCAAATTTATAAATAAAAGTAACAGTACGAGCGTCAGGATCACTTTGGGTCACTAACGGACTCGAGCCCGTCCAAGTAATGGTTAACAAGTCAGACCGGGAATCATCAATCATGTACACCCAAACAGTCGGCGCGAATTTTTTTTTGGTTGTAGTACGTAATGCCCGTTCAGTGGAGCAGTTATCTCACGATTGTATCGGGAGCGGTGCTTTTGGCGCAGTTTTAACTAACGTAAAGTTTGTAATTAACACTTGCTGAAAATAATTAATAGGATGTAACGGAATCAGGTGCCAAGGGCCAAACAGGAAATATGCAAATCAATTGTTGGGTGTAAACCTGTATAATACTCAGCGGTGCGTTCGCCTAGTCACGAGAAAATTTATGACGCAGGAATATCTACTATTTATTTTTTAATTGGAACCAATCGATTAAGATCGTGACAATTTTAACTCAATTTCTGGTTTCCCCATTAGCCAAAACAGCAATTATTCGTCTGACACCTGTGCAATAAATTTGGCGGGGTCAACACCCAATGTGGGCGATAAAAATCGGGGAACCTTTTTTCGCCTTGTCTAGCCATGATCTGCCAGTTTGTAAATTACAAACTCAACAGAAGTCAATCTGTTGCTCACATGAAGGCTTAAGAGTGAGTAGATATTACTCAGCAGAGCCAACAAAATTTTGTTCAAGTGAGCAGAAGTGAGCAGTAATGCAACAGCAATTATTACTGTCATTGTCGAAAATGTATTTTTTCAAAAAGTATCGTACTTATTTTATAAACTGGAGAATTAAAATTGCACTTTCCGTGTAGTATATGACAACGACGACGGTGATGAACACAGCCCTCAACATTAGGAACTCGAGCATGATTATGCATAGTTCGTATTGAATATTGTATCATAGAAATATTCTTCTTGAAGGGAAAGAACTATTTGAATCAAGCAAAAACTTGTCAAATCAAGAGAACTTTTTTCTTTGTGTAATGCTTTACACCATTTGCCATTCTTGGCAGTGCTTCAGAAATAGTGTGCTGGGATTGAAAATCACATTTATTCTTACAATAATAACATTTGCTATAACAGTTACTGAAATATACATATTTTGATGAAACGGTTAATGTCGGGGTTAACGTATTTATCGCTGTAGCTAAATTATTTTTTCTTGGCTTAGGTATAAAGCTTGTTATAATATACCGTGTGACAAACTTCCATGTGTACATGGGGAAATAACATGGGCAATTACATTTTTGGGGATTCCTGCTCCCCATGTGTAGTTACAGTGGTGGTAAAGGTAGCAATCGAAAGACTATTTTTTTTCTGCGTATGAGGATATCAAAAACTCTGCAATTTTTCAATTTATTAAAGCATTAAAAGCAAAAATTACACTAATAATTTTCAAATTAAAACACGGATATTCATCAGATTACCTATGACAATTTAATTTATTCTAATCAAAGACTCCCTTGATTCTAATTTCTAATTCATCTGAACTGTCAACATTATTTATCGACAATTTAAAATTTGGATTTAAAATTAACAAAAATATTTATTCAGTTGAAGAAAAGGTTTTCATTGTGAAAACATTTTACGGCGGCAATAGTCTGCGGGTAGTCCGTGACTTATTTTCTGTAAAATTCAATGACAGTCCTATTACTTCGGTAACAACAATAAAAAATTTAGTTAAGAAATTTGAAGATACTGGGAATCTTTCATTGAAAGAAGGTAATTTTTACTAATAAATTTACTTGGTTTTTATTTAGATAATTCTGATTCGCTTATTATTATTATTACCTAGTTGCTAATTCCTAATTGTTCGCTAACTTAAATTTTACTGGGATTATGAGAAATTTAGCAAGTGATAACGTGGAGTGAAACAAAACTAAAATTAATCTTATCATTTATTTTTTTAGTCGTTCCAAGAAATCTAAATGTTGAGGTAGAGGAAATGGTAATAGGCCTGATAACTGCTAGTCCAAAATCTAGTTTAAGGTCTACTGCCCTAGAATGTAATGTTTCAAGAGAAACTGTCCGTAACATATTAAAAAAAACAAATATCATCCCTTTAAATTCCAATGTCACCAAGAGTTACTTCCTTTTGACGAAGAATCAAGGCAAACTTTCTGTGAAGAAATGCAAGAACGGGCTAATCGGGATCGCAGCTTCCTCTCATCAATTTGTTTTACCGATATGTGTACCTTCACTTTAAATCAAGAGCCAAATTCACAAAACGTTAGGCATTGGGCCCAGGAAAATCCTAGAATAAATCTAGCCACTACAACCCAATACCCTCAAAAAATCAATATTTGGGCAGGCATTTTTAATAATCGCATTATAGGACCATTTGAAATACAGGGAAATTTAAATTCTGAAGCTTATTTAGATCTTTTAATTAACCATATTGGCCCTGCATTAGAAGAAGTTGCATATGCGAATCGGGAGGTCTGGTTTCAACACGACGGATGCCCAGCACATTTTGGAGCACAAGTGAGGGGATTATTAAATGAAATATTTCCAGAGAGCTGGATTGGTCGAGGTGGTGCTATAAACTGGCCAGCTAGATCTCCCGATTTGGCACCGTGTGACTTTTTCTTGTGGGGTCATTTAAAAAATAAGATTTGTAAAACTCGTCACCCAAATATTGATTCTTTAAGGAATGCTATTTTTGCGGATCGCAACTTAATAAACGATCGGCAACTTGCGAATGTGAGAAATTCTTTCTATAATAGGCTGGGATACTGTCTGATACAGAATGGGAGTTTATTTGAATATTTGTTATAGTTATTTTTCTTTTTTTATGTTACTTTAATTTCATTGTATATTAATAAGTTTTTGTCCTTACCTAGATATGAAATAAATAAGTATTAAATTGCCAGATTACAAAATTCATTAGAGCAAAATAAACAAATGTTGCCGCTTGTTAAATTTTTCATCATCATCATCATAAGGTTCTCAGTCCGAAGACTGGTTGGACGCGTACCTCCATTCTTTTCTATCCTGAGCTAACCTACGCATTTCCCTAAAAGTAGAACATCCTACATCCCTAACTATTTGAGAGCAGTAGTCTAATCTAGGCCTACCCCTACCTCTTTTCATTCCTATCTCTGACTCTAGTATGTCGCGAACTATTCCTTCGTGTCTCAGAAGGTGTCCTACCATCCTATCTCTCCTACTCTTTATTGTCTTCCATACCTTTCGCTTTTCCCCAACTCTTTCTAATACCTCCCTATTGCTAACCTTATCTATCCATGGTATCTTCATCATGCTCCTGTAGCACCACATTTCAAACGCTTCTACTCTTTTTCGATCCGCTTCCCCTATTGTCCAAGTTTCGCACCCGTATAATGCCGTACTCCATACGTACGATTTTAAGAGTCTCTTCCTAGTCTCTATATTAACCGTTCTCGAGCATAATAGTTGTTTCTTTTTGTTAAACGCAACTCGGCCCTGCGCCATTCTTTGTTTTATATCTTTAGTGCTCCTACCGTCTTGAGTTATTTTACTTCCTAAGTAGCAGAAATCCGCGACCTCCTCTATCTTCTCATTTCCTATTTGTATTTCCATTTTAGTTCTATTTTCACACCCCCTACATACCAAAATTTTAGTTTTCTTTTTATTGATTTTCATGCCGTAGCCCTGTGTCAAAACTGCTTCCATTTCATTCAAAGCCGCTCCTAATTCTTCTTTGCTAGATGCTAACACTGCTATATCATCCGCAAATCTGAGCATGTTAATAGTTTGGCCCTGTACATTGATCCCTGCGGCTGTTCTTTCCTTAACAATATTAATCGCATCTTCGATATATAAGTTGAAAACTAGAGGTGACAATGCACATCCCTGTCTCACTCCCTTCCGGATATCTACTTCCCTTCGTTCCTGCTCACATTCTATAACTGCCTTTTGCTCTTTGTAGAGATTATGTATTATTCTTCTGTCCCTGTATTTCATCCCTACCTTTCTCAGCACTTCGAACATCTTCCCCCATTTTACGTTGTCGAAGGCTTTTTCTAAATCTAAATTGCAGTGAAATTAAAGTAATTTAATTTTTATTATTTCATTTTACCGCTTTAACATTTTCCCAAAAACTTTTTAATAGGTTAGGCGACACCTACCATTTACCCTAAACTATGGACCAGCATTCACCAACGAAACATCCACACCAGTAATCAATTAATTGTCAACTATAGGTAATGACAATAATAATGTGAATGAGAATTATCTAAATAAAAAAACAAGTTTATGTATTAGTAAAAATTAACTTCTTTCGATGAAAGATTCCCAGCCTTCAAATTTCTTAATAAATTATTTGTTGTTATACCGAAGGAATACTACCGTTATTGAATTGTACAGAAAATAAGGCACGGACTAGGCGCAAACTATTGCCGTCGTAAAATATTTTCACAATGAAAACCTTTTCTTGAACTGAATAAATTATTTTTGTTCATTTTTAAATGTTGACAGTTCAGAAAATCCATAAAAATCAAAGACGTCCGTGATTAGAATAAATTACGTTGTTATGGATATTTTTCTGTGTTTTAGTTAGAAAATTATTAATGTGATTTTTGCTTTTAATGCTTTAATAAATTGGAAAGTTGTAGAGTTTTTGATATCCTCATACGCAGAAAAAAATAATCTTTCGGTTGCTACCTTTACCACCACTGTAACTACACATGGGGAGCAGGAATCCCCAAAAATGTAATTGCCCATGTTATTTCCCCATGTACACATGGAAGTTTGTCACACGGTATACGAAATATACGTTCAAGCATATTTTTGTTGTATCAGCTGAACGTAGTTACAGATCAGCTGAACATAGTTACAGATAATTATTATCTGTAGCTACGTTCAGCTGATACAACAAAAATATGCTAGAACGTATATTTTGTTGGATATAGGTACATACTTAGATTTTATGTGTATTTTTTTTTCTAAAACTAATCAAATGCAGAATAACTAAGTTAAGAATTACCTTGTTAAGTGATTTGAATTACGGTAACACTACTACAACCAAGAGAAAGCACCTGAACGAATGCATCTCTCATTTAATTCGAATAAACTTTATCAATTATTGTGAAGTTACCAAATGTATAGGTACAGTGATATTAGAATAAGGTCACGGGATTAATCCGCAACTGTTACCCAGTAATATGTAGGTTCTGACGGCTAAAGCACTCAATGTGTGTTATTGAATATTCGGTCGCATTTTCGAACTCTGCAAGTGACAAATATCACACAGTTTGAATAGCCGTGTGAATGCATAAAGCAAACATCGAACTAACAGATCGTTGTGGACATTGCACACCATGGGAGATCGGAAAGTGAAAGGGACTAAAATGATTTGTCAAGTTTGAACGGTTTTATTTAAATAACGAGCTTGTTATGCTTGTCGTTATAGGTTATTTTCGAAGTGTTTTGTCGTTTATTAGCACTATTAGGGCTTGAGGAGCTTCAAGTTAACTGGAATGAAGAGTTACAGAACGTTGGATAGAAAAGTAAAGCCAACTAGAATTGAGCATATTTTTCAAGTTTCCAAGTGGCTTAAATTTGTTCGAAATCCATCGATTTGTTACTTAGTTCAAGTTGTTTCGCAACTCTTTTCACCCACCACCGGAATGAGGATTTACTTTCACCTGAAAACTTTTATAGCATGTTTTATAGCCCTGTACTTGACCGCTAATTATTTATGGAGTTCGATGTAATGAATTTTCCAAGCGTAACATCGGTATAGTATGTAATAAAATGTTATCTTCTGATTTATGTTATGATTTTCTAACTGCCGTGACCTTGTTGTAAAACGATCATTCTAAATATATACTTGCGAGGAAGAAGCTGACCACATTTTGTTTTAATTTAAACTTTGGATTGTTAACTATAATAAATGATGTTCACTTTTTCGTTTTAAATGTCTAAACTTCAAAATTTTTCAAAAATTATATTATAGCTCCCTACCTTACCGACTTAAGCTCCACGTAACTTTATCAGTCCCAGTATCATAGCAACGGTTCAGGTGATTGCAAGTGCTTTGAAACCGATGACGTAGCAGGGGGAAGCGTGAGTTTCTGCTTAATTTTCTGAAGGCGTGCTTCGTGCTAAAATCGTTATCGTTTTAATTTTGGGTAACTGGAGAGTAAATGAATGAAACTCAGAAGACCAACAGACACCTAATTACTTATTTCTAATAATATTGTTTTTATAGTTAGTGCAACGACCCCATTGGCGTTTTAAATGGAAAGTAAGAAAGTGTAGTAATACAAATTGGATTGTTAAAGATCTTCTATTAACCATAATTAGATGACGCAATGGGGGCATTACTCTTAGCGATTTATTGAAAGTCATAAAGAACGTAAGAAATATGCTATACAGAATAAAAAGCGATGCTGGGAAACTGTAATTGAAAATAAACTATACAATTAAAGAGTCGATATAAGGATAAGCAATAACGAGAAATTATTGAAGATCAGCAAAGAATTCCCATAGTGACTTTTTGTCTACTGTTTCAACTTGCGTACGTTGCGAAGGCGTTTTATAAGAAATAATTAACCATGAAATATTCGCACGAAGAGCGTTTAAGTGCAAAAAGGAGAAACTACAAATAGTTCACGAAACGAATCTAAAGCCGAAAAAATATTCTTGCCAGATCACTGATTTTTTTCCTCAATCGAAATCGCGAAAAGTTGATATGAAATACGATAATTTTTAATTACTCAATAACTGTACACGCACCTAAAAAATTCTATTTATTCGTTACAATACTTTTTCAACGGCCGGAATTCGTTGCAGCAGTGGACCGAGTCACCCGCGCGAGTGATTTATGTCTTGTATATCGACGCGGAACAGCATTCTCTAAAACGTAGTCTTTTTCTGAGGCTTCTTGTAAAAGTGTAGCTTAACTGCCGAAAGAGGAAGTACTATTTGGTAAATTAAAGCCGAGGGAATTACTTTTGTAGAGAATCCGCGGTGATGTACGCCGCGGAATGGCATGTATTGTGTTACAGAGCGGTAGTAGTAACTCAAGACTAACGTCACGCAAAAAGTGACAAAATGGCTCACTGTTTGCAAATGTACGAAACTACACTATCTCTTTTTTTGCTTTACGACTGTCTTTTTATTTTCCGTGGTACATAATGTAACGCGAGAAATTTTTCAATATCGGTTATAAATTGGCGATGTTAATCATAAAATTCTGACACACAGTAGTTGGATCAAGAACTTTGACGTAAATCCACTATGAATTCTTAATAAGTTAACCCCACACGCCAAAAGATAGTGACACAGTAATTAAACTCGACACATGTTTCGCTGACAACGTCAGAATCTTCAGGAGTTGAAAATTAATGAAGTTTATGCTGTGTTTGTGAAAAATCTTGTCAAGTGGGTTTAATCAGAATGGCATATGTACGCAGGACTTACTTCCTTTGACAGTAGGAGAAATGTGGTAATTGGTATGTAATAGAATTTATAGAATTTGTCAAGGAATCAATCCGTTTATTGCAGAAATTGAGGAAGTTCGCGAGTACAAAACTGTTACGTGTGTTATGCAAACTGCTGGAAGCTATACGATAGTCAAGATGTACCTACAATGCCGCCGCTCCTTGTACCAGAGAAAGGGAAACCGAAAATTATTCATGCTTCATGAACACAATTGCGTCGAATGCAATTAACAGGCCGTTACCTCATCCCGAAACTGAGAGTAAGTGCACTCGCTGTGGTCAGAGGTTATGGGACATCTTTAAATCCAGGAAGTAACGGTGCCGCACAATTAATAGTATTTAAACGAATAATTATGATTTTTGTGCTTGAACAAACGAGCTTTATCGTCCACGGGGTCATTAGGGGACATAACGCTACAGCAGAGTCTCTCCATTGTTTCGGTAGCCACTAAAGACGAATTAACATTTGTATGGTAAATAAATTAAGTTTGACATTGGAGGTAAGGAATTTACATTTGTCTTACATGCAGGTAACACGACAGCTGGTGACATACGATATGAATTAGTTATCCGGGCAGGTTAGAGAAACATTTACAAATATGCAGATAAGGCAGTAAACGCGGTAGCTAATGAAGAATACATGTATGCGACGTCCTCTTCAAGAAACATTAATTTCAGCAAGTGCACGATGATATCTTAATTGGTAGAGGATGCATGATTTCAAGTGTTTTTCATGAATCGTATAAGTACATGATATACATCAGTTTAATATTTTATTATTTAAAAATGAATATATCAGAGAAGTGGTAGGGGTGGGTAACTCAAAGTATACCATACATGATGAGGGGCAAATTATTCTGCGGAACAGTAGAAGAGAAGCCTCGTATTGTATTATGTGACGTAACCTAAAAGACTAACGCCACAATGGAGGATCCTGCCGCAGCTATGCTCGAAGCCGAAGATGGGGTGGGCTAAAAACAGGAAAAGGGCGCCAAGGAGTTGTTGGCTGATCCTCTGTAACCAACACACAACGACTACAACTCCTAAAAGCTGCTGGTACACAATAGGGCACAATAAAATAACAAAAGAAAAAAACGTAGTCAAATAGTATATCATATAATACCCAAATACCAAAAAACAAATGGTATATCAACAAATTATTAATGAATATATATAATTATAAAAAAAACAATGAATATAAACCTGGGTGAAATTTAGACACCCGGTACTAACGTTGCGCTAAAAAAGGGAAAATCAAAAATAGGTTCGGATGACGCGGTAAATACACTAAGCGAATGGAGCTCCGCACGCGCAGCCCACCGACGGGTCAATCACACGCACGCCAACAACAATGCAATTAGACGCAAACGGGAGTATCGACTGTTACTAAATCTTAACAAAAAAAAATATTACTATTAATCAAAATGAAATTTAAAACTAAGCAAAATTATTGAAGTACTGACTAAATGACTGTTAAACAAAATAACTACTTAACTACGTGGGCAAAAGAAACAAAGTTAACTGAATTATATAAAAGTGACAAAAGTGACAAAAAGGGTGCCCACAAGAGCAAACAGGTGACCACAACAAGCCGTGGCCAGGCAAATACTTAGAACTAGCCGAACGGAGACGAAAGTTCGATCGGACGGGCGACGCGAAATCATAAAAAACGAACACAAAATTGGCACAAAAAGCTGTGCCGGGCGCAACTTACAAGCCAGCCGCTGGACACGGTGTTCCAAACGGACTGGGGACAAAAACTATCTGACCTTACAGAGATGATCGCTGATCAGCTGGGCCGCTGGGTAACTTGCGACTCTCAACGCCCTGGTAACAATGGTCGATTTTACAGATGGACGGGCTACTCAGAAAATGTCCAAAAGTACGTGGTCCACTAGATGTAGGTTCAAAAAAAACACGTCGTCCAAAAACGTTGTACCAAAAAAAGATGTTCCAAAAAAAAACCCTAAAATGTCGTAAGGACAAAAATTAGAATAAAGGAAAAGAGAAATGAAGAAGGCAGCACAATACTAATAATAAGAATTAAACAAATGAAGGAAAGAAACAGAAAGAAACACGTACTCACCTCGAGAGGGTTTTTTTCCAACAAACTTCCAACTAAAATCGCCAGCAAAACGGTCCAAAATCCCCAAAACGGGAGTAGACGACGCTCCCACAAACCAAAACCAGGCTGAAGCAACGTCTGGAACATGACCGGAGAAAATCCCAATTTCTTGGCTATGAAAAATATCTTCAAAACCTCTCCGGATCACACAAAACCAATTACAATCGAAGTCAGACTAGAAGTGAGAAATGGCTAGCGGAAATTGCACATTTTGAAAAAAACGCGCACGTGAAGAATACGCGGCGATCAACCTATGAAAATCCAAACTCCCTAAACCAACATCAAAAACCATATTCGTCACCGGGTGCAGAATAACAAATAGATGGAAAGAAACGCTCTGAAGATTTGCAACCCCGAGCAGAAACATAATAAGGATGATAGAAACCTTAAGCAAACCTCTCGAGTTGAAAGAAAAGAGAATAGAGGACATAAAGAAATGAAGGGATCGATTTAGAAAGTCGAAATAGAAGAGTACACCACTGAGGTACTGAAAAGCATACAACCAAGGTGACCGTCAAATATGAAATCTGGGGAAATCGCAAAATCAAAACATAACCCCAAAAGGTGTCCTAAAGTCTGACAGATTACCTCCATGATTTCGTAAACTAAAAGAAATGAAAGTCCGAAAAATGAAACAATAAGGCGCACAGAATTGATCAGAAAGAGGGTAAATATCAAAGAATGACGAGAACAAAATAAACAAACCAGTAGATACAGGCATATCCAGAGTCCCGCTAGGTGACAAAGATACAAGAAAACAGGGTAATACAAAAGGTAAAATTCAGCAATCCCTATTCAGCCTGATAAACTAATAAACGTAACTAAATCTAGGAGTGAAACAAAATCTACCGAAACCTAAGAAGATAAGACCGAGGGCTGGGACGGAGGCATCTGTGAAAGACAACTGCGATAGCAGCTAAGGAGAGAAACTAATCAAGCAATAAAATAAATAAGTTAGAGATAGCATAACAAACATTCCTGGCACGTTGTAAGTACCATAATCTTATATGAATTTAAATAAATAAGTAGATTAAAATCCGAAAAATGTTTTAGTGTAAAAATTCACCGTTTCAATTACTGTATTAGTAGCCAGTTTACAACAGAATTTTTCGGTATAATTCAGGTAATTTTTTCTTCTAAAGACTGCGCACTAATTTTTTATAGAGCACCCTGTATATTTTTCTATTTTTGGATTCTGTGGCTTTTTAGGTGAGGTTTGTCAAAGACTCTTCGTCCATAAAGTTGATCGTTTTTGAGTTATTCATGCACACTACTTTATAAATTTTGACAGGCTGTATTATGGGGGGGTTATTCACGTGGGAAATTTGGTATACACCCGAAGGATGTTTGAAGGGAAGTTTAAGAAAGTCTGGAGAAGTCTTCGGGAAGCTTAGGTAGTCTTGTGGTAGTTCGGGAAGTTTCTGAATAATCAACAGTAATTTGACGAGTAGGTTCTTTTTATTCTGCCGGATAAATTTCTGTTTTGAACGAAATTTTGTTGCCAGGCAATTTGACGTAAAGGCGAAGTCTGGGCGCTCTTGGCTGTCAAATGCAAGGTAAAAAGTTTAAATAAATATGGGTCCACAGACCAACCGTTTATTGCCCTATAAATCAATTAATTTAGATGTAAACGTTTCCGCGTCAAATATATCTATTAATAACAAGTTTTCCGTGCGAGAACCTCCAGATTGACTGTCAGTTAATATTGCTTAGAAAAAAATACGCGATTTCTATTGTCCCGTAGAGACTTTGCGCTTCAAACTCAACGTAATTGCAGCTCAAGTACACAAACTGCTCCCTGCCGAGTACAACTCGACAATGCACTTCCATTCTGTATTTTGTCAAGCAACGTAGGTATTATATCGCTCTTGAAAAGTTGCTAACGTGGGTAGATGTAAACGCTCTCCCAGAAAATGATACGGCATACAGCTCATTCCTTTCTGAAATCATGTGTGCACCAACAGTTATAATAACCACACGACTCTTCTATGAACAAAAGTAAATTGTGGTTTATGTACCTCTACCGCGGCAGACAACTATATTGAAGACGCAAATAGAAAGCTACTCTTACAACATTTCATCGCTCTTTCCTACACAAGTTTAGTGACAGAAAATCGTTTGTGCAGTAAAAACTATGCAATACCTGTTTTTACTGATAAAAAGGAAAGTAGCTATCCCGAGAGATACGACAGGAAAGTTCTGAATAGCGTTCCTTTGTTGTAACATTAATAGCACGCATGACGACATTGCGCCGGTCAGAAATAACCGAATACGGAATTACGGGTTGGAGTAGATTATTTTTGTTTAAAAAAATTAGTGCGAACAACTCATTTTTGCTTACCTCCATGTACCAATAGGTGCCCTCCCTGTAACTGTAGTGTTCCTTTCCATTTTCTTTTTCTTTTAGTTATTCCCAAAACATCCAATTTCACTATATCGAATTCATCTGTTAGTTCATTCTCCTTTCCATTTAGACTTCTAACATCCTATAAGTACAAATTTTCCATATATCATATTTTTTCACATTGTTGCATGATCCCTTTTCTAGCCGAGCCATCTCTCTTTTAACACCGTCCTACCCTTTACTTTGTTTTTTCAGTTACTTGCAGTCATTATTTGAGGTTCAATCTTCTCGTCTAAACATTCATTATTCTCATTATATGCAGACCTCTGTCCATTTATAAACAACTTCTGGTAGCCTACATTCACTGTCTTATTCTGTTCTCTTTCTTCTTCTACTCTGTCCCGGATCTTTATGTGTATTTTCCTTTCCCTTCCAGTGAGGTCATCATTTATATAAACTTTCTCGATTGTAAGTTTTTCACTCCGTCCATTTTTTCATTCAAAGCTATCCAGTTCCGCTACATACTTTTGATAATTAATTCTTTGGACTGTTCTAATTCGTTCATCAACCTGCAAGGTATCTTTAATAAATTCCTCCATCAGTCTTCTCAACACTTCACCATTAATACCGTCCATCCTCTCTCCAGCAATGATTATTCTGCTCTTTCTGTGCTTTTTTCGAGTTGGTCTATTTTGCGTTCAACATTCTCAAAGAGATCTGTTTTTGTTTTCAGTTTTGCTATTTCCAACTTCATATTAACATTTTCTTCAATCAAATTATTAATCTCTTCCTTATGCTCTTGCTGCCCTTTCTTTATTTTCTTAATACCCATCATCATGTGACGTATCATATCTTTGAGTTCCTCCATTCTCTCTATTTCTTCCTTTACATAAACTGTTTTCGGAGGGGAATGTAAGATCTTCTTACTTTTCCTAAACACTTTACAGTCTTTATTCTCTTGTTTTTTCCTTTTTCCTTCGTCTGAAGTGCTCTCCTCACTCTGGTTTTTCTTCTACTTATTCACTCTGTCTTGGCAGATCCGGTGGCCATATGCTATGTGCTTCTTAGGAGCTAGAGTTTTGAGTAGGAATGTAGGAATGTAGGAGGCATATTAAGATCCCTCGTTTGACCACCAACACACAAGTCAAAATTATCAACGTGTCTTAAAATTTGCCATAGTTGCTGGGAACAATATAATTTTTGAATTTTTGAAATATATGGTTAAGTTTGCTTTTGGAAATGACTCATTTCTCAATACATATAATATTTGAAATTGCACCCGGGCTTCTTGGGGCACCCATTTTCGCTCTTGCAGCTGCCAGTGATAGGTATTTAAAGTCTTTTTCAATCATAAAGGTTTATCGCCCACAACTTTTGCCAGTTTACAATGAATGTCAATTATTCCAGTTTTTACCTTTTTTTAATTATTCTATGTGTCCATTTCAATATAACTGTTGCTGGTAAAACGATTGCACACTTCTTGTGTAGCAGTCGCCTTCAAACATTGACAAATTCCCTGTATTTAAATGATTTAAAAAAACTTGTCAAAATTTACTATTAGAAATAGAGCTCTCCTGGGTCGTGTGTCCACAGCCTTAACGGAGGAAATCATTGTAGCTTCCAACAATAGCCGGTGAACGTCCTTCTACGTCCGGCCGGCCACTGACTGCTCCGATCACTTCCACTTTATACTAATTATAGAATTATTATTTCTGCACTGCTTGCTACATGTAGCTCTTTAAAAAAAATGATAACTACACGGACGAGCAGACGGGTGTATCGTAGTTGCAGTAGGCACATGCACGTTTCCTTGTTATTACGTATTTTAACAAATGAAGTTCTACGTTGTCTGATTAGGCGCCCGCGGAGGTTCATTACAGCGAGTTTTTGAAACAGTTCTGATTGCCGTCGGAGGAATACTCGGCCGTATAATGGCGGACACACAAAAGGCGGTTTTGAAAGGAAATGGATTTCACTTATTCTGACGGTCGGACTGAGCGGATTCTAACTATGTAATGCATCGCTGCAGTCATTCACTCGCACATTATTGTGATTATATCGCTAAAAGTAAAAAACGCCGGGCGATTTATTCTAGCCGAGTTCGGTTCGCCACGAAATCCGGAGTTTTTCAAGCGCTGCACGCGTGCTTTTTGCAATGGAGTTAATGGGTTTGGTGTTATAGGTAGAACATTGGTGGAAATGGAACTCTTATTCCTAACAATAGTCCATTTTTAAAGCAATAGTTCTAATATTTTAAAGTGATGCTGTATATTATTATGAATAGAGCAGTAAGTTCTAGTATATTTCAGTCTCAGTTGGTGTGATATAACTAATCCTTATATTTCAAGGTTTTAAGTTGGCTGGTGAAGCCATACAAATGATCTTGTTCTTTAAAACTCCCCATAAGAAAATACAGGGGATAATGCACTAGAACTCTCCTAGCCCATCTACTTAGAATTTCTTTTTCAATGTGTTCCTGCGACTGAATCATCAATTTTCTTCCCCATATACATACTTAAAATGAAAAAAAGAACAATGTAGAATTGCAAAATGTAAAAGTAACGACTTTGCAGAAACAACCTGTAATCGAACCTGGGCATGTTTGTGACATGAAATTCAACGGCATGTCTAATATGGTTTTTATTTTAACTAGTCTGCTGCCTGATACGCTGCATCATCTGTACCCACTTCGAAATAATCTCAACTTTAACGGAGTATTTTCTAGTTTGCGGCATTTCACATTACTACTTATCTTATTACCTTTGATTAGCTATTTTCATGCAGATTGATTCTTATCGGAAAATAAAACAATGCAATACATGTTTGAATGGATATCTGCGATGCAGTAACCGAAGCGCGTATCGCATCTAGCAGACCGAGAGTATTTCCTGAAGCACGTATTTCAATTTATATTCACAAAAATGCACCGGTTTGTTAGAATTCAAAATGGTCTTCGAAAGAGATGCTGACCGAAAAGGTCTATTGATATATCTGTTCACATCTCTAATAGAACTTATGCATTGATGCTTTCCAGTTTATTAGTTAATTTTCAAAATCACCCTTTGCTCTTGGATATGATATTATGAAAGGAAATATTTGTCCCATTGTCCGAAAATCACGTTTAACAAGAAACCTGTAACACGGATCTTCGCCTGAATGTTCTGGTTTAGAAAACTTTATTCAAGAAGAGACCGATCAAATACAATCTGTAAGCTGTAGCCAACAAAAATGTTATTTGCCCGGAACCTTTACATACATACGCTAGATTTGTATCGTTTTGTGGCGGTTGCCGTTGGACCGGGACCGTAATATCATGGCGGCAGCACGTCCAGCATTCGTTTCTAATGTGACCAGTCGACTTGATATGAGCACGATTGAAGGATATTGACAAATGACCTGCAGTTTATCAGAGACCTATATTGTGTAACTGGTAGAGACAAGAACGAGAGGATTTGATGTTCGCCGATTACATTAATTCATAATTTGAACTTCCCCTAAAAATTTGTTGGATGAAGTCCTAAGTTCGTACAAGGCTTTTAATAAAATTTCCGAATTAGAATTTCTGATATTGCGTGGTAGATGTTGAACCTTTACAGCAAACCGATCGCCACTTGTATTTTATGTTATTGTAATTGTATTGTAAATGTATTGTAATTATACTGTGCCAATTGCGTAACGATTGGGTGGGATCTTGCCTGCGCGCACTGAACCCCACCGTTCGCCATCACTCGATCGGTTTACCTGTAGCTCTTTCGTCACTATGATTTCACAATGAAACCATTTTCTACTTAATGAGTACCAGTGGTTATTCGGTCAAACCACCGCGGTTACACTATACCTAATACGCAGCGTCCTGTCTCAGCGGATAGCGGATAGCAGAACTTCAAATTTACACCGGAAAGGTTAATAGATATTGCAGAGAAACACTTGAGTAATTTGTAAAGGAACTGGCAATGGATATTGTTGGAGATTTTCACAAAGTCTATTTTGACAATAATATTTCATTTCCATGCTATCCATCGATCCCAATCAAATATTAATTTATGGGTGGTGCACAGTTCGAAAAGGCAGAAAACTGCCCCCTAATATACTTTCAAAGGTGATAAAGATGACCAGAGGAAATGGCTGACGAAAGACGGATGAAGTCGATGAACTAGAAAGAGATTTGCTTTTTTATCGAACTTATTCCATGGTCCTGAAAGAACAACTTCTGTTTAGAGAAAAACGAGAGAAGGAACCTTTATACAGCGTGTCCCCGGATTGAGTGTACAAGAGGAATTTTTTTTTTAATTTTTGATTTCTCATAAAATAAATATTCTTTACAAAAATTTTTGCTTGCTTTCAAACCCTTGAAACACTCATTACATTTTAAATTACTCTTTTCCTAGTTTACTTATTACCTTTTGTTTGTAAGAAATATATATTTTGAATTTTGTTTATTGTAAATAATAGTTTTTCTAGTAGGCTCATTTTACTTTAACTGACATTCGATGACACATTATTAATTATTACTTATTTATTATTATTATCCCTTTCTGGATTTAGTTTACAAGAAGAGTATAAAATTTTGCATTTTTGATTTCTCGAAAAAAGTAATATTTGCAAAAAAATATTGGTTTCTCTTAAAAATTCCTAAAACACAACACTTTTTTGGTAGGTTAATTTAACAGAAAAATTAAAATAATAAAGGAATAAAAATTTTGTTTGTAAAAAGTGAACAAATTTTATTTTATTTGTTTCTTTAAACCGTAACAAATTAATATTAAACAAAAACAATTTAAAAATATCGAAAAAATGATTTTATTCAATTAACTCCCCACCGTTTTCTACGCATAACTCTATAGCCTTTGTCGCAATTCATTGAAACTATTTCTAATTTATTGAATCGTTAATGGTTTCACAGCTTCCCTTATTCGAATTTTTAATTCTTCGGCATTGTTACGGAAGATCTTGGCTGTAAATAATTTGTTTCAAAACGCCCCCATAAATAAAAATCAGAAATTATTACATCACAGCTCCTTGGAGGTCATAAAATTTTACCATTTCTGCCGATCCAATTATTTCCAAATAGGCAGGTTCGGTAATTTTCAAATTTCATTAAAATTGATAGAGTTTATTATACTGAAGGCAGCTATGTTGTTAATTTTTGTTAAAAAAATCCTCCTTCGCCTGTGAAGCCGTTGCAAAGTTTTCCGTCGGTGCGAGGCTAGAAATCGTACCTTGCAGCGAGAGTAGGCCGCGTGATGTCAGAACTTAGTATAACATACAAGTCCCAGCTTCAGCGCGCAGCAGTCCCATAAGTATTATGCATATGCATGTGTAGTTAAATTGCTAAATATTATTAACTGGTTCTAACTGGTGTGTTCTGTTTTGTACCCAGACTAATACATCGTACAGCGCACCAATAAAACGGAAAAAGTGGTTCGTTGGAGCCAGAAGGAAAATCGGTCAGCATTATCGATATCTTCGCGAGTTAGTTTATCATTGCAAAAGTTTATAAAATTATCGGCTGCCCCATTGCAGCCACTCTAAATAAAATCGAACATAACGTACCTAATTTATCGACAGTTTTCTGGGACCCCTTGGTACTTGGTAACGTGATACGGTTAGCATAATTTGAAACAGGATGCTAGGAGCATGACGGAGCCAAATACTGAATCGCCGTAGCGTTCCCTCCCTGAACTAAAAAAGGAAATTTTATTAACTATTTTACAATAATAATTAAATAGTACGTCATCATAAAGTTCTCTTTTGAAGACTGGTAGGACGCGTACCTCCATCCTTTCCCTGAGCTAGCCTACGCATTTCCGTAAAAGTAGAACATTCTACATCCCCAACTATTTGAGAGCAGTAGTCTAATCTGCTCCAACCTCTACCTCTTTATTCCTATCTCTGACTCTAGTATGTCGCGAACTATTCCTTTGTGTCTCAGAAGGTGTCCTACCATCCTACGATCCTATCCCCTATTCTTTATTGTCTTCCATACTTTTCTCTTTTCCCCTACTCTTTCTAATTCTTCCTTATTGCTAACTTGTCTATCCACGGTATTTTCAACACCCGTCTGTAGCATCACATTTCAAACGCTTCTACTCTTTTTCAATCCGCTTCTCCCATTGTCCAAGTTTCGCACCCATAGGTATAATTTCGTACTCCATACATGCGTCTTTAAGAGTCTCTTCCGAGTTTCTACATTAACCGTTCCAGAATATAGCAGTTGTTTCTTTTTGTTAAACAAGTACCTAGTACCTACGTAGCGTAGTTTTCTGATTCTCGTGAGTTGTATTTGTTTCCGTTTTTTTTAAAAAAATTCCAATCCGTTATAAAATTGTTAACTGGATAACTTGTCAATCACTTAGGTATACATACCTACATAAATGAGTAGGCATGCATTGTATTGTATTAGAGAATATAGGTAGGTACCTATTTTACAAAAAGAAGTAAACAGGTATCTACATACCTACTTATACTGAATTATAAAAGGCATGTACAGGTAATAAATTGTTGACTTTGTTTTACTTATACCGATCTGCCTTTACACTACTGTTTTGAGGTTGAATGAAATTGGGGTTAGATGCAAGAATCACACACCATTTCCACATTTACCGGGACATTTACCTACTACATAAATAAGGCAAATTATGTGAATCGGACTTTTGATACCCTTGTTGCATCAGTATATCGATTATGTTGTCTTTGTTTTATGTTTCCTTGACACCTTACTTTAAAAATTCACGCTTGAAATAGTCCCAATGAGTATGTTATGAGATAGGTACCGCTTCACGGGCACTTCAAGAGAAGTGGGAGGAGCGCCTTACGAATCTCTGACGTCAAACCAATAACAAAGCGAACTAGCATGTGGGCGTGATAAGCTAATTTCTTTCGCTTATTACGCCGCAAAAAATTTTTTTAGAAAAAAAAATTTGCCGTAAATCAATTACAATAACAATTTTCTGTCATTTTCATGCCAAAAATAGATATCTTATTTTTCTCCGAACCTCCCTATTGTTGGTTTAACCAATTCGCAACAATATTTCAATAATGGGCAGGACATCCATCTTGTTGAAAATAGGTACATGAAACATAGATAAGAATTGATAGGTAAATTGTCTAATTCTTCAGCAAGAAAATTTTGTAACATGTCTAAAAATGTGTGCTGATTAACGTTGTTCTCAAAGAAATATGGGCCAATTATACCATGAGAAGACACAGCGCACCAAACATTGACTTTGGAAGAATATTGCTGCTTATTCAAAATTCTGAAGTGAGGATTATGTTTGCTCCAATAGCTGATATTTTTGGATGACCAAACATTGACTTTGGAAGAATATTGCCGCTTATTCAAAATTCTGAAGTGAGGATTGTGTTTGCTCCAATATGTGATATTTTTGGATGACACAGTTCCATTAGTTTTAAATGTAGCTTCGTCAGAGTACATGGAACGATCAGTTTTCCATAATTTCATTGCCCATCCACAAACAAAAATTCAGACGTTTAGCACAATCTCCTGGCTCTAAGGTGTGATTAAGAATGGGTTTGTAGGGGCGAATTTTTCGTTCTTTCAAAATCCTTTGAATATGAGATTATATGTCTAACTGGAGTGACCGTCTCCGTATGGAAAGTTTTGGATCATTCCGAAATGATTCAACAAGTAACACAGTGGCAGCATCATCTTCATCAGGTAAAACTTTTTTTCTTCAAATTTGAGACCTAGCCACTTCTTAAAAATTTTACACAACTTTCAGTGCACCCATACGAGACAAATTAACATCAGGAAATTTATCAGGAAATCGTTCAAGGGTTTCAAGGGTTTGAAAGGAAGCAAAAATTTTTGTAAATAATTTTTTTTCAGAAATCAAAAATTAAAAAGTTATTTCCTCTTGTAAACTCAATCCGGGGACACATTGTAGAAGTCTCATGCCCGGTTTTAGTCAAAGATTATAATCAAAGTATGGGCCACGTAGATAAAGCCGATATGTCAAAATATGTCTATGGAATAGACCGCAAGGGCAAGATATGGTGACTGAAAATATTTTGGCACTTGATGTCGCCATAGTAAACGCATTTATTTTATTTCGAAAAAGAAGTGACATTCAGTCGATGGAACGATGGAACTGAAAGGATTTAAATTGTCTCTCTTCAAAACTGGTTTTAAATGAGTTGTATCGGTATTAGCAAATTTATATCACCTATATATTACTTCCGTTCCAACCACTTACCTGAAATACCGTTTACGAGAAATAGTTGTCCCAAATTGAAGCGAGAATTTTGACATAGCTGGGGGTCTTCTGAGTCAAACATGCGTCAGTTTATTTTTTGTTAATCAGCTCACAATTGCTTCAACTGGATGACATGGAATGTTCCTTGCTCTTATACCTACACTCACAAGGATAATCATTGACAGTATTATATATTTCGTGCTGAACCAAATTGTTTCTCGTAACTATTTGATTTGGGGTTCGCTCAAAGTGTTTTCCAGCACTAAGTGCGCGCAAACATCCCCCGGAGCGCAAGTGAATGATAGTTGGTTTAACTTTTCTGCTCCCTTAATCGCTTTTTGTCTCCGAAGATGAAAAGTGAGCTTTCCAGATAATCCATTTCTGGCATTTTCTCAGTGCACTTTGGGCTACAACGTTAACGGTAATTGGCGGATCGAGCGTGGGGCATCGTTTTTAGAAGCCTCGAATTCCAGCACCAAGATTTATGTCCCCTTTCGCATCTATACAGTTAATCGTCGAGAGAGAGTCCTCGAAATGTTTACTTGATTGAATCAGCGTTCGTGCGATTCGTTACCCCAAAAAGGAAACTCACTTAATACGAGTAAGGTTGTTATTTCATCAGATGCAGGAAACACGGTCGGTTAAAATGCAAGCACCGCCACTTGGAAACGTGCAATTTGACTAATATAAAATCATTTAAGAATCATGACGAAACGGTTCCAGCGTCGATTAATCAGGAAAGAAGAGTACTTATTCGCGATTGAGCGAATGATTTATTGCGCGACACAAGACTCGGTAATTGTAATTGGATCGTTTCTTCGAAGTTTCTGAAACAATATTCGTAGCGATGATATTCTCCTGATTAGGATGGCATGCGTGTATTCCAGTTACAGCCCTTGTATCGATAAATTGATACAGATAAAGAGATACCATCACATAATGTTATAATTATTTATTGTATTAACATCGCCATCATCGGTCAATTTGTACTGATACATAACTACGCGTACAAGCACGCATACTTAAAGTACAAGACGCTCGTGTACCTGATGGCTATAATAATTATCAGAGCAGGGTAGGTACCGATCAACAATACAATATGCATCGAACAAATTTCTTTTAGGATAAAAGTTAGTAATCATCCTGAATGTTCCTATCTAATAAAAGTGATGTTAGTCGTTTCGATCTAGCGAGGTCAGATTTTTCGTTTCCGTTTCTTTTTAATACGTACGGGAGCCGATCGCCAAAATTGTGTACGTCTGAACTATCATAGGTAGGTATCACGTATCATGTTTGTTGTCGTTGTAAAAGTATACGCCGTCAGAAACAATTCAAAGTTATTGGACGCATGTACTCCGTAAGCCCCAGCCAAATTGAACTATTTCATTTTCGATTATTATTACTTCATATTAAAGGAGCAAACAGATTTGAAGATCTGAAAACAGTAAACGGAGAAATACAGGAATCTTATGTAGCAGCGTGTTTAAAATTAGGTCTTATTTAATTAAGATCGTCAAGAGTGGAAAAGAGCCATGAATGAAGCTGAAATTTGGATGATGCCCAGACAGCTGAGATATTTATTCATTCGTATTTTAATGCATTGCCGACCAATTTATCAGGAAGAATTGTGGGAAGAACTTAAAGAAGCAATGTCACAAGATTATGAAAGACGTTACAGCAATACTGAAGGACAAAAAAGCCTATATTCAAATTAGTTCCATGCTTTCTGCGGAAGGTTACAATCTTTCAATGTTTCCTACCATGCCACGACATTGAATATGCAAATGAAGAACAAGCAATAGAAATAGGATCACGACAATATAAATACCTAAATGAAAAGCAGAAAAAAATTGTAGATATTATTTTGGGTAAATGTGATGCTAACACAAATGAATCAATTTCTGAATCTTCAAGTTTTTATATAGACGGTCCAGGAGGCTCCTGTAAGACTTATGTTTATACAACCCTTGACAGCTTACTGAAGAGTAAGACTAAAATTGTTTGTACCATGGCCTTCACGGACATAGTAGCAACACTACTTCCTCATGGCAGAACAGTTCATAAAACGTTTGGGTTACCTACCTGTTCCTCTGTTTTTAGATTTATCTTCCAACTTTAAAAAACATTCAAAAGACGCAGATTATTTAAGGAGTGTAGATGTTTTTATTTGGGATGAAGCTCCTATGGCGCCAAAGTATGCTTTAGACATTATAGACAGAACCTTACGAGACTTTATGAATTGTGATGTTCCGTTTGGTGGAAAAATTATGGTGTTGCGAGGAGATTTTTGACAATTGTTACCAGTTAAAATAAATGCTACCCGCTGTGAAACAGTGAATTTAAGTATCAAATTTAGTTCTCTTTGGAGATATTTCCGTAAATTTTCTACCACAGGAACAAGAATTCACCAAGTTTTTATTGGTTGTTGGAGATGGAGTTTTGAACGATATGAATAGTAATTTAGAATTGAAACAGAGATGCATTTATAATTCGGATATCGTTGAATGTATATGGAGGAATCAATTAGAGAAAAGCGATTCATAGATATGACCTAATCAGCTATTCTGATGTTGAAGACATTATCAAAAAAGTGGTAGAACTGTTAGCTATAAAAACAGAAAAAGTATATACAAACTTGGATAGTGTTGAAAATTGTGATAATGGAGATGCTATTCTTCCTGAATATTTAAATACTTTAAACCCGCCAAATTTTCCTCCGCATGAATTGAAGTTGAGAGTATATTGTATTGTGATGTTGGTTAGAAATCTCAGCATTAATGAAGGCTTATGTAATGGTACGAGATTGTTAATTTTACAATTGGGAGACAATATCCTACAGTGCAAAATTTTAACAGGCGATAAACATGGAGATATAGAGCCGTTTCACATGGAACGTATGATCAGGACGGATCGTCAGCGTTGACCATGCGCGCCGATCTTCCGAACGCGACGTACGCCTTTCACATGCATTTCGTATGGTCAGCAACCGACAAGTCGTTGTTGCCACTTTTGTAGTACACTAGTCGGCCACGTGTACACTAGAAAGGGCAAATCCGACAACATGGGAGATGGTACGAAAATGACCGTCCGTCAGTGCGCCTGTGAAGTTACTCGTTATAGACATTGGCTCGTGCGCGCGCTGACAATACGACGACGCACGGGCTCGACGTATGCCCGCCGTACCAAATCACTCGGACTGACCGTACGCGTTCCATGTGAAATTACTTACTTAAACACATGGTGCTTGGTTATACGTCCTGACGATCCGTCCTGATCATACGCTCCATGTGAAACGGCACATAGTTTTCGTTAACCGTATAACGTTGTACTGTGAAAATGTTTATCCTTTTACTTTTAAAAGACGACAATAATTTCCCATTAAACTAACGTTTGCAATTAACGAATCACAAGGCCAAACATTTGATCAAATAGGAATTGATCTCCGAAAAGAAATATTTACTCACGGACAATTATGCGTGGCTTTTTCAAGAGTTCGTTCTTGGGAAGGTTTGATAATTTATTTAGGAAATCAAAGAAATAGCCGTATAGTTCAAAACTACGTTTCCAGGGAATTATATCAGATGTAAATTATTCTGTAATCAGGCAATAATGCGTTTCTTTGAAGTCATGATTCGACTAGGGCAGTGAGCGCGCGTAGCGCGCGAGATGACCTAGTTGTTATAAAATCTGTATGTTATAGCCTATAATATCTACAGAGGTCCCGAAGCAACACTTGTTGGGTAACAATATCTATCGGCAGTTAGATGACGCATGCAACAACCAGACGGTCAATTTAGTTGATCTGCAAATTTTTGCGGATCACCACCTACCACAGAGTGCAATTTAAAATTTAAAATACGTGAGAAACGGTTTTGTCAAACCGAACATTTCGTCGAAGATTCAGGTTTTTGGGCTCGGCTTCATCGAGTTGCTCGTTTGGATTTTGCTCAATTTCATGCTCAATGCGACGAGTTGCAGTGATATTGTATTTTATTCAACGAGAAATTAAGGTTCTTGTGTAGATCAACACATGGGAGGAGAAAATGTCGAAAAATGTGGGGATGTTTTTTTCCGCGATAGGGAAAGTGTTAACGCAGTTGGTTGAAGGGGTGGGATTTCCAGATTTATTTGTGTTTCCATCACATCATAAAGTTTTCAATCCGAAGACTGGTTGAACGCGTATCTCCATCCTCTCCTATCCTGAGCTAACCTACGCATTTCCCCAAAAGTTGAACATCCTACATCCATCCTACATGCATCACAGCGATCTTTAAATGCAGCTTGGTACAACAAGATTATGAATGGATTCTTCTTATGGAGAAGATCTTCTCTTGGTACAAAATAATGCACGACCACGTAAGTCGGTGATGGTAATACAATCCCAAACCTGTGTTGGTATCCATGGCATATGGCATATGGAAGCTGGCATTACAGCCAGAGGAGAAAATATTCCTTATTAGCCGGTTTATTCTTCATGACTACCTTAACTTTAAGGCGAAGATAACGACAAAACTCATCTTCAGATTTAAACTGATTTGGTTTGTGAAAATTCTGATAGTCATATTCTGGAATATAATTTTTAATTCTCCTGCACATTCTACATTTTAGGTCATTCGATTTTAACTTTTTTTTCTTGCGGGCACGAAGCACCATACAGGATAATCCTTCTTTTCAACATAAATCATAGATTTAAGATTAATATTGCACGACCGTTTATACATTTAAAATTTCAAAGCAGTTTTCGGTGAAAAAAATATTAGCCTTTAGGCAATGGAACCCGCATGGCAGTCTCGCTCTAAAATTAAATTTAATTAATAACCACATTACAAACCGTAAAACGAGCACAGTTATTTTTTTATGAAAGGTACGGTACCGTCCACCAATTACAGATTTAACGCGCTGTCTAAATTATCCTGGACAATAAATGTGATGATGTAATGCTAAAAGTGACATTTATGGGTATGCTATTATTAATTTTATTCAATATGGATTCATGAATATGAATGGTTTTGGTATTAAACAGGCAATTATGCTGTAAGTAATTAGTCAGTAATTAGTAATTGAATTGAGCGATCTTAGATTTATCAATTTTAAACCAAACACGTGATAAATTTAAAGCAGTATTCCAGTTCTATCGCCTGCGTTTTATGCGTTACGATATCCAAACAAGTTTGTAGAAATGTATGCTGGGAATGTTTTGTAAAAGTCTTTGATAAATATGATTTACTGGTAATAACGGCTTTGCATTGTTTGCCGGGTCTAACAGATTCAGTCTCGGTTGATCAGTGTTGTATAACACGATACAAACAGGGTTATTGTTGAGCCTGATCCTAATACAGATAAACAAACTGGTCCGAGTTTTCCAGTTTTGGTTCATTTTTATTTACTCTCTCATAATCTGAATCATTTTGTGTCACAAATAGAATGAAAGTAGAAAACCCTGGATAACACAGGATATTGTGGCTCTAATAGATGAGAGGCGAAAATATAAAAATAGGTTAGATGGAGGAGGGAAACGAAGGTATAAACATAAGAACACAAATATAAAAATGACATGTGTAAATTGACATGTCAAAAAATTGCAGAATTCGCAGATGGTTATTACATTAGAGAATGGCACATTCGAAAATATGTGGAAGAACATCTATGCCATCGGTTTTGTAACAAACTGCCACCAGTCGCAAAAATTTATCGTCTTGCTCCATGGTTGCCCTTGGGTAACTGATGACAAACATTTCTTATGGTTTGGATGAGCTGAATGTGTGAACAATCTGACCAGCGATAGTTTTGCTTTACCAAACATGATTTGCGTACTAGATCCTTGAGAACAAGAATCTAGTTTCTGGTGTTGGTAAATAGTATAAAGTTTTTAGGACAAGAAATCAGTACTTACCTAAATTTGCAATATAGGTGGCCTAGTGAGATGACTGGACAGTGATACCTGCAAAGACAATTTTAAATTAAATTTGGATATGCAGCGAGCGATTCATGATTTATTGTAATTAGAATAACAGGGAGGAATTCGAGTATGCACATAGGTACTTATTTTTATGCTATTAAATCGTGGGAGGTTCCTAAATTTTCTAAAACGGTCAAATTTAGAACAGGCGTATATTTTCTGGCTCTGACTGCTATGATCGTTGGCGCCATTATGGTAGCGATGTCGAAAATGTTAAGTGGCACGTAGGTTTATGAATGATATGTAATAAATGCGTGTACCTTAATTTAAGAGCGCTAATATTACTCGTAAATAACGGTATTCATAAGCGCTAATCACACATAGAATTAATATTGCACCAGAAGATCCTGAGTCGATTCTCTGATTCGCTCGTCAGGCTGCTTCCGAACAATTATTGTTATCAACATAATTGTACTGGTTATAAAAAACTTATGGATACAAACAGATGGTCGGGCAAAGTTGCATGATCAAGAATTATGATTCCAGTAAGGCCGTTTGATTTTTATTGCCTCATCATATCCAGGATAAGAAGAAGCCGGTTAGTTGCATCGATAATTTATTTTCTTGCCGATCCAGAACGTATACTTACCAATAATCTGCAAGTTTCGTAATACATTCCAATTGCAGAAGTAGGTAAAGCGTACGCGCCGATGTTGAGATAGGGGGTCATTGTCGAGAAAAATGCGTCCTATCGGTTATCCCATACTAGTGAAAATAATCAGTGAAGCTAAAGATAAAATCGCCCCCGAACACCGCACCTGCCAACTGGATTATTTTTTACCGTGTAAATTGGCTTTTAAACAGTGGCGGCTCGTGCTTGATTCTGTTGGAGGGGCTCTAGCCTAATAGAGGTGGTAGACGCATAAGAGTTTCTTTGGGGATCAAATAAAACAAAAAAAGCGTTTCTTTCCTCGCAACCACATAACTACGAAACTTTATTATAAACTGCTTTATAAAATTTATGCATAAATGATGCTCTACACTTCGCTTGCGTTTGTTTAATATTTAACGTGGTAATAGGCCGTCCAGAATTTTCAATTTCAACCTTTTCCGCTAAAGGTAATGATCTAAATATAAGCTTTTTCAAATCAGAAACCCTCATTTTAAATACGTATTAATGCCGTCACTGTAATTTACAGCAGACCGCTACCGTGCCAAAAACAAAACGTTGGACGTAGGCGGCTGAGTCCCAGTAAGGTCGTTAAACTTGCCATTATAACCTACAGTTAACATAACGACGGAGCGCGCATGTAGGCATGCAGCTTGGACGTTCGGGGCTGAGTCCCTTTGCTCATGAATTCGCAACGCAAATCAGTCCGGTGCACTACAGCGGCTGGCGTTGCGTGTACGTGGGCTCAGGGCTCATGTAATTACTGGTTTTAAATGCAACGGTACTATAAAATAATTAATATTATGGAAGAATTTTTATTTTTTGTGACCTAGTTTCATTCCTATTTCTGGGGTGAGGGCGACGATTTTTGCAGGGAGGGCGGCGTCCTAGCGCCCTCCCTCACGAGCCGCCACTGCTTTTAAATCTAAATCGGCAGATGCAACACTTCGTGAAACAGAAGTCTCTGTCGAAGCGCATCCGAGCTAATGGAGTGGTTCAAACCATCCACTACAGTTCAACAGATTTTTATGTTGGCGAGCGGTGGAGGTGCGACGCATGGGCGCCTGCCACAGCCTCCATCTAACTACTCTAACTACTCTTGGGAATAAATGCCCAAGAATGCTTCAGTTATCACATTGTTCGATTTTTTTGCAAACAGCTTGGTCATTGACGATGATCTGTTGATAGTGGTTGTTGATCCGTGCTGTTTGGACGGTTATTCGGACGATAATTTCTCTCTTTCCGGTAGCCCGTCGCAATTAATCGCAGTCGCGAATCGCGATCGCCAGTCGCGTTGCCGAAACCCCATCCCAACGCTTCCGAAAGTTCAGCTGGCAGCAGGTCAATTGCTTATTAAACGAATATACTCGTCTAACTAAAACTTCATTAGTGGGAGCTTCTTGCAGCATTCCTTGTAATAATCCAGGGATATTAGCAATTTGTTTTATCTTGTGATGTTCCAAGTAATGTTACTTTTTTGTTACATACTAGGTCAAAGTAAGATATTTTGTAGCGAGATGTAATTAAAATGAGGAGTTAAAGACTCTCTAGATTCTATAAGTAACAAGTAGAAGAAGATGGAATAATGTAAAAAGTATGTATATAGCATCTGTTGTCTACGACTTTAATTAAACTAGGAATGATTTCCCCGCCGTTTTAAATGCCATAGGAAGATTACAACCTAAACGAACATCTGGACGGAATGCAGAAAATACTCGACAAATTGTAGTAAAATTGTATAAAGTAATGAAAGTGCGCGCCAACCAGGAAGAGTATGGCTCTACCTTATTACGAATGAAAACAGAATGAAACGGCATCAGCCTGTGTGGGAGAATGCCTTCCACTATAATTAATTAATTAATTAATTGTAATTTTATGTGAGTTCAGAATAAATAATTCATGCGGGTACGTTCAACTTCGAGAAATAAAAACACCATCAGCATGTAAATATTTGCGAAGTAAATATCGCTTGTGCGACGAAATGATACAGACGGCGGCTCTGTTGTTTCTTGGGAGAATTCGGGACGAGTTTGCTATTTTTATAAAAGTCGCGTCAATTTATATTCCGGAGCACGTCAGCAAACTTCGGCTTCCTATGAGTATCTTGTCGAATATCCGGCAGGGTCCGCATTTGTTTCTCGGACGCAATATCCGCTACTTTATTTGGACAGACGTCGCGAAGGACATGCACTACTCAATGCCTTTAAGGACAATTCGGTCGCTGGTGGCGACCCAAATAATTAAGTCGAGGATTTTTTGGTGTCCCCTGGTTTTACAGTTCCTCGGTGCATGTCCGACGCGTTTTTTTTTCTATTGCGCTTCTGCACTTTGCCTCATGATAATTTGCCCTAAATTGGTTGGTGGCCAAATGGGGATAGCCTGCAAGCAACTACATCAACAAATTAATAATTAAGAAGCCAGTTAAAAAATATATTAAATTGCGCTGAGTATAGCATTAAAAGAAATGAAAAGTTTATAAACAAAGCGCTGATGACGCAAGAACTGTCCTATGCGGTCGAAGCTTCGCACGGACAGGCGCACACTAGTCAAGAACTCTAATGGACTGTACGCGGATATCGATGATACTCATTACAAGAGAGAGCAAGCAGAATGGTAAATGTTTGTATGCATGTGCCAGCGTGCCAGCTTGTGCAGAACAAGAAAACAAAAGAGAACGATATTGGGGGCTAGTCTAGACATACCTGTCCACCGTTCTAGTAAAAGGTTTTCCAATAGGGACGGGTAGATGTTAAATTTGAATGAAACAAGTTGCTTATAAGATATCAATGTATTTTTTGTTTTAGTTCAAATACCTATTTATGACATTATTTGTGAAATATGACGTCGTTCAAATGGCCGCCGCGGCTTCGCTGAGTGGCGTGCATCCGAGAGGTCCAATTTTCGATGACTCTGGCGCATAGATCAGGCTGAATTTGAGCGATGGCACGGGTTATGTTGACTTTGAGACCAGGGGTCGTTTGCGTTGCGGCCTATTGGCATAGACCTGTGACTTAAGGAAATCCCACAATAAAAAGTCATGGGGTCAAATCGCACGATCGCGGTGGCCAGTTCACGTCGCCTCTGCGTGATAAAACCATGCCCTCAAATCGCTCGTGCAGAATGTCCATTGTGGTTTAAGCTGTGTGGCACGTGGCGCCGTCCTCTTGAAACCACATGTTGTCCAAATCCATATCATCCAATCTGGGCCACAAGAAATTGGTAAACGTCGATCGGTAGCGCTCTCCTTTGACGGTAATGGCAAAGCCATCGTCGTTTTCGAAGAAGTGAGGACTGATGATGCCGCCGGCCCACAATACACACCAAAAAGTGACTTTTTGCGGATGCATTACCACTTGGTGGAACTCGTGTGGATTGGCATCGTCCCAGATCCGGCAATTTTGTTTGTTGACGTATCCGTTCATCCGAAAATGGGCCTCGTCGCTGAACATGATTTTTTTGCTGAAATCGGGGTCCGCTTCCAACTGTTCCAGAGCCCATTGAGCAAACTCACGGCGTTGTGTATGGTCGTTTACCTTCAGCTCTTGGGTCAGTTGGATTTTGTGCGGGTGTAGGCCCAAGTCCCGACGCAAAATTCGCCAAGTTGATGTCTGCGAAAGGCCGAGTGCTTGTGCGCGAAGCGGAATTGACTGCCTCGGGTTCTCCTGCACAGTCTCACGGACAGCGGCGATGTTTCCGGCAGATCTTGCGTTTCGTTGACGAACGGGTGTTGGCTGATTGTTCATTGAACCAGTCGACTCGAATTTGGCCACCATACGTTGAATAGTCGACTTGGAAGGGCGACTATGTAAACCGTAAAATGGGCGCAACGCACGCATCGTTGCCACAAGAGAACACCCATTTTGGTAATAAAGTTTTATCATTTTCAGTTGTTGCTCGACGCTATAACTTGCCATGGTGACTTGTCATTAGTGACTAAATAATAAACAACAGATTTGACAGATGCATCCTCAACAACAAGGCAGCCATGATCTTTCAAAATCTACCCGTCCCTATTGGAAAACCCTTTAGAATTCGTCGGCAAGCCGAATTCACAGGCATACAATTTTATAACAAGCTTCCTGGAATATATGAGAACAAAACTGCTGGTTAAGAAATTTCTGGTTGGACGGGGCTTTTACCCCATTGATGAGTACTTGATTGGTTGGCGCCATTTTGAGATATTCTTTTGGTGTTGTCGATAATAGTATTACTTTTGATAGCAACTTTCTTTTGAAATGTCGTCCAATTTATTGAACGAAAATAAATTATATTATTATTATTAGGTTCCAGTCGGACAGGATATGAAATAAAAAAGACCTCCGACTGTAAATGTCTTTAAAAGGTCAGTACTTATTGCCACTAAAGTGTACGGTATTTTCTGCTGCGCAGTGTGATAGGTTGCAAAATTATATAAAATCAGGTGAAGGAAGTCCAACACTTACAAACCCACAGAAAAGGATGATAACAACTTCGAGAATTTTAAACAAAGGAAAGGTATAATGGATATTTATGTCGAGAAATTTGGCTCTACAGAAATTATGTTCTAAGAGGATGAAAATTTGACGACTGGGCACTGGAAGATGGGCAGTCCCAAACATGTTGAAGCAAGGACCTTCGATTAGAATTTTTCTTGTTGTTGTTGTTGTTGTTGTTGTTGTTCGTTCTCAGAAAGTTATTGTTCCCACCTATGGTTACCTAGAGGAGAGATTTGACGTTCCTCGCCTCACACCAGATGGCGCGCATAACGCGCGCGTCCCGATATCATTATAAGATCTTATCGAATCGAAATACCAAACATAAATTAACATTTATACGAGAAAATCATAAGGTTAGAGGGAAATTTTTAAACGAGTTGTCCTAAATGAGTTAGTCAAATTTTATTCGCGAAAACCAATTGTTTATGTATAAATACAAGTCTATTCTAGATGGAGACAAATTCTAGATCTCCCCCCCCTCCCCCCTCTGTGTGTTATAATACTTCCGCAGAGCGCAACAGAATTAATAATTTTGTCACAGATAGGTATTAATAAGAGCGACAAAATGTAAACCGTTTATACCAATTTATCTGCTGCCTTGTACAATTTCCTCCGCAGCTTCTAGTGTTCGTAGGAAATGCAAAATCCCATACACATGCACACGTATTGCGGAAAAAGCCGTTGGCATTACACAAATCATTTTACGGGTTGTGTGGGAAACAGAACACTGATTATACTGAACCCATCGATTAAACCATTAATATTTATGTTATGTCATCGAGCTTATTTCATACCTACTCACTTTTATTTTATTATTATGCGCAACTGGACATGCGAGCTTCGCTTGTGTATATTTCGCTTTAATTTAAAAACTGCACGACATAATTGGTAACTGGGTTATTAAATCAATTACAATCCACTTTTAGAGTCACAGAAGATCGTTAATTTATTATATCACAGTTAGTGTAACTGTATCGGGTTTATTAATAACCCCCCAAGTGTCAGAAACTAATTATTGTTACTCTGTACTTACTTTTGTTTTTGTGTGATAATTTTTCTTTATAAACCAGTATGTATGTTAAATATTTCTTGTTGCGTAACTGACGCATTTCGTTAAGGGGGCTTTACGATATTTCAAATGTCTCACTCGCGCACGTAGATGATCCCTGAGAACTAGGTGTCCATTTTTTGAGAAAAAAGGGCTTAGGTACGATAATATTCTCTTCTCATAGCGCAAGGCTTTCTTCAATCCCCATGGCGGCTAACAAAGGCATTAGCTGCTGGCTGGTCCGAAATATGATTAAAAGATCAAACGAACTTACCTTAAGTGAAGTTCGAAAATATTGGGGTTCTCCAAATAAAGAAGGTTCTGTATTACAGTCTGTCGAGTGATGTGAATATGAGTCAAATGTTTGTGTTTTCGTGTGGTTCGGTATAGAAGGAAAAGATATACTACATTATACTCTTTATTTCGTCGAAGCCTCATAAATTAAGATCGAACTTCACTTAAGGTAAGTTAGTTTGATCTTGTAATATTTTGTGTTTTGATTTGAGAATTGCAACATTGAATAGTTTAGGCGTTGTTCATGCATTAACGAATTATTTTATACTCGAGTTGCCAAGAATTTGCCCTTGTGCTGAAGAACAGATTTGATAAACAAAAAAAAGAGAAACTGAATGCAACTTTTAACGATGCAATTCCTATTAAATGACGTGCGTTATATAACTTTCACGCAACAGTAGGTTTTATCGGTTAAACAGGTGCTAGAAGTAGTTCTGCGGATTTTAATAGTCTATGTTCGGTTTATATTATGTTAAACTGCAAATTCTAACAGCTCAATTAGTTTTTCTGAGGTAACTACATATTATAGAATAGTTGCAAATAAGATCGTGCAATTTCCAATTAAGAATTATTTATGTAGTTGCGTAACTAGACATGTTCTTTTAATTTGCAGTTTCAGTTTCTCGATTATATGATCTGGACTCTACTTAAACTACTGTGACTTAACCTTTAAATAATAAAGTTGTTGCATTAATCTTGAAAGTCCATTGACAAATATTTTAGTCAATATTTTTGAATGCGTATTTCTCTGTCATTCATCGTATATCATGAATACTGTTGTGAACTAGACCAAACAATTTAGTACCAGATCCACGTATTAACATAGTTTCAGTTTCAAATATTATATTAGTGTTCATCATCAATCTTGCGAATAACCGCAACTTCAAGAGAGAATTTGACCATTAATTACTTTTGGTCTACTATGATAAGACCAACAAACGTAAATTCAGTCCTATGGAAACATTCCGGAACCCTAGGCGGCCATTTAGATAATTACATTACACATTACACATAAAGATATAACAGAAATATATAATAATAAATATTCCATATTGTGAATGTTTTCGGGATATCTCACTTGTTTTTTTAACGCAATTATTCACTTTCGGAATAGCCCTAATCTGCAGGGCGCGTTGTCTCTAATAAATATTTGGTCCTGGCCCATTAGAAAGTAGATGCTTCTGTAGGAATAATTAATTTTAATTAAATAGGAAGTAGGTAAAGAGGAATTTCTTGTTCCAGCGTTAATCGGACGGAAGAAGCTCCAGAGTATCAGCCGCTTAGAAATAATTATAACTCTTATACCAGATACTAAAGGAGGGCGACAACGGAGAAAATTAAAACTATAAGAAATTAAGTTGCTGGAATGAAAGTGCTTCTCAACATCTAACGCAAGATGCATTATACTTACAACTGATTAAAGTATTGTACTGTTGTACGACATGTTGCTCATGAAAATTTTGTAAAGCTCCAACGACTAGCTAATACGTTATTAATATAAATCCTACGGTAGCCTGGAAATGACAGATGCATTAAAAATACGAAGCGGCTCTCGCCTTTAATACATCATGAATGATAAATGCTTGATGCAAAATGTAAATGTAGAGCAGTCATAACGGATTAAATGAAGAGACATTGCAAGGCAGGATTTATTTACTGATTTATTTGTTTTAAAGTCCTGTTTTTAACGTGACCACGTTGCAAAGTTGTAGGTTCCGTGTGGGGTAGAGTTGTCACCTTTAAAATGGTTATGGCAGATGCGGCAGTTATGGGGGTTAGGGAAACCGCCCCGAATTTTCTTTCGAAAATCCAAAATTCTTTGAATTTTGTGAAAGTAACAAAAAACGGGGCCCCCGTTGTCTTCAAATAAGGACAGGTGGCAACCCAAGTGTGGGGGAGGCTATCTTAATTCAATGAGGCTAGGAATAATTAATATTTACTGAATTAACACAAAAATACATTCTTCCCAAAGTTGGGCTGCACACCATGCAGTTAAGGAATAGCTGAATAATGTTGGCATGCTGATGCGTTAGGCACAGAGGACTGCCAACTCCGAATTTTGAGGAAGAAACACGTTTTAAAGAAATACCATATACAAGTTAGTGCCAGGGATTCGGAATAGTCATATATGGGCTGAGGAAAATGCCCGTGTTTCTCTAGGCGATGGTGTTCATTAAAAATGTTGGTTGCAATTGTAGGATAGATGATGGAATTGTGCTTCTGCATCTGAATGCCCACATTTACTTCAGTTTTTCTATTTATTTGTTGGCATATTAGTTATAAAATATAGTGGTATCAGCAGATTATTATTTTCTCTTTTAGAATCGCATGCAAAGTCTTCTCTAGGAATCTCTGGTGGATTTCCACGAAGATTTGGTTAACAAAAGTGCTTAACCATGTCAGGTTAAATAGGATAAACGATGAAGGGTTACATTTTTAATAATAGGAAGAAAGACGATAAATGACCACAATTTCCATCACCTACATACCCTAAACCACTAACACTTTCCACATTTTTATGTTATTGGAATTATCAACAGTGGGCTTTGCATGAAATTCTTGAGTGTGTTATCGACTTATGCTGATAGCTTGAATCTCCAGAATTGCATAAATAGGTAGATAATTTGGTGCCATATAAACAAATTAGACCGGAATGTCAAAAAATGCAAAGTCATGACTATTTCCAAGATGACGACATTCTCACTGAATTTGAGTATATATGAATGGAGTTGTTCTGGAACACTAACGAATACAGAGGTTAGGAGTTTTTGTGGGTAACTCTTTGTCGCTTATTCCCCACTTGGAATATACAGGGTGTCCTAAAATTAGTTTGCCAGTATTTAACAGTAGGTTCCCAAAAACACGAGAAAAAGTTCATACAAACATATCTCGAAAAATGCTTTATATAGAAGCTACAGGGTGTTGAAGGTGCGGTCATAAAGATGGTTTTTTAGAAATATTTTCGACATTTTTAAAGATAACTAAATCAAATTTTAGACAACTACTAAACTTATTACTTTTTATAAGATAGTCCGAAAATGATGCTCCAAGATTCTTGGAGGGATATGGGGAAAAATTGCCGCAACTTTTTTATGTGAAGACTTTTTCCAAATTTGAAACCAGAATTTAAAAATTTGGTCATTTTTTAATAAAAAATGTCCACTTGTCCCCTTCCCATAGGATGCACCGTTCTTGAATAAAATCGATTTAAGAAATTATCTTACTAGCCATAGAAACACATACATAATATTTCATAAACTAGTATGCCAAGCATGGTAAACAAAGAATGTTAACTTGACATCAAAAATTCCATTAGTTTAGCTGACTTTTAAAACCAGATACTTACCTGAATACAAAATTAAGGGTGGGTGTAAAATACTGTTTTTTGATATAAATGGAACCATTACTAATCACCATCTAGCAGACATGGACTTTGCATATGGATTTTGTGATGGTAACGCACGGGATGCTATTCGTGAGTACCGAAGGCGATTTCCCAATAGAAGAGTATCTGGCCGCAAAGTATTTGCCAATATCCACAGATGTGGATCATGGTAGTTTTAAACGCCATCAAGGACAGGGAAGGCCCCAACAAAACCACAATTTGGAGAATGCTTTAAATGAATTTGAAAACGACCCCCAAATAAGTATCAGAACAGTATCGAGAATTACAGACATACCGCGAGCAACAGTAAGGACAAATAATGTAAATGTGGACAACACATATTTTGTTAATAGCCTAAATTATTTTAGATAGGACGGATGTTAAGGTTGCAGGTTATTCACCCATATCATTTTAAAAGGGTTCAAGAATTGAGACCGCAGGATTTTTTATAAGTGGTTTCTAAATCATCTGAATGTGTTGCCAAAATATTACGGAGCGACGAAGCAACTTTTACAATGGGTGGAGCATTTAATATGCACAACATGCACCACTGGTCAAACGAAAATCTTCGAGTTGTGCGAAGCACAAATTTTCAACACAGGTTTTCTGTGAATTTATGGGCAGGGGTAATAGGGAATCAACTTGTTGGACCAATAGTATTACTTAATCGGCTGATTGCCAATGCATATCTAAATTTGTTGCAAAATCATCTCGGAGAGCGTTTGGAAGATGTTGCTTTAAACATTCGTTTGCAAATGATTTACCAACACAACGGAGCTCCAGCGAATAACGCGAGAAATGTTCGGGCATATGGTTAGATGAAAATTTTCCAAAAAGATGGATTGGTCGCATGGTCCTATAGCGTGGCCACCACGTTCCCCTGATCTTAATCCAATGTATTACTATGTATGGGGTCCATGAACGCGTTGGTCTACACCACAGAAATTAATACCAGGGAACAACTAGTAGAAAGGATAAATATCGTCGCCAATTAAGTCAGAATGAATAGGTTTCAAATTATGAGAGCTTCCCGAGGAATAACTTGTCGAGCACGAGTTTGCATTGAAGAAAGTGGAAATATTTTTGAGCGGTTATTGTAACCATTTGGTTTTATTAAACATTAATTTGTGTACAGTATTAAATTGGTAATCAACGTCAATCTTATGTTTGTTTTTCATGGCTAAATTATTGAATTTTATGAAATTTTTAAATAGATTTTATTCAAAAACGGTGCATCCTATGGGAAGGGGACAAGTGGACATTTTTGATTAAAGTCCAAATTTCTAAATTTGGGTTTCAAATTTGGAAAAAGTCTTCACATAAAGAAGTTAAGGCATTTTTTTCCTATACCCCTCCAATTTTACCCGCCCCTGAAGAATCTTGGAGCATAATTTTTGGACTATCTTATTAAACGTAATAATTTTAGTAGTTGCCTAAAATTTGATTCAGTTATCTTTAAGGCCCGGTTTTTCAAATGAAAGTTAACTTGCAGGTTAGCAAACCGTAACTTCAAAGTTAACCTTAGGTTGTGTTTTTTACGTTAATTTTAATTTCTGTTTAGGAAACCGGGACTACTGTCAGAAATGTGGTGAAAACCATGGAAACAGCTTAATTTTTAACCTTATGTATGAAAGTCAAAGTAGGCCAATTCAGGGCGATTATTAATTTTTGAAGTTTGTTGTTTGTTTAGATTTAAATACAAAAAGTGTGTTCTAGGAAGTAGAAGCCGTATTTGATGTTATAAGGTCTGTGCCGTGTCATTTTCGGTCCTTTTATTACCTCCTCATCATTACTTTGTACGTTAATTTCCAAGTTGTTCATATTTTTTATTTACTAGATCAAAATATGGTGTTGTCAGTGTCATTTATTCAGGATATTATGCGCAAGTTACTGGTTAACCCATACCCCAAGTCTAGGTTAAAGTTAACTAACAGTTAGGACGTAACCCTGATTTGAAAAACATCTAATTCAAAATAACTGAAGGTTTAGTCCTAACTGACAGTTAACTCGAACTTGAAAAACCGGGCCTAAAAGTGACGAAAATTAATATTTCTAAAAAACCAATTTCATGACCGCACCTTCAACACCCTTCTAGCTTCTATATAACACATTTTTCGAGATATGTTTATATGAACTTTTTCTCGTGTTTTTGGGCGTAGAACCTACTGTTAAAGTCTGGCACCCTAATTTTGGGACACCTTGTATACTTAATCACGCGACTGACCTTACAATGCCTATTATGCAGAATTAAGATTTTAATTTGCGCTTTTAAGCTTCGAGTGCGGCAATTTTTCTGTGCCATACAATTTCACAACACCATAATTTCTGTTGAAAACTACTAGTCGGCACTTACGTATTTCAACCCGCCGTTAGAAAATACATGGAGTTTTGAGCCAGAACATGCATAGCTAATCTACTGAGTGTACATTTTATCAGGCATAAAAAATTTTAAACATATTTTTATTGCTGTGTGTTACGTTAATTATTTCATTTGGTACCAAAAAGCAGACAGCAATACACCTCAAACTCTTATTTCAGAGACGCATCCAGATAGAAAGCGAAGTATGGCGGAGTTTGCAAAGAAGTTTTCAGCTTTAAAATGAACACCGGATTTCATTTTTGCCGTGTCGGTTCTGAAACTATTTGTGAATCGTGCAAACTCAAACTTCTCCAGTTATGAGGATATTAAGACATACAAATTTGGCGTAATACTGAAATTCCTATCCTAATACAACCTCTTATTGTCCAAATGTAGCTAAGACCAGCTTGAGAAACCCACGAGCGCCATTAAAAGTGCCTGTCGATTGAACAGTAATCTTCCTCGCATTGGTCGCGAATGTCTGTATTTTGCGCTAAGAAACAGCAATCCGAGGCAAAATAGCTGCACATTTCTCCGGTTTCCCCGCAGTTATCCGCGAATACAGAGCGAGAGCTTGCGTAATTCCGGGCTCTCCGTTTGACGTTGACGTCGTGGAAGTTTTGCCCGTACGCGGCTTAAGAGGAACGCCACAACGCTTTTGCTTCACAATTAACGAGATTAATGATGCTGCGTATAGCCAGCGTCTTTTATGTCCGTTAATATATGTTACGCCTCAATTCTATTAAAGACCACAATTAAAATCGGAGCTTGTTAGGCCGTACAGCACCATTCAAAGGGTATTCTAGAATGAGGACAATAAAAGAAAGATCATTATTCAAACTATGCCGGTGCAAGAGGAGGCGTACTGATGAGAGTGACGCGCAAAAAGTGTGATTAGATGCTACCAATAGGTGAAGAAATAATTTCAGGAGAGTCAGGCACGCAAACACTTTCAGCATATAAGTGGAATTACAATTTCCCGCGGCGACGTTGATCGGTGATTACTTGAACATGTCAGCGACGTTGTTTAGATCCGAAACAACTACTTGTGGACATGGATAAGGATATGCTTAAGGTTAATTAAGGCTGTCAAGCTCTATAGCTGTTGCTAATTGAAAAGTGTATTTTTTCCGGCTAGTCCACAGCGTGATTATTAATGAGACCCTGCTAAAAATTTTATTAAGGATAAGAAGTAAACTGTTTCCATGGTTTCCGCTATATTTGACAGAGTAGTCCCGGTTTTCGAACCAGAAAATACAACTGATATGAAAAATACAATCTAGGGTTAACTTTGTAGTTACGGTTTGCTAACCTACAAGTTAACTTTTAATTGAAAAACTGGACGTTATGGAGTATGGCAAGGTACGGGTTCGACAATAGGAGAAGCGAATCGAAAAGAAGTAGAAGCGTTTGAAATGTGGTGTTACAGACGCATGATGAAGATACCGTGGATAGATAAGGTTAACAATATGGAGGTATTAGAAAAAGTTGAGGAAAAGCGACAGGTAAGGAAGGAATAATAGGAGAGATAGGAGATACTGGAGTCAGCGATAGGAATAAAAAGAGGTAGGGGCAGACCCAGATTAGATTACTGCTCTCATATAGTTGGGGTTTACAATTTTGCTCATGACAGGATCAATGTTTAAAAGTAATATTTTTTAAACTTACATTTCTTTTATTGAGAATTTCAAGTATTATAACATGAAAGAACAAATTGATGAAGGATTTGATGCAGGACAAAAAAATTTAGAAATAGCAGCTAATATCAAAAAGGAAATGCCATTCTTAAGAAGGCGGAAGCAGTTTCTGTTTAATAGAAATTATCTACGTATTGGTAAATTGTAATTAATATTACCTACATTATAAGAACTGGCAGGCTCACCAGTGCAATTAAAATGCCAAAGATTATCCGTGTTTATTCATTTTACTCTATTTTATCTATTTGAACCCATTATTTCTTTGAGCACTAAGTTGTTGTGCGATAGACAGCCCAACCCAATGTACACTGCATTTACGTTTAGTTGAACATTCATTTCGTGTGATGTAATCAAAATTTGACAGCTACAGCAAAATACAAGATGTCAGGATACGGTGATTTTCGTTGTGATTTGGAGGTTCTCATAGAAGCAGCAGAGATATAGCCTTGGGGTTTTCGCGAACCTGAGTATAATAGAAAGCGGAAACCAGAATTTGGATATCGTTTTTAATTTTCGAGAAAAAATATTGATTTTTATCGATTTTCAAAAATTCTCTACAATAGGGAGGTTCGGAGAAAAATAATGTATCTATTGTTGGCATGAAATTGACAGAAAATTGTTATTGTAATTGATTTTTGATTTACGGCGAAATTTTTTTTCTAACAATTTTTTTGCGGCGTAATAAGCGAAAGAAATTAGCTTATCACGCCCACATGCTAGTTCGCTTTGTTATTGGTTTGACGTTAGAGATTAGTAAGGCGTTCCTCCCACTTCTCTTGAAGTGCCCGTGAAGCGGTACCTATCTCATAACATATTTATTGGGACTATTTCGCGCGTGAATTTTTAGAGTAAGGTGTCAAGGAAACATAAAACAAAGACAACATAATCGATATAATGATGCAACAAGGGTATCAAAAGTCCGATTCACATAATTTGCCATATTTATGTAGTAGGTAGGTAAATGTCCCGGTAAATGTGGAAATGGTGTGTGATTCTTGCATCTAACCCCAATTTCATTCAACCTCAAAACAGTAGTGTAAAGGCAGACCGGTATAAGTAAAACAAAGTCAACAATTTATTAACCGTACATGCCTTTTATAATTCAGTATAAGTAGGTATGTAGATTGTAGATACCTGCTTACTTCTGTTTGTAAAATAGGTACCTACCTATATTCTCTAATACAATACAATACATACCTACTCATTTATGTAGGTATGTATACCTAAGTGATTGACAAGTTATCAAGTTAACAGTTTTATAACGGATTGGAAATTTTTTTAAAAAACGGAAACAAATACAACTCACGCGAATCAAAAAACTACGCTACGTAGGTACTAGGTACTTGTTTAACAAAAAGAAACAACTGCTATATTCTAGAACGGTTAATGTAGAAACTTGGAAGAGGCTCTTAAAGACGCATGTATGGAGTACGAAATTGTATCTATGGGTGCGAAACTTGGACAATGGGAGAAGCGGATTGAAAAAGAGTAGAAGCGTTTGAAATGTGATGCTACAGACGGGTGTTGAAGATACCGTGGATAGACAAGTTAGCAATAAGGAGGAATTAGAAAGAGTTGGGGAAAAGAGAAAAGTATGGAAGACAATAAAGAATAGGGGATAGGATCGTAGGATGGTAGGACACCTTCTGAGACACAAAGGAATAGTTCGCGACATACTAGAGTCAGAGATAGGAATAAAGAGGTAGAGGTTGGAGCAGATTAGACTACTGCTCTCAAATAGTTGGGGATGTAGAATGTTCTACTTTTACGGAAATGCGTAGGCTAGCTCAGGGAAAGGATGGAGGTACGCGTCCTACCAGTCTTCAAAAGAGAACTTTATGATGACGTACTATTTTATTATTATTGTAAAATAATTAATAAAATTTCCTTTTTTAGTTCAGGGAGGGAACGCTACGGCGATTCAGTATTTGGCTCCGTCATGCTCCTAGCATCCTGTTTCAAATTATGCTAACCGTAACACGTTACCAAGTACCAAGGGGTCCCAGAAAACTGTCGATAAATTACATTATGTTCGATTTTATTTAGAGTGGCTGCAATGGGGCAGCCGATAATTTTATAAACTTTTGCAATGATAAACTAACTCGCGAAGATATTGATAATGCTGACCGATTTTCCTTCTGGCTCCAACGAACCACTTTTTCCGTTTTATTGGTGTGCTGTACGATGTATTAGTCTGGGTACAAAACAGAAAATTCCAGTTAGAACCAGTTAATAATATTTAACAATTTAACTACACATGCATATTCATAATACTTATGGGACTGCTGCGCGCTGAAGCTGGGACTTGTACGTTATACTAAGTTCTAACGTCACGCGGCCTACTCTCGCTGCAAGGTACGATTTCTAGCCTCGCATCGACGGAAAACTTTGCAACGGCTTCACACGAGAAGGAATTTTTTTTTAACAAAAATTAACAACATAACTGCCTTCAGTATAATAAACTCTATCAATTTTATTGACATTTTAAAATTGCGGAACCTGCCTATTTCTTTTGTACTAAGCAGACTAAACTGTTAAAATTGATTCCTATAGAACTTTTTCCAAGGAATTCAGTTCTCCATGTTTTTCAATACGTAATCTACATTATCGCCTCTACGTTAATATTCAATAAATTAATGTATCTCAATCCCATTAGGTTTCCATCAAAAATTTGGTACCTATTCTTAAAACACTTCCAACAAAATCAGCGCTTCATCCTCAGAAGTATGCAGATAAACACACTCCTGAGAATGCTAACGTTGTCAGCGAAACACGTGTCGAGTTAAAGAATTCATAGTGAATTTACGCCAAATTCCTCGATCATTGTGTGAATAGTATATGTAGAAGAAATATACGAGCATGAGATATCGTGTATATTTGAATCGTGTATTCGTCTAATAGGATTAGAATCATTTCGTTATAGCCGGGATATTTATTGAATACGAGGTTACGTAATGGCGAACCGTACAAACGCATCGAACCGACATACACACACGCAGAACATAGCAGTCAGTGTATTTAATTGTTATTTACGGTTATAACGCACTTTAGTTGAATGGTATTGTTTCCTGATTGACCGCTTTGTGTTGCGGGCTCTGTCGCCGTGGCATTTACTGTCCACGTTTTACATATTTATGGATTTAGCCGACTTGCGGTCACTTTTGTCTAATGGGAATGCGATTTTATGGCGCTTGACCCATTTTGCACGGATTCGTGCTGACACCACCGTCACTGCATTGTGGGATGTGAATAATGACGACAAAAATTTTCGCTACATAAGGAAAACTGCGCGTGTCATGCACACACGATTTCTTACTTTGAAATCTATTAAACGGCTCATTCTAACTGTAAACGAATATTTTCAATATGAAAAGTGCATACACTCGGTTAGGAAGCAATAAAGACTTAAGTACTAGATTTTGCGTCATCTCGTATCGGGTTAAATTAATCTTTGATATACTGCGCATTCTTGGCATACGTTTGGCTTCCATGTTTGGGCCAACCACTTTACAGTAAAGGTCAAATCACAGCAAATTTTTAAATCAGCGATTATACCAGCAATGGCACTTGGTGAAAAGATTTTAGAAGTTGTGGTACATGCATACAATTCTGCGTCTGACCTTGTATCAGTACCATCATTTCTGTTTTATATTTCTCATCTTAGTAGATCCTATAGTCTTATGGTTTCGATTTATTTTATCATGTCATCTTCAGTGATCCAAAAATAGAATGCTTTTTGTCCACTGACCATGTTACTTATTAGGTTACAACACATATCTGTAACTAGATAACTAAGTCGCACGCTTGTTCCACCGGTTTATATTCTTTCAGGTCAATTTATTTTTCTACTACAGCATTTTAACGTCGTAATAGCATTCCAACTGCTTTGGGCAACTAATCCTTATCGTTGATTCACGAATCTACTGTGACCTTGTCTTGTAAGGTAAAGCTGGTAAAGCTGGTAAGGTTAATTTTGGAATACCTGTATATATATAATATTTTCCATTTACTTACAACCCAAAAGAATGTCATAATATGCACATCTCTGAAGATGTTACCTCACGATAATTCACTAACAATACTTTTCTTCCTTTTTAGGTAAGTCCCAGATCCATTTACTGCCAACGCAATTACTGAAGGTAAGGTAAATTATCCATAATTAATTCAAGTAAAACAGTGCACCCACGAAATGTAGAAAGGCAATTGACCAATATAAATTGATGTCAGTGGTTCTGCGTAATACTGTCTGAGAATAAAAATCGGTATACGTCGATGGACTCTACCGTTACGTATTTTCGTATTCACCTACGGTATTTGGACGGAGTATGGCTTCGCATAAACGTACTCTAAAATGAGATTGGGTAACAGAAAATGCCCGGTTGTATATCAGCTAGACACGATAAGGCTGCGGGCACACCGAACCCCACTACGTGCCGGGAATATTTTCTTTTTGTCATATATCACAATTGCATGTGAAAGAGAGGATAATAATTATAACAAAGAATTAAATCTACACATTCTTATTAGTCTTATCATAATTTTAAGTTAATCGTTAACTTTTGGGTTTTAAGATGATGAAATTTTGATGTATGTTTAATCACCATTAAAGTGCTACCTAATGCTGCGATATGAACACGTACACCAAGAGCCATACTGAAAATGTATAAAACATGTATGTATATATATATGCACAAGGCTATCCAGTTGAACCTAGAACAGTAAAATCACGAAGAAAATCTATAATGTGCTTCGAACCATGACAAGCGATGGTCTTGGTGAGTAACGAGTGGACGAATCCGAGAGATCTACGGAATTCCGAATTTAGTATCTAGGATGGAAGAAGATTTTCACTACGTTGGGAAAAGAACACAACACTCCTAGACTACAAGGACGACCACCCGATTGATAGCGTGAAAGCTGAACGTTGTCATTTCAGGTAGTGTGAGAGTAAAAGTGAAAAATGTCATATCTTAGGAAGAAGAACGGAAAGAGGAGATGAGCTAGTCAATAATAAATTTATCTACATATACATAGATTGAATTCCAACAGTCAAGGGAAACGAAAACTTTACAAATGAAAACAGGGAAAAAGAGAACAAATGTTTTTTGGACAGATCATACCACCATGAATTCAAGTACTTGCCCAAAAACTGGTCTTCTTCTTCTTAATCTTATATCTTTCTACCGTGAGGTGTCAGGTGGAGTTTTTCCTAGTATTTTTGTTTCATCCCCACCTGGGACTTTCTCTCACTTTATTCTCTCTATTTCTTCAAACATTTCTTCTCCAGTAATTTGTTCTGTGCTAGTGTTCCTTTCGATTTCGTTTACTATTTTTTTTCTACATCATCTCCATACGCTTCTTCCGTTATTTGATCTTCTTCCTTCCAACCTTGTCTCTTATATTCAGCAGTATATATGCTTTCTTCTTTCTAAGTTGCTTTAGTGTTTCAAAGAATAATTTATGATTTTATTGAAATTATTTTCCAATATTTGCTTACTAATAATATATGCCTCTTGTATTATACTCCACTAGAAACCACACATGGTATATTTGCCGAATTCACCAATTGTAGAGATGAACAGTTTAGCTAAATCAACAGGTGGGGCATGAGAGCATATTCAACTGCCAATCTCTTAAAGATTGCTAAATGTTTACTTCCATTTCAATTATTGTAAGTATTGATTTTACGCTAATTTTGGGTGGCATGTGAGTCCGAGCTCTCTCTCAAGAGAGCAGCGTGGGAGGCATCTCTTATGGAGATATCTATTTAACAGAATTGGTAGTAACATGGTATATATGTGCGTGTTTCGTTTGTTTATGGCTTTTTCATGCAATCGCCCGCGATATAATCTTCAACTAATACGGTTTTAAGTGACACCGGCCCACGCAAATATTTTTTCTTTAATATATCCGTGTGCATTTATGCGACTCACTAATTATTCAAGAAATTCCAGTCCCGTGGAGGAAGAAAAAAGAATCTCCGTCGCGGGCCCCGTTATACTGCACTTTGCAATCTCCGCGTATAAGTCCGATGCCTGCGTGCGAGTTTCTTGGATATTAAACACGCAAGAAGCGATTCCCAGTAAATGCTGCTGCTGAGAAGCGAATAATTAAGTATATTAGCTATTCTCTCGCGATGCCAACACTAAATCAAGTTGGCTGGCGCGCGGAGACAATTTCACTGCGAACGAAATTGATTACAGTTTACAGATAATAATAATTGTGGGTGCACTGCAAGAAGTTCAGACGGGGCATTATTGCGACTCCGTACAAGGATAAACGACACTTCGCACGCGATTTGCGGTTCATGTCGGTTGACTCGCTATGAACTTTCTTGCCGGTCTCGTAATTTACACCAAATTAGCTTTTTTGTCATAATGTGTGTTTAGAGGCAGGCATTAGTTCAAATCGTAGACTGTAACGTTTTGGTGGTCCAATCTCCTCTTAATAACTGATGGTTTCCAAATTTTCTTTTCGCTTCTTACAAATTTTCATCTTTTTTTTTCTTACCTTTAGGAGTAACTAGTTATTAAGTTATAAAATTTTGCTCTTCAATTATCTCACATTCCCGCAAACGACTACCTTCGCCTTTCAACTACCTGAACATGTACTCTGGAATTGTGGGATGTTTTATGTATTTATCTGTTCGCTACCCGTCCAACAATCACTTTACTTTTGAGAGCTCCTCTGCCAAGCAGCACATTACCAAGAGTAAAGCAAGGATGGCTACAGAAACGACAGCTCTTCATCCCTTCTTCCGTCATTCGGATGCCCAGTTGTAGGTTTTGGGGGCACGCAAAAAGCAGCGATCTCGATATCCCCTTGACGGATTCGTGGCATTCGACGGAGATTCCATTCATCTATCTTATCGTTGTTGTAAAGACCAGCTGGGCGGGAATGAATGTTCAAATGGGCGTCCTCGTTAACAAATATGGGAAACGAGCCTCTAAGACAACCGGATGATCAGGTCCCGTCTTCTGACGTCTAACAATGACAAAATTGGAAGAGCACAACATTTTTATTCCTCCTCGATCAATTATTGGTGTATTTTTATTTCTTATAAGTTACACACTATTTTGTTGTTAGATTTGGTTCCTTTTGTCTGCTGACCTCCCTCTGCATCAGGATTTGTCGGTTGTTACGTTTGAATTGCATTTATTTTCAGAATTCGCTACAGATTTCTGTATTTCTGATTTGCAGTTCTGTTGTTTACGGTTCTCTTAAATTCTAAAATCTTATATTACTTTCGATCGTTTATTTACATGCGTATTTTGTTTCTATCGCAGCGCAGACTACGTAAGAACATGGAAGTTAGCGCCTAGTGCGCTTAACCCTGAAATGGAAAACTGACTAACTGTATACTAGTGGAGAGGTATTATGTTAGTCCATCTCTCATGAAAATTAGTAACTCTTGGTTTTAGGAACAAAATAGACTGGGGCAACAGAATTTTTCCAGAAAGACGATATCCAAACAAAAATTCACAGACCTCGCATCTTACGCAAGTATCATAGGCGTATTGAAAATACCGACACAACTGCTCGGTTTCTAAGATGTCCAACAAAAGTGATCTGTGCCGTTTCAAGGTGGTATATTATTGATACAATAAAAGAAATGATTTGTGACAAGCACAAGGCACATAGTCAAACTGACGCAATACGTAACAAAATATTAACGCATCAGTTTTGTACAGTTTGGACTTTTATTGGAACGCGATATCCCTCTTAAACTGTACTCGCACTCGGCGTACCTTAGATAGTTTACATCTGGCGATCTGGCTAGCGCTCTCCATCTAATTTATTAGCGGCCTCGACTGCGCGCGCCGCCAACAGAATCTGTCGCGTGTCGATACATTTTTCGTAAGATGAGTTCCATATACACGAGCCCAGAAGTATTTTCAATACTAAAAGTACTTAAACGTCTAGATGTAAATTTTCCGGGCGAGGTTTTAGGGACATTTTGTGAAAGTAGAAGTACCATTCAATGTACCTCTTGATTCAGTAAAAAGAACGCTGAGTAGACACGGCTGTCTAGTTGACAAATAGATGGGTTGGACACGAGGATGCAGCCAGGAATGTGAAATCAAATCTCCTCTATCACTTAATTCGAGCTTTCGGATTTATTAATTTAATCCATCTTCAGGAAAATCTGACAAATACAGTATGCAACAGTACAATCAAAAACAATAAGGCAAAACTAAAAACTTGCAGTGATGCGGAAACACACATGTTTGAATCGCAAGAAAACACCGTGACTAAGTAACGGAACCTGATGGTAAAAGTTCACATGGAAGACCCCCAGCAACAGGTAGTCAAACCACGTTCACAACGAGCACATGTCAGAGTCAGGTAATTAACGAACACTCACAGAGCAGATCATCACAAAAATATATGTAAATATAAAACAAAAATCATAAAAATAAACAGTAAAAACTATTGGTACAACAAGATGACTTAAGATATGGATGACGAGCGTCAGTCAAATTAAAATTTTTAACAGAAAAAACTTTTTAAAAATATATAACCTCAAAACACATGAAAAGACCGGCAATTCAAAGTCGAATGGCAACCGGAATTGTCAAAACTAAGAAAGCCCAGAGAGGACCAAAAGTAACTAGAAAAATAGGTACCAACACAAATGACAGAAGGAGAGGAACTCCCAAACATACTACACTTGTGAATACGGATCCCACGCAACAATAGTGGAAATGAAAAGACAACTTATTAATAATCTAATTAGGTATAAGTAAACAAGGCTACAACATAATGAGTCACCTACAACTAAGTGAGAAATGAGATCTATGGCAAGCAAGGAGGTACAGTACAGGAAAGGAAAGAATAGCACCAAAGGGCAAAGAACACGGCGGAAGACAGAGGAAAACTTAAGGAGGAAGACGAGACTGTGTCCATCAGGAAACCGTTGCAGGTACCCCTAAGCAGATGGAGGAGGTAAATGTACTGGCTGCTAAGGCCATCAGTATTTGTACGTCTGTTCATACTATCGCAAGTATCAATAAATAGCATCTCCAGAAAGAGACGCTTCTTCAATTTTTCTTCTCTAATGAGGATAGATACACCGTCGAAATCCACAGAGTGATGCATGTCGATACAATGTTGAGCCATCCTGTTGAGTCATCCTGTTGTACCAATAGCTTTTACTGTTTATTTTTATGATTTTTGATTTATATTTACATATATTTTTGTGATGATCTGCTCTGTGAGTGTTCGTTAATTACCTGACTCTGACATGCGCTCGTTGTGAACGTGGTTTGACTACCTGTTGCTGGGGGTCTTCCATGTGAACTTTTACCATCAGGTTCCGTTACTTAGTCACGGTGTTTTCGTGCGATTCAAACATGTGTGTTTCCGCAACACTGTAAGTTTTTAGTTTTGCCTTATTGTTTTTGATTGTACTATTGCTTACTGTATTTGTCAGATTTTCCTGAAGATGGATTAAATTAATAAATCCGAAAGCTCGAATTAAGTGATAAAGGAGATTTGATTTCACATTCCTGGCTGCATCCTCGTGTCCAACCCATCTATTTCTCTTGATTCAGCACACATATGATAATTACAATGTTCGAAACAATCAACAATAATGGACGCATACAATGCAAACAACAACGGACCCAACGCCGAACCCTGTGGCACCCCATAGTTAACACAATCATGCCGTGATAGCGTATCACCATTTTTTTCAGTCTGTGATAGTTCCTTTAGATAACCAGCCATAAATTTCATAGCAGATAAACTTAGTCCAATGTAATTCAGCACAGATAGTAGAACTAGCAGTACCAGTAGAGTAAATAATTATATTCTGATTCATTGAGACTGCAATATCACCACGCCAGTTATGTGCGAGTGAAACATTTTAGCTTTTTTTTACGGGAATTGTTCATTTACTTTTAGTGCGATCCGCGTTGCACTGATAAGTGTCCCACATTTCATCACCCATGTTATGCATACAATTGCAATTGTTTTTGGTGCGCAATGTTCCCCGATTATCTCATCACGAGCGGCATAAAAAAACGATTTCAGTTCAATAACTCGGTTTCCTCAATTCCCGGTCACGTATATTGCATTCGTGACCTCGGCCGGTAACATTTTTTAAAGTATTCCGTTTGATCCCGCGGTTATTACCGTCACATTTCCACCATAATGTGGGTTCATCAAGGGAACCTGGTCATGGCTAGCTCCGTTCCTTGAGTCGTGTAATTGGTGCTTACCAAACAGCGGTGACACTGTACTGTACAGATATTGGAATTGCAGGACGGTTTATGTGTTTATCTGCCAGCTACCCGTTAGTGAGAGTAATTTTTGTTATCGTCCGAGTGCATGCGTGCGTGTGATTGCCTGAAATCCGTGCCTGAATTATAAAACAATTTATAATTTCCCATAACGGAATGTTTGCTGTGAGACTTCGCGGAGGGCAGAGAGGAAGGGAGACGCAGTGGATCATTGCTCGAAATTTTTACGATTTTTAATTAACAGATGTTGGCGGTAATGGTAGAGGTAATTAGGAAACAGGGCGAATTACCGGTAATTTCGGTTTCATGGCGAGATTTCTCTTATTGGAGGTAATTACTAAGCGAAAACGTGTATATTTGCAGGAGGTACTTACGTTCGGAGGTAGTCTATTGATTTAGATGAGCGGGATGTGGGTATCCTTTCCTGAAAAGGAATAATACGTGTAAAAATCATGAATAATTTTCAATAAGCGAATCGACAGTTTATTAATCAATAGTTCCTGTAAATATAAGTCATCACTATTCACTGGTATAATTTAACAACATTGACTGACAATATGGAGCAAATGCTGGCGGTACAAGCGACTTTATTTTGATACTCAAATCTAGATCACTGCAGCGTTAACCATACGATTACAGTTGCGTTGAGTGAAGTTTCCATATGTTACAAATGCATTAATTTAAATGCATCCGATATCGACGTTAACAAACCATGCCGCATAAACGGATATAACTGTGGCAATAAGGTCACTTGAATTGTTTACGACAATATAATTTGCAAAACGTCCCAGTTACACTTTAGTATTTAACGAGGTGTTCTCGATTTTGAGAAATGTAGATTTTGGACGCTATTTGGCGATGTACTGTCATCGTCACTTTCTACATTGGTATGTACATATTTTTATAATTTAGTGAATTATTGGCATAACTAAACAATTAATACAATAAACCTCTTGTAAAGAAATCCACTTTTTGTCCCTATTTTGCCTTTTTGTACCGTGTGACAAACTTCCATGTGTACATGGGGAAATAATATGGGCAATTACATTTTTGGGGATTCCTGCTCCCCATGTGTTGTTACAGTGGTGGTAAAGGTAGCAATCGAAAGACTATTTTTTTCTGCGTATGAGGATATCAAAAACTCTGCAATTTTCCAATTTATTAAAGCATTAAAAGCAAAAATTACACTAATAATTTTCAAATTAAAACACTGATATTCATCAGATTACCTATGACAATTTAATTTATTCTAATCAAAGACTCCCTTGATTCTAATTTCTAATTCGTCTGAACTGTCAACATTATTTATCGACAATTTAAAATTTGGGTTTCAAAATGAACAAAAATATTTATTCAGTTGAAGAAAAGGTTTTCATTGTGAAAACATTTTACTGCGGCAAAATAGTCTGCGGGTAGTCCGTGACTTATTTTCTGTAAAATTCAATAGGTAACAGTCCTATTCCTTCGGTAACAACAATAAAAAATTTAGTTAAGAAATTTGAAGATACTGGGAATCTTTCATTGAAAGAAGGTAATTTTTACTAATAAATTTACTTGGTTTTTATTTAGATAATTCTGATTCGCTTATTATTATTACCTAGTTGCTAATTCCTTATTGTTCGCTAACTTAAATTTTACTGGGATTATGAGAAATTTAACAAGTGATAACGTGGAGTGAAACAAAACTAAAATTAATCTTACCATTTATTTTTTTAGTCGTTCCAAGAAATTTAAATGTTGAGGTAGAGGAAATGGTAATAGGCCTGATAACTGCTAGTCCAACATCTAGTTTAAGGCGTTGATCAACGTTTAAGGTCTATTGCCCTAGAATGTAATGTTTCAAGAGAAACTGTCCGTAACATATTAAAAAAAACAAATATCCCTTTAAATTCCAATGTCACCAAGAGTTACTTCCTTTTGAGGAAGAATCAAGGCAAACTTTCTGTGAAGAAATGCAAGAACGGGCTAATCGGGATCGCAGCTTCCTCTCATCAATTTGTTTTACCGATGAGTGTACCTTCACTTTAAATCAAGAGCCAAATTCACAAAACGTTAGGCATTGGGCCCAGGAAAATCCCAGAATAAACCTAGCCACTACAACGCAATACCCTCAAAAAATCAATATTTGGGCAGGCATTTTTAATAATCGCATTATAGGACCATTTGAAATACAGGGAAATTTAAATTCAGAAGCTTATTTAGATCTGTTAATTAACCATATTGGCCCTGCATTAGAAGAAGTTGCATATGCGAATCGGGAAGTCTGGTTTCAACATGACGGATGCCCAGAACATTTTGGAGCACAAGTGAGGGAATTATTAAATGAAATATTTCCAGAGAGCTGGATTGGTCGAGGTGGTGCTCTAAACTGGCCAGCTAGATCTCCCGATTTGGCACCGTGTGACTTTTTCTTGTGGGGTCATTTAAAGAATAAGATTTATAAAACTCGTCACCCAAATATTGATTCTTTAAGGAATGCTATTTTTGCGGGATGCAACTTAATAAACGATCGGCAACTTGCGATTGTGAGAAATTCTTTCTATAATAGGCTGGGATACTGTCTGATACAGAATGGGGGTTCATTTGAATATTTGTTATAGTTATTTTTCTTTTTTTATGTTACTTTAATTTCATTGTATATTGATAAGTTTTTGTCCTTACCTAGATATGAAATATATAAGTATTAAATTGCCAGATTACAAAATTCATTAGAGCAAAATAAACAAATGTTGCCGATTGTTAAATTTTTCATTATTGCAGTAAAATTAAAGTGATTTAATTTTTATTATTTCATTTTACTGCTTTAAAATTTTTCCAAAAATTTTTTAATAGGTTAGACGACACCTACAATTTACCCTAACCTATGGACCAGCATTCACCAACGAAACATCCACACCAGTAATCAATTAATTGTCAACTATAGGTAATGACAATAATAATGTGAATGAGAATTATCTAAATAAAAAAACAAGTTTATGTATTAGTAAAAATTAACTTCTTTCGATGAAAGATTCCCAGCCTTCAAATTTCTTACTAAATTATTTGTTGTTATACCGAAGGAATAGGACCGTTATTGAATTTTACAGAAAATAAGGCACGGACTACGCGCAAACTATTGCCGCCCTAAAATATTTTCACAATGAAAACCTTTTCTTGAACTGAATAAATATTTTTGTTCATTTTTAAATGTTGACAGTTCAGAAAATCCATAACAATCAAAGACGTCCGTGATTAGAATAAATTAAGTTGTCATGGATAATCTGATAAATTTCTGTCTTTTAGTTAGAAAATTATTAATGTAATTTTTGCTTTTAATGCTTTAATACATTGGAAAGTTGTAGAGTTTTTGATATCCTCATACGCAGAAAAAAATAATCTTTCGATTGCTACCTTTACCACCACTGTAACTACACATGGGGAGCAGGAATACCCAAAAATGTAATTGCCCATGTTATTTCCCCATGTACACATGGAAGTTTGTCACACGGTATAATTATTTATGGCTGAACTACTATTTTGTTTTATCCTTTTAATTTTGTTCCTAATAAATTTTTTGCCACTGTTCTTACATAATCATCTTACGTACACCGTTTCAGTTATTTTGTTTTTGTGTGCTATATGAATATTGCATTTTCTTAATACTATGCGATATACATAATTTTCTATATACATTTATGGTAGTCGATCAAGTGGGAAATTATTCGGAAGTGTAGGAAAGCGAAAGAGCAATGGATCGATAATAAATGCAAAGAAGTGGAAGATAAGTTCGAAATAGGAAAGACTGATGAAGCATATAAAATAATTAGGAGAAATTTTAGAGAAATTGGATCTAGTACCAAAAACATTAGAAATGAGGCAGGAGATATCCTAATCGGAAGCGGGGAAAAGGCAGATAGGTGGAAAGAATATTTAGGAAACTTATATGCGGGACAGGAAGTGCAAGATATATTAGAAAGCGAAAGCAGTGTAGAGGGGGATAACCTAGGGAGTCCTATAATGAGAGAAGAGTTTGAGCTAGCACTAAAAAGTTTAAGGAATAATAAAGCGCCAGGTATAGATGGCTTGCAGGCAGAAATCTTAAAGTGCGCAGGTCAAGAGGTAATAGATCGTTTATTTAAATTAGTTAGTCGCATATACCTGACAGGCGAGATTCCAGAAGATTACAAACGGAACATCATAGTAGCTTTGCCAAAAAGGAAAGGCGCGGATAGATGCGAAAATTTTAGAACTATCAGTTTAACTTCCCATGCGTCAAAAATTTTAACTAGAATTGTGCAAAGAAGGATGGAGAAAAAGGCGGAAGAAATATTAGGAGAAGATCAGTTCGGATTTAGACGAAATAGAGGAACGCGCGAGGCCATTCTAGCTTTACGAGTGATTATAGAAAAAACCATAGAAAAGAGAAAGAGCGTCTATATAGGATTTGTAGATTTAGAAAAAGCCTTCGACAACGTAAAATGGGGGAAGATGTTCGAAGTGCTGAGAAAGGTAGGGATGAAATACAGGGACAGAAGAATAATACATAATCTCTACAAAGAGCAAAAGGCAGTAATGTTATAGAATGTGAACAGGAACGAAGGGAAGTAGATATCCGGAAGGGAGTGAGACAGGGATGTGCATTGTCACCTCTAGTTTTCAACTTATATATCGAAGATGCGATTAATATTGTTAAGGAAAGAACAGCCGCAGGGATCAATGTACAGGGCCAAACTATTAACATGCTCAGATTTGCGGATGATATAGCAGTGTTAGCATCTAGCAAAGAAGAATTAGGAGCGGCTTTGAATGAAATGGAAGCAGTTTTGACACAGGGCTACGGCATGAAAATCAATAAAAAGAAAACTAAAATTTTGGTATGTAGGGGGTGTGAAAATAGAACTAAAATGGAAATACAAATAGGAAATGAGAAGATAGAGGAGGTCGCGGATTTCTGCTACTTAGGAAGTAAAATAACTCAAGACGGTAGGAGCACTAAAGATATAAAACAAAGAATGGCGCAGGGCCGAGTTGCGTTTAACAAAAAGAAACAACTATTATGCTCGAGAACGGTTAATATAGAGACTAGGAAGAGACTCTTAAAATCGTACGTATGGAGTACGGCATTATACGGGTGCGAAACTTGGACAATAGGGGAAGCGGATCGAAAAAGAGTAGAAGCGTTTGAAATGTGGTGCTACAGGCGCATGATGAAGATACCATGGATAGATAAGGTTAGCAATAGGGAAGTATTAGAAAGAGTTGGGGAAAAGCGAAAGGTATGGAAGACAATAAAGAGGAGGAGAGATAGGATGGTAGGACACCTTCTGAGACACGAAGGAATAGTTCGCGACATACTAGAGTCAGAGATAGGAATGAAAAGAGGTAGGGGTAGGCCTAGATTAGACTACTGCTCTCAAATAGTTAGGGATGTAGGATGTTCTACTTTTAGGGAAATGCGTAGGTTAGCTCAGGATAGAAAAGAATGGAGGTACGCGTCCAACCAGTCTTCGGACTGAGAACCTTATGATGATGATGATTTATGGTAGTGGCATATAATGTTTAACGGATTCGAAGAGTGACACTAGTACGGGGGGTCAACTACGAACTTGGAGATTTTTATACTTTTTGTGAATTTGTGCAAGTTGTACGTAAACTAGGTTCATGTTTTTGGTGTCATTTTGAAGGTCTGGTCAAATGCAAGCTTTTAGAAAAAAATTGAAGCGCTCGGTGCTGTTGCATTTCATACGTTCTGAAACATTTGAACTTGATTTTGGGCTAGTTAGAAAGAGGACAAACCACGCGCAACGTTTTGTTTATGGTGTCTACGATATACAGCAACGAAATTATAAGAATGTAAAATTGAAGTACTTTCTTAGTATGAATTTTCGGACATTGAAACCTTCGGTGCTGTTATATTCCATACTTTTTGAAACATACGAACTTTATTTTGGGCTGCTTAGAAAGTCAGTTTTATTCGTCAAATTGCCTAGCAACAAAATTTCGTTCAAAACAGAAATTTATCCGGCAAAATAAAAAGTACTCGTCAAATTACTGTTGACAATTTTGAAACTTGTGAAATCAAATCAGTTGTCAGATTTGACTTTTTGTTTTAAAATAGATGCAAAATCCATTTTTGCGTGCTTCAAACTAGGACGGCAATATTTTCTTGTCGCACGCATGTTTTCAGCGATATCAAAGTGTATCTTGGTATCTATAGAAATAGAACGTCTTTGGTTCCAACTCTTTTGTTTATTGCAGTGTGCAAACGTCTGTCATTGTTTTGATTTCGAGAAAATTTTATCCTTCTCATTTTTTACAAATTGTTACGTTGATTTATATTGAGTATACTTGAAATTTGACCAACTTCATTTTCAATTACTTAACTAAATTCCAATTTCTGTAAACTTTTTTCTCCTTTTACTTTTTGAGTTGTTGCTTTCACGTTGTTTTTTATGTTGATAATGTTGATAGTATGAAATGTTGGATTTTGTGAGCACTAGAAAAACGTTTGTTGTAGGTAGTATTTTGTTAATTTTAAGTTCCAGATTTTTAAGTTCTTTTCTTGTTTTAGACATAGATAATATTGTAACAATCAGAAATAAGAATGTTTATACATGATTTTTGACATTTAAAAAAATGTCAATTTTACATTGAGGTATGTATAATGACAATTTTCAGTAGGAATATGTTTAAGGTTGGACAAATTATTGCGAACTGAAAAATATATAGGTACAGTCTGGAAGCATGTGAGCAAATAGATGCTTTCCTTAAACTCGTGATACTGCGTTTACTGAATAAGTAAAAATCGCACTCCACTGCAATTCGTAATTCTCGTTGCTGACCTTTTTCGTTAACGAAGGTTATCAACCATTACTAACCATTAGGTACTTACACGAGAATTATCATTCGTGCACAATATTCATAAAAATTATGCTTCATATTTTAGTCATGACTTTCGTTTTTCTGCTTGTACTTATCATCATTTTTTGCATGAAATCTTCACTACTTCCTCCTTTTCAACACTTACACAGTGCTAAATTTGCTTTGTACTGATATTCTCAGTATAATATAAAATTTTAAGCACACCCAACGGTAGACTTCTAATAAGAATACTAGTAATGACAAGTATGCGCGCCAGAATGATTATCAACATGGAGACAGTTGGAAGAGTCATGCCAAAAAATTTATACTGAACTGCTTTCCGAATTAATATGAAACTACAAGGCCACTGGAAAAAAAATCGAACTGCCAGAAAACGTTGGCTGAATTAACTTAAAATTAATCAAGCAGACGAATATTACGAGTTCATCCTAGTTCATCCTAGGTATATAAAATTAAAAAACGGGCACCAACAGCAAATCGGTAAAAGAGGAAAATCAGAAGGAGGTGAATATGAAACATAACAAAAATAAAGAAGTTCACCGTCTGACGTCACCTTAGGAGCAACTCATAGATCTTCGATGAGAAGATTTCATGCTTTCAGGCAGTATGTAATATTAAGTAATATACCTAATATAGTATAGTATGCACCTATTATTAGGTAAAAAGATCGATGTAATTAGGGATGTAAATTGACGGTCATTTATTTTTTGTGACTTGTGACGGTCAAGAAAATGTCATTTATTGTCATTTATGGTCATATTATATTGTCATTTTCGTTTGTGCATATTTAATATTTAAGAGAGGAATTGATGCAAGGCGTCAATGCAACACAAAGTAAATTTATTAAACATGCATAACTTGAAAGTAAACATATAATTTATTGGATATTTTGGTATTTTCCTAAAATTTATATAATGCTTTTGAAAATAAATAAATAATTGCTTCTAAATAAAAACTAAGCACTCTAGAGTTACTACACACTACAACAATAAATCCCTCCTTAAGCAGTGGGGGTAGTAACTTTAAAATGCAGCGCTTGTTGTCTATGACAGCGAAAATGACGGTCAGTTATTTTTGTGACGCCAAGTATTGAAGAAAACAAAAAATATATGACACTAATGACATAAAAATAAATGACATGACCGTCATTTTCAATTTGGCTGTGACATGACACTGTCAGGAAAATTCACTCACAACCCTAGATGTAATTGAAAGTTTTGGTTTGAAAAATGGAAGTCAAATGAAGACATCGAAATGTACAAAGAACTGATGCACAGGCACAAACATTCCGCAGAGGATAATGCTGAATAAGTTATTTTGTGCCTGAGCAAATATTTAAATGAGCCTGTTTAAGACGCTTTACATTCATCGGCAAATATTAAAAACTGTTAAAGGTAATTTATTCACACCTTCCAACACTTCAACGAGTGACTTTGTCTGAAAAATGTCTCCGGGTGTATATTATTACTCTGATTAGTTCCTTCTCGCTCCGGTCCGTACAATAAAATGTGAAACATCACACACTGAAACAAGTTTTCAAAGTACAGAAGATAATAACAGTTGAACGAACGACTCTTCTTGAAGTACGACTTCCTGATTCCTTTATAAGCCATTTTTGCAAATAGCCTCTATCGGCAACTAATTGGTTTATAAATAAGAGTTTAGTCTATTTAGCGAATAACGAACTTCATTATCATTGCTTACAAACACCATGAATGCATAATGCGAATACTGTGTTCGTTATTTGAGGAAAAAATGATCGGGTTTACGTTCCCATTTTATTACGGAATTTTCTGTTATTAATGTGTTTCTCCTCCGGCGCATTCGCTGAATATAAATTTTGAGGAACGGCAATTACCCGGTTAAATCAATAATTTAATGTTTAAATCTGATAAATTACAGAGAGGTTCGATGATTAACCGATGCCGCCTTAAAAGTTGTACATTAATGTGCATGAATTATGTAACATAAGGCAGCCTACTAATTGAATAAAGACCTCTGCTACAGCGCCGCTAATCTAATTGTTTGTGGTCGCAGCCAGGCATTCTTCCTCGCCACACTTCATAAAGTAATCTACAGTTCGCCAGGTTTTTGTGGCTACCGATAAAATCTAACAGTTTAGAGTCCTGAAAACTGAAACCGTTGCTTCTAGAACCTGACGCGTTTTAATACAGGACTAGGTGGAATTGTGCAATTTGGTGAAATAATGCAGCTCCATGGAATATTGGAATTCCATATGTAGAATATTTAGCATCTTCGATCTATTTTTCGAAGGCCCATATTTTATATTAATTCAGTAACCATAAACTACGGAAATTTATTTTTTATTAAAACTTTTTAAAATATATAAAATGTTGCTATATCGGAAAAAATATTGGAATCAGATTCGCAGGTACGCAATTGTTTGCGTCGGTTTCTTGGCAGTACCCGATACATTCTTGGGAGAATTTGCAGGTGAAAATAAAATCCGTACGAATATATCCATCTCATAATTTGATGCGGTAATCGCAAAATGACTTGGTTTTGACTAGGGCTGGCGAATAGAAAATTGATTTACCTTTTTGAATAGATTTTCTAAACCAAATAAACCCATCGATGAATCGATTCGAATGTAGAGACTAATTCGTTTCGAATCGGAAGAACCGATTAATCGATACGATGTTTAACCAAATCGACCTCTCGATTCACTAAATAATCTATTCTAATCGATTAGTCGATTTTTAGACTCAGAACGAGTTGTGACCTCGTGTGACGTCAGAGTATATATTGCCGAGCACGTGCACGTGTTTGGTGGTTTTGGTGTTTGGCGTCATTATTTCAGGTGTTGTTAGTTTACACAAGAGATGGTTTTACAACATAAACTAGAATAACGAAATTAGACGACACACCTCTTTATTGCTTTCTGTACTGCATTTTCTACTAATCAATCCAAACAATGCAATTACAAATACGGTTATAAACATGAAGATTGTTTTTTCGAATGTAATTAGAGGAGAGCTTTTTATTTTGCCTGATAAATTTCTGTTTTGAACGAAATTTTGTTGCCAAGCAATTTGACGAAAGAAACTGCCAGTTTATGGCCAGGCAACAAAATTAAGTTTGCAAAACAGGAATTTATCCAAACAAAATAAAAATCTAGAGTTTAATTTGGCTAGATAATGGAATGAATAAGAAAATATGCATATGGGAGACTCGATTTTTAAATATTTTACGATCAAAAATACGAAATTTGCAACGTCTTCATGGTAGCAAAAGGTAAATAGCATAATTGTGGGGGGTAAATACATAAGAGATAATTTTTTATCGATAGATACATGTTTAATTGTATGAAAGGGGGTGAAAAAATCGCGAGAGTTTGCATTTGCATGCCCAGTCATTTTGATGAGCTGTTCTTCCGGGACACCTGATTTAGCAAGATTTGATACAGCACTTGATCGATTTGAATGATCCGTGATTTTGTTTGTCAGAGTATCAAGCCCTATTCTTTCAGCAGATTGTTTGGTCCATTTTCTAGTCTCATTTACTCCATAAGGCATATTTTTAAACCATCCAGAATCGGTTTTATTCGAGTAAGGATTTACAGTCAGAAATAGACGAGCTGACGTAATTCTATTAGTGCGTTTAGAAATAAGCTTTTTAAATAACCTTACCGGGCACATATCGAGATTATTGTAATTAGGCACTAACCGCCAACTGTCTGATAATTTTTGAGCTCCACCCTGGCATGTTTTGGAAAAAATCGGGTTGCATTCAATTCTTCCGGTTACGTTACCATTTGATTTCTTTTCCTCTTTAAAAAATGCACTTTGCATCTTGCTTCCTCTCCCTCTCTACAGGCTGGTGCGAATGCTATTATACCGTGCTTTCATTTCAAAACTGGCCACCCTCAATAACGCTTGATATGAAGCGAATTCGGTTTAAACAAAAAACACGCCAATTTGGATATCGAGGGGGAAGTTTAAAACCAATGCAGACTGAGTTCTAGGTTTCACCCCCTTACCCTCAGCTACCCCTACTTTGAAATTTCACATAGCATCCCCTACCTTGTGATACATCATTTTAAAGGCCGTAAAAATCCTGAACCAACCACGTTTAAAAAATTGGATTCGGCCGATCCGTAAATAAGTTATGGTCAAAAATTGTAAGATAAAACCCAAAAATTTATTTTCAGAATTATTATGACAATTTTAGAAAATCTACTTTATTATGTGTTCAAAATGTGCTCCATCATTTGCTAGATAATAATACAGTATGTTTTCAAACTCGTTTTGGACTTTCTGAAAAGTTTCTGGAGTAATCCGTCTACACTCTTTTACCAAAGCACACTTTGCAATTTTTTATCATGTTTTATGAAATAGGATTACCCAAGAGTGTAGACGGATTACTCCAGAAACTTTTCAGAAAACGTATACTGTATTGTCTAGCAAATAAAGGAGCACATTTTGAACACATAATAAAGTAAATTTTCTAAAATTGTCATAATACATTTTTTGACTTTACTAGATTCCAAAACGCGCGCTTTTAGCGCGCGCCGATTTTCGATTTTCGAAAGTACAACATAAATATTATTTTGATGGGATAAAAATATCGGGCCCATGTGTGTTCACCTGAAATTATATCTAAATGCGGGAGTACTTATGACAAGAAGAATAGAAAGATACATTGTGCTCTGTTGGAAGATATAATAACTACATAGTTTATTGACAATGTTGAAAAATATTGTTATATAAAGAGAAAAATACTTGCATATTTACAGAGCTGGGCAAATTACCGTCTGAAAGTAATTGCATTACTAAGTACCAAGTACCTGCTTGGCAGTTTATTTTTTCAAATACCAATTATTAAGAGAAAGACGAAGTATTTGAATTATGAATTACTTCTGAACAGTAATTATTTTTTTAACAATTACCGGTATTTCCATTACTACATTATAATTGAATTACTTCTCGATTAATTGCAAATACTATTAGGAATTGCAATTACTTTGAATACTTTCTAATTAATAAAAATGTAATTCAAATGCAATATTGCAATATTTATTTATTTAATTTATTTATTGTGTGCAATATAATTATACATACTTATTATGGAATCTCGAAGATCTATCTCACTCTAGAGAATTTCCATAAATATTCGAATGGAGTACCATGAAAAATAACAACTCAAGGATCTGCTTTAATATCGCAACTACCCCTACGTCCCACCATCCAAATGTACATAATGCATATCTATGCAACTCTAAACACGAATTTATCTTTATTTTTTGAATATCAAGTAGATTTAACCCAATTCAATTACTCGAAAGTAATTAAATTACCTATTACCGTAGAGTAATTGAATTACTAGCAAAGTAATTGAATTATTATTGCATTTCCAAAAAGTCATGAAATTACCAAGTACTTCACGAATATAATGTAAAATACCAATGATCAATTACTTATTTAATAAAGTACTTCAAATAAACGTTGTCAATTACCAAAGGTAATTAAACTACTAATTGAAATACTTTTAATTGAAATACTGCCCAGCTCTGCATATTTATATAAAAATATAGCTAATGGAAATAATACAATAGTAACATAATATGAAGTAATAATTAAAATATTAAAATATAACAACATAATAATGATAATAATAATAATTGTACCTACATTAATCTGTCTTTTTCAATTTTAACTTAGTTATCTACAAGCCACTGTTGAAATAATCGACCTCCTCGTAGAAACGCATTAAATTCGTCACGAACGGCCATTCGAAACTTAATAGGTATAAGCTGTTCTCGAAACACTCTTCTTACTATTTACTTTCATTAAATTGCGATGCCAATCTTGGGTACCGTGAGGATAAAATGATGGATAAATCCATGGCTCCACATTTGGATCCATTGAACTTAGGCATTGCAGTTCTTTTGAATTTCGATTGCGTATAGTAACGTATGATTCTAAAATCTCACCATCAGCAGTAGTAGAAAAAACAACAGCAACTTCATTGCCCTGTTGAAAGTTAAATCTTATACGATTTATGCCAGGCTTTAGTATGAAAAGCAGTAGCATTTCAGGACAGGCTTCGTTATTGTACAACAACATTTCTTCTTGTCTTTTCACCTCTTCGTGCATCACCCGATAAGATTGGGCAAATGCGTAATTATCCTGCATAATTTTGTCGAGGCTTTGTAACAATTCAACATCTAGTTCATTATTGTTATTTTAACGATTTGTTGTCACTTCGCTAGGATCAACAATACAATAAACAATTGACCGTAACTTGGAGATACGCCCTGATCGGGGTAAATGATAGTAAATTTGACCTTGAATTTTAAAACAATATGGACCAGGACGTCTTGATCTGAATTTGACTAAATTTGCGTTAAACGATGCAAATGAAAAATCATTATTATAGGGACGTATTCGTTCACGAAAACGTTTTGACTGTGAATCAGTGGATTCAAATAAACTTTTAAGCGGTTGTGGAAAAATAGGTAAAGTATCCAAAACACTGTACCATCCATGACTACAACAATCATTAAAAGAATCCTCCTCGTTAGCTACTTTTTCAACAACAAAATGCCAATACTTAAATAAAACTTAAATTAAACATCCATTTTCCCTATATAATGTTCCACAATTCCATTGTTAATTTTTTGTTGTTTTAAAGTCTGAAACTTTTGGGCACACAGAGCATCATGTCTTCTTCGTTCATCATCTGCACGTCTCTTTCGCCACAAACATTGAAATGCTTCTTCCTCGTCAGCAGTACGATCAATTTTCCGTCTTCCCATGCCTGTGTATCAATGTAAATAGATTGTTGTTAAGTACAATAATAAGTACACAATCTTGTATACGCAATTGTTAGTTTTACTTGTTATTTTGCAAATACTGCAATTTTATTATAAAATCTATATTTTAAAAATGGGCATATAGTTACTTACCTATCCTATACAGGTTGTCCCAGAACGTTTTACACAGGTTATAGCTCCAAAACTGTAACACATAACGAAATGGAACAAGAACCACTTTGTAGTGTTGATGAACGAGTACATACAACCCCAAGAAAGTAACGACCCCCGGGGGCCGCCATCTCCGACAAACCACCCCACTTATTTTTTCAAATAGCACTCTATATATTCCGTAAAGGAATATGACAAAGAATAAAATTCTCTATCCAAGATTTTTTTGAAATAAAAATTGGCCCATCGAAACAAACTTTTTATTTATTTTTACGTTAGTCATGGAATTATTAAAACTATTAAAGAAAAAGTTTAAAATAAGTTAAACTAATAATGTGATAACATAATCAGTTGATCAAATGTTCAAATTGGAGTCCTTCTTCAACAACACACATTTCTAACCTGGGCAATAAATTTCTTCTACATGCCGCTTGTCCACATACTCATATGGCTTAAATAAAGCAGGCATTTCAGAACACAACACAAAACTCAAATTAACTTCGACATTTACGCCTGTAGCCGGTAGTCATTTGCTTATCAGTTCCAATAAATGTTAAAATTCCATGGCCGATTTTAACATAAATAAAAAAATCTGTTTTCTCCACCATTGATGGGTCAATTTTAAATTTCATAAACAATGTTAGGTAGAGAATTTGAATTCGTCATGCTCCTTCACAGAATATACAGGGTGCTATTTAAAAAATAATAATTAGGGGCGGTATGTCGGAGGCGGCAGCCCCGGGGGTGGTTACGTTCTTCGAGTTGTGTACTCCTTCATCAACACTACAAAGTGGTTTTTGTTCCATTTCGTTATCTGTTATAGTTTTGGAGCTATAATCTGTGTGAAACGTTTTGGGACATCCCCTGTATACCAAAACGTCCAAACTACTACAATTTATTATACACTTTTAATTTCAAGAGTGTAATACAGGCGTTGTGAGATTTAGGAGGCCCGGCGAATGAACTTGCCGCTGCTTCGTGACATGATGTCATGCCTACGACGCCGAGGTCAGGTTTTAGTACCGATTAGAAATAATAAACACTATTGGGATATTAATAACCTCCGACCAAGAACCAATAGCAGAGCGAATATATCGGCCAGCACCGATTTTTTAAGAATGGATCTTACAATTTTTGACCATAACTTGTTTACGGATCGACCGAATCCAATTTTTTAAACGTGGTTAGTTCAGGATTTTTACGGCCTTTAAAATGATGTATCACAAGGTAGGGGGTGCTATTTGAAATTTCAAAGTAGGGGTAGCTGGGGTAAGGGGGTGAAACCTAGAACTCAGTCTGTATTGGTTTTAAACTTCCCCCTCGATATCTAAATTGACGTGTTTTTTGTTTAAGCCGAATTCGCTTCCTATCAAGCGTTATTGAGGGTCTTTCTGGACAATCTTCGTTCCACAGATTCATTATTGTATATATTTCTTTCTTACTCAGAGCAGTCGAACTTTGCTTCCTCTTTTCTGGAAGACTTTTTGCATCCCTCGCTTGTTTGAATTCAATGCCTGCAAATGGATTAAATTTTCGGGCGTAGTCTTTATAGTATTTTTCTTGAAGGAGTTTTGCAGTAACTTTCCACATGGTCTTTATAACGCATTCCTTATAATCTTTACCATCAGCTCTCTTCATATTAAAAGCCTAATCTTCCACAATCAATCCAAGCTCTTGACTTGAAAGATAGAGTAGCATATGGAATTTATATACAGGTTCAAACTGTCAATATTCTCAGGTTCGTGGACGATATTATCTGGCTGAATGCTTGACATTCAACCAGATTTGTTCTTCAAATTTGCCTCGACATCGGACTTCACTGTTCCGGAGGTCATTTATTTAAAGTTCTGTGAAGCTTTTTTGTAGTTTGCAATCTGACATGAGGATTTTTTCGCCAGGGCAATTTAAGTTGAAATCTAAGCAATATTTTCTCAAGCGTCAGAGAGCAGCGATATAGAATGTGTTACAGTGGCCTGTATCATGATTTTAGTTTTAGTAACTTAGGGTAGTTGTGTGAATTTTGCAATTTGTCCTTCGCTTTTCTTCATTTTTTTGTGATTTCGGTCATACTGGTGCCTCAAATGATAATGTTGTTTAAATGGGTTAAGTGCAGTAGAATAGTCGCTTAGGCTAAACCTCGCCCAGCCACAATTAGTTTTCTTTATTATTATAATTTTTATATGCCAGCGCTATGATATGGGAATCAATAAAGATTAAACCAATGTCTGGGTGTGTAAGGGGCGCGAAAATAGGGCTAAAAGGAAAGTAAAAATTGAGAAATTAGAAGAAGTTGCAGATTTCTGCTTTTTGGGAAGCCAAATAACCTCGAGATGGTAGCAGCAGTAGGGATATAAAACAAAGAATAACACAGGGCCGAGTTGTATTTAACAGAAAGAAACAACTTATTGTTATGTTCAGGAACATTAAATGTAGAAATTTGGGAGAGAGTTGAGTCTTCCACCCGGCTGATTAAAATGGCGGTAACAACAAAAAAGAAAGAAAAATTGAAATGTGAATAAAAGTCGGAAAAATTAAATTAAACCAGTTATGAAAACTGAACTTTATGCCACATTTCGACTCATTCTCGATACGAGGAATCGTTCTATTTCGTTGTGGGTTTGTGAAAGAAAAAATAGTTGTTATCTGTTTGTGGTCATTGTTTTTGTCTGTCAGCGCACAGCTTGTAAGAGGTTATTGCGCTGAAAGTCATACGAGAAGCGACGGGAGACTTAATAGCACAAAGTTACACGTTATAATTCTTTACTTATATACGAGTAGAGTACCTAGTTATGAACTTGCAAAATTAAAATTTGCGATAAAGATCATTCACGTATGATCCCACTGTGCCGGAAAAATACCGCTGCATGATGAAAAATGTGTTTACGTACCGACCACCAATGTGCCAGAGCACGTTATCATTTTCCAGCACATAACTCCTGACGCACCATTCGAAAGTTGCTTTCGAGTGCCCGCAGAAGCTCTAATTCGCATTGTTGCTGTCAAATTAATAATAGTAATGGTGCTGTTCTGCGAAGAGCACGCATATTATATAGTCGCCCTCGTCACCGACATGACCCTTGATGATTCCGAAGTTTTAACTGCTTGTAAAAGTGAAGCTGTTTCACTTGTCATAAAGCGTCGGCCATTAAGTAAGAGTAGCATCTGCGCATAAATTAAACGCCTGTTTTGCTCCTTAACATTACCATCATGGAGTAATTCAGAAAGTTAGCGGGAGGTTCTATTAGGCGTAATAAATGACAAAGCACAAGTACTGCTGCTTCGTTCACTTTGGGTGTTGCCAACTTAATTATTTACCGCACGCGGGTGAGCGTCTCGATGAAAAAAACGTTTAATGTGTATGTAGACCCTAATTATCTAATTTGAACGGGAGACTCTTGCTGTAATTTTTACCACTGGCACATTTTATGGGTTGTTTGGATGAAAATTACATCCATTTGCGTTTGTCGGTGTGTCAGCGATCTATAAAGTTTAAGTGCGAACATAAAAACGGATATTGCTACTGCTCGACGATAAAATTCCTATTTATTAGTTGACCATATACCTGTAGTTCGCGATGTCCTGTCGACATTGTAATGAAAAATTCTTCTCAGTTATCCAGTCCCAGCGATATGCACTGGTCATTATATGTATCTATGTATTTCCAGTGATTAACAGGAGCCGTATTCCTCCATAAAATTTATATAATGCTGCTTTTACGCTTGAAGGATCATTGCTCTCTTAAAATGAGTTCTTCGTATTGTCAATTTAACCTTATTATCTCAAACGATTGACAAGTTTTTATTTTATGGCATGGTGAGGTATACCTAAACTTTTTAAATACCCGCTTGTGCGATCTTCTGGAAAATATGCCACTTCAAGTAGTAAGAAGGGTGTGGTTTCAACAAGATGGGGTGCTTCCACATTATGTAGTTAGGGTCAAAAATGTTTGAATACACGTTATTACCAAAGATGGATTGCGCGAGGTGAACCTACACATTGGCTTGCTAGGTCCCCTGATGTAACCCCAATGGGTTTTTTCTTACGGGGTTATGTGAAAAAACGGACATATGCCGTTAAACTCGTTTTTACACTATATCTGCTCCTATTTTCAACATAACAAATATACAAAAGGATATTAGTCGGGGAGCAAGGTGCTCTAATTCGACACCCTCTATACAACTCGAACACACACAGGAAAATGAAGCTGATTCTTAAGAGTCCGGCAAACCCCTTTAAAATGAACCCGAAAACTGACTTCGTAGTGCTATGCTCATTTCTAAACGGTGAAAATTGAAGTGTTGAATTTTTGACAGTTTATAAACGAAACTTTATTTTATGTTTCCATTGAAAGAAAATTTAAAAATTTTATCTTAGAAAGTGTCAGTTCACTCATGAAATTGACCAACTTCACGCGTGCATAGCGCCAAGAGATTTACAGTTTTCGAAAAATTGTTTCAATGGCGACATAAAGTATACCTTCTTCTACCATAATCAGGCTTTCGTGTTGCTAAATTTACTAGGATGAAGGTGTAATCATGGTAGAGCGAGAGCGCTGCAAACGCCAAATATGGCTTGGTATGTGCTGCCGCCCGGTGTCGACTGAGCGTAAACTCAGAGCGGCGTTGTCTCATTTACTAGGTACCGAACGCGCGGGCTTTGAATGTGCATTGTTCTTGTGTCCATAAATGTGTTTAGCGCGACGGTGTTGCACCACAGCTGATAGTTTGCTCCAATTTCTAACGGATACCTCACCGACCCGATGCCCCGCAGGTGTAACTTTTGATCTGCTTTGCCGGACTCTTAAGTAAAATGTTCTGCCGGATTCGAATTTTGTGGTCGCGAAAAGATCGGGAATTGCGAAAATGCCGGAAAATCGATTTTTCCTAAAATTTTCCTAAATAGATTTTCGACCATTTTAAAAACTTTTCTCGTTGTATTTCAGCAACGAAAAGAGTTAGAGATCTGTTGCTTTCGTGGAATATACACTGAAGTGTACTGATCATCGCAGTGTACTCACGTTGCCTCTACAATTTTCCAATTTTATGAAAAAAATGGTTTCTTGATAGACCGCAAATTTGTGTAATGTATTTTTCATGCACCGGGTAAGTAATCTTATTTTTCGGAATTAACATATACATATGCGAGGCCAAACACGGACAAAGGCTCGAAATTATGTTTGGTGAAGAAACGAAACATTAATGTTGTTGCTGAAAAAAGTTATAGGGAGTTGAAACATAAATAATTCATCAAAATTTATCAAAATATCGAAAAATGCGATAAGGAAAAGTTATTTGTAATTACATCGAGATTCTAAATACGACATTTGGTGAGGCAATTTCAATGTCTTAGTTTTTTACTTTACTTTTTTATTTTGGATGGTAAAATGCAGTAGAACTAAGGTAAACGTTAAAAGCAGCGAAATTATGAAAATTTTAAGGTCCAATCTTAGTTTCTATCGAAACTATCAGTTGCAGGCCATGCAATACCTACATCAGTAAAAAACTCAGAATTCTGTCAAATGCGCCAATAATATATAGGGTGTTTTTGAGAAAAAGTTCGGTTTGCGGAAATTGCCCGCACTGTATAATATTAAGTATTTTGGCCGAAAGTATTAATTTAATATATAGTTTACAGACAGAGTAGTCTGCGAACCTAGCCTGTTAATGTAATGATGCTTAATGATGGACACTGTAATTGTATCTTTATTTGGGGATGCAGCCAGCCGTGTGGTATTTCAAACTTTCGACCATCAAGGCATGTTATACTTATTAAAAATTTTAGTGTCGTAGCCAGGTGCATGGCCCATTTCTTTATTTACTGAATTCGTAACCCAATTTTCTCTTTACCTTCTCGCCCAGATAATTCAGATAATACAGTCAAGTCTTTTATTTGTTTCGCGACTGACTGTAGTGCATATTTTTTATAAAGCATTTACTAATTCATGCGTTGGTATGTCAACAAACATTGAAATTAAATTAATAGCAACTGTGAGCTTCTGAGTAGTGCCATTATTCGCATGTACTTATACATTTCGCCATAGTTTTTTTTATCTGGACTTGATTATGTTAATTTTTTAACTCAGTGCCCTGCCTTACCATCAAAGACTGTAGTAGTATATTAATGTTTAATGTTTTAAGTGTTTTAAAAGACTTTTTAATGTTAAAATAAAATATGTAAATATGGAACCCACACACCAAATTTGTCAACTGCAGCCGGTTTATTGCTGTAAATGTACAGTTATTTCGAGTGCCAAGTTTGGAAAGGACATTCGTTTCAGTTAAAAAAGTGAGTGGATCCTAGGTACATTAATTTCGCACACAGTAGTTGTAGACTAATTTTTTCCACTTTTTCTAATTAAACTTTCTGAATGTATTTGCTGTTCCGTAAGTTATTAAAATAAATTTTAGAATTTGCCATCGGAGAAGCGCACGACATCTGGCACCAAATCTTTTATGACGTCATACAAAATCCATTTAATTTTATACAAAATATTTACAAAGTTTTTTCTCGGCAAATAAATTTCCAACAGACTGTTATCGCGTGCTTTACATAGTTCTCGGAGCCCGGTTAACGGCAATCGCCGTGGACGCGCGGTATTGCCGGGAATTTTTTTACTGGCGATCGTGACATTACAGTCGTCTGAATCGAAACTTTTTGCCCGATTACTTCCTTAATTACGGACGCATGTTAGCCGTTCATGCCGAAATTAAATCACAAATCGCTTTCGTGCGGCTTGTGCGCTGAATTTCAGATGAATTAATGCGTCGGTAAAGTACTGTTATTGAGATGAAGTTGCGCACAAGAAACGTTTGTCCAGGTTGGGTGGATGGACGGAACATTTGTAAAAGAAAGTCGGGCGATTTCATTACTAGGTGCTAAGTTCAGTCGTAGATACTGTCATGGGAGGGAAGTGTTTCTACGGCAAAACGGCCAAACAATTAATAAGCTCAGATACGTGAATGATATAATAGCACTCTATTAGCATACCGCAAAGAAGGATGAGGAATGGCTCTGTACGAAATAGAATCAGTTTTGACAGAGATCAGTTCGCGGCATACTAGAGTCGGAAATAGGAATAAATAACGGTATAGGGTTAGGCCCAGATAAGATTATTACTGCTCTCGAATAGCTGGGGATGTTCTACGGTTGGGAAAATGCATAAGATAGCGTAGAACAGGAAAGGATGGAGGTATGTGTCCATGTGTCCAACCAGCTTTCGGTAAGAGTATCTGCTGAATGTTGGAACGTTCATTCCATAAACTACTGCAGGAAGTTGGACAATTATTTCCAAGACGAATTTTGTGTTGAGGGCACCTCATTATCAGATATTCTAGATCTCATTGCTATACTGTTAGTATACGTCACACTTGCAGTAAGTTTCATAAATCCATCTTGGATCTCAGCAACAAACGTGCCTGTGCAGATCAGTTCTTGTTCACTGAAATCTGGCAAGGAAAACAAGGTGATCAAAACATGTCGCTAAGATCAGAGCGACTGTTGAGAACAAGGAGCACGAGAGTCGACTTGAGCAGATGACAACAATTTGCAGGTGGATTACTAAGACGTAGGTACACTAAATGGTAACTACAAGTGGTCGAGTGTCAACTTTAGTTCATAATACAACATTCGTATGAAGTTCACAACTCCAATGCTCAAAGATTGTTATGGAACTAACGAAGATATGGAGAACTGTATAATAGATTGGTAAGTGTCGCGAATTAAATATTCCAAATTATTGCAAAATCTGCTATTAAACGAGGTCTTTACCGTGGCAACTAAAATTTAAATATGAATTATTAAAATACTCTGCGTACTACCAATTAACACTTTATTCTAGGTTTTGACAGGTTTCAAGATTATTAACAATCTCATCATCAGAAAATGTAAAATTGTAAATAAAAATATGACGCTGGGACAGTTGACAAGGAAACTGACAAAACAATACAATTAATTAAAATAATGATATTCATGAAATAAGCTAACTAGAAAACTGAATTTCAGTATTTACCTATGAGGCATTATACTTGGGCCGCCCAACAGACAGAGTGATCACCCTGCAAGTATGAGTTCTAGACGGGACCACTATCAATTTAGGACGACAGAACCGCAGTGATACGCTTTCTTTAGACCCAACGAAGTCGCATCACTCCAATTCGGTCTTCATAAATTAATATTGGCCCCGCTAGAGCACGTTCTTGCAGGGTGATCACTCCGTCTGTTGGGCGGCCCAAGTATAGAAAAACACAAAGGAAATTCGAATACTTCGTAGCTTGAAGGGAAAAACAAAGAACGTAACGAAAACCATTTAGGAAAAAACAATTAATTGAAAATATTTTAGATAAAACTCATACTAATATTGTTATAAAAAATGATATTATTACTGCTTTCCAACTTTATATTGAACAAAATTATCTCCAATTTAATAATAAATATTATACTCAAAATTTATAGGTCTTGCTATGTGTTCACCAATTAGCCCTTTATTAGCAGATATTTTTCATGTCAGATATTGAAGAAAAAATTATGAATTCAGAATTAGGCAAACAACATATTCTATTTTGGTATAGATATGTGGATGATATAATTGCTTGTTTTAAAGGAACAACAAGACAATTAGACAATTTTCAAAATTTTTTGAACGGTATTCATCATCATCATAAGGTTCTCAGTCCGAAGACTGGTTGGACGCGTACCTCCATTCTTTTCTATCCTGAGCTAACCTACGCATTTCCCTAAAAGTAGAACATCCTACATCCCTAACTATTTGAGAGTAGTAGTCTAATCTAGGCCTACCCCTACCTCTTTTTATTCCTATCTCTGACTCTAGTATGTCACGAACTATTCCTTCGTGTCTTAGAAGGTGTCCTACCATCCTATCTCTCCTACTCTTTATTGTTTTCCATACCTTTCGCTTTTCCCCAACTCTTTCTAATACTTCCCTATTGCTAACCTTATCTATCCACGGTATCTTCATCATGCGTCTGTAGCACCACATTTCAAACGCTTCTACTCTTTTTCTATCCGCTTCTCCTATTGTCCAAGTTTCGCACCCGTATAATGCCGTACTCCATACATACGACGTTAAGAGTCTCTTCCTAGTCTCTATATTAACCGTTCTCGAGCATAACAGTTGTTTCTTTTTGTTAAACGCAACTCGGCCCTGCGCCATTCTTTGTTTTATATCTTTAGTGCTCCTACCGTCTTGAGTTATTTTACTTCCTAAGTAGCAGAAATCCGCGACCTCCTCTATCTTCTCATTTCCAATTTGTATTTCCATTTTAGTTCTATTTTCACATCCCCTACATACCAAAATTTTAGTTTTCTTTTTATTGATTTTCATGCCGAAGCCCTGTGTCAAAACTGCTTCCATTTCATTCAGAGCCGCTCCTAATTCTTCTTTGCTAGATGCTAACACTGCTATATCATCCGCAAATCTGAGCATTTTTTAAACTTTTAAATATATAATCTTGATAAAGCCTCTAACAAGAGGCGAAACGTCGATAATATTTTTACATAGTGTTTCATTTGCCATAAATTCACAAATATTACTAAAATTATTAAAAAAATGGCACAAATAATTATACAATTTAATTCTATAAAGGTTCGCTATGTCTAAAATTAATATTTTCGGAGATATGAATTTTTTTCCAATACCTATTTTGACAGTTGTGGTAGATTATGTAAAAATTAATATCTCGATAACGTCTAGCAGTAAGATGTTCGATTTTCTATGGTGGCAAGACGAGGTGTTGGAATTACTAATCAGGCAAACAAATTTTCAAAATCTATTACATAAAGTTTTCTAATTAACGACATATGTTGATCACACATAAGTAGCAAAAAGTAATTTTTCTTAAATAGAATGATACCTATTTAAAGAAACCAATTAAAAAAAGTGAAAAAATGCGCATTTAACAATGTATGGTGTTTCTCTACCTAAAATGCACAGTATTTTAGATATTTGCCGTTTTTTTATTTCATCGGTCAAAATTGAAGAGCGCGCCCTTCTAGTAAGTAGACCTTGGCTTGTAGACAAAACAAAATATTCACAAATTTCACAAATAATGTCTAATAAAAGCAATTGGTATTTTTTAGTAATTTAGTACGGTTGGTGTTTAACGAATAGGATATGGCAAATGATAATTATTCTTACTCGGATATTATGAATTTATTCAACATTCATGGAAAATGCGATAAAATAATTAAAAGGACATACAGAACATTTAATGGAACATATCCTGAATTACCACCACTGAACTTATTTTAACTAAATAAAAAATAAAGTAGGTACGTGATAGCAAAACAATGTTAAAGAAACTGTTCAAAATGTAGTCCATTAACTTCTACACATTTAATAATTCGCTTATTTACGGCGTGTGTAGTAGCGCTACGAATTTCATGTGGATCTAAGCCTGCAAATGCTGTAGCAATTCTTTCCACCCATTCATCCCTGTTGTTGAGTGGATACACTTTATCCTTTATACGGCCCCAAAGATAAAAATCCAACGGTGTAATGTCTGGAGACCTGGCAGGCCAACTCCATGGACCTAAATGTCGTATCCATCTATCTTCAAACATCAGGTACAATTCGTTAGTAACTGCTGCAGAACAATGACCTGGCGCCCCATCTAGTAGGTATCTAAAATACTATTCATTTTGGGTAGAGAAACATCATACATTGTTAAACGCGCATTTTTTCACGTTATTTAATTGGTTTCTTTAAATAGGTATCATTCAATTTAAGAAAAATGACTCTTTGCTACTTATGTGTGATTAACATATGTCGTTGATTAGAAAATTTTATGTAATAGATTTTGAAAATTTGTTTGCCTGATTAGTAATTCCAACGTCTTGCCACCATAGGAAATCGAACATCTTACTACTAGACGTTATCGAGATATTAATTTTTACATAATCTACCACAAATGTCAAAATAGGTATTGGAAAAAATTCATATCTCCGAAAATATTAATTTTAGACATAGCGAACCTTTACCGAATTAACATTAAAATTTTCCGTGGAATCTAAAAAAACAATTGAAAATGGTATCATTCTATTTAAGAAAAATGACTTTTTGCTACTTTTGTGCGGTCAACATATGTCGTTGATTAGAAAATTTTATGTAATAGATTTTGAAAATTTGTTTGCCTGATTAGTAACTCCAACACCTCGTCTTGCCACCATAAAAAATCGAACATCTTACTGCTAGACGTTATCGAGATATTAATTTTTACATAATCTACCACAACTGTCAAAATATTGAGAAAAAAATTTATATCTCCGAAAATATTAATTTTAGACATAGCGAACCTTTATTGAATTGACATTAAAATTTTCCGTGGAATCTAAAAAAAATAGAAAATGGTAGCATTCCATTTAAGATAACAAAGTTGGTGTCAACTTCCGGTATTTCCGGAAATACCACCATTTTGAAAATATTTTCATTAAATAGATCCGACCCGGTTTCGGCCACAGCCAAAATTTCAAATCAATACCTCGTTTAGTTCTCCAGATACTTCTAATAGACGGTCAAAAAAAATCACCCTGTATACTGATATTACTATTTCATCAAATTCATTTCACCCCTTTTGTCAAAAAATTTCTGCTTACAATTCTATGATATACAGGGCCTTTACAGTACCACTATCTTTGGATAAATTGAATAAAGAATTAAACGTAATTACCTAGAACAATTGCTATAAATAACGGATTTAAGATCAACAGAATCATTAACAATAAAAAATTTAAAATTGCTTGTAACAATATATATCCTAAGTTATGTAATGATAAAGTTGCCAAATTTTGCAGAATTACCTACTAATTTTGGAAATATTTCTGAAAAGATTGCTAGTATTTTAAGAAAAAACAGCATATACGTCCACCTTTAAACCTTCAAATATGTTATCACATATTGCTTAGACTGTAACAGCATATATATCGGACAAACTGGCAGATCTATACGTATTAGGTATAATGAACATTTAAGATCGTTTCGTTTAAAAAATTATCATTCGAGTTTTGCTAATCATTTCTTTGATAACAATCATCAATTCCCTTCTTTAGAAAATACTAAATTATTGTTTAATCTTGTAAAAGGTTATCAGTTAGATATATTAGAGCTTATAGAAATTTATAAACATAAAAATTATAACTTACTTAATAATGACCATGTTGATTTAATACAATCTAGTTTAATTAAACTTTTGTAAATATCTTTTGACCACAATAATTCTTAGGTGTCGGTATTACAGGTTTTCTCTTATATACTTTTTTCTGAAATTCTAGCCTCTTATTGCCATTATGACATTTATTGACTTATTTTTATTTTTTAGTTTATTGCAAGATTAGCAGTTGGCAGTTGTCAAGATTCCATGGATATTTTGTTTATTTTGTTTTTTTTCTGATATTTCACTTGAAGGTTTTTTCAATTGAATTGATTGTTTTTTCCTAAATGGTTTTCTTTAAATTCTTTGTTTTTTCCCTTCAAGCTACGAAGTATTCGAATTTCCTTTGTGTTTTTCTAATGCCTCGTAGGTAAATACTAAAATTTAGTTTTCTAAGCTAGCTTATTTCATGGGTATCATTATTTTAAGTAATTGTATTGTTTTGTCAGTTTCCTTGTCAACTGTTCCCTTGGTGTCATGTTTATTTACAATTTTACATTTTCTGATGATGAGATTGTTAATAATCTTGAAACCGGTGAAATGCTTAAAACTTGTTAAGGCTTGTTATACTTGTACAACACAGTCTGACTTTTAATACCTGCTTCAAGTTGTTGGCGCGTCCTCCCTATCCGGCCGTCACTGGCAGAGAGGGCATTCGGTTTCCGCTAAATGCTTTTTCTAGTACCGTAGTAATCTGCCAACGATATTGGATATTGGTACTCTTTGGATCAATTTCTGTAAGATTTATTAGCACTGCTCTTATCTCATTACCATTTTCAATTTAGCGGAGTGTTCCCTCATACTTCCGATCATTCCGTCGTTATGAGGACCACTGGCGTTGCATCCCATTTATAAATCTTCATCAATTTGCTGAGCTACGCTAAAAGCTTAACGATTTGAGAGAGAGCCCTTAAAAGGAATAAATATTGCCGCTGCCGATTCATAATTCGTTTCTCCGGTCTTGCAAATCCACGTTACTTCTGTAATAAGGCTTGATTAACGGGAAACTTTTTAATTTGGTAGACGCTGGGACTTTCCAGAAGTAAGTAAGTTTTATCGAACAGTGCATTTGAATTTATAAATACTATTCAAATTTGGCGCAACGTTGTTTCTATTAACACATTCCTTAATAAGGAGCTTTCTGTATAAGTCCCTCACAGTTCCTTAACCTGCCGATTGATGGATTTTCTTAGAAGACGACCTAATATCTCCAGTTGTTTCAAAACTTAATCCGTTTTTACTGAATTCTTCAGATTTTTTGTTCTAGTGGGAACTCTTGATTGTCAAGGTAAGATCAGTTTCCATCCTCCCAAACCCCAAATTTTCTCATTCAGGACTGAGTTAAAGATCTTCTCAAGGTTACTGTATGCCATATACATTTCTGAGATTTACCACCATTCGTTTTCTATTATTTCCTTCAGATTAAAGTTATGACGATGAATGCTATGTCTCCTTCTGAAGCTGCGAGACTTGTAACTCGAATTTTGCTTCAGTTTCTTTTTCAAAATGAACTATATCTTCTAGTGTGAACGTTACCTTAAATGGTGCCAATAAGATGAGTCACTATTTAAAATCTCGCCGACGCTTCGCAGTAGCATACCTACATTCATAACTGTAATTTTGCGAATTCGACTTCGAAAGTTATAATTCCATAATTAATGTTTATTTTAGGGGGGTCTGACGGTCCGAGAGGTTAGTGCGGACTCAATAACGCCGCCCATCAAATTATCTACTGTATCTCACGCCTCAACACTTCACCAAATTAAATAGGTTAATCGGTTCCACCTTCTTGTCTGTAGTAGGTGTCTGGCAATTTTTAGACATCTCAATCATCAAGTAGCGACTAGGGAAAAATTTAGTGACTTGTTAATTAAAAATCTCACGGGAATTTGAAGCCGAGAATACCTTTTAAGTTATATTCAGAAAATAAGTTATGGAACCTTATCTACTTTTAACAGCCAAATAAACAAACAAAAACACAAAAATCCTAAATATTATAACCTCAAAATTTGAGAACTACATAATTTCTGTGAGAATAAAGCAACTAACCAATGCACTGGTCGCGCGCATTTTGCTCCACCAATGGGAGTGGAGCATAAACAAAGGAACTATTTTATTGGTAAGTCCCTTTAACACGTCACAGACGGACTAAATTTAAAATGGAAGTAGGTACCCTAAAATTAATATTGTCGCCTAAATATATGAAAATATGTTGATTTTATTATTAGATGTACCTTAAATGCGATAAACTATAGGTTAAATAGGGTGGCACTATGGAATCCTATAACAATGAACGACCCCATTGACTTTATTATACTATATCCTGCATACAAGGTGCCCAATATACTTTATTAGAACAATCTCGCATATACCATTCTAATGCAACATTGTAAGAAACCATCTAGGGACAATATTGATAACCCTAATAATGGCGGAAACTAGTGAATTAATATTGCGCCAATATTGGCGGGCTAGCAATGAAATTCAATCAATATTGGGCCAATATGAAAGCTATGTTCTGCCAACATAATGCGTTACAAAATCAGGCAACTTCAAATAAAAAAAGGTTTATTTGTAGGGTTATTATTTGGCAGCCACCCCGGTCTCCAGGTTTTGAACGTCAAGAAGATTGTTTTGTTACTTACAGTAATTAGTTTATAAATTTTTATTAAAAATTAAAACCCTGCAATTGCTTTTGCCAGCAGGAGGCTTATTCGAAACTCCTTTAGGGAGCAGTGAAAATGGAGAGCGATGGGGTGCAAAAGACATGCCTAAAATAATACTTTCTAAAACATTATGACGAAGGCTATAAAGGGCGACTTTATTCGGTTTTCGTTTAAGGAGTGTAGGGTAATATCCGTAATAAAAAATTTTAATTAGAGTTACCTAATTAATTACAGGAATTTTCAGTTACGGTTTAGCTCAGCGAGCTCGTAAAGAAACAAAGTAAACTCGGGTGCAAACGGTCATTTGTGTAATACTGGGGCCTGACTAGCACAGCCGCCCATCAATTTTTACCTCTAGTAATAATAAATAGACGATGGATCGTTGTTCATTTATGGCGTGAAATTGTACGGAACGGAGCGCGGTTACTTTCGGTTTTGCGTTACGCATAAGTAACGGGTAACGGAAGATGTGACCGTAGGTATTTATTAAGTCGCCGATGAAAACAATAAAGTGTGTTATTATAATTAATGATTGGGACGCGGTTCAATGTGGTCCTGGGGGGATCTTGGCGCGATGCACTGCGGGAGGTCAATACCCATATTAGAAGACATAAGCAGTCTGCTCGACGCCTTCTACCGTAAGGATTTTATGTACTTGGGCACTTTTTGTACCGATAGTCTGATGACCAACTGGTTGTCGTCTTATAAATTTTTATAAGCTACGTGAAATGTATTATTGGAATACAGGGCGATTTTTGAGACAGTAAAAAATTAAAAGGAGTATTCCTTGACTTAACGGATTCGTTTTCAAAATGCAAGGTGTCAAGGTTAGGGAGAAATGGGAAAATTCGGAGAGTCTGGAAAACACTTTTAAATATTTTATTCAAAATGTGATGATGGAGTGGTACATTATACAGTAAATCGATCGAGTGATGGCGAGCGGTGGGAATCAGTGCGCGCAGGCAAGATTCCACCCAATCGTATCGTAATAATTAGCACAGAGTGCTTAATGAAGCGCATCCCCACCGCTCGCCATCACTCGATCGGTTTACTGTACGACAAGCACGGAATAGTACTTCCGCCAGTTTGAGTCCAGTATATGGGCACACAGGTTTCACTCCACCCATTAGCTTGCATTATTCGCCTTCTCTACAATTTCTGCCGCGTAAGATAATGTGAGTGGCGTTCTGGTTCAGCTAGTTTCCGCCAATTTTGCTCCTGCAATTTCCATCGGATGATCTTCCATTTTTAAGCTCGAACAGGTTATATAATCACCCGCACAAACTGCCGATTCATATTTAATACCCGACCAGAGTTTCCCTTTCGTTTACGCGAACTGACTTGACGTCCAAAATGAACCTTGCAGAAAATCCTCGAGCAACGTGCCTTTATGCTGTTGTTGATTTGTAACGGTTAGGCTAATACCTGCCAAGATACGCTCTTAATAATTAGATATACGTGCTGTCCTAGTAATACAGAACTGCCACAGTATATCTAGACTGCTCTAAATAAGACTATTATAATGTGCAATAATTGCGGTAACGCTGTGGATTTTTAAGGATGGGGCGGAAGCGCGCGTTGTATTTATCTGAATTTAAATAGGTATGTGTTACTGTAAAAGTTCTTCCGCATCTGTTAGTTCATGGAAACGAAACAGGATCAATTATTAAATGCCGTTTCACGTCGATCGTAAATTGTTTATGATATGAAAACTAGTATCAGAGAGTTATGTGCGACTGTTAGGCATCTAGGCATATCATTAAGTAACCTACGAAAAATAATCCTTTTTTACCTATGAAAAACAGCTATTTCAGAAATATTTTGAAGTGGGGCATTTTGTGACCCCAATATGAGTAACAATCTTTAAGAACAATGATCAGGATATTTGATGCAAAATACAGTACGATAAATATTATGCGACGCGTAGAAAACTTTGAACTAAAAAAGTATGGAGCATCCAAACATTGTGTGACTGTGTGACTGCAACGGTCATATCAGAGTGGGTAGGCCAAGTTATCGCTTGAGATTATGATGCTATCCATTTCCCAAGCGCTGCCTAACGCTGGAGAAAATCTAAGTTAATAACTGGGTCGGTGACCATGTGAGGACTTGTTCCACCTATATAAATTGTGTTGAGTGGATGAAAATGTGTACGAGGCAAGATTCGAAATGGAAAAGTGTATTGAACGTTTTCCAGGTTACGTCATTATTTGTTAGGTCTTTAAAATAAGTATTATTTGTAGCTACGGAAAAAATGATTGATTTTCACGGCTACATATTAAAAACCTTCGGCATTCAGCCTCACAATTTTATGGAGGGATGTCACTGGGAACTAACATTTGTAATTTTCCGTCTTTCAAACTCCCCTCTTATTTGGTATTCTACTATTTACTTACGAATATTCTACACGAAGTTCAAGGCCTGACAATGACACTTGTCCGAAAAACTAAGAACAGCTGATTGTCAGTGTACTTCTGCTCATGTCTACATACTTATATCTTCTGTGACTGTAGAAATGGAATTTGAATTAATATGCTTAATGGACAAGCGCTGGTGGCCACACGAATTCTACAATTTCAGTAATCGTGAAATTACAGACCGAAATGATGAAGATCTAACGGAAGCTGCGCGTTTTGATGCGGCATTGTGGGTGGCACAGTATTTAGAAATAGGCTAATATAATCGAAAGAATGAAGATGACCTTGCAAATTCAATGCGTGTTTTTTGATGGAGTTATTAGCGAAATTATAGTCTTTAAATGTGAATACTTACCGTTGCTTGAAATTGGTTCTTTCAGACAGTTACCCCGTCAAAAAGTTTATTGACCCGCGCTTTTTATGAATGCGCCCGTTCTGATGAGTGAAATATAAATAGTAATTTCTATGCGTGGAATACAACGAGCGATTGATTTTTTTTCCGAACGCCCATTACCTATGTCAACACTTTCGAATTGAAGAACGATTACTTGCAAATATTGCAAGTGCAAAGGTTGCGCTCGACACCTGCCGGACAAAAAGGTGCGAAAAAACCAGTCAGCTCCGGCTTGTCTTTAAGTATTTACTCTGGCATGTACAATTATATTGTTTAAGACTCTAACCTGGTATTTAGATAACGTTTCTTACAAATGGCTTCTTCCTATTCTTTAAACGGGCGAATGTGCCTGTCACTGGAGGTTTATTGAACTTTAGTTTCTTTACATTTGCAGAGAAAAATTGGGCATTAATTACTCCATTTTTGTGCGGTCCTGTGTTTTTGGAAAGCGCACGCGGGCGGTCTGTTTCGGTTTGATGAATTGAGTTGTTCGTAAGCCGGTAACTGGACCGACATCCGATGTATTCAGCTGCCAGAAGTTTGTACAGTTCCTCGGCCACTTTAATCTTATTTGGCAGACTATCCTATTTATATAAAGAGAGTTGTTATGTTCGCTTCGATGTTTACTTGTTTGAAATTTGTCAAACTGACAAATCTTACGCTCGAGAAGAGATCGCCTTGTTATTTTGTTTGCCCGCCTGTCAGGGATGTTGGATTAAATGTCGTGATTCACTCCGATATGGTTTCATTTTCCCACAACTGAACTCCTGAGCTTAGTTTCGATATAAACAATCCTTCCGCAATTTTGCTGGAGTAACTTGGAAGCTGAAACGTTATATCCTCCTAAGGTCGACGGTCAAGAACCGTGAGGATTATCAAGGAAAATGTATGAATTTGAGTAAAGCCTAAAACAATACTATACGCAACGCGAGTGTTGGCTGTACGAAATTGCAAATTTTGAAAAAAACGACCATCTGGAAGGTGATTCTACGAACATTCCAAAATTTCTTAGATGACCAACCGTAAACGAAACTAAGTGATAACAAACGAAAACGGCGATAGATCAGAAGACGTACACAAGTCCAAGAATAGAGAAGATAGCAATTGCAAACACCTTAAGCAAACCTGAAAAATCAAAAATAACATAGGATATAAAGGAATGCAATCCTCATCATCGAACGGACACGTAACTAACCGGGTAAATAAATTTTTCAACAAGGGTTAATCATGACTCAAAACGTCCCGGTACACACCAAAAACGCGAAAATAAATTTCGCATGTACCGTCACCAAAACGCATGTAGCACTTAACACGTATACTCGCTGGAATTTATGCCTTCGGAATCTATCGCTTTCTTCTCTCTTGTCGCATGTCCAAACAAAAACTGCAAACTTCAAAAGTGTCATACCGGCCTCTTGCTTCCCATTAAATAGTCTGTAAGAAACGTTCGAGCAATGGTTCTCGAACTCAAAGGTACTGGACATCTGCCTATCTAAACTCATCATAAAAAAACAAGGTCAACGTCATAAAAACAGCTGTCTGTTTATTTGCGTTAATCATGCTCGCATAAACACATGGGCGGCGCTTGTGGGGCAATCCGTGACACTATATCCGTGACACTGTAAGTGGGTACAAACGAATATTTCAAGTAACTTTTTTATAAAAACAAAAATAGGAGAGAAACAGGAAACAGCCTTCCAAAGTTTAAACAAATTTTGAATCCGACCCTGTCGTATAATAAGTGAGATATGCTTTATTAGCACTGAAGGAATAAAAGTCTCAACTTAAAAATCACCCTGTATATTTCGACTTGAAGCATATAAGTCTGATTGTCTTGTCGTGGTTGCCTACTCAAGTTGGAAATTAATTACCAAAAAACTAAAGAAAGCTTCCTCGTTCCTATCGCCTTCAAACAACAATTCATCAGAAATTGATGAACACCTGGAGGATGCGGCAGACTGTTATTAAATTGCAATTTTTTATATCGAGAACAAGAGGAGAATACGGTACTCTACATAACCGGGCAGAGGTCTGACCCTGTTAGGCGACAAAAGCGGACCCGGAGCGCCGAATAAAATTAATAATTATTGGATTTATAATAATATTCACGCCGTGGAGCGAGAAACGCCGCGTGGGGTGGTCCGATCGTGACCCATTAAATCTCATGGAAACTGTCATGCGAATTTAACCGTAATTATTATTATATACCGTACTCAATCTGTGCAGGTTAACTAGGTCGCGAGTGGGAACGCTGATGACATCGTGCATGCGTAATAATAGAACCAGAAATTCCGCATTGCTCGATAAGTGTTTATCGAATTTTTCCCAGGCGTTCGGTTATACTGATAGTTTCGCTTCGAAATTGGAGATACGGCAGAACCGCTAATAAAAGAGGGCTATTATTTTTGTGAATGTTTAACTCTTTCTGTCAGAGAGACGCAAGATAATAAACTGCCCGAAGGACCATACTAACGTTCATTTTAATTTCTTGTATTTTTAATTTATTTCATGCATTTGTATATTGTGAAGTTAATTGGAAGAAGTATGTAGATACTTTTTCATTACCAATGGCATCTCATCAGTATACCTACATGAATGTAATTCCAAGCTACGATCTCTCCTCAGATCACTCGGCGATCATTGCAACCATTAGCAGTTTTATCATAAGTAAAAAGTCAACTCCTAGGCTACATAACAAGAAAACAAATTGGGAAGACTATCTGAATAGAATTCAAGAGGTCATAAACTTAAATATAAACCTTAAAGATCAAAATGAAATTGACGAAGTATTAACAACTCTAACCAATATTATCAAACAGGCAGCCCAACTTGCCACGCCTCAATCAGATATGCTCAAACAAACAAACAATAGTATACCAATGGAGATCGAAAAACTCGTAGCAATAAAAAGAAAAGCGAGAGCAAAGTGGCATCGAACACAAGCACCATCAGGTAAGACTGTTTCAAATCGAGCAAGTAATCATTTAAAATCAAAAATCAAAGAAATGCGTGAAAGATCTTTTCAGGATTATATTACTAACCTAAACAGATTTGATAATTCAATTTGGAAACCCATCAAACATTCAAAAAAACCTAAAACGCAGTCGCCTCCTATACGAAATGAAGCAATACCCGATTCTCCATGGGCCAGGAGTAATGAAGAGAAAGAGGTGTTGTTTGCAGAATATCTTGCAAAAGTATTTACTCCAAATGATAACGATCCGGACGATGAGATAGATAGGCACGAACAATTAGAGGTTTTACTCCAAAAGAAATCCAAAAGGAAATCAAACTCCTAAACCCTAGAAAAGCCCCAGGTATAGACAAAGAAACGGCGAAAATATTAAAAGAACTACCAAGAAAAGAAATAGTGTTACTCACCTACATATTCAACGCAATCCTAAGGCAAAAATATTGGCCAAAACAAGTGAAATCGGCAGAAATAATCCTAATCCCAAAGCCTGGAAAAAATGCAACAAAAGTAACCTCACATCGTCCTATAAGCTTACTATCAATTATTTCCAAACTCCTTGAAAGACTCATACTGCAAAGAATAAATACCGACCCACACACTGAAGAATGGATACCTCTTCACCAGTTTGGATTTCGTCAAAATCATTCTACTATTCAGCAAACCCACCGAATAAGCCATGAAATAAATCAAGCGCTAGAACAAAAAAATATTGTGCATCAGTATTCCTCGATGTTAGCCAGGCATTTGACAAGGTTTGACACGCTGGTCTTCTGTACAAGATTAAAGGATTCCTTCCCACTACCTATTACCATCTCTTAAAATCATATTTAAGTGATAGAGAATTTAGAACCAGGGTAAACGATAATGTCTCTGACTACTTTCCTATCAAGTCAGGAGTCTCCCAAGGCAGTGTCATTGGACCCCTGCTCTATGTACTCTACACTGCAGACTTACCAACCACTGGAAATACAACCATGGGCACATTTGCTGATGATAGTCATTCTCGCATCTCACGCAGACCCAGTAGCAGCTCCCAATACTTTACAAAATCACTTGGACATTATAAAAAATAGGTAGTACTTCAGGGCTTTGCGAAAAGTAGAAAGAAAAGTAGGTATGGTATTATTAATACAGGGGCGAAATTTGCCGGGGGGGGGGGGCGAAATGTGTATAAGCGAGGTGCGCAGGGGCGAGATGTGTGGAGCGAAATGTGCGGGACGAGCCATTTATTGGGTTTCGACTTGGACTCTGAATGACGGTACCCCATTGAATTCGAAATCTTCTTTGGCAATGACAGACGTGTGACTGGAGGCGTTATCTTAGTGGAAGAGGACACCTTTGCGTATCTTTCCACGCAATTTGGATATAAGATTGGCGTAAAAGCACATGTGATTGTAAAAACTACTCTCAACTAAATCTACGCGTTGGTTATCCTAGAGAGAACACTGGTAACAGTCCCTGCCGACAATTGCACCTCAAATTTATTTGGTGGTGCAAAAGGCAGTTGCAAATATCAACACAGGACTTCTGGTGGACGTTTGTTGGCATTCGCGGTACCGACCTTGCTATTAATTTAGTAATAATATTGTACACTACACAAATGATGAGCTAGATTTAAGAAGGGGTCGGAGTTAGAGAAGGGGGATCAAACCCTTGTATTAGAGCCTGGATGATGATCCTCGTAGCTATTGATATTTGTTTGGTACTTACATGGTGCACTAGTTGTTAATTCAGTGGAACGTACCTGCAACAAAAATACATTATGAAACATTAATTTTTTTAAATACGCGTTAATAAATTATTCAACGAAAATGGATAACAAGCTGCTAGAATGGAGGTCAGTACTTTCTACAAGAGTACTTCCACTAAGTTATATAAGAAATTTGCTTTCACTCGTTGTACGTAACATTTGTGCTTGATTTTGAACTTGAAACGGTGGCAATGACATCCGAATGCTTCGATGACGAGAAGCGGGGAACAAAACACAATTAAAAGGGAAGAAGTGCAGTTATTATTTCTCTTCCTCGGCAGAGTAGGTGCATTAATCAAAGTCCCATTACGTTTTATCCGAATGCAATTAAACAAGTATGTAAGTTATATCCAATTCTCAGCTCATAATAAATTTAATTGCATGTAATATTGAAATATAACCATAACCTATAGTAACGAGTTCTTTATTAAGTACTTCCATCTCCAATCATATCCGTTCTTGTGCTTTGCGTAGAAAAATATTATAGATACAGGGCCATCATTTGAAGAATTTATACACCAAGCTCTAGGTTTGACTTTCATTAACCTTCATGCTGCTCAGTGGCACCAGTCACCCGAAAACGTGGCTGATATATTTTCCGCAGAATTCAAAAATATAATAAAAATATCTCGTTCCATCTAATTCATATGCGTTTTCGTAACATTATGTTGTGACCTGAGTCGCCGTGGGGCGATCGATCTTTCATTCACCTTTGCTACCGGAAATTATACTAATTGAATATTTGACCATCTCCTTCAATAAATTTTCTCAAATATACCTTCTGATTGAAAAGTAAAGATACTGTAAGTTGCAAGAGGCGGAAATGTGGGTGAAATAAAAGAGAATCTAATATATTGTTGCAAGAAGCGATTCATATTAATTTTCCTCTCCTTCGGGCGTAGTTATTATCCTCGCAAGGTAAAATCCTCACTGGTGATAAACGCATGAATTAGAATCCAGTCGGCCGGGAAAATACGGAAATCACTGACACGAAAATTATCTCCGCGAATTCCAATACTCCTTATCTGGCTGAGAGTTGATTTAAAAGATAAGGGGGCATATTTGAACGACTGTCGCTACAAGGAGTGTAATGTTTATTTATCGCGTTTTCTTTTTATGCGATTCTCTGCGAAGCCGAGTTGATAACACCGCTTCTCTCTCTTATAAGGGTTAACTGCCGCTTATAAACTTCCGTACTGGGACAGGTATATATACGCACAACAATCCTCCGATATATCTCGGATATCGCTGCGTACTTGAAAACCTCATTAGACGAAGTGCCTACTTCCTTCGATCAAATAATATAATGCCGCTATCGCGCCTGCTCATCTCAATGTTCCCGATTAAAATTTCATTTTTCCGTATAGGGGCTTGCCGATGATATTAACACAGATTTACGCCGAATCGGTTCAGTTTGAGAATCCTTGAAGGATATTATTTGATGTGTGTATATTGCGGATTTGAGGGAATTATTATTTTTCGGATTTACAAACAATTACCCTCTTGGTATAAGTAACTATCAGATCAACAAAAAGTTCATAAGTGCATCGCTGTTTTCTATAGTGAATGTAATTTTTAACTTTAAAGTAATCAGTCCAAAAACTGGTTGCATCATGGGAAAGATTTGCAACTCTGATATTCGCTGCACTCTGTACATGACCAATCCATTATCCGTATTTCCATTAAACGGTTTTATTCTACTAATAAAACCGCTACCTGTGAACCTTGTATGATGCAAACACGTCTGCTGTGCATCGACATCCCTACCGCAATCGCATTTGTTTAACTATCCAGCAAAGAATTAATTTCTCGACACACTGAACCTTAACGTAGTGGAATAATCACTCTTTTCCGTTTATTTAAATCATTTGATTCAACAGTACTGCTTAAGTATGCTGCCTTGCTTCAGTACGAAGCGAATGGACGCTCTAATATTAATGGCAGCTGTTCGCAGTTGGTATTATTTTGTTCTGGTTGTGCAGTTTGCTGATTCCACAAAATTTAGAAGGCGGTTGAAGCGCATATTATGTTCCGTCTTCTTCTTACTAGAAAAACTATCGCTACCAGAAAATGCTATCGCTATTAGAAACTGCTATCGGTAGACCGAAATTATAGCGAAGGCATTCGGCCAGAAATGGTTTTCCGGTATATTTTGGTATATTAATGCCAGATGAAAGATTAACGAAAGGGATGTATGAGACAATGCTTTTTCAGATTTTCTGGCAACATTTTAAACTCGACCATCATCTCATTAGTGGGTATTTCAATAATAAAATTTTTCAAAATGAAATGGTAATTGGCTTTGTAGATGACGCGACAGTAATTAAAATAATTAATTCCATAAAATTTAATGCATCTGGTTTTGATGGTATAACTGTACCCATGCTGAAACACAGCTTGCACGTGATTCTTGCAGTAGGAACTCATATAGTCAATTACTCAAGTGTTGAAGAATTGAAAGATTTTTCTGAAGCATTTGACATGATAAATCATCAATTTTGCAACAGTTCTTTGAGTCTATTACCGATAGAATTCAGATGGTTCCTAGTGGTAATCGGTTAAGTGATCCTATTGTGGCGTGCCACAGGGTTCGGTATTTGGACCGTTGCTGTTTGTAATATACATCTGTTTCTCCTGTTGTTATTAAGTATGGTCTCAGCGTCTCAGTCATTTGTATGCTGATGACTCCTGGTTGTACTATTCGTTTCTTCTGGATCAAATAGATACAAATTTAATGGAAGTAAACTCTGATTTAGACAATTTTATGAGACATTTTCAGACTTCTTCGTGGTTTAAAATTAAGTAGACTGACCCGAACTTTACTGTCCTTTTCTTGGATGCCGTGGAGTTTCAACTTCCAGATTTAATATGTAAGGGAGTTTCTTGTCACTGGAAATATAGGTCGCTCTAAATCGACGTTAATAATAGCGAGAAGTGAGTTCTCGGGAGTTTATTACATCTGTTATGCCACCGCCGTTAGAGAGTGCGGTAATAGTTTTCTAAGGCTGAAACTAAGTGCTATTGGTAATGAATTTTCTATGGCTCGTAATAGGATTTTACGTACAGCTCTTGTGTTTTAAATCAAATGAGACAGTCTCGCCGGGTTTCTCCATTTCGAAGTGGCAAATGGAGTATTAAACATGACTGCTGGTCATTTTACTCTGCAAGCACGGACAATGCAAGTCGATTTCAGTAGCAAAGTCAAACATCGGCCGGTGACGACTGATACTTGGAACTCCCAGAGCTTCTGTCCGTCCATCTGCATTAGTTCGGCCGCTCCCGCCTATTTCATGTACTGGAATTACACACACCAGGCTGTTTTAAAATATGCTTGGATAGTTAATTAGCAGGCTTCTTCCTTTATTTTCAATTAATCCTTAAACGGCTTGTGCTCAATCCAACATCCTTGTAAAAATCTCGTACGTGATGTTAATTAACATAAGAAGAATGCCGTATTCCGTGGCCGTACAATTAAATGAATATAAAATTCGTCACTAAGTATAAATCCTACATAAAGTGGAGAGTACAGAAAAACGTATTTCAGAGGGATAAGAGCTAGTATAACCAATTTCCTGTTATTTAAGTTATCGTGGAAGTGATGGACGTTGTCGATAAGTCAGGAACGCCCGTTCTCGATGGCCGAGAACAGCACAGTCATCCAAACTTTTGCGGTTTGTACTTAGAGGCTGCTTGTTGCGTAGTTTACAGAAGCTCATGGCACATTACTAAGTAAATAAGTATGTAAGCTTGTTATTCCAACTGACAGGAAATGTAGGTACATGCAAATGCGTCTAATTGAAGTTGCTTTATTTTAAATAAACATGAAATCTGGTTTTTGTTTGCAATTACAAAATTACACTTTCAATATGAATGCAAGTATGTAACTGTAATATGTTGAAGAAGTACGTATAAGCACGCTCTATTTATTATTTATTTTTTCAATAAAATATTTGCAGAATAATGATTTAGCATTTTAGGGTTCTGGTCAAGCGGAGAGTTATGTCAGTCCAAATCGTTCAACACGATTTCCAACATTCAACGCATTTGACTCAGCGAAAACTTGTAAGACAAAGCAACAGTCGTATTACCTGTTACAGTGGTAGAAAAACTCACCAAAAACAAATCAAGGCACACTTTCAATCCATAAAATTTTATCACTAATGCAAAATTATTATACATATTTAAAAATATTACAAATTTTACTCCCAAATTTGATTTATAATAAACTATCGGTTCCTACAGACGTTGTCCTGCCCGACATTAAACAAATTCCTAGAACCCGATTGCAGCGCTACCTACCGGGTCCAATTGTGAATGTAAACCATCCAGGGACCCACTCCAACATACACAGAAAATTTCATCAAAATCGGTCCAGCCGTTTAGGAGGACAACACACGTAAGAAGAATTATATACAGGGTGTCCCGGTGAATGTGGGAAATCTCTCGGGTGCGTATAGATTACACGAAAATAACACCCCAAGTTCACATAAAATTTTCTCCTACGAACATCCTCTGTCGAGATATTCTCCCTTAAATTGGAGAAATAAAAATCGTTTTTTTACATAAAATTTTTATTTTTAATATTTTAATTGTATTTCGATAATTTTCTTGTTGACGTACGTAGTGATTGAATGTCGATAAAAAAATGCGACCCATTTTTTGATAGTGCATTAGGAGAGTAAGGGGTGAACTACCCCTCAACTTCTTAACTTCATATTTTTTAAGAGGCTGGATATTTTCAATTTTTAACTGCATTTTTTGTTTCCCCAGACATTTTGCTTACTCTTGTTAGGTTTCGATAAAATGAAGCGTTTTCGAGAAAATAAACTTCAACGAGCAAGAGGTAGGTACCGTGTCTCTACAATTTTCGTTTTCATTTTTTTGGCATTCTAAAAAGCCGAGAGCAATTTTTTAATGTAAATTTTCACTACCTTTCGTAAACTGATAACGTTATTTTTGTACGACGTTTCGTTTGTTGTCTACATCGTCAATTTTTATTTTTTCTTAATACGGACCTGGACAAGTTTTTATGAATTTCTAAAGAAATAGCTAATTTAGGGTCAAATCATACTTAAAAAATTCCTAAGAAATAGTTTGTTCAAAGAACTTTCGATTTTTTGATATCTTTGAAAATAATGCCAGAAAAAATAAAAACGAAAATCGTAGAAACACTGCACCCCTTGCTCGTTGAGATTTATTTTCTCAAAAACACTTCATTTTATCGAAACCTAGCAGGAGTAACTTTTTATCAGCAAAATGTCCGGGGAAACAAAAAATGCGGCTAAAAATTAAAAATATCCAGCCCCTTAAAAAATATGAAGTTAAGAAGGTAAGGGATAGTTCACCCCTTGCTCCCCTGATGTATTAATTTATCGACATTCAGTCGTAGGAGAAAACTTTATCTGAACTTGGTGTGTTATTTTCGTGTAATCTATACGCACCCGAGAGATTTCCCACCTTCACCGGGACACCCTGTATATAAAGATGTTATTATCAAAATTCAGGTTTAGCTATGGGAGCACCTTTAGGTCCATTATTAGCAGGCATTTTTATGTCTAATATTGAAGAAAAAATTATTACTTCAGATCTTGAAAAACAGCATATTCTCTTTTGGTATAGATTCCTCGATGTCATTTTAGCTTGCTTGAAAGGCACTGCAAAGCAGTTGCCTAATTTTATATTTCTTAAAAATAATATTAGTCCAAAAATAAACTTACTAAAGAAATTGAAAATGATCATAAAATAAATTTCTTTAATAAATGACAATCAAAAATTAATTTCGATATTTTTAGGAAACATACGTACACAGATATCACACTTTCATCCTTTATGAATAAACCTCGGAATAAACACGTTGCTCGCTGACGATCAGTTCATTATTCAGAAAACAGAGGATGATCTGCTAACTAACGTTTTGGCCTTCAAAGATGAATACCCTATGCGTTCTAAGTCAGTATCTAATAGAAGATCCCACTTCAAATTCCTGGTATGTGATGTTTGTTACGAGTACGAGGATAAACTGGGTAAATTTCAAATGATGAGTGGCACGATAATCGATAAATGCAAAACTAGGAACGAAAGTAAGAAAAGACACGAAGATAAAGTTCTATAAAGTAATGACGCCAGTTTTAACACATGAAAGTTAATCGTGATCATCGACTTAAAGAGAACACCAAAGAGTGATACCAGATTAGGGACGCGCACTTAGAAGATAGCAAGTCCGAACTGAACATTTATATTCGATGAATGATAGAATAAAGAAAGGAACATAAAAATGGGAGAAGTACATCCAAAGAATGGAAGAAAACAAGATCACTAAGCAGGGAAGACGAGTGGTGGGAAGTCCAGGAACGGATGGAGCCTTGAAGTGAAGAGGAAGCTAATAGATGAAGAAATATCATGTTGACATATTTTCATAAGTAATATTATGTAATGTATATTATAATGGGGAGAAAACTCTTATATGCCGAGGAAGAATAATTTGCAAAAAGAAAATTTTAATCATAGCAAATAAAACAGGGAGGTTAAGAAACGACCTTGCATGTACTTCTCGCTTACATTTGCGATATGTACCTGCTTCTATACTTAGTATAATCTCATAAAGATTCGTTGGATTTAGCAAAAATTTCTTGATTTACGTGCACGTTCAATAACAAGTAATTAGATTATTAAACGAAGTTCGAACGAGTAGGTATATCATACTTGCACTTCGTAAGGACGTCGATTGTTAATAAATATCCAACCGCGTATAGCATAGGATTATTTTCGTTAAAACAACATCAGTTAGTTACAATTAATCTGCAATGCAAATGAGGTCGTAAAGAATACCAAATAAGTCATAAAATTATATTTATTTTGTCCATTAGCATATGCGCTAACTATTACGATTCCCACGATAAAAGGGGCGCCGGGATCTGATTTGTGACACTAAAAGAAGAGAGAGACCAAAATAATAAGTTTCCATTTTTGGGATACGATTGACGTCTTCTACAACCACCTCATCAGAGTTGGTCCAACACTTAATTTTAATGTAAATAAATATAACTAATAAGGGTAAGCATTACTAAACTTCTCTTTCAGTGAGCATCCAAGTTTCGCCAAGTGAGGCCATTAAAGCCCTTGAATAACCAAAGAACAACAATCGCACAGCCGCAATACCCGGGAGAGATTTATGAGTGGCGCGTGATCGACTTGGACCGAATTTCTAACTTGCATATTAACGGCTTTCCCCTGATTAATTGCTCAAAAGCATTACGTTTAACTTGGAAGTTGGATTGAGTTCGCATAAAGCGGCTTCCAAATAAAGTTCTGGAGCGCTATGAACTTCCATTATCAGACTCCAAATTGCGAAATATCCATTCGGATTTCAACAGGCGTAGCCGAAAAGCCCCCGAGTGTTTTTCGCTTAATTCCACACTCGTCAACACCAAGGGACAATCATATTACGGGGTGGCACTGCCCCCAGCTCTACGAGAAATGGCGAAGTATTCAGTTAAGTTCGCTTGACGAGGTGTCCTGCTGATTTCTTATTGTGTCTAGACCGGAACAAAGGACGAAATTTATCCTGGTTTCACTAAAACTTCCTTAATTATTTCTCTGAACTAACTTGGATTTCACACAACATCTAAAGCGGTCTTAACAAATGTTAGAACAACGACAAATACATTTAGATTGGTGTTGAGGTTGAATCTTCTAACACGGACGCTCCAATATACGGTAAAAAATTTATCAACGAGAACTTTTTATTTTGCCGGATAAATTTCTGTTTTTAACGAAATTTTATTGCCAGGCAATTTGACGAATAAAACCGGCAGCCAGTAACCGCGGGACTGCCTCACTAATTGTGATTTTACTTCCATTTAGGTGACTTGCACTGATCTGACAAGCAGAGCACCCGACAATGGCAATTCAAGCTTCAAGCTTTTGCTTTAAACAATTGCTACTTACAGCGAAGACTTTTTGCGACGCCGTTCCATTAATCAAGTTGGCACGCCACGAAACAATGTCAATGTCGGCGGATACAACGAGTTGTTTGATAGTTACGAGATCATAATCGTATCATAAATCATTAAACTTCAGATAACCTAATAATTACGGGCTAGGTTCTGCATGAAGTAGGTATGCGTTAATTTTTATATTTTCAATTATCAAAAATGTCTCTACCGGCGGATAAAAAGTTGACCGCCCGACTTCGATGTACAGTTTATGCTATTAGGTAATTTTATGCTGAACTTGGGATTAGTTTTCCAGGGAAATTTCTTATATCAGCTGTTTAATGGACAATTATACATCAATATTTTACCAGCGTGTTCTGTGGTCAAAAATAAGACAAAAAGTTCCTATAAGCGTATACCGAAATATGCTTCGCAAGGGAGCTATAGCTTTCTAAAAGAGAAGGCCTGAAGACGTTTTCTTCTAAATATCTTCGAAACAAATCTGGGGGTGGCGGAGGTAAGATTTACCCCAACTTTTTTTAAAACATGTCATTTCCAATTTTTCCATAAAAATTTGCAACTTCAGAGTTTCTTGCAAAAAAATGTGATCCTGTCTCGTTTTGATAGGAGGCACCGTTATCGAGCACAATCGATTCAAAAATTTCGCTGCATGCCTAAAAAATTCCTACAAGAAGTGCAGAACTTCGTTTGTACACTGAAACGAGACAGGAGCACATTTTTTTGCAAAAAACTCTGAAGTTGCAAATTTTTACGGAAAAATTGAAAACTACATGTTCTACAAAAAAGTTGGGGTAAATATTACCACCGCCACCCCCAGATTTGAGACGCCCCTGTTAAATTTTAAAAATTATATTTACAGCAAAAGATTCAGCATTTGGTACTTACACATTCCATTAAATTTTATAATTTTAACTTGACTTGTTTCGAATATATTTAGAAGAAAACGTCTTCAGGCCTTCTCTTTTAAAAAGCTATAGCTCCCTTGCGAAGCATATTTCGGTATACGCTTATAGGAACTTTTTGTCTTATTTTTGACCACAGAACACGCTGGTAAAGTATTGCACGCTAATTTCGGGCCACCCTGTATGTATATCTGTATAAGTAAAACTGACGTGTAAAGAAAATTTTAACTTTTATAATAATCTAGGCAGCTGATTTGAAATTCAACACAGTTGGTTAAGTATATCAAATTAAGAATTAAATGTAAATATTCTGATGCAACCGGTGCAGGGTTATCGGAATGATCAACATAATTCTTAGAAGTGCATGATTTGCAAAGTGAACGTACTTATAAAAATATATGGGATATTGCTCCTGTACCCTCACTGCTTATCTACTGATATGCGCAATTGAGCTTGAATGTAAACGCCGATATCTGAATGGGCGTTGGTCTTTTTCGTTTTATCGGAAAGAAGGTAATCCGTTTTTCCTTTTTAGGTCCATCGGTCTATACTTGGGCCGCCCAACAGACGGAGTGATCACCCTGCAAGAATGTGCTCTAGCGGGGCCAATAATAATTTATGACGACCGAATTATTGGAGTGATGCGACTTCGTTGGGTCTAAAGAAAGCCCATCACTGCGGTTCGGTTGTCCTAAATTGATAGTGGTCCCGCCTAGGGCACGTTCTTGGAGGGTGATCACTCCGTCTGTTCGGCGGCCCAAGTATAGTAGGTTCTTTCAGAATTTCTTTGTAGGCACTTATACCTACATCCTGTGCAGAAAAAATGCCAGAAAATCGTAAGGGGCAGATCTTGCACCCAAAAATATGAACAAAAGATTTGTTGGGCAGGAGTCCGAAAAAATTTCTTATTCCCCAAGATGTTTTCTAAAAGGCAGTTTTTCTGTAATAAAAGTATGTCAGGAACAGTTTGACCTCTAGTAATGAGATTTTACATGCCAATCGAGGGCGTTTGACCTCACGAAGTCTTCCATTTTGGCCCAAGAAATAGAACACTCCCATTTTACACAAAAAGGACCCTATTTTGGAATCTGTTGGGACCAACCGCCTTTAAGACGGACAGTTTTATATTTGTCTTATTCTGCATTAACAATTTTTATACTCTTATCATGTACAAAGGATATTAGCCTTTAAACGAACAAAACCACACGTAAATCAGATCTACCCCGAAAGATGGGTCGGACGAGTTGAATCCTTTGCATGGTTCTCTGGATTATTGAATGTAACCTATTAAAAAGGGACTTATTATGGAATCTGTTGGGACCAACCGCTTTTAAGAACGATAGTTTGATGCAAATCAGATTTACCCCGAAAGATAGAGCCTTTGCATGGTTCCCTGGATTACCGGATTTAACCCACTTGTTTGTTTGGGGTTGCTTAAAATATTTGGTGTGCGAAGTTCCCGTATTTAATACAGAATCCTCAGCCTTGCTTCATTCCTCGATCTTCATTCCACTTCTATTTCATGAATTTCCTCAGAAAAGTTGAGAGACTGCTGGTTGTAAGCCTTCTACGCGGAATTGCAGCTACCCTTTTGGAGGATGTTTTCGAACCCCTGTCCGAGTGAACCCTTTTCAGTATCTTTGATTGTAGAATCAGTAGAATTTCCTGCCATATATTTTTGGACACCGATATGAAACTGACTGATTGAAAGGATTTATTTCTTCATCTGTTTTCCTGAATTTTCAAACCGAAGGTTACCAACTTTCAGCAGCTCTGGTAATGGCGGGAAAGATATCAATATGCCAGTTTTAAAGATGGTGGAACATATTTTGGTTGAAGTTCGTACATTATACTCATTAGCATTGAATGTTACAGATATGAATGTTTTTCGGGATTTTGTAATCTTGAAGATATTGTAAAGTCTGATTCTGGGTGACCCATATAAACATGCACGCAACAGGATACGCAGTTCACGGTGTCACTTAACCTATTGCGTGAAACAGCGACAAAACAGCTGTAACAGTGCCAATTTAGATTGAGTGGCTTGCAGTCCACGCAACGCGATATTACGGTTCTTGGCATTAAACGCACAACCACCGTGCGACAACGGAATGCTATAGATTGCCAAGGTGTAACTGTAAGACGCGACTAGGGTCACACGAGTGCCAACTACTTCTCTGTATTGCATAAAACCGACGTTACAAGTTCGACACGTTACCTGCAATTTGCGGGTCAGTTGGCCAAGGCTCCGACGCGGACTAGACTGCTATAATGTTTCCGAATTGTGTCTACATATTAGACTGCAACTTTGTTATGGTTGTGTGGGCGATATGTTATTGATATTCAGACTGAGATCGGGTTCTTTAACTCCCACGTAATCCCCGTCTAAGGAGGCTGTATATTTATCGTGGAGGATTGCGATAAATTGCGGCCGCTCGAATTGAAAAATTAGGAAATGTGTAAACCTACGACTGTGTTTTGCACATAACTGTCCTGACCTACGCTGTGTGGTCCATTAAAGTACGACTGAAACAGATTTTACGTGTGTGGTCACGCATTTCCTCAATAGATATTACTTGTAGCTGATTCAGTGCCACGTAGGTCGATAAATCATTTTCTTGCTTATTATGTCAATTACTTCTCGCCGTTTATAAATATCTGCATTTAACGGTTGAGAAGTAAAAAGAATAATCATGGATCGGAGCGACAGCAGCCAGGAGACGCTTACATCTTCTAAAATAAAATAGAGAAAATGTATGTGGTGCAGAATTTAAGCTGAAGATAATCCGGGCCGAAGGATACATATTTTGACGATGGAGTTAATCGACACGGATATGATAGTCATTGACGAATCTACATTTCGGAATAAGGGCCGCAGAAAATCCTCATTATCCGCTAAAATCTTTAATATACATTTTCGGAAACACTTTTCCCTTCATCAGTAGTGATAAACTAGGATACCAAAGAGGAAGAAGTGATTGTGTTAATTTGTCGGTCCTATATTTTTCGATGGTAACTTAACAATGGATATTTAGTTGCTACTTCTTTGAGAAGAACTTATCTCATTGACAGAGTGGTACTCCGCCACATTGTGGTAGGCATGTTCAGCTTTATCTGGAAGGGGTTTTCCAAAGGAGGTGGATAAGGAGAAGGGGTGCACTGGCGTCGAAGAGTTAGCAGATCGCATCCATACTGCGAAGTCAGATGATTTCCTTCAGAGATGCTGGCAAATTTTCGGGGCGACATTTATGATTGATGTGGTTACTGTCAGTTAGTGAACAGCGAACAACAGAGAGTTATTGCATGAAGCTCTTGCTTTCGTCAGTACTCGAAATTTATTACTTATATTAATTATTTTTTAATTTCACAAATTTAAATGAAGAAGAAGGTTCAGAGAAATTGGATCTAGCAGTAAGAACAAGGCAGGAGATATCCTAAATTGGAAGAGAGGAAAAATCAGATAAGAGAAGGAATATGTGGGAATCTTATATGTTGGACAAAAACTAGGAAGAAATATTAGGATAAGATCAGTCCTGATTTAGACGAAGTAGAGGAACGCGCGAGGTCATTCTAGCTTTACGAGTAATTATAGAAAGAACGATAGAAAAGGTAGAGAGCGTCTATGTGGGATTTGTAGATTTAGAAAAACCTTCGACAATGTAAAATAAAGGAAGATGATCGAAGTGTTCAGAAAGGTAGGGATGAAATATAGAGACAAAAGAAAAAACTGTCATGCTCTGGAAAGGTAAATATAGAACCTCGGAAGATACTCTTAGAAACGTGTGTATGGATTCGGCATTATACTGGTGCGATACCTGGACGGTAGAAGAAGTGAATCGGAAAAGCATTTGAAATGTGGTGCTACAGGCGCTTGGTGAAGATACCGTGGATAAAAAGTCGGCGCTAAATGGGAAAAATTTTCAGTTATAATTTTTTTTTTGAAATTTTAAACCTGGCGGTAAGAAATGGTTGAAAGAAATTTTCAAATGGGCTAAACAAAAGTTGTCACGTGACTTTCATTGAGAATGGGTGTGTAGCCTGAAACATATTTCCGAATTATAATAATAAAATAATCAGAGTTTGTGAATTCATCATGTTCCACCAAGTATACGTAGTGAACAATCAGTTGAGGTGTAGGGTCGCGTCATTACTCCTGAATCGTCACTTCATGATCATCTGTAACTTGTCCAAAGATTTTGCTTTTTATTTTTTACTGACTAAGTATCTCACTCATCCAATTTTGAACCAATAAAATCTCGCCATTTTTGAATATATTGTTATTGTGTTCTAGACTCTATAGGAAATAAAATAACCTGCTTAAAGTGTTTTCAGCCAATGAAGTGTACGTATTTAACAACCTAATTGATCTTATAGTGATCAAATTTTAGGGTTGCATGGGGTACTTTAGGTTGCTCCTTAGCCTCCTAAGTAATTAAATGGACACAGAGCAATTATGTGTAAATCAGGTCAAAATTTATTTCCATTCAAAAATGCACCCCTGAGGCGATATAGCCCTCCAAAGTATCCGCTAAAATTAGGGAAAAATTGATATTTTGGGAAGTGTTTGATTTACAGGTTTCCAATTTGTTACACAACTTTGGCACGTTGCAAGCCTCAACTGATATTAAGATTAAGTTATTTGATATAAGACAAGGTGTTCATTGGGCGTGGGTTACCCCTAAAATTTATCACAACAATTTTATCTATTAATTTTTCAGTAAAAGTGTCATTTCACGTTTTGTAGAATTTAATTTTGAATTTTTTTAACTCTATCTAATTTTAATTAAAACGACGCTTCCCGAAAAAACTAACTTTGGTAAGGTTTTAATAATTTTGTATCAAAACCAAAATCAAAAATGAAATAGCCTGCTTTGACTTTTTCAAATTTTTTCATGTAACAACTTAATTATTGTAATAATTTAAAATAATTGAAAAATTTACATTTAATGAGCAATTTGACATGTTCTTGGTGTTAGGTTTCCGTGAAGGAAACTGTCGGAAAAGTGCCGAAGAATATCATCTGAGATTTCTCATTCGAATTGTACCAAATCGACAAACATGTGCCAATGTCGAAAGACGATTAAGAGAAACGGGAATATTGAAAACAAACAACCGCCAAGGACGTCCTAATTTAATTACTCTACAAGATAAAGAAATTATTTTGGATATAATTGAAGATTAGCCAGAAATAAGCACTAGAAATTTAGCTCGCCAAACGGCACCGTCCAGAACATCAATGACTAGGATTAGTGCACGTAGATTTTAAATTTCATAGAGGAGAGACACCTAGAAAAAATGGACGACAATAGACAAGTGAGGAGAGTGTGGAAGGCAAGACAACAGACGACAAGAGTTAGAGGAAGGCCGAAAGACAACTGGGATAAAGCAGTTGCAAAGATTATGAGATGCAAGGGTAAGACGGTGGTAGAAGCGAGACAGTTAGCGCAAGACAGGAAGAAGTGGTCGACATTATTTGTGCACGGTTAAACTAAGTAGTGATAACACCTACACCGAGAGGTAAAAGGTGACCGGACTATATATATAATTCCCTAATAAGTGGATAAGACGAGGAAATAACTCTCCCCAAAATTGGACACCTCGGTCACCGGACTTCAACCCGTGTGACTTCTTTCTTTGGGGTGCACTGAAGAATAAAGTGGACACTTCGAACAATAGGGAGGTTCGGAGAAAAATAAGATATCTATTTTTGGCATGCAAATGACAGAAAATTGTTATTGTAATTGATTTACGGCGAATTTTTTTTTCAAAAAAAATTTTTTGCTGCGTAATAAGCGAAAAAAATTAGTTTATCACGCCCACATGCTAGTTCGCTTTGTTATTGGTTTGATATCAGAGATTCGTAAGGCGCTCCTCCCATTTCTCTTGAAGTGCCCGTGAAGCGGTACCTATCTCATAACATACTTATTGGGACTATTTCGAGCGTGAATTTTTAAAGTAAGGTGTCAAGGAAACATATAACAAAGACAACATAATCGATATAATGATGCAACAAGGATATAAAAAGTCCGATTCACATAATTTGCCATATTTATGTAGTAGGTAGGTAATTGTTCCGGTAAATGTGGAAATGGTGTGTGATTTTTGCATCTAACCCCAATTTCATTCAACCTCAAAACAGTAGTGCAAAGGCAGAACGGTATAAGTAAAACTAAGTCAACAATTTATTAACTGCACATCATCATAAGGTTCTCAGTCCGAAGACTGGTTGGACGCGTACCTCCATTCTTTTCTATCCTGAGCTAACCTACGCATTTCCCTAAAAGTAGAACATCCTACATCCCTAACTATTTGAGAGCAGTAGTCTAATCTAGGCCTACCCCTACCTCTTTTTATTCCTATCTCTGACTCTAGTATGTCACGAACTATTCCTTCGTGTCTTAGAAGGTGTCCTACCATCCTATCTCTCCTACTCTTTATTGTTTTCCATACCTTTCGCTTTTCCCCAACTCTTTCTAATACTTCCCTATTGCTAACCTTATCTATCCACGGTATCTTCATCATGCGTCTGTAGCACCACATTTCAAACGCTTCTACTCTTTTTCTATCCGCTTCTCCTATTGTCCAAGTTTCGCACCCGTATAATGCCGTACTCCATGCATACGACGTTAAGAGTCTCTTCCTAGTCTCTATATTAACCGTTCTCGAGCATAACAGTTGTTTCTTTTTGTTAAACGCAACTCGGCCCTGCGCCATTCTTTGTTTTATATCTTTAGTGCTCCTACCGTCTTGAGTTATTTTACTTCCTAAGTAGCAGAAATCCGCGACCTCCTCTATCTTCTCATTTCCAATTTGTATTTCCATTTTAGTTCTATTTTCACATCCCCTACATACCAAAATTTTAGTTTTCTTTTTATTGATTTTCATGCCGAAGCCCTGTGTCAAAACTGCTTCCATTTCATTCAAAGCCGCTCCTAATTCTTCTTTACTAGATGCTAACACTGCTATATCATCCGCAAATCTGAGCATGTTAATAGTTTGGCCCTGTACATTGATCCCTGAGGCTGTTCTTTCCTTAACAATATTAATCGCATCTTCGATATATAAGTTGAAAACTAGAGGTGACAATGCACATCCCTGTCTCACTCCCTTCCGGATATCTACTTCCCTTTGTTCCTGCTCACATTCTATAACTGCCTTTTGCTCTTTGTAGAGATTATGTATTATTCTTCTGTCCTTGTATTTCATCCCTACCTTTCTCAGCACTTCGAACATCTTCCCCCATTTTACGTTGTCGAAGGCTTTTTCTAAATCTACAAATCCTATATAGACGCTCTTTCTCTTTTCTATCGTTTTTTCTATAATTACTCGTAAAGCTAGAATGGCCTCGCGCGTTCCTCTATTTCGTCTAAATCCGAACTGATCTTCTCCTAATATTTCTTCCGCCTTTTTCTCCATCCTTCTTTGCACAATTCTAGTTAAAATTTTTGACGCATGGGAAGTTAAACTGATAGTTCTAAAATTTTCGCATCTATCCGCGCCTTTTCTTTTTGGCAAAGCTACTATGATGTTCCGTTTGTAATCTTCTGGAATCTCGCCTGTCAGGTATATGCGACTAACTAATTTAAATAACTGTACATGCCTTTTATAATTCAGTATAAGTAGGTATGTAGATTGTAGATACCTGCTTACTTCTGTTTATAAAATGGGTACCTACTACCTACCTATATTCTCTAATACAATACAATACATACCTACTCATTTATGTAGGTATATATACCTAAGTGATTGACAAGTTATCAAGTTAACAGTTTTATAACGGATTGGAAATTAAAAAAAAAACGGAAACAAATACAACTCCCGCGAATCAAAAAACTACGCTACGTATAGGTACTAGGTACTTGTTTAACAAAAAGAAGCATCTGCTATATTCTGGAACGGTTAATGTAGAAACTCGGAAGAGACTCTTAAAGACGCATGTATGGAGTACGAAATTATACCTAAAGGTGCGAAAGAGTAGAAGCGTTTGAAATGTGATCCTACAAACGGGTGTTGAAGATACCGTGGATAGACAAGTTACCAATAAGGAGGAATTAGAAAGATTTGGGGAAAATAGAAAAGTATGGAAGACAATAAAGAATAGGGGATAGGATCGTAGGATGGTAGGACACCTTCTGAGACACAAAGGAATAGTTCGCGACATACTAGAGTCAGAGATAGGAATAAAGAGGTAGAGGTTGGAGCAGATTAGACTACTGCTCTCAAATAGTTGGGGATGTAGAATGTTCTACTTTTACGGAAATGCGTAGGCTAGCTCAGGGAAAGGATGGAGGTACGCGTCCTACCAGTCTTCAAAAGAGAACTTTATGATGACGTACTATTTAATTATTATTGTAAAATAGTTAATAAAATTTCCTTTGTTAGATCAGGGAGGGAACGCTACGGCGATTCAGTATTTGGCTCCGTCATGCTCCTAGCATCCTGTTTCCAATTATGCTAACCGTATCACGTTACCAAGTACCAAGGGGTCCCAGAAAATTGTCGATAAATTACATTATGTTCGATTTTATTTAGAGTGGCTGCAATGGGGCAGCCGATAATTTTATAAACTTTTGCAATGATAAACTAACTCGCGAAAATATCGATAATGCTGACCGATTTTCCTTCTGGCTCCAACGAACCACTTTTTCCGTTTTATTGGTGTGCTGTACGATGTATTAGTCTGGGTACAAAACAGAAAACACCAGTTAGAACCAGTTAATAATATTTAACAATTTAACTACACATGCATATGCATAATACTTATGGGACTGCTGCGCGCTGAAGCTGGGACTTGTACGTTATACTATGTTCTGACGTCACGCGGCCTACTCTCGCTGCAAGGTACGATTTCTAGCCTCGCACCGACGGAAAACTTTGCAACGGCTTCACAGGCGAAGGAATTTTTTTTTAACAAAAATTAACAACATAACAGCCTTCGGTGTAATAAACTCTATCAATTTTAATGAAATTTGAAAATTACCGAACCTGCCTATTACTTTGATTTCAATAACCACCCTGTGTACAAATGACACCAGCGTTTGACAACGTTGATAATAATATGTAATTGATTGAGCATTTCTGGTATGAATAGAAAAAAGCTGAGGGTAAAATCGAATCTCTTATGATAATTAAGTACACATGAGTTTATTGTGTAGGTATTAAGAGTTTAGAGCAGATATATTTTCAGATTGACCTACACAACTTTTGACAACGAGGGTGAGCTTCATATAAACGTATTTATAAAAATTGAATGTCTCTAGCGTCCACGATAATGTGGCCCTGCCTTGCACTTTAATTGGTGCTGCCCTCAACTGGTTCAAACTCAATTTAGATGCTAATGCATCGGCGAAAACCATAAGCTCTTTACAAATCTAGGTATTTACGGTACCTATGCACATTTTGTCTTAGGAATTACTTAGAGCCGGCCATGAAATGTACAGGAATTTCAAGACTTTATGCTTATTATGTAATACTGAAATTTCATGTCGCATTGTTCGCTGGTGCGAAGCCTGAAAACTCTCAAGTTTATGTCGATAGGGACCTACATAGGAATACTCCGTTAACTATACGCATTTTACGAATTCTGGTTATGAGGTTATGACTAGCTGTTTTCTGAATTTCATTGCGCTTTTAACTTTACATCCAATTGAAGTTCCTCAAAAAATTATACCTAGCTGCAATTTATTGCAGTTTGTATTTAACTGATGACATCTGTTAAGTATAATTGAAACATTTTTCTGGGGCTGGTTTCAGTAGTGATAAAACGCCCGGTATATGTAGTAATCAATTGCAGTAGTATCTTCTTTGGTGGTCACTGAGGCGCGCTCAGCAGGGTTCGGAATAATTAATTAACAAAGTGATTTTTAATTTCGATTTCGTTTAATGATCGATGTTTAGTTTCGCTTGTAAAAAACAATGTTAATGACGTAAAGAAAACATTGTAATTAGCCGGCACCTCTAGGTTCGGAATGCGATAGAGATAATTTAAGCAAATGAATAGGCAGATCGGCTCGATCAAGATTAGAGCCAGGAAATAATACAGTAATAAGAGATCCCATCGTCGCGGTTTCTTTAGAAACTTGAACGTTTAAGCGCTAAAAGGTTGGCTATAGTGACACGACCAAACCTAATTCGCTGTAAATTTAAAGCTAATAACAAATCATAAGGTATTTTGTGCCGTTATGACGATATCACATGAACGGGATCCTTTAGATGAGTCTATAGTCTACTGATAGTTGCCCGAACAACTTTCACCGAATATTTCGAAAATTTCGATAGTGGATTTTATCTACGCAAATTCAAAAGCCATCTGTTGGCCCGCATTTTTTTACAATGCTCCTGTATCAAATTTAGGAATCTTTATGCCTTTAACGGACTCTTTCAAAGATTGATGGTAGAATTACCACAATAATGGTGTTTTTTCAGTTTTTGAGTTAGACTTGACACATCAGATGTGCATCAATCTTTAACGTCTGTTTTTTGGAAGTGGTTCACTTAAATAAAAAGCAGTTAATAACTGTCGCAGACATGAAGATTTCATCAGATAATATTAAGTTATGCTTACATTTACCTCCATGTAAAATATAATTAAAAATAAAAAATAAAAATATATAAAAATAAAATATATTATTATATAAATAATTAGTAAGAAAGGTTTTCAATGGGATCCGAACTAACGACCTCCCAGTATGAGTTGGTTGCTATGACCACCTGAAGTTACGGTCGGCAGCCAGCACCTCACCCAGCACCCCACGCTGATTATTAAAACTAGATAATTACAATTTGTTTTGGTGACTGCGGGTGACTGAGTTTTTTCTAAGTGGATGGTGAAGAATTAAAGTAGAAATTAATTCTACAAGTAATTGTAATAATTTTATGAAAAATTTGGGGTCCTTAACCTTGACCGACATATGTATTTTTTCTTTTACAGAGATAGTTCATAAAGACAGTAACTATTATACTTAAATAAGGAACAAAGATTTACTTGTACAGGGTGTCCTATTTTCGTTGTGATTTGGGGGTTTCTCATAGAAGCAGCAGAGATAGAGCCTTGGGGTGTCGTACGTATATTTTTTCTTTTAAAAATGCCCAAGCAAAAAATTCTAATATACTCAGATCAGGTGATCTTGCAGGCCACAATATAGGTCCATTTGTACCCAACCATCTACCCGGAAAATGATTTTCTAAATAATTTCTAACTATGCAGAATTATGTGCAGGGGCACCATCTTGTTAGAAATATACCCTGTTTAAGTTTATTAACGGAACATTTTCCATTATCGCCTCTACGTTAATATTCAATAAATTAATGTATCTTAATTTCGTTAAGTTTCCATCAAGAATTTGGTATGCTATTTGAAACCCAAAATAAAACACGAAAGGTTAAATCCAAATCGTCCTTGCCTCTGACCTTCAAAAGTTTGGTGCTGATTTGTATCAGACCAGTGACGCACATTATGCCTGTTAAATAATCCTATACGCCGCTTATGTGAGTTTCATCTGTCCGAATGACAGACCGCCCAAATTCTGGGTTTTCTTGAAATTTATTTATGTAAGTACCACCTACAAGAATTAAGCCTTCTTTCTTGATCTCCCGGGAGGAGATGGTGAATAATTTGAATTTTATATGGCCTGAAACTAGTTTTCTGAAATTGAACGAAAAAGCATTGTTTGGATTTGGCTTGCTTGGGAATTCCACCATTCTGAAACATTTCTGGATAGCTGCCAATGTGGTAATACGTTGACGTTGTCTAACTCTCTTGGTATACTGGCAAACTTATAAAAAATAAAACATATGTTATTATAATTTACGCCTTTCAAAGCCGACTGCATATACAACCCATCCATAGAAATGACGACAAATCCCTTATGGGCTTGTAATTAACCCCACACGTAAAGCAGAAAAAAATCCGCCTGGAAGCGATGGAACTCTTTTACACATCTAAACGCCTTTGTTTTTGTTAAGTGATTCGCACGAATGAGGCAAGTTATGTCATATTAAAACGCGAAATAATAATTGCACGAGTGTATATTCTAATGTTGATGGTCAGTTGATTGCGATGTTGAGCTCGGGGCGTTTATTCTCGCATTCCTCACCCTCAACGCTCCGTTTCCCATAGCGATGATCCGAACGTTCGTTACAGGAAATACCTAGCGCCCTGTGGAGAACGTGCATTTGCAGAGGCTACCGTTTCATGTTCAAGTCGTCCACCTATAACCCCATGCCCGACTTGGTATTTAATAACTGTTTATTCTTGATATTTAAGAGGCATTAAAAGATTCACGATTAAGGAGGATCTAAACTTCCGCGCGCTATATTTTTCACCCTCAAATTATTTCTAGGCAAATAAAGTCAAAGTGGCGTCTGCCGTCATGTAATAAACTGAATTACCTAGGTACTTCTTGTTCCCAGAATTGCTGGGCTTGCTATAAGAAATCGAATATAAATAAATAGCGACGATTCTGAGAATCGCGTTGCGTGTAACGAACGAAAGTAGGAAGTGCATATGGCTGGATGTCGTGGCGGTCATATGCGACCGCGCGACCTGCAGCTTACCCCCATCGGGTCATGCGACCTGGTGCACTCCCACACATGGTGCTACTAACGGGCATCGCGCTTCCATTAATGAGACTCCTTCACACGCTTGCGAGATGCGTATCGGCCACCTATTGTTGTCCAGATTAATGTGCCTCTCTCGCCTTCCGATGGAATTAACTTACAAAACTAATAAAGTTCGCCAATTTAGAGCATCTTAGCATATAATGGGACTGGGGAACGCCCGACGCCGGATCACTTCATTTAACAAACGGGAGAATCAGGATGAATCCTTCCCCATTTGAAATAGTCTACATTGCATTACTGAACGACTGATCCAGAGGGTCGATTTTCCTCAAACTCTGTTTGGGTAAGGGAGTTAAGGGTTTAAGAAACAGTAAAGCTTGAGATATAGATTGATTGCAGGCAGAAGTTAATAATATAGGTGTTCGGAATTATTTCAATAAAATTTATGGAATATTGAGACAGGCCAGTATTTCACCAATTTGCATATAAGTGGCATGAGATTTGCTCTCACTTATACTTGCTTCATGTAATCATTTATATGCAGACAACTTGGCATTTGGCATTATACAGGGCGGTCCAAAATTAGCGTGCAATATTTTACCAGTGTGTTCTGTGGTCAAAATTAAGACAGGAAATTCCTATAATCGTATACCGAAATTATGCTTCCCAACTTAGCTATAGCTTTCTAAAAGCGAAGGCCTGAAGACGTTTTCTTCTAAGTATCTTCGAAACAAGTCCAGTTAAAATTATGAAATTTGATGGAATGTGTAAGTACCAAATGCTGAATCTTTTGGTGTAAACATAATTTTTAAAATTTAACAGGGGCGTCTCAAGTCTGGGGGTGGAGGAGGTAAGATTTACCCCAACTTTTTTCAGAGCATGTCATTTTCAATTTTTCCATAAAAATTCGCAACTTCAGTTTTTTGCAAACAAAATGTGCTCCTGTTTCGTTTTGATAGGAGGCACCGTTATCGAGCACAATCGATTCAAAAATTTCGCTGCATGCCCAAAAAATTCCTACGAGAAGTGGAGAATTTCGTTTGTATACTTAAACGAGACAGGAGAATATTTTTTTGCAAAAAAACCCCGAAGTTGCAAATTTTTACGGAAAGATTGAAAACGACATGCTCTAAAAAAAGTTGTGGTAAATCTTACCTCCGCCACCCCCAGTATATTTACAGCAAAAGATTCAGCGTTTGGTACTTACATATTCCATTGAATTTCATGATTTTAACTGGACTTGTTTCGAAGATATTTAGAAGAAAACGTCCTCAGGTTTTCTCTTTTGGGAAGCTAATAGCTCCCTTGCGAAGCATATTTCGGTATATGCTTATAGGATCATTTTGTCTTATTTTTAGCCACAGAACACGCTGGTAAAATATTGCACGCTCATTTCGGGCCACCCTGTATATTTTTGTGCCCCACCACTGCCTACTGTATTAATTGCTTTGCCTCCGTATCGGCGCCGTACGTCGTACTGATGATTTCCGACAGGACGAATTTAGTGACATGCGATTGCTGTTTCTGTCAGTAGATCACGATTTCTTGAAGCATGAATAGGACACCCTATACCTATATGTCGAAAAAAATACGATTTTCGGGAAATGATTTAGAGAAACCTACTTTAGTTTTTCAGCTGATTAAAATTAAAACATCCATTTCTAATACACTATTATACAGTATGACCCCGTAAGGGATTCTTAAATTTTAAGCATCACTTACGTTTAACCAGCAATGAGACAGACAATGGGGACTTATTAATCAACAATAAAAGTCAAATGAATGGAACTATCTCTGGCGTGATGGCGATAACCTGACAAACTCTTTGTCCAAAAAATAAAACAAAATCATCATAACGAAAAATAACCGTTGTAAGCCGCGAACCCCTAGCCTCACGTGTTTATTAAACGACGCATTGTCCTCCGAGCCACTGAAGGTGTTTACGATCAGACGGCAACCTAACAGATTTTTCGTTCGGAAGAAAAAACGAAATCATTGTAACAAAAATTAACCGCAGTGTGTCGCGAACTCCAAGCCTTGTGTATTCATCGAACGACGCAATATCCACTGTGCCATTTCAGATGTTGACGAATTCGCATAAAAAATGTGTATTTAAGTACTGGCTTTCTTGAGAATCCGTTTCTGTGCTAGTTGAACGTGAAGAATGCTCAAATATTGCCCGGATGCGTGTGCGGATGCGTGTGCTATCGCAGATTGGCAAATGCCGAACTTAGCTTAGTTTCGTATCGGACGACCGTGGTCGCAGATGTACGGCAAATGAGTGGATGTCTGTCTCGAGTGATGGCGATCCCCTAGCTGTCCTTTTGGACCCGACCGATTTTTTGTTCAAAAAAAAGAGAAATCATCATAACAAAAAAGAACTACTGCGAGGTGCGAACCCTCAACGTTGCGACTTGGGAGACTGACACATCGACCACTGAGCCACGAAGGTGTACTGCCAAAAAAGCTTACGAAAATAGTATATAAGTAGAAAATACGTCCGTTGCTGTAAGTCGACAGTTGGGAATGCGATACAAATATGCTCCCCGGATGGATTTTACTATACTTGCAATAGCATATTACATTATAAGACCGTTATATAGGGTTTAACATGCGAGCATGGAAGTTAACGGAGCTGTTTTTTTTATATGCCACTGTATTGGTGGCGATTGTTGAAATAATAAACGTATCAGTAAAAATCAAAATATATCGGTAAAAGTTTTTACCAGTCTAGCATGTTATGAACATTTTTACCAATAAAAGGTGTTTATTGTTAAACAGTATTTACAGTGAAGGATAACAAACTTTTTTATTTCCATTTTTAGATGAAAAGTCATCCGACATAAAAAGTTTTGCTTGTTCTGAGAAGTCCTTGGCCATAGTCAGAATTTCTAAATAACGTACAGGGTGTTAAGAAATAAGGAAACGTGAAATTGTGCCAAGAGTTTTAACCCATCTTTTCGAAGTGCTTCGGTACGGTATCTAGTAGATATTAGCAATGCAAATAATATCAAAATCAGCAAACATGGAGCCCTCCCATGGGTATATGAGTGTCGCAAATACAGGCTTATATTGTCAATTGCGAAATGCCGAATGTAGATTGCGTTCACAAGTCATTTACTTCTGTATAGTATGCAGAAATTGCAGCTCGGCGTGCACTGCAATCGGTCTATGATTCGTTAATTAGCTTGGAGCACTGCTGATAAACCGAATCTAGAACAGTTCGAACTTCACGAACATTTATAGTTATAGATTTATTATAGTGTAGTCCGGGAAAAATCAAGCGGACAATTACAGCCCAATTAGCGTCGACCGTGATCGTAATAGTGGTTAAAGTAACGGACTTGGTAGTCTGTGTTCATCCAAATATTCAACATTCCGACTGCAGGCATGGGAAATCGTAAAACAGCGGTTTTGACTGACATTCGTCGGTTGAGAAATTTTCTTCCTGCGCTGCGATTTGGGCTTTTGGCCTTTGGCTAAATGAATCTTCAAGTTTTGATTTTGTTTTTATCGCTACAAATCTTCCTAAGAGCATCGACCCATACAAGCTAAAACACTGTAATTGTGAATTCTGGGAATTTTAATTATTCTTGTATGTCGAGAAAAGATGTTTTAGGAATGCTTCGGTTATTGTGTGTCTGAAGACAATAGTGAAATACCCAGGAAGCAAATAACTAAACAAAACCAAAAGTTCATCCAGTCGGCTAGGCGTACAACTTTGACATGTTACTTTCGATTGTTTCGGTCCGCAATCTTGGCAGACAGGTGCCTTGGTGTATCGCGTGAAATTTCCACCTGTTTTTTCGCCATCTTAAAAAAGTCAACCGTATGATGGACTTATTTATATGACAACCTGTTCTGCGAGAAATTTATTGCGTGCTCTTGACCTCTCGAAGTAGTAAACACCCCTACCATTAATGCTTTTCATGTCACTTTTTTGTTCCGATCTACCGTGATTACGAACCGATCTGTCGGGATAAATCTGATATGTCATGTGTTCTGCATCTCCGGCAGCATTTATAGATTTTTTACGTCCGCGAGGCGTCAAAGTAAATACAATAAAACGATTTGAGATGCTAAGCTGTTTATAGATGCTATTTGCATGTTGTTTTTTGTCGGCTAAATAGCTGCTTTAGATGCTTTCACTTGTTTATGTTTGACAGGCGCGCGGATCATTGTAAAACTATGGCATTTGAATCGAGCTGGTTAGCAGAGGCTCGTTCAATCATACATACTCTTTTTCTTATTGCACTTACGAGTAAGATGTTACAACATTTAGTATCAGGCTATTTTCTGAACTCCTTTGAATAAGGTCTTGTAGTCCAAAATTTTATTAAAATTTTAATTGTATATAAATAATTTCTTTCTGAAACTACAAAAACAAGATCATAAGGCATACATGTACAACAAGATAAAATTTTCAGTTTGCGAAATCTTTGAAAAACGAACACCTAGTTCCCAGCAACAGCTAGCGAGAGACAGACGAGAAATGATAAGTATTTTTCGAAGTTTATGACAAATGTAGAAGGTGTTTGAAAATTAAATATCTTGAGTTTGAATAGAGATGTAAGAGTAATATGAAGAAGGATCTAGAAGCAAACGCATCAGAGTTAAAACTCTATAAACAGGGCGTCCCATAATTTTATGTGCACAGATACTTTGAAAAGACGAAGTAAATTTCTCAATCCCTCATTAGAAATGAGCTTAGCCACGCTGACTACCCGAGTTGGCGAGGGGAGCTGGTTGTTTTGTCTTTATGAAGCTCTCTTTTATCAATGGACTGTGGACCTTCTTTGTTGGTGAACCACGTATACGTTTATGGGTTCTTTTCTTTATATATATATTTTTTTAATTATTGGTGCCAAATGTTTTGTATAAATTTATTTCACCAAATTAATAAATTTTTATATTTTTAGTTAAGAAATCTGCTCTGGCCGAATTTTGAGACACCGAGTATGATTATGTAAATGGACACACTGTATAATACTATTTCAATCATAACTCCTTAGTTTCTATATAGTACGGAATCTGAAGGTCGAAAATCGATCAAGGGGTGTCAACTCGAAGATATAGTTTTAAAAAAATAAGGGCAACGTGAGAAATCGTTATGCGCATTCGTGTCTAGAAGGGCGCAAAAGTCCGGGATTGCAAAAAGCCAAAAAAAAATATTTTGTAATTTTTTTTGGGGAATTCAAAAGTGTGGATTTTTTTAAATCGTATTTGCGAGCGTGATATTTGACGTACAGTAATAATTTTTACATAAATAGAAAGCTTATTCTCTGCACTTTCCGCTGGTACCAAGCCCGTTTTTATATTATTGTTAATAAAACCTATACAAATTGTTTAATTAGAGAATGTACAAAAAGTGCATTGCAAACTTCTGCATCGAGGGAATTTCCTAAACTATTATAGTCAGCTGCATACATGTATCGTATCGAATGTTCCGAAAAGAATGTGGAAAATTTTGGTGAAACAATCATTTCAATAACGTTTTTGTAGCAAAAGTTATAAATATTTATTTACAGCGTACCGCTGCCCGCTGTCGCCGGGCAAACCCCGACGCAGTTCAGTTCCTGTCCCCATCATGCCTCGCATCATGCTCACGTCCATCTCTTGTTAATCTGTGCGTTATCGCGTAAGTCTGCCTCTTTCTCACTAGCAGAATGTGTGACAAGAAATAAATTTTCGTCTTCGGTCAGCCTAAATACTCTAATTGTAAAGTATAAAATAAACTACAAATTATTACATGTATCATGATGAATTCAAATCAAAGAGTTGTGGATCCGTAGATTTGATCTGTCTATACCAATTCATGTTGTTATTAGAGAACTATCGCAAAATACTGGTTTACTATTGACTGCATATGTTTTAAGTGGATGCGACATAGTAAGCTTCATTTTCAAGAAAATTGAAAATTTAAATAAACTGAGAGCTCACTTGTTTCACAATTGCAAATCCGACATTCGAAATTTACTACCAACAGAAGATGCCTTTCATCAACCAGTTTATTCTCGAGCTTATAGTTTGGAAAAATTCAACAACTTTTAATCCTGTTATCCGTAACCCCGAAAACTTCTGATGGATTTTCAAAGATAACATATACCTACATACCAAAGTTAATAACAATAAGTATTAGGCCGCAAATAGAAACAAATGACAATGTATTCGGCAAATGTAAAGGTGGGTAATTGTTCAAGAGATTGTAATTGTAGCAGATATAAATTGCAGAATCGGTTGTTATTGTGAAGGAATGTGTGATTAGTACTCCGTATATTGACAATTTTTATAACTGATTTCAGCGCCCTTCGTATTAATATAAAATTGTAAATTGTCTGTTGGAAATCAGGAAGATCCATCATGTGCGAGCCCCCAGCGTGGGACATTTTACAAATGGCAGGTCTTCAAAAATGAAAAAGAAAAAAGTTAACCTAAATCTTTTCAGTGCCCCTGTCATTTGATTACATCAATTTATTAATTAAATCATGAACAAGAAAATATCTGAGGCAGAGATCCTGTACAGCTTCAGATCAGTGGCAGACGTTTTAAATATGTTTAGAAAAGTAGCTCTAATTAGTCATTTCAGCTCGTTTGAATCTAAGTAGGCCTATATTCCAAACACTTTCAAAACCTCTGCCTCTGCTCAGGGACTGCTCAGAACCTCTACCTCGGATATATTGTCGTTTTCTATGATTTAATAAGTTGAATCATAAGGCAGAGGCGTTGAAAAGATTTAGGTTAACTTATTATTTCTTTTAAATTTTTAAGATATGCCAATTGTAAAATATCCGACGCGGGGTGGGCAAGGTCAATTTTCCTGTTTGCCATCACACAAACTACCTAATTTACAACCTCTTCCACACGCTAGAATCATTTTAAAATTGATGTCGCCATCCGTCGTACTAGATCGGTGATAATATGTAAATGTTGTTCCAAATTTATATTTTAGTTACCTATGTAAAAAGTTGCAGTTTATGTTTATTAATCATAATACGTGTAATAATATGTAGGTTATTTTATACGTTACAATTAAAGTATTTAGGCTGACCGAAGACGAAAATTTATTTCTTGTCACACATTCTACTAGTGAGAAAGAGACAGACTTACGCGATAACGCACAGATTAACAAGAGACGGACGTGAGCATGATGCGAGGCATGATAGGGATAGGAACTGAACTGCGTCGGGGTTTGCCCGGCGACAGCGGGCAGCGGTACGCTGTAAATAAATATTTATAACTTTTGCTACAAAAACGTTATTGAAATGATTGTTTCACCAAAATTTTCCACATTCTTTTCGGAACATTCGATACGATACATGTATGCAGCTGACTATAATAGTTAGGAAATTCCCTCGATGCTGAAGTTTGCAATGCACTTTTTGTACATTCTCTAATTAAACAATTTATATAGGTTTTATTAACAATAATATAAAACGGGCTTGGTACCAGCGGAAAGTGCAGAGAATAAGCTTTCTATTTATGTAAAAATTATTACTGTACGACAAATATTACGCTCGCAAATACGATTCAAAAAAAAATTCAACACTTTCGAATTCGCAAGAAAAAATTACAAAATATTTTTTTTTGGCTTTTTGCAATCCCGGACTTTTGCGCCCCTAGACACGAATGCACATAACGATTTCCCATGTTGCCCTTATTTTTTTAAAACTATATCTTTGAGTTGACAGTTCACCATTTTAGAAGCGTCTTTTGGAGAGTCAGATTCCCCACTAATACATAGTGTCCGAATTTAGAGGCGTCAGCATGGACAACTTGGGTTTATTTAAGATACAAATTTACAAGCAAATTTTAAGATTTTGTGATATCCGAAGAAAACAAAAAATTGCAAATTTATTTTTATCCATAGTTTTTGTTATTTATTTTATTTTCAGTTCGATCTTTATTTTTCTGAAAATTAAAAGCAAGCTATCGAACGTGCAATTAAAACTTAATAATTAAAACAGCGATGTTTATTGCTACTGAGGAAAATTTTCAGGGTTAATGAGGTGGCCCAAAAACTGACACGGTTGATCGCGGTTTTTCTCCTGAAAAACGCAATTTACGGTATCTAACATGAAAATGGGGTACATCACCAATACCGTTGTTGTAAGTGAAGAACTTCTAAGTAACACTTTGCTGCATTAACCTGAATAACTATTTTCTATAAGAAAATGTTCTGCTATATGGATAGTTACCGGTGGAAAGGCACTTAAAAATAACGTAACTAGATATCGAAATTTGTGCTTGTTCTGCAGCCTTTTATACCTTTCAGCGACCAAGTTAAGAAGTAACTAGCTACCGAAGGGATCAACTTGATGGAGTAAATGATGACACTTGTAACCACATATTAGCGATCCCCAGGCCCCCGCGGGACCCCGGGCGAGATTCTCTCAAATTAAATTCATAATAATGATCACGAATCACCGCGAGCTTCACAAACTAAAATAATAATGGTGCACGTAGTATCTCCGAGCGAATATTTCCGCATCGGAAAGTTTATTGCAATGAGCAAAATTGAACGAAACTGTGACTTGAGTAACCTACATCTGGGGTTAAATTTAAGTGTGCTTTGCACGAGCTGAACTTTGCCACCGCTCCGAGTGCTGTTTGCAGTATCCGCAGACGGTTTTAAAAAGACCTTATACGGCAAGCCGTTTGATGGGATCGGACAGGTTGAGGACAGGACGCTATATAGGTTGCGAGCCATCATAAAACAAAGTGCAGCTTCTCGGAATTTTTCAGAAAAAAATTAGTGAGAATCGGCGGACATGGCGCGATCACGATGCTCCTTTCAGCGCTTTGGAATCATTCATCTCAATGCAAAATATTCTATCACCAAGTACTCTGAGTATTGAACTGTTTATTTTGTATACCTACATGACTAAAAATTATCCGGATTTTTGTCAATTTTATTTACTTACTCTTTGGTTTTTCATCAATAACGCATTATTAATTAACGAGGAATTTTAATGGAATTTGTGTCAGTTTTATTTATTTTGCACTTTCTTCTATATTTTTGTATACTTTAGGTGTTGGTTTTGTTCAATTTAATCTACCGGTATTTCTGCAATTTTAATAGATATTAGAAAATTTGTGTTTATTATTTTATTTTTGGCTGTTTCCTGTTTGTTAAGTTTTTGGGTTATTTCTATATTTTCGCGTACCTGTATTCTTTCGTGAACTTCAAATATAGTTTTATACCAATTTAAAAATTTGTGTGATTTTATTGTTATTTCAAATACTTTGCATTTTTTACATTTTTTGGTGATTGCTTCGTAAAGACCTAGTTATCTTATTTCGCAGCGAGCAGACAGCTATTTTATCGTAAGGCGGCGCAACGTCACTTGTAACACAATTAACCCGGTTCGCGGGCGCTGATTTTGCGGTTCTTAATGAGCATTATGAAGCGACGTGACGGTAAATAAATTTCCCTTTTAATTCGCTTACTGAAAGCAAGTTACTCAGCCGTCCGCAGGTGCAGCAGCCGATGAGTGACGGCGACGTAACAGTAAACCAGTTCAACTTAAACTAACTACGTAACAGTCTCTGAAATAATTTCGAACACCACGGTAGATCACTAGAGCCTTGAAAAATCCGGCAGCGGCAAACCGGAAAGGCGGGCGCCTCGCGGAACGGATCATTGCACCTACCTGCTAGTTTCCGTGTTCGAGATAGCTGCGCGGCCGGGAACCTTGGATGACACTGACACTGACGCTGCTCGTCCTTGGCCTTGTCTTTGCGGTGCGTTCACGGTCACAACCACCACAGAAATGCTTTGGCGATCGACGAACTGCTTCTTTTCCTGTGTCTTGAGTCCGCAAGAGTACAGCGGTAGTGGGGCCGTACCACTACTCGTCCGCGGCAGGTGGAACATCACATATTTATAACTCGCGAAGACTATCATTGGTCGATGGCACTAGGTGCTCTTCGGTTATTGCAACGTTCGGTCCTGGTTTTCCTTCTTCACTCTTTCTGTTGCTGGAATTAGCACTTGAGGCTAAAAGCAAAAGTTATTATAGGTTCCGCTATTGTCTTCCACTAGCTGCCGTGGCCGAGCGCTTCCCACTTAATCATTAACAGCAGCAGAAAGAATCCGGGGTTTCTTCTCAGCACCCATTCAATCTTCAGGGAAGCAACAGCTTTATGTCGATGTTTTAGCGTTACAGGAAAGTACGTGCCTTGCTTTGCTTGAAACCAACTAAATAACGTCCTATACAGGGTGTTTCAGGAGGAATGGTACATACTTCAATATGTTTTAGTACCGTTCATTTTCAACAAAAAAGTTCATATGAACAGGTGTCCAATTCCCAATGGCTGCTGAGATACAGCAAGTCTGGGGGTGGGATTTTAAAATCTACACTTTATTTTGTATATCAATCTAGTTGTCAGAATTAATGAAGTAATAAATTCGTTTATGCAGTAATTCAGCTGGCTGTAACTCAGTAACCATTGAGAATTGGACACGTGTTTATATGAACTTTTTTGTTCAAAATGAGCGATACTATAACATACTGAAGAAGTATGTACCATTTCTCCTGAAACACCCTGTATATGTATGTTGAAATTGACTAGAGTTTCGAAAAATTTCTTGCCGCCTTTAAAAAATTTAAAATGGAATGTGACAAGACATTTTTAGAAGCTCGAGGCACATAGAATATTGTGACTCTAATAGACGAGAGGCGAAAATATAAAAATAGGCTAGATGAAGGAGGGAAACAAAGGTATATAAGGCGGTCAAGTGGGAAATTATTCGGAAATGTAGGAAAGCGAAAGAACAGTGGAAAGTGGATTGATAAAAAAACGCAAAGACAAAGCGGAGAAAATAATTAGAAGAAAACTCAGAGAAATTGGATCTAGCAGTAAGAACATTAGAAACGAGACAGGAAACATCTTAATCGGAAGAGAGGAAAAGGCAGATAGGTGGAAGAAATATTTGGGAACCTTATATGCGGGACAAGAACTAGGAGGTATATTAGAAAAGAAAATCAGACGAAGTATAAGAAAGCCCAAGGCCGTTTTAGCTTTACGAGTAACTATAGAAAAAACAATAGAAAAGTGAAAGAGCGCCTATATGGGATTTGTAGATTCAGAAAAAGCCTTCGACAACGTAAAATGGGGGAAGATGTTCGAAGTGCTCAGAAAAGTAGGGATGAAATTAGGGACCGAAGAATAATACATAGGTAATCTCTAGAAAGAGAAAACGGCTGTTATAGATATCCTTAAGGAAGTTAGACAAGGATGTGCGTTGTCACCTCTAATTTTCAACTTCTACAGGTTGAGTCAGTTTTTTGTAAAACGACTTTAGTAGTAGATAGAAGACCGTCCCTCAAGAAAATTACCAATTGGTCTATATCTTTTTCAATAAAAATACTCAGAGGTACCCTTCCATCTACGCCACTGGAAACTTTGAACGATATGTTTCAATGTTAGACTATCTGTACTCAAGTACTAAGTCTTTTGCCGCAATATCAGGATTTTCGTTCAAACAATTATTTTTATATTAAGCAAAAGTTAAACGAAAATGTGTATTTCAACACTCTATATCTCACAAATGAGACATTCTAAGACCTATGTTTATAGAAAGTTTTTTTTTCACAGAAGGTCATCGATCAATTGCTGAAGTCCTGCTTTAATAAACTGAGTCACCCTATGTACCGAAGATGCGATTAATGTCGTTAAGGGCAGAACAGCCTCGGAGATTAATATATACAGGGCCAAACTATTAACAGGGTCAGATTCGCGGATGATATGGCAGTGTTAGCATCCAGCAAAGAAGAATTAGGAAGGGCTCTGAACGAAATGGAAGCAGTTTTGACATAGGGTTATGGCATGAAAATCAATAAACGAAAACCAACATTTTGGTATGTAGGGACGAGAAAAAAGGAAATGGGAAGATCCAGGAAGTCGCGAATCAAGTAATTTGGGACAATGGAACAGTTATCTGCATAAGCGGGTGTCACCAGATCATGGTCCACGAAATTGAGATCTATGCGTTCCAAATTTTTGTGTGATGTCTTGCTGTGTTGTTATTTCTATTACTGGGTCTAGGTTAGAAACGAAAAATAATTAATTCATATTCCTTAATGGCGAATCTAGCCTTCTGCCACAGTTATTGCCGTAATAATTTAACCTCTTTTTGATTCAAAAGGATCAATTGTTGGGGAATTCTGCGCCATTTATCATCTCTTTATTCATTGACTGGAACGTATTCATGAATAAAACAATCTTATCTTAATTTCAAACGTGTGAGCATTAGTTTATCCAGAGGACTACGATAACTGTTACTCTATCAGATAAACCTACGTAAGGAAGGCGTAAACTGCGCGCAGAATTGGTACACCCCGAGGCAGCGTGTTTATTTCAATGATAAATTGACAAAGTTCCTACCCATCGTATTTTTAGCCATCCGAGATCAGTAACCTTTGTTCCGACTGTTTTTTGCACATAGTCTGCGATTATATTTCGGTTAATTATCGGAATACAACTTCGCTATCAATCATTATATTTACATATAGTCCTTTAATCGCTACATATAACGCTTAGCATTCATCTCTGATTGCGTTACAACTTACAAATCGTATTAGGTTTATAGAATGAACGTCTCGATAATGATGCGGTTACGGTTTAAGGCTGTTCTAACATCATAGAACAGTTGCTGTTTGTGTAACTATATTTGTTTTTAGGATCTTGTGTGGCATGAACTATGAATTTGGTTGAGGCATAACGGCAATTAATTGAGGATGATTTTCTTGGCAATTTCGTTGTATATTGGTTATCTAATTGGATTATTACATAAATAATTAAAATAATTTTTGACTTTTGGCTAGTTTTGTCTATTTATAGTCTTAAAAAATTATAAGAGTTGTTTTACGGTTATAAAAAGTGAAGTGGTTCTATTAAAAATTAAACATAGTGTAACGTAATTCGTATTTACACAATTTATTTACATGAAATTTTAGAATCAACAATAAGCAGCGAAATATACAAGCAACAAACAAACAACAAGCAATAACAATTAAATAACTACCAGCAAACAATTGAAGAATACGCAAACTGCTAACTAACCTAGCCTAAACAATCCACAGTACACAAACCAGCAGTCAGAACTTCTCTACAACTTCTCTTACAACTTCTCTTACAAACAACGATTAATCATGTCCGAAAACGCCCCGGTACACTTAAAATGCGACAACAAAATTCGCACGTACCGGCACCCGACACTAAACGAAACGCATGTTAGACGTATAGGTACTTCCCCGGAATTATCACTTTCTTCGCATCTCAAAACCAAAACTACAAAACTGTCATCTCGGCCTCTTGCTTCCCAATAAATACTCTTCGTTGATTATTCGGGAATTGGAATATTGTTCCAACATGAGATTGTTCTAGCATTCGAATTTTCGGAACTCGGTTGATTGTACCAACACCGACCACGGTCAGCTTCATAGAAGAACTAAAATATCGATCATATAATTTTATGCCTATACCGTGTGACAAACTTCCATGTGTACATGGGGAAATAACATGGGCAATTACATTTTTGGGGATTCCTGCTCCCCATGTGTAGTTACAGTGGTGGTAAAGGTAGCAATGGAAAGATTATTTTCTTCTGCGTATGCGGATATCAAAAACTCTACAACTTTCCAATTTATTAAAGCACTAAAAGCAAAAATTACATTAATAATTTTCTAACTAAAACACAGAAATTTATCAGATTATCCATGACAACTTAATTTATTCTAATCACGGACGTCTTTGATTTTTATGGATTTTCTGAACTGTCAACATTTAAAAATGAACAAAAATATTTATTCAGTTCAAGAAAAGGTTTTCATTGTAAAAATATTTTACGGCGGCAATAGTTTGCGCGTAGTCCGTGCCTTATTTTCTGTAAAATTCAATAACGGTCCTATTCCTTCTTTATAACAACAAATAATTTAGTAAGAAATTTGAAGGCTGGGAATTTTTACTAATACATAAACTTGTTTTTTTATTTAGATAATTCTCATTCACATTATTATTGTCATTACCTATAGTTGACAATTAATTGATTACTGGTGTGGATGTTTCGTTGGTGAATGCTGTTCCATAGTTTAGGGTAAATTGTAGGTGTCGTCTAACTTATTAGAAAGTTTTTGGGAAAATGTTAAAGCAGTAAAATGAAATAATAAAAATTAAATTACTTTAATTTTACTGCAATTATGAAAAATTTAACAAGCGGCAACATTTGTTTATTTTGCTCTAATGAATTTTGTAATCTGGCAATTTAATACTTATTTATTTCATATCTGGGCAAGGACAAAAACTTATTAATATACAATGAAATTAAAGTAACATAAAAAAAGAAAAATAACTATAACAAATATTCAAATAAACCCCCATTCTGTATCAGACAGTACCCCAGCCTATTATAGAAAGAATTTCTCACATTCGCAAGTTGCCGATCGTTTATTAAGTTGCATTCCGCAAAAATAGCATTCCTTAAAGAATCAATATTTGGGTGACGAGTTTTATAAATCTTATTTTTTAAATGACCCCACAAGAAAAAGTCATGCACACGGCGCCAAATCGGGAGATCTAGCCGGCCAGTATATAGCACCACCTCGACCAATCCAGCTCTCTGGAAATATTTCATTTAATAATTCCCTCACTTGTGCTCCAAAATGTGCTGGGCATCCGTCATGCTGAAACCAGACCTCCCGATTCGCATGTGCAACTTCTTCTAATGCAGGGCCAATATGGTTAATTAAAAGATCTAAATAAGCTTCTGAATTTAAATTTCCCTGTATTTCAAATGGTCCTATAATGCGATTATTAAAAATGCCTGCCCAAATATTGATTTTTTGAGGGTATTGCGTTGTAGTGGCTAGATTTATTCTGGGATTTTCCTGGGCCCAATGCCTAACCCTAACGTTTTGTGAATTTGGCTCTTGATTTAAAGTGAAGGTACACTCATCGGTAAAACAAATTGATGAGAGGAAGCTGCGATCCCGATTAGCCCGTTCTTGCATTTCTTCATAGAAAGTTTGCCTTGATTCTTCGTCAAAAGGAAGTAACTCTTGGTGTCATTGGAATTTAAAGGGATGATATTTGTTTTTTTTAATATGTTACGGACAGTTTCTCTTGAAACATTACATTCTAGCGCAATAGACCTTAAACTAGATGTTGGACTAGCAGTTATCAGGCCTATTACCATTTTCTCTACCTCAACATTTAGATTTCTTGGAACGACTAAAAAAATAAATGATAAGATTAATTTTAGTTTTGTTTCACTCCACGTTATCACTTGTTAAATTTCTCATAATCCCAGTAAAATTTAAGTTAGCGAACAATAAGGAATTACCAACTAGGTAATAATAATAAGCGAATCAGAATTATCCAAATAAAAACCAAGTAAATTTATTAGTAAAAATTACCTTCTTTCAATGAAAGATTCCCAGTATCTTCAAATTTCTTAACTAAATTTTTTATTATTGTTACCGAAGGAATAGGACTGTTATTGAATTTTACAGAAAATAAGTCACGGACTACCCGCAGACTATTGCCGCCGTAAAATGTTTTCACAATGAAAACCTTGAATAAATATTTTTGTTCATTTTGAAACCCAAATTTTATATTGTCGACAAATAATGTTGACAGTTCAGACGAATTAGAAATTAGAAACAAGGGAGTCTTTGATTAGAATAAATTAAATTGTCATAGGTAATCTGATGAATATCCGTGTTTTAATTTGAAAATTATTAGTGTAATTTTTTGCTTTTAATGCTTTAATAAATTGGAAAATTGCAGAGTTTTTGATATCCTCATACGCAGAAAAAAATAGTCTTTCGATTGCTACCTTTACGACCACTGTAACTACACATGGGGAGCAGGAATCCCCAAAAATGTAATTGCCCATGTTATTTCCCCATGTACACATGGAAGCTTGTCACACGGTAGTTATATTTTATATTCAAGCAGTAGTGACAATGGAATGAGTTTTTTCGCGACAAGTTTTTCTGGGAGCAATGGGAAATTCAGGGAGTAGAAAACCGTTTATTCCATTTTCTATGCAATACGGCCAAAACTGTCTACATCATGAAGAAGCATTTTTGAGCATATTTAATCGCAGTTCCAGATATTGTGATAGGCTTCAGAAAATTCCTTTCAGTAATATAACGAACTTTTCTACAACTTACTAAACTATGACTAACCGATAAAAACATTTTGTAATTCTACACATTACGATAAATAAATTTCACAGTAATTTTTTATCAAACGTGATTATAAAATGGAAAATAAATCAGGATCAGATTTCACTATCAGCATCTAAATTTGTTGTTCTTTGCTGCTTGAAACAGGTTCCCAAAAGACGAAACTACATAAAAAATTAATTTCCATAATTCGGCGCAAGAAAAAAGTCGATAAACATTTCATTATTCGTGGTTCATGTCTTTTAAAAGCGAGCGTTTCTTCTTACGTATGCTAATTTTCTGCAACTACTTTAGAGTGCAGCGGACTTGTCCTCTGAAATTGCTAAAAAATAACTGTACCCAATTCTCATAAATTTGAAGATATTCCTTGCCATTATTGTTGAGAAATCAATAACCGTTTCATCTGCATGCTAAATAAGGCGAGCACAGGAGCTCCAAGAAATGCAAAAACATATTATTAATATAGTACCCATCCCATTTAATTGTTGTTTTTATGGGGAGGAATGCGGTACTGCATTGTACTCTGCACATAACATCGCGATGTAGTAACCATTCTGGGCCGCTTAGAGTTTAAATCACTCGCTCAAACAATAGTCCTAATATTCATTCAATATTCATGATGTCGCTGCGTTGCAAGTAATGCAATATACCTACTGGGAGTTCCTATAGATTGCTGCGTGGCTGCTGCAATTGTTCTCAATATGTGGCTTCTACAATTGCAGGGCAATGCACTTCGTGGATTGGGCGTAGAGTCACTCGATGTTATATAACATAATTTTGACCAAATTGGGTTTTCAGGAATTGATGTTTTAGTATTGAAAATACTTCTGGGCGCATGTATATGGGACTCATCTTACGAAAAATGATCGACACGCGACAGATTCTGTCGGCGACGCGCGCAGTCGAAGCCGCTAATAATAATATTGGATGGAGATGGAGAGCGCTAGCCAGATGTAAACTAAGGTACGGCGAGCGCGAGTACGAGTACCGTTTAAGAGGGATATCGCGTTGCAATAAAAGTCCAAAGAGTACAAAACGGATGCGTTAATATTTTGTTACGTATTGCGTCAGTTTGACTATGTGCCTTGTGCTTGTCACAAATCATTTATTTTATTTTATTGTTTCAATAATATACCAACTTGAAACGGCTCAGATCACTTTTGTTGGACATCTTAGAAACCGAGCAGTGTTGTCGGTATTTTCAGTACGCCTATGATACTTGCGAAAGATGCGAGGTCTGTGAATTTTTTTTTTAATTTTTATTCACGCGTCAATTTTATTTTATCCCTAAACGGTGCCGTTTCTTTCTTATTTTCACTTAAATTTTGCATTTGACGGTACTTCCACCCATTTCAGTCAACCAGTCGCAATCATCCAAATCTGCTACATCAAATTACGCGAGATTTGTTGGGTGACCCATTCCAGCCCAGCAGTCAAATCGTCGCTCAATAATAAGAGTATGATGCGATTGCTTTCCGGCATCTCGCATTAATTAGACAGTGCAACTCAGGAATATCCAATTGCAAAAAAATGTCGATGACGTCATGTACAGTGTGTTCTATTTGAAATTCCGAAGATGGGGCCACTTCCTGCTGAACCGGAAGTCGCACAAAAGCGTCAAATATGGAAAAGTGCACTGAGAAAAATGGGTAGTTGCCAACAAATAAATATGACTGTAGAATAACAGTGACTTGTTAAAAACTAAAAATTACTTCTTCTAGATAAACCTTATTTACCGCAACTTTTTTGGTATATCTCCCATTATGAAATGCTTGATTTGGTATCTTTATTTGTGGAAAATATATATTATTTCTCACGATTATTCGCAATTTAATTCAAGCTAATTCTATGATTTCGCCTAAATAAATATTGCCTTTGAAACAAAAGCCATGATGTATTTGTAACAAATAAACACTTATGTTTGGCTGTGGCTAATGTCATTTTAGACTTTTAGAGGAAGGGCTGAACATTGTGAGAAAGGTATTTATATTATCTACTTAACCAGCCGCCCCAGCGCATCAAGTAGTAAGCGCTACCCGACGCTAGATGGCGCGGGCCAAGCTCTCGCTGATATCTGTTAAGCCACTCCATACAAAAGGACCCTGGATTTCAGCCAAAACCAAGAAGAAATAAAATATACGTTTTTTTTATTATTTCAGATATTATTGTTGTTGTACTTTTGTTAATTATTAATAAAAGTTTGAACAACATAACAACAATGTTACAATGTGTATTTGATTTCTGTTGAATAAATAATGGCAGACCTGCCACCTGCAAGGTATACAATTAAATAAAAACAAGTCAGTTCAATTAAGTAAGTAAATAAATCCATTACTTGGAGATTTTATTTCATAATTTATTTGAGAGAAAGAAATGATAGAGTTTGTTAAGATACATTATTTATTTGCGGCAAATAATTAATTTGGTAGCTATAAATATATAATTTACTTGTCACAAATAAGTAATATATTTTAACAAACTCTGTGGTTTATTTCGGTCAAATAAATTATGAAATTAATTGAAATAAAATCTCGAAGTAGATGATTTAGTTAATGGAACTGACATATTCATTTCGCTGTATACAGGTCTACCATTTATTTCCCAGAAATAAAATTGACATTGATATAAATAAACCTTTCTCTCAGTGTGCTACTCTGGCCATTTATTATCTGTTCTCTGTTTTAAGGCGATATGCCAGAAACTCATTATCACCCGGTACATTATAAAATTGCACCCGAGAATTTATCGAAAAGAGAATAATTTTGAAATCTGAAACTATACTGAACTGTTGAATTAGTAGACTACTTTAAAGAATGCCATTTTAACAGTTTTCTTTTTAATCAAAAGTTTGGACCAAAAAATAGTCCTCTCAAATATCACTCTAGATAATGATTCTCTAGTTTTGCTTCTCAAACTCGTTGCCATTCGGCAATACTCCCTTCAGCAACTAGTTTTCAAGAAACTGTCAAATTAGTTTCGATTTATTCTGAATCTCTTGTGATATAATTGTTTTTCCTACTTACTATATGTTAAATGTACTATACACACGTGTACTTAAATTTTTTAGTTTGCAGTTTCGATATTTATGTTTTCTTTTGTTGCAGGTAAGAACTTTCATACGTCCCTAAAACTTGTACCCATCTATCAATGATATAAGACGGTGCAAAATTTTATGAAAGGTAAGTAGATTTTAACCTTTCAGTTTGTTTGGACGTTCTATATTACGCTAAAAATAAACGTTTTCTTCTAAGGAAAAAATAAGAATGTTTAATTTATGTTTTTAATAAAAATTGCGGCTCAATTCTTTGCATAGTCCCCTGGAGGTATGCACAATATTGCAGCAATTCAAGCGGTATTATAACGCTTATCAAAATTACACACGAAGTAAATTACAACGTAGCGCAATGTACAAATCAGACGCTATTATTTAATTCTTGGCACATCAAAGAGGTGTGAAACTGTTCTCTTTCTCTTTCCGAACGACCTTGCACCTGCCATTGAAGACGTTAACGCGCGGGGATGTTAATTACTCGGGCATATTTCCCTTTTAGTTTCGCATATTTGACGAGCTTTGTTTCTTTGATATTTAATGCATACCTACGCGTCACCTCACCAACAACTGAATTTTACATCTTAAGGATATGTGTGTCTGTGGGTGGCATATATGGCGATAATATATTTGTAAACAAGTTTGCTGACCCCTGTTACGTATAATCGATCGATGAGTCAACTGTGCAACTGTACACAGCTCTCAATTTTGTTGGCACCTAATTTGAATTCACTCGAAAGCAAACATACGTAAAAACGGAAGCTGTTAATTTTATTTTGAGTGGAGTATGTGCCTACAAGTCGCTGAAAAAATTGCAGCGCGCGACGTGGTAATGAAAATCTGTTTGCATATGGTAAAAATATGCCATGCATAAATCATTTTGAATGCTCGACGGCTTCGTTTTTGTATGGAGTAACATATTATGCTGGAGACTTCAACGATCGATGCGAACCGAAACCTCTAATAAAAGTGTTTTACTTAATTTATTGTCGATATGATTAGCATTTTGGATGAAATTGAAATGTTGTAATTAATAATAAATCACATTTATGTCAAGAACTTTTAGATGGTTTACACGATGTTTATTTAGCTTTTGATGAAGTGGTATTTTTTAAATTAATTTTCTCTTAAATATTAACAAATGTATTGAAAGTTCCTTTGACTTTCTCATGCCGCATTATAGTAATAGTTCAAAATAAGCCGGATTTTATTATTTATAGTGAAGAGTCTGAAGAGTCTTGAACGATGTGAGTAGAACCGATGGCAACAGGTATTTTACATTTCTTAAATTTTCTAGTTTGTGTATTGAACAAAGCAGATGTTTTAAGTGTTTTAGTAGTTCATTTCCGCATTAAGTTTAAGGAAGGAATGCAAAATTTAATAGTCATTTCGGTTAACAAACGAACAGACAAGTTGGTGTTTGCCAATCTCAAGTAGGGAAACCCAGTATTCTGTTACTTCAAGTACCTATACAATACTTATGGTATGTAACACGTGGACCCAATTTTATAATATTTTGGAAGTTCAACACTTAGGGCTGCCTGTTGTGCAGGACCTTTCATTATATGTTTTCAGGGCTACTTTCTACTAATTGACCCATGGTCAAAGGGCAATGGGTATATCGATATAATGCATGTTGGGATTGGATGTATGGACTATTTAAAAATAAAAGTAAAACGTATTTTGAAACCCATAAGAATTTATAACTTCTAGTGTAGCCTATAGGTTTTTCTTATTGACAGTAAAACCAAATACCTACTTTAGACGTCTATGAACCTTACAGGATAAGTCCGGGATAGTTGGCCATAGTTTCTAAGAAGATAATTTTTTTACTGAATATTCAGTCTTTAACTCAACATAAACTCCAAATAAACTTAAATTGAAATGTAACATTTAGCTAAAAAACATATATCCAAAAGTGATTGCCATAGGCTTACAATTCATTTTCTTACTTCTTACTTCCTTTCTTTTTGTCAGCAAGCCTTCCACACTTTTGACAGAAATTATTATAAGTCGTACAGGTTCCATCAGCATGTTTGTTAAATTTGAAACCATTTTTTCCTCTTGCAAAGCTGATACAGAAAATTGGAGGTTAGAATTTAAAACCCAACTTGGGTGAATTATTCAATTTCGAAATTTTGAACTTAGTCGACGTTTCGACGAGGATATTCGTCATTTTCAATACAGTATGATTAATAATAATCAACCATGCTTCCGCAGAAGTAGAAGATTGATTTGGTTGCCAATCGAGAAGCATAGCTTGAGTTACTCCATTTTAAAATTATTAAATGTAATTTCTTAAAAACCGGAGCTTCACCCTTTAATTTTTGATGTAAATCAATCTTCTACTTCTTCGGAAGCATGGTTGATTATTATTATTAATGATACTGTCTTGAAAATGACGAATATCCTCGTCGAATTTCAAAATTTCGGAATAGAATAATTCACCCACGTGTGTTTTTTATTCTAACCTCCAATTTGCTTTATCAGCTCTACAAGAGGAAAAAATGATTTTAAAAGTCTTTCTGCTTTATTTTCATCTAAAATAGTAAAGTAGGTTCTAAAACCGCATTTTGGTGCATGGCCATCTCTCCCTGAAAATAGTGGGCCATCTATCCCGTTTTTACGGGAGAGATGGCCCACCCAAGTACGACACACAAAGTAAACTGTGCAATCGCAATTTGAGGTTAGAGTGTCTGTAAGATGTCCCAAACACCATTAATAACAAGATTATTCAAAAAAACGCTATACGAAATATGAACCAAGTTTTCCCTATGCAATTAACAATAAATGCTATTTTCTTACCTTTCTTAATGTTTTGACGCACGAAGCCACAACGTAACCTACAACTTAGGTAGAACAAATTGTACTCCTATTGCCATCTAAACGTGGGTCGAGAAACTGTTAGCTGTGGCCATCTCTTCCCTATGGCCATCTATCCCGGACTTACCCTAACTATAACTGTAAAAATTTTATTTGACAAAATACTGGATTCAAACATTCATAATTTGTCTCAAAGTAGTTACTTGTTTACCAGACGGTTACGCCAATTTATTAACGAATGCGACATCTTTATTGAAATTCTCGCCCCGCCGCCAAACCCCACTTTGTCACATGTACTGGTATACTTGCTCGCATGTGTCGCCTACTACTTTCCCCTTTCTTTTCCCAATCGCCTCTAGAAAACTAAACTGCCTTTCGTAGCCACTTGCACGGTTTCTATACCCTTAATCGAGAAGCTTTTAGGCATCATTGGTTCTAGTCACCGACCATTCTAGACAAATACGATTTGTAATAAGCAAGGTCAACGTTACAAAAAACATCTACCATCTTGCTTACAAAAAAAACATTGAATCACACTTGTCAACAACCACGGGCGTCGGCATAGGGGGTTACTCTCGTAACAATATTTTTGCCATTGACTATCAGTCGAAATTAAGTCATTTTCCACCAAATATACTGTAAGAGTGTCAGCTCATCCTAATCGCCTTGTGGAACTGTTGGACGATATCCCGTCCACTAGACATCTGATACCATATGGGCAGATTTCGGATAAGACTCGCAAAGTCTGATATTACTTTATTTAGAATACATAAGTGTACGGGCATGAGATATACCGAACAAAATTATGCTTAGGTAGTACGCAAATTTATTTCTAACAAGAAAGTTGAGTATAAATTGCATGTTCTATATATCTTGAAATAAGTACTAGCATAAATACGGTGCCTACACAAAGACGAAAATAAAATATAGTTCATCGATAAATAGGAAGTTTAATGGGCTGAAATCGAAAGTATTAAACTTGTAGGAACGTTTAATCTATAATAAATCGTACTCGATTTATAATAATTATTAAGTCGGAATGAGTCGATTATTAAAAAAATTCTGATTTACAAACTTGTAAATGAGTCTTGCTACGGATACAGACAATTTGACGTCTGGTTCTAACTATTAATCAGACTAAAAATAAATTCTTGCTATCTCCGACGCACCTGTCTTGACTGTTAATTATTGCAAGCGTTTAACTTACCTACAAATTTTCCGAGCTTATTTTTGAATTCAAGGGAGAGCAATAGAACGAGCTCGGCTCGTAATAGTTTGACCATTTGGAATGTAGAGGTTAACATTTTAATAGGGATAATTGAATACAGCTACAATTATTTTATTTACCTTTTGCTACCATGACGCCGTTGTAAATTTCGTATTTTTGCTTGTAAAATGTTTAAAACTCTAGTTTTACTTCTACATGAATCTAAAAGTTCCTCATTGGACTAATTAACTGCAACTGCTCTGGGTAACAGTAGTGCTCAAATCACGCGAGACATTTTTTCGCTTTCAGAAATAATCAAGTATCGAGTGTAGGAAGGTGAACACACTCCAACATCTTTCCAGGTTATTCCCGAATAGAAAAATACCGCCTGTGCAATGTAAAACGAATGCCTAAAGAGGTATTTATGCAAATAACGTTACGCATAGATAGAGGAACGAGAAAAATTAGTCCAGTCTGGAAGCACTCTTCTTTGCATAAACTCAACTTGCAGTTTCTCCTTATCCCACTGAATCTAAGTTCAGAAAAACAAATAAATCCTGGCAAGGAAGCGCTTTTATTGCGACACAATTCTTCGAAACTTTTTTCTTAATTTAGTACGCAGCCCAGAACGAATCGAAGTTTATGGCGTTATAATAAGGTATACAGATTAATATGATACTTCGGAATGCTACATACGATGTAAGCTTCATCATTGCTCATCTGTGACATGCAGTGGCGCATGCAATGTTGTGTAGTTACATAAAATAAATAATTTTTCAAGTACTAAAATGGTCAGTGTGCTTATGGTCAATAATAAATCTAGAGTCTAATTCGGCGAGATAACTCGATTTTTAAACATTTTACAAGCAAAAATACGAAATTTGCAACGTCGTCATGGTAGCAAAAGGTAAATAACATAATTATCGTAAGTAATACCTACCTATTAGACGCGAGCTTTTGTTTTGGAGGATTTTGAACGAAATTTTGTTGCCAGAGAGCTCGACCATCAAATCGATATAACGCCAATGTTTCCAATTTCATTCCTACCTGTCAGTTCTAGTCATTCTAGTTGTTTCCAGAATTTTACGAACTTCATCATGAATAAGGTCTTGCAAGATACGCCACTGGTTTTAAATGAAACATTAGATGTAAGTTTTGAAAAATGTTCCTCCTCGAATACTGATAGTTCCCTAATGCATGTGTCCGTATATGGGAAATCAAAAGATAAAAGAAAGCCGACTGTTATGGCTGATATTATAACAAACCGTAGCATTATTCGCAATTTCCGGCAGAATAAGCTTATTGCGAGGTGATAATACCATCATATGGTGTAATAAATTGGGAGTCAGTTCAATTATAATAATATCCGAAATGTGTTTAGTTTCGCCAAAGTGGTAAGCCCCAGCGTTTGCGCTAATGCCAGCCGCATGGGTTTAGATTAAACTACAGTGCTCTTATTCGGGCGTTAATCATGTATCACACGCAGCACAAAAGTGAAATAACGCAGTCATTTCCGTGTCTAAAATATAGTTGATACTGTGACGTTGTAAAAGTAAACACATAGAATAATCAAAATTGATTAGTGTTTACTTTGGACGTTCTGACGTCACGCCGTGATCCGAAATAGAAATACGTCACCTGTGTTCGTATGTAGACATTGGTGGGAGAAGCAAGCGCGCGCCAAGCGAGATGGAAGAAATCGCGAATGGTAGTTACGCCCGTTACCAATGTGAAATCTAGAAATCAACTACCGCCGAAGCCCCCCCTCCCAGCTTATAAAAGTGGATGCTCCAGAAGAGTATTTGGTCGTCCGGCCATCAGCTGGGACCAGTGCTCCCAGCAACCGAGATGATACTGGCCGCCGACATCTGAACTATTAGTACCTGATGGATCGTTCCGACTACGCCGTGTGATCAGTTGATAGTAACCGTCCTGTAAATTTTGAGTAAGATATATGTTGAGTAAATGCCTGATGTATAATTACTGTTATTGCTGAAATATCATCAATTAAACATTACCCAGTCACAACCTGGCCGGTCTATCTTGTTCGTAACCAATAAGTCGTAATGTGTTCAAACCCCAGAATCAGAAGCTGCAGCTGTTGAAGGTTAAATCGATTTGGCACTCTCGTGTGATACTTGTGCCTGCAACTGAGACGACATGCCCGCAGAAACCGATCGCACCTTTTGTATCCGGCGGCTCCTGGATACAGGTGTATATTTAGGGGCCCGAATCCAGAACGTCAGCCTATAACTGGCGTCCGAGATATCAGGAAGAATAACGTCCTTGTAATGTAAAAAAATTGTAGAAAAATTATAGCAGAATTTTGTAGCAACGCTATCTAACAACCCTTGACTGAACTACATTTGTGCATAGTTATTTTTATTGGGTTCTCAGGCATAGCACGTCGTACTGATGAGTCCCACTAGGACGAAACCAGTGTTATGGGGTTACTGTATAGGTACATACTATTTCATTACAAAACGTTATTACTTTATTGTATTGTTTTCCATTAAATTGTTTTATTTCGTATCGTAAAATGTCTTTCTTTCTTCAGTTGTTATTAATTGCAGCTGTCTTCTGCAAGTCCAAGTTCAAAAGTTAGCATGTGGTAGTGATTGCAATTTATTGTTCTTTGTACACGAGAATTCATTTTTATGACACAAAGTACTTCCTTATTACCTGCATCAAAGCAAAAATGCAGTTTCTCATAGTTATACTCCGGAATTGTTTAATAATTTTTAATTCATTTTTCCAGACAACAATATTAATGTACGAGATTATGTTTAACAAATATGCTTGTTATTGTCGATAAACACGAAATTTAGTCTCACTCTGCGAAGGAATCCTCGCCTTCCTGTAATTAGAGGATGTATTTTCCATAAAAATTCTCCTAGGTTTGTATGAGATCAGGGGCGGCTCGTGACTTTGTTCGCGAAGGAGGGCTCTGCAAGAGAAAAACTAATTTTCGAAATTTAGGGATAAATTTGTAGTCTACTAAAAGGAATAGTCGCGACTAGTGGCGACTGTACTGAGACTCCGCGGGCTATAAAGCTGACGTGCATTGTCGTGGAAACGGCACGTTCGACAAAGTACGGAAGCACTAGATATTTATAGGGATTGCGGAGTAGCTCTAGACTTAATAGCCAATACGTAATTTTGAGAGGACGTCACCTCAAGGTCCTGTATTACGAACCGCCACTCCCAAAGATATTAAAATACTAATTATCTTACACAACTCTACATACATACACTCAGCTAGCGCCAACTGGACAGCATCGTATCCAGTCTAATGAAGTTTTGATACTAATAACTCCTCATCAAGTTTTATCTAAATTCTCGCATATGTCCATAAGATAACAGAGTGATTCTGTGATTATTACGTCCTGTCTGAAGAAATGTATTGTTGCGAAGATTAATTGTTCCTCAACAGTAATAATTCCGACGCGGCTACTACGCCAAATCAAAAACAAAAGTGCCAACTTGTGTACATACTCCACGAATGCGTTTCTCTAATCATCGTGTCGCTGCTGGCTACGAATGTCAGGTTGACAGGAAAAAACATCGCTTTTAAATTGATGTTGCGTAATGTGCGTTTTTCTTCGATATGTTGTCCAGCAAATATATATGCCTTTGATATGTCGCTATTTTTTCCTGTTCTTACCCTGATTGAACTTGAATACTGTGTACGTTTTTTGCCGGCCTATTTACATAACTAATAAAATCCGCTGGATAACCACAATGCGTTTCTTTGCACATTTATGTAAAAACGAAATAACAAACAGGCAATTTCGCATTATTATTCTGTGGGAAATAAACAGAAACTAGTATGTTATTCACAATAAAGCAGATTTATGGAGCTTTTATTGTTGATTACATAAAGCAGTAATTTGACAAAATAACTCTTATTCTCCTAGTCATAAAAGGTTCGTATAAAATACAGCTCAGGCAATAGAGATTGAATTTAATAATAACCATAACTCAAGATACAATTTAAAAGAAACATTATGGCGCAATGCAATATTAATTGAAATAGTGGTATTGTAGAGCCCCAGAGAATTTGGAAAGCTGGGAAGGAATAAGTGAAGGAAACAACTACAGCAATCGCAAGAATAACATAAACAAAAGCACCAGAATTTACCAGATGTACTCGACTGGATGAATAGGGCGTATACCATCGAAAGCATTTTTGGAATAATAACTCCAATAAGGGAAGATTGGTAACGCAGGAACGTAGAACGTAGAACAGACGGGTTCGAAACGTCAAAGTGCGTAGGAGATGGAGTACACGGGAATGGTGGACTATCCATCTTTCTTGAGTCCCTAGCAACCTTATTCCAGACAGAAATTCGGGCAATATTATTGGCCTGCTCGTAGATGCCTCCTGCGAGGCAATCTCTGGCTTAGTTGTGGAGTGCATCCCTGGACTGGATGCTTTGGGTGCCAGAAATGGGTCCCAGGACACTCAAACATTTCAGGCAATGAAAAGGCCGACAGACTCATCACTCTTGTGAGAAATAGGCGTTTTATTGGACCAGAGCCTGTCCTTGGCTTCTCATATGAGAATGCCAAAGAAAAAAGACATTACTACGTACATGACATAAAGAGCACTGGAGGGATACTCCTGGCCAGTGCCACGCAAGGGCACTACTTGAAGGACCCTCTAAAGTCAGGGCAGACTGTAAACTCAGACTAAGAAGAATGTCAGACTTCTCACATGTCTGATCACTGGGCACTGTAACCTGAACAAGCTCCTACACATACTGAGATTGTGTAGCAAGAACCAATCTGTAGGGGTTATCACGAAGAGGACGAAAAACCCCTTCACTTGTTTCAACACTGCTAAGGAATAAAACACTTATCCCCGAGAAAGCTCTTGGACTTTACCAAAGAAACAGATCTTCTGTAGGAGTGCAAACAGGAGAACACAATAAGCCAAAACAGGCTTCAGTGCAGGAACCAGTTAGGGACCACCTCAAGAAAGAATAATAATAATACAAAAGACCGACGGAAGTCATTACCACATGGTGGAAATGTACTGCAGCAAGTGTTAAGTTGAGGACTTGGCAACAATGGGTACGATGGGAAAATGTCGTCCAGATGGGAATTTTTAAGAAAACTTAAACAGTGGCGTTGGATTCTACAAAGAGCATATTGTCATCTACAGGTATTGAGAAATTGTACGTCGAAAAGTAAAGGCGTGGCGGTTTCTGGAATTTGAGTTTCATCAGATGAAATTTCTCCTCCATTGGTTTTTCGTTAATGGTGGCTTAACCTCTAAAGGGTCTCTCAAAGACCTTGGAATCTGATTTTCGTTCATCTCCTTTTTATACAGTATTTATTTATTTATTTTTTTTTTGGTTACCCTGCAGATACATTTGAATTGTATCAAAGTACAGGGTAACTCGAGAAATTCAAAAAGTTACAATTGGACACCCCACATGAAACTGCAAAAAAAGAAAAAAATTGTTTTTACACAAAAACAAAAGATAATTTGAAAGCAGCAACAGTGTAAAATAAAAAGAAAAATTTATACAGTAAACATACAAATAAACGAAGGCGGTCCACAGGAAATTCTGCCAAAAAATATAACATAGTAATAAGCGAGAAAATTGTACCTAACACACAAGATTAGAAAAAAAGATATTTACTTACTATGAACCGCATTCCGGGGACTGAGACAGCATGTGGTATATTACTGTATTACTTGTCGTCGGAAAATCTTAAATGGCAAATGATACAAGTCGGCTACTTATGTAAGATTCAATCCATCTAAGTAAATCGCCGTGGAAGCCAAAATTCCCAAGTTTCGCGATCAGTGTCGGATGATGTACTTTATCGAACGCTTTTGAGAAATCGGTGTACATCACGTCCACTTGCACCCTCCCATCCATACTGTCCAGTATATGCTGCACTAAAGAGGTGAAATTGATAAGCGTTGTACTACCTCTGTAGAATCCATGTTGCCTTGGACACAAGAATAGCTTAACGCTAAAAAAGCTGATCACAAATACACGATTCCATAATTTTTCCAAAAATGCATAGTAGTGAAATTGGTCTATAGTTGGTCACAAAATCTCTTCTCCCAAACTTTAATATAGGAGTGATTCTAGCTACCTTCCACGCAGATCGAAATTTACCTTCTTGAAGGGCCTTATTGAATATTATGAAAAGTTGTTCAACTAATGAGCTAGAGCAGGACTTAACGAATATGCACGGAATGTAATTAGGGCCCGCACTCCTCGCCTCCTGCAAACCAAGAATTTTAGAAAGTATTTGCTCTATGGTACGGAAGCGCTGAAGGGTCAGGCGGAAAAAAATTAATTTCAAATTTACTGCAACTTTAAACTTGCAGTTTTATGAATTACTGTAACTTTAAACTTGCAGTTATGTGAAATACTGCAACTTTAAACTTGCAGCCATTTGAATTACTGCAACTTTAAACTTGCAGTTATGCGAAATATACTGTAACTTTAAACTTGCAGTTATGCGAAATACTGCAACTTTAAACTTGCAGCCATTTGAATTACTGCAACTTTAAACTTGCAGTTTTAAGAATTACACAATCGCTTCAGGCATATTTCTTGAAAATTTAATTTTTTCATATGCTGTCATTCTTGAGATATTAATTTTTAAACTGTGCCACTTATGCCAAATTGTCACTTTTTCCTAGAAAACTAATAAAGATAGACAAAGTATTGTGAATACAGTGCCATTAAAATTTTATGAGGATTCTGAAAAAAAATATAATGCTTCTATTATAAAAATCAAAGTTACATTCACTTTACACTATTTGGACACACCTCGTATGATTGAAAACATTTTTAGAATATAGTACTTACTTCTGAAATGAATTAAAGTTTGTTAAAACAGTTTTTTTTTCTGCTCTCATAACTGAGTGATCTTCCACCCATGCGTAAATATGACACATGTATACAGGGTGCTCCTTAAAGTATTCTAACAGTTTGTAAGATGTGGTTCTTTAAATTATTTTGAGTCGAATATCATATGACCATAATATGTCTAAAACGGCTTAATTTCAAAGAAACAGGGTGCCAAATTTGGTGGAAAGAAAAGGTTTTTTTGAGAGAGCTTGAAAACCAATGGAGATATTTTAATGAAACTTTGTACAATATATTACTACACAATGGATTAACTTTTGATGCAACAATTCCTTTTTTCAATTAAACAGGGGTGGGCCCAAGGGGTGACTATGGTATTTTTTAGAGAAAAATTCGTACACCACTGAGTTTTTTAAAATGTGAAATATTTTTTATAAATGGTATTAAATAGCACAGAAAAGGTCTCTTTAATTTTTCAAAAATATTAACCATTAAAAACTCGGTGGTGCACATTTTCTTTCGCTCAACTTTGGCACTCTGCATCTTTGAAATTAGCCGTTTTAGACATCTGGTCATATGCAATATTCTACTCAAAATAATGTAAAGAACAACCTCTTAAAAACCTTTAGAATGCAGTGTGTCCACGGATGGACTGAACTATACTTGTATGAACTTTTATTTTGAGTTTTTCAAAAAAAAAATCATCTTCATGATTTCTTTTGCTTGTTATATGAATACGATTCACATTGAGAAATTTTCATTTTGTTGTACAGGTGGCAAAAAATAAGAATTTCCGAAATTAGACATTTTTGAATCAAACTTAAGGAGTTTAGAAGGAGAAATTGAAAAGCCAAATAAAGTTTTTTCATAGACGTTATGGTTACTAAGATATTTGATATTAAAAATAAAATCGATTTTTTGTTTTTCCATATCTTAATATCTAATATTATTTTTTCAAGACTACTACTTGTAATGAAAAGTTATGTGCAACTATTATTAGCAAGTTTAGTTGTTGTAAAGGGCGTTTCAGAGTTGGCGTTGGAGGGTTACAGGTTGAATAAAACTTTACTGTTTGTCATTTACCTCAATGTATTAAGTTAAATAAATGTTGATTTTTGGCTTTTCAGTTTCTCCTTCTAAGCTCTCTCATTTTGATGCTTCAAAAAAGTTTTGTACAAAAATTTTAAATTTTGCAAATCTACATTTTTATATTTTTTTGCGCACCCGGCGCAACAAAATCAAAGTTTCTCAATGTGAATCGTATCTATATAATAAGCAAAATAAACAATGAAGAATGACTTTTTTTCGAAAAACTGAAAATAAAAGTTTTTAAAAGTATGTCCATCCGTGGACACACTGTATGTGTACAGGGTGCCTCTAAAACGTCTGTACAAAACGATGCCACATATTCCCGAGGCCAGAAAAGAGCGATTTAACCAAACTTACCTCTATACAAAAGTGTTTGGTTAAGGCGCTATCGAACGTCAAAAATCTCTAAAAAAATTATGTTTTTTCAATAACAAAAAATTGAATTTAACGATGGAGATTAAACTTGAAATGTGAATCTGTACTAGAAAAAGGTGTTTTTTTGGCATCATTTTTTTGCTATGCAAAGAATCCCATATTTTTAACGGTTTGGTCGATATCTTTAAGACTTTTTCCACAGACATTTGAAGCATTCCTTGTCTCTTTTTCGATTTCGCTATCTGGCAGAAAAAAAGGCTTGTTGCAACACTGGGCGTCATGGCTTACGGCCATAAACTGCTCTAAATGATAGCAACTAGCAAGTGGCATCCTCTTTCATTTGAGTCTGAATACTGTTCATATAAATGCAAGTATAAGTTGCAGTAATTAAAATAAGTGCAAGTTTAAAGTTGCAGTAATTCTTAAAACTGCAAGTTTAAAGTCGCAGTAATTCAAATGGCTGCAAGTTTAAAGTTGCAGTATTTCACATAACTGCAAGTTTAAAGTTGCAGTAATTCATATGGCTGCAAGTTTAAAGTTGCAGTAATTCATAAAACTGCAAGTTTAAAGTTGCAGTACTACAAAATTGCAAGATTAAAATTGCAATAAATTTTAAATTTATTTTTGTTCCGCCTGACCCTTCAGCGCTTCCGTACTATGGAGATAGATGTGACATTAAAAGAATTATCTGTCCATTGACAGGAAACATTTTTAGACGAAGTGGAATTGGAGACAAAGTTAGAAGAACATCCCCAATTTGAGGGTGCCCTATATTTCGGTCGTTGTTCGAGACGTAAGCTGAAACTGCCGGGGCGCCCGTTTCTTCGTACAGTTTGTCGGTTCTTCTACTTTCGGGCTTATCTGGTACAAATACCAAGTGACGGCATGCGCCGACGAACTAAAAATTTGCATGGTCTCTTTATCATGATTTTTTTATTAATCTCGATCATCCTCTCCTTTTAGGGGTCATCCTCCTGCTTCGCGCTTTTCTTCATTATTATCATTAGTGGAGAAAATGATCCTTTTAGCCGTCATTATTTGAAGGTTGATGTCGTTCTTGAAGTCAAAGCTTTCCATGAAGGAAGTTCCTCATCAGAAGAAGGTTCTTCTGTAATTTTGTTTGTTGGGATAGCCTTTTTCTAATTGACGCAGTTTTAGCACACCGCGTGGCCTTAAACAAGTTGCTTTAATAGTTTGCATGGAGTATAACTTGCATTTCGTTTTGTATCGCCTACAAGTACCATATTCATACTATATCAGTTCCTTATTTGGAGGACTCATCCGCCAATCATCATAGTCTTTTCAGAATGAGCCTGTTTTGCAAATACAGTTACAGTTAACCGCATTACAAAGTTACCTGCACAAAGAAAACCTTTTTTTATGAGGTACAAGCAGCGAATTAATTCGGGCTGTTATTATATCAAACCCATCAATAGGTTCCGTACAGCATCGTCCGCTCCACAAATTCTGTTTGGAACTTCAATAATTAAGTTAGTCATGCATAATAGTCGTCTGTATAAAACCTGTAGTTCACGTTATTTAATAAAAGACGTCGCCTGCCAAAGTTGTCTGGGACTTTTTTTTGCGCCGGCCGTACATTATTAACCGTTAATAAATTATAGTCAACGCATTGTACGTAAATTGATATCTATTTGCCGTATAATCGATTATTCACGTGGCGCGGATGTACCAATTGTCACCGTTAAGTGAATTAGGTCAGCGTGTGCCGTGGCGGCGCAATAAACAAATTCTTGATTCGCTACAGGGTTATTTATGTAAATATTTAATAAACTATTAACCATTAACATGCGGGCGGAACAATTGCCGTGTGTCTTCCCCTGGGGCTTCCATTATGTGGAAAATATCTCTCGTAAGAAACAGAAGTGGGACATTGAAATTATTATTACTGATATACTAACACACTGAAGACTAATATGCCTTTAGGAATGTTTTGTCACTATAAATAGAACAGAATATACGTAATAAATTTTCAGGATTAACTGGTACCAAATGGTACCAAGTAAGAAAAGGTGTAAGAAATAAAATAAGAAAATAACGTACCTCCCAAAGTGGATACAGTAAAGAAAAAGGTGAGTAGTATTTGTCCGAGCTTATTGGCAAGAGAAGGGAAGTGCGAGAGGGGAATCGGGCCGATTTTCCATATTTCGCCCGTAGGAAATGCGGCGCGCTCAAAATGTATCATGTCATAACTCCCTCAAAAATTGTCTTATCGAGTTGCAATTTTTTAAAAATTATTTCTTAAACTTTCAGGATGCTCACGAAATCTTTCAAATTGCAATTACATAATTACTTTTCATTCCGCTTTTCGATTTTCGAGACGTTGTCTTTTTGGTGCAGTGGAATTTTCACCTATCGAGGAATTATGCTTATTTTTAGAATTTGGACAAACTTCTGGCGACAAAGTTATAGAGAAAAGATTGAATTTTACTTTAAACCAAGATTGAATTCATTATCTCGCACAGAAAAAAAGTTATTGCGATTTGAACACGATAATCGTTCTGAGCGCGTAACTCACCTTTTAGAGGCAAGTCTGAAAATCTAGACAAGTTTGTCTTTTTACTACCACTTCAGTTAATTATGGATTTTAATCAAGTAAAGGCAGAAACCATCAACTCTTTACTTAAATTTGCTGATCAAATGCCCTTAACCCTCAAGATAATTGCTCGTCATGTGCGTCAGTGTTGTAGTGAGATGAATAACGTTATTACCAATTTAATGAATTTACTATGAATATCGTTCGAAAAAGGGAGAATACCCATTACTATTAATTAGTACACGGTATATCGTAGAATACTAGTAGTTATCTTTGACCGTTCAAGAGATAGGAGGAATAAATCAATAACCTGGATAACAGATATGATGGCCTTAAAGGTAAATATCGAAAAACGAGTTAGTGTTTTTCATTAAGCAGAAACATAACTACAAAGTAACAACTACCAAGTCTTGCAATTTGCTTAATGACCGTTTATAAGTATGATTAAGTAATCACTGTGTGTATGGCTTAGATTTTAGATGCGATGTAGGTACCTATATGGAAAGAAAATGCGTATCGTCTATTTTCTTTTAAAAGTGTGCCTCCTGGCGGGGAAAATTGAAAGCCAAAAAAATTTCTGGCGAATTTTTCATGGCCACTTTTATAAGACTTTTTTCCCAAAAGCTATAGGATGAATAGTCCCTAAGATCACCAACCTTCGTATTAGAAAAATGTAGTTTCATCCAAACAAATATTTTTTGAAATTAACGTCATTTTTATTAAATCAAACAAATATCTGAAATTCAATGCAAATAAACGAGTTTCTTATTGGAAAAAAGTTCTTTAATTTGATAGAAACAAACTTTTCTTGAAAGAAAAAAACTTTATTTGCATCAAGCAAAATCTTGTCAAATAAACTGATTTGTTAAAATCAAGAGGGCACATTTTCCTATACCGTTAATAATTACCCTCCTGATGAGACTACCCTGTAACGCCACCGCATAAGAATGATCGCCAAGCCGTCGGCGTCGGTCGCGTCGCCGTCGGTCGCTCTTTGAGTATCACCACTGTAAATGTAACTTTGTAAATTGTAAATGTAGATGAAAAAATCACCTACAGGAGCAAATAAAATCTGCAGCAGATTTGTTTCTTGTAATGATTTCTTGGATAATAAACAGAATTAACATATTGGTGGAGATCTTTATGAAGCTGTGCTTATTATGATGATTTCCCAGTTCTTAGTAATTGATATTAAATTCCGAGTAGCGTGGCGGTTCCATACATAATTAATTTTGAAAAACAGGTACTGGATTCAGTGACCTCGCACGCTATTTATTTTGTATTGAAATGCGCAAAATACATTATTTATGAGACCGGTAAGATGCGGTTCTATGTAATAATATGTAATGCGTACGCACTTTTTGTTAAAATTAATTTATTGGGGATACCATGGCGCTGCGGTAGTGTAATTAGCTACTTGTTCCAAACGTCCGTCCCTCGGAAACTCATTAATTTGTTTATTAATATGCGAGAGGTTTTGAATTATTGTGATACATGGATTTCGCGGACACTAGCCAGCTAACTCGAGATTAATCACTTCGGAACTTTTCTGCTTGCCGCGGCCTTGACTGCGTACACAACACATTCTTGCGTACTGCTCGACGTTCGGTTCATACCGAGATCCCGTTTTCTGCGTCCGCTCGATAAAATGGACTTTCCAGAGAACATTTTTTGCTGTCCGAACGAAATCTTTTCGTACTTACGCTATAAATGACTTGGGGCCTTCGCTTGCGGTGAATGTGGACGTCTCAAAGCACTGCTCTTCTCATATGACAGACGTGAAATAAATTCTAACATCCTTTAAGGATTGTTTTGTGATTTTTTTTTTCTTGTTTCCAAAACTCATTTCGTTTCTGTTTCCGCCTTTACGTTTCATTAGTATTTGATCTTATAGTTACGGTGTTTTTGTGAATAATGCCATTTGGTCATTCACACCGACTTTGTACGGGGTTTCTCAAAATTGTTGTGCGTAGTTTAAGTCAGAGTTTGGGGCAGATTATCTCAGATTATTCCCTATTTTGTGGCATTATTCCTGAAATACCCTAACCGTATTTCTCTTTCTCCCCCCCCCCCTTCTTCCTCTTCCTCTCTTTCTCTTTGTTCGTATTCCCCATTAGTGGCGATTGTGATTTCTAAAAAGCATATCTTCCCTATCGTAGCGTCCTCGACAACATGAATTGCCCCGTGCAATGTTGGCCCAGTAATTGCCTGGATGCAGTCGGTTCAACGGGTTGGCATCCTTCCTGGAATCTTTTACAGTAGATGTTCCTCATTACCATCGACCGATACAAAGAGTTGCTTTCTCTTCGAGCAATGTCTCCAAAGATATTGAAGAGTACCTACGTCAATGACAACAGTGACACATAGATTTACAGCTCCTATTCGTAGACTTCCAGCAAGCTTTTGACTTGTTGAGGAGAACGGAATTGCGAAAAGTGATGAAAGCTCTGGGAGTATCACCAAAATTATGAAGATTGGTTAAAATGGCAATGGAGGGTAGCGTGGCCTGCGTACGGGCAATTGATGGAGATATCCCTTATTTCGAAATCAGCCAAGGAATAAAACAGGTAGATGCACTGTCAGCTTTCGCTTTTCATCATAGTGCTGGAAGGCGTAGTACGGAAAGTAGGTTGTAAGCCCAGTTGATAGCGTTGATGATGTGGTAGTGATATCAAGGTCGATAATTAAACTAGAAGACATCCTTAGAAGAACAGAAGATGAAGGAAATAAAATAGGACTGAAAATATACGAAAAGAAAACAAAGTATATAAGACTGAAAAGAGAACTAGAAAACGACGGCGGTTGGATAATTGTAGATATGTAAATGTATGGTCAAGGAAGTCAGCAGATTTTAATTTTTGGGACTGCAGCTGAATAACAAAAATTGCAGAGAAGCGGAGAAGCGGAGACAGGGGAGAAGTTACATAATATGGGAAAAAGAGCATACTATGCAAACAAGCATAACGTATTTTAAGAGAGTGATTTACAGGGTGCCTCACCTCGGGCGCCTCAGTCTTTCTACGATAAACGATATAATATTTTAATGATTATTTTTTTCATCGTCAAATTGACCAATAGGAACATTGTATTTGGGTCTAGAAGCGTGTATTATTTCGGTTATTTTTTGACGTTTCTATTTTCCAATAAATGAACAGTATTTTTGATCACGCGTTTAATTCTGACCAATTAAATCATTATTATAGTGAGAATTTTTTACCTAACTTGTCCCAGCGGGAATTTTTTTTAGCATTTTGTTTTTGTTGATAAAACTACTTGTTTTCTGGTTTTGACATATGGCATATGTTTTAATCGCAAATTGTGACGCTGAAAGAATAATATTGAAGAGTTGTTTCACATTTGAACGTCAAAAAATAACCTTTCGAATACCACACGACAGTAAGAATAACTTGGAAAATAATTCTCCACATTTTACTCAAACTTGTCGCCATTCGGCAATAGCCACTCGAGCCCTACGGGCTCTCGTGTCTATTGCCTGGCGACAAGTTTTCGAAAATCTGTCGAATTATTTTCAAGTTATTCTCACTCTCTTGTGATATTACGTACGGTAATTTTTTTCGATAATTTTGCTTGTTAAGTTGCCATAGTTTCGAATTTGTAGGTGCGTTTATAATGTATAATCTAGTTACTTTAGTACCTGCCAAACGTCAAATATTCCCAACACATTTCTTTGTATGTGAATTAATTGATATAAAATTTCGTTTTGAACTACCTTACTTCGATTCAAAAAATAATCTTGTCAAATACAATTCGTGGTCTGGAATTTTTAGGTAATTTTACTCAAGCTGTTGCTTTTACTAGCCACTTGTGTAAATTTGACAGAAGATCACTCGCGCAAGCGCTCGTGATCTTTTAACTGTCAAATTTACACTCGTGGCTACCAAGCAACGCAACAGCTGTCGTAAAATTTCCGACAATTCCAGACCACTTATTGTATTACTACAGAAAATCGCATTGGGGCTTACAGAAATTTTCACGAACTACATTTTAAAAATATTTTCAATTATACGGGGTGTTCCGTTGTAGGTGTATCATAACCTCACTTTCTTATTTCTTATTAGACATTTGGATTTGACATCAAATTTGCAATACATTTTATTAGTACTCTGACGGTTTTCTCTTTTCGTTTTCATTTTCGAGATTGAAATTATCTTATGCTGATTTTTGCCGAAATCACGAGGCCTAAAACCTTATAACTTTTGAGTTTTTTGGGCTAGACAACTGTGCTGCTCGGGAAATTGAAGCCGAATCTTTTATAAATTTACTGAGTTATTCATATTTGAATATTAATATACCAGGGCAGCTTAAAAGATTTGTGAACTTTGCAGTTGTTTAACCATGTAGAAGTTTTTTTTCAAATGGAACGCCGTGTATATTATTATACTACGTGATAGCTTGAAAAAAACATATTTTGGTTAAGTCTGGTGACCTAGGTGGCCAGGCGACAGGCCCGCTCCTTCCAATCCAGCGATGAAGAAACATTTCATTGAGTAGGTTTCTGACACCTCGAATAATATATAGGGTGTTTCATAAGAACTAACAAAGTGAGGTCACAGCATAATACAGCAGTTAAAGTTCTTGGCGGTGTCTTTGAAGTATTTTAGCACTGTTTGGTGACCTCCAACTGGAAGTGATTTACGGCCGCGGCGTTGTATCAAACGGTTTGACATTCAGGGTAATATTATAAAATTTGAAAGGGCTCCAAAATAAATTATTTGTTACTTGCAAAGGGTATTTATTATAAATAGGAAGTAGGAAGAAATACGATTAAAAATTAATCTGCAGAAAAATACTGGGACACGTTAAATTTATATTTTAGTTGAGCGCTGTTGGTATAATGGTATAAATAACTACCCTTTCTGGACTAAATGCAGTAAAAAATAGCTTGATCATTAACAAGATAGTGCAGAATACTTAAATTCATTTTGAAAATGGTTGTATCATAGCAACGAAGGCCATGTCAGACTTAAGTCTGTGTTACTTTTTTGAACAGTCAGTCCTTCCTCTCTGCGCTTGTTGTACAGGTATCTATGAAACAAAATTGTACGTTTTGAGTTTTTAATTTATTTTTGGTTTAAAACGTGTGTTAGTTATATCGTTCTCAATCAACAGTTATATCCGACGCATGATGAATATACCGTTGATAGATAAGTTTAGCAATGGGGAAGAAGTAGAGAGTTCGAAAAAAGAAAAATATGTTGAAGACGATAATTAGGAGAGACTCGATGCATTAGTTCGCAACTTACTAATGGTAGAGATAGGGATAAAAATAGGCAAAGGTATGCCCAGATTAGAGAATTAGACTACTGTTCGCAAATAGTTGGGGTACTTACAGGATGTTCTACGTTTGGGGAATGGGGAAATATGTCCAATCAATCTTCGGACTAAGAATTTTATGATGAGGAACTACTCTTATCTATATCAAAATAAAACAACTGACTGCCAGTAACGTTCTTATTATTTGTATTCCCTTTGAAATTTATTAACTATTTCAAGCCTAAAATGGACACATCCACAAATCTAAATACATGTATACTGTATACCCTGAAATCAATCGTCATTTGAATAATCTAATTTTTTCAATGCGTATGATGTAAATACACAATAATACAGTAAATAATAAATATAGCTACCCCACATAGGCACATTACAAAAATAAAACTGGGGGCAAAATTTTCCCTAATACTCGCCTGGTATTAGCTCGGCGACGGACGAGAAAGAACACCTGGCGTAGCTTGAGAAGTTGCGCGGGCTACGCTGCGCGAGCTAGAAAATTTAGGGAGAGCTGTTCTGCTGTATTATGCTGTGGTGAGGTTATGATACACCTACAATGGAACACCCCGTATAATTGAAAATATTTTTAAAATGTAGTTCGGGAAAAGTTTATGTTAATTTGTAAACATAAATAATTTTATCTTCAAATTCCTTGGGATGTTGACTCTGACAACGAGATAGGGTGTAAATTTTAATACTGTCACTGTTTTGTAGTCAGGGGTTACTTATTAAAAGTATAGTGAGTTTCCGATCAATAGTCTTTTACAGTAATGCTAAGAAAATATTTTTATATCTTATTCCAATTCATTTATTATAAAATTATTGGAGTTATCAATTCCTGGGATCTTTCCGTAAATTTCTGTATTTATTAACAAGTTGCACTGTTCGCTGTTTTGTCCACTTGCCATGTGTTGTTCTGAGTAGCTCTTGTAATTAAGTCAGCACCTTATGATTTATGAGTAGCTAATCTCGTCACTTCTCCATGGAAGTCATTTAACATTCCAGAAATATGTGATATGATGCGGGCTCACTTCCGCGAACAGGTCCATCAGTGATCGGAAACTATTTGAGATAAATCGTGACATACATTTTACAGCTATTTGCCGAATCTTCATTAATCCAGTTAAAAGTAACACTACTTGGCTCGTAAAAAGTAGTGGGTGTTGCAAAAGTCGCTTCATCATAAAAATCTGCGGTGTCACCTACTTAAGTGAAATGGCTACAGACAGCTCTTCCTCATCCTAATCCATTTAAGTACCGTTGTTAGTTTGTTGCGAAGCGTGAGACTTCCTGTCCATCACACTTTAGTGCTATATCCTAAATTAGCGTGCTGTAATTAAACGTACAAATTCGTGCAAAACCCAGGCGCTATATCCTTCCTTACAGACCCAGTTTTGATGGTTATTGAATTTTAAATAGTTGGTCAATATGCAATATTGAAAATTATAACGGTCAAAGATTATAATTATGTTGTGGTCCTAATTACACCTTATTATAGTGTGGGAATTTCGAAAATACTAATGTGAGAGCGATCAAAATTTGAACTCGTTTTTAAAGTATGCATCTATTCGTTTCTGATGAATAACTAAACGGAAACAAAGTCGAGTATCAGCGCTATTTGTCCACTTACATATTAATCTCTAAGTTTTATTCCCCCTGGATGTTGGGTCATTTTTCATGTCATCATAAATGTCTGCGACTCCGAGACTACTGTCACGAAAACGTCATTATGGTACAAGAAGCTAACGTATCTTTAAAAGTGACAAAGGTGCATCTGAAACATTGTAGAGCTAAAATGCCCTCCTTGTATGGAAATAAACGTGCACACATTTTTCTTGTGGTGTGCTTTGTTTAAAGAGGGAACGGCAAGATGTGGGATACCACTTTTTTCGGAATGAAGAGCTTACTGAAAAAAATGTATAATCACATATAAAATCTAATGGATTGATGGTTGACTAAGGGAATCACACTGCCGCATTTACCATATTTAACTAATATACTCTTTATAGTCCAACCCAATTCTTCTGATGTTCCCAGGGAAATATCCCTTGTTTTTGTTTTCCGTTTTCCTCTACTCCTTATTTTTCTTCTTCTTTTGCTTCTTGCTCATTCTCCTTCGCGTTCTCGTTCTCCTTATCCTTCTCCTCCTTCTTTTTGAAGATTAGTTTGGAAATCAGTGCACCAGCTTGAAGGCTTCATTGTCTTCTCAGTATGCGGTTCAATTATTTCACCGTTTAGTATAAGGCTTTAAGTTTACTAATGAATATGTAAAGATGAAAAGGTGAATTCAGCATTCGGCCACTGCTGCTATATGTAACTGTTTTCTACCCTCTTCTCTAGGCTGTACTACAGTTACAATCTACCAAACTGGATATCTCTGTTCTTATTCTGTTTGTTGACAGTTTCAATTTACGAACAGATTGGGATGATGCATCGGATCCAGTGGAATTATAATTTTAATACGTCGTATTAATTTACTCTGCTCATTTTCCTGCTGCAAGCTGTGTATGGATTAAGACGAAGTTTCAGTAGATTAAATCTTACACGCATCACTTAAAAGTTTGTTATACACTTTTCCATACTTTGAACAAGCAGATAAGCTTTTTAGTTTCCCCAAAGTTTTATTTTTTTTATGAGTAATACCCTTTTTAAGTCACTGCGAACGGAATAGTACGGAAATAAATTTATAAACTTTGGAAATGACTGAAAATATTCCATTTTACTTCTTGGAAGTAAAGAGACACTAAATTGAGTAAATTAGAGCAAAGTATGTATTTTTGTTCAGATGATACTATGGGCATTTTAACCACGTAGAGATACACAATGTAGGAAGTCGTTGCATTAATATCGGCGTTTTTGAAGAATATTGGTATCAATAAATTGCATGTTAAACGCCTGTATCCACATGTGCAAAAACCGGAGCGTATTAGATTAATTCTTTATAGCTCTGGTGTACTGGTTTGGAACCGCCTCTTGCGGGCTGAGGTCGATCTTCAGGAGTTTCTCTTGAGAAATGACCGGATCGTCATGGGTTGTAATGCACTGGGAAATATCTTTATACACTTACTTTAAGTAATTGGCGAGATTTTATCTGAAGCGGACGAGCAGATTGTGTGATACAACCGACTGGCGCGGATCCGTTGTCTTGATGCAGACTTGCGAATTTTCGCAATAGCAAAAGATAAACCTCTTAGCTGCAAACCAAACCTGTTAAATGTGCTTAATGTTTTGGAACGTTTGTTGCATTAGTTTTTGTTATTTATCCTGAAATAGCGGTAACAATAGTTTACCTTGCCATGACCATAATTTACCCAGTATTTATCAAAAAGATGTTAACTTTTTCAACCTGTTGCTGTACGGCGCTTCTTCCGCTTTATGCTCAAAACAATCCAGTTTTTTTCACATGGGTATTCTCTGTTTCAATGGACTTTCTCATCTCATAGTTTTTATGAGAGCGCCTCTTTGCACATTATATTTAACATATCACTTGGCTCTGACAAATTGCTCGTTTATTTAATTGCGAAGAATGCTCACTCCGCACACAATACACCAATTACTCGTCGAGGGGCATAAATTAAGAGTAAATATGCAATTACTGCATATACTGGATTGTTTTATATATACCTGCAAAATAACTTATGTAACCAAGTACCTACTTGAATAATTTGGGCCAGGGGCATCGCTTGTTGTTTATTATTTATGGGGCTCCATCTTGTTGGAAATATACCCTGTTTATGCTTAATAACGGAACATTTTCCATTATCGCCTCTACATTCATATTCAATAAATTAATGTATCTCAATCCCGTTAAGTTTCCATCAAAAATTTGGTATGCTAGTTGACCACCCAAACGAAACGTTAAATCCAAAACGTCCTTGCCTCTGACGTTCAAAGTTTGGTGCTGATTTGTATCAGACCAGTGACGCACATTATGCCTGTTAAATAATCCTACGCTGCTTATGTGAGTTTCATCTGTCCAAATGGTAGACCGCCCAAATTCTGGAGTTTCTTGAATTTTATTTAAGTACCACCTACAAAAATTAAGCCTTCTTTCTTGATCCCCCGGGAAGAGATGGTGAATAATTTGAATTTTATATGACCTATATTTGCCTTTTTTAAAATTTCTTGAACATTTGTTTTGGAAACACCAACTTGTGATTCGATTTCGCGACAAGAAGTTTTTGGTGTTACCTCAACCAACGATAAAACATTTATTTCTTCCTCTTCCCTATTTTTTGTTTATAATAAACTAGAAAACCATCTTTTAGCGCTTCAAATATTTCAGTAATTGTATTTTTTATCAAAATGTTATTAAATTTAGAACAGACCATGGACATAAACTTCTCTAAATCTTCTTTCATTGTTTGAAGGTCAAGGTCCCAACAGTTTCCTTGTGTTGATATATAAAATTCCAGTGCTGATCACCATTTATCCAGCGTTCCAGGACTTCTAGCGCCTGGAATTCTAGGAAGCCGTCATTGAAAGTTAGGGGAGTTTGGAACAACAGTGCCAATTTTCAGCGGTACTAAAATTTTTTCTAAGTAGAAGTATACTTCGAATTGTTGACTCTGGATTTTACTCCATACCTTACCTGTCTTTGACATAGTAATTCTGGTTAATATTGGAGTACATTTTACACCGTTACTCTAATACAATAAACAGTCTTAGGCAACGGTTTACTTTCCTTGGAATATCATAAATATTTGTCGTGTTGTGTTGATACAACTTATTTACACTTTCAGTTGAATTAATTTCAAGAATTTTCTCAGTTCATTCAGCAAGGCGAGTGAAGCTTTTTGTCGCTCTAAAAGCCGATGTCTCAGACAGACTGTGACTGCAATAAATTCCTCCCGAATTATTTCGAATAATTCAGTTACGCAATTTTTTTACGCTTCAGTCTGATTTGCGGTACCGACAGCAAAAATGTTCGCCTTCATGGTAATTTACAAGAAACTTGTTTTAGATGATGTCATTCTGAATAATTTCGTTTGTTTGCTCTAAATGTAATCGGTGTGGAAGACCACCAAAATAGTGTGTTGTGTAAATTTGCATCGCTTTCCAGTTGAGAGAACTCTCGATTCACAGCATGTGAAATTTAAAGTTTTGACCAAAATCCTCGTGTATGGAAATTTTGATTTTTTTAACAGGTGGCGAGTTTCTAATGAACAAACCTCTATGAAAATATCGGTGCGACTCGTGACTACTTGACGCAATCTTGTAAATATGCATAGCAAGTTAAATTACAAATAACCAGATCAGCAATCAACGTTTGTCCCCTCACTCACAATTAGCTGCATCTATAGACGAAGCAGACAACCGATGTCATGTAAAAGCCGGTGCATGTCGGAAGATGTCGCGTCCAGACCGAGAGCAAGTAGGCATGCATTCAAATAATATCACGGTGAGTCGGTGACACGTATGACGGCGGTGGGCGTCATAACAAATCATCGTTTGGAACGGCGCGACCGGAAGTTTTGTTCACGATTCCTATTTGTCTATCCCGCATCGGCGTAATAGTTTCATGTCCTTGTTTGGATATCGTTAATTAATTGCACCAAACAGAGGATAATATGCATGCAATATTTTATGGTAAATAATTAGTACGAAGTAGGCAGTATAATGGATTCTATCCCCCGCCCTTCTAACTTTTATTCTTTTGCCTGACTACCTGTTCAGGGGCTTTAACCTAATTATTAAGGATATGTGGTCAGTTATCTTGTAACTCATACTTTAAGTATTGCAAAAAAGATCATAGTTATTGACGAATCAAGGCAAGTTGGTTCATTTTCTGCAATCTATAAATAATGTACTTAAGAACAGGTAGATTTTCTTTTAGGACTTGTCAAACAGCTAATCTCAATACCTGCCTTCAAGACGAAAGAATGACATACACATATCCTAGGTAAACTGTCTTAGAACCACCGACAAGAAGAGCAGAGAGACCTTTTACAACATATGTGTGCATATAAATCGGAAAGTTCTTTCTCGTATCATAAAACGATTCGAACTAATGAAATCTTGGGAGACGTGTCTTCTAAAGTAGGTCGAAAATCCGCTTAAAATTGAGGGAATATGATGACTTTTTAACCCGGAGTTTCATTTGGAAAGATCCTTGTTTTGACAGGACAAAAGGATAATCCTGTGTTGTTGTTAACTAACTTCTAATTTTGGATCAGCATTCAGCAATACAGTTGTTGTGTTTACGTAGAGAACAGTATTCAGTAAATTACAAGCTGAAAATCCCCCCAGGAACTCTAGAAGTTTGTATTAGAAAGGGGAAACCCCGCAAATTTGAAAAATAGTTTTAATCCGTAGTTTAGTATTCAAAACAAATTCAATGACTTTCGTTTCTTTGAATGTGTCAAAATTGAATGCCAAAACTTGTATCTCTTTGAAACCCATAATTTAAATGAGCGTTGTGACGTATTGCTCGGAAAGTTGGGACGGGACTTGGGCATAGGCAAACACGCTGATTCTGTCCCCACTTTATTCATCCTGGTCAGCGACCATTGTTGTTGTTGGCGCAGCGAATGGAGGAGAAGGCAAGCAGGTACGCAAGAATTCAGATCCACCTGAATTGCAGCGTAACCAGTGGCTCAGGTGGTATAAATCAAGAAATAAATTGTTTTCTTGGAACATGATTCCCCTATCTGACTGGGCACCAGATACAGAGATTCTGAGCCGTAAAACTTTAAACATAAATTTGGAGGTAACGCAAAAGAAACGGCAGCAAACGCAAAAATAAATGGCAGCAAACTAGATTTGATCTGCGGATATCCGAACACGAATTAATGTAGAAATAGTTAATAACTACTGGTTACTACGAAGCCGTGGAAGGGCTACATATAAATTTTATTTTGTACTTTCCAAAAAAAGTGAAAATTTCGACCGAAACTTGTAAATTTAGACAAAAAATAGAATTTTCGACAAAGTAGAAATTTTCACAAAGAAGTTGAAACTTCGACAAAAAAGTTGAAATTTCAACAAAATTTCGAAATCAAAAAATGGAGTTTGCCCTCACTGATGGAATGGTTTTTGGCTTCGAATAGAATAAAAATATTTCTCTAAGTTTCAGTGTTTTGTATCTTGAAGCCGTAGAAGGGCTACATATAAACTTTATTTTGTACTTTCCACAAAAAAGTGAAAATTTCGACCAAAACTTGGAAATTTCGACAAAAAGTAGAATTTTCAACAAAAAAGTATACATTTTCACAATGAAGTAGAAACTTCGAAAAAAAACGAAAATTTTCGTAAAAAATGGAAAATTCTACAAAAAGTGGACATTAGAAAAAAGGTGGAAATTTATACATAAAAGTGCAAGTTTCGACAAAAAAGTCGAAATTTTCACAAAAAAGTGGAAGTTTCGAAAAAAAGTGAAAATCCGAAAAAAGTGGAAATTTTCACAAAAAGTGAGAGCTTCGATAAAAAAGGCAATTTTCGCAAAAACTATGAATATCGACAAAAAAGTGGAAATTTCAACATTTCAAAATCAAAAAATGGAGTTTGCCCTCACTGATGGAATGGTTTTTGGCTTCGAATAGAATAAAAATATTTCTCTAAGTTTCAGTGTTTTGTATCTTGAAATATTTTGTTCCTAAGAATATTAAAAAAAAATAATTTAAGTTCACTTAATTTTGTCACTGGTGGCGCTAGGCATCTGAGATGCAATTAGCGTTTGTTTCAACGTTTATATTATTTATTTATCTTACAATAGATTCGGCAAGATTTTCACCCAGGAATCTTCAACAGAATCCAACTACTAACCTATAGTACTGTAACAAAATGTTGTAGGGAACAAAAGTACTGCAGGAGGGCAGTACTCAGTGAGGGCAAACTCAATTTTTTATTTTGAAATTTTGTTGGAATTTCCACTTTTTGTTGGAATTTCCACTTTTTGTCGAAACTTCCACTTTTTTGTCGAAACTTCCACTTTTACGTTTAAATTTCCGAATTTTTTCGAGTTTCCACTTTTTTGTGGAAATTTCCACATTTTTGTCGGAGTTTCTACTTCTAAATGTGGAAACCCAGTTTGTTTTTAATTTATAAAAAAATCAGTGAATCGTTATTTTAACCTGGAAAATTGCCTTGAAATGGCTTATAATGTTAGAAATAGGGGATCATAAGTCACAAGTGCAAAAACCATGTACTTAAAAAATAAAAAAAATGTTTGGCTAACTTACTACATTTTCGATTTTTGAAAAAAGTGCGGGTAATGTGGAAACACCCTAAAATTACAGTAAATTAATGTGTGAACACATAAAGATGTTGGAATATTGAACTTTAAGCATTATATTCGTTTTATAATATGTTTTTATCCATAGAAAACATTATTCGTTGTAAAAAAAATACAACACATTGCCCTCATCCACATGTTTCCACGTTACCCGCACTTTAGCCAAAGTGGATTTTACGAGTTGAGTCAAGAAAACGTTAGCTTATGATTCACTGAAATTCAACTATACCTTCCCTATAACTCTCTTTTCCAATATTCTGATACGCATTACGCTACCTCTATGATAAGTTAGACTAAATAATACCACAACCTTACCTTACGAAAATCACGAAACAGAAATCGACGCACCACCATTAACTACAATGCCTACAATTCCTAGTGTTGCGCCGTTACGAATAGGAACGAGAGTGACTGTTTATGGCAATCGTCGCTAGAGTGAAGCTCTCTGCAGTCGAAATACATACTTACCGTTTCCACATTACCCTCATGTTTCCACATTTGCACCCCCTCCTCTATTTGTCCCACACATGTCTCAATTTCTTTTCGACCCGCTGTACTACTAAAACAATTCTACTGCGGTATGGTCTGTTCAGCAAAGCCAATACATGAGAATTGGTATGCATTGCGAGTTTTAAGAACACCACATAGTCGGTCGTAAATCGATTACTATACCTACATAACAGTAAATCCAGAGCAACATAAATTTCGTGCAAGTTTTCTCTCAGTATACCGAGAAGACTTTGGTGGACAAATAGTTCCCAAGGGGTATGCCTTTGCTTATATGGCAACTAATAAGAATGAGTCAGTCTTTCTACATGGGAGGTACTCAGATAAAACGAACTTAATTTATATATCACATCTCCTAAGGCTACTGGGTCATACTCCTTAGATTTGCTTCCCTTTATGGTTGATGAGGCCGCATATGCTTTGATTAAGACCTCTACTACAAACCACGCAGTAATAACACTAGCAGAAGCATTAATTCGCAATAATTCAGGAAGCTATTGGTTTTCGATTTATGGCGAATTACGTCGACGTTCATGTGACAGAATGAAATAAACGCCCACTAGAACAAATAAATAAATAAATAAATTTGGAATATTCCACCACAGTATGTTTAACTGTGTAATAAAAGGCGTTGCCGATGTTACTGTCAAGTGAAAACGTGTAGAGCTCAGGGTGAAATAATGACGTCCAATAATTGAAAACAAAGAAACTGCATTCGTGCTATTACCAAGTAAAATATCCTTAAGCGACAAAGAAATGATCATGATCCACGTTTTTCTTTTCAACTTGCCGTTTCAGAGCTGTTAAAAGAATTTCAGCTCAAGAAGTTATAACGGAACACTTTACCTGTCTTATCTTCTTATAAATGTGAAATTTAGTGCAAGTGTAGGTGACCTGGCCAGAGGAAACAGATTACAGCAGAAATTCATCATTCGTGATCGGTGTGACATTGCTTGACAGTGGTAACTAATGCGACTGTTTATTTAATCCGTATTTATTGGGGCCAAATATGTGCATACAGTGGCTTCAAATTGAAGCTGCAACATGGTGTCGGCTAAGACATGTCATTTAAGATTATAGTGTAATCCGGTAGCTGGATGCTGGATAAGATATAGATTATGTGCTCTAATATCAGTAAAGTGTAAATAATGGGAGGATCGATGAATTTTGTGAATATGACATAGTTGCCGAAATTTTGTGACCATTGAAATCTGTCATCAAACCATTCCCTCATCTACCATCTATTTATCCATCTTATGGAAAATAAAAATTGTTTTCATAGGGACTCATGTTTCCTTTATCGTTATCTTGGTTTATCCAATGACTTGGTGAGCTGTTTGCCCATCATTCTCTGGGAGTACACGATTAAGCTATCCCAGCCATTTCTCCTAGAATGTCGGTCGACAAATCCTCACCAAAAACGTTAGGATTTCCTTGCCTCAGTACCTACAATTCTCATCATCATCGTCAACGTTTAAGTACTCCATTTCTGGATAATCAATTTTCTTTGAAGCCGGTCTTGAAGCCGGTCTCCTCTTCACCCAACTCTAGTGCTCTCCTCTCCCACAGTTCAACTTCATCTTTCGTCGACTCTCCTCATTACATGTCCAGCCCACGGCTCTGCGTTTTCTACATCTTCTATATACTCTAGTTTATTCGGATATTCTCCTTTGGTTTCCTGTCTTGCAGTTTATCCCAATTGTGGATCTTTCCACTTTCCCGTCCTCGTATCGGTAATTGATGCATATTGTGTGAACAGGAAGAACATCGGTTTGCCTTTTCCCATTATTTTAAATAAAATAAAATCAAGAAATATGTACAATTCAGTGACAATTCAAATCGTCATTTCTTTACTTACCCTTTTCACTCTTCCAATTCAATCTTCCATTCTCGTGTGCCCAGGCCTTGTATGTGTTTGAGGGTGCCCTCTTTCTCTCCATATGCTCTGCACTTTCTTCCTCCTTCATCCAATATATTCTTGAATTTTCCTTGTTCCCGCATCTAAACGTTGTCTACCATCTTCTGTCTACCATTCTCGCCATTTTCCTTTGAGAACTTTGACAACTCCTATATTAGAATTTCTTTACGTTTTCCGTCTTCCCCTTCTGCTCCTACAGTTGCATGGGGCCTTAATTGTCTCTTCTTCTCCTAATCTCCTCTGGGGCATATCCATTCCTTTCGCAATATTTCCTCCTCTTCATCCCACACTTTGAGCCACTGTTTCTTCTTATTTCATCTCAATACTCTGCTAGTAATTTGTTTCACGTTCTTTGCATATATTTTTCCTCGTATTTAATTGGTCTTTTCCCTGCTTCTATTCTCATCTTTTCTCTTTCGATCTCCTCGCGCACAATATATCCTATGGATTTTCCAATCCTAGTGCCCGTCTCGGATATTTCTCCTGTATACTCTCCAGTTTTGTTTGTTTTCTTCATTCCTGTTAATTGAGCTGTCGAACAACATCATTCTTCTATTGAAATTGTGCCCGAATCTTCTCTCCCCAATATTCCATATCTGAGATACTTTATTTCCTTCGTCTTCTTTATTACTTCCCATATCCAGTTTTCTTCCTTTGTCCTTCACGCCCTTTTCCTTAACCTCTTCTGAATCTATAGTTTATTCATGCCGAAGCAGGGAGCAAAGGAATATATTTTCGCTTTTTTGAAGCCAGGTAGATATTTTCAGGTTTTCACTAATATACCGCACGCTCAATATTATGAATCGATGGTTCGTATTCATCAAATGTGTATCAGTCCTTCGACCATTTTTTGCGATAATGACTGTTTTGAAGCATCCATCTCATCTTGTTTTTGCACAGTTGATTTATTTAAACGGCCGTTACTGGTTCAAAATGATTAATACTGGGAGATCTATTGCAGAAAATAGCGAGCATGTCGTTCACCCCCGGATAGCAAATTGTTGTTTACGTTTTGTAAACAAGGCACAGGTAATTAGAACCGCAAAAAGCTTGTTATGCTCTCGTTTATAACTACAAGGGGACCATCAAACGAGATCTGACCCCGAGTTCATTAAAATCAAATCTCTAATCCAAAAGTTTATCATAGGACGATCAAAACAGCATCGATACAATATTTAACAACATAATCAAACGATGAAATCTAATACATCCAGCTTACGTCTAGTAACATAGTACAATAAACGCGAAAGCTCTGCAGTGTGGTAGCTCGCTTCCAAGACAAGTCGTTTCGAGAAGCTAATTGACAGGCAATCTACTCAAGTGTAAAACTAGAAGTTGCTGATACTGTACCCGAGATTTGGGCCCCATAATACAGCCAGGCGAATGGGAATTTTATTGTCGGCATACTTAGAATTATTATAGTTTACCATTGTGGTATCACTTTAGTTTAGGCTATTTAGATTGAAATGTTTAAAAGATGATAATTTCCTGGTTGTTTTGCAGTTACTAACGGCAGCTAAAACATCTGGCGCGATATTAAAATTTGTCAATATGTAAATATGTATAAAAAGCGAAAATTAGCCAGTAATGTTGTAAAGGTTAATGCTTTATTTGTCTATGAGAATATCCCGAACGAGTCTGGAATCTCTCACATGGGATCTTCTGATTTAACTGTGCGCCGCAATTTTGTGCTCACATTCAAGTTTTTCTTGTATGAATTTTGTTTTTTTTTTACCGGAAACATGTTTGGCGCATCAGAGCATGATCCTGACCGCTAAGCAAATATTAGCGAATAATTTTTTGTTTAAAAATAATTAGAAATGAAAACATCATTTTTAAAAGCTTGTAGTACTGAATGTGAACACTAAGCTGGGGAAGAGGACAGGTTTTTGGCTCAGCTAACATGTTAGGAGCATCGTCAGACAACGAAGTTCATTTCGTCAAATATTGGTGAACAAGCTTAGTTCCTTGAGATGTTCTATCTCTGCCGAATGTTGTAGCAAGTTTGTTTTAAATGCTGATCTTTTCTGTTCCAGAACAGAAAATTTCTTAAAGAAACCTTGAATGAATGGAAATTAAGATCTTGTCAACATTGTAAGTAAGGTTTTCAGAAGTCGGAAGTCAAATTGAAAAAAGACTTAACAACACGCATAATTTGTTACAAAAGCAGCGATAGTTTTATTCTAACATAAAGTACGTACGTTGCAATTAAGATTACGTGGCATTTCAATTTTGTAGTGAAACTTACAAAGAAAATGTCACTCGAAAATTATCGAAGAAGAAAATACACTTATTCTAGTACTCACAGCTTAAATTTGATTATATTTTAAAACCCTTTCGCTCGCATTTTCGTTGGTTTTCATATCTGTCCTCCGTGAGGCCTCCGTTCTTGCTTCCGATCATTATTTCTGCCGTTGAGAATGAATCTATTGTTGTGTACATTCAATCTAGACATGCACGATCCTTATTAGTTTGTTAGTTTGAAGTAGGTTTATCTCATTAATCTCGGACTTACCTGTAGGAGTTGCGATCTTGTCGATTTTTGTGCCTTCATTCTTGTACTCTAGTTCCATCGTAGAAAATCAGTTGGTCAGTTATTAATTTTTTTCATGTTCGATATATACCGTCTTTTGAGTGTGTCTTCTGAAAGTTCTACCCTAATTCTCAGTATTTTGTGGTATATTCGTTTGAGTACCACGATTCCTTTTGTTTACGGCCGGGCTGTCAGATTTTGGAGGTTAGATTCAAAATAGAAATGTGTAATGTGAAGTTCGTTTGAACCGGTTGCATAGCACTCTTGGAACAGTGGCGTAGTCATTCATTTTGTACCCGTATCTAATCTTTTAATGTTTTATGTCTTTTATTTTCTTTCCTTCTAGTCGTGAGGTTGCTTCAAGGATTTTCTCATCAGTTTCTTCATTTCTTTAGTCTTGGTTTCCTTCTTTTTCCGATTTATCTTCCCACATCTTGCGACGCCTCGGGTAGATTTCAGAGTCTGGGGTATTTTGGAAATTTCAGGTCCTTGTGCACTACCCTTAATTGGGATATTTCTTCGAGCCCTCTGTTATAGAGATTTTCCGTTAGAAGCGTTTTGGTTTTGTTGGAAGTCTACTCTTGATTGGGATCTTTGATTCACGCAAAAGTTCAGCCGGATTTGTTGGAAAAAATCCCCACGTGGTAAGCAAATTTTCCTTTCTTCTTTTTCTATTGCTCTTTCATTTGTTTAATGCTTTATAAATTTGTAATTTCATCTTCTTTACTTTCCCTTCTTTTTCTAATTTGTCTTTTCGGCATTTTAGGATTTTTTTGGTATAATTATTTGGTGTACCGACCACCAGAAAGCCGTAAACCTGGCAATCAACACGTGTTTTGTGGCAATCAATCACTTAGGAGCCGCTCACAACCTAGGCAAAGCTGTCCACTGTTGTGTCCGAGTAAGGTCAGATCAATTTTGATTATTGCGTCGCCTGTCCGTCTGGAACATCGCGTCCAACGGCTGGTTTTTATGTAGCGCCTGGCACAGCTTTTTGTGACCACCTTGTATTGGTATTTTTTTGTGTTTGCGCGCCGCTAGTCCGTTCGAGAATCTCTCTGTTCGGCTAGTTTTCATGTAGTTGCCCGGCCACGGCGTGTTGTGGTCACCTGTTTGGTTTTTTGACATAGGTAATTTTGTCACGTATAGTATTAAATTTAATTTGTCATTTTGTCATAATAATTTCGGTATAGTTTTGTTTAAAATTTTCATTTATACTTAGTTAAATCATTTTGCCAGTACCTAATATTTTTGCTATTTTTTTATCAATTTATTAGTTTCATGTCATTTTGGTATAATAGTTGTTTGGTTAGATAAATTTGATAAATGTTGCTTAGTTTTTTTTGTATATTCAATATTAACTTATAGTACCTATATATAATTTTTTTGTAACGGGATTTGGCAACAGACGATACTGCCGTTTGCGTATAATTGCGTTTGTGAGTAGAGTGCGTGCGATTGGCTCATCGGTGCGCTGCGCGTGCGGAGCTCCTGCCGCGTAGTGTATTTACCGTGTCATCTGCACCTATTTTGATTTTCCTTTTTTTGGCGCAACGCTAGTACCGGGCGTCTAAATTTTCCCGCAGTTTGGTTATTACACCTACATTATTTTTTTAAAATTCTTTAATAGCTATTGAATTTACGACTGTTTTTTGTATGTTCATCCTAAGTCCGACCTTACTGATTTTGTCGCGCCCGTACTATCGAATCTTCCTACCGATTTCGTCAAGAATCCATATTCAACTGCCATATTCTAAAGACACACTTCACAACTTCCACTCTGTTTTCACGGCCCTTTAATCGCACTACTGACAGGAAAATGCCTACTATGGTAAGTTGGGTTTGTAATTAAACTTTGGGTGTGGCGATTCTTAAATTTTACAACACCATAATTTCTGTTGAAAAGCTACTAGTCGGCGATTAGGAAATCTGTTTGTTGGGTCCAAAATATTGTTACAGGGTGTAACGAAAGAGGCGTATCATAACACTAAAGACACCCAAGACGTCCAGCTTTACGTTATTCAGTTAGGTATCTTCGATCATCTTAAAAATAATACGGGGAAAAAGTTTTTGTCCACCCAGCTACGTAGGCACGTGACAAAATATAGTTACCAGAAATTAACCGAACTAAGTAATTCACAAACTCCAGCCTTACATAACAAAGTATAAACGTTGAGATTAAGGCAATTTGCACGCTGTTAGCATTTCTAGAGCTAAATCCGTATAATGGCGCTTTTCATGGTCCATGATCCTGAAGTACTAAACGTTCGTATACATTGTCATAATTTCTTATGAAATTTACATATACGAACGCTTCTAATCCATTCAACAAGTGTCACCTCTTCAGTGTTACACCAGACCTGATAGTCTATGGTGGAGCACAACACTCATAATAATTATTAAGGCGATGACACAGACCGCATACCGCTCTCTGAGCATGTAAATTAATTGTGGTGTAGCTGTCACGATTTGCTGCTACCTTGTTTACTTATCCATTTTACTTTGCCGCTTCGGGAGCAAAAGTAAATAGTCTCCGACTTCATATTAAGACATTAACTTCGGGCGGACTCTGTGGGGATGTTTTCTAACTGAAACTTGACTGCGATTTGATTCAATTTGGAAAGGAAACACTGCTTGCGGGGAACTAATTTCAGTTCGATTTTGCCACTCTCATCTTTCAAAATTCACTCTCATCAGCTATCATGTAAGTTTCTGTAAAAAATTGTGTACTTAGCGTAAATACTTACATGTGTTGAAGTATTGTAACGGTCCTGTATTGTTTTCCTGTGTTTATTTACTTTTCATTATGTTTATTAGGAAAAAAGATTGATATCTCTCGACAGCTGTTCAGAACTGTAAACGATAATCATGTTGGTATTGCTGCAGCGAGTTCTGCATGCATTTCTCAGATTCTATTTACTCTGGCATATTCGGTTTCGGTTTACATAGCTGTGAAATCTTTAATTGAAAGCGAATGACGAGTGAATGTTGTACTAACGTAGTATTCGTAGTTTACTTATACATCAGTGACAATATTAATATAACGTAGGTAAACGAGAAATGGAAAGCGTATACACTGGAAGACAACGAGCGGAGAATGTTCGTTACGGTACACCAGCAGATCCAACTTTATGGCAACCTAACGAAACTGAAAATTAATACTGAATAGAGTTAATAGATGCATTCAGTGAAGAAGCGATGGTTAGTCGACTTATTTTATCTTTAAGATAGAAACTATTGTCCTCGTTGCAATAAGAGTATGCGCATAAAAAATCTATAGCATACTATTCTCTACCTATCCGAATTATAGAGGAAGAGATAAATCATAGCCATCACAAAACCTAGACAAAGTCGGGCGTCGTTAGGTGCCGATGAAAAAAATCATTCATTCTAGTAAATCCTGCACTGCTCACATTCTGATCTTCCACCCATGTCTTCAGCTTAACCACGGCAGTACGTTCCTGGATAATTCAGAGAAACTGTTTTACTACAAGGAAGTGTTTTAACTCCTACGTTGTTCGTTAGCTGTACAAACTTTCTACAGTCACATATTATGTGTGTGTGCAAATGGGGGCTGTCATACTTTTAAGCAGTATATCGCTACAATTAAAGACTAACATGGCAATGGACGTCATCTGGAGCGAATAGCGGATGGAAGGTGGAGGAGAAGAACTACGGAATGGAGACCCAAACTGGGGAAAAGAACAGAACTAGATGGAAGAGCGACATGATGCAACGTCAGGGAGTTGTACAATGGATGGCCGCCAGCCGAGAGCTCTGGAACACCGAGAAAAATTTTTCCCATATTTCTCCGACAAAATTTTGTACTTGGTTCATCCAAAAAGATCGTTTTCTTGAAGTGAATTTTGGAACTATGATATTTCGAGGTGTCCCAAAATTCCGTGGACAGGTTTTTGAATTGAAATCTCTATACCAAATTGCACCCCTCCAAGGAATCCGCTAAAATTTAGGAAAATAATATCTTGGAAAGTGCTCGACTCACAGGTTTCCAATTTGGTACACAACTCAGGCACTTTGCAAGCCTCAATCGGTATTAAGATGAAGTTATTTGAATTAAAACAAGGTGTTCAATGGGGGTGGGTCACCCTTAAAATTTCACAGAGCAATTTGATCTGTAAAAATTTCATTTCATGTTTTGTAGAATTTAATTTTGAAGTTTTTTACTCTATGTAATTTTTATTAAAATCGATGCTTTCTGAAAAATGTGGCTAACTTTGGTAAGATTTTAATAATTTTGTTCACGAAGTAAACAAGACGTAATCTCCCATTTGAGATTTAGAAAGAAAGAAGTTCGATGACCAAGATGACCAATTTTGGGGACAGTTATTTCCTGTTGGAAATGGGAAGAGGGCACGTATTGCTATACAGCGGAGTTACACCTGAAATGAGAGCTAGAGAAGAAGTGGCATGTTTAATAAGAGAAAATTGTGCACAGTCCTTACAGGGGTGGGAATTTTTATCAGAGAAAATGTTGAGGTTAGAAATGAGGATGGGGGGGAATAAGGACACAACAATACTAGTGACATATGGACCCAGTGAAGATGAGAGAAAGGCTTCAAAAGATGAGTTTTGGGAAAAGTTGACAGATGTCATTGAAGAGGTTACAGGAAGACTGATAATAGCAGGAGACCTAAACAGCAGAGTTGGCAGAAGAAATGAGGAAGCTATTGACGTGCTGGGGCCATATGGAGAAAACTACCGAAATAATAATGGAAACAGATTAATAAACTTTTGCTTGCAGAACAATATAATAATAGCAAATACGTTTTACTGTCACAAAGATATACATATGCATACAAGAGAGGTTAGAAGTCGAAACGAAAGATCAATAATAGATTATGTATTGATAAATCGAAACTATAGAAAAGAAGTATTAGACGTGAGAGTTAAAAGAGGCCATGAAATATACAGTGACCATTATCTGTTAACATCAAGAATAAGAATCCCATCAAAGGTTGAAGAAATTAAAGCAACAAAGAAGTAACTGAAGAAACCAAATGAAGTAATAAAAACCTACAAGTTGCTAGATACAGAGGTAGCACAAACGTTCAGTAAACGAATAGAAGCAAGAGTAGAAGAACATGAGAGGGAATGGAAGAATAAAAATGTTGAACAAATGTGGCAATTGTTTAAGGAAATAGTAATGACAACAGCAAAAGAAGTATGTGGAACGAAAATGAATAGCAGGAACAGAAAACAAACGAAGTGGTGGAATCTAGAGATAAAAGAGCAAATAAAAATAAAAAAAGAAAAGTGGAAACAGTATCTGGAAAGATACCAACAAACAACAAAGAACGAAAGTAAGAGATATGGTGCTACAAGCAAAGAAGCAAACATGGGAAGAGTTCGGCGGAAAAATGGAAGAGGACAGCAAGGCAAATCAGAAACTGTTCTATAAAATCTTGAAAAATCTGAGAAATAAAAAGCAATATAACTTAAGGCAGATCAAAGGAGAAGATAACAAGGTGATAACAGATGAAATAGAAATAATGGAAATATGGAAGGAATACTTTCAGGATTTGCTGTATAATGAAAAACAAACTGACTCTAATGAAGAACTATTAAGTATAATACAGGACGGGGTTCTGAAAAACGCCATAAGTGTGAAAGAGGTTGTGGGGGCCGTGAAAGTCATCAAAAGAGGAAAATCTGCAGGCCATGATGGAATAACACCAGAGATGATGAAAAATTTGGGCGGAAAAGGTGGAGAAATGGTAACAGCAATCTTCAATAAAGCTTGGGATTTGGGAGAAGTACCAGATGATTGGAAGGTGGGAATAATTGTACCGGTCTACAAGAATAAAGGAGATATCAGAGTATGCTCAAACTACCGAGGAATCACATTACTGAGTGTCGTAGCGAAAACATACGAAAGAATAATCGAACAAAGATTCAGAATATTATTAGAACCACAGCTAGAAGAAGCACAAAGCGGTTTCAGGAGAGGAAGAAGTGCAAAGGACCATATCTTCACAATCAAACAAATAATTGAAAAGACCAGAACAAAGAACTCTGAAGTGTATTTGGCCTTCTTAGACTTGGAAAAGGCATTCGACAGAATCCCGCAAAAAACTGTATGGAAAAGCTTGAAAAATAGAGGTACAAATTTAAAACTAAGAAGAGCAATAATGAGCTTATACCAAAATAACAAAAGCTATGTAAGAAAGGAAAATATGCAATCACAAGAATTCGCCACTAATGACGGCCTACGGCAAGGAGGAGTACTGAGCCCAACACTGTTTATAATGATCATGGACGATGTTATGAAAGAAACAAAAAAGCAGACGAAGAGAATGCTTATAGGATATTATAAACTAAAACCAACTGAAATGTCAGTATGTGCCTTTGCAGACGATCTGATGATTTGTGCCTCGCGAGAAATAGACCTGCAAGAAAATCTGGAAATATGGGAGTGGCAATTGGGGCAGAGAAAAATGAAAATAAATACAAATAAATCAAAAGTGATGGTTATTGGAAGATATAAAAAAGACACCAATATAGCTATAAATGGGGAAGTCATACAACAAGTTGAGATTTTCAATTATTTGGGTGTACAGATACACAGAGAGGGAAGTATGGAGGATGAAATAAGTGAGAGAATAGCAAATGCTGTGAAGATATACCATTCCTTAAAAAATTCATTCATTGGGAAAAGAGAAATAACCAGAAAGACAAAGATGGTCGTGCATGTATAAAACAGTGTATAGACCGATACTTACATATGGGAGTGAAAGTTGGATTTTAAATAACAACCTGAGAAGCAAATTACAAGCTATGGACATGAAGTATCTACGAAAAGTTAAAGGAATTACTCGCAGAGACAGAATCAGAAATGAGGTAGTGAGAGAAGAACTGGAGGTCGAGTCACTGTCTGAGAGAATAGCAGAACAGCAGCTGAAATGGTTTGGACATTTATGCAGTATGAAAGATGACAGACCTGTGACATATGTATGGGAAACCAGAGTACAAAGTAGAGGAGGAAGGGGAAGACCCAAGAAGACATGGAACGATGAAGTGGCAAATGTGATCAAGAATAAAGGTGTAAACTGGGAAGACGCCAAAAGACTAGCGAAGAACAAGAAGCAATGGACAAAGCTAGTGTACGCGAATGAAAGATGAAAATATAGATGAAAGCCTTACACCTCCGGGTAGACAAGGCCTTATGATTATGATTATATATATATATATACTGATGCTTGTTAAGTTGTCACCTCCGGCATACGAACGGGACGCTCAAGCCTCCGGGTCTTATAGTGTAGCTAGATTAAAATGGAATGTATATATAGGATGAGGGGAAGCTCTAGTTTCCGGATTTCTAGAGAGGGGAAAAGATTTTTGACTTTTAAAAAATCATATATGGAAACCACGGTGTGTATCTGGTGACCTCCGAAATCTGTGTATGAGCAGATACTGGGGTGCCTTTGTCACCTCCGACAGCGTTGCCATATTGTCGGAGGTCACATAGTTATATGTATATTGTATATCCACGCTTTTAAAGAATCAGTTTAATCAAAGATGTTTTATTTATTTTCTGTAGCAAGTTGGGTTTCCGAGCCGCGCACGGACATTCGCGCGCCAAATTGAAATACTGTTTCTGGTGGCGCAAACGTGCGAAAAGGGAATTGAAAACTGCCAGAAAATTTGAGCTAATCTTGTGTCGTGGATTTAAGTCGGCCGTATTTAAATCTTCATTCTGGGCAAATTTCAATATAGTGCACAAGTGCCTCCGTCATACATCAGATTTTCATTCTAAACAAAACAAATGCACGTGTCATTTGACGTTTATCATTTTTATTTACAACGACTTAAGCTAATTTTTGCAATACAGGGTGTCCCGGTGAAGGTGGGAAATCTCTCGGGTGCGTATAGATTACACAAAAATAACACCCCAAGTTCATATAAAGTTTTCTCCTACGACCTTCCCCTGCCGAGATATTCTCCCTTAAAATGGAGAAATAAAAATCGTTTTTCTACATAAAATTTTTATTTTTAATTGTATTTCGATAATTTTCTTGGTGACGTACGTAGTGATTGAATGTCGATAAAATAATGCCACCCGTTTTTTGATAGTGCATCAGGGGAGCAAGGGGTGAACTACCCCTTACCTTCTTAACTTCATATTTTTAAAGGGCTGGATATTTTTAATTTTTAACGGCATTTTTTGTTTCCCCGGACATTTTGCTAATAAAAAGTTACTCTTGTTAGGTTTCGATAAAATGAAGCGTTTTCGAGAAAATGAAACTCGACGAGCAAGAGGTACAGTGTTTTTACGATTTTCGTCCTCATCTGATTGATGGCAACCCTCTCGAATGTAACTTCCGTATTATACCGGCGCATTCTGCCACGACTCATTGTCCCTTATTCGACACGCAGTCGACGCATTTACGGCATCAGTTTATTTTGTGTGTCCTGTAGCCCAACCAACAGTATCGCTCCATGACTTTCATCGTTGACTTATTGACACCTAATTGTCTTCCACTCGTCCCATTGTGAGCCTCTGCCAAGAATTTAGTAAACTTTTCCTTCAGCACCACGACTTAGGGTTGGTTTTCCCTCTCTTCTAATGGTACTCTCCCACTTCCTCTTCAGAGAACCGCCTTCTATCACAAGAGAATCGTAGTGCACCCAGTAAGACTTCCTTCTATCTCAGCAGAGGTTCTCACATCTTTCTGCTTGGTGTCACTCCAAGATTGTAAATGCTCTTCGTCAACTTATATTCAAGTTCAATGCCATCTGATGGGGTGTACATAATATTTCTGCTCTCGCCTCACGCAATACTTGCCATCTTCTGGGCAAGCTTCTCGAAGCGCATAAGCATTGCCATGTTTTTATCCTATCTGATGTTGCATAATGAAGTTGTACTGCTGCAGCATCTCAATCGAACGGGCCAACTGACCTTCTGGGTTTTTAAAATGGAACAAGGAAGCATGGTCAGTTTTGGAAATTTCCAGTTGACTATTTGGAAATTTCCAAATACCATTCGGAAAATTCGAATTGACTATTTAGGAACTTCCGGCTTAGAAAAAACTACCTTGGCCGCTCAGTGCTTCCGTAGGCGCCCCTTTTCAAATTTAAGTTTTCGGTTTGGAAATTTCCAAATGCTACCTGAAAATGGTATTTGAAAATGGTATTTGAAATTTCCGATCCAAATAAAAATTACCTTGGCCGTTCAGGGCTTCCGTACGATTGAAAGGCTGCAGCAGTGCAATTTCATTATACACCATCGGATAGGACGAAAACATGGCAATCCTTATGCGTTTCGAAAAGACCTTGACCAGAAGATTGCAAGTACTACGAGAGGCAAGAGCAGTAAGAGCATTACACCCCATCAGATGGCAATGAAGTTGTTGATGAAGAGCATTTACAATCCTGGAGGGAGCACAGCGGAAAGATGTGAGAACCCTCTGCTGAGATGGAAGTAAGTTGGAAGGTGACTGGATGGGGTAGAAATGTCCAACAAGAATGTAGCTCTGAATTCATACTGGGCGCAATAGGATTCTCTTCTGATTGAAAACAGTCTTCTGAAGAGAAAGTGGGAGAGCATCGTCAGAATTTGTGGTGCTGAAGGAAAAGGTTCGAAATTCTTGGCAGAGGCTCACAATGGGATAAGTGGAAGGCACTTAGGTGTCAATAAGACAACAGTGAAGGCCATGGAGAGGTACTACTGATTGGGCTACAGGACAGGCATAATGCGTCGACACACATGCCAAGACTATGAATAGCGGCAAAATGCGCCAGTATAATAATAATAATAATAATAATAATAAGCATCATCATAAGGTTCTCAGTCCGAAGACTGGTTGGACGCGTACCTCCATTCTTTTCTATCCTGAGCTAACCTACGCATTTCCCTAAAAGTAGAACATCCTACATCCCTAACTATTTGAGAGCAGTAGTCTAATCTAGGCCTACCCCTACCTCTTTTTATTCCTATCTCTGACTCTAGTATGTCACGAACTATTCCTTCGTGTCTTAGAAGGTGTCCTACCATCCTATCTCTCCTACTCTTTATTGTTTTCCATACCTTTCGCTTTTCCCCAACTCTTTCTAATACTTCCCTATTGCTAACCTTATCTATCCACGGTATCTTCATCATGCGTCTGTAGCACCACATTTCAAACGCTTCTACTCTTTTTCTATCCGCTTCTCCTATTGTCCAAGTTTCGCACCCGTATAATGCCGTACTCCATACATACGACGTTAAGAGTCTCTTCCTAGTCTCTATATTAACCGTTCTCGAGCATAACAGTTGTTTCTTTTTGTTAAACGCAACTCGGCCCTGCGCCATTCTTTGTTTTATATCTTTAGTGCTCCTACCGTCTTGAGTTATTTTACTTCCTAAGTAGCAGAAATCCGCGACCTCCTCTATCTTCTCATTTCCAATTTGTATTTCCATTTTAGTTCTATTTTCACATCCCCTACATACCAAAATTTTAGTTTTCTTTTTATTGATTTTCATGCCGAAGCCCTGTGTCAAAACTGCTTCCATTTCATTCAAAGCCGCTCCTAATTCTTCTTTGCTAGATGCTAACACTGCTATATCATCCGCAAATCTGAGCATGTTAATAGTTTGGTCCTGTACATTGATCCCTGAGGCTGTTCTTTCCTTAACAATATTAATCGCATCTTCGGTATATAAGTTGAAAACTAGAGGTGACAATGCACATCCCTGTCTCACTCCCTTCCGGATATCTACTTCCCTTTGTTCCTGCTCACATTCTATAACTGCCTTTTGCTCTTTGTAGAGATTATGTATTATTCTTCTGTCCCTGTATTTCATCCCTACCTTTCTCAGCACTTCGAACATCTTCCCCCATTTTACGTTGTCGAAGGCTTTTTCTAAATCTACAAATCCTATATAGACGCTCTTTCTCTTTTCTATCGTTTTTTCTATAATTACTCGTAAAGCTAGAATGGCCTCGCGCGTTCCTCTATTTCGTCTAAATCCGAACTGATCTTCTCCTAATATTTCTTCCGCCTTTTTCTCCATCCTTCTTTGCACAATTCTAGTTAAAATTTTTGACGCATGGGAAGTTAAACTGATAGTTCTAAAATTTTCGCATCTATCCGCGCCTTTTCTTTTTGGCAAAGCTACTATGATGTTCCGTTTGTAATCTTCTGGAATCTCGCCTGTCAGGTATATGCGACTAACTAGTTTAAATAAACGATCTATTACCTCTTGACCTGCGCACTTTAAGATTTCTGCCTGCAAGCCATCTATACCTGGTGCTTTATTATTCCTTAAACTTTTTAGTGCTATCTCAAACTCTTCTCTCATTATAGGACTCCCTAAGTTATCCCCCTCTACACTGCTTTCGCTTTCTAATATATCTTGCACTTCCTGTCCCGCATATAAGTTTCCTAAATATTCTTTCCACCTATCTGCCTTCTCCCCACTTCCGATTAGGATATCTCCTGCCTCATTTCTAATGTTTTTGGTACTAGATCCAATTTCTCTAAAGTTTCTCCTTATTATTTTATATGCTTCATCAGTCTTTCCTACTTCGAATTTATCTTCCACTTCTTTGCATTTATTATCGATCCATTGCTCTTTCGCTTTCCTACATTCCCGAATAATTTCCCACTTGATCGCCTTATATCTTTGTTTCCCTGTTTCATCTAACCTATAATAATAGAATTTATTTCTCGCGATCAGGTAACAGATGGGAAACTAAAATCTTACTATATGAGAAACCCCAAGGAATGAATTCAAGGCAGCAATACAAATCGCTCCTCAATCTACCATTCGTTCCTTGACAACAAAAATCATTTTTAACTAAATACATATACCTAGATCTAGTAAAACTTATTACAAAAATAAACAAATTCTGCTCGCTGGCTCTACAAATATATAATGTAGTTTCCTTATGCCTTCCTCCGTGCATCAACATTTACACCGAACTCGACTGACCATCGAAATAAAATCGAAATAATGCGAAATAATGTGGGAGTTCCATTCGAGAGGGTTGCAATCAGTCAGATGGTATGGTTGAGGGATAGTGAGTTAGATCTTTTAGGAAATGATTGGAAAAGAAGAAGAAAGTAGTAGTAGTAAGTGATAAATACGAGAAAAGGAATAATGCGATTTTCACGAAGTGAAGAAATTTGCTTGCGATTCTATGCAATATCGGTCGATATTTAAAAAAGTTAATTTAGAGAAGGGTGGAACTGTTGGATTATTCAGCGCTTGTTAATTGATTATTTATTGTTTAATTGTTTATTTCTTGCTGTTTTGTTGCTTAATTATTGTTATTATAAGTTAGGTATACAAATCACTTATAAATTGTAAATGTTGGTAAATAGTCGCTTGTAAATAAAATTGTTAAATACTAATTACGTAACAGTACTTTTGGAGTAACCAGGAACATAACAATTGCTATCTGCTGAAGGCTTAAGGCATGACAGAAGCAGTACTCATTGCTCTTTTTAAACAACACAGTAGTTCGCATAAGCGTTAAACAATTTAGGTATAATATGATCCCAAAGAACTTCTGTGACAACTCCGGCGCCTCCTTTTTAAATTTCATTTTTCTGTTTGGGAATTTACAAATTCCGCATGGAAATTTCCAGATTGTATTTGGAAATTTCCAGGTGGTATTTAGAAATTTCCAAATAGTCAACTGGAAATTTCCGATTCAAATAAAAATTACCTTGGCCGTTCAGGGCTTCCGTAGTTACCACTTCATACACTTATGGATGTACAATTCTTTTCATTGTATAGATAAGTATGTTAGGACCAAAGACCGATTTCGGCCAATGGTCGAAAAGAATGACCAGAACACATTCTGGATATCACCGAATTGTGGTCGCTTTAAGTAGAACAGAACGCGTTCTGGGATTTCTATTATTGCCAGTACGCGTCGTTCACTGTAACACCAACGCTCAAAAACCGATTTCACGCCTGTATCAAAGCACAGGTCTAAAGCATTCATAATTTTCTAAAGAATTCTTGTCTAGTATTGAAACAGAAGAGATGTTGGACACAAAATCCAAAAACTATCAAAATTCTAAATAAAATTATAGCAGAAAAAGCCAGAAATGTCGCATTCTAGTTCTGTCGGGACTGGTCGGGTTCAGTCAGATCTAGTTAAGTCAGATCTCACAAGTTTGCTATCTACAATCTCTCGTTTAAACGATATTCACACTTTTACCTTATTGCCCAAAACGTGCTCTAGTTATTATGAAAAAGTAATTTACTCCTGTGATCTGACTTACTCAGACATTACCAGACCCGAAAAAAATTGACCCTAAATTTTGGACTTTGGTAATTTTCGAACTACATACGTCTAACATCTACAGTCTTTTCTTTCTACAGATTGAATAATATAAATATAAGACAAGAGTTCTTTAGGAACTGATGAATCCTTTGGACCTATTCTTTGATACAGGCATGAAATCGATCTTTGGACGTTGGTGTTACAATGTGCAACGCGTTCTGGAAAAAATCGAAATCCCAGAACGCGTCCTGGTCTATTTAAAGCGACCAGAACGTGACTTATCGGACTTTGGCAATTTGGTGAAATACAGAACGCATTCTGGTCGTTTTTTCCGGTCATTGGTCGAAATCGGTCTTTGATCCTAACAAATACATACAGACTATCCCCGTAGCGCGGCAATTTTAGATTACATACAGCTTTATACCTTTTAAAGAAAAAAGTTTTATGAGAAACATACTCGTATTTTCACTTGCACAATACCCAATTTTGCGTTTTTATGCAAATCATTTAATATCAGAAAACCACACAATCAATGAAAACTATGAAGTTCTACATGTGTGGCAGATCACATATGCGCTACACGCACAGATTAAGATTGCGACGTTGCCATGTTTCGGAGGTGACAACTTAACAGGCGAGCTACGAAGCATGGTTATATATTTCGGAGGCGGTAAGGTTACGTCTTTATCTTGAGAAATGCGACACCAGCGCCAACGGTATATGCTTGAACTAAACTTCATTTTTATGAGTATGGGGGTATCTTTGTGACCTCCGTCAAAAAATTCGTTTTTGCGCTCTAAACGCCATCTAGCCGAAGAAAACATTGAAAACAAGGCGAAACGTTGTCGCCTCCGAAATCGGAGGTCACAGCGGTATATATGAGGTGACAAGGTTACCTGCATGATACGCAGCGGAGGTGACAAGATACCTTTCATCAATATATATATATATATATATATAGACGTATAGATGGTCATTAATGAGCCCAATGAATATACCAACAGGTCGTTGTGGAGCCATAAAATACGTTGTTGAGCCCGCATATTGGCTCAACAACGTACCCCAGTGTATCTCATCACTGATTGGTTGCCAAAGGCCTTGGGGGTGTGTCAACAAATTTTCAAGTTGGGCTCATGATTGTCCGATTGTATAACCAATATACGTGGAGTAGTTCTTTGAAAGTGTATGTAGGGGGCGCTTTCCGCATATTTTATATACAGTATATAAAAATCTTTGAACAGACCTTTATTGAGCCCCATATTTGGCAACAGCGCGTGGCTTCTCAACGACTTGAATATTTAGAATTATTATACAAGATGGGCACTAAAAAGTTTGCTACAAGTATTATGACCATTTTCTATTTCGCTTCATAAGGGTGTATGTAAATCGTAAAATAAGGGATGTGTTTGATAATATAGGAACACAACAGCCTCAGGGATTAATGTACAGGGTCAAACTATTAACATGCTTAGATTTGCGGATGATAGCAGTGTTAGCATCTAGCAAAGAAGAATAAATTAGGAGCGGCTTTGAATGAAATGGAAGCAGTTTTGACACAGGGCTACGTCATCAAAATCAATAAAAAGAAAACTAAAATTTTGGTATGTAGAGGGAGTGAAAATAGAACTAAAATTGAAATACAAATAGGAAATGAGAAAATAGAGGAGGTCGCTCATTTCTGCTATTTAGGAAGTAAAATAACTCGAGATGGTAGGAGCACTAAAGATATAAAGCAAAGAATAGCGCAGGGTCGAGTTACGTTTAACAAAAAAAACAACTGTTATTTTCGGGAATGGTTAATGTGGAAACTCGGAAGAGACTCTTAAAGTCGTATGTATGGAGTACGGAATTATACGGGTGCGAAACTGGGACAATAGGAGAAGCGGATCGAAAAAGAGTAGAAGCGTTTGGAATGTGGTGCTACAGACGCATGATGAAGATACTGTGGATAGATAGGGTTAGCAATAGGGAAGTATTAGAAAGAGTTTTGGAAAAGCGAAAGGTATGGAAGACAATAAAGAATAGGAGAGATAGGATGGTAGGACACCTTCTAAGACACGAAGGAATAGTTCGCGACGTACTAGTCAGAGATAAGAATAAAAAGAGGTAGGGGTGGGCCTAGATTAGATTTCTGCTCTCAAATAGTTAGGGATGTAGGATGTTCTACTTTTAGGGAAATGCGTAGGTTAGCCCAGGATAGAAAAGGATGGAGGTACGCGTCCAACCAGTCTTCGGACTGAAAACATTATGATGAATAAAAATACAAAAGTCGTGTAAAATGAAAAATATTAGAAATCAACATTTTTGAAGCAGGAATGCCGAGCATAAAATACAAGCGGTTACTATTGATGTTTTTACATTTTTATGTACAATCTGTGTAATGCAAGGTTTAGCGCCTTGAAAAGCACACGTAAATACTTTCTGGTCCTAAAATTTTTTTGTTCACGTAGTTTATATTATCTTCTGTTACTATTTGGTAGTAATTCCTGTTGAATTAATAAAATACTTTGCGTAGGTACTATCAATGGAAAAGGTTTATTATAATATTGACCGGTTTCAAGATATAATTAATTAATTAAAAAAATAATCATTATTGTTTCCAAAATTATTGTTTTCATTTTGTCGTCTTTTGACAGAATAATTTTTAAATTTGACAGCTAAATTTGACTTTAATTTTTTTGAATACTATAATATGAAAATTATTGGATTGCTCATAAAATGTACCACGGTCGCTTCTACGGCACTCGACGTATTGTATCCCTCAGTGCTCTAATCACACCTCGAGCTTAAAAAGCTTCTTTACGACCTTGATACATAATTATTATTTACGATACAAGTATCGTAATCGCTTATATTACGATAAGAGTATCGTACAACGTTTTATCTGCTTACTATCAGCATGACCACGACTATGGTATTAGCTTAAGAAATCATTAGTAAACGAGAAATAGTAATGAAACGCAAAAAAGTAGTAGGCCGGATATATCTATTTATTTCGACGAGTGCTCTTTTGGCATCTCTGCGAGAATTTTTCGTGCGAAGTTTTTCCTCGGATATCGAGCCATCAGTAATGTGGTTATTATTATTATTATATTATTAAATGTCTTCCTTTAACATCTCCCGGAGTTGAGTTAATATGTCAAATTGTATAAATTTTGTAATTAATGTTTATAATAAATAAGTTTAATTTGATTTGATTTTAGTGTTGGTTGCTGAGTAATTCACTTTACAATATGCGTGTTCTAAATATGCCAATTTGGTATCTTTGTGGCATAAGTGTGCTAAATTATGTCATTATAACATTCAAATGAATGTCGCAAAAATTGATATTAAGTTTTGATAGGAGATAAATAACAATTATGATAAATTATGATAAATAATGACAAAATTCGAATAAATATGTTGTGTTCAAAATAATTATAGAAAATTGCAGGCCACTAGTTTCGTCCTTATGGAACTCGTTAGTGCAGTGCTACTGTATTCATTCTATACACAACCAACTTACTTATATGGTGACCTGCATCGATCAGATATGAGCAAGCACAAATTACTTTATTAATTGTTTGGAAGTAATGAGTGGTACTGGCCCGTTCGAACAACATACGTAGAGACAGGTTATGAATTTCAATAGAGCTTTTGACACAATCAACCATAGCTTGCTAATCAGTATTCTTAGCCATTACGGGTTCGATGGACTATCTTTAAAGTTGATGGGTGATTACTTGTCTGGGAGATCAGAGAGTCAGAATTGATAATGCGCTGTCTGCTCCTCGTTATATGCCTTCTGGCGTCCCACGGGGTTCTTTGCTGGGTCCTCCCTTGTACACGTTATATACAGCCAAACTTTCCACTGCTATAAATAATTGCACTGCTCACTTTTATGCTGATGATACCCAGCTCTAGAATTCCTTTCATAAAGAAGATGTCAATAACTCAATTAATATAATTAACTCGGACATAAAGTCCTTGCTTTCACTCGCATTGAAGCACAGTCTTATTTTAAATGCAAGCAAGTCTTCATTGATCTTCTTTGAACGGGAAGAGGCTCGGACTTCTATAAAGGATGTGTTTGCTGTTGACGTGAGTATTATGGAAATATTACCTTCTGATTGTGTGCGTAATCTTGGACTGTATACGGATCAGCCAGCATATATCAAAATGCGTTAGGTCCGAATATTGTAATCTAAGAATAGTTTATATGAAAGGGGGCAGTAGCTCTTTCAGTAATCATAGTGGCAGAGATAGTGAGGGTCGGTATGGCACTGTGATACACACTACTGCGATGTGGAAGGCAACAGGAAACCACCACATTATTATATCCCTAGTACAGCGTACTTTTAATTTATGATGAAGGCACCTTCTGGAATAAAGTATTCTCGAGGTAAAATAGTCCCACATTCGGATCTCCGGGCGGGGATTGCGTCGGAGGGAATCATCAGCAATGATAAGTGTAACATCTCACTAGTCAGAATGTTAGAAGCATGAAACAAGTAGGAAAGTTAGAAAATTTGAAAATTGAGACTACTGCTCTCAAATAGTTAGGGATGTAGGATGTTCTACTTTTAGGGAAATGCGTAGGTTAGCTCAGGATAGAAAAGTATGGAGGTACGCGTCCAACCAGTCTTCGGACTGAGAACCTTATGATGATGATTATATGAATAAAGCGTTATTAATACCAACGTCAGAGTGATTCAATTGTTGGGTCAGTGTTTAATTATTGTGATGCTGTATACGTGCCTTGCTTAAAATGCATGGATCAGTTGTTACGAGTACAAATGCCCGGTTTTGCAAAGAATCTAACAACGGATTAAGTCTGACACCGGCTTCGTTGCTATGATACCGGCTTTCTGATTGGTTGTATCATAGCAACGAAGCCGGTGTCAGACTTAATCCGGTGTTGGATTCTTTGAAAAACCGGGCCAACGAGTGCAAAATGCATGTGTGCGCGTTATTTTCGGATTGCGAAAGTGTCTGTACGACTCGCAGAAGTTAAACTCACTAAAGTGGTTGATCATGACAAGCAGGCGCCTTCGTCACACGATCTGTGCGTTTCATAAGGTTGTTGTGCAAAAGACTGCCTCGTTAACTATATAACAAAATTAAATTTATTTCTGATGTCCATAATATCCACGTTAGAAGAAAAAACCTTATTGTCCCACCGATTCATAAAACGGCTGCTTTTGACAGGTCACTTTCCTACTGCATTTGCAAGTACAATTCACTACTTAGAGCGTTCAAGAATGTAATATGTGTACCTCCCTTTAAGTATCACATTTTTCTTAACCTATTGGACAATCAACGGAACCCTTTGACTCTGTGAATCACATAATGTGTGGCGATAATAATATGTACCGTTCGACTTCTTGCCCTTCTCGTCCTTCTTTCGTTGCTGTTTGTTTTGCATTTTAAATGTATGTTTATCCTCTTAAACGGTTAAGTTGAAAAGCAGCTGAGCACTCTTTGGGGGCTCGTGCTGAACTTCGCCGTCGTGAGTTGAACATTATACTTGCTGTATTTGTTATTATCATTATAGAAGGCAATACATTTATCGTTATTATTATTATTAAAAATATTGACTTCAAAAATATTTATTTTGCGAAGCCCTAATTTGAAGTTGCTAAAAGTATTTTTTTTTTCCACGCACCACTTTTAAGAATGAAATTCGCTGAAAAATTTGTTAAAAAAATACTTGTAGAGGAACCAATGGAAAACATTAAATAGAAAATTTTCTGATCTTTATCGAAAGTTCAAAACAGTATAAAACTTCGCATTTCTGTCATTGTACAATTTATTATTTCACTGACAACCTTCTGCAGATATTCAACAAACATAACTTACTTACAACTAAAGCACTTGCCATGCTGATGAATGAATGGACCGTGGATCCGTGGATGCGCCGATCACCCATTCGTAGTGTCTTCGCATGCGCGCACATTAATATTGGCAACGTTGCCGGGATCCATAGAGTACGTTAAATGTATATTAATATACAACACGGCTCCATAGTGTAGCGTTTATATATCTGGGACTAATAAAGACCTATTATATCTAAAAATTTTATTTATGAGATATAGCTACCCCTCAATAAATGCCTTGGTTTATGTTAAAGGGAGAAAGAGAGTGCGATAAAATATACTCGTCTATCTTGCATACAAAGGCCGGGATCATCAGCGACCCGAAGATATATCGGGATCAACAACATACCGTTTAGCAATATATATATATATATTAATTCAATGGACGTTGTCAGGCCCGATATATTCAACAGGCAACTTCAGACCCACTAGTTCTAATTAACTTTTTTGTGTATAAAACATGATCGAGCAAATAGATAAAATATAACCCTTAAGGGAATGTGAGAGGGGTAAAAAAATTTTGGTTTACAAAGCTGATACATTCAACAGTCGTTTCTGAGCCCGGTTATTGAAACGTATTAATCAGTCCCGTAGTATATAACTATGACACTTAATACGCGTTACCAAACCCGACAATGTTGCCATTTCTTGGGACTGATTGCGTATATTACATATGTTTCTGGACGAATATCTGTCAGTGTTCAAGAGCAAAAGTGCGTGGCATTATGTTTGGAAATCGCGGGAAAAGACTTGTTTCTCTTTTGCGGGAAAAACAGAAAACAGGTAAGTTACATTTGCACACAAATTAAAAACGCCCTAAAAGTTTAGCGGTGTAATGCTTGATAACATTTCGCCTAATGATCAATAGATGATGCTGTTACTTTGTGGTAATTAATTATATCATTGATTAACGTATTAGTTCAGATTCATCAAGTAGTTGGTCCTTATCGTTCGCGTCCAATTATTATCACACAATTTATTGTTTTAGCTCATGACTAATTCAACTTGATAAGAAATATTTTCACCCATTTTATATTAATTTATTCTTTGCAAGTAATAATACAAAAGCTTAAAGGTATGTATTCTGGTGATTCAAAATTCCAATGCCGTCAAAAATCTCAAAATTTATAGAATTTATAGAAATAAATTTGTTAAATGTAGGAACGTAAATTAAAGGTAAATGTTATAAACTCCATGCCCATTAATAATCTGAAAAACCAAATTTAGTTCTTTTAATTTTGAGAGATAGGTAACTTGAGACAATGCAGTTTTAAATTTATTTAATCTTAATTCTTCGGGGTTTTACGAATTTGTGTTTTAGACGTTTTAACTTTTAAAACACGTTTTAGAAAATATTTTTTGACAATCATAAATTTTTGCTTTTCTTGTGGGCCTAAATTCTAATTGTGTTATTTGTGATAGCATTTATTTTTCTGTTCGTGTTGGAGTACACAGGTAAAATACAGGATGTTTCAAAAGTAAACGTAAACCTTTCAGGTGCGTGTTCTCTTGTTAAAAATAGAAGAAAAAGTTCACATTAACATGGGTCCGTAAATGCTTCGTCTCCGAGATACGGCCCTTTAAAGGGCGAACAAAGAAAACAATTTTTCATTTATTGCAGCCACTAGGAAGATGCAATTTGAATCAAATTTTGGAAATACAATTTTAATTTCAAGCAGAATTCAATGATGTGAAAATTAAATTGATATCTGGCCGATAAAGGGTAGTTTTGTTAGGGGTGAGGGGGTTTTTTAATGAAAACATTTTGGTGTATTGTTATTTTTTAATTTCAAAGTTAATAATTAGAAGTAGTGACAATCTTCTGCAAAAAAGGTACTCTTGTTTCAAATCGATAGACTTCCCCGTTTTCGAGATTATTACAAATTAAAATTTTAATGCACTTCTCAAAAAATTTCTGCCTAATTTTTATTTTATGAAAATACATCTTGTTCTTTAATTCAAACACTGATAATGTACCTTCGTACATAAAATACTAAGTATTTGAAAAGTAATTTCTTTCTAGATGCGGTGTGATTTTTTTTAACATTTTTAAGTTTTATGGAAGTATGTATTCGGAGACGAAGTATTTCCGGACCCATGTTAATATGAACTTTTTCTTCTATTTGTAACAGGAGAACACGCACCTGAAAGGTTTACGTTTACTTTTGAAACACCCTGTATATTGTCTTTGTTATTCTCTAGAAAAAGTGTAATAATAAAAAAATATTATTTTGCAAGGTTATAAAAATACTCGGTTTGCTCTTAGAGATACGATCTTGTTTGACTTTATTTTCCGTATAAATACTACATAATTGTGTCAAAAAATGCAACTGTTTTCGAGTAATTTTTTTCATTATTTCATACAATTTAAAAATATGCAACTTCGACGTTTATCCTACGATATCATAAGTTAATACCCAAAAGTTTTTATTTTTATTAGAACTATACTACAATAAATAATTGGTTCTAGAAACACAGTCCAAAGCTCCAGTTTCGAATGATCCTTACAACATTTTTGAAGAATTTAATAGTCCAGTAAAGCGTATTGTAAGTTGAAAATTTCCCTGAAAATAATCTTTATGCACATATATTTTAGCAATCTTCTGTACTTGAGAACCTACCGGAAGTAACAGCATCTGAAAAAGTTTATGCGTACCTTCAAAATGTACCTTCACCCGATCCGGCCAATATTTCTGAAGAAAAAATTTCGAGTACCAATTCAAATGCTTTACAAACTTCTCTTAGCTCTGTATTGCGAAATATTAATAACGGAATTACGGAGCTTATTTCTCATCCAGTTTGCCTAGAATCAGAACTCATAAAAGACAACAAAATCAATATTATTAGTAACGTTGTTTTACAAACATTCGCTTGTCCCGATTTGGAAATTAATATTGATAAGAAGCCTGAAGAGATTTCTCAACCAGCTAATGTAGATTTAGCCGTTGCACTATCCAGCGTGCAAATTAATCCTGAAACAAGCGATGTTAATTTTGATGAAAACACCGGTATCAATATTGCCTTACCTAAGTGCTTCTCTCATAAACATTCGATCTCTGGTGACTCCTCAATCCTTGATGAAACTTCAGTTTCGTGTTCGACCAGTAGTGATGTATATTTACCGCCATCGACAGCTTCAACTACTAGTTCGGAAGTTAGTTCTGAAAATGAACAAGCACAAAGTGAAATCTTTGTTTTAAATGACATTAATGAATGGTCTGAGAAAATCAACTCGACGAGGCATATAATTGCAGAGGCAAGCGAGTTTTTTACATTTTGTTTTCATTAATTTAATTTGTAAAAACTTAAAAATTTGACCTACCTCTCTTAATCGCCCTATCTTGTTTTAAAATAATATTACATTTTTACGATACTAACTGCCAAACGAGAAAAATTATGAAATTTTATTTCTTGAAAGATTCTAATAAATTTTGTGCCACAACAAAATAAAAAGCTTAATTTGAAAATTTTTAGATGTTAAAACTTGCAAACAAAATCTTGATTTTTTTGATAAAAAATTCTTGGCTTTATGCAAAAAACCGGAAATAATTTTTGATGTATAATTATTTTTTCAGAAAATTCATACTAATACTAAATCTTCGAAAAATGACTTTTGTACGTTTTGTTATGAGGAAGTTGGGCATTTCTCCAGACATTTGCTAAGAAAACATAAAGATGAAGAAGCATTAAAGAAACTTTTAAACATGCCTCCAAAGAGTAAATACAGGAGATTGGCTGTTATGGCGTTAAGGAAAAAAGGAAATTATATTTGGAAGCAGGAAAAAAATGAATTGCGACCTGTACGTAAAAGATTTTCTCAGAAAGAAGAAACAAGTTTAGAACAAGAATACTATCCATGTGTGACCTGCCTTGGGTACTTTAAAAAGTCGTATCTATGGAGACACAGAAAGAACTGCAATTCAGGCTTTGGAGATGACACGGGTTCTCGAAAGCAGCACCTTACTGAAGCACAGACGTTTATGGCTGCAACGGGATTAGTAGGCAACTATTTAAATAAAGGCCGCTTGAAGGAAACGATTTTTAACATCATGAGGCCAGATGCTATCAGCCTTGCTGCTAAAAGCGATGCTCTAATTTGCCTATATGGTGAATCCTACTTAAATAAACATAAAAGAAAACAGATGCACGTTGTTGTATCTAATCGAATGCGAGAACTTGCAAGATTAAAACTGGCGTTGCAGAAATTTACTACTATTAAAAATCTTATTGAAGCACTTAAGCCCGAATCGTATGAAGATTTGGTAGCTGCCTGCAAAGTAATAAGCGGCTACGATAGTGAGAAACAAACATTTAAAGCTTCTTCTCTAGCCCTCCACATGGGAACCAACCTAAAATTTCTGTGTGACGTTGCGCGAAAAGCTGTAATAACAAAAAATAGTTTGTTTCAACATCTAAACCTGAAAAAATTAGCACAAGATATTTTAGAACTGCAAAAAAAATAATAATATAATAATAATAATATATTTTTGCTAATCCAGGTGCTAAAGATAAGTGGATGTGCGGGTCAGCAATTATTAGAAAATTTGCACAAAAATCTGGAGCTAAAAACCCGGAACTTCTGACAAGTACTAGATTTAGAAAACAAATAGCAACAATACTGCAGCTGATGAATTTCGAGCAACACGAAATGGAACAAGTAGCACGATTTATGGGTCACACGGAGAAAACTCACAGAGAATTTTATAGGCAAGTGCATTTACAAAATAAAAACAATTTTATCTCTTAGTAGATTCATGACTTGATGATTATCAGATACAAAATATTGAATTCGTTAATAAAAAAAGGATTGGCTTCGTCAAATAAATGGTACAAAAATTTTAGATAGATATTCGTTGTTGACACCTACTGAATAATAATGATGATGTACTATTTATCTGATGAAACCGCTTGAATTTTGGAATACAATGACACTGATGTATGTGACTTGTGTTTTAGTGTTAAACATTCAGTGACAAACTAATTATAATCTAACAATTGTTGCAAGTAATGAGCTTTAATTAGTCATTTTGTTTAGACTTACGGACGACGTCTTCCAAACAGCCAAAGTTGCCAAGGTTTTGTTAATGATGAATGCTGGGAGAGGGATCAGAATTCAAAGGAAAAAGTTTGCATGAAATTCAGATAGCCGAACATGAAATTGAAGAAGAACGTGAAATTGAAGAAGACCGTCAAATTACAGAAGACTGTGAAATTGAAAATCATGAAATTGAAACAGAGCATGATATTCGAGAAGAGGAGCAAATGCCAGAGGTAAACCTATAATACAGGGTATCCAAGTATGTACTGCATATTCAATCTGTTTTGACCTTATTTTAGACATTTAAGTATGTCTACTGCAAATAAATTTTAAAATGAAATAATTTTGCAAAGGGTAATATTGAACATTTGTTAGATCTAACCAAAAATTATCCAGAACACTAAATTAAATACATAATCATTGATAATATACAGGGAATCAGAACAAACCGATTACGCAGTAGCTACTATGGGCATGGATATTACTAATTCAACGAATTATAAAGGAATGAACCAGTCCAGATTCTGAATTATACAGAAACAAACATTTTCAAAATGTTGATTTACAGAATGATGAGCAGGAACATAGAGCAGAGTTAGAAAACTATGAAGATTCATCAGAATCAGATAACTTACCATTAAAGTATCGGCGTGGGACTAAGGCGAAGGGGGTGAACAGCAATAATTCTAAAGCTGCGAAGACTTGCGGTCGCATACGCTGGACATCTAAACAAAAAAATGCAGTTTTAAAACACTTTAAAAAACATGTGAAAACTAACACTGCACCAAAAAAATGTGAGTGTGTTGATTTCATTTCTGAAAATAAAGAATTATTTAAAAATATTGATTGGGTAAGAGTAAAAACTTTTGTCTATAATACTTACCGTCAAAAATAATTTTGTATTTTGCTAAAAAAATGTAAAAAACAATTTAAGTTTTCGTCACGTTTTGTTTATGTGCTAATATTTTGTTTTATTAATAGACGTCATTTTTGTCCAAGCAGTGTGCCTATATTTTTTTATGCTAAAGTTTTTATTTTTATGTATTTTAGTTTTTATTGTTTATATGACTATTCAATAAACTTTTTTATTAAACCTTGTTAGTTGCATTTAAGTCATTCAACTTTTCAGAAGCTAAGTTTAAAAGGTCGGTAGGTAATTTCATATTTCCCGTATTTTTTTGTTTAGTTGTTAGGAAGTAATTAAATTAAGATTCATCTACCGTATCTTTTCTGTATGCTTTATTCAAGATGCTATAAAAATTATAACAATCAGATTAACAATATTCCTCTTTTCTAGATAAGATAATTTTAAGGTTATTTATTAACTGATTTCACTGTTTAGAATTGCTAAAAAGTCAATTACAATTTTCATCAAAAAGCACATATTTTCTTTTAGAAAAAAATCTTATAATACCACTTCAATAAGATTGGGTTCAAACTCACTATTTTGTTCAAACTAAAACATGAACTAGAGATAAACTTAAAAGAATATTGCAACAAAATTTTAAAATTTGGTCTTTTGGACAATTGATAGAAGTTTTTTTGTAACGCTTTTGGAGTAAATACGCCATGTAATTTCTTAATTTTCATGTTTATTGACTATCAGACTTTGTCTGCGCCATCTGTTTTTTTTATTTTCTCCTGCAAAATTAAGAATAACCTGTTTTCCTTATGTATATTAAAAAACAATCAATAATTACGTCATTTTGCACTCTCAATCACTTTCTTTTACATACTCTCATTAATATTAGCAACCCTAATTATTCATCTAAACGCTTTGAAACTTAAACTTGCGATAAAATAAAACAGGTCGCTTTTTGTATCAATATGCGTCCACCTTCCAACTTAATATTATTCCACTTCGATTATGCAGCTGATTTACCAATGCCGCATACACCTACAGCGTTGCCACATTTTGGGTCTGTTAAAGTTGTTTCCGCGAACTGGGTCCAGCAACGTTTCTGTATAAAATTATATTCAAATCGAGCGCCCTCTGCGCAAATGTTCGTTGAACTAAATTTGTATATTATGCGTCATTCAACCGTTTTTCCAGACCCGGCCAAAAATTCGTTCCCCACCCCCCTAGGGGGTGTACTTAAGAAAATAACTGAGAAAATGATGGGTACGTTACCAGACCCGACGCCGGGTCTGACAACGTCAAATTTGGTCTGACAAGGTAAGTAGCGTATAGCGAAATGGGTCTGTATAGGCGGTTATATAAATCTATATATATTTCCTCGTCCTATCCATTTATTGAGGAATTGTCAATTTAAATGATTTCTATATTGACACTAAAATGTGGAGGGGCTCAGTCATGCATGTACCACATTTCATGTCTAAGAAGTAACGGCAAATCTTCAATTAAATCTCGAAAAGTAAACACTTTTCGAGAAATTCCAAATAATTTTTTCCATTCAAGCGATTCGGTAAAATGACTGGACCAATCAAAAAACGGTCAAATATCCCTACCCAAACATTTATTCGAAATTCATGTTAAAAATGTCGAGGTGCTATTGCATGGGGATTAACATCACAATAAATCTGTTCATTGTGAACATTTGTTATACCTCTTCTTGTAAAACAAGCTTCAACCATGAAAACAATCTTTTGAAAATTAATGTTTTGGTTGAAGATAAATCTACAAAATATTAAGCGTATTTCTGACTGATCTTCGATTATATTCAAAATAATTTCTTCATATTGTAGAGTAATTAAATTAGGACGTCCTTGGCGGTTATTTGTTTTCAAAACTCCCTTTCCTCTTAATCGTCTTTCGACATTGGCAAATGTTTGTCGATTTGGTACAATTCACGAGTTCATACACTGCTCTTCTTTTTTGTTTTTCCAGTGCTGAATAATATGTTGCACCGGTGTGAGAATGACCAACTCATGGATGCAAGCTTGGCCAGGTTCTTATGCAAATTTGCTGGCTGGCAAGTAGATCCCTAAGCCAATTGTCCAGCTATCAATCAGATGTGCATTTTGTAAGTGTCCAGCAAGAGGCTTGGGGTGCTACTCACTTTATGTGCTCTTAGTACCCAATTTAAGCAAATATTGTGATAACCATTTCATTGAGACAAACTGTTTTTTGATACTTATGGCAACAAGTGTACCTATTTATATTTCCATAAAGCATTTCAGTGTAATTCAAAAGTGGATGAAACGTACCTGTGAAAGGGTGAAAGAGGAGAGAAATGCCGCTGCCCGTCAGAGTAATTCATAAACACTTGAATGAATTAGCATCCCTTAAGAGGGTTTCATTATGCAGCGAGTTTCATCCTCTTGAAACTAAGAAGTTATCTTAAGTATGTCAGGTATACGCTAGTTAGTCTAGAATAATTGGATTGTAGCGTTCGCATGCGCGTTAGGGGGCATAATCCTTAGATTTTTAATGAAATAACTCCCAATTTTGCCTTATAAATTCGTAACCGAATTAAGTAAGCCATTATCAACCTTTTTAACAACTCGCTAATTTTCGGAAACTTTAAACTAGATTATAACTTCGGCAACAGTTTCCATTCTTGTTTTCTGCTGCAATTAAATTAGCTCGTGTTGAGCAGAGGTGCGAGCTGTGTACCGTAACACGACAAAAACGATGCAAAGTACGCTTTGACAAATCGCAACGGCACGGCATTGTTGCAGAATAAATTTTCAAGTGGATCGTGATTTTATTAAAGTTCCGCATCTGCCAATTTCCTATTCCAGCTTTAATCAATTTATAATGAAAGTGTCAGCTTGCGTTTCAGTAGCTTGCAGCGGTCTCCTAAAAAAATACCTGATGCGGAAACAAATAATGCGTGGACAGTTCGCGAGGAGTAGTTGATATAATATTTGAGTTGTAGTATTTACTCTTTCCAATCGCTTATTTGCGTTAATTTTTTTGCTGTTTACCCTTTTTGATTTCAATAAATACTTAACATACCTCCATTTAGAGGCATGCATGTATTGGGTTGATGTGTTCACAGCGTTTTCGGTTTTCAGGGCAAGAGTGCCTTGGAAACAAATTTGTTAGACCCATGTCAAAGTTGTTTGAATTTAATGGGTTGTATTTAACCGAACACCAAAATAATATTGATTTGATCTCTAAATACTTGTCTTTTGCCACCAAAAAAATTCAAGCAATAAAATTTGAGCACCAAATTATTCATATTTGATCTCTAAAATGTAAAGTTGTGTAGCCTGTCTATCATTTTCAGCATGAAATATTTGTTTTTGGCGCCAAAAAGCTTACTTGAGCACCAACATTTGAGTACTAAAATATATGAGCTATGATGTCAAATAAAACAAAATTTAGTAGTATGTATATGTATTTTTATATAGGTATGTTCCGGTCAATAACGTTATATAAGGAAATAAGGTTAAAGCCCGCCGTGATGCGTCTTTACAAAATGTACCCTGTCTGAGCACAAGCCCCGCCTCGCGCGAATATATAAACAATAAAAGTCAAATGAGTGAAAATGTCTCTGGCGTTGATGGCGATGACCTTTCTGTCCTTTTGGACCTGACCGATTTTTTGTTCATAAGAAGAAAGATGAATCACTACAACAAAACAAATCCACCGCGGCGAGACGCGAACCTCTAGACTTACACTTTTGTTAAGGACGCACATAACCACATGAGCCACGAAGGTGTTGCCGATCGCATTTAATTAAATAGTATTTATAAGCAGTCGATTTCTTGATAATATGGATGGAGGCGTGTCTTGTGTTAGCGTTTGGTATATTTAGTAAATACGCCGCCGGGATATATGACCTTAATGGGCATTAAATATTGTGTTGAAACTTTGTAACAAAGACATTTATCAAACGGAATAGACTTCTTTACTGATGGAATTCTGACAAGATGCATTTCTGAAACAGCCCACCTAACTGACAGAGACCTGACACACTTTTTTTATAAAAAAAATAATGTAAAACGTAAGAAGAAAACTAACTTCTACGGGAGTCGACCCTCCACCCGCCTAAGAATACCGAACTACTAACTCTATGGCGATATCTAACCACGGAAACCAGTGACAAATTACTCGAACGAAAGAATAATATTAGGTATACTATATTGTAAGTAGACACCTACTTAATATAAAGTTAGTTTAGGTACTCGTTTACTATTTGTGGTGATTTTCATAACATGTTTTAGTACTCAAAGTCTTAATTTCCGGTAGCAATATTTTGGTGCTCCTTTATTAATTTTGGTTCACAAATATTACTTAGGTGGCAAAGTACAAAAATTGTTAGAAAAAATTGGTGCTCAGTAATTATTTTGGTGCTCATATAAAATATTCCCGAATTTAATTGTTTAATTGTTCAATTTATCTAATTTATAATAAAGGAAGTAAAGAAGAGGAAGAAATAAATGTTTTATCGTTGGTTGAGGCGGCACCAAAAACTTCTTGTCGCGAGATCGAATCACAAGTTGGTGTTTCCAAAACAAAAGTTCAAAAAATATTAAAAAAGGCAAATATAGGTCATATCAAATTCAAATTATTCACCATCTCTTCCCGGGAGATCAAGAAAGAAGGGTTAATTTTTGTAGGTGGTACTTAAATAAAATTCTAGAAAATCCAGAATTTGGGCGGTCTGTCATTTGGACAGATGAAACTCACATAAGCAGCGTAGGATTATTTAACAGGCATAATGTGCTTCACTGGTCTGATACAAATGAGCACCAAACTTTTGAACGTCAGAGGCAAGGACGTTTTGGATTTAACGTTTCGTGTTTTATTTTGGGTTGCCAACTAGCATACCAAATTTTTGATGGAATCTTAACAGGATTGAGATACTTAATTTATTGAATATTAACGCAGAGGCGATAATGGAAAATGTTCCGTTAATAAACATAAACAGGGTATATTTCCAACAAGATGGAAATTATGTAGAAAATCATTTTCCAGGTAGATGGTTGGGTATAAATGGACCTTCATTGTGGCCTGCAAGATCACCAGATCTGAGTATATTAGACTTTTTTGTTTGGGCATTTTTAAAAGAAAACATACATACGAAGATACAACAATCAAGCCGAGCTAGCAGAGGCAACACATGCAATTTTCCGATATTTGCAAGCCCTTCCTATTTCTTAAATTAATGTCATCAATCTATTAACTAAAAGATGTAGATTATGTGTTGAGAAACATGGCAATCAATTGGGGCAGTTTTCATAATTTTGTTGTTTGTTGTTTTTCTTGTTTTTGTTTGTTTTGTTTGTTTTGCTGTTTTTTTCTGTTTTTGTTGCTTTTATTTCAATTGTTATTAAAAGTTGCTAACATAAAATCACAGGTATCATGGATATGTACCTACCTATCTTATATTTTCTAAAGGTAAAAAGTGCCAAAATCTCTGTCGTTTTTTGAAATAACAATATAAAAGTATATACAGTGCCCGTCTAAAGTCCGTTCCCCCTCTACTAATTTTTGAACCATTTGAGGTACATCAATGAAATTCGGCACAAGGTAATCACAGGTCACAATATATCTTTTGATGTCAGTCTCAAGATGGCGGTCGGGCGCCCTTTTGAAACAAAATTTTAAATGTTAGGGAGGGTCATGTGACACCTCGTTTTAAAGGTCTTATCGAGTGCAATACCATACTAAAACATGGCGTCGATGTCTTTTGTTCAATTTTTAAATTTTAACATTTTTCTAACGAAATTTTATTTCAATTTGTAGTGAAATCTCTTAATGAAGTCGATCAATAAGTGGAGAAAAGAGAGTTTATTAAGGAAAAACTACCGCTAGATGGTAATTTCTTCCAACTTCTCCAAAAATCAAAACCGCTTAAAATTTATCGTCTAATCTACGAGCCATGGTCGCACTTTTCCTAAATGAAGGAACTAAACATGCCACATTTGACAAGTAGAAAACAAGATGTTACCGCGACAACGAATTTTGTTTCTAATACAAACGTGATTGAGAGCAACATTCATGGTTATTTAGAAATTTGATTAGCCACCATTTTGTAACGTTTTCAGGTATCGACGCCATATTTTAGTATGATATTGCACTCGATAAGACCTTTAAAACGTCCTTCCCATTTAAAATATTTTTCCAAAATGGCGCCCGACCGCCATCTTGAGGCTGACAGCTGTCATTAATACGTCAAAAAATATCTTGTGACCTGTGACTACCTTGTACCGAATTTCATGGATGTACCTCAAATGGTTCCAAAATTAGTAGGGGAAGACGGACTTTAGCCGGGCACTGTATATTTTGATAGCTTAAAAAAAGACCTTTCGAACTTGACCAAAGCCTGCTGTGGTTTCCATTTAAAAAATTCAACTTTTTGTCATAACTCAAGAAATACGCTCCATAGAAAAAAACTACGCACGCCATTGAATTTCTTGGAAAAAGTTCTATAGGAGTCAATCTTAACAGTTTTAGAATGCTTAGTACAAAAGGAATTGTAGAGAATTTTTGAAAATCGATCAAATCAATATAATTTTTTTTCTCGAAAACTAAAAATGATATCCAAATTCTGGGTTCAGCTTTCTATTATACTCAAGAACGTAGCTCAGGTTCGCGAAAACCCCAAGGCTCTATCTCTGCTGCTTCTATGAAAAACCCCCAAATCACAGCGAAAATAGGACACTCTGTACAGCACGAAAATGGTTTTCTAATTTCAAAGAGGGCCATTTTGACATGATCGATTCTCCACGTTCAGGAAGACCATCCGACTTTGATGAAGTTCGTTTGCACACTTTAATTCATAATGATCCCACGTCAACCAATCCGGGAATTGACGAAAAGTGGTGCCTTTGCGTCAACATCAAGAACAGAAAAGAATTGCTTGGTCCTAAGGAAAAACAACTCTCAGGCAGCAATTCAAGGCGAAAGACCGGGAAGACATCATCGAGTGATTGATAATGGCCGCCATCATACTGCTAACACCATAAAATCGGCTATTCAGGAGCTAGATTGGGAGGTTATTCCACATCCGCCCTATTCTCCTGGACTTGCTCCATCAGATATCCATCTATTCCTCTCTATATCGAATAACCTTCGAGGAATCTCGTTTAATGGCGACGACGCGCGACTTCTTTGCTCTCAAACATCCGGATTTCTTCAGACGATTCAGACGAGTTCTTGGATACATTATCGTCAGTAAAATTCCAAAATGACGAATGTGCAAAATGTTGCCTTTGATTTAAGAGCATTTTAAAGTTTTGTAACATTGCAAAAACCAGGTTTGATTCCTTTTTTGGATTATTTTGATGTAAAGTTGCATTATATCAGATCCACACGCCAAAAGACAGTGACACAGTAATTGAACTCGACACGTGTTTCGCTGACAGCGTCAGCATTCTCAGAAATTGAAGATTAATCTAACTTTAAACTTACACTACATTGCTATAAATACCCTGTTGCAAATTTCAAATATCTTCACAAAATACAATCCCGGGTCAAATAAATATTGCTTATATTGCCATTCTCTCCGACCTAACGGTTATTTTATTTCCAGCAGCCTCTTTTTCTGTGTTAAGGCGTATTAAGGGGTTTTGCTTTATGTGTGAGTAAAGTAATTCTCAACTCTTAAGAGTGATTTACAGCAATATAACTGATTGTTAATTTAACTTAGCTGGTCAGGGACATTGACGACCTTGTGGCTCGTATCAATTATTGTTAGCGAGACATCCTCAGCCAATTCGTGTGGATGAACTGATTGGCGATAATAGTGAAGGAACACTGTATAACCTGTTCAGTTTAATTTACAATGCTGACTTTGTACCTCTATGGCATCACTGGAAATTGCTTTGCCGGAATGTTACGAGTGGATGAGGAAACGTCAACTTATTGGAGATAGGTACTCGCTTTGCTTGTACTAGTGACACAGTCGTGGGGGTCGCCTTAGTTAATTTCCGTTACAAACCTGAAGCAATTGTTCTAAATTTTACTGTGTGAATTGTGCCGTTGCTGTCACTTCATGTCTGCTTTAAAGCTAGGGCTGTGTTTATATTTCAGATGATTCATTGTCATATTGTTCCAGTTTTAATTTTTATGTCGCATTTTCTTGTTTATTGTCCGGATTAATGTTCATATTCCTTTGGTGAGTAATCTCGCACAAGCTATGAAGTTTTGCTACATTTCACACAAATATGATGTACATTTCATACTACATTAAAGTTTAGATAACGTAGGTAATCTGGTAAATTAAAATCGGCAATTCAAAACGCAATAAAATCGTGACTACCAGAACGGCTTTGTTTTTATCATTCCTGTGGTATGCTGATTGGACAATACTAAAATAATAATGGCCCCTTGATATGATATGAGCGGAATCAACCAGAGTGTTAACGCATGTCAAGAGAATGGTAAACGTCAAAGTCTCAAAGCTCCCTACAAAATTTGAATAAACCTGTGCGATTTTCAGATATTACAGCACAGTTGCGAGTTTAGCGCACGAGTAACGCAATTGTCAAGTTTCTGGCCTACTATGCTGTATGCACTTGACTTCGTCGTATTTTTTCTGTACCTAAAGCAATTACGGGCAGTTTCTAGTGTGCTCGAAGGGGATGCAGAATAATATCTAAGGAGAATTGGTCACTAATTTGTGTCATGTGTGGCCGGAATCGCGGAACATTAGAACCACACAAAAGAATAAAACATGAATCCGTTCTTGTTACATTTGCAAATAACATGTTTCGCGAGGTTGTAAAAATGTGCAAACTCGCTCTTTATTTACCTAATCTGGAGCACCATTATAAAGTTAGAATTTTTTACGGCAAATGGCGGCCAATTACCCACAATCAGAAGTTATAGACTAACTCGGCGGGAAAAAACTCGCGAATGTTTTATTGGGTATAATTTGCTGAGGCTTTTACGATAAGAATTTTCTAATGGATATAATGGTGGTCGACTGCCCTTAAAATATTGATCCGCTTTTTGTTGGGAAATAATATAGTGCGTATACCTATACTAATAAAATTGTTTGCTTTGTGATCTTGCGACTTTACCTCGTTAGTGCAGAATAGATAGTGCATATAGGCAATTTTAGTTGAGCTTATTAGTTATACAGGGTGAGTGTAGATGAACCGAACTCAGACAGCTGGAAAAACTGAAACTGAACTCATAAACATAGTCGGGGAGCAGACCGCGTTTTAAACACTCTATACAACTCGAATAGGTACACACAATAAAATGAAGCTGATTCTTATGTAAAATGATCTCCCGGATTCGAATTTTGAGGTCCTAAAATTTTCCTAAATCAATTTTCGACTATTTTTAAAAACTTTTCTCGTTGTTTTTCAGCAACGAAAAGAGTTAGAGATCTGTTTTTTTCGTGGAATATATACTGAAGTGTGCTGATCATCACAGTGTACTCACGTTGCCTCTACAATTTTCCAATTTTATGAAAAAAAATGGTTTCTTGCCAGACCACAAATTTGTGTAATGTATTTTTCATGCACCGGGTAAGTAATCTTATTTTTCGGAATTAACATATACAGTGTGTCCACGGATGGACTTAACTATACTTGTAAAAACTTTTATTTTCAGTTTTTCGAGAAAAAGTCATTCTTTATAATTTCTTTTGCTTGTTATATAAATATGATTCACGTTGAGAAACTTTGAGTTTGTTGTACAGGGTGCGCAGAAAATTAAAAAATGTATATTTGTAAAATTAAAAATTTTTGAATCAAGCTTTTGGAAGTCTCAAAATGAGACAGCTTAGAAGGAGAAATCGAAAAGCCAAATAAAGTTTTTCCATAGAAGTTATACTTAGTTGCTAAGAAATACCGGGTGTCCGGTTTACGGTTGGCGACCGGCTATATCTTAGGAACTATTCATCCTACAGCTTCCAGAAAAAAATCTTCCTATAAAAGTGGCCATGAAAACTTCATCAAAAATATTTTTAGCTTTCAGTTTTCCCCGCTAGGGGCACAATTTTAAAAGAAAATAGGCCATCCCCATTTTCTTCGAAAATTCAACTGGAAATTTAGGAATCCTTTAGCTTTCTCAAAATCTCCTCGTAATACCCTGCAAATTAGTTTAATAACTTTTTGATCTAGCTTATGAAATAAGGAGTGGAGGAAGGAGAAAACTCCCTTACGCCAAAAATGTCATATCTCCGGATTGCTTGAACCAATTTTAATGAATATGGTATTGTTGGAAAGGGAATCTATAGCGTAATAGAAATCTGCGTTCACATTTGAATTTAATTTTACGAGGGAGCCGCCAGATGGTGTTATTTCGAAACTTACGAAATTGTCAAATTTTCTCAAAAATTATAAATGGAATGGTATATTTTTTATAACATGTTATCATTACGCATAGAATTAAGAACAAGATGGTGCAAATCGGAAGTTTTTATCTTTATCAAATGGAAGTTATCATCAAGAATATCGTTTAATCAAATCCCAGTGCACACGTACCAAATTTTCTCAAATTTTTTGAATGGAATGGTACATTTTCACATGCTGTTAGTACACATAACATAAAGAACAGAATGCCGCAAACCGAAAGTTCCTATCTTTTTCAAACAAGAGTTGTGATCGAAAATACTGTTTAATCATATCTCATTGCGTGGGTAAATTTGAGAAAAATTAAATACCTAAATGAATATCAATTTAATTTAGTAAATATTCAATTTTCCTCAAATGCCTTGCCAAGGCTCGGGAGGCAATAACGGCATTTTCTTCATTTTGAAAAACACCGCGAGCTTGCCATACGCTTCAGCAACAGAGCTAGACATTATTTAAAAAGTTATAATAAATTCTAACGAAAAGACACTGAAATCGAATTTAAATTAACTAATAATTAATACTTAGTTAAGTTAAACTTAACAATTAGTGACAATACCATAGCCTAACCAATTTCTTAAGCTATGACAATACTATGACCAGGTATTTGTTTTTATTTTCCATGGAGTGCTTTTTGTTTGTAATATGTCTTATATTTCTGTCTGATGAGAGATACAAGAATGCCCTAATATTCTTTAAAAAATATTATTTTCCTAAAATTACCCATGCAATGAAATGTGATTAAACAGCATTTTTGGTCATAACTTTTGTTTGAAAAAAGATAGGAACTTTCGGTTTGCGGCATTCTATTCTTCATGCTATTTGTACTAACAGCACGTTATGAAAATGTACCATTCCATTCAAAATTTTTGAAAAAATTTGCTACCTATGCGTTGAGATTTGATTTTAAACCATATTCTTGATGATAACTTCCGTTTGAAAAAGATTACAACTTCCTGTTTGAGCCATTTTGTTCTCAATTCTATTTGTAATGACGCCATGTTATAAAAAATATACCATTCCATTTAAAGTTTTTGAGAAAATTTAACATTTTCGCAAGTTTCGAAATAACACCATCTGGCGGCTTCCTCATAAAATTAAATTCAAGCGTAAATGCAGATTTCTATTGCGCTATAAATTCCTTTTCCAACGAGACCAAATTCATTAAAATTGGTTCAAGCAATCCGGAGACATGGCATTTTTGGTGTAAGGGAATTCTTTCCTCCTCCCAGCCCTTATTTCGTAAGTTAGATCAAAAAGTCATTAAACTAATTTGCTGGATATTACGATGAGATTTTGAGAAAGATAAAGGATACCTACATTTCCATTTGAATTTTTGAAGAAAATGTGGAATGTCTATTTTCTTTTAAAATTGTGCCCTCTAGCGGGGAAAATTGAAAGCTAAAAACATTTTTGATGAATTTTTATAGTCACTTTTGTAAGAAGATTTTTTTCCGAAATCTGTAGGAAGAATAGTTCCTAAGATAGTCGGTCACCAACCTTAACCGGACACCCGGTGTATCTTAGCAACTAAGTATAACTTCTATGGGAAAATTTTATTTGGCTTTTCGATTTCTCCTTATAAGCTGTTTCATTCTGAGACTTCAAAAAGCTTGATTCAAAAATTTTTAATTTTGCAAATATACATTTTTGTATTTTCTGCGCACCCAGTACAACAAACTCAAAGTTTCTCAATGTGAATCGTATTTATGTAACAAGCAAAAGAAATTATAAAGAATTACTTTTTTTCGAAAAACTGAAAATAAAATTTTTACAAGTATAGTTAAGTCCATCCGTGGACACACTGTATATACATATATGCGAGACCAAACTTGGACAAAGGTTCGAAATTATTTTTGGTGAAGAAACGAAACATTAATGTTGTTGCTGAAGAAAGTTACAGCGAGTTAAAACATAAATAATTCTTGCGCGCTAGCCGCGCTGATGAGTTGATAGGTAGCGACATGGGTTCGGGTGCTTTTATCCTTGATAATAGTTGCATACGTAGCCGAAACTCTTAGCCCCCTGAATTAATTTGAAACGTAAACAAAAATAATTCTAACAAATACGTGGATTCAATTCTACATTTTATTGAAATGCTTTATCACATGTAAGGTTATTTTCGTGGAAGGAGTACACGGCCAGGAATTAAATTTAAGAAAATGTCCGAATTATTTTTTTGTTTGAAAAGATCGAAGTCTTCGCAAAATATGAGAAACGAAGATGTCAATAACCAGTATGTTCTCGAGCAAAACATTAACACGTCTGTATATTCCAATAAAGACCCTTTCACGTCGATAATCACTCACTAACCCAATTTTTGTCTCATCAGAAAAATGATATGTTTTGCTTTCAGACAGCTTTTTTACAGTGTGCTGTATATAAAACGTCTTGAAAATAAGCCCAAATATTCCAAACATCCTGGAATATGGATGGTACATGGAAAATGCCAATAACATTCACAAATAGCTCTAAACTGGATTGTGTCACTATAACACAGTTCTGTAAATGTAAAAATTTTACCTGTTCTTTTCGATGTGCATGCATGAAATCTAATGTGCAGTGTATATCATGTTTATGTGAAGGGAAATGCAATTTGTCGGAATAAAAAATACGAATGTTTTCGATATTAATGCAGCGTTTCTACGCCCGCACATAAACCACTTCTACACGGCTCAGCGCGGCTAGCACGCACGAATTATTTATGTTTTAACTCGCTGTAACTTTTTTCACCAACATTAATGTTTCGTTTCTTCTCCAAAAATAATTTCGAGCCTTTGTCCGTGTTTGGTCTCTCATGTGTATGTTAATTCCGAAAAATAAGATTACTTATCCGGTGCATGAAAAATATATTACACAACTCGGCAAATCATTTTACATAAGAATCAGCTTCATTTTCTTGTGTGTGTTCGAGTTGTATAGAGGGTGTCGAATTAGAGCCCCTTGCTCCCCGACTATTTCACTCTGCTTTTCCTGGTTTTCAGTAAAAATTCACGTGTTCAACTAGGATGTAATAAACCTGAAATGATCGAAATGTAGGATTAAAGAAAAACAAACTAGCAAATTAATTAGTTGGCATATTATATATTGGTTCAGAGTACGTTATTAAAACTAATAGCAGGTTATTACAAATTCAACGGCTTTATTGAATACACTTGCCCTAAATATTTAAAATCATTAAAATGTTAATGAGTACGTTATTTGTTAGCTTTCATTATAAACAGGTCCTATATTTTATGCACAATATTCGCCATTACGCATATTATGTAAATAATTAGCAAGTTGTTTACAACTTAATCAATGCTTAGTAGAAACAAGAAAGCTTCTTACTCGGTTTGAATATTCTGAGTTCCTTACAATTTAAACTTTTTGTTTCAGGTAAGTGAAGTTCTGCTATTCCTATATACGATCCGGCGAACTCCAGCCAAGGTAGGATGCGTATTTACATCTTCTCTTAGAAAGGTGTTAAATATTATTAATAGATAGTAAACGTGGTAATGTGTAAACCACATGGTACATGTCTAACCAAATCATTTGTAATGCTTAGTTTTAATTGTGGCATCATAACGGTCTACTGAAAAAAAATACAGAAGAATATTAATATTCATAAACATTACTCCTTGTTTAATAAAATACTTGCAGATATGTCCGTAATTATGATATATTAGTAACTTCTCTAAAAGATGCCGTTAAGCACAACTGCAGCGTTATAGTAATGACTGCATTAGCAAATAAATTGTTCTGTTCTGTAGTATACATTTTTTCGATGGAAAAACTTCGCAAATCATTAAAATACTCGATGAGTAACATGAAATATGTGAGCAAGTTACGGTGCGGAAATCCTCTAATGGCATTTTTAAAATTAATGACTATGGATGTGGCTGAAGAATCATTGTTGTAGCAGGTTAAAATTTTGAGTTCGCGGGTGATTTGTTATGTAATAGAGGCACTATACGCTTCTAATTGGCACTTGCGGAATGTTATTTAGCAATTATTAGTTGGAATGGACGCATAAAGTTGTTTTATCTCTTTTTCAACCTCCAGGGACGTAAGGGGGTTATTAATTTTCTTTAAGATTGCTGGTCATCTAACGTCCGGATTTACGTTCCGCTCTAGTAAAATTACCGCCTTCTGAAATGACATAAAATATGCAAATGCCTCATGAATTCCTTATGAGCGGGTTGCGTTTTATCCTCGACATTTCCAAGTAAATTTTGTAGATTGCTATTAGATTTGTGAACAACTTTGAGGCCTGCTTTCCTGAAAATTGTATTTATATACCTTTGGTTATCTGCGGCACATAATTATTGTATTTTTATAAATCTAGTTATCGCCGTTTAAAATGGTGGAATGCCGCAATAGCATTTTAAACTTTCGTTTCCTGATTGATCTATTTTCAATCTCGGAATCCATTAAGCGGGAATTTGCGAAGTAGCATTCGGAAATTGCGAAGTTTCAAATATACTCAGTATAAATCAACGCAACAATTCGTAAAGAATGAAAATATTAAAATTTTCACGAAATCGAACCTAATAGGAAATGGAATAAAACAGCGAGGACTCAGTGAAACGTAACTGATTGGGCGCCGGCAATGACGTTTTACCAACAAGTGCAGCGGGCGATGACGTGTTGCAATAAATGTTTAACACACTTCACCATTGCTATGCACCCCGTGAATGGCATGTCCCATAAACCAGCCCATCCCATCCTCTACTACCCTAATATGCGTTGGCCATGGACTATAAATTAAATGCCATTAATTTGAAACTCTTAAAGTCAACGAATCATAAATTTTATTGAAACGCTTTGGGAAGGGGGTTATTAATTTTCTTTAAGATTGCTGGTCATCTAACGTCCGGATTTACATTCCGCTCTAGTAAAATTACCGCCTTCTGAAATGACATAAAATATGCAAATGCCTCATGAATTCCTTATGAGCGGGTTGCGTTTTATCCTCGACATTTCCAAGTAAATTTTGTAGATTGCTATTAGATTTGTGAACAACTTTGAGGCCTGCTTTCCTGAAAATTGTATATTTATATACCTTTGGTTATCTGCGGCACATAATTATTGTATTTTTATAAATCTAGTTATCGCCGTTTAAAGTGGTGGAATGCCGCAATAGCATTTTAAACTTTCGTTTCCTGATTGATCTATTTTCAATCTCGGAATCCATTAAGCGGGAATTTGCGAAGTAGCATTCGGAAATTGCGAAGTTTCAAATATACTCAGTATAAATCAACGCAACAATTCGTAAAGAATGAAAATATTAAAATTGTCACGAAATCGAACCTATAGGAAATGGAATAAAACAGCGAGGACTCAGTGAAACGTAACTGATTGGGCGCCGGCAATGACGTTTTACCAACAAGTGCCGCGGGCGATGACATGTTGCAATAGATGTTTAACACACTTCACCATTGCTATGCACCCCGTGAATGGCATGTCCCATAAACCAGCCCATCCCATCGTCTACTACCCTAATATGCGTTGGCCATGGACTATAAATTAAATGCCATAATTTGAAACCCTTAAAGTCAACGAATCATAAATTTTATTGAAACGCTTTGGGAAGCATCTGCAGCGATATACAGTTGAGTCAATAGTGCGGGATTCTTCGTTATATCCTTTACAGTTACAAATACTAAAAAACTTTCCATATACAAGTTGTTTCCAGTGGCATGTTGCTCCAGCTAAAATTATTTTTAGCTATACAGCTTGTCCCATATTTGCTATATGCATATCAACTTCGTTATTTCAAATGGAACACCTTGTATTTGACTTCATTTTCGAATTATGAGGTTATATGAAATAATTTTTTCTAAACTTCATATTTTTTGAGTTATGGGAATTTTCCTGCGAATATTTACAGATGCAGAACAATTTTGAAATTTTAATTTCTCGGAATTGAATAAATTGAATTGAATAAGTAATAATTTGATGAAATGAGAGCAAATCGATCAAGGAATTCGAAAATGAAGTGAAATACAGGATGTCCCATTTAAAAAACCGAAGTTAGGTGCTGTGCAGTAGAAATGGGACAGTCTGTATGAGTGGAAATAATTTTATATGATAGAGAATCACAAATTAAAGGGGGTCTCTTATATAACATTTTTCTCTAAAATGTACAATAGAGGTGCTATGGAAGAATCCTTCACTATTGACTCAGCCTGTATAAAAATAAAAGTATACTTACCTGGCTACCCTTTGTTTGTTTCTGAAGAAAGAAAATTCAAATAATTTTGAAGAGCCAACATAGTTTTTAAAAGATCTAAATAGCTGATGTTGCGAACAGGTTTATTTCGCTCAGCGTTTTTGTCCGTCACGTCGAGTGGAACTGATGACATAACTACCCCGCGGAAGACATGTGTGCAGCCGGACGTTTTGCCTGCAAAGCGTTTAATTAATAACTTTTTGCGCTGCCTGTCTATTTTTAGAGTGAACTCTGTGCACGGCTAACAGACAGTGTGTAATTATAAAAGTGTGTTACTAAAAATAAAGCTACGCGCTTCATACATCTCGTGATGGCTCTGCCCGCGCGTGATTCCCATACTAACCCCTCCGAGCATAACATGAAAAACTGGTGGGACATATCTATTCAATTAAAAGCAATAAAATTCCGTGAGAATGGCGAGCGTTTTTTACAAAACGCTTTTTGTTTCAATTTAAACAGAGTTTCATTTTTATCTGTTTGGGGTGAGTTGCTAATGGGACATTTAGCGTCCCTTTAGGAAAATATAAATCATTACATCATGCATTTTTTTCGTTTTTGTTTTTGGTAACTGTAACTAGTACTTACAAGAAACTGTAAATGTCGAATGACGTTAAGAGAAATTTGGTAGGCCTTCTAGATTTCAAGTTATGATAGTCAACTTTTTTTCTTATGCTCTGTTAGATAGAAAAAATTAACTTTTCGGATTGTTAACCAACATGTATTTCTTTATTACATTTTTATTGTAAAATTTAAAAATTATTTATAAATACGCGAATGCTTCGAAAAAAAATTGGAACAGTTATCGATAACAATAAACATGGCCACATTTTAGCACAGTTTTTGAATAAGGTCCAATTAAACCAAAAAATATGAACGAATTTTATTGCTAATTTTTGTCATTCAAAATGCTACCTACATACAATTTATTGGCTTAACAATAATGGGATCGGTACGTATAACAAATTCAGAATAACATCAGATAAAGTATTTTATGTGTTCAAAGTGCGCTCCGTTATTCGTGATGCAAAGGTTAATTCACAAATTAATTTCATCCACTGCTTTTTGGATGGCAAGCTCTGGAATGGATTCGAAGGCATTTTCGGTTTTTCGACGAAGTTGAGTGACATTTTCGGTTGGGGGTTGCTTCGAGGCGTGAACCGCAGAGCAAAATCTTGTACACCAATTCCCCTATTTATGTGTAATTCCTTTTAATTCCCCGCAATTCCTATCTAATTCCTGCAATTCCTCAAGTAATTCCCGCTATTCCCCATGTAATTCCTGCAATTCCCCATGTAATTCCTGCAATTCCCCATGTAATTCCCGCAATTCCCCATGTAATTCCTGCAATTCCCCTTAATTCCTGGAATTCCCTTACAACTAATTCTTGCATTTCCTGTACGTCCGATACTGCAATAATTTACAGCGCATGCGCAATCGTTAGTATAAGAGGGGTAAACATTTCTGCAATTCCCTTGTAATTCCTGCAATTCCTCACTAATTCCTGCAATTCTCCAAAACAATTCCTGCAATTCCCTACAAATTTATGTAATTCCTCAAGCTTGTACACAAATTCCTCTATTTATGCGTAATTCCTTTTAATTTCCAGCAATTCCTATCTAGTTCATGCAATTCCTCAAGTAATTCCCCCAATTACCCATGTAATTACTGCAATTCCCCATGTAATTCCTGTAATTTATATTTGTAAAGATGATGCAATAATTTACAGCGCATGCGCAATCGTTAGTAAACATTTTTGCAATTCCCTTGTAATTCCTGCAATTCCTGTGCAATTTCTCACTAATTCCTGCAATTCCCCAACAATTTCCCAAACAATTCCTGCAATTTCTTACAAATTTATGTAATTCCGTACTAATTCCTCAAGCTTGTAAACCAAAATTCATCTGCGGTTCACCCATCGGGTTGCTTAGACAACGTCTTTCACACAGCCCCACCAAAAATAATCCAACGGCGTCAGGCATGGCGATCTTGGAGGCCAACGAACAGGACCGAATGGGCCAATCCATGAATTTGGAAAGAGTGTATTTAAATAGTTCAGTACAATGTGGGCGTTGTGAGGAGCAGCTCCATCTTGCTGATACCATTCAAGCTTTTGAACCATTCGTAATGGCAATTTATCTAGCATGTCTTCCAAATTTGTTTCTAAAAAGTTCAGATATCCAGGTCAACTTAAACGCCCTTCAATGAAAAATGGGCCCAGAACTACATCATCCAATAGCCAAATTCCTTGCAATTCTGTATAGTAGGGTGGGCCGAAATCACCGATTTTTTCAAAATTTTGGATACTTATTGGAGTTGGTATAGCTATTAAAAGTTGCTTTTTGTAGTTTTAAAACAAAAGTTTATTTTATAATTTTTGATTGTGTGACGTGTTTTGCCCTCTACCGCGACTCAAAATTTTTAAAAAAATTGAAAATTAAAATTTTGAAATTTCCATTTGAATTACCGCAAAATATTTTGAATTTGATAATGCAAAGATAATTTTTATTTAGGTACATTTTTTTATTGTGATAAATCTTTTGCCCTTTACCGACCATCAAAATTTTAAAAAATCAGATTTTTTTAAAATTATACATAAAAACTATTTTTTTATTTGTTGAAGAAATAGAGGAAATGTCCCATGGGCGAGCAATAGAGGAGGTGGTGCAAATGTTGAAACCTAGTTTGTTTTTAATTTGTAAAATATCAGTGAATCGTTATTTTAACCTGGAAAATTGCCTTAAAATGCCTTATAAAAATAGGGGATCATAAGTCACAAGTGCAAAAACCATGTACTTAAAAAATTTTAAAAAATATTTGGCTAACTTACTACATTTTTCGATTTTTGAAAAAGCGCGGTTAAATCAATGTGTAAATCAATGTGTAAACATATAAAGATGTTGGAATATTGAACTTTAAGCATTAGGTATATTGTTTTTATAATATGTTTTCATTCATAGAAAACATTATTCGTTGATAAAAAAATACAACAAAATGTTTTAATTGATTGCAAAGTTACAAAAGTTAAAAGTTACAAAGTAAAAAAGTTTTAAATTACCATAACTCTTTTTGATGAGGAATTCGGTGTAAGTTTATGTTGAATTTCTTCACAATTTCAGTTAAGGAATCTGCCCCTGAAATTTTGTAGTTGAATTCAGGGACACCTCTATACCGCTCACGCTGCTCTAAATCAGTTCAGTAAATTATCACTTCGGGTGTTATACAAAAAATGAAAAAATAAAGAGTGTCAGCATATCCTAATAAATATTTATAAAATTATGGAAATCTTGCGTTATTTTATATATTTTGTGCCACTTGGGAGGCAAACTACGTACTTGTAGGACAATATTCGAATACTAATAATCCCCTATTTGCATATTTTGCAGTGCAGATATTTCGTAATTAAAGCTTCTTTTTGCCGCGGGTTATCTAACACGTATCCCGTCTGAAGAATTGCAATCATAACCGACAGCAATAATAACTATCATTTATACACTTGACGTAATTTAACTATAAACAACTTTGTGTGTTTTAAATTATGGTTGGGGATATATAAGTGTGCGTGCTGAAAATGAATGGTAAAAAAGGATCTCACGTCCATATAAAACGGATAATCGTAGCACTTTATGGGAAATGTGAGCAGAATGGGCCTCTGCTTGGATTAAGAACAAAGAAGAGTGAGATACACGGCGGTATTAAAATGTACACTGTTATTATATGTACTTCGCTTAAATGATAATGACACTTAGCATTTTTGTTTTGTGGGTCAGTCGTATACGAAAATTTGGGGTTCTTGCCGTAAATATTCGTGAACTAGGTAGAACGTTAAGCGGTTTAGCTGCAGGTCAGGTCATGATTTCAATTTACGACGATTCTTTGTCCTAATATGAAGGAAAAAATAAAATAAATTAACTATTGCCGCACAAAAATCGAATAAACGAAAAAGTTAGTTTACAGATATTGAAAGTACTTACTTATTTTAATTTAGTAAAATTCTGGCATAAAGTAAAAAATAAATACAGTTTTATCGACGGTTTGGCCCCGTCTGGGGCCTTTGTCAAGATTTATTTGTAGAATTAAACACAAAAAGTTGACAAAATTATTTGTCAGTACAAATTTTTCTAAATAATAAAAATACTGTTGTATTATTTTTATCACATTTTAATACAATTATTTGTGGGTTAATTTTGAGCAAGATTTTTGGAAAATGGTATTTAAAATTTCGTTTTAGTTTTTATTTATTTTTGAAATTTTTTGAATATTTGTTGGAATATTTTGTTGGGGGTAAGTATACCTATTCAGTGTTAAGTGAGTTGCGGTTTTCATGTTTATAAGTTTTATTAATTAGCGTTTTTCTTTTATGCTGATAAATATATTGTTGAATTTTTGGTATTGTGAATGATAGAAAAAAATGCTGGGTTTGTGGTAGGATTTTGTTCATTTTAAATTCTATATTTTTAAGCTTTTTTTGTTCTATGAATATTACTATAACAATTTATTGGAAATAATAGAATTTCTTTGTTAAGGGCAGAGATTACGATATTATTCAAAATTTTTTAAATTATATCAACTCCAAATAAATTCATCAACTATAAATTTAAAATTAATAAAATTTTTGTGTAATGCCAAAAATCATGTTTAAATAGTCCCATTTCTAATTTTTATTGTCTAAAAACTTCATTATGAGAATTATAAAAAATAGAATCCATCAATCTTACAATAATAATACTGATATTAAAAAACCCAAAGAATATAAAAATTAAATTTCATTACCATATATTAAAGGTAATGCCACACAATATTAATAACGTATTAACAAGATACAACTTACAAATATCACACAAAAATTAATTAAAATTAAAATTTTTGTATTCTAATGTAAAAACACCCATACTTAAACTAATATAAGGACTGTGAAAAAAATATAGGTATATGTATTGGCCAATCCAAAAATCATTTAGAGACCAGTTTGAAACAACACAAATACAAAACAGTAATTCAGCAAATGGTTTTTATAAAAAAAACAAAACTATATAAATGGTAAAATTGACATACAAAAATTGAGTCAAATTTACTGTAATATAATATTTTTTTTTAATTTTTTGAACTGGCACAAATTGAACAAGAATAACATATATATAATAAAATAAATCCTGCCCTCTGATACTTACTTATTATTATTATTGTTAAATTAAATAAATATTTCTATTTGCCTTTACCCATTTTTATATTTACATGTACTGTATAAATAATTTTCATTATTTAGAAAAATTTACATTGACAAATAATTTTAGGTCAACTTTTTACGTTTAATTCTACAAATAAATCTTGACAAAGGCCCCAAAATTAGAATTTATTTTGATTATCTTTGTACGTGTCCCTGTATGTATTAAAACGGAAATACAAATTATGTGTAATAAACTCAGGTAATTGAAATTGACATCTGTCCACCGTTGTAGATGTTTCCGAGAAGACGGAAGGAACGTTGAAAATTGACATCGATTAGGCGACGCGGTTCCTGGAGGGCAAGATGATTCGGTTCTCGGCACATTATTATGACAGCGGCTTGTAATATTTTATTTGGAGGCAGAAGTGTCAAGGAGTCTGTGCGCTATTAAGCGTGTATAACACGCGCGCACGCCTTTATCTTATCAGATCTAAGTTATACAAGTGTATGGTATTGTTGAGGAGTCTTTTCTATTCATACATGCTGTGTCTCGTAGGCCTTTTATGTATCAGTGAGCTACTAAATCAGATACCGGGTTCAGTTCCGGGGTAATTTTTATTTTATGGTATGCGGGGTCGTTTGTGTGCGTGTAGTAACAAAGGTTTATATCTTCCTCTTGAATCGACGGCCGTGATAGGAACGGAGGATGATAAACATAAAAAAGTTTTCTATTGCTCTAGGTTTTACTATTTTTTGAAGTGTTGGCCATAATGAAAAGTTTCTTACTTATATATTTCACGCTGGCTTTAACATTCTCGAAGCCAAACACATTGGAATCATTCTATGTTAAGCCTATGTTATGTCAATGTTTTGGAGTGTTGGAGAACTTTCAGTTGCACAAAAATTTTGTATGTTCAACTCTAAGATAATTTTAATAATTACATTTTATTTTAGATATTGAAACAAGTATGAATAGTCCTTTGTTAAATTACAAAAAATCTGCTATTTAAGTTACTTAAGCTCCCATAACAAAATTGTTATTTTTATGTAGCTGTATGTCGCAGTTAAAGTGGGTAGTTCAGTTATTCCGTGAAATAACAAGTTATTTCATGAATTGTAGGTCGTCACCCGTTAAAGTATAAAATGCAATATTTTAACTAGTTATTTTATGAAATAACTAGTTAAACTATAAAATAATAACGATCATAAGTTTTTCTTTCTTCTTCAACGGCCAAGTCAGGTCTTGGCCATGCAAGGTCAGTACAACGTGTACACCAACGTCATTTTATGCAATAACCCCAAAAGTATTAAATATGACGTTTTATGAATTCTTAATAAGTTAATCCCACATGCCAAAAGACAGTGACACAGTAATTAAACTCGACACGTGTTTCGCTGACAACGTCAGCATCCTCAGGAGTTGAAGATTAATAGTTCTGAGAAACCCTATAGGTTTATCGACCTCTTTCACTTCAGGAGTGGAGGTTGGGTGAGTGGGGGTTGGATATTTATAGCAATGTAATGTACAATTAGAGTCGATTAATCTTCAACTCCTAAGGATGCTGACGTTGTCAGCGAAACACGTGTCGAGTTTAATTACTGTGTCACTGTCTTTTGGCGTGTGGGGTTAACTTATTAACTTATTAACTTATTATTAACGTCAAAGTTCTTGATCCGTCTACTGTGTGTATGACTTTATTGCACACTTTAACGGATCGTCTTAGTTATTTCATAGAATAACTAGTTATTAAATAGAATAACGTACTTCATATTTAACTGTTATATTTGAATGTAAGAATAGAAAAGAAGCAGCTCCCTGAGCTACTCTTTATGCAGAAATGATCTATATCCTCAGTTTTCTCGTAAATTCAAGGAAACTTGAAGTTTTGATTACCTAATTGGAAATCGACAATTTTCTTCCAATTTAAAATGTCAAATGTGTAATTTATTTTTGAAATTATTACAAAACAAGTGACAATGTAGCGTAATTCTGCATACCGAGTAGCTTAAGCGTTCAAAATTTAATGTGAAAATTCCAATAGTTTTTCGAGGAATCTAAGAATTACGAACACCTACTTCTTAGGGAATATTAATGTGTATGAGCGAGACAGTTGGAACTTTTAAATATCCCCATGAGTTGTATATTAAATAAAATTTCATCATCATAAAGTTTTCAGTCCGAAGACTGGTTGGACGCTTACCTCCATCCTTTCCTATCCTGAGCTAACCTACGCACTTCCTCAAAAGTTGAATATGTTCAACTTTTGAGGAACTAACCGTAACTATTTGAGGGCAGTAGTCTAATCTGGGCCTTATCGAGTAGCTTAAGCGTTCAAAATTTAATGTGAAAATTCCAATAGTTTTTCGAGGAATCTAAGAATTACGAGCACCTACTTCTTAGGGAATATTAATGTGCATGAGCGAGACAGTTGGAACTTTTAAATATCCCCATGAGTTGTATATTAAATAAAATTTCATCATCATAAAGTTTTCAGTCCGAAGACTGGTTGGACGCGTACCTCCATCCTTTCCTATCCTGAGCTAACCTACGCACTTCCTCAAAAGTTGAATATGTTCAACTTTTGAGGAACTAACCCTAACTATTTGAGAGCAGTAGTCTAATCTGGGCCTTCCCCTACCTCTTTTTATTCCTATCTCTGACTCTAGTATGTCGCGAACTAAGCCTTCGTGCCTCAGAAGATTTAGTACCATTTCATGCGTTCCCGTTTCGTGCGTCGTCCCAAAGCACTGACCTGCTGATAATGTAGTAAGCCACTAATTTGAGTTTATCTTTACACAACGCTGTTAATAACTAGACTTCAATGCGGAAGTGTATGCTGATTTCTCTCCTATTGTTTTCAAATGTTGATGTTTTTGTTTTGGGGGGGGAGACTTAAACGCTCTGCTCGCTTCGCTCGCTAAGCTTGCCCACAGACCGGAAATAGTGGGCCGTGGAACCACTTTTTTGGCCTTATTCAGTGAGGAGCAACTATAAAACAAAGCAGTACGGTTTGTATGCCTTTATTGTTGAAATTACAAAGAACTACTATTTAAGTTACTTAAAGTCCTAGAATTGTTATTTTTATGTATGTCACAGTTAAAGTGTATAATTCTGTCATTCGATGAAATAATTTGTTAAACTGTAAAATAACGATCATAAGCATAACTACCTACCTAATCAAGACAGCATGGTCGAAAATTGTTTGATAACCTGAAATTATTCCAAGAAAATTTAAGTTAAGTACTAAAGAGTAAACATCATAGCTTCTCAACTAAACTCTAAACCGAGGCTTCCTCCTGAACTATAATGGCAACACAGGTACCTTGACAGGAAGTAGGTAATTCCGATTTTATTTGTAGTATAAATGTGTATGTATATGTCAGCTGTCCTGATGTCACATGACTTTTGCATAACCTTGTTTACTACTTGCTTGCTGTTCTGATATCTAATCTGAAGTGAAACTAGGCAAACGAAAATAACAAATATGCTGTACCTAAAGTGGCTCATCTTTTCATTGGTTTTAGCATCTACGCGGGAAAAGGATTTTGAAATGTTTGATAATGCTCATTGGTGAGCGCAATCTACGTTAAAAAAGTTGAATTGCTTGCGAAGGGAAACCCCGTTTGAAAAATTGGATGTTTGGAAGCGTTTTAATAGTATTTTATGTGTCAAGAGCGAAAAATGAAGTATTAAGTGTGAGTCCGAAAGTTTCGGGTCGACACGCTCTTTAATAGACATTTAAATTTCACGCAAAAGGCGTGGCTCAGTGGTAAAATGTGCGAGGAGTATTTGTTCGAATTCAAGCGGATCTTTTTTCTTTTTTTTCTTCTAAAGTTTATTGAAAATTACAGAATTTTGCATTCGATGTGTTGTGTCCGGTGCCCCGTCAGGAAAGATATTTTTTTAAAGAAAATCCGCGATTACTAATGAAAACAAGGGAATAATAGCACGCTAAAACGTTGGATATCTTTGCATTGGGATATAAATAACTGCCATGCTCCTAGCGTCCCGTGTTTCAAAATATGCAATCCGGTAGATACAAAGGGGTCCTCTTTACGCCACATTCAATTTTCATCCTTCGAGACTATCATCTGGTTGACTTGTAAACAATTCCTTGACCAATTCCGAAACTTTTTGCTAATTTTGTGATAGAAACACTTCTTGTGAGCATTGGATTATCTGCTCAAGGTTGAACCTACAACATTGTATTCTTTATTTTTATCAGAATTTAAAAATAAATTAAACTTTGGGATATAAGTTACGCACAGGAGATTATTTCTATTTGTCTGCTGTGTTTTTCAAAAAAATGCATAGATTCAGAGGTAGTATATTTGCAGATAAAATCAAAAATAACAAAGTAACCTGTAACTAAAAAATACACAAAGAAAAAAATTAACATTAAAGTGGAAACCTGCAGCCTCAGTATACTTTTGGCAACTTTATTTAAATGCCAATCGAACAAACGCACGGGGACTTGTTTTTCCCTCATATCACACTCAGCCATTACTAATTATCGAGAGAAAACAGAAGGGCCATTTAAATTTAGACATATACAGGGTGTTCATGAATGAAGTAGCATCTAGAGTGCGGATTTGCAAGACAGAATTGTAAAAGTACCTGTTCCATCAACAAGAATGCAAATTTAACAATCCAAATGTTTTGTCAACCCTTATTTCTGAATATTCACTCAGTTGAATTTCCTTTTCGGTGGTCGTAGGTATAAGAGAGGTTCCCTGCATTTCTTATAATAACAGTTCGCTTTGCATAATATAATTACTAGTTTCTTTTCATTCGAAAATATTTTTGGAAGCAGTGGACCGCTGAAAGGGGTCCCTCTTTCAAATTAACAACTGGTGCAAACCGAGCTCTCAAATTAAGACGTTAATTACTAACCACCAACTTTTTTTCATATAAATTACTCGACATTATTTCAGACTTGACTCTCATCCGGCATTCCCTATTTTTCTTTCAGACTCACCGAAGTCGAGGCGGTTGTCTTCCAAAATTAATTAAAATACTTATGCATCGGGTTTTTGATTAAAAATTTTATCCGATCAATTATTAGAGGCCCGAAGGATTTTTTTCGTGCCGTTTTGTGCGGCGATTCTCGTATGCCATGCGAATAATTGATCTTTTTTACGCGAGTGTTAATCTAAAATCTGATGGCTTCATTACGGTTTTTGTCGCTCCACGCGAAATATTATGCTCACCAGCGCTCCGGAATCAGATAAAATCGGAGAGGAGCAATTTGTTATTTTATTTCGCTCTACGACTTGAATCGGAATTATTATTAAAATAAATTACGCGCCTCCTAGGAAATCATTTGAATATACCTGCGGAATTGTTGGGGCCGGATTGATTTATGGCAGAAACGGTGAAATCACCTAGTTTCTCTTGTAGACGAATTGCAAACCGGGAATAGTCAAACGTTGGGTAGGTACTGCGATTTTTATTCCTTTGTATGAAGGTACATACTTTCAATCAGATATTCAAGCATAAAATACTTCCTAGATGAGCGGTATATTCATCTACAAAATTCAATATAATAAGTCTTTCACTGACCTGTGGCCTTTGTCAAGATAATTTCGATTAGTTCGTTCTCTTTTACAACTTCGGTCAGGTCAGATGTGCATAGTGCTCTGTCCACATTCTTTTTTTCAAATTAAATAATTGTCTATTAGAGATTTCAATTGTCATGGAAACGAAGCAGCGTTTTACTGTCACGGTGCTATATGAGCATGTGTAAGCTAACAGATATCTATTGTAACTTACCCTACTCCACCCTTGCAGATTTCTGCTCACTATACCTGTCTATGCTCAGCGCTGATTAATTAACCTAATTAAAATTTACCTTGATACTTGTCGAAGTGGTCACGTGATCGTCTTTTACCTACGTTGTGTATTACCTATACCGTTACAGACCTCATTACTTTGATAAGAAAGAATCACAAGCGAGGATGTTAATAAAAGACACAAATAACATTAAGGCATCAAGATTTATTTATATTTCTTGAAGAATTATTAAATTATCGTTGATCATTCTGGTACAAAATCAAGTTGGTTGCCATCTGCATTAATCATACATAAAAAGTGTTTAGTATTCTCTATCGAGATGCAAAATATATTTATTATAATTTATTACTGACAACAATCAATCAGATGTCGTTAACCAGTATGATGTCTATTGTAGTGGTATCCATTAAATGGGAGCTCTGGGCTTTCCCATCATCCCGACTACTGTATAGTTTATCTGGATAAGGTACCCCAGTACCGTAGGCTTTCTTATCGAATACCACACACTAAACACGATACGTGATTATTATTCAATATTATAGACTGAATAATTCTCCATTTGTTGAGATAAGAGACTTGAAGTCAATAATAAGTGCGACCATTTGGTCAATTTAGAATTCAAGACGTTTTAAGTACACTTTGTATTATAATGCAGTTACATCAAATATACAAAATAGTAAAATTGTTTTCAGACATACCTGGTACAATCACTGATAACACTAATCGCTAGATTGAGAATGCAGATCAATGAATTATTATTTGACCAAGATAAAACTGAAATATCTTAAAAAGCACGACTTCTCAGTTCAAGTTCTAGACTCCCCCTGTCCGTCTCCTAACTAAACTACACTGCATCTTCCTGTACGTTCCCGTCTCGAGCTCCTACCTTTGACCTCCGTTCTTGTTTACGTCTGCATTCCAGTAAGGGTGAACAGTGTCTAATACACTCTGTCCCAAAAGTAACCCAATGAAATAAGTTAGTGGTTCTAAAGTATAATTACTGGATTTCCTAATAATGGGGATTACAATAACACACTAAAAATTGTTAATTTAATTTCTAATGACGATTTGGCATTTGCCAATAAGATAGCAGAGAATAATTTACATTTTAAAACAACTAGATGAAAGGAGGGGCGGATTACCGATGGCTCCATTTTTTAGCTAGGATACCGGATTCTCTCCATATAATTTGAACCTCAAATATATCTAAGCACAACCCCTCTCTGGAAATCGAATCTGACAATGGAACACACAAAGTTTAACGTTCTTACTCGTATAATTTGTTTTATTTTTACAATAAGGTTATTGTTTAATATTTTACGAAACTTTTCTGCTCATTTTACAAACATGTACTCTAAATGGAAAACTCGGCTTACGTAAAATACCCAAATAACGGCAAACGTGCAATATGCATGTCTACGACACGTACGTGGATGCAAGAGTGAATCCGCTACAATTTTTCCAACACATTCCCACACCTCGATGGTCAAGTTGCGAAACGAGAATTATAAATTCTCGACGTCTGCTACACACAGAAATCCAACTCGTATGCAGATCAAGGGTAAAACTCTGGTTGAATGCAGTGTGTGTTACTCTTGCACTTACGGTGTTGTTCGTCGGAACAGTTGCCGTTTTAGAGGCAAATAATCCATCACAAATTCGCTTGACATTTACATGGACGCGTCACGTGCAAGTGAGTGTATGCTGAGCACGGCTTGCATTATTCATTTACCTTCCATGATGTGTGTTTCACATAAAAGTAAATCATATTAGCTGCATTTTGTGTTTGCCAATTTAACCCAAATAAACACTTAGACAATTGATAGAGAAAGTATGTTGTCTAAACGCTCCGTTTGTTTTCAACCCAAAGTCTTAAGCTATTTTTGGAAGACCACCTGTGCTGCTTCATGAAAACTTGATTGATGGCCCCTGCTGATTATTGAGTAGTTACATTCAGGTCTTAATTTGGTTATTCGACAGTTTCATTGAACTTGCCGAAATTTATGGATAAGAAAATAATTTGAAATCATGAACGGAAGGCAACAGCTAAGATTTGGAAAATTATTTTTTCGAATCCAAAAAGGAAAATCGCCTTACGGATGCAGAAAGAGCAGTTGTTTTAGTTGACGACAGCCGGAGCCAGTATTACGCGGCTCATGTTCTGGTCGTATCTCAAAGATCCATTCAATGTTTCGATAAAACTGGTACCTACACAAGGAGACCGGGGTCAGGCCGAAGATGAGCGACGTCTGAACGTGACGATCGATAGGCTTCTAGCTTCAGTTGAAGCAACAAATCGGCTGGAAGAAGTGAGAAATGTGCATGAAAACATGTGGACCCTTTGACGACGGGACGACTAGTGGATGCTGCTTTGATATCAGGAAGACCTGCACTGTTTCCAGGGCTGTTGGTTGAGCACCAAACTGGAACAACGTCCTTTTCTCACACGAATCAAGATTCTGTTTGGGATCTTCAGTTGGTCGTGGAAGAGTTTCGAGAAGGCAGGGAGAACGATTTGCCCCTGTTCAAGATCGTTAAAAGAACCGCTGCCGTATGATGCTCATACGCAGCCAGTGGTGGTTAATAGGTAGTATGACTGCAGGAAAGTAGGTACATAAACGTCATTATGTGATCTTGTTTGCACCATTCATAGGTATTGGTTTTATTTTTCTTGATGACAACGCCCGTCTCCTCAACGTGCTAGAATCACGCATGAGAGCTTACTGCAGTGCTTGAAGAAGAGTGTTAGCAAATTCATCAAGGCGGCATTAGGGCCCTAATGGAGACCATGCCAAATAACGAAGGTACATATTTCTCGAATATTATTTAATTTTTTCTTCATGGAACAATTTTGCCGTCGCGTTTTATAATTTTTGCCACCACTTCATCACAGCTTTCGGCTTCCTCTGCCATGCTTCGCATTGTCTTGCTTTCTACATTCTACCTAACTGGTTTGTCGTCGCCCATACTTTCCAAATGACATCACCACGCCAGCTGTAGCACTCCAGCTCTTTTCTTATGTCTTGGTTTCTTGCACGGTATCTCATGGTGATGCCTTTAACTCTGCGGATGTATTTAATTTCACGTTTCTTTATTCTTCTCTTCATTCTTTGAGGAAGCGTCCAGGACTCGCAGCGTTGTGTCAGTATTCGACTATAGACTGAATGGTAGGTAACAACTCCTCCTTGCCTCATATAATTTTTTGTTTCGAAAATTTCGGATTTAAAATGTTTGCTGTTTCTAGCTTATAATCTTTTTACCGCTCTGGCAAGATTATCCTGACGCCTCTGTTATTTAGGCTCTCGTAAATGTTTTTGCGCTTCACTCAGTTGAAGGCATCTAGGCATCTTCAAGGTCTATATAAATTTTCTTTGGATGACTTGTGCTGTTGTACAATTTTTGCTCTTCTAAACCCTCTCTGTGCTTCGTTCAATGTTAGTTATATGATTGCTCTTAACATTTTTTCAAAATTTTTCTCGTTTACTTTTGGTGCAGACGAGTTATCTTTGTTGCTTCTGGCTCCCAAGTACTTCAACAGCTCTGGTGTTATAATATTGTCATGTCCAAATGCTTTACCACTTTTCATTGCCTTCAGTGCGTCTGCTATTTCACTCACCATTATCTCGTTTATTTAAATATGAGTCATTAATAATTGTCATTTGAGGATTAGAATGATGTTGGGCCAGTACCAACTTTGACAGCTGCTTTCTATTTTTCCAATAAGATCCAATAAAACTAAACTCGACACTAGTTAATCTAATTGCCCCTTAAGATGTTGAAGTTGTCAGCGAAACACATGTTGAGTTTAATTACTATATCACAAACTTATAAAGATTTTTTTTTGCTTGGATGTCAGAGAAGACTATTTTCATTCAACCAAAAGTGTTTTTTGCTCTCGGACACGCACCGTATGAGAAATATTGATATTACAACTTTGATTTTCTCTTCCTACGTCCTATGTTTTTCTTCGTGTTATTTGCTACAAGATGATTACCTCGTATGAAGCAATTGTCGTAATGTTCACTACCGTTACATTGCAGTAAATTACATACAAGATCGAAAGTATCTGACAGCCGGATTACGTAAACTTCAGAAAATTCAATACTTTCGATGAAGTAATTAATGAAAATCGGTAGGAGGTCTAGCCATATTTAAATTAAAGTTAGAATATTGCCATTATAAAACCACGAAGCAGATGATCAATAATTTCGATCTCTAATGATGCTCGTAACTCAAATTTGGCATCATCTCACGTTTCCGATGTGGTTAGAAAATGCTTGCTGTTCCTAATTGTGTTTGTTTTTTTTTCTAATAAAAATTAGCCACAAATAATAATTGTACATATCTTCCTATAAACATAACAAAGGGAAACAATGCCGATAATGAGTACATCATGCGAAAAATTGAACAAATCAACTACAGCTGTGATTGCACAGATGTTGCCCACGTTGGTCTAATTACAAATAGGATTCTTAATCAGCAGGATAAGTCAGATAAATTAGCGGCGCTATTGAACATTGATCGAAAAGATCCCGCCACTCCCCCGTAAAGTTAGATTTGAAACGCGATTGTTATCTGTTATCATATAGGCAGATACAAATCTGCCCGATTGAGATTCCACTGTGTAGGACCGTGGAATATGTAGCATGGTCTTCCGCGGAACAAATCGGTCATACACCCCACACTTACGCGATAAATAATGTGTTGGAGAGTTTCCATTAGCTCAAGTTGAGCAAATTATTAACACGTTTATTGCAAGTTTCTTGTATTACTGAATCTTTTCCTGAAAGTTTGTTACGGTCAAAAATCAAATTAGATATTTATACTGTAACATAATTATTTATTTTCTTCTTTGTCAACCCTTTTGTTTTGCTTACATCACTATTTTTGATTTTGTTAGTTCGCTTATTACCCAGTTTTTATAATCTCTTTCTGCTGTGTAGATTCCTAAAATAAATTTAGAATTGTTGTTTTTGATGTGCGGTTATATTTTCAAAACTGTTTTCCTTCGTTTCCATATTGCCCAGCTGTTCGGCACTTTTCAGTTTTCTTGGTGGTGGTTTTGAGAATTTTCGACTTTGCACCGTTGATGTCACATTGAAGTTGTTTAGTCATGACCGCGCTCTTCAGAGTTTATTTTTAATTTCACTTTTCAGCTGTTGGGTCAGGTGAATTTTTCTGTAGCATACCTGTCATTACGCTTTACTTATGTATGGTTTCTTTCTATCTTTTCGTGATTTCCTTTGATCGCTTTGATCGCTTGTGTCTTTTGACAACACAGCACTGCTCTAAGATACTTCTCAAATTTTCATCTTGTCATTTTGAACGAGCAGCCCACTTTTCACTTTTCTGGTGAATTTTCGAAGACAACTTTTCGTGTAGATCGCTCATGTTTTGTTCAATTTTAATTGTGCATTCCGGCCTTGTGGGGTATCCAGGATTTTTTAAATTGTGTAGGGTTCCTTCTTTTGGGTTTTGAATAGTTTCTAGTAAATTCCTCCAGAGAAAGCTCCTTTTAAAGGATTTGTGTGTCTAAGACCACGAGATGTTTTTTGTACAAGGGTAACACCAGTACCGATCGCCCAATCCGATTGGGAAATCGTCCAACTGTTGGTTATTAAATAAGGCCCGATACGCCTTAGCGTGACCACCACTGTATAATCTCTTTCATCATCTTTCGTGTGCCACCTATTCGGCTAGTTTTTAAGTAGTTGTCTGGCCACGGCTTGTTGTGGCCACCCATTTAGTTCTTTGGACATTTATATTTTTCAATGCTTAGATTTAGTTTAATTATTTTTTTAAGTCAAGTTGTTCAGTAAGTTTTTGTGAAATATATTTATAGGTAGGTAGTAGTTTTTGGGTCGTTCAATAATTTTGTTTAGTTTTAGTTTCAGTTTCACTAATTCGACTTTGATTTAGTAGATATCTGTTTTTTTATGAGAATTTGGTTCGACCGTAACACGTCGGTGCGCTTTCGTGTGCGAAGCTTCGACCGTGTAGGCGTTTCGTCGCGTCATCCGCGATTATTTTAGCTTTTTCGGCAAAAAGTTAGTACCGGATAACTAACGTTGCATTCATTTCTTGCAATATATTATCGTTTTCTGTAATTAACGATTTATTTACCTTTTTATGTTAATTATGCAATATTCACGGTTTTACTACATTATTTAATATCCTCCCGTCCCCGCTGCTGTTGTGAGTGATCCTTAGGAGCTGTGGCCATTAGTTTATTGCGTTATAGCTTCAGAGGGTTAGCCAACAACTCCTTTTTTGTTTATAGCCCTTCGATGATTTAAGGTAAGTAGACCTTAGGCTAGTACCTGATTTATACGGCGCCCCTTAACTGTTTTATTGCGCTTTGGGTTTCTGAAGCTTGAAATACAATGTTTCTTGATATTCGTTTGACTTGAAATTCTGTATTCGAGGAACACTTGGTATCGTTTTTCGCTCAATTTGTGTTTGCAAAATCGGTAATATAATTATAGAATTTTTACTGTAATTGGTGCTACACAAAATCTGGATTTAGTTCTCTAATTCAATGCCTGGCGGGGTATTTGCCCGAGGAGTAGTTGTTCGAACGTTCCAGTACCACTCATTATCGCCGCATAATTCGGCTAATAATTAGCTCCTGCTAATACTTGCACCAAGCGTGTAATGCAGTATTGCATGGTTCGAGTGTTTAGGGCAAAGCACAGTACTGATGAGACCCAAAAGGACGAAACTAGAAGTCTACGGTTTTCCATGCACATTCGAAACATGCAATATTGAAAAACTTCTAATGTGCTGTCTCTACTTTCATAACTTTTGCTTGTCTCTCGTTACTTAAACTAATAATTGATGAGAATTTTGGTAACAAAGATCCTGCTTGATGATCTCTCTATTATAATCTAGGTTCTAGGTTAAATTATAGACATATCCAATTGCTAATAATCTTGCCAGAGCTGCACCCATACCCGCACATGCATTTGCATTTTTAGTCATTTTTGGTTTTGAATCCAAGACTTTCCGAAAAGTCTTCGGCCTTCCGAGAAGGGCGCAGTTGCCTTGGATGGATTTGTTGGTTCTCCTAAGAAAAATTATTTACTCTGAAAGTGTCGGTCTGGTCTTGTTTCTTTCATAACTCCAACTAATTGCTTTGTTATTTAAAATTGTAACTAAAACTTCGTTAATAAAACGCTCCATCCAGTCCACGATTATTTCCCACGAGTCAAAAATTTTAACTAGAATTGTGCAAAATCAATAAAAAGGAAACCAAAATTTTGGGGTGTAGGGGGTGTGAAAATAGGACTAAAACTAAAATACAAATTGGAGTCGAGAAGATAGAGGGAGTCTCAGATTTCTGCTATTTAGGAAGTCAAATAACTCGCGATGGTAGGAGCTCTAGAGATATAAAACAAAGAATAGCGGAGGGCCGAGTTGCATTTAATAACAAGAAACAACTATTATGCTCTAGAATGATAAATGTAGGAATGAAATGAAATGCAGAAATGAAAAATAAAAATGTTTTCCCTCTTTGCAACCCTATCCGGTGTATATTACCTATGTATAAAACGAGGTATAAAATAATTAATATGATTTTCAAGAATTATGTAATGAACCCATTGAGGGATGGTATCCCGCTTTTCCTGTGAAGACATCCCTAAGATGCTGCATTGTTATCAGTTGTCCATGATGTTACCCGATTATTTTCCATCACATACTCTAAGGGTTTCACCTTGAAAACTACCACGAGTTATTCAAGAATTACATTAGTATATGTCCTAGGCGTTAAAGCACTTTCATCTACACAGTCGCAAGCTTTGTCCGAGCCATTACGGATTCACTACCGAAAGTGTGACCATATAATGATTACTCTATTACAGAATTCTAGCACATAAATAATTTGCTTCTGTCATCATGGGAAGATATGGAGCTATCTTTTTCTGATGCTCGTCTCCCCAAGCCGCACAGCACACGTGTTGTTGCGAAGGCTTGTACCACCTCCGTTAGAAGAGGTCAAGCATCCGGTAATGGATGGTTAAAGTTTTTTAGAAAACGCGCGCTTTTCAGTACTCATAGAAAATTTCCTGGTCGCAGGCTACCAAGAAGACCAGCATTAACTTAATAGCAAGAACCCACGAAGTATTGGACAATCTGGTACGGTGACAAACAGAAAAGTTCATGAGCAGCATGACATCGCAGCAAGAAATTAAATACTGAAAACTAAAACCACTAGCATCATCATAAGGTTCTCAGTCCGAAGACTGGTTGGACGCGTACCTCCATTCTTTTCTATCCTGAGCTAACCTGCGCATTTCCCTAAAAGTAGAACATCCTGCATCCCTAACTATTTGAGAGCAGTAGTCTAATCTAGGCCTACCCCTACCTCTTTTTATTCCTATCTCTGACTCTAGTATGTCACGAACTATTCCTTCGTGTCTTAGAAGGTGTCCTACCATCCTATCTCTCCTACTCTTTATTGTTTTCCATACCTTTCGCTTTTCTCCAACTCTTTCTAATACTTCCCTATTGCTAACCTTATCTATCCACGGTATCTTCATCATGCGTCTGTAGCACCACATTTCAAACGCTTCTACTCTTTTTCTATCCGCTTCTCCTATTGTCCAAGTTTCGCACCCGTATAATGCCGTACTCCATACATACGACGTTAAGAGTCTCTTCCTAGTCTCTATATTAACCGTTCTCGAGCATAACAGTTGTTTCTTTTTGTTAAACGCAACTCGGCCCTGCGCCATTCTTTGTTTTATATCTTTAGTGCTCCTACCGTCTTGAGTTATTTTACTTCCTAAGTAGCAGAAATCCGCGACCTCCTCTATCTTCTCATTTCCAATTTGTATTTCCATTTTAGTTCTATTTTCACATCCCCTACATACCAAAATTTTAGTTTTCTTTTTATTGATTTTCATGCCGAAGCCCTGTGTCAAAACTGCTTCCATTTCATTCAAAGCCGCTCCTAATTCTTCTTTGCTAGATGCTAACACTGCTATATCATCCGCAAATCTGAGCATGTTAATAGTTTGGCCCTGTACATTGATCCCTGAGGCTGTTCTTTCCTTAACAATATTAATCGCATCTTCGATATATAAGTTGAAAACTAGAGGTGACAATGCACATCCCTGTCTCACTCCCTTCCGGATATCTACTTCCCTTTGTTCCTGCTCACATTCTATAACTGCCTTTTGCTCTTTGTAGAGATTATGTATTATTCTTCTGTCCCTGTATTTCATCCCTACCTTTCTCAGCACTTCGAACATCTTCCCCCATTTTACGTTGTCGAAGGCTTTTTCTAAATCTACAAATCCTATATAGACGCTCTTTCTCTTTTCTATCGTTTTTTCTATAATTACTCGTAAAGCTAGAATGGCCTCGCGCGTTCCTCTATTTCGTCTAAATCCGAACTGATCTTCTCCTAATATTTCTTCCGCCTTTTTCTCCATCCTTCTTTGCACAATTCTAGTTAAAATTTTTGACGCATGGGAAGTTAAACTGATAGTTCTAAAATTTTCGCATCTATCCGCGCCTTTTCTTTTTGGCAAAGCTACTATGATGTTCCGTTTGTAATCTTCTGGAATCTCGCCTGTCAGGTATATGCGACTAACTAATTTAAATAAACGATCTATTACCTCTTGACCTGCGCACTTTAAGATTTCTGCCTGCAAGCCATCTATACCTGGCGCTTTATTATTCCTTAAACTTTTTAGTGCTATCTCAAACTCTTCTCTCATTATAGGACTCCCTAGGTTATCCCCCTCTACACTGCTTTCGCTTTCTAATATATCTTGCACTTCCTGTCCCGCATATAAGTTTCCTAAATATTCTTTCCACCTATCTGCCTTCTCCCCACTTCCGATTAGGATATCTCCTGCCTCATTTCTAATGTTTTTGGTACTAGATCCAATTTCTCTAAAATTTCTCCTGATTATTTTATATGCTTCATCAGTCTTTCCTACTTCGAACTTATCTTCCACTTCTTTGCATTTATTATCGATCCATTGCTCTTTCGCTTTCCTACATTTCCGAATAATTTCCCACTTGATCGCCTTATATTTTTGTTTCCCTATTTCATCTAACCACTAGCATACGACGCATTTATGCTGAATCCCCACAAACAAAAGTGTGGGTCAAAGACACAAATTACCATAATTATTTCTTGGTAAGTATTTGGGGAGGTATCAGATGAGCTGACTATTAGTAGTGTACGCGTATCATAAGTTACCCATTTTTCTCAAGTGTCAACTGGCGCTTTTTTTTCAGTCTCTTTGAATCGAACCGGATCGAATCGAAAGTTTTTAATTAGCTTTACCAGCCACCCAAATAACTTTCTTCACTTTTTACCACACTCATTAACTGCGTTGAGCAATACTTTCACGAAAAGTACAAGCCAAATTATATGCAACTGATAATAAAGTGAAACTTATGGAATTATTAGGTAGCGTTTCAGCGATACATATAAAATCCTATTATTTGTAAAGCACGACATTACAAACTACTTACACGTCGTTAGCAAACTTATCGTTCCATGTGGTGCGCCACTTAAGTGCCTATTTGCAAACAAATTTGGTTAGACAGAAAAACTTTTAATAAGATCTGCGTGAAGAAATTTAATTAAATAACATTTTTATTTATTTTATTCATAAAATAACGGACTGACAAGAGTACCAGCCGGAGCACTTCATGTATAAAAATTGAGTGTGCGCTTTTTTCGAGCACCATACAGTTTAGAGAGGTGTAACCGCCGTTCATATCGGTTATGCCATTGAACCCGAATTTCAGCAAGGTCCGACACAATAGCTAAATCAAGCATGTAATGTGCATTACAATATAATTAGGCGACCGATGTACTTCAAGGCGTGAAAAACACTCGATAATTATATTGCCTAATACATCAATCATCAAACACTAGCTCATAATCTTATATGAGTTCGTTTACAGGAACTATGTTACGCTTCAGACGTTCTTCCTTTTCTTTGGCGCATTCCTTACACACAAGTATGCGTTTCTGAAATACATGCCTTCAATTATTATTAAGAGCGAAGATGCACCAGGTGACCATCGTTATTTATTATTTATTGTCGCTGTTCCGTCTAACAGTTGCAGCCATTTTTTGTCGTCGCACGCTCTTGTACAATTATTTAACAACAGTAAATCACTTATTTCATTTCATTTTTATACTTGAGGGCAAATTTTTACTCAATCAAGCATGAGTGGGTCCATAGAAAATTTTGTCTTCTCCGAACTGTTTCTATATAGACGCAGCTTTCTTGTTTCTTGTTAAATACAAAATGCCAAATTTAAGTACTATTCCTTTAGTAAAATGGCCGAGAAAAATGCAAGTAAATCATGTAAAATAAAAGTCCCACGTTGTGCTACTAAAGTTTATGTAAGTCTGATTTAAGTCTGATTCATTTCAGCTAGGGAATTTTTAGTGTTTATCTCGATTTTTATAAATTTCAAACTGTACCTACATTACGCTTTCTAGATGTGTTTGAACCGCGAAGAATAAGACGAAACCAAGTGATGTGATCAGTGTTTTTGATCAGGTCAGGTAAAAGCAGCGCTTAAGTGCAAGGCTTGGCTGATAAAAACATTTAGGTTTGTAAATTAGCTACATGAAACATGTTAATACTAGAAGGGTTGACTTACGAAACACAAACAGGGTAATTCATAACGAATATTATTGAAGATATGAGAATAAGACAAGAAGTTTCTATGAGCATATGAACTAAATTATTACAATATTCATTTTGAAATGGGCCTTGTCTTGATTCGTGATAATTGCCACTGAAGAAGTTGGTAACGGATTCTACAATATATTAACGCGATATTGAGCAGGAAAACGAAGCAGCCAAGAAATATGTGGTGTAACTAATGGCTTCACAATAGCCACCTCCTGTATAAAAAGCATGAAACGATTAAAGGCGGCGCGAAGCGTGTTGGACTAAAACATCGGAAGAATGTGTACAATAGAACCAAATTTCTTGTCGTATTTATGTCTGATTTTACAATTTATTTCATTCCGCAGTTAAGCACCCGGTATACGGTTAAGCTTGTTATTCATCTTGATAACAATGCGGTTAATTTTAGAATGCTACAGATTAGTTTCGTGAAAGGAACTGTTTAGTGATTTGTTACGTGAACTTGTCGATTTTTATTAAGGAATGCTGCAGTGCGCAGTCAGAGAGCCGTTTTGTTGATATCTTTTTTAACAACGCTGCCTTACAATTAGTAATAATAAATCAATGGGTGGATTGAAACGTTAGAGCGCTTAATGCCGATGCGTATTGCTCAATTTGTAAGTGCGACAGATGAACAAATGAATGTTTAAACTAGAAATTAATGGATACGCACTGTGTATCCACGTGAAATTCAATAACGGCTTCTTTAAAAATGCACCTTCATCGTTACCAGGGATGGCGTCATCTGAGCAGGAAGAATAGTTCACCAAGTCACAAAATTATCTCAAATTATCCATTTTTCGCCTGATCGGGACTTACAATAATTGTAGTAAATATGCCAATTCACCTTTTGCATATACTTGGTGCTCGGAAATTTAGATCGCCGCGCCGTCCCGGAAACCGCCATTCTCCAGAATTCTAATAACAACAAGGCCAGGTGTTCTCCTAAAGTGCCACTATTTTATTATTCATGGTACCCGGAGTGATATGCTCTTTATATGCCCATAGTGCTGATTGCCAAAAGCGATTGCACTTGACTGTGTCGGCTCCTCGCGAGTAGTTTTTACGAAACGTGCAAGTATTTTTATTACGTATACATTTATTCGGGAACGCATTTTTCAAACCGCTCCGGAACATGTTTGCGGTGTTCTCGATATTAATTTTGCTCCCGTGGCAATTCGAGCGTGCCCACTGGACATAGGTATAGAAAATATGACTGATGCAGTTTCACACGATTATTTCGTTACTGTTATAATTTTTGGTGCAGATTCGTTTAAAAATAAAAATTAAATAACCCTCAATTTGGGAGTACTGTTATTGTTTTTAGTGTTAGGTATAAAAATAGAATGCGCCTCTGGGCGTGATGTTATGGCGCTTCTTCGGAGAAGCAGCTGAAGTACCGACGTGCTGTCGAGAGCTTCCGTTTTGCAGATATCTTCTGGACGTTTTTATCCAGCTTGAAAGCAAACTATGATGTCGGTGACTTCAAAGTGGTCAGGCAACATTATAAAGCTTGATACGAATCGAGTGAAAAAGTCTGTGAATGAAGACCAGACATTTGCTTCCTTTTTAATATTTCTATAGTTTAATTAGGGAATTTGAATATAATAATGAAGATCGATATAACAGTATATTAATAAAAAATGATACTCATTTTATTTTTTTTTTATTTAATGATTTGATTTGATTTTGTTTTCTCAAGTTCTTGTTGGTTTGCATAAATAGTTTAACAAACTTGTTGGATGAATTGATTTGCTGTTTTAAAAATATGCTCATATTATTAATAATTAGCCTATTTACATATGTGTTTATGCTTATGGAACTGTTTTTGCTATATTTCATAATATTAACAGTAATTCAGCAACTAGGTCGATCCATAAATTCTAAAATCAGCACAACAGTAAGAATCTTGTCTAACACCTAATGAATAATGGAAGTAATAAGACGCCATATGTATACATGGTGTTAAAAGAATAATTTAAGTTTAAAAATTTACAGAAGTTGCAATTCAGCAACCTTCGTTAAGGCATTGAAAATTAAAATTAACGTCAGAATTTGTAAATTTGTACACCGCGTCATTTTTGTGCACCTTAATTTTCACCACGCGAGAAAGTTTTTTATTGTAAAAGATAGATACCTATTCAATCGAAATAATATGTCGTGAAAAGTATGCAGAAGTTTTTAGTGAAAAAATCATCTCGATATCTGCAATACTGACCGAGTTACAGCTCAAGAATCAATTGTACCCCTAACCACATAAAATTTGAAATACTATATACGCATTTCGGCAGCTAAGCTGCCATCTTCAGTAGCAGGGAAAAACCTATAGTAATAAAAATAGCAATAACAACATTAATGAAAAAAAAAGCGGACAAGGGAAATAAGATTGTGGTATTAGATAAAGCAGATTACTTCAATAGAGTGGAAACTTTTTTGAAGGATGGTCCATACAAAGAGATTAAGAAAAATCCATTGCCAAAATTGATCAGTTCGGCTAAGAATGCCATAAAAGAATGCCCAAATCTTATTACCCCCCAAAACAAATTCAGGTTAAGTGTGTCTAATCCTGTAGTTCCCAAGATGTATGTCCTTCCTAAGATTCATACACCAGGTAGATTGGTGACACCCATCATTTCCGGTATTAACTCGCCAACCTGTCTGCTTTCTAAATGGCTAACGAATGAATTCACCGCATTGCCCACAGCTCCGGAAAGTTTTTCAGTTGTGAATTCGTTGGAGTTTATTAATAAAATTAAAAATATTGTACTTGATGAGGGTGAGGTGTTGGTTTCTTTCGATGTTGTATCGTTGTTTCCAAGTGTACCTATACCTGCCACGCTTGCATATTTGGAGGAGCTACTGACTGAAAATGAAGTGGACAGAATTGTAGTGGATGAATATTTAAAATTGACCTCATTATGTATGTCCCAGAATTGTTTTCAAATTAATGGTAAGTTTTTTGGACAGCAGGAAGGGACTGCTATGGGCAATAGTTTATCTCCGTTTTTGGCTAATCTGTTCATGAGTAGGTTTGAAGTGTTGTTTAAAAGAGATAGTGAGTTCTTCCCTCGAGTATGGTTGCGTTATGTGGATGACGTGTTCGCTGTTTTTGATACCAAGAGGAGTAGAATTGAAGATTTTTTAGATAATTTAAATTCACGTTATAATAGTGTGAAATTCACATTTGAAATGGAACAAAATGGTTCAATCCCTTTTTTGGATGTCTTGGTTGTTAGGAACAGCATTGGCGGATTGGAATTTGATGTGTATAGGAAGGATACTAATATAAGTAGGTTTATTGTGAATGATTCACAACATTCAATACAACATAAACTTTCGGGTTTGCACTTTCTGGTCAACAGATTGTTGTCATTTCCTCTGTCAAAGGTAAGATATCAAAAAGAGTTAAAATATATAAAAGATGTTGCGATTCATAATGGGTACACGACTGTCTTAGTTGATAGATTGATAAGTAGAATTAGACACAAAAAGTTTGTTAAGGATTCCACGACTTTCTCCATGTCACCTATTGAGAATAAGAAATATGTTAAAATTCCGTATAGTCTGGCACATACCAGAGGCTTGGAACCTATTTTTAAGTCGAAAAATGTATGTGTAGCATATACCGCTAAGAATACCATCAAGCAGCTGTTGGGAAATCCCAAGGATAAAGTAGAGGACAAGCAGAAGTCGGGAATTTATGAAATAAAGTGTAGTAGTTGTGACAAGAGTTATATTGGGCAAACAAGGCGTACAATCGTCACTAGGTTTAAGGAACATATGGCACATTTTAGATATAATAGGACTGAGAAGTCAAGTGTTGCCCAACATATCTTTGATACCGGCCACCCTGTACATGAGAAGGATCTTCGGCTTATGAGGTCGGTATCGGACAATAGGGAATTAGACGCTTATGAGAGTATGTTTATTCGCAAGTATGAAGGTAAACTTATTAATTCAGATTTAGGTCCAATTTCTGATTCCGTATTGTTAGATGTCGTTAATGTGTAGGCGTGTGGGGTTTAACCAGAAAATTGTAAGGGTGCAGGGGTCAAGGTCTTCTTTATTGCAGTTTACTGTAGTTATTTGCTAGCCCATATAAGCCATGGACCTTCGAGGTTATTTGGTAATATGGGATTCATTTTCTCTTTTTGTTTCATTCAAGTCAATTATCCTGAAGATAGGATGTTTTAATTGAAACTGCAGTAAAGATGGCAATGGCAACCTTTTTGTACATTTGTGATGGTGAAAATAAGAATAGAGTGGTATAAAAATGAGCGTATGCCCGGATATTGAATTTTCTATCCTAGTGTGATTAATGTTGATGTCACAAGTAACGTCAGTGCTACGTCACTTTAAGTATATTTTGGGGATTTTCTCCGTGCGGAGTTCATTCTAGCTTGAGAGCTGACCGAGTGCACTTCGATTCTTTCGGAGTGGTGAGCAGAGAATACCTGACCTATATTATTGTTATTGTCACTATCATTGTTTCACATCATCATTATTGTTGTTGTTATTATTGTCATATATATAATTGTGTTTTATTTCCATTAATGTTGTTATTGCTATTTTTATTACTATAGGTTTTTCCCTGCTACTGAAGATGGCAGCTTAGCTGCCGAAATGCGTATATAGTATTTCAAATTTTATGTGGCTAGGGGTACAATTGATTCGTGAATTGATTATTTAACCACAGTCTCTTACATCTTAATCCTCGTGTTACAGCGATTAACAAAATATTGCTTTTTGCGCTGCGGCATAGTGTTCTATCTCTACTCTACGCATCTATCTACTCCATGCATCTACGCCTGCGGGCGGCTAATCTCCGTCATATGCGGAAAACTCGTGCAAATACCTATTACTTTTCTTTGCAAAGTGATAAAACAGTTTCCGATGTAATGAAGTTTATGTTTAATTAACTTCCTAGCTGTCTCCAGAACGAAGAGTAGTTGTTCGAACGGTACAGTACCACTAATTACTTGTTGACTGGTTATACATACAGTGGCAGAATTGAGATACTCTACAACATACCTTTAAGATAGTAATAAGCGTTCAATAGCGCCACCCATTACTACGTTCATTTCTTGATTATACATTTGTAAAATTTCATATACTCATACTATACGTCTTCATTATGTCTAACGGGAGTAAAATAAGTTCTATGGGCAGGGCAAGTTCTAAATGTTCCTCAACAGTTTCCTTTATCTGTATAATTAATGCGTTAAAGTTTAGAGCAGTTACGAGATATAGTTTTGAGACATCAGGAAGTATAAAACAGTCAAACGCAACGGAATATAATAAAAGGTTTTGTGTATAATTATATGAAATTTGAACCAAATTAATACAATTTCTCATCCTGTATGAAAATAGAATATTACAGCAGTAATTAAATTAATGCGGCATAAAATTGGCCTGAAGAATGAGGAAACGGATCGGCTGAATATAAAAATTGTATTCTCCGAAGTTTCGCATAAAAAGGAGCACATTTTAGTTAGTACCGAGTATCTTTTTATCTCACCATTTTATCGTATGTTTATTCATTTAGTCGCATCCAATTTGTTGTTCTCTTTTTGCATCTGATACTGTTGTAGGTAGAATGCGTGCGATTGACCCGTCGGGGAGCTGCGCGTGCGGAGCTCCAATCGTGTAGTGTATTTATCATTCACGCCTATTGTGTTTTTTCTTTTTTAGCGCAACGTTAGTACCGGGTGTCTAAATTTCACAGAGGCTATTTTTGTATATTCGTTGGTTTATAATATTATTAATTAGTAGTTTTTTTGATATACATGCATATGTTAAATTACTATTCGGTCACAATTTGCTTGACAATATCAAGCTTCTTGATAGCGGCAATTTGAGTCGAAAAATTAGGTCGCTGTCCATTATATGTACCTACTTAAAATCTTGCTAGAATAATAGTGGTCGTGTTTGTCTCAACAAGCTACGTTGGTGATGCAACTCCCGTTCTTCTAGTGTTGTGTCCCTACACGTCGGTGATTAAGCTCACGTGTTTTATTGCGCAACAAAGTCGCGGATTTTCCTAACAAGAAGCACATTTTAAGTCTGCATACACAAATTCCATTATTTAACAAAGATAAACAGTGTGCAATTCGAGTCGTGTAAAGTTCTACGGCTGTCAGCAGCAGCCTGCAAGTCCCTGATGATGATACGCCCACAGACCCACTATCTCTAGCACGCAGAGCAACTTGTTTACCATAGGCATGTATACTTGTTTTCCTGATTTTTGGATCAAGCATCTTGTAAATGTCACTGACAAATCGCAGTCACTTTGTTATATTTTTACTGTGCTCTTATCGAGATTTTGTTTCCCTATTCTGCAGTCCCCTTCTCGGATATAAACTGCCCCATAAAAACCGCAATGCCGAGATACTGGGGACGTTTTGAGTAATAGCCGCCGAACAGACAATTTGCAAGTAATTTGAGTTGATGAAGAGCTCTCGTCATTCATTCTCACAACTATTCGGACACCTGAAGTGGTTGGTTACAATATTTAGCATTGAATTGTGGATTTTAAGTTACAACGACCTATCCTGTTGCGTCACCTTTTGTGACTATACAGGGTGTTGCTTCAGTCGGTCGGCCGGTGGGATTTCTGATCGTCGATAAATACCTTAAACTCTAGTCGGGGATAGGGTTCTCTAGAACTATTGCAAAACAACTAAAATAATACTCACGGTGCAAATAAACAAACTCTGTTAATTTAACTATATACATAAAATAAATTGCAAAATCAAAACGGATGCACAGTAAAAAGATATATACAATTTTAAATCAAAACAGTAACAGCCAGCAGTATCTGGCGGTCAAATTCGGTGTCGCTTTTATATGGAGCAATGACTTATAGATAACGTATTTCGCGCTTGGCGATGTAAGTTACCGGGCACAAGTTCGGAAAATCTACGGACATATGCCAATCGCATATGGGGGTAAATGTTGTTTCGGTGTAATGTAACGGCGAGTGACTCACGCAGCCTTCTGACGCGAACTTTCCCTAATGATTGTTACAATTCCATTCAGTGTGCAAGATGGGGTATTTTTGTGTATAGGCAATTAATTTCTGTGCTAAAGACCTCTGCATGGAAATTAATTCGAAGAACGTCGGTATTTCACCTACGGTCAACTTAGGATTGTAGTAATCTAGGCTTGCCTTTCGACCACCTCTAATCCATTACCTGCTTTTACGTATTACTGGAAAATGTCCCCTCACGTATGTTCAGGTCCACCTACAATTTAGTACTCGTTTCTGTAAATCCTTAGGTATTACGATAACATACTATCGGCGGTTTCGGTTGGTAAATATCAAGTATTTAACAATAATATCGGCGCCGGCGTTACGATAATCAGCATTTCATCTCATAAACGTGATCGTCTTCAGAATCACCACCAGTTCACCCTGTACATCGAAATACTTAGTTCCAGAATCCGAAACGGCTGGACCGATGTTGATGAAATTTTCAGGCAATCTTCAGATTAGCCCAGGGGGTGTTCCTGTGAAGTTTGGTAGCGATCGGATCAACATAATTTCTTTTATACGTTTATGTGAAGCCGGAGCGGGCCGCTATAATTCATAAAGTGACAATTGGCAGCAGTTTATCAAATTTCAAACGATTTTACCACAATTATTTCTTCTGAGGCAGCAACGCGCCGGGTACCAGCTAGTACAATATAATATGCAAATACGAGAAGTTCAACAACATAAGTAGGTACTTAAATATAAATTGTTGCATTAAAAGAGTAACTGCATAGTTGCAGTGCCTACAAGATTTAATTTAACCATTTACAAGCATAATTTCTTAAAATAATTCAACCTCGCAAACCAGTACTGCTGGAAACTCGTTTAAATTTATACCAAAAAAAGGGAACACTAAATTCTCTTTCAGAGTCGACGGACTAACAATTAACAGCATAAAAATAATTATACCCCACTTTGGCGTGACAATTACACGCTTTTTACAACGTAATTCGTTTTGGACAGACCATGTTGGAACATGAGAGCGATTACAGACGATTCCAGAAACATATTATGCTCAGGTTGTACCATATAAGGAGCGGATGCGATTACAGTTACGCAACTGACTTTTAATTTAACTGGTTTCGCATGACAACTTTTGCTTTTTTCGGAGTGAACTGTCAATAATTTTGGCGCAGGTCACGAAGCAAAACTAAAATAATTAACGTAAGAATACATTCTGTCTATTGGGGAAGTACGCACAATAAGGAAAGCAAGTAATATCACTGATATTCCAACATCCTATTTGTTCTCGCAAATATGATTTTCAGTGAGATTTAACTGACTCCACTTACTAACAGACTTTCGGAAATGAAATAATAATCATCATATCTGCTACAATATTTTGTCGCTCAAGATCACGGCATCTAAACCGCGTACAATTACAATTCTTACAACATGTTTAAAGTGGGGTTCTACAACTTAACCCGTCTACCTCTTCTAACACTATAATAAAATTAGCAATTATACACAAAACCGAAATGCAATTTCTGCATGATACTAACTCACAAATGAGCTTTGCTCTAGAGAGAAACCACATTGAGCGGAAGCGTTAACCCCCAACATCAACTCGAGCCACATTATATTTGCAGTCTACGCGCGACGAGACTAGAATTGTTTGAGTAATAATCATCATCAATATTTAAGTAGCTGCTGATCACCCGCCAGTACAACCTGTAATTAATCTTGAGATTTAATCGAATTTGAACGTGTTAGATTCGATAATAAAACATCTACAGAGTGCAGCGTGATTATAGTTGCGCATCTCATTTGGACGAATCCTGTCTACGTAATGGGAATACAAAAGGAAATTAAATGTACGAGTGCTCGTGTAAATAAAAGATGCACCCTAATAATGTGCTAGAATATTGGGTAGGTATTATTTAAATTTTGATTTGCCTTATTTCTTAGTTCAGGACGGCATTGATTGGCACTTCATACCACCATATTCGCCTCACTTTGGAAGTTTATGGGAAGCCCGCATTAAAGCTAGGACGAAGCCTCGGAAAAAGCACTTAAGAAGGGTATTAGGAAATGCTTCACTTATCTATGGGGAACTAAATACTCTGCTTGTGCAGATGGAGGCAGTAGAAATGAGGTTTGATAAAAAATAATGCCCAATGATGACAATTAACCCAACTATTACACTACTACTACGATTTTTTTGTATTATTTAAAATTAAGAAATCACTAGCAGGCAAAATATGTGCCAAGTAGCTATGATTTAAAATTAATACATATACAGTGTGTCCACGGATGGACTTAACTATACTTGTAAAAACTTTTATTTTCAGTTTTTCGAGAAAAAGTCATTCTTTATAATTTCTTTTGCTTGTTATATAAATACGATTCACGTCGAGAAACTTTGATTTTGTTGTACAGGGTGCGCAGAAAATACAAAAATGTATATTTGTAAAATTAAAAATTTTTGAATCAAGCTTTTTGAAGTCTCAGAATGAAACAGCTTATAAGGAGAAATCGAAAAGTCAAATAAAGTTTTTCCATAGAAGTTCTACTTAGTTGCTAAGAAATACCGGGTGTCCGGTTAAGGTTGGCGACCGGCTATATCTTAGGAACTAATCATCCTACAGCTTTCAGAAAAAAATCTTCCTATAAAAGTGGCCATGAAAACTTCATCAAAAATATTTTTAGCTTTCAGCTTTCCCCGCTAGGGGGCACAATTTTAAAAGAAAATAGACAATCCGCATTTTCTTCGAAAATTCAAATGGAAATTTAGGAATCCTTTAGCTTTCTCAAAATCTCCTCATAATACCCTGCAAATTAGTTTAATAACTTTTTGATCTAGCTTATGAAATAAGGGGTGGAGGAAGAACAAAATCCCTTACACCAAAAATGCCATATCTCCGGATTGCTTGAACCAATTTTAATGAGTATGGTATTGTTGGAAAGGGAATCTATAGCGTAATAGAAATCTGCATTTACATTTCAATTTCATTTTACGAGGGAGCCGCCAGATGGTGTTCTTTTTCCAACGAGACCAAATTCACTAAAATTGGTTCAAGCAATCCGGCATTTCGTAAGTTAGACCAAAAAGTTATTAAACTATTTGCTGGATATTACGATGAGATTTTGAGAAAGATTAAGGATACCTACATTTCCATTTGAATTTTTGAAGAAAAGGTGGATTGTCCATTTTCTTTTAAAATTGTGCCCTCTAGCGGGGATAATTGAAAGCTAAAAACATTTTTGATGAATTTTTATGGTCACTTCTGTAAGAAGATTTTTTTCCGAAATCTGTAGGAAGAATAGTTCCTAAGATAGCCGGTCGCCAACCTTAACCGGACACCCGGTGTATCTTAGCAACTAAGTATAACTTCTATGGGAAAACTTTATTTGACTTTTCGATTTCTCCTTATAAGCTGTTTCATTCTGAGACTTCAAAAAGCTTGATTCAAAAATTTTTAATTTTGCAAATATACATTTTTGTATTTTCTGCGCACCCTGTTTCTCAACGTGAATCGTATTTATATAACAAGCAAAAGAAATTATAAAGAATGACTTTTTCTCGAAAAACTGAAAATAAAAGTTTTTACAAGTATAGTTAAGTCCATCCGTGGACACACTGTATATAATAAAAAATTAACGCAGTAAAATACTGCCATTAATGGTATACCTACACTACAAGAAATGAAGAAGTCATAAAATACAACTGTATTGGTGCTTGATCTCTTGTACATTTATTTCAATTATCATTATCAATTACTATGGGAACCAACTTCAGTACGAACTTCCGCGTATTAAGTTTCGTGTAACGGTCTGCCCTAAAGTGACGATTACATAGAATTTAAAATTTAAAATTTAAAATTTACTTTAAAAATCAACTCGATTTAAAATCCGGTCTTTAAAGTCTATATCCAAAAATCGATTTTAAAAATCGTTACATGGGATTTTGATTTTTCCCAAAATCGCGATTAATCGATTAATCGAAAAATCGATATTTGCCGCGTCCGATTCAACGGAAATATATTCGAATCGATCTGACTCGATTGGATTCGAATTGTAACAAACTATTCGATTAATCGATTCCATTCGATTAATTGGTATATTTTGTCAATCGAGAATCGATTCAGTGACTCCCGAATCGCTAAGACCTAATTGCAAGTCTGGTTGGTATTCTTTGGAGCTGATCGCAGCTGCGACGCAGACATTCTTGGACGGCTTCATCCAATTTGACTAAAGCGTGCCTTGAAACAAAAACCGTGAAAAAACAAATTAATATATCAAGTGCATTATTAATTTTTTGCGCCGATAGTGTGTACGCAAATTAAGTTGCTCATTTCGTTTACCGTGGAGCATTTTAATGAACCAGGTGGTCCGTATCAGAATTATTGTTTACATTTTTTAGAGGTAAGCTGCTCCTCTCTGAAAAATTAATTTCGACTTTTTGCGCAGCACTGTGTTTAAACTTTAAATGAAGCATATTATTAAAATCTATAATTTTATGCAAACAGGTTTTTCTATTGAGATTCGTTGAAGTGCTCTTCTTTTACTTTTGCTTGCTTTAGCATGGTTGTAATCGGCAATAATATTAACGATTTAAACCGTAGAATGGGTAATTGGGTCTCCTGTATTAAGGTAATAATTGTGCATAGTTAAAATCGGCAAAAATGCGAGATATCCATTTATAGTTTTTACTGGATAGGTGCATAGGCGTGCAGGTTCTGATTTATTAAGTGGGCGTATAACAATTTTCGGGCATTTGCTGGAAATTATACGTCTGTGCGAAATTATCGATTAATCGAAAAAATAATCGATTAATGAAGGTGCTTGATCGATTGTTCGATTGATTCGTGTTAGTTTATACTAGTGATGACCGTAGTTGTGTGTACCCTAACGGGCACGACCCAGGTGTGTTTGTTGGTGGAATAATATTTGTTGGTGGAAAAGTATCTTTTGGTGGAATAGTATTTTTTGGTGGAATCGTGACTTTTGGTGGAATAGTGAATACGGGTTCGTGTTTATGTGATCTTTTGGTTTATAGACGGATTATTTATAGTCAACTTGCTTTAGCATTTTTTGATTTAGATAGTCTCCTGTTGTGGACGGGTGTGGCGTGTAGGTAATTTACAGCCGTTGCCAACTGATGTATTTTGACATGTCAAGTTGTAAAAATCGTAAAATTATTTGAAAAATATCATAAAATAAAATTTTTAAAAAGGAAAATTGAGAACGCCACTGGTTACATGTGGGTTAGTTGTTGAAATAATGCGATGACAGTTTTGTTCTATATATCGTTATTTGGAAAATTATTATTTTTTTTTTAAAATTTGCGTACACCCTTCGGGCGCAAGACAGGATACAGGATTTATCGTTATAACTTATAAGGGAGTTATGCAAGTAAGTTATGTAAGTATTTATTTTTAATTTGGTTGCTGCATACTGCTGTAAATATATTAAAAACAATAATTGTAGGAACCGATATAATTTACGTGTTGGAAGTAATATTTTTAAAGAAAAAGCTCAATAAATACATAAAATATCGATTGCACGATTGTGCATCCGTGTGTTTTATGATTGTAGTGGATTTTACTCCATAACATGATTTTTTTAAATACACTCAGATCATATTATGTGTAAATAAATTTGTTTAATTTAACTCTTCATTATCTTCTACACGGCAGCCTAAAAAAGTGGTGCTATTTTACTCATCCGTTGAATAATTTATGCGATGAAAAATAGGTAAACCGGGCGAAAATTAGCAGTCAGTGAAGGTTAGGTAGAACGGGTAAAGTACGTTTTAGTGCTGCACGCATTTCGCGTTTTTTTTTAAATTCCTTAGAAAGAGGGGATTTAGTAGAGTATGAAAAAAGATCATTTGTGCGAACGATGCATTTTGGTATATGTATTACTTTTGGTCGAGAAACTTGCGGGACCGGGAGCGAATAGGGGTGCTGGGCGGGGTAAAATAGTGGGTGTAATTGTGCATTACCGAGTTTTGTTCGTATATGAGTCGCTTTGGCATCCAGTAGAAACAGAAACGGCGAAGAAAAAGGTTTTTTTGAGAAAATTTTGTTCGCAGCAGTAGAGCATCCGTAAGTACGTAGGGCGTAGTTCACTTGTCCCACGTGTAGATAGGTTGAAAACGCAGCAGCAGTGGATGCGGCCTCTAGCAACATTCCCGGTTACATGTTAATTTACATGTTAATTTATATCCCAACTGGGTTTTGCCAGTATAACGTTTTAGCACGCTCCGCTTGCCCGCAGACCGGAAATAATTGGCCGTGGAATAGTATGTGTTGGTGGAATAGTATTTGTTGGTGGAATAGTATTTGTTGGTGGAATAGTATTTTTCAAAACAATTGATAGTCGATTTAGGTTTTAGGAGCTATTCTATTGTGTTTTACAGCGTTTTTATAGCAAGAGTCGTCTTTAAAAGCTCCAGAAAACTACACTGGTTAAAAACATTTTGGTTCGCCTCTCTTTCTTGAATGGCATTTCTCATAGCTTCCTTCTATCTGTAGCGGGTTTCTGTTTGACGTACGGTCTCGTCAAAGCTCCTGCCCATCAATTTTGTGGTGACAACTAGGTACTATTCTCCTCTTGGGGGAACGGTTGCTCCTTCATTTCTCGTAGAATTTTCTCTGAACACTCCATTTTACATTTTCTTCAGCGAATATTCGCCAGAAAACTATAGTAAGTAAATTGACAGTTGCCAGGATGGACGACTTTTGTTAAGCATAGATAGTGGAGTACTTACACGAAAAAGTGTGCCACAATCAAGCAAATGCAGATTGCTTACGGGACATGGAGGTGTATCATAATCAACAAATCACTGGGAACCTGGTGTCATGCGTGAATATTGAGTGGTGACACCTGACACACAGTCAAGCTAGTGGCTATTGTCTAAATCTATTGTAGTCATCATTTTATAGTTACTTATGAATCAACGTCGTAAAACGGCTCTTTCGGCCCCAGGTGTGCTTGAACCCTGAGGCGCAGAACGCCGACGGTTGTTATAACCGTCGGTGCTCTGCGCGTCGGGGTTCCATAGAAACTGCTTGCAGCCGAGATACTCGCAAAATTTTATTCAAAATCGAAAATTTTTCCTCTTCTGAACACTTTGTCTATTTATGTTCCTCTGTATGTTCATAGGAATTTTTGGTTGTATTTTAAATCCCTCTCTCTCTTCTTTCAGCTTGTCGAATTATCCTTATTTTGGAAGTACGTTCCGGACGCAAATTTGTGGGCAATTCCTCCTATCTTTCAGAATTTCTTTCTGAACAAACATTGCTGGTAGGCGCTAATTTAGCAGGATATGAAGTTGGGCTAAACCAGGTATTAAAATGCCATTTCTATTGTGTAAAAAACAAGTAAGAGACATTTAAACCCGAGTTTCATCCCAAGCCGAGCAAATTAGTTTATCCCATAAAGGAACGTAAATTCCCAACGAATTTTCCTCGGTGGAGAACCTTTTTTTATAATTTAGTGAGATACTGGAGTAACATTTATAAAAGCGGTGTCACTTTGCCTAAGCCTATCATGTTTTCCTGGGACGCGACTTCTTTTTAGAAAATTGCTATTTACTGACGTGTTCTGCCCGTCACTTCAATCAAGTTATTTTCCACTACACTGCCGTTTTATCTAACGCATAATTCTCTGCCGCAAATAATGCTCCCTTTGACGAAACTAACGTTCATCCACTCGCGGAATATAAATTCGGTAATTTATTCTTTTAAACTGTTTCACATTTTACCGTTTCGCGAATAGCCTTGATCCTGAGGACTAAAATTTTGATGGGAATTAGATAGGTTAACGAATATTGAACAGAAATTATCTAAACTCTTACTGCTTCGCCTGCTTGTCGTCCTTTTAATACTTCAATGTGTGATAGTGAACAGTTTGAACAACTACTCCTCCGGCGAATACCCCGTCACGCACTGACAGTATTTTAAACTGTCGTCCTGTGTGCCCACCATCTTCTGATCCAAATTATTTGACTGTATTTTGACTCCACTTCAATAGTGGTTCAGATTTGTTATTGATCACAATCGTTTTGTTCATCCTAGTGTTTTATTCTTTAATATTTGAATAAATATTTGAAATATGCGAAAGGTTTTGCGAATGTGATTTATTTTTGCAAATTATAGTACTCCACAAATTAACTTCCATTATAAAACGCTTCACGTAATCTACGGATGAATGAAATTATGATTGCGATAATCAAAGATTAAATGTCCTGCTCGATTTTCGAATTACTCAGTGATTAACGTACGTAACTGCAATCACTTCTTACATCATTTTAGCTGAGCGAGTCGCTCCACCTCTCCTGTTAAGTATCTTGGTTACGTCGAAGTTTAAGTAATACGGGGTGGGGGACAAGGTCGGTCAAGGGATGCTGAAGGTCGCAGGTGGAATGAACTGAACCCCTCTTTTCCTCGCTGTTTCCGTTTAAGCCAGTGCACTTTTACTCCGATGCGCGTTCTGTGTGCAATTTAACACGTTCTTTTGCGATGTCAATCGTTAGTCGCGCTGATTTTCTGCATTTCACACGATAAATATGGGTACGCCGTTGTTGGGCTCTATACAGGGTGGTTCTAAATGAGTCATTAATAAACTTATTGCCAGTAACCCCGGGGGCTGCATTACCGATACGTTTTGATCATGGTCATGATCACAACCACAAGTTCACTATGAATATCGATAACAATAATTTCTTTACTATAATAATTATAAATTAAAATAAACAAACTGCAATAATAATTATGATAATATAGGTACCGATTTCAGGAATTTTCATGAGTTTTAATTATTATGTTTTATTGTTTTGCACTTTTTTAAAATGATGACTTGGTGAGGCAAGTATGGATTTTTAGGAATAGTTGATAGGTCCTTTAGCTTTGCATATGAAATTTAGTTCGGTTATAAAGTGTTCATTTTTCATATATGGATTTTTTGGCTTGGCATTCTTAAGTTTTTGGAAGCAATAAACTGGTCGAGATATGAACTAAATGCGTGTATAACACCTGAACCGTTAAAAATTGAAAATGCTGTTGTCTTTTTTGTCTGTAAAATTTATGAATATACTCACGTCCGGATATTATCTGCACTGTCAGCGTCTCAACACTCATGTAAGATCGAATGACTGCATTTAAAATAAATTAACAGATCAGTTCGGATTTAGACGAAATAGAGGAACGCGCGAGGCCATTCTAGCTTTACGAGTAATTATAGAAAAAACGATAGAAAAGAGAAAGAGCGTCTATATAGGATTTGTAGATTTAGAAAAAGCCTTCGACAACGTAAAATGGGGGAAGATGTTCGAAGTGCTGAGAAAGGTAGGGATGAAATACAGGGACAGAAGAATAATACATAATCTCTACAAAGAGCAAAAGGCAGTTATAGAATGTGAGCAGGAACAAAGGGAAGTAGATATCCGGAAGGGAGTGAGACAGGGATGTGCATTGTCACCTCTAGTTTTCAACTTATATATCGAAGATGCGATTAATATTGTTAAGGAAAGAACAGCCTCAGGGATCAATGTACAGGGCCAAACTATTAACATGCTCAGATTTGCGGATGATATAGCAGTGTTAGCATCTAGCAAAGAAGAATTAGGAGCGGCTTTGAATGAAATGGAAGCAGTTTTGACACAGGGCTTCGGCATGAAAATCAATAAAAAGAAAACTAAAATTTTGGTATGTAGGGGATGTGAAAATAGAACTAAAATGGAAATACAAATTGGAAATGAGAAGATAGAGGAGGTCGCGGATTTCTGCTACTTAGGAAGTAAAATAACTCAAGACGGTAGGAGCACTAAAGATATAAAACAAAGAATGGCGCAGGGCCGAGTTGCGTTTAACAAAAAGAAACAACTGTTATGCTCGAGAACGGTTAATATAGAGACTAGGAAGAGACTCTTAACGTCGTATGTATGGAGTACGGCATTATACGGGTGCGAAACTTGGACAATAGGAGAAGCGGATAGAAAAAGAGTAGAAGCGTTTGAAATGTGGTGCTACAGACGCATGATGAAGATACCGTGGATAGATAAGGTTAGCAATAGGGAAGTATTAGAAAGAGTTGGGGAAAAGCGGAAGGTATGGAAAACAATAAAGAGTAGGAGAGATAGGATGGTAGGACACCTTCTAAGACACGAAGGAATAGTTCGCGACATACTAGAGTCAGAGATAGGAATAAAAAGAGGTAGGGGTAGGCCCAGATTAGACTACTGCTCTCAAATAGTTAGGGATGTAGGATGTTCTACTTTTAGGGAAATGCGTAGGTTAGCTCAGGATAGAAAAGAATGGAGGTACGCGTCCAACCAGTCTTCGGACTGAGAACCTTATGATGATGAACAGGTACAGGTAAAAACTTATTAAGTACTGCTAAAAGAATAAATTTTAATTCACTACAAACGCTTAGGTACAAGAAAAATAAAATTAGGAAACATTAAATTTTAAAGTAGTTGTTCGAAGTGTCCACCATTCACTTGGATACATTTTTCAATGCGTTTCCTGAGAGACCCCCGAGTTCTAAACAATGCCCCTGGATTGCCTTTGATTTCGTTGGCAGCCGCTTGTATTCTTCGCCACAGCTCATCAGGTGAATCAACAGCTTCTTTATAAACCATATCTTTCATTCTAGACCACATCGAAAAATCCAGAGGATTTAAGTCGAGGCTTCTAGGCGGCCAAGCAAATTCACTTCCAAGGCCAATCCACCGATGTGGAAAGACGTTGGCTAAGTACTCCCGCACCGGCCGGGAAAAATGTGCGGGCGCCCCGTCCTGCATGAACCACATATTTTCCCTTAAATTAAGTGATACTTCTTCAAGCAGTGCTCACAAATTTTGCTGAGGAAAATTTAAATAAAGTGAACCGTTCGGATTGGGTGGAAGTTGAAGAGGCCCGATAAAGAAATTTGAAATTACACCGCACCAAACATTGATCTTAAATTCATGTTGGAAGTGTCTTTCTTTAACGGCATGGGGGTTTTCAGAATCCAACAAATGATTGTTTCGCCAGTTGAAAACTCTACGTCGAGTAAACGTTGCCTCATCTGTGAAGAGGATTTTGTTCAAAAAATTAGGATCCGCGCCTTGCTGCTCTTATAAGAAATTAGAGAAACGTAGACGAGCAGGAGGATCTTCCAGTAACAAATTTTGTACTGGAGTAATGTGGTATGGGTGAAACTTCTCTTTGTGCAAAATTCTCCAAATCGAAGAGCTGCTTACGCCCAACCAAAACCTCATCTTCCTGCTCAGCGTAAATAATCTTCGGAGCGCTATCACCTTTTGGAGGGAAATATCCTCTTTCGCCTAAGCGATTGTACAGATTTCTAAATAATTTATGATTTGGTTGCCTTCGGTGGAGGTATAACTCTGAATACCTTCGGGCTGCAGAGAGCCCATTAAAATTGGTTTGAGCAAAAACACAAATCATATCACTATTCGAAAAGTCATTATGACTCAGCATTTCTTAATACTTTTGATAAATTTGTGGAGAAAGTTAATGAAAAAGCTATTGGGTTAACACTGAACACTTTAAAACTAATGTCATATTACTATCGACTGTCTGTTTGTAAAACATAGCTATCTAGATAATATTTTGTTTAATGCAGAACGGCCTATTAGAACAAGTTTGGAATTTAAACACTATTTGCATTAAGTCGTTTTTTCTTGAAAATGGGCTAGAATATCAAAATAAAACAGGAATAAATTTATCATTTAAAAACGGTTGGTCTTTCAGATTTTGGAGCCGATTTGACGTTAGATGTACATAGTAAAAAGTTATGGGTCAATTTATCAAAACAATAGGTTATAAGTAGCGCACTCTATGGGCAACTTCAAAAATGTTATTGGAATCTTTTTTTCCCGTAAGAAAAACCATAGGATTGCAAATTTTCATGTCGACAACCTAAGAAATTTCTTAGTTATGGCAAAAAATGGAAATAACTTGTAACTTTCAACACCCTGTATTTCCTAAACCATCAACATTCGGATAAGGCATGTTCGGGTCAGTGGTCATTATTTGACCTGTAGAATCTCCAGTTAACGGATTTCCCATTGTTAATGAAACACCCTGTATAAATGCGTTGAGACCATTTTCAACTTGCTATTTTCTTTAAAATATGTGGGCTTCAAAGTCCACTAGGGTCATTTTTAAATGACTTCTTCTAATCTTAGTGTTCGTAGAGCTCTTTAGGAAGACAAAACTTTTGGGTAAATCCCACGACGTCATGTATCTGAATAACGCCCATCTGACAAGGCCACGATTTTTATTTAAATATTGAGTCAATTCCTCACAGAACTACGCTCTTCTGAGGGTCAAAGACAGGGGCTACCGAGCCAACTTTTACTAGCTTATCTGATCTAACCTTGAAGACGACAGCAGCCTTGGAAGCCACCGTCTTCCAGACAGTTCATCTTCTGCCTTCCCGCCTTCTTCGAGGACCACATCAACCAGCCTCTTCCAGGAGTCATTCGGTGTAGCAACACCCTCCGTAGATAGCCACACCACCTATCCTCTTCACCAGTACCCACCGCATCTCGTAAGTTTTCCCCTTGGGGTGGGCTCACAATTCCACGCTTTATATTTTTTGTATTAACAAAAAGGTTCGAATAATTTAGCTGCTCCGGATAGTTTGTAATCAGTGAGACGACTGCGTGCACCGAGTATACCTGCATGCAGTTATTACGCTACTTTAAATCCGAACTCTCCGACATAACGCAATTAAAATTGCGGTTCCCATGTTTGCATGGCTGCGGATGCCATGCCAACAATGAAGTTATCTAGATACCCAGAAAGTTATTGTCCCGCGCATTCCGGGGTACACACACTGAGCTTTAAATTTTAATATGACTGAAATAACTCTTATTTTAATTAATGTATCCGCGGACCCGGCGCTGATTCCAGCAGGATTATTATAAGATATGGAAATCCCTCCCGTGCTAATTACAGCGTGCGTAAGTACAGATTTCGTGCTTGGCGGGTCAAATTCAATTAATTTATTAATAAGGGTTCGCTTATGTTACAACATTGGGTTTTATTTCGAGTCCGGCATGATGGAAACTGTAAGCTGCTCTTAGTGGTCCGGGTATACTCTGACTTCTTAATCTCCGGATCTACAGATTTAGGGAACATCCGTACTGGATCTGAAATTAACTTGTGTGCTTTTGATTTGCCCATAAAATTTAGATTGCGTTGCGCACAGCCGGCCGACGAAACAGTTTACTGCTAGGGTTTAGGGCTGGAATGAATCCACTGAATGAATAAGTGGATAAATGCTGACAGATTACGTCCTGCGGTTTATTATTCGTATCGTCGTCATCAATCTGCTGTATTTTTTTAAACCAGGCCGTAAATGAGCCACCGCAGTTTGAGACTCAGAGCGATAAATGACTCATCGCATATACGCCGAGGTTGTACCTAGATCCATCGTTGGCTGTGCCTACTGTATATACTCGACCAGATTCTGCCTTCTGATCTGATCTATAAAACGTCAACCCAAAAATTTCATAATACTTGCAAGTACTGTTAAACACACTTGTAGTCGTTATGCATACTACGTACTAAACATTTTTGTACGCTCAATGTTCAAAAATTAACCTTGCTGTTTACAACAGCTGCCTGGGTACTCGAAGCGGAATAACGCAAAGAAATAAAGCAAATTGTTCTTTCTACAAAACCAATATGTTAAAAGGAGAAATAATATTTATGGAAGGAAACTGACAACAAAACATTTTTAATTGCTGTCTGCAGTTTTAGGAGTACTTATTGTACGCAAATACTGTCTGACATTTTTTTTATATTTTATAATTTATAGTCTCTATGCATAAACTCTTTGATCCGTATGTGCCTCTCCTACATTACAATAAATGATTTCATAATTTTTCGGTTTTCTGCCAGCTTATAACAAAATTAGTTGTACTAGAACTTTTCATGAATTGTTGTAACATGTCTATTTGCAGCAGTATTGCTTTGAGTACCATAGCTTTATGAGGTATATTTACTTTAAGTGGGCTGCCTAGGATGCAATTTTACACTATGTCGCAGTCAAATTTTACTTGTAAGGAATAAAAAACTCCATGAGACATGTCAAAGTTATTTGGGTTTACATATACCGGATGCTCAAGTGCTGAGTACATAAACAGAGTGTCTCACGGTGGTGGCCTGTTAGCAGTTTATGGAGAACGAAAAATGGGATAAATTTGAAACTTTGCATGGAATTATAGTTGGTAGTGGTCTACTTTTCTAAAATATTTTCAGACTTCAAGCACTTCCCATTATACCGTATGTTGACATAAATATACCAATATTTGGTTTTATCAAATGAGTTGGAATTATTTATACTCGGAAAGATTTTTGTTATCTCTTCTCTTTTTTGAGAAAAAAAATATTTTTCGAAATTTTCACACATTTCCTCCACTTGAAAAATCGCTAATGACTTTTGATCCAAAACACTCACTAGCTTAAAATTAGGATCAATTCGTTGCTAATGAATGTGGCTCTCCGAGGAATTGTTTAAATTGGGCCCTTTACAAATAGGAAGTCCAAAAAAGTCTTCTAAATGAACACATACTTCAAACGCTTAAAAGTCCGTTTTCTTAAATAGCACCTATGTTCTTAATCACACCCATGAGAAAATTTTCTGATTAACCATATTAGGTGTATCACTATACCCAAACTAGACGGTTTTAAGATATTTACAAAAATTCTTAGAAATCATCATTTTTGTCATTTCTATGTAAGAAGGGTATGAAATTGTGTGTCAAACGATTGCTACATTACCTAAATGAATTTTCCTAAATTTCCCAGATTAATTCTAAATAAATTCAAGAACCAGACAGACAAACTCAAACATAGTGTTCGCGCACTAGTGCGCGAAATATAGCAAAAAGCACTGGCCCTTTCGGGCTTTCTAGAAATAATTTGACTTGATAGTAATAAAGTTTGGTTAACAAAATGCCATTTCTCCACTTTGGATGTTGAAAATAGTGAAAGAATAAAGATAAATCGCTATTAATTCGATTAACACTTTGACAACTCGATTCAAGAAATTAAACTAATAATTGTGGTTTTCTACAATTGTCAAATGGAAATCTGTCAGTGCACCCACTTGATTTTTTAAAATGTTAAATTGGAAACGTATTAGGTAATAATATTAAAAAATGTTAATGTTCGTTTCAAAAAATATTGTACGAACCTCGATGCTCGCGCAAATGAAGCACTCGCTCCTTCGTCGCTTGTGCTTCAAAAATGCGCTCATTTGCGAAAAATGTTTGAAGCACGAGCGACGACTATCAACGACTAGAAAGCCTGAAAGGGCCAGTGCTTTTTGCTAGATTTCGCGCACTAGTGCGCGAACACTATGTTTGAGTTTGTCTGTCGGGTTCGCGAAATGTCATTTTGAGAGCAGTGAGTTCAAAAATTATTTTACAAAACTGTCGGTGGTTGCTAAGCATCTAAGCATGTTTTTATTATACAATAAATATTTATCATAGCCTTCTTATACAGAAATGGCAAAAATTATGATTTTTCTAAATATCTCAAGAGCCGTCGAGTTTAGGTGTAGGAATACCTAATATGGTTAATTAGGAAACTTTCTCCGCTATTCATGGGTGTGACTAAGAACATAGGGTTCTATTTAAGAAAACAGACTTTCAAGCCTTTGAAGTTTGTGTCCATTCCTAATTGTAAAGTGGCCAATTTAAACGATTCCTCGGAGAGCAGCATTCATTAGCAACGAATTGATTCTAATTTTAAGCTAGTGAGCGTTTCGGCTCAAAAGTTATTATCGATTTTTCAAGTGGAGGAAATGTGTGAAAATTTCGAAAAATAATTTTTATCTCAAAAAAGAGAAAATAACAAAAAACTTTCCGAGTAAAAATAATTCAAACTCATCTGATAAAATCAAATATTGGTGTATTTGGGGGTGGTTCTATTTAAAAAAACTGAACTTTATGTCAACTTCCGGTATAATCGGGAGAGCTTGAAGTCTGAAAATATTTTAGAAAAGTAGATCACTACCAACTATAATTCCATGCAAAGTTTCAAATTTATCCCATATTTTTCGTTCTCCATAAAATTTCATGAAATGTTATTAATTAATTTATTTGTAATTTATAATTTGCAATTAGAAAGTTCAAATATCAGTTTTAGATTTATATTTACAATTCCTAATGTTCCAGTAAATGTCAAGGGGCAAATTTCCAAATTTCATCTCCCACATTTTTTAAAATTCGAATCAGTGTCGAATCAGTGTCCTTTTAATATAGGCAGCGCGCATGGGAAGTTAAATGCTCCTGAAACCGAAAGTTTCAACTGACATGAACGTGGGTGATGTGCCAGCCACTACTTACAATCTCGTTAACATATATCCGTTGCTACCTTTTCTTAGTTCTTTAATATATTCGCAAAAATTTTGGAACAAGTTCATTATGTCGATAACTGGTTATTCAATAAAACTTGGCCTGGGAGGATTATCAATTAGGACAGACCTGCTTTTGATAATGGCGGTGTTGCCACATCTACGGTTTTTCCCCTATTGGTGCAAACGTTTTTATTGTAAATAGAGTTACGTGTGCATTGATACAAGAACGTTTGAATTTAAAAAAATTCTAAGACAGGAACTTGTTGATCCAGAAAATGAAAGTAACTTTTATTTTCTTGAAATTGTAAAATTATGAGAAATATCAAGGATTAAGATGTAAGAGACTGGTGGTTAAATAATCAATTCAAGAGTCAATTGTACCCCTAACCACATAAAATTTGAAATACTATATACGCATTTCGGCAGCTAAGCTTCCATCTTCAGTAGCAGGGAAAACCTATAGTAATAAAAATAGCAATAACAACATTAATGAAAAAAAAACAACAACAATTATATATACATATACATGACAATAATAATAACAACAATAATGATGATGTGAAACAATGATAGCTCTCAAGCTAGCTTGAGAGCTGACCGAGTGCACTTCGATTCTATCGGGGTGGTGAGCAGAGAATACCTGACCTATATTATTGTTATTGTCACTATCATTGTTTCACATCATCATTATTGTTGTTATTATTATTGTCATATACCATGTGTAACAGGAATATGGTACACCCCCTTTTTTTCTTTATTTTTGAAGATAAATTTTTGAAACTTGGCATATCGTATGTACTGAGTAAACGTCAAGTTTTGACACAAACAAGGAAATTTTCACACTTCCGGTTTCAGCGGAAGTGGTGCCAACTTTTGATTTTCAAATGGGACAACCTGTAAGCTATTGACTTTTTGGACTCTACATGATTTTCTGAATGCAATGGTACCACATTTGCGACATTTCAGGTCTTAGACTTTTTTAAAATCTAACTTTAATTTTGTCATTTAAGTGTGCCATGACTGTTCCAATTTATTCTACTATATTCTGTTTAACGAACAGATTCAGTAAAAACTCCTCCCACAAATGAGCGCTAAATTTAAATAGAAAATTACCATTGGTAGACCGATTTTACACAGCTCTACTCCTAGATAAATAACTTGACTGAACAAAACCGATCTGTCATTTTGACGTTGTCACTGAATTTACTGTTATGCCCATTCAGTTTATAATATAGAATTTTTCAATAGGTACTTGCATTGATTAGTTCATTGAATTTTGTGAATACATTAGGAAAAATACGAATAACTGTAAGTATTAACTGATTTTGGATAAGCAAGTATTTCTTTCTCCGTCAAAAAGTTGCCAGCTGTCAGCCATAGGTCCTGTTTTTCAATTGAAGGCAAGGAGCGAATTTTAAATATTTATAAAGTTTATGCTCACCCAAACCCTGACAACTCTTTGGTTTACTAAACCAAGTGACAACATCAAGACCGAAAACGTCGCATTTACTGCAAAAGCGGCAGGTAATGTACTAATAATAAATAAACTTTTGACAGATATGTGTTATTTTGTTATACCTAAAATTTTTTGAAGTAATTATTATATTTTTATTTCACATTTATTGTTCAAGTTCTTCAACAGTTTTAAACTAGGTATTTTTGAATTCCCCAACGTCTTCTAATTTGCAGCATGTGAAGCTGACTTTTGCGCAATCTGTACTGCGCAATCAAGTCACTCCCACAAATGTCATTTACTGCATCTGTTCAATAAACAGGATATAGACCCAGGCAATGCCATGAAAAACTGAATTGCCTTGGAAATGCTAAATAATGTGATTCGTGCTTTAACAAAGTTCACCAAATAATTTTTTGGACAAAACTCATTTTTTTCAAATGGAACCGTATTGGTACCAAGGTACTATTCAAGGCTACTATTAATAAGGAATCTTCTGATATGACCAGTTTGCATCTAGGACAAGAACAACTGAAATTACAGTCCATCGAAAATTAAAAATAGGCATTTAATTTTGTTTTCATCAAACGCTAAGAACCTGCAAGGGGGCTTTGAAAATTTAAAAACAAATAAAACATGGTACCAATGCATTCAGAAAATTATGTAGAGTCCAAAAATTCAAAAATATACAGGTTGTCCCATTTGAAATTCAAAAGTTGGTACCACTTCCGCTAAATCCGGAAGTGTGAAAATTTCCTAGTTTGTGTCAAAACTTGACGTTTACTCAGTACATACGATGTGCCAAGTTGCAAAAATTTATCTTCAAAAATAAAGAAAAAAGGGGGTGTACCATGCTCCTGTTACACACGGTATATAATTTTTTTTTTCATTAATGTTATTGCTATTTTTATTACTATAGGTTTTCCCTGCTACTGAAGTTGGCAGCTTAGCTGCCGAAATGCGTATATAGTATTTCAAATTTTATGTGGTTAGGGGTACAATTGATTCTTGATATGAGAAATATAGAAGACTAGGACGAGTAACTTACCTATAGTCAAAAGAATACACCACTTATAACAAGGAAACACCAACTTATTGTTTTAGTAGAGAATTTTGACAGTTATCCACTTATTTATGCGTTTGTTATTTTGTCTTTTATTTTATTTTTTTATATTTCTTGTAATTATCATAAAAACATAGGAATATATTTGATTGCATTATTTATTTTTTTCCCTCTTCAGGCATAATTTTTATTTTCGCGATATAATTACACACTATTATGTTCACTAAATTTAACTTTTTGTTTTTGCTGTTGCCCTAAACGATGAACCAGAGACATTGTAGACTACTTATGTTTGACCACAAATATCTTTTACTTCAACTACTTCGCGCTGGATTCGGATCTTTTCTTTTTCAAGAAATTCAAATATGTATTTAAATAGGAACGTTCTTAAAGTGAATCTTCACATTTTTACTAAAATAACACGGTACTAATTGCTTTCAGTTTAGTCTGTGTTCTTTCTTGTTTTCTAACGGCGGAAGGCAAATAAATATGAGCCAAGATAACGATCTCTTATTTACGGCGGTGCTTCACCCACATTAAAAACGAATCCCACATATCTCCGCGGCAGAAATAATTACGGGATTATCCTCAGCCGCTGAAAATTATTAGGGAGACGGATCAATTTTACACCGCAACAATTAGACGCGACACAGCCGCGCACCAATAAATTAATATTCATATCTGTACAATAACAAGAAAGCGAAAGCTGTAATTTATACATGAAATTGCCTACTGCAGCCAGTAATAGATTTTCCAGCACAGCAAAGTAATCGTGACAATATATTACACAACACAGCACCAATGAGCAAATTACAGAGGAGAAATCTAAGGAAGTGTATTAAGTACATCGTGGGGTATATTCGATCCGAACACAATTTATATTGCTGTAAATAGGCGCATAATCTTGGTTTTGAGGACGGTGCCGTCCGACACTAAGTAGCCATCATTACAAGCAGATTTTTCTCAAACGATTACGCAACTGAATTCCTGACGGTTCACGTTGCTGCTGTTCCGTGAGGTACCTAATTAGTTAAAAATGCATGGGACATCGCCGGCATTTTTAACTGTCTTATATTATAAGAGCAACATTGAAAGAGGGCAAATGCCTGTCACTTTCAATAGAATTCGAAACATTTCATTGTGTTTTTAAAATTGCCAACCTTCATTGCGGCGGTGGCTGATGGAAGATATGGAAATCGAAAGATCTTTTATTATTTATGCTTGCTCTATAGATTCCTTCGAGTCATTGTTGTTTTGTGTACTGATTGCTGAGCTACCAGTGAAAACGAAAATGAAAATGTATTTTTTCTACGACTTTTAAGGAAGTAGCATATTTCTCACAGCTTACTTGAATTGAAAGTTGCTCTTCTCTCATACTGTGGGAAAAGTCAGAAATTTCAGATTGCTCTGATTATTTTTTTCATCGTCAAATTGACCAATAGGAACAACGAATTTTAGAAATTGGTAACTGTCAAAATAGCGTTGTTTGTGTTTGTTCCAATTTGTGCTTGATAATTTATTTGCGTTATCCTGTACTAAAATCATGTTAGAAGAGGAAATTGATGATTTTCTACTTGAGCGTTCACAAGTAAAATATGAAAGTGCACATGTAAACTTTATGAAGTGGAGAACACAGAATAAAACGACTTCTTATTCGGAAATTATTGTGCTCGTATATTTTGAGGCATCGACATTATGGTCCCAATATTCCATGCTGAGAAGTGTCTTAAGTAACAAAGAAAACACTGACATTTCAAAATATTCAAGAGTAAATAAAAGCATTTTTGAAAAGAAAATCATAAATATATACACAAATTATAATTTTAATTAATTAACATATATAATATTAAAATATTGTTACTTTGTAGTAAATGTCTAATTATGTCTTAAAAACTAAAATAAAATATATACATACCTAGGTAGTTAATATTTTCTGACTTTACTATTTGGTAGAAATTCATGATGAATTGAAAAATTACTACGCGTACTACCAATATAACGATTTATTATTATAAATTGACCGGTTTCACAATTCACAACGATTCCATCATCAGAAATGTATAAATAAAATTATTGTAAACAAATTATTATGACAGTTGACAAGGAAACTAAAATTGACAGAACAATACAAATAATAATGATATCCATGAAATAAGATAACCAGATAACTGAATTTCAGTATTTATCTACGGGGCATAAGGAAAACAAAAAGGAAAATCGAATACCTCGTAGCTTGAAGGGAAAAAACAATGAATTTAAAGAAAACCATAATAGGAAAAAACAATAAATTCAATTGAAAAAACCTTCAAGTGAAATATCAGAACTAAATAAACAAAATATCCATGGAATCTTGACAACTGCCAACTGCTAATCTTGTATTCGATTTTCCTTTGTGTTTTTCTTATGCCCCGTAGGTAAATACTGAAATTCAGTTATCTGGTTATCTTATTCCATGGATATCATTATTATTTGTATTGTTCTGTCAATTTTAGTTTCCTTGTCAACTGTCATAATAATTTGTTTACAATAATTTTATTTATACATTTCTGATGATGGAATCGTGAATTCTGAAACCGGTCAATTTATAATAATAAATCGTTATATTGGTAGTACGCGTAGTAATTTTTCAATTCATAATATACATACCTAATTTCCAAAACGAGTTCTTTGCGATATCCTTAAATACGATGACGTAATCAGTTCCTAACCCATTTTCGCAAAATGTGGACTATATTTCTTATCGTACTGGGTGCAGCAACAGGTATGACTTATTTTGGAATGTTTGTAGCAAGAGTGAGGTTAAATGAAGTGAAAAGAACTTTACCGAATCAAAAGTAAGTACTTATATTTAATGCAGTTTTAGTGTTTAAAGATAACATCAGTTAGGTGATCACCATTCGCGGCCATACACTGTTGCTACCTACTTCGAAAATTTACCATAACTTCTCATAAAACTTGAAGATGAATAGCCTGATTCTCTTATGCGATGAAGTTTTTCAGGTCTTGAATTGTTCTGTGACGTCTCTGGAACACCTTATGTTTAAGGTACCCTCACGGGAAGAAGTGTGATGCCGTTAGATCCGGAGATCTGGCCGACCATCGTACCTAAGTCACCAAATCTTGAAATTGGAAACATTTGTCGTAATAAGGCTAAATTATGCCTTACTATGTGTGCCGATGCACCATCTTGCTGAAAATAAACTTGTCCCAAACCCAGTCTCTGCATTCCTGGACCGAAATAGGTATCCAACATGAAACGATAGCGGTCGGCATTCCCAGTAACGGTCACATTATTTTCCTCAAAGAAATGCGGACCAGTGATTCCAAATGCTGAAACACCACACCATACAGTAAATTTGGAATCATGAAGGGGGTTTTCATCTCATTATTGTTTTTCATTGCGGGAATCCTTCCATGCCTGGGGTACACAACGCTTCCGAGTTTCCACATCTTTCTCATTTCTAATAAAACGTTTGACAGCAACAACCCGTTGATTGAGGGGAAATTTATCCATTGTAAATAAAATTGCATATTGACAATTATTAAAAAACCTTACATTTTCCATGGCATAGGTACACTTCAAATTAGGTCATTGATTTGGATTTAAACTATTTTGGTTGAATATCTTTTACAGTCCGTCCATAAATACAAAAGTTAAAGTATTGTTCCACTCAAAGTGAAACACTCTGTATACTCCAGAAGTAAATTAATGAAAGACTATAAAACAGTTTTCAGAACGATTGCGCCAAACTTCAGGAGAATGTAGAGAAGCTCAAAATAAGAAGAAAGTTTCTTATGAACAAGTACCCAAAATTGACTACTAAAAGAGCTAAAGGGTGGCGAATTTTCCTTAAAAATTTATTTTTATTTCAGTGTCTCGAAAACTTTGGACGCTACTGAATTGAAATGTTCTGGGAGGATTTTCATTTACGAACATCTGTTGCTCTAAAGAATTTTGTTTTTCTACTGCTTCCAGTGGCGTTGGTACAAGGTATATCACCTGCTTATTTTCGCTGAGCTTTACAGGTAATTATGAGGTGCTTAACGTCTGTATTCAGTTTGGAAAAAATAGGAATTTGCGTTTTCCGCACTTCTTTGGCGAGTGACGTGGTTTCCATGTCATAAATTAGAACTGTTTCGTTACTTCCATCCTCCCCCCGACAATCTGATTTCTGATCCTGTCCGTTCTAGTCACACCACAGAAGTCCATCTCCGAAGTCTTCAATCTGTCATCATTTTTTCTTGAAATCTCCCACATTTCTGCTCCATATATAGCTATACTCTTCACCACTGTTTTGTATATTCTCCTCCTTACGTCATTTGTGATGCTCCTAAATAATGGAATGAACTGTTTTATTTTGTTCATGTTAAGTGAACTGCTTGCCGTTCTGTGGCATTATGCGGGTTTGTTTCATTTGATATTTAGTCCTATTTTCTTCAGGAATTCGTTATAGTTTTTGGCAGTCTGAATAATCTCAGTAAAATTTTGCTGATTTTTTTCTGAAGAAGAGCCAGTCATTTTCCACTCGTTTTCTCCGAAGCTTGCGCCTATGTTATCTATAGAATGATGCTTTTGGGCTAGTTACCATGAACAGTATATACCAGAAGCACTATTGGTGCGTGCATTTTTTCGTCACGTCAAGCCATATCACCAGGATATTGGTGTGAACTGATAACTTTTGGCCAAGGATAAATGAAGAAGTCGTTGGGATCCATAAACAACAAGCGAGACGTAAAGTAGTAATCTCATTAGCGCCTGTACTCCACATAACCTGGTGTAATCAACAATTTCAGATTCATTCAGCCGTCTTTCAGTTTTTGTGAAGACAACTTTTGATCTAGCCATTGTCATTGTCACTTTGATTGAGTTCCTCATTGATAATGTAAAGTGATGACATTAAATACTCAAGTAGGTATAAATAAATATGGATTTTAAACATTTCATATAAATAACGTCGTCCCGTTCATTTCGCAATATGGGCAGAAGTCAATTTTGTAATTGAAAAATGAAATATTAATTTCGTATGCCCACAGGACTCAACGTTCCGTCAACACGATTTCTTCTTTATTTTCGCATTGGTATCAAGACAGCGGCACCCCAGTTCCCGCATTACATATTCATGTACGAAGCCGTTTCTTATTTGTGGACAAGTTTCCCGCAATTACTTCAATGATTAACTCGAATAAAAATACAGTGTAAACATTCTGTGCTACTAAATTAAACGTAAATTATATTCATTTCATGGAGCTTTATTTTCAGGTCTTGTTTATTATACATTATCGGCTGCCTACTTTATATCTACTTATTTTTATTTTTTAATTATACTAGCAGGATCTCGTGCTCTATATTATTCAGTTTTACCACCATATGCAAATAAATATGATTACCAAATGACAATTTATCTCTGTAGAAGTAGATATTTCATGGTAATTAGCTAATAATTTAATTTATAGACATAGGTGGCAGCTGAGACAACGCTGGATTTAACTTGAAAAATTTATTGCAAATAAGTGCAACAAGTTTTGTTTGTTTACTACAACAAATACTGCATAAAAGTTGGTAGTTTATATACGTATTTTAGAAACAATATACGGTTATCTTCGCATTGGCGCACACCAGAAATAATTTTTGAAATTTTTTTTTCTTCTTGAATCATATGAGTACAAGACTGCCTTTGCCTTTATGGGGCTCAGCATAAAAGCAGCAGTAAGACAACTGAACTTTTTGTAGTACCTATTCTACATGTTGTTAGTTTCCTAATTACCCGATTCGGCTGTAAACTGTAGGTATAGTAAAATATTTTCAAAATTATTGAACGTATTGATTTGATACTTAATCGCGTGTCTACCGAAAGTGCTTGTCTGGTTGTCCGTGCCTGTCATAGTCAAGAACTTTCCTAAGCTGTTCATTGTGGAATTTCACTCAACGAAACCAAAGCCATATCTGTTGGATCTCTGATCTGATTGTGGACGGAAACTTTAGGATAGCGGCAAAATTCGGTGTTCCGAATTCTCACACAGATGTTCATCTAAAATTATAGTATCCGGCAACAGTTTGAACAAGAACGCATATAATGCATTATACTATTGTTCAACATTTGGGAAATTATGCGGTCTGGCGGTACTGTTATGTGAATTTTCGAATTGTTTAATTCCGTGTTAGCCGAAAACCACAATCTAGGACACTAATTATGTTTCAAAACGCACTGGATACAAACGGCAGTTTTATCTGTAACAATCCACCTACATCGCCTACACGCACATTTGGTTGTTGTTTACCACAGATTCACTTTTCTCTAACTGTAAAATGTATGTATAAGCGCAGACACCTACTGATTTATAGATGATTACTATCTCCATGTCTTCACGCACTATTTTCAGCCGTTTAAATTTATATAAGCACTGGCAGTTTTCCTGGGTGACGGTATAACTCTAAATCATGAATTTGGCACATACCATTTGAGGAAAATGTACTGCATTATTAGGAATGAGGTCTTTAAAATAAGACGAGAGAATTCATTTCCATCAACACAATTCTATTTTATTCTTATACGAGGGTGTATTCACTATACCGGGTTCCTCAAAAAGATTATGTCAAACGCTACCTCCAAACCAAAAATATTGGTTTTCATCTAACTCACTGCATATTGAACTTCTTCTGCAATAATTTCAACTTCTTCTAGTAGCGAGTTGTCCAGTCTTTCCTTCTCCGCTTCTGACTCCCGAAACTGAGGTCTGTACCTACTGAATTCCAAGTGGCGGTCTATGGTGCCACAAGTCTTTTCCCACACATCTCATTCTTCGCGTTAACAACGAATGTCTTCACACTCCTGCTGAGCGCGATAGAGTCTGCCTTCGGTGCAGATCAACCATCTTTGCTATTTCTTCTTTTTGACTATACAAAAAAATCTTTGATATTTCTTCTTTTTGACTATACATCCACGGTTTCTCATACGGTTTATTAGCTTCGTCGAGTACATCGCTTGCCGCTTCATATAGACATAGTTGCTATTACCTATCTGTACATTTCCATTGATGAAGAGAAATACACGTCACTTAACTTATGATTTAAGACGTATCCTCAAAATTTTCTTGGTTGTATCTCGAAACTTGTAGTTCACTCAAATTCTGATGCATTGCATCTTCGATCAGCCAGACTGTTCTGGAGGAAACTTGATTTAATCCCCCTCTGTTCGCACAATTCCTTCCAAATCGAGGAAAACAATCCACATTACCTTGATCTTGATTTCGATTGCCGTGATTTCTTCGGCCCAGGTGGCCTGGGCGTTTTTCACTGGGAACTCTTAATCTTGGTCTCAGGATCATAACCACAAACCCGCGATTCATCCCCTATTATCACACTCCTCAAAAAATTCGGATCTGAAGTCACACGGTCACGCAATTTTAACAAAATGGACAGATGCTTTTGTTTTCGATCGGACGTCAAAAAAATTTGGCAGTCAATCGGTTCATCTTTAAATTTTTAGGCAAACTTGTTTGTACCGAACCAAATGGAAGGTGGAAATGAACAGTTATTTCTGGAATGGTCAATCTTCAGTTTGTTCTAACCGTTTCATCAACTTTTGAAATGTTTGTTCTGTGCATGAAGTTGAAGGGCATCCCAGGCCATTCCTTGCCAGTCGATTGAAAACCACTTAGAAATCGTTAAAACCATTTGTGGACAGTCTTGGGGGTTACAGCAGACTCTACGTAAACTGATATTAACATTTCATGCGTTTCTTTTTAGGACTCTTTCCAAGATTGGAACTAAATTTTATATCGGCTCTTTGCTCAAATTCCATTTTTGCAAAACAACGGTTTACGATGACCGCAATAGAAACAAAATAAACTGACACAGCGATCGATCTTAAACTTGTCAATTTGATGACAGAAGGTTGCTAGATTGTGTTTTTAAAACTAGCACCAATCTTGTTTCTATGGATACAGAACTGTGGGTACTATACTGTTGGTACATTGACGGCATTAATTGATTAAACCTCGTAAATAGACGGGGCCCTACAATATTGGAGAAGAAAATGGTCGCCCATGGGAATCCCTCCAAGAGACGTAAGGTTATACAGCCTCTGTTGGCTGAGGGCGAGTTAGAACTTAACTACATGATAGGTAAGTTGCAGGAGGGTCAAGTAGCAGTCAGAAAAACAAAAGCAAAAGCAAAAATCAGGTTCAACAAAACAGTCATTATGTAACGACATATGGGGGCGGAGTTGTTGGTGGTAAATGAAAAGAACAAATCGAAAATAGGGCTGTTGAAATGAAGTGTTGGAGACGAGGCTGCCAATTGACCCGAATATACGGGACATAAAAACAAAAAAGGGGATTGACGCAAATGTCATTGACACGATAGGATGGTGCGAACACATACTGCCTCTAAAGATATTGCAATGGAACCGCACTTATAAGAAAAGGACAGGAAGAACCCAGAAAAACATGGAAGATGGAGTTTGACCGGACCATGTCTGAGTGTGACCTCGAGAAGATCGGATTGGCGGTTAGAAGTTCGTTGGAGTCTGGGATGCACCTGCTTTGTGGTATTCCGTTGACTCTCTCTTTAACAGCTGATCATAGTTTCGTTCCATCTTGCAATATTTTAATGGTTAATGACGAAGAAACAAAAGATATGGCGTTGACTTGATGACAGCAACTTCAGTTATCAATTTAAAGGTTGCAAAGGTCGCATTTAAAATTCCGCAACTTTGTCTGAAGCATGTTAGGTAGTTATAGGTATGGGTACAAGTCTGGGAAAACGCATTCGTCGGACGCAATTATACAAATAAATTTGGCGGAGTTGCCTCTCGTAAATTGACATATCGTGTTTCCGCTAATGATAGTATTGTTTGCTTTCCACATTCGACAAGTGGCCACGATCACTATTGTTATTTGCATAAAACGTGCTAAATTAAATAAAAATCCCGCCGACCACTATAACGGTAAGCCCATACCTCCGAATAAAGAACTGCGTCATTGTATGCTTATACCGGAATCGGGAATTGCGATTTCCATTTTTAATTTATCATAGATCACGAATCGGGAATAAACACACCAACACACCCACCGCCGACGGAGACACGCAGAAAATTCCACTAGCCTGAAAGAGCTAATAGCTAAAATTTCGTATAGGAACAGAATCCTTTCACAATTTAATTATAAAATGAAGAACAGAGGAATCGATATAGAAAGATGCAAATTCCCATTATTGCATTTTTATACCTTGTCGATTGATTGTCGATGACTACCATTTGTACCAATGTTTTTCTTTGCCTGTGTTTGGCTCTAGCCCCATCCTTGTAAAAATCTATATTATGAAAGATTAACCGTATTACATCTGTGCCCCACTGGTTGCCTAGTCTGATTACGTCCCAAGTAACAATTTAAACGCCAATAAATTGCTCCTTCCAAATTTTACAACTTAAAAAATTAAATAGTTTTTAAATTATTGTCATAAATGGAGGCTGTTTTTAAAGTCAAAGTATATTTGTTATAGAGTTTTGTGAATTCCTTCAAGGCTAGGTTAAAAAACCTATTTGATTTCAAGTATTTTTGCTCTCAAACATTCTTTATTATTAGTAGACACTACGACCATTATAAGGTTTATTGATCTTAAGACGACCTTAAACGCAGTATGGTTTTTTAATTGCTAAAAGAAGTCTTAAGGGTTTTGTTATAACTTTTATGCGCAGTTTTAAAGGGTCCTTCTAGTGACCTTTATCACTATTATTTTCTCTTGGTTTTAATAATACTCTGCTCCGAGGGAAATATGTCTTAAATCTTTATCACACAAGGTCTTCAACTTGCTCTTAACAATGCTAAAACAGGTTCCTTATAAATCAAAGTATATTCTTAGACGATCATTCACAAAACTAAATTGATATTTGAAAGCACCGTTAAAAAATTTTGATCATTTTGACAGAAGTTTTCTTGTTTGTGTCGACGGGTGTGTACAAATTTGTGTAGATATCCCCTTCTTCTATTCTTTGCACAATTTTAAACGACAGTGTAGTCTCCTAAATTCACAAGAATAGGTATAATTATAGAGTGAAAGCAGAAAAAATGTACCACTTAAATATACATATAAGTCACAAAAATAACTTTACACTTTGACAGGCAGGAACTCCGTTTTTTGAGGTTATGTATGTATGTATAGTAAGCGCATGCGCAAAATGTACCATAAAACCAATTGATTTTATAATAGAGTTATGTAAGATCAAAAGATTCTGGTAAAGTACAAAAATTCATTGTATAAGATGAAATTAATGTTCTATCCTATCTAATAAAAGTGATGTTAGTCGTGGAGAATGCGCAATAGACACGTACCGTTTCGATCTAGCGAGGTCAGATTTTTCGTTTCCGTCTCTTTTTAATACGCACGGGAGCCGATCGCCAAAAGTGCGTACGTCTGAACTATCACAGGTAGGTATCATGTTTGTTGTCGTTGTAAAAGTATACGCCGTCAGAAACAATTCAAAGTTATTGGACGCATGTACTCCATAAGCCCCAGCCAAATTGAACTATTTCATTTTCGATTATTATTACTTCATATTAAAGGAGCACACAGATTTGAAGATCTGAAAACAGTAAACTGAGAAATACAGGAATCTTATGTAGCAGCGTGTATAAAATTAGGTCTTATTTAAGATCATCACGAGTGGAAAAGAGCCATGAATGAAGCTGAAATTTGGATGATGCCCAGACAGCTGAGATATTTATTCATTCGTATTTTAATGCATTGCCGACCAATTTATCAGGAAGAATTGTGGGAAGAATTTAAAGAAGCAATGTCACAAGATTATGAAAGACGTTACAGCAATACTGAAGGACAAAAAAGCCTATATTCAAATTAGTTCCATGCTTTCTGCGGAAGGTTAATATGCAAATGAAGAACAAGCAATAGAAATAGGATCACGACAATACAAACACCTAAATGAAAAGCAGAAAGAAATTGTAGATATTATTTTGGGTAAATGTGATGCTAACATAAATGAATCTATTTCTGAATCTTCGTTTTTATATAGACGGTCCAGGAGGCTCCTGTAAGACTTATGTTTATACAACCCTTTACAGCTTACTGAAGAGTAAGAATAAAATTGTTTGTACCATGGCCTTCACGGGCATAGCAGCAACACTACTTCCTCATGGCAGAACAGGTCATAAAACGTTTGGGGTACCTGTTCCTCTGTTTTTAGATTCATCTTCCAACTTTAAGAAAAATTCAAAAGAAGCAGATTATTTAAGGTGTGTAGATGTTTTTATTTGGGATGAAGCTCCTGTGGCGCCAAGGTATGCTTTAGGCATTATAGACAGAACCTTACGAGACTTTATGAATTGTGATGTTCCGTTTGGTGGAAAAATTATGGTGTTGCGAGGAGATTTTTGACAATTGTTACCAGTTAAAATAAATGCTACCCGCTGTGAAACAGTGAATTTAAGTATCAAATTTAGTTCTCTTAGGAGTTATTTCCGTAAATTTTCTTAAACACAAAATATGTGGGCTCTACCACAAGAACAAGAATTCACCAAGTTTTTATTGGATGTTGGAGATGGAGTTTTGAACGATATGAATAGCAATTTAGAATTGCCACAGAGATGTATTTATAATTCGGATATCGTTGAACGTATATATGGAGGAATCAATTAGAGAAAAGCGATTCGTAGATATGACCTAATCAGCTATTCTGATGTTGAAGACATTAACAAAAAAGTGTTAGAACTGTTAGATATAAAAACAGAAAAATATATACAAACTTGGATAGTGTTGAAAATTGTGATAATGGAGATTTAAACGATGCTTTTCTTCCTGAATATAGAAATACTTTAAACCCGCCAAATTTTCCTCCGCATGAATTGAAGTTGAGAGTATATTGTATTGTGATGTTGGTTGGAAATCTCAGCATTAATGATGGCTTATGTAATGGTACGAGATTGTTAATTTTACAATTGGGAGACAATATGCTACAGTGCAAAATTTTAACAGGCGATAAACATGGAGATATAGTTTTCGTTAACCGTATAACGTTGTACTGTGAAAATGTTTATACTTTTACTTTTAAAAGACGACAATAATTTCCCATTAAACTAGCGTTTGCAATGACTATTAACAAATCACAAGGCCAAACATTTGATCAAATAGGAATTGATCTCCGAAAAGAAATATTTACTCACGGACAATAATTATGCGGGGCTTTTTCAAGAGTTCGTTCTTGGGAAGGTTTGATAATTTATTTAGGAAATCAAAGAAATAGCCGTATAGTTAAAAACTACGTTTTCAGGGAATTATATCAGATGTAAATTATTCTGTGATCAGGCAATAATGCGAGATGACCTAAGACCTAGTGTTAATAATTTTTAAGGTCTTTCCTACAGCAATAATAAATAAAATGAGTTTAAAATTTGATAAGTTTGCGTGCACTTGAGTAACTTTGAAATTGGATGGTCGTATTTTTCGATATTTTTAAGTACCTGCTACACTAATCTCGTGCTGTGTCCCGGTAATGCCGTAAAACACTGATTAGGCGAGGAACAGAGTAGAGACCGAAGTGAGAAAATTGGGTAATAATAATTGAAGAAACGGAACGGTCGTTAATCAGGGTAATTTTCTTTCCCTGCAGTAAAGTAGGAAATAATTCCCGTTTGTTTATGAATCTGCTTTAAAACTTGAATGACTAATCAACGGGCCCAATAATTCGTATTATTAATCTGTTAAAGAAGGCGCCCGTAAACAGGTCTCAGTGCGCAATTAATAAGACGGGAGTGTTCATTACAGGAAGTAAATTGCCACTTTCGAATCTGAGATAACACCGACAGAGAGCGAATCGGCTCTTCAATTTTAAATCCTCTCCCATCAAATTTTACGAGTTGCTGTAAAGCTAGAACATTGGATGATCGGATGATGTTCTATTTAACGATAGCTGAAGTCTAATTAGGAGAAGGAAACCTGAGATGTGTATGCAGGATATTTGTAACGCCTCTATCTTCGGGCGCCAATTTATGTAAGGGCTATTTCTAGAGAAGAAAAATATTTAAACGTATAGCTATCTGTTTGCTAATAATTCTTAGTTCATCGCTTAAATCGTTTTGCAATCCAGAGCCACACTACAACGGAAGGATGCCATTAAATGGTGGTAAAAATAGTTGCATGGAAATCACATTATCTTGAACAAAAACATGAACTGAAAGCATGAACTGAAAGCATGAACTGAAAGCTTAGAGATCAACATACATGCGCCATTCCTTCTATGATCTCAGTTTATAAGTGCATTGTAGATTTAGTTGCTATGATCTTTTTATATTCTTTAACTAAGCAGCCATTTCATTGATTGCCACTTACTCACCCTGTGCGGCTTTTAGAGATGCTTAATCTTGGACAGAAAAAGTTATATGGCGTACAGTATGTCCACGGATCGAGTTGCAAAGAGGAAAAACTTTTTTATTTTTCATTTTACAAGAAAAATGTATTCTCGATAAAAGTTTTTGCATGTCCCAAAACGGCCAATTCAGTTTTAACCTTTCCAAATTTTCTTTTAGTTTCAGAGAAAATTCGAAAATATGTCGATTTAGTTGAAAATTTTTCCAAGTCCCAAAAAATAAATTCGCGTTGTCATAGCAATTGACGTTATTTATTTATTTTCATTGACTGTCAGTTAGGAAAATCTGCCCTAATCATTAAAAATGTTGTCGAAAGACCAACGAATTTACCTATACTTGGGCCGCCCAACAGACGGAGTGATCACCCTGCAATCATGAGCTCTAGGCAGGACCACTATCAATTTAGGACGACCGAACCACAGTGATGCGCTTTCTTTAGACCCAACGAAGTCGCATCACTCCAATTTAGTCGTCATAAATTAATATTGGCCCCGCTAGAGCACGTTCTTGCAGGGTGATCACTCCGTCTGTTCGCCGGCCCAAGTATAGTTCAATGCTATGGCAAAGGTAAAGCGATCCGTAGAGTTGTCGAAGAATTTAATCAAAATATTCTGGATATTTACATCTCAAATGTAGGTGCACGAAAATTGGCCAAAAAAATTCCTATCAACTGGATGTAAAAAAAACAAGATAGTACGCGATGAAGATGACGCCGCCACTCTTCTTGTAATAGACTCAGTACTGAACTATCCAAAAGTGTCTTTGCGGCGAAGATCACTCCACTTGGGAATTAGTAAATCGCTCATTCAAAAGATTTTGAAACAACCCCATTTTCAATCACTCATTAGAACACGGAAATCCTGCGAAACGTTCGGATTTTTATCTGTGGAAAGGCGCTCAAATCATGGATAATAAATACTTTTACCGAAATATTATTTTCTCTGATGAGGCCACGTTTTCTACTAATAGTACTGTTGCATCTCAACATGTGAGATATTAGAGCGATTACAATCCGAACTTCCGAATCCCTCGTAATCGACAATATTCGGCAAAAGCTAATGTGTGGTGTGCAATTTCTTACCATGGTAACATTGGACCACATTTTTTTGATGATACTGTCTATCAGCATACGTACTTGGATATGCTGCAAAATTTTCTTGTTGAAAGGTTGGACGATTTACCGATTAATTACCTCGGAAGGTGTTATTTTCAACAAGATGGTTGTCCGGCCCATTATGTTCCGATTGTTGTAGAATGGTTAAATCAGCAATTTGGACAGAATTGGATCCGCCGAAATGGTCCCGAGTTATGGCCACCAAGGAGCCCTGATTTGACTATGGCTGATTTTTATCTTTGGGGCCGTTTGAAACAAACAGTTTATGCAAATAATCATCCTCCGAACGTAGGTAATTTAAAGGAGAGGATTAGAGACGCTGTGACGTCTTTAACTCTCGAAGAAATTCCAAGAAGTTATAGGAAATTGCGTCGAAGAGTAGAATTGTGCGTTGAAAAAAGCGGCGAATGGATTGAATAGAATAGTTATTGGTTATATTATTTTTGTTGTTAAGTTTATGAAATGAAAGTTTAGTAAACAAGAGTCTTGTTAACAATTATTACTATGACAACGAGAACTTATTTTTTGGGACTAAATCGAACCATTTTTGAATTTTCTCTGAAACTAAAAGAAAATTTGAAAAGGTTAAAACTGAATTGGCCGTTTTGGGACATGCAAAAACTTTGATCAAGAATACATTTTTCTTGTGGAAAATAAAAAAGTTTTTCCTCTTTGCAACTACTGTAGATACAGTTTCAAAAAATTCATAATTCATCAAATTTTTTGCATTTTCTTTGAACGTCGAATTATGGGTGTAACTGGAAACCTGGAAAGTAAACAAGTTTCCTATCGCGTCCGTCTCACATTTGATTTTGAGTAGTTTTATTGCAATTTTAATTATTTCATAAAGTTAAGAAATCATAATTTTCTGGCATGAATTTTTCGTTGGTGTATTATAGCTCCTTAATATCTCAAGTATGAAATTTCTGAAACTCCCTAGATACGACAACATTTTTAATATTTGATATTTTTTGCAGTTCCAAACTTAGGTAATGCCGTAGTAGGAGTAAAATGTGGTGTGCCTATGCTCATGTTGCAAATCAAATTTTAAAAAAGAAACAAAAAGGTACCTACTTAACGAAGAAGATGTTATTACTATTTGATGTAAATGGCGCACTTTTTTAATTCATGAAAATTTTTGAATTTACCATTATTTTAATAAAAGTTTTCGAAGTTCAAAAAGTGAACAAAATTTGATAATTTCCTGTAGGTAAGAGAAGTTCTTTTTTGTCCTTTTCGTAACTAAATATAGGGTTGAAGCAGTCTATACAACTCACAACCAATATATTATGTAATAATTATAAAAAAGCAAATTTTGTAGCGTTACCATTCCAATTTTGTGCGTCACAGATCAACACCTAAAATATATCTGACGAACTCGACTCAACAACATATTGTCAGTTCGTGTACGAAACTGTCAAGTCATGCTGGCAGTTGGAGGTGACCAACTACTGACAGCAAATAAATCGGAATATTTTGACATTCAAACCGCGAAAACGTATCTCGATTGAGCACCCCTGTGGGTACTACAGAAGGTTATAATTTTCTTGGCACCCATGTTATATACAAATTAATGTAACTCCCTTTATTAGCATAACAATAATTGAATGCATTTCTTGGGGGTGACGCAATTAAAATTAAGAAAAATTATCTTTCATTTAAGACTTCTTGTACGCTTGTTTGCTTATCGCTCAACAGGTAATGGTGTAAATTCTTTCTGGTCTTCTGGTGTGTACTGTATTAGCACTAATCACTGGGAAAAATCTTCAGGAGTTAAAGACTAAATCTTCAACTCTTGAGGATGCTGACATTGTCAGCGAAACACGTGTCGAGTTTAATTACTGTGTCACTGTCTTTTGGCGTGTGGTGTGGTGAGCAAGAAACCACTTTTATGCTCGGGAACGATTAATGCAGAAATTCGGAAGAGAGTTAAGTTAGTTATATCGAAATAGAAAAAAATATGTGTGCGACTCGTAAAGGAAATCAGATCTTTTCTAACTTAAAGTACAAAACTATTGTGCATCCTCATGGCATCGATATGGTACGTTTTCTAACGACGCCTCAAGTCAGGTTTCGAGATACATAGCTGCAGCACGTACCGGTGTAACCATTAATTATATCCATGCGTATACACTTCAGATAATTTTAATAATCGGTTTCGAGATGGTAAATATTGAGTAACGTGTAACTTCTTCTATTTACGGTCATAGGAATTTTCAGCTTACAAATTGTTAATTAAGAGTTGACAAACCATGAAGTACTAATTGCTAATATGCGTGAATTAGACGTACTCTCTTCACCTTTTGATAGCCAGACAATATGGACACAACTGTTTTATTTGTAGCTTGATGTTTGCAAGGATACGAGCCGAAAGAGAAAGATTTGGATTTTCGTTGTTATTACTTGAAGATTTCTACGACCACAACCATGTGCCTCGCTTTGTTCTTTTACGTAATTTCAGTAAAACTTTTTCAAATTCTGCGCCTTTTTTAGTACAAATTTTTTTGGCTCTCCACAAGACCTCTTAACTATTCAGGTTACATTATTAAGGGGTTTATAGGAGAGCGGCCTCCGGGGAAAGGCGCTTCCATTCTTTGTTCTCTGATCAATCAGAATGGTATGTGGTCAAGAGGACTGATTTGCAGGGTGTGTCAGTTTACCCTGTATAAACCCCGAGTTTCCGAAAGCCATCTGTTATCGCAGATAGCATCGTGCAGTAACATACGTACTACCTCAGCATTCCAACAATCCCACTACATAGAGTCGTACTATTGATATCTCATGATCACAATACCGTTACCAAACCAAACATGAATTCATCTTACCTGTAAGTTGTCTTCTGAATACAACAACTGATCAAAGTCGCCCATGAATTACAGGGCCGTGCAAATGTTAACGATAGAAAATACATAATTTCTAATCAGAATGCACGAACGAGATGTCGCATGTTCGCATTTCGGTACGGGACTTCCGCGTGCATCTATCATAACATCATGAATTATGCTCGCATGGAACCATACCACGTCCTATCTTGTTTATCCTTGCGATCCACATCTTTATTGCAACAGAAAATGATTCACTCGCAAATCGAAAATGCACGCTACTTATACAGGGTTTCTCATCATTAATGGCACACAGATAATGTCCACGATTTGCTTTAATAAAAAATTGCTCGATAAAAAGATAGTTATAAGATCCCTGTTTAAAAACCGAGTGTCTGGTTAAGGTTGGCGACCGGCTATATTTTAGGAAATATTCTTATAAAAGTGGCCATGAAAAATCCACCAACAATATTTATAACTTTCAATTTTACCCGCTAGGGGAGGAAAGAATTCCCTTACACCAAAAATGCCATATCTTCGGATTGCTTGAACCAATTTTAATGAATTTTATCTCGTTGGAAAGGGAATTTATAGCGTAATAGAAATCTGCGTTTACACTTGAACTTCACCACCAGATGGCGTTATTTCGAAACTTACCTTAATTGCCAAATTTTCTCAAAAATTTTAAATGGAATAGTGTATTTTTGATAACACGGTGTCATTACACACAGAATTAAGAACAAAGTGCCGCAAGGCATTTTTCCCGAAAAGTTTTCGCACGTCTGGCAAGGCGTTTGAGGGAAACTGGGCAAGTTAAACCATTACAAGCTAACAAGTGATTTAGAAGAACTCGTAATGAGGAAAATGTAAGAAATGTTCTTGGCTTACGTTGAAACTAATCCCCATTTAAGCATAAGGGAAATTACAAGAGATTTGGGAATACTTCGGTCTGTTGTGGAAGGGATTTTAAGAGATCAAAGATTGAATCCATACCATGTACAACTGCACCAAGCCCTAGCGCAATTAGATTTTGATCGAAGGTTGGAATACTGCCACCGGATGCTCAACAAGATACAAGAACGCCCCAATATTCTTTCAAAAATTTTATTCACGGATGACGCTACGTTTATTAGTCCAGGTGATGTAAATCTTCGTAACATGCATTATTGGGCAGCAAACAATAGGGAGGTTCGGAGAAAAATAAGACATCTATTTTTGGCATGAAAATGATAGAAAATTGTTATTGTAATTGATTGATCGAGGAAACATAAAACAAAGACATAATTGATTAATGATGCAGCAAGGGTATCAAAAGTCCGATTCACAAAATTTACCATATTTATGTAGTAGGTAGGTACTTAAATGTCCCGGTAAATGTGGAAATGGTGTGTGATTCTTGCATCTAACCCCAATTTCATTCAACCTCAAAACAGTAGTGTAAAGGCAGACCGGTATAAGTAAAACAAAGTCAACAATTTATTAACTGTACATGCCTTTTATAATTCAGTATAAGTAGGTATGTAGATTGTAGATACCTGCTTACTTCTGTTTGTAAAATAGGTACCTACCTATATTCTCTAATATACATACCTACTCATTTATGTAGGTATGTATACTCAATTATGTAGGTATGTATACCTACGTGATTGACAAGTTATCAAGTTAACAGTTTTATAACGGATTGGAATTTTTTTAAAAAAACGGAAACAAATACAACTCGCGCGAATCAGAAAACTACGCTACGTAGGTACTAGGTACTTGTTTAACAAAAAGAAACAACTGCTATATTCTGGAACGGTTAATGTAGAAACTCGGAAGAGACTCTTAAAGACGCATGTATGGAGTACGAAATTATACCTATGGGTGCGAAACTTGGACAATGGGAGAAGCGGATTGAAAAAGAGTAGAAGCGTTTGAAATGTGATGCTACAGACGGGTATTGAAAATACCGTGGATAGACAAGTTAGAAATAAGGAGGAATTAGAAAGAGTTGGGGAAAAGAGAAAAGTATGGAACACAATAAAGAATAGGCGATAGGATCGTAGGGTGGTAGGACACCTTCTGAGACACAAAGGAATAGTTCGCGACATACTAGAGTCAGCGATAGGAATAAAGAGGTAGAGGTTGGAGCAGATTAGACTACTGCTCTCAAATAGTAGGGGATGTAGAATGTTCTACTTTTACGGAAATGCGTAGGCTAGCTCTGGGAAAGGGATGGAGGTACGCGTCCTACCAGTCTTCAAAAGAGAACTTTATGATGACGTACTATTTAATTATTATTGTAAAATAGTTAATAAAATTTCCTTTTTTAGTTCAGTGAGGGAACGCTACGGCGATTCAGTATTTGGCTCCGTCATGCTCCTAGCATCATGTTTCAAATTATGCTAACCGTAACACGTTACCAAGTACCAAGGGGTCCCAGAAAAATGTCGATAAATTACATTATGTTCGATTTTATTTAGAGTGGCTGCAATGGGGCAGCCGATAATTTTATAAACTTTTGCAATGATAAACTAAATCGAGAAAATATCGATAATGCTGACCGATTTTCCTTTTGGCTCCAACGAATCACTTTTTCCGTTTTATTGGCGTGCTGTACGATATATTAGTCTGGGTACAAAACAGAAAACACCAGTTAGAACCAGTTAATAATATTTAACAGTTTAACTACACATGCATATGCATAATACTTATGGGACTGCTGCGCGCTGAAGCTGGGACTTGTACGTTATACTAAGTTCTGACGTCACGCGGCCTACTCTCGCTGCAAGGTACGATTTCTAGCCTCGCACCGACGGAAAACTTTGCAACGGCTTCACAGGCGAAGGATTTTTTTTAACAAAAATTAACAATATAACTGCCTTCAGTATAATAAACTCTATCAATTTTAATGAAATTTGAAAATTACGGAACCTGCCTATTCGCACTGGATGATTGAAATTGATAATCAGAACAAGTTTAGTGTGTCATTAGAAACCCGTTTAGGCATGTGGTTTCAGCACGATGGCTGCCCTCCTACTTCGCTCGTAATGTTAGAGAATATTTAGATACCTAATTAGTTTCCCAACAAGTGGATAGGACGAGGTAGTCAATTTCCATGGCCTCCCAGATCTCTAGATCTGACTGCATTTTACTTTTATTTATGGGGAAGGGTAAAACTTGTTTACCAAATTCGACCAACAACCCGGGAAGATATGATTCTTCGAATAAGAAATGCGGTAGGTACAAATGCGGATTGTCCATTTTCTTTTAAAATTGACCTAAGAGTGGACATTAATGAGACACCCTGTATAACTTAAGAATTCCACTTCTTGAGGATGACTAATTTATGATTTTATTTCTGTTTCTGTGCGCGTTTGTTCATATCGTGAGTCTTTAGTTTTATGTAATGCGGAAATTATTTAAGCATTCTTTAATTTAAATTACTGAAAAAATCCCTAACAGGAAACTATCAAACACATAAAGCACTATGAAATTAATGACCATATGCGATCCTAACGTAAAATGTGAAGAATTCTCGTTTAAAAGTTATAATTGCCTCGAATTCTCCCGTAGTGTTTCGGATAATTTAAAAAGCATTAAGCCAGCCAGCTTATGTCGCTTAGAGTTTGAGGTATTTTTGATTACGAACAGTGGCCACAAAGTTGCACAACAAAAAATGATCATTCAAAATATGATTAAGCTAACAAGCTTAGCCACAGGCGCGGATAAATGAGTTATTTTTGGGGGAAAGAACGCGAAGAGGTACATCACATCGGATAAACAGTTATGTTATTATCTTCGGATATAATCCCACACTTGGGCAAATGCAGTGAAGAGTCGTAAATTCTTGTAATTCACTTTTTCATAATTGAAAAGCTCGCCGCAAATGAAAGTTATGTTGAGAAATTGGAAGGGTTGAAAGTAATTGATTCGGACATTTTAAATCCTATTACGGTATACTTAAATATTCTAAAACTGAAGAGCACCTCAATGAGCTGTAGTGAACGAGTGGATTCCTGCTTGCTATTCTTCTGCACACCTCAGTGCAGCAGATCATTCCTAGACAAGTTCAATGGAGGGATGTTCGCAAAGTTCATCAGCAGTAATTGACAGCCAATTACAATTTAGGAAAAGTGGCCCCGTGATTGATTAGGCAATGAATCCGTGTCCGCGATCGGCCGCAGAAGTAGATTTTGCTTGAGGGAAATCTGGGCTGCCGATTGATAGGCGTACTTAGGGAGCTTTTTATGTAAAAGCATAATACAATTTAAAATCGACGGAGGCTCTGTATAAAAAAAAAACTGTTGAGCGGAAGTTCCGTCAATTTATTACTGGAAGACCGAAAAGGTTCTTAAGCAAAGTAGAGACATTTTAAATCTAAAGTTTAAACCACCATTTGTATAGTTAAAAACAAATAGCAGCGACACTCGCACCGGGAGAGGGTTGATTTTCATCAAGTAAAGGCAGAAGCCATTAAATATTTAAATAAATATTATCTAAATAAAATATGCTATTCAGGATGGCCCGAAATTAAGTCAAAATTAAGGCAATAAATTCCTATAAGCGTATACCGAGATATGCTTCCCAAGGGAGCTTTCTAAAAGAGAAGGCCTGAAGACGTTTTCTTCTAAATATCTTCGAAACAAGTCCAGTCAAAATTATGAAATTTGATGGAATGTGAAAGTACCAAATGCTGAATCTTTTGGTGTAAACATAATTTTTAAAATTTAACAGGGGCATCTCAAAGCTGGGGGTGGCGGAGGTAAGATTTACCCCAACTTTTTTCAGAGCATGTCATTTTCAATTTTTCCATAAAAATTTGCAACTTCAGAGTTTTTTTGCAAAAAAAATGTTCTCCTGTTTCGTTTTGATAGGAGGCACCGTTATCGAGCATAGTCGATTCAAAAATTTCGCCGCATGCCCAAAAAATTCCTACAAGAAGTGGAGAACTTCCTTTGTATACTTAAACGAGACAGGAGCATATTTTTTGCAAAAAAACCCCGAAGTTGCGAATTTTTACGGAGAAATTAAAAACGACATGCTCTAAAAATAGTTGGGGTAAATCTTACCTCCGCCACCCCCAGCATTGAGACGCCCCTGTTAAATTTTAAAAAGTATGTTTACAGCAAAAGATTCAGCATTTGGTACTTACACATTCCATTAAATTTCATGATTTTAACTGGACTTGTTTCGAAGATATTTAGAAGAAAACGCCCTCAGGTTTTCTCTTTTAGAAAGCTACCTAATAGCTCCCTTGCGAAGCATATTTCGGTATATACTTATAGGGTCATTCTGTCTTATTTTTGACCACAGAACACGCTGGTAAAATATTGCACGCTAATTTTGGGCCACCCTGCATATGCGTCGGCTGTGACGCTGTTCGGGTTTATTCCAGATTCAATTTATAAGTACCAGTTTAACCCTTCACTTATTTACGCACTTACTCATAATATCTAACGTGGCGTAAGGGAAAATTTGCTAGCTCTGGTTTACGCGTAAGACGCGAGTCCTTGGATGAACAAAGACGACACTACACACGAGATCGTTTCTGGGAACAAACCATATTAAAATTTAGAAGGTTGTGATAATAACCGGTGTGTAATTTGATATTATTCGATCGCGTGTTGGATGTGGAAGACAAAAAGGCGCACGAGAAGATCCCTGCCCAAAATTAAGTTATTAAAATGTGAACGGACTTTGCGAGATTCTCATGTAAACGTTCCGCGCGAAGGTGTCAGTTATGACACTTTCCGTGATCACGGATGAAAGCGAATCGGTCTTTGACCCCCTCGAGTAATTACCCTTTAATTATAATATTTATACTTACGTGTTACTTATAAGCGCGAAATTCTCCTGGAAATCTCAGGTCTTGACTTTGAACGAATTACCCTTTCAAAGCTGACATAATCAAAATCAGATTTCTTGCATATTTTACAGGAAAATGTACAATCGGGCCGTTTAGTCGAAACTAACCTTTCGTGAAGCTTGACTTCGTGTTGCGTGCAATCATAAACAATTCGCGATAATGAGTTTCAAAATAGTTAAGTGTCAAATAATAAATAAAAAATGCCGCTGCCAAAATACTTGCATGCACCTATGTTTTCAGTGACTCTTATGATCTCTAAATTCCAGAATTTGGGATATGTTCCCATTAACACTGTGTTTGATTCTCTGATTGACTTTAATACCTCTAGTCTCCCTTCTTTTTTAGCATTCATCAGTAAAAACAGCGAACCACACCGAACTGACTGAAAGCACAACTTATTAACGAAGTGCGCCAATAAAACGTTACAAATGAGGTTATGTACCTACATAGCTGCCTCACTTGTACTCATCTCCTGTAAAGTGTAAAATTTTGTTACTTTTTCTTACAACTGTTATGTGAAACACATGTAACTCTAGACGGTGCATTACAAGTACCCACAACCGTAAAATTGTAAATTGTAACTTGTAGTTTTGTGAAACAGGGCCCAGCAGGGACCTCTAACACAAGCCCTACGATTGCTACAATTCCACAAGTGCCAAATAATTCTCCTGCTAATCTTTCTAATACAATCTAAATATCTGCAGTTATTGTAATGAGCATACCGAAAATTATTGTAGATTGTGTTATAAATTTCAGAAGGACTTTCATTTGCTGCTGAATTATTTGACACTAACTTGTAGACTTCCTATAATTGTAATGCTTGTGTTATAGCAGCGCCCGGGGCCTGCAGCACAAGCACTACAATTATTGTAACAAGTCTACAAGTGTCAAATAATTGAGCTGCAAATGCAAGTCCTTCTGAAATTTATAACACAATCTAAGTACCTATAATAATTTATTGTCGTGCTCAGTCCAATAAATGAAGGTATTTAAATTTTGTTAGAAGGCAGTGGTGACTAGAGAATTATATGACTCTTGTGGAATTGTAACAATTGTAGGGCTTGTGTTAGAGGCCCCTGGACTTAAGCTAACTGGCTGACCTTACTAGCTGTAGTAAACACTGAGAGTTAATTATATGGCAACTTTCTTTAATACAGTAGCAATGACTGAAAGATAGGAATCCCATTTGCCAGACTCGAGCAGTAAACGCCGTCGATGGTGCGTCGTAAAGCCGTGCATGATTTATATCGTTCGTACTGGAATACTCAATCAGTTGTCGCTGTTATGACGTTGGTAATTGAATAAAGGAGCTCTCTTGTCAATGGAGAGGGAAACTGGCATAAATTCGTCAAAGAGTCGCGCATGCAAAGCTGCTGCCGCGATTCGTTTCACTTTCACGGCACCCGGCTCACACGCTGGAGATGTACACGCTTGGATCAAAGGGCAAGGTCTTTATTCAGCAGCAATGACCGGCAACTAACCTCCGGAACCTCTCCGGTCGAGAATAATAATCCGGCATGCCGAGTGGCATAAATCAAACTTAAAATATGACCGCGAATTCGTTGAGGAATTCCCAAGAAATCACTTGACGTACGACCCACATACGAATATCCAGGATTGGTTTCTTAGAAAGGCCTGGGGAGATTTCATGCAGATTTGCATTTCCCTGTTAGTAATATTTCTTTTATGGATGCCGCGTAAGTAAACCAGCAGGCTGAAACTGGTAACAAAAATAAATTTTCAGGAAAAATTCAGTGTGGGATTTAGTTAATCTCGCACTTTGGAGTGGAAAACGGGAAATTAAAAGGGAGTTGCATAATATAATTACTAGTTGATCGTAACGAAATGGGAGGCCGGTAACAGCTGTTACCGAAATGTTGGGGTATTGTTTTCTTCAAAGTTCTTTCCCATAATGAGTGGGATTGGATCGTTCAAACAACTATTTCTGTGTACTAAACACCTAACACTTTCCCACCCTATTTTTCTTTTTGTAGTCAACAAGACGTTTGAACGGAAGGCACTTTTTCCAGTTCAATCATAAATGAAAACCTCATTGTGAAGTCTAAAAGTGTCGTTTTTAATTCGAAAACAATTTGCCTGCGGTCTGAATTGCGTTAAACGGGATGAATGGTTCGGTCACGTGTCAAAGTAGAAGCGCCCGTTGGCTCGGCGATTTGTAAATTAAATGCTGCAAGGTGTAAGAGTAAAGTTCGCAAAAACTGGATTAACATCGTCAGACCATAACAAGATTGTAATGAGGAGGCGAGATAATTCCTATGGTGCATTGTTCAGGAGGTACGAACTGACAGCCTGGGCTCATTACTCAAACGCATACGCGTAAAAATATCATACCAAAGTTCCGCTACTTTATAATTTCCAAGATCCTATTAAGTGGAATACTTGCTTTCGGCGATCTGGAATCTGTACAGGAAGTAAGCTCAAATTGCTTCCAAATTGCAACGAATAACCAGATTCGTTCGAATGAGACAGTCGGCAGATGCTTCATTGGACGTTTATGTTTGTATAAGTCGATGTAGATGTACGAGAGCTGAAAGAGGTGCTACAATGCTCTATTCACAATCTTATCTATCCGGTACTAATAACCGAAATATGACAATTAGACTCGGCCACCTCTATTACTTCCCAAGCAGTCTTTTTGAAATGAAGTGGTTACGTTTTATCATCTTAGACTCGCGCCAGTATAACTATCTGCTACAATGTGCCGTAGCTCAAGATCGCGGCAACCAAACCTTGCATTAGAAGGGTTCTTTTGCGCCGCCTAAGGTTCTAGTGATGACAATAACTTGTCTCATAATGCAAAAACAATTCCAAAATTTTTAATAAACGTGTAAACCGACCACTGATTACGAATATGTAGTTTACGCTTTTATGACTGACGGTGGACCTCGCCTTTTAGGCGGTTGAGTGCTAACTGCCCCCCTTACCTGAATATTCTTTCTGCAGCTCTCTTCAGTCTCCACTGCATAAGAATGTATTTTGCTAGATTGATTCGGCAACCAAACATATACCGCTCATCTTCCATGATAGTTTGCTGAAACCATTCATCTCCTTTAATATTTTAAAAGTAATTTTTATTTGATTTGTCCAATAGTCCTTCTGCGTTCTGCAGCACCGAAAGCTATGCTTGCTGCGTTCCCCCTGCGGAGATCATTAAATTTGGATGTGGCGCTGTATCATTAAATTAACCGCGACAGTGTTATGTGAACGCCAACGCATGTGTCCACGTATAAGATTGGCTTCTATCAGTGTAGTCGGTGTGCTTTTATGAGCGAACGTTGATTGGTTTCGGGCTGCAATATGCTAACACCCTCATCTACATGCTAATCTTGATGAAGGCGTCTGATTCACAAAGTGCGGTATCGCTATTCGTATAGCGATAGCGATTGAGGAAGAGGTCCGCAATGATGTCCTAAATAGGTCAAGAATCGTATTTGGGTATTAATACAGAAATTATAATTACAATAATTGTAAATGTTAATACAAAAAAATATTTCAGTTAATTGTACCTACTATATCTTCATCTGCAAATAGGCGCGGAAAAAGCAAAAAATCATTAAGAATATTTTCGAAGCGAAAACTTCCCAATCGGGACGAAATTTACGGAGGTAACTCGCGCATTCCTTGCGAATCGACGGACACCCTCTTAATTTTTTCTTCTTTTTTTAAACATCTCGTGGTCAATGTGGAAATGCCATTTTTCTTCTACGACGTTTCGTTTTCGTGGAACCGTCACCAACTTCATTTTTCAAATACGGACCTGAAATTTTGTTACTTTATTCTATAAATAGAATCAACATTATTTTTTTTCTCGAAAACTAAAAACCATATCCAAATTCTGGTTTCGGCATTCTATTACACTCAAAAAAGTAGCTAAGGTTCGCGAAAACCCCGAAGCTCTATCTCTGCTGCTTCTATGAGAAACTCCCAAATCACAATGAAAATAGAACAGCCTGTACATTGTTATCTTCGACAGGCTGTATATCCTACTACTCCCAGACATCCGCCTGAGGGATCGGGCCGAAAACGCGGGATTTCGTTCGCCGATAGGTCCCATAGATCTGGGTCGGGTTTCGTCGATCAGAGTGAAGGGGCGGCCGAGATACGATGCCCTTAAATTAGGGGTAGTTTTTTTATACCGGCCCAACCTGAGCCGATAGGATCATTCTGAAACTCCCTGTGGCTACGTTTTAGGCCGATCGTTTATATTAACTTTTTGACTTATTATGATGATTGCTATACGCTGTAGAAATTTAGGACGGTATTTTTAACACCCTGTATGTTTAGTTACGTGCGTCGGTAATCTGCCTTATTTTAAATGTTCGTTAGTCGATAGCCTATGATATTTTACAATGTGCAAAGTTTTTGTTTGTTCCTTGTGTTTGATTTTTCTTCGGCTGTTATCGACTTGCGGTTAAGCGCCGTAGTTAATGCTCTGTTAAAAAAGAGGGGCACTAATGGTGTTTACAAAAAACTGCAACAGTGAAGTACGCAGACATTTAATAGCACTTTCGGTGTCAGAGTATTAAATGACAGCTGTAATTTTCTGGCTGCAAATCTCAATTTAACACCTACGTTTTTATCAATTTGAGACCGATCGTCGGCAATAAATGTAAATCACGGTCCCGTGCATTAAAATCCAGACGGCGACGATAAAAATTTAACCGACTATGACGGTAATAATTCACCCTTTCCGCTTTATTTATTATGTATTGATTACACGTCCGTACATAAAGGACCTTAAATGCCTAATAAATTTATCACCTGCAAATAAATATCTATCAAAGCGGCCTGAAATCCCCTGTAAACTTCCTTTATTAATTTAATTAATAAAGGCGAGGATATGCTAGAGAATTATTGTACCGTTGTTAAATGGGTCACTAATCCATTTCTCTCTGCTTCCACGCAACGAAAAGGGGATGGAATAGATTTATTCTGTACCAGGCTGATGTGATTATTTCGCTATAGTACATTTCTAAATAAGCTAAGATTGGCATACATTCGAACTTTGCTATTGATGCTAGGCAGCAGTCCCAAATCCCAAAGGATTCCTGTACATAAATTTAAATTGCAATATGTATGTAATCCTGCTCAAAGTCCTGCCACAACGAAATGAATTGGGTTCTCGATGCAATTTTATAAATAACACCTCTGTAATTTCCTAGTATTTTATTAAGCACTGTTTTAGTTATCTGTTCTTGTTCGAATACTTCTTCGATCTGGCTCCTAGACGGCCAATCTTCAGCAGTTGCGATGAACGTCGAGCTGTTGAACCATGAGGACACCCGCAGCAATCTCCTCTGTCCACTAAACTCTTACTGACGTTTTGCTTCACCAGGGAAATAAACATTTTGTCGGTTGCAGTGATTTTGAACGCTTTTCTCTAAGCTCTGATGCGTAGGGTATCCCTGATGACTCGAGGCATGAATCGCGATTGGTTTGTTACTGACAAACTCACTGAACGTTTGCTGCAGAACTTATAGCATTTATGTATCAGTGAAATGGAGTGGTTACGAAATAAATATTGCTGTAAGATTTCGTCCATCAAATTTATCATTTGGGTAAAAGATAGAGGAACTGGTTTTTGTGATTCCCTACGAATAATACAAAAACTTTGCAGTCCAGGATAAGAATGCAAATAAATTGTGTCGGTATTGAAAATCTATCTATGAACAGAAGCTAAACAAGAAGAATAAATATCTTCTTGGCTAGTAAGTACCTTTGGATCGCGTCTACCGGCGCCTCCACCATAAAGAAGTCACTGATTCACACCAACATTATGATGGAGGGAGACATATTTTTACATAGAAGTTATATGACACGTTTTAGCTCCTTACCACTCAGACAGCACTTAAAAAATTTTGATTGGCAAGCAAGTTATGGGGTAGCTCATTTAAACGGTCTCCTTACTACGTAGATTTTAGTACTCTGATTTTTGAAATTGTCTCACCACTTATTTTTAATAAAACAAGAAAGTTTATTCCGTGCAATAATCCCATAACTCGTCCCCCAATAAATTATTGTTACGAGAGTAACCCCTAGGCCGGAGCCTATGGGCATTTTTACGCGAATAACGATTCAGGTTTTGTTAGTTTCGCTCTATCTTTAATATTAACGAAAATCACATCAAGGATTTCTAGGTGTCATTTTCTAAGTCCTTTAAATACGCAACTTTTTTCTCATTTAACCAAATGCATCGCTCTTTAAATTTTCTATATCTCCATACTGACCCTCCTTATCTTGGGCAGGTCAGGTCAGCAAATGATTTAGCGTGGTTAGATTGTGAATGACCAAGCACCCTTCTGATGAATCCCAAAAGGACCAAATCAGTAGTCTACGGTTTTCCATACACATTCGAAACTTGCTGAATAGGCAGGTTCGGTATTTTTCAAATTTCATTAAAATTGATAGAGTTTATTATACTGAAGGCAGTCATGTTGTTAATTTTTGTTCAAAAAAAATTCCTTCGCCTGTGAAGCCGTTGCAAAGTTTTCCGTCGGTGCGAGGCTAGAAATCGTACCTTGCAGCGAGAGTAGGCCGCGTGACGTCAGAACTTAGTATAACGTACAAGTCCCAGCTTCAGCGCGCAGCAGTCCCATAAGTATTATGCATTTGCATGTGTAGTTAAATTGTTAAATATTATTAACTGGTTCTAACTGGTGTTTTCTGTTTTGTACCCAGACTAATACATCGTACAGCACACCAATAAAACGGAAAAAGTGGTTCGTTGGAGCCAGAAGGAAAATCGGTCAGCATTATCGATATTTTCGCGAATTAGTTTATCATTGCAAAAGTTTATAAAATTATCGGCATTGCAGCCACTCTAAATAAAATCGAACATAATGTAATTTATCGACAGTTTTCTGGGACCACTTGGTACTTGGTAACGTGTTACGGTTAGCATAATTTGAAACAAGATGCTAGGAGCATGACGGAGCCAAATACTGAATCGTCGTAACGTTCCCTCCCTGAACTAAAAAAGGAAATTTATTAACTATTTTACAATAATAATTAAATAGTACGTCATCATAAAGTTATCTTTTGAAGACTGGTAGGACGCGTACCTCCATCGTTTCCCTGAGCTAGCCTACGCATTTCCGTAAAAGTAGAACATTCTACATCCTCAACTATTTGAGAGCAGTAGTCTAATCTGCTCCAACCTCTACCTCTTTATTCCTATCTCTGACTCTAGTATGTCGCGAACTATTCCTTTGTGTCTCAGAAGGTGTCCTACCATCCTACGATCCTATCCCCTATTCTTTATTGTCTTCCAACTCTTTCTAATTCCTCCTTATTGCTAACTTGTCTATCCACGGTATCTTCAACACCCGTCTGTAGCATCACATTTCAAACGCTTCTACTCTTTTTCAATCCGCTTCTCCCATTGTCCAAGTTTCGCACCCATAGGTATAATTTCGTACTCCATACATGCGTCTTTAAGAGTCTCTTCCGAGTTTCTACAGTAACCGTTCCAGAATATAGCAGTTGTTTCTTTTTGTTAAACAAGTGCCTAGTACCTACGTAGCGTAGTTTTTTGATTCGCGTGAGTTGTACTTGTTTCCGTTTTTTTAAAAAAAATCCAATCCGTTATAAAACTGTTAACTTGATAACTTGTCAATCACTTAGGTATACATATGTACCTACATAAAGGAGTAGGTATGTATTGTATTGTATTAGAGAATATAGGTAGGTAACTATTTTACAAACAGAAGTAGGCAGGTATCTATAATCTACATACCTACTTATACTGAATTATAAAAGGCATGTACAGTTAATAAATTGTTGACTTTGTTTTACTTATACCGGTCTGCCTTTACACTACTGTTTTGAGGTTGAATGAAATTGGGGTTAGATGCAAGAATCACACACCATTTCCACATTTACCGGGACATTTACCTACTACATAAATATGGCAAATTATGTGAATCGGACTTTTGATACCCTTGTTGCATCATTATATCGATTATGTTGTGTTTGTTTTATGTTTCCTTGACACCTTACTTTAAAAATTCACGCTCGAAATAGTCGCAATAAGTATGTTATGAGATAGGCAAAGCTTCACGGGCACTTCAAGAGAAGTTGGAGGAGCGCCTTACGAATCTCTGACGTCAAACCAATAACAAAGCGAACTAGCATGTGGGCGTGATAAGCTAATTTCTTTCGCTTATTACGCCGCAAAAAAATTTTTTATAAAAAAAATTTCGCCGTAAATCAATTACAATAACAATTTTCTGTCATTTTCATGCCAAAAATAGATATCTTATTTTTCTCGGAACCTCCCTATTGAAACACTTTTAACCTAGTAGGCTGCCGTAAAAGTACTTTTGGAATTTTTTATTGGTAGTCGTTTTAAGGTGTTTGGCAATAACCTCTACTGCTTAAAATAAATCTGGAGCAGTTTTTGCTTTGCTATATCAATAAACACAGAAAGAATGTCAAAAGTAAGGACGCGTAAGGGGGTGACTAGGGGGTAGAAGGATGAAGCTTTTCATGTGCCTTCTTTGTAAAAATGAGTCCCCCTCACTAAGTTTATCGTCGATTTCTTCAGAAAACCTTGTACAGCTCTAGCTCTATTCTCACAGTTTTGACGACCCTCCAGTAATTGAGTTGTTAGGTATCTCTTACAATTTTCGTAAGTCTGTTGGATTCACTATTGTTGTCTTCTGCTCGATTTGGTATATCTAACCATGTCTTGGCTTGTGCTAATGTCCCATTATTATGCCCTTTTGTGTTTTGGTCCGCTGCTATATTTCTGAGTTTTTTTTATTTTCATTGCTCTGAGGATTGGTCGTGGATGCATTTACTCGTCTGATCTCTCCCGTGTCCTCTGTTATTGACTCCGATAAACGTGCTTTTCTTATTCCATACAGTGCCTTCTAATGTCCTCTTTTCCACGTCTTGTCATGGATTGGCTTCATACATCACCCAGTTATGGTACAAGTACATCCGTAGCGTGAGATATAAAGTCCGGAAAACGTCTCGTTGACGCCACGCATTACGTTTATTAGTTTTGGAATGATCGTGGTGAGTAAATTAATGATCACTGATGGTCCAAACTTGCTCGTTTTTCGTTTATGTGAAACTTTTTACTTATTGGGCGACATACCTACTTCCTTTATTAACCAGACCCTTCTTTTGGTCTCGAAATCTTGCAACAATAAATTTTACGTCTTCTAATAGCGTTGGCTGTTTATCTTCAGTATGATGAATGGAATTAAAAATGTATGCTCTTCCACAGTTCTGATCAAAGTTTTCTATGTATTGTTGTTTCGATAGTCTTAAGATTTATTAAATACAGGAAATACCCCATATCTTTGTATAAAAGATGGCATTGGTTAGTATTAGTTTTTAATGGGGAAATTTTGTGTTGTTTATTAAATAAAGAAACCAATTTTTTTAAATTACTCCAGTAATTATAAGAATAACTGATGTGCATCCGATTCGTTCAGATATAAACCATCAATTTCTAACGGTTTTACGAGACGTATATAATAACGCAGTGTTTATAAGTATTGTGAAACAAAAACTAATGGCTTACGCAGTGATTCGTCTAAAAATTCAACAGCGCTAAACGGTAAAGCTGTTTTTAAAATTAGAACAATATACGTGTGTAGCAAATTCACTGCTAATTCAATTGAAAAATGTTTGTCCAGTAAGGGGCAGTCTTCTTAATGAAAGAGATTATAATATTGCAAGACGTGATTTACAGAACGTCAGGGGCGGATTGGAAAATTAATTAAGTATTGCAGTTTACCGCTGAACTTTTTGTTCGTAATAATGCAGGTATGCACTCCATCACATTTTATAATAATTAGCATCATCCTTTACGGTAGTAGGTAATATTAATTAATGCAATTGTGGAATATGAAATTAAAATCTGTAGCGAAGCGTATAATATTTAATTATGTATGCTTATTTAGTTATTTTAATTTTTTTGCCACGCATCTAATAATCTTTTGATCTTCCCTGTTTTATGTTGCAATATTCCAGGTGCATTTCAATTTATTATTTTAATTTCCGGGCATCAAGGGCATTTCAAAGGACGTACATCACATGTGGCAGGTTTTACCTTCGCTGTAGAGTCTGTTTGACATGATTTGATTTATATTTTGAGAGTTACTTCAGACTTCATAGCATTTTCAGATATAAACATTAAGAGTTCGCTCCTTCCGGACCTCTCCACCTCCACCTCCACAGTGGTTGGATGGGGTGGTGAGAGTAGTTTAATTCATCGCGGCATATTGAATTAGTGGTGTACGCCCGATCCGGATGGTACCACCCACTTAAGATTTAAGTGCATAATGATTTTTTTATTGCAAACTCAATCCTACAATTCGATTCGACCAACTGGATCCTAAAACTTGATCCCAATACAACCGGATCCCAAACCCCAAATCAAGAGAAAAGCCACCAATAAAACATACATCTAATAAGCTAAAGTTTGTCAAGCTTACCCCTGTAATGAGGGGGTTCCTGAAGACTATCTCAACGAGGGGTATCTAATAAAATTCCAGTCTCTGACTGGCTTAGCTGAGTTTCACTACTAAAGAAACCAGCTTGATCTACTTGGCCCCGATAAAAATTCGAACTATCTTCGAAACTACTATGCTACTACCAGGTACCAAAAATTTATCACCACTATTCAAAGAATCTGATCTTGTTTTTGCAAGGCAGAATTTTCCCTAGGCTTAAACGCCGAACACTAGAATTTCCGATTCCAGACGGTTCTACCGGAGGCGGAGAAAATCAGAAGAGAACTATGCACTAAATTTCACCTGTATTTCTAAACTTAACCACTAAAACATTATAGCTTATGAACAAACATTGCTAAAACTTTAAATAGAAGCAATACAAGGCGTAACTCCTTAATTCAACGTCAGTGAACCAAAAACAACTAAGTTAGGATTTATTATGTTTATGCAAAGTCAAAGGTAGCCTCTACCAACTAAGCAGGGATGCAAGACGGGGTTGCCTACCAAACCGGCGGCGAAATACAATAAAAATCGCTATTTTAAAGCAGAATTAAACAATTACGCGTGGTCGACGAATTTGCACCGTAACAGATGGTACGAAGTGTCACCCCACCGATAGAAGCAAGAACAAACTGTGAAGAAAGTCGAAGATGTGGTGTGCACATCGTCGTGTAAAAGTGGCAGTTGTCACAAAATATGAAGTCAAAACATTCAGAGCAAGTCTGCTTTTAATTTTCGCCACTAGTAGTGCAGAAATCCGTGCAATGGGTTCAAGGTCTCTTCTCAACCGAAAAATGCAAGAATGTGCTGACGGCATTCTGTTGACTGAAAACGTGCAAAAGTACAACAATTAATGGAGCGGTTGAAACGACGGTTTCCCTTCGATAGCGATGCCCCGTGCTTGGGCACCAAATATGCAGCTATCTGTCATGATACAGCGTCCTGGGATTGTAACGTTAATTTTTGCTATTAGAACATTCTCTCTATTTTTAACGTTTTATTATAGACTAGTACTTACATCATGCTCATATTAACATACTTGTATTCCTATTTTAGGTCTTTCACTTATATTTAGTTTCTTATTTGCTTTAATTGTCACTGTTCCTATTTCTTGCCTCGCTCTCCGATTATGCCTCCGTCTATAGTCTGTTTGAGTTTCTATCGATTTGGTTGAGGGTAGAACTGTCTTAAAATTATTAATTCTAGTTAGCTTTTCTAATCTAATAGGGTTTGTCTCACTTACCTGCTATCGTTGTCCTCTTATTGTCTCTTTATTTGGTAGTTTAGTTTGCTGGATGTCGCTGCATACGTTGAGTCTTGAAATTGTTCATCTTTCATATTTATCATTTGCTGAGCCTACCTTAGGAGGAATGTCGTTCCCTTTTTACGATTTGATCGTATAATTATTCATTTAATAGCCTCCAATTTGTTGTTCTTCTGTTGTCAAATTTTTTGAGGTTAAAATTTCGTCGTGATAGTTACTTTCGGTTCTGCCAACTTGTGCAGGACATTTTCCTATTTAGATGCTCAGTGGCGCGCCCTCTCATTTTCATTTTCCCTGTCTCATCTTTCGGTTCTTTATGCATTGTCTTATCTATTCTTCTGTCTCTTGAGACCTCTTTATGACTTTTCTTATTGCTATCTTCTTTTCCTTTGGGTTTGCAAGTCATTTTAAGCTTTCTTTCTTCTGTTAACTTCTCCGTTGCCGGTGACGCCTCTGGAAGATTTTTAAATCTAGGGTACTTCTGGGTACATTTGTAGTTTTGGATGTGGCTACCTTGTATTTTATTAGTCGGCGGTTTTTTTGGAATTTCCGTTTTCCGATTTGCTTCGGCATTTTTCACTCTTCCTGTTGATCTTCTCGTGAGTGGGCGGTGTTTCCAAGTTTTGTGGAATTAAGTTTTCTAGCCAGTTATTGGGATTTTCTTGGTACACCTCTTGAAGATGTCGGTTTATTGTAGTTGTAGAAATCGTCATCTGCTCCATTTTTTTGGGATTTAGATTCACGTTTGAGGTTCGGCAGGATTTGTCAAGGAGAAACCCCACGTGGATTTTTTCCAGGAGAACGATTTTTCCAGGGGAACGATTTTTCCAGGGGAACGGTTTTTCCAGGGGAACGATTTTTCCAGGGGAACGATTTTTTTTCGAGGGAGCGATTTTTTTCGTGCAAACTTTGGTCCTGGTGCACTCTCCGACTCTCCCCATGTTTCAAGCGCCGATCACCTGGTGCTGAGCTGCAAGTCTGATTTGTTGTAGCAGCTGACCTGGTTATCATCTGGAAGGTCAGATATAAAGTTTGATTATTACGTCGCCTGTCCGCCTGGAACATCGCGTCCAACGGCTGGTTTTTATGTAGCGCCCGTCACAGCTTTTTGTGTCAATTTTGTGTTCGTTTTTTTTGTGACTTCGCGTCGCCCGTCCGTTCGAACTTTCGCCTCGTTCGGCTATTGTTAATAATGTAGTTGCCTGGCCACGGCGTGTTGTGGTCATCTGTTTGTTTATTTTTGAACAAAATCTGTAAAGTACTTTTTTAAAAAATTTAATTTGTTTGCCATAGTATAATTTCCGTAGTTAAGTAGTTTAATTTGTTTAAAATTCAATTTAGTCAATTTAGTCACTATTGCGATTTTGATTCATTTTGTTTATAGTCACTTCAATAATTTTGCTGTTTGTAAATTCCATTTTGACTTTATAGTAATATCTATTTTTTGTGTCGAGATTTAGCAACAGTCGATACCCCCGTTTGCGTCTAATTACATTGTAGTAGTTAGCGTGCGTGCGATTGACCCGTCGGTGCGCTGCGCGTGCGGAGCTCCATTCGTGTAGTGTATTTATCGCGTCATCCGCGCCTATTTTTGATTTTCTCTTTTTTAGCGCAACGTTAGTACCGGGTGTCTAAATTTCACCCAGGTTTATGTTCATTGTTTTTTATATTTATATATACATTTATTCATCGATAATTATTTTTGTTGATATCAATTGTTTTTTTGTGTTATTATATAAATATGTGTATTGTCAGATGTTGCCATGTCTGGGTTTCCTACCTATTTTGTTTTTTTATTATATGATGTACTATTTGACTACGTTTTTTTCTTTTGTTATTTTATTGTGCCCTATTGTGTACCAGCGGCTTTTAGGAGTTGTAGTCGTTGTGTGTTGGCTACAGAGGATCAGCCAACAACTCCTTGGCGCCCTTTTCCTGTTTTTAGCCCACCCCATCTTCGGCTTCGAGCATAGCTGCGGCAGAATCCTCCATTGTGGCGTTAGTCTTTTAGGTTACGTCACAGGATGCATTGTATATTTATGCTTAACAGAACGGTAGCTGGCTTCTACGTTATTTTTTTGGTCGCATCCAATTACGGTCTGTGGAAGACTTATTCATCGATAAGCCTTTATCTTTTAGTAGAAGGGTAAAATTATATACCTAACAGTATTTCTTACGGTTTCTTGGTTCATTAGTCGTCTTTGTATCTAGTCCACCGCCTGATTAATACGCCAGTACAAGACGGTAATCTGGGATAAGTGAACCACCCTCTCGATGCTGATGTCCTGATAGCACGTTAGTGTCCCGTCGAATGGTGTAAATTGATTTATATCTGGCTGTCTGGAAGATACTTTGCAGTACCGTGATGCCTTCCTGCCAGGCATCGCCAGGATACCGTCACACCAGGTAATTGCCATTACCTGGTATAACTACAATTACCTAGAGGTAACTCCAACGAATAATGCTTAATTATTGAAAGCTTACAGTAACAATAATTAACCTAGATATCTTCTTTTCTAAGCTGTGTGGGGAGGCTTCAGCGACCAGTTTCGAGAATACCAGCGGAGAGAGTGGTGTCGTGAGCAAAATGACCTTGATCCCTATTGTCACAGGGGTGCTGTGCGCAAATACAATACGGAGCCCCTTCCACTTCACTTAAGCTCAATCAAAATGCCTAAGAAATGACGAGTGTCTACCTGTAGTAACACATTTCCGTACCATGACGTCATGTTGGTGGATAATACACGAGTAACAGACCCCAGAATTGACACACGCATTTTAAACAAAGCCCTTAGTTGCCCTTTCGCACGAGACACACGCATTTTTTGCAAAAAAGCTAATGTAAAAACCTAACCTCACAACTAAACCTCTACGGAAGCCGATCCATCCGGGCCGAGAATACCAAATTATGAGTTCTATGCGATACCTCTCCACCTACAGCCGCTGCTGGATGCAGTTTGTCTAACGAGATACTTAAACCTAAGTATAAGGTACATATAACTACACTGCCGGACAAAAAAAACCGGACACTCTCAGAATTACTATTTTAGTGAATAAAAAACAACGGACGGTTTGAAATGATATTTAACTATATTCTTTTCATCTTAACAATAAATAAAAAACAAGAAACGAAATGATTCGTCAACAAAAACCTAACAAAAGTATTTTTTAGAGATCAACCTGTTACTTAAGAACTTGAAAAGACAAACAAAAAAAATATTAAAAGGAAAAGCACACTAGTAGAACCAAATTAATAATGGGTGTTACCACCACGAACTCTTATTACTTCCCTTAAACGTTGTGGCATGCTCTAAATGAGGCTATCAATAGATTCTTGGGGTATTTGTTCACATTCTTCTTGAAGCGCCATTTAATGTTTCTGGTAGGGGTTGGCGACGGCTAATCCTTTTCCGAAGCTGATCCCACGGATGTTCAATGGGATTCAGGTCTCGACTATTGGCTGACCATGGGAGACATCCAATACCAACTTCTTCACGGTACTCTGTAACAATTCTTGCTGTATGTGGGTGGGCGTTGTCATCCATAAACACAAAATTGTCCGCTATAAATGGCATATATGGTGTGACATGGGGTTCCAGGCACTCAACAATGTATCGGTATGCAGTCATTGTTCCATTCTAAATGAAAATCAATTCTATGTGAGCCCTCAGAGATATTCCGGCCCACACCGTAATGCTACCACCATTGAAACTGACCCTGGGAGATATACAACATTGACTGTACCGTTCCCCTGGTCTTCGCCACACCTTTTCACGTCCATCTGGTGACCTGACACTAAATCTTGACCCGTCCGAGAAGAGCACGTTCCTCCATTGATGTTCGTCCCAATTTATGTATTGCCGCGCAAATGCAAGTCATGATGCTCCGACCTTCTTTACAAACCCATGAGTTTCACGAAATCGCAAGAGTACATTTTGCACTGTGTTACGGGGTATATTCAGCACTTGAGCAATATACCGCCATCGTGGCTTAAAGCAACAATTTGTGAACAAATTTCGGGGTGCATTGTATGGAAAATGTTAAAAGCTGACATTTACAAATGAAATTTCACCAAAAAACCAATAGAAAATAGAGAGCAGCCCAATAAGGCTGTTTTGTTGTTTCAATAAAGATGCATGAAGAGTCAAAATGCTGATTTGGATGTTTAGGCTTACTAAAGGTGCAATATTCAGCTAAAACTTTCTTTTTCCTCACTAGTAGGGCAATCGTTAATTATTTGCGTAAGTTAAGTAACATAAAAATATTGTAGGGCCTCAAAATAAAAATAAAAACATGTGTCCGGTTTTTTTTGTCGGGCAGTGTATAATGCCTTCATAGTATGGAAATATGTTACTGCAGGTAGACACTCTAAAGAAATGAGCTCTCATTATTTGTTTTCTGGAACCACAGAAAGAACCGCTGCAGCACACGCACACAGAGAGAGAAGACGTGGAGTAAGTGTACGTATACAGATGCGGAAGAGGGAAAATACGCTCTATGAGCGAGATGGAAGGAGTTCCAATTTTCATTTCAATGTGGTGTTTATTCGTTTTAATGCTTAGAAGAGTACTTGTAATAGTGCTTCTTGGTGCCGAGTTTCGATTAATATTTCCTGCATTTTTTTTTCTTTTCAATGTTATTCAATCGAGTTAGTTATCGTGCTTCTTACTAGCAGGCTAACAAAAAATTCGCTTCATATTAGTACGTTTTGACGCGTGCCACCCTGAAAGCGAGCGCACAGTAATAATTGCAAACTCCGCTAACAATATATTATAAGTTAACTTGCTCAAGTACACGATTATAGTACTAACGAACTACTAATGGGCTAAATAATATCTTAATGGTTCTCAAATGAAATGGAAAGCTTGAGGAACGATTTACTGGCAAGTCGCTGCGCGTTTCACGTTACATCCAGATCCAGATATTATCGGTTTTGCGGGGAATGAAGTGATCTTCGCGTTATTAATTGACTATGCGGTTGATTGTGATCACAACAATTGAGGCAGGTACAAGACACATGCTTTGACAGTGGTGCATGATGTGTTATTAATGTCTTAATAACTGCGTTGATTGAAAGTAATGCGCGATGATTTTAAATCTATTCTTCACCGTTATTTGCTAGCTAATAGAATCTAATGAACCGTAAGAGGGTGGAGTCATCAAGTAGTAGTTCTGATAAACGTCAGTGTTGTAATACTTTTATTTCTTTAGAAGTTGATGATTTGTTCATGAAGTGCAATTTCCTTATAGATGAGAAAAACATACTGGGATTGAATTTTGATGAAGCAGGCGTGCAGGTGTCCGATACTTGAAGCCTCGTTCTTTCGATTAATTAATTTTTGCCATTTTTCTGAACTAATTCTTCTCATATCCTGTAACATAAATTATAAACGCAGGATGGTACGTACCAAAATAAAAAATAAGTATCTAAGCAATGAACGAAAAGTTTATGTGAAAAAGTAGATACAATAATGCAATTAGAGTAAGAATTTCGAAGTTTTGAGTTTAAGGTACATACCTTCCAGTTCTAAGACACCAATTTTATTGCTCTTATGTTCTAAATAGTTCTAAGAAACCCTGTAGGTACCTAAGCCTATGCCTTTCGCTTGAGAGACCAATTTTGTTGCTATCGTGTTCGAAATGTTTCTAGAATTTCATGGAACTGTCTTGAGCATGGGGGAGAGATGGAGTTGGTTTCTTGAGTGGGAGGGGTTGATGAAGAAACCCTATAGGTTTATCGATTCTCTTCACTTTAGGAGTGGGAGTTGCGTATTTAAAGCCGTATAATTTAAGTTTAGATTTAGATTAATCTTCTACTCCTGAAGATGCTGACGTTGTCAGCGAAACACGTGTCGAGTTTAATTACTATGTCACTGTCTTTTGGCGTGTGAGGTTAACTTATTAAGAATTCATAGTGAATTTACGTCAAAGTTCTTGGTCCATCTACTGTGTGTATGCCTACTAATGCAAGATTTTTTCCATTTGGCGTTAAAAATTTGTTTCCAAGCATTCTTCCTCAAGACACCATCAAAAAAACAGGCCCCACGTTGGGCGCCAAATGTGACGTCACCGATGACGTAACGTCGCAATGGAGGATACGGCCGCAGCTATACTCAAAGCCGAAGATGGGCGTGGGCTAATAACAGAAAGGGGCGCCAAGGAGTTGTCGACAGATCCTCCAGAACACGCAACACGCAGTGGTTACAACTCCTAAGAGCCACTGGTACACAAAAGGGGGTAACAAAACAAAAAAAAAATGGTCAATTTCAATAGTGTATATTAAAAAAACAACTGGTAAATGAAATGCGGAAATTACAAATCGAAATATTTAATTAATTTAAAAAAAGTTACAAAAAAGGTTAATTAGCAAATTACTTATAGTGACGCGAAGCACCCGGTACTAACGCTACCCTCTCAAAAAAGAACAAGAAAAATAGGCGCCGATGACACGATAAATACGCAACACGGGTGAAGCTCCACTCGCGCGGCGCACCGACGCGACGGATCTATCACACGCACGCTACCTAAAAAAACGCAATGAGGCGCAAACGGGAGTATCGGATGTAACAAACTCACGACACAAAAAAAACAATTAATTGAATCGAATTTAGAAAATATCTACAAAAAAAGTATAATCAAATTGACAAAAAACAACTATGTATTACTGAACTCTGAATTAAAATACCAAAATTTCTGACCTTATAAACAGATAGATGGAGGAGGTCAGCTGCTTCAAAAATCTTCAGGACACGAGCTGCAGCAAGCACCAGGAGGCGAATACGGCACTCCTCGATGGAGGTAACCCAACCAATAAAAATTAGACCCCCAAAAAAACCCTAAAATATAACACAACCGAATCAAGAAACAAAAGAGTGGAAAGGAAACACGGCACTTAGATGATTGAAGATTTAAATAAATGAAAGAAGGAAAAATATCTCGCTTACCTCGTGGGGGTTTTTTTGCCAAAAGCACGCCAAACTTCAAAACGTGAGTTTAAATCCCTTAAAAAGGCCAGACGACGATTCCAAATCCAAAAATAACGATGAATCGAGGTCCCAAAATAGGTGATTGGAGAAAATCCCAATGAAAAGGCTAGCACAATCAAAAATTGCCAAAACTCTCCAAATTACCCTACACTACACGTCGAAGCACAGTATGAGATAGACAAGATTGTACGGAAATCGGAAATCAAAAAAGCGCGCACCGAGAAGATAGTGCGAGTCGGTTCCATGAAAATACCAAATACATGTACCCAAATTTCCCCTAGAAACTCAAAAATTCCAATAGCGTCAATGAATGGGGGGCAATAAACCGAATAGAAGAAAAAAATTATTAGAAAATAACAACTAAAAGGTAGTACAAAATTTAGAAATTTTAAATCTGTTATCCACTTGTTTGGAACAAAATTGTTTTCAATTTGATAACAATTTCTACACCTGCAAAGCAGGTCTTATTATGGGAAATCCTTATTAGGCGGAATATTTATGGACCAGATAGAAACCCATATTCATAGCAATAAACTTAGTAAACAATTCTTGTATTGGTTTAGGTATGTGGATGATATAATAGCCTGTTTTACAGGAACGGACAGACAACTAAATTCATTCTTAGATTTCATGAATAACATAAATCCGAATATAAATTTCACAATGGAATTAGAAAAAGATAATGCGATAAATATCCTAGATCTAACAATTAACAAAGTAAACAATAGACATGAGTTTTCAATTTTTCACAAACCTTCGCACACAGATGTAACAATTCATTAAAACTCAAACCACCCTGTCCAATACAAATTAGCTGCTTACAAAAAGTATGATACGTAGATTAACAAATATCCCACTTAAATCTGATAAATTTGAAAAAGAATTGAATGTGATTAAGCAAATTGCAGTCAACAAAGGCTATAATGTGGACATGGTCAATGGAATTTTATCAAAGAAAAGAAAATATATTACTATAAAATTAGTTTACCCAATTTTCGATAACTCAACCAATAATTATTATAAATCTCTGACATATTCCGGACCAAAAATTAATAAACTAAATCCACTTTTCACAAAATTCAACTACAAACTAGCTTTGAAAACAAATAATTCCTTAGGAAAAATCATTAAAAACAACAAAGACAAAACAAAGACAAAACATTTAGTTCAGTACCAACATCTGAAGAAGCCACTTTGAGTCTGCCCAATCGAAACTGCTAAAAAATTACAATGCAAGAAGATTTGCAAGTTTTGAATACTTCTAGTTCCTTGACACGTCTATTTACTTCGATATCAACGCATTATCATTAGCACAATTCCGAACAATAGTAGATTTCTCTTTTATTGAGAGCTTTTTGAGATGAATCGAAATATTTAGGTAGAAGGTACATCCTCGTAAACGTGTATAATTTTATCGTTTCATCTGCACTCGCTTTGATGGCTTTACAGTTTACACCTCTCTTTACATATGTGCAAAATTTCCAACAAAGTTTTATGATGCAGCCTTTGAAAGAGTTCTATTAAATCGGTAAATTTACACGTTTCATAAAGCGAGCCGATTCGAATCGTTGATTATGCGAGTTTGAGCAGAAGTGTTACATAAAGTAAAGGTATTTTACACCTAGTGACCTTTGGTGTTTGCAGAAACACAATTTGAATTTGAAAGAGTATAAGCGTTTGTCTGTACATAATTTATGTTGTAATATAAATGAACAGACTATAGTTAAGGAATTGAAATAAGGCCTATAAAGAAGCCTCACTCTCGTCGGAACTTTTGAGCGTCGTTGGCCTTGGCTTTGTTACTTGATTTGTATTTACTCATTTTAAAAAACTGAGCAATACTCCTTCATAGTTTAGAGCAAAATATACAAAACGACTTGGTAATGGACATTGCATTCCACCTGAACAGCACTTTAACGTGTTTTCTATCTCTTACAAATGAAACCTATTGAATCCCGCGTTATTTGTTTTCGCATTATTCAAACCACTTGTCTTTCAGCATTTCAACGTAATTTCCTCTACTACTTGCAAAATACGGTATACACAAGAAGCAATCTCTCGCTTGGTCTTTTTAAGTCTTTTTGATGCCCCCGGTCTTTTGCATACGGCACATTTCGCCGGTTACCATGCGAAATTATAACCAGCGGGTTGTTGTTTTCCAATTGGGACTCGTTTATGTTTATTATGCAAGCAAGAGATTCATTTTCTGCTAGACTTCTTTCAAATTTATTTTGTTTTTGCGCAGCGGAACATGTTCATTATGATTACACGTTCATTATGATTGCGTCATCTAACCTTTCGGAAATGTTATGACATTGCATTATTTGTTGTGTTTAGAATGTTCATTTTCGCTTGTTACGTTGAGCACTTATAAATTTTCCCATCCCTCTGACTTTTCCTATCCCTTGGGTGGATCAACGTCATTCATTCTTATTAGCTGGCAAATGGAATTTGCCGACTTCCTATTTCGTTAATACCAAAGTGGATAAAACAAGTGTATCGACTCCCATACATACAGTAGAGTAAAAGGTGAGTAATATTTGTCGAAGGTTATTGGCAAGAGAAGGGAAGTGCGAGAGGGGAATCGGGCCGATTTTCCGTATTTCGCGCGTAGGAAATGCGGCGCGCTCAAAATGTATCATGCCATACCTCCCTCAAAAATTGTCTTATAGAGTTGCAATTTTTTTAAAATTATTTCTTAAACTTTCAGGATGCTCACGAAGTTTTTCAAATTGCAATTATATAATTACTTTTCATTCCGCTTTGCGATTTTCGAGACGTTGTTTTTTTGGTGCAGTAAAATTTTCACCTATCGAGGAACTATGCTCATTTTTAGAATTTGGAAAAACTTCCAGCGGCAAAGTTATAGAGAAAGGATTGAATTTTATTTTACACCAAGACTCAATTCATTATCTCGCGCAGAAAAAAAGTTATGGCGATTTGAACACGATAATCATTCTGAGCTCGCAACCCTTTAAGTCAGTATATGATTTCAAGAGCTCTTCTGTTTAATCTGGAACGTCAACGGTTCGATAATTTTCATTAGAGTGTCCATTGTTAATGTTGAACAATGTAGGAAATTGTTCCATGGGTATATCACAAATCGATTTGAATAATGCAGGCTAATATCGGTGCATGTCCGCACAGTCGCATCGATAATTTAAGCGCTAAGTGATAACAGGAAATTGGAGAGCTTTCGTGAACAAAAAAGAAATGTCAAATGCAACTTTGGGAGAAAAATTCAAAACCAGTTTGCAATTATTATTAAGCAGTTTAACATGAAACATATGGCGATATAAAGTTCTGATAACCAATAATAGTCGTATTCCATGTACTTTATACAGTTAAACGAGACGCAATTACAAAAGTTGTCCTTGCCGCGTGTGCGATAAGAGTCTCAAAAGTGGGCTGTGAAGCAAGAGCACAAATCTGTTGCTCGGTAATGTAAGAAGGTTGTTATCGTAAAACCAAGTGCATGCAACCGAGCATACATGCCCACGTCATCTAAGCCGGGGGTCGAGTTCCTTACATTTTTCAGCCATCGATTATCATAACTCACCGGCTGAAGTAACTTCGGCAAATTCTCTGGAAAAGATTATAGAAGATGGAGTGCGCGTACTCCAGCTCTATTTGCAGAAAAATGGAAAAAGAAGTGTTATTGAAGCAGCGAGAGGTATTTGGATTTGTGTAATCAGATACACTGCGAACAGAAAATTGTATTTAAAGCCAAAACTTACTTTCGGAAGTCTCGATAGATTTTGAATTAGCTGAGGCAGCTTGCGTTTGGATGATCTTGGTCATAAAAATAATCGTTATAGATGCACCCCTCCCAGGCGGTCGCTACGATGGGCAAGCGGTGGAAAGAAGAAATTCTATGATGCAATGTTGTTTTCATGTTACATGGCTTTATAACATGCCTTTAATTGACCTGACCGTGGACAATAATAACGGAAAACGTACTTACGAAGAATTCTTCACAGAGTTCTCCTTGCCAATCGCTATAAATACATTGTCTTATAAAAAACGATGAAATTATGTTTGTTTTAAGTTTTATCATCCTAGGAAACGTTTTATATTTGAGTGGGGGTGGTAACCGCTGAATAATCGCTCTAGTCAATGTAATCGTTTGACTCCAAATCCTTTTTCTTAAGAGAATATCCCATTCGTTGAAAGACATATGTGTTGTCTTGGAAGTTCTCGCAAATGCTCGTTTCGAAGAACTAAACTTCGTAAAGTTTAAACAGCGACCGCGGACAAGAAAGTATATATGTTCGTATTCTAGGAACTTTAGTTTATCTTCAATGGACAGGAAAGCACTTGCTGTCGTATGTTCTTGGCTAAATGGTCAGACATGATTACAGTTAAAATGTAGAAACGCACATCGTTATGAGGCGCCGTTTGTCCGTTTATTAAACATATAAATACATATGTATTGAAAATATGGAATATATTATTTTTGATGATATATATTTTTTATTTTTCGGCAATATTTATATTATGAACAAATATTTATTAAACTAGAACTTTCTATATATATTTATTTTGCAAATATATCTATAAAGACTAAATCAGAATATATATTTTTTCCGTTCTGATAAATATTTAGGTTTAAACTAACTATATTTAAAATTTCCGAGTCGTCCTGCAGATGGAGAAGTTAAATTTTATTACGGTGTGGTACAGTTGTTGAACTACTTACCTACATGATTTTAAACTACATCCTTAATACCCTATAGTGTAGTGTCGGGCTATTCGATACAACAGCCGTATCGATACGATATCGATACGACTGTTTCAATATCCATATATGTATATCGGTTTTTTATGGTTACGCACCGATATTTTCGATATTTTTGTAAAAATCAAATCAAAACATACTTTATCAACAAATTAGGCGATATTTTGGGAGAAAACTCAATAAGTTCAACAAAAAAACGAAACAAACGAAAGTTGGCGGTTGACGACGAAAGTCAAGGATACCATAGAGCATGTCGAAGTCCAGTGAAATAGAAGAGACCTATTAGGTATTGTCGTGTCTGATCGTAACAAGTAACTTGTGATAAGTTATCGTTCCTGGTTCCTGTAGTCGTGTGCGTGCAAATAATTCTCGAATTTAAATTAGAATAATTTCATGAAAACGACACGCGAAGATACTCCTAAGGACGCATGTATGGAATAAGGCAATGTACGGATGCGACACTTGGACAATGGGAGAAGCGGATCGAAAAGAATAGAATAGTTTGAAATGCTGTGCTACAAACGCATGACGAAGATACCGTGGATAGATAAGGTTAGCAATAGGGAGGTATTAGAAATAGTTGGAGAAAAGCGGATAGGTTGGTTAGGACACCTTCTGAGAGACGAAGGAATAGTTTGCGACATACTAGAGTCGGAGATAGGAATAAAGAGAGGTAGGGCTTGTGACGTAACCTAAAAGACTAACGCCACAATGGAGGATCCTGCCGCAGCTATGCTCGAAGCCGAAGATGGGGTGGGCTAAAAACAGGAAAAGGGCGCCAAGGAGTTGTTGGCTGATCCTCTGTAGCCAACACACAACGACTACAACTCCTAAAAGCCGCTGGTACACAATAGGGCAAACAGTAACAAAATAAAAAAATGTAGTCAAATAGTATATCATATAATAAAAAAACAAAATAGGTAGGAAACCCAGACATGGCAACGTCTGACAATACACATATATATATATATAATAATACAAAAAAACAATTGATATCAACAAAAATAATTATCAATGAATAAATGTATATATAAATATAAAAAACAATGAACATAAACCTGGGTGAAATTCAGACACCCGGTACTAAAGTTGCGCTAAAAAAAGGAAAATCAAAAATAGGCGCGGATGACGCGGTAAATACACTACACGAATGGAGCTCCGCACGCGCAGCGCACCGACGGGTCAATCGCACGCACGCTAACTACAACAATGAAGTCAGACGCAAACGGGAGTATCGATTGTTACTAAATCTTGACAAAAAATAGATCTTACTATAAAGTCAAAATGGAATTTACAAACAGCAAAATTATTGAAGTGACTATAAACAACTTGAACCAAAATTATTATTGACTAAATGAATTTTAAACAAGATAAACTACTTAACTACGGAAATTATACTATGGCAAACAAATTACATTTTTTTAGAAAAAGTACCTACAGATTTTGTTCAAAAATAAACAAACAGATGACCACAACACGCCGTGGCCAGGCAACTACATTATTAACAATAGCCGAACGAGGCGAAAGTTCGAACGGACGGGCGACGCGAAGTCACAAAAAAACGAACACAAAAATTGACACAAAAAGCTGTGACGGGCGCTACATAAAAACCAGCCGTTGGACGCGATGTTCCAGACGGACAGGCGACGTAAAAATCAAACTTTATATCTGACCTTCCAGATGATAAGCAGGTCAGCTGCTACAACAAATCAGACTTGCAGCTCAGCACCAGGTGATCGGCGCTTGAAACATGGGGAGAGTCGGAGAGTGCATCAGGACCAAAGTTTGCACGAAAAAAAATCGCTCCCTCGAAAAAAAATCGTTCCCCTGGAAAAATCATTCCCCCGGAAAAATCTTTCCCCTGGAAAAATCGTTCCCCTGGGAAAACCTTAAAATGCCGAAAAGACAAATTAGAAGAGAAAATAAGAAAAAGGAAAGGAAACAACACTGATGACTGAAGATTTAAATAAAAGATGAAAAATAAGACACTCACCACGTGGGGTTTCTCCTTGACAAATCCTGCTGAACCTCAAACGTGAATCTAAATCCCAAAAATGGAGCAGATGACGATTTCTACAACTACAATAAACCGACATCTTCAAGAGGTGCACCAAGAAAATCCCATAACTGGCTAGAAAACTTAATTCCACAAAACTTGGAAACACCGCCCACTCACGACAAGATCAATGTCGAAGCAAATCGGAAAACGGAAATTCCAAAAAAACCGCCGACTAATAAAATACAAGGTAGCCACATCCGAAACTACAAATGTACCCAGAAGTACCCTAGATTTCCAAATCTTCCAGAGGCGTCACCGGTAATAGAATAGGTAACTAAAGAAAAGAAAGCTTAAAACGACTTGCAAACCTAAAATAAAGGAAGATAGCAATAAGAAAAGTCATAAAGAGGTCTCAAGAGACAGAAGAATAGATAAGACAATGCATAAAGAACCGAAAGATGAGACAGGGAAAATGAAAATGAGAGGGCGCGCCACTGAGCATCTAAATGGGAAAATGTCCTGCACAAGTTGGCAGAACCGAAAGTAACTAAATTAGCCTCAAAAATCTGACAACAGAAGAACAACAAATTGGAGGCTATTAAATGAACAACTACATAACGAAATCCTGAAAAGTGAACGACAAACCTCCCAAGGTAGGCTCAGCAAATGATAAATATGAAAGATGAACAATTTCAAGACTCAACGTATGCAGCGACATCCAGCAAACTAAACTACCAAATACAGAGACAATAAGAGGACAACGATAGCAGGTAAGTGAGACAAACCCTATTAGAATAGAAAAGCTAACTAGAATTAATAATTTTAAGACAGTTCTACCCTCAACCAAATCGATAGAAACTCAAACAGACTATAGACGGAGGCATAATCGGAGAGCGAGGCAAGAAATAGGAACAGTGACAATCAAAGCAAATAAGAAACTAAGTATAAGTGAAAGACCTAAAATAGGAATGCAAGTATGTTAATATGAGCATGATGTAAGTACTAGTCTATAATAAAACGTTAAAAATAGAGAGAATGTTCTAATAGCGAAAATTAACGTTACAGGCTAGGCCCAGATTATACTACTGCTCTCAAATAGTTGGGCAATATAGGATGTTCTACTTTTAGGGAAATGCGTAGATTAGCTTAGTATAGAAATGATCGAGGTATGCGTCCTACCAGTCTTCGAACTGAGAACTTTGTGATGATGATGATGAGTTATTTTCCTCTCAAATCATCATAAATAAACAGTTAAACATCATGCTATGCAAGCATCAGGCGTGACTTAGTACCAAAATGAACAAGCAGTTTTTTTGTTCGAATCCAAGCAGAACTTTTTTCTTTTCTCTTCTAAAGTTTATTGTAATTTACAGAATTTTGCATTCGACGGGTTGTGTCCGGTATTTTTTTAAACAAAATCCGCAATTACTAATGAAAACAAGGGAATAATAAAACGCTAGAACCTTGGATATATTATGTGCGTTGGCAAAACAACGTTGGGATATTACATAAATGCGACGGATAGGTTAATCATTCGATTGTGCCCATCACTAGTTCAATAATCATGGTGTCGCATGCGCGGGCTGTCATAGTGGGGTAGTTCAAGCGCACCGTCTTGTCCAAATACAAATCCGCCATCTGCAGGAGAGCGTGGAAACTGCAAATTTTATATATATTTAGCTTAAACCTTAATATATCAGAATAGAAAAATTATATATGCAGATTTAGTTTTTATAGATATATTTGCAAAATAAATATGTACTTATAGAAAGTTCTAATTTAATAAATATTTTGTTCCTAATATAAATATTGCCTTAAAATAAAAAATATATATCAAAATAATATATTCCACATTTTCAATACATATTTACAAGTTTAATAAACGGACAAACGGCGTCTCTTACATCATGGAGATCCCGCATTATTTACTTATAAGAATTTTATAATTTATTCTATGGAACAAAATTTTGTAATTAAATATGTATATAAAAGAGTCATCTTTACTTCTCAGTTTGATACTTTTACTAGTAGTTGTACTACAAATGGCAGCCGCTTGGCAGGCGAGTGATGGGCGTGTCTCAGCCCAATTCATAACCGGTTCGAATCCGGCTGAGGGATTTTGTTCTGGTATGGATGTTTTACAAGTGTATGCTGGTTCGCAATCCAGGTAGACCGAGAGCTCGCGTGCAAAATACATAACTATCGAGAACAAAATTTTTGACTTTCTGGGGTGAAAGTCCTTTTTATAACAATCATTTAACCACCCGTCTGCCGGCCTTAAGTTGTCAACTAACTGCGGGGGCGGCAACTGAAAAGTGATCAAAATGCAAAAATAGGTAACCATCGGAACAAACGTAATTTTTTACAGTTATTTTCGGAAAGTTCTACATAAGCAAAATCAACACGGCAGACGCATTTTTCTTGTCAACTTTTTAGCGCAGACGCTCTCAAAGATACCGAAATTTCCGTTAAAATGTAACTATAAGGAACATGCTATTTAAATATGTCAATTGAAAGGTAGTTAAACGTAGAATTCAAATATTTAAATAAATTTTTGGCAGACGGTCGCATAACGACAGCAGACGCCGTCAAAGTTGCAAATTGCATCTCATTTTAGCGCCTAAAATCTTACGCGCTTAAGTGACGCGCGCGGTCACATATTAAAAACCTAAAAAATTGATAGGCAGGAACATCAAAATTAAGGGTTTGTGTTTATAAACGTTCTTATTTATTACACAAACATTTATTGTATCTATTAGTAACAATAATAACAGAACGCAAATAGTCAAAATCGGCAATCTGAAGAGTCAGCCAATGAAAATCAGATGTGGAGTACCACAGGGGAGTATACTGGGACCCACCCTGTTCTCAATATATATATATAAATGAACTTTTGTTTCAACCCTTACATGGAACGCTGTACTGCTATGCGGACGACGCATGTATCGTTTATGGTGGACCGAGTGAAAGGATACAAGAACATACAAACTCAGACATGGCACAAGTGAATGAATGGCTAAAAGAAAATAAATTAACGTTAAACACACAAAAGTCAAACTATATCATATTCAATACGGGAAAACATGACAATGACATAAATATAAAAGTAGAAAGACAAAAGCTGGAAAGAGCAAGAAAAGTTAAATACCTGGAACTATTATTAAATGAGAGATTATGCTGGAAAGAACAAATAGACAGAATTATACTTAACATAAGACCAATAATAGGAGTACTAACAAGAGTGAGGTACCTCATTTCAGAGAAAACCAGATTGACAATCTATAACGCATTCATAAATCCCCACTTGATCTACCTGAATACCATCTGGGGTGGTGCTCCGATGACCCATATACAGCCCCTTCAGAGTTTCAAAATAAAGCAATTAAAGTTATTTATGGCCTGCCATATCTAACACCGAGTAGGGTTTCGCACAAGACCAAGAAAAGTCTTGGTCTTGTCTTGTCTTGGTCTTGAATTCGAGACCAATACCAAGACCAAGACTAACATAAATGATCCAAGACCAATACCAAGACTTAACCTCCAAGACCAAGAGTCTTGGAGCAAGAGTCTTGGAAAAGTCTTGGTCTTGATATTTTAGAATTTGTTATTTTTTGCTTTATTAAGAAATTAATTTAAAACACTGCAATTAAATTTAAGAAATACAATTTTTTAGGCAATAAGTAAATATGTATAATAATTAGGAAACTACAAAGATATTATAATATTTATTGTTTAAAAACTAAAATAAAAGCAAAACACTAACACCATGGCATCATTGCGTTCGCACAGCACGGAGAAGTGTTTCCCGCGAATCTCTGTTTCGCACTCTACGTCATGCGCGAGAGGTGACAAAATTGGGCTGCCTACCTAGCATACTATACATACAGAGTGGGCCAATAGTGTGTATTCGGCCCATATCTCTGGTTATATTCAAGGTAGTAAAATAAAACTTTACATGTATTTTGAGAACCCCACGAAGCATTCCATAAAATTATTTTGGTGTATACAGGGTGTTCATACTCTGAGTGCCGGTGTAAACTCTATTCGCTAAATTTTCTGTAAAAACAAAGTGTACGCATTTTTCTGAGTTTTGGGTGGCAAAATGGAGGAAATTCCCCAAAAATGGTGCAAAATTACGGCAAAAACCTCAGTTCTTAAGGTTCACTCTTTATTTCTGTCTAAATTATCAGTCGCAGAACTGCCAATATCCACATCAGTGAAAAGCTTAATAAACCGGCTATTAAACCTGCAAATAATATACGGGGTGTTCCATTTAAAATTTTTGAGAAAAGCTCTATTTTGCGCACGTTGATCACTCTGTACAATATGAACTATTTTGAAAAAAGTGTTAATGGATTTTACAAATAGAATGTCCTCTGAACCTAGTTCAATAAAAAAAATCAGAGTTATCTTTGACCAGCAGACGTCAGTAGCACCACAAATTTGGGTTCACACTGGTACTAAACTAGCCATATATTAACATCGCTTACTCTAAACCCCGCCGTGTAGCATATCAACTTTCATTAAATTTTATGGAGAATCCAAATATGCAAACAAATGTGGGGCAATCCATTTGAAAAAACATAACTTTGGTTTGGTACGTAGCACGTGAACATCCTGTATACATCAAAATAATTTTAACAGAAGCTTCGTGGGGTTCTCCACACACACGTAAAATTTCATGTTGATATCTTGAATAGAATCAAAGATAGACTGACTATGCACTATTGGCCCACCCTGTATATCTCGCATATATCCTTATACTATAATCTGTACTAGAATAAATAAAATAAGTTTTATGGGAAGTACGAAGTAAGTACCTACATTTCAGATGTCGGATAATTTTTTAGATCTTTCATTTTGGTTTTTGAATTAAGTTTATTATATTACATCTTAACACACAATTCCAATTTTAGCACAGCCGCATGAAGTAAATTCAAAAGTTGTATTGAGTCAAGGGAACAAAAAATTATGAAATTATGCAAATATGAAATAGGACTTCTTATTTTTGATCTATCTCCCCTTTAAGTGGATGTGGAAACATAGAAATTCATAAATTTCTCGTACTCTCATGAAAACCAAACAAGACCAAGAAAAAACAATACCAAGACCAAGACTTATGTGGTTCTCGTCTTGGTCTTGGGTGTCAAGACCAAGACCGAGACCAAGCCCAACACGAGGATGCAAGACCAATACCAAGACTGGTGTAAGTCTCGTCTTGTCTTGGTCTTGCGAAACCCTAACACCGAGCAAGGACCTCTTCAAAAGAGGAAGCATAATGGACTTCAGACTCTCCATACATATGAACAATGCCTTTTGTTATACAAAATTTCTAACAATCTAATAAAATCTAATCTCTGCATAACAAATAACAACGAAATCCATAATCACAACACGAGAGGTGCAAATAAAATGCACATAAACCACATGAGGACAAATACAATCAAATCCGACATTCTACGACACGGGGCAGTGCAGTATAATAAACTACCAAGTGACATTAAGGACTCAAAGACAATTCCGACTTTTAAGAAAAGACTAAAGTGTTACCTGAAAAACCAACAAGACTGAACCATGACGTGCAATAAAAAAAAAACTGTAAATAATAGGAATAACGGATGAAACTCTTAGTTACCATAATTATAAGTTATTATAAATTTTATACCCTTATGCTGATATAATTTTCAAGTTGCAGATAATGTTTTTTTGTTGAGGAAAAAGTGTAAACATGAGAGCAAGACTCTCGCACACCTGTACTTTCCTAAATAAATAAATAAATAAAAATAAATAAAAAATAATGGGAACAAGTTTAGGAACCTTAATACGTACATTATTCTATTCACATAACTTATATCATAGCCCGATTGCAACGCCATCAGGGAAGATAAGGAACAAAACATGTATTTTAGAAGTCATTCTTTTACTTTTACATATTATATAAATAAAATAAATTTTATTCTTCCGCTTATGTATAGGTACGAAGTACGTAACAAGAATGGTATTCTAAATAACATGAATAAAATAATTAAATATTATTTAAAGTAAAAACAAAAGGCTGTCATAAAGCATTTTTATAAAAATTTGTTTGCTTTTTCATTATATTTCTTCATCAGTAGATGATACGTCATATTCATTTTTTTCTATTGGTACTTCGTTTGGTTGGGGTTCCTTTAAGCATATTTCTTCAACATACGTTGGTGTCTGTCGACCCTCAAACCATTGAGGCTGTAGTTTGCCATCAATTAGAACCCAACCGTGTTCCAGAGGAGAATAAAATGTCTGTTCTTTTAAGGTTGCATTATTCCACATATAGCGCAAATTTCATTTACCCTTTTCAATTTGCATAATAGAACGTCTTTACATGGTGGTAATAGACTGCCATCATATTTTTTCAATCTTTCTAAAGGTTTTCCCGACTTTTTTGGTTTGTAGCAGTCATAAAAATATGAAACCGCGCTTCGTTTTGATATTATTAATATGTTTTCTGTTGCATTTTGCATAGAAAGTCTTCAATTTCTCTAATTTGGTCCTCAGTTAAACTATTGCTTATTCCAAATGAACTGAAAGCTTTTTGAGCCACTACACATTTTTCTAATAAGTTGAAAGGCCTTATCCTCGGCCTTATTAGAAAAAGATGAAGTGTCTCAAAAAGCTTTCAGTTCATTTGGAAAAAGTAATAGTTTAAGTGAGAACCAAATCAGAGAAATTGTAGATTTTCTATGCAAAGTGCAGCAGAAAACACAGTAATATCAACGAAGCGCGGTTTCATATTTTTATGGACTGCTACAAACCAAAAAAGTCGAGAGAACCTTTAGAAGGAAAGAAAAAAATTGATGGCAGTCTATTACCACCATGTAAAGACATTCCATTATGCAAATTGAAAAGGGTAAATCAAATTTGCGTTAACCTTAAAAGCCTCAATGGTTTAAGGGTCGACAGACACCAACATGTGTTGAAGAAATATGCTTAAAGGAACCCCAACCAAACGAAGTACCAATAGAAAAAAAACGAAGATGACGTTTACTTATCATCTACTGATGAAGAAATATAATGAAAAAGTAAAAAATATTTTTATGAAAATGCTTTATGCAGCCTTATTCTGTTTTTACTTTAAATACTACCTATATTTAATTATTTTATCCATGTTAATTAGATGTTCTACTTTTAGGGAAATGCGTAGGTTAGCTCAGGATAGAAAAGAATGGAGGTACGCGTCCAACCAGTCTTCGGACTGAGAACCTTATGATGATGATGTTAATTAGAATACCATTCTTGTTTCCTACTTCGTACCTATACCTAAGCGAAAGAATAATATTATTTTATTTATATAATATGTAGGTAAAAGTAAAAGAATGACTTCTAGAATACACGTTTTGTTCCTTATCTTCCCTGATTGCGTTCCAATCGGGCTATGCATAAAAGTTGTGAATAAAATAATGTACGTATTAAGGTTCCTAAATTTGTTCCCATTATTGTTATTAATAAATACAATAAATGTTTGTGTAATAAATAAGAACGTTTGTAACCACAAACCCTTAATTTTGTTGTTCCTGCCTATCAATTTTTTACGTTTTCAATATGCGACCGTGCGCGTCACTCAAGCGCGTAAGATTTTAGGAGCTAAAATGAGATGCAATTTGCAACTTTAACGGCGTCTGCTGTCGTTATGCGACCGTCTGCCAAAAATTTATTTGAATATTTGAATTCTACGTTTAATTACCTTTCAATTGACATATTTACATAGCATGTTCCTTATAGTTACATTTTAACGGAAATTTCGGTATCTTTGAGAGCGTCTGCGTTAAAAAGTTGACAAGAAAAATGCGTCTGCCGTGTTGATTTTGCTTATGTAGAACTTTCCGAAAATAACTGTAAAAAAATTACGTTTGTTCCGATGGTTACCTATTTTTGCATTTTGACCCCTTTTCAGTTGCCGTCCCCGCAGTTAGTTGACAACTTAAGGCCGGCAGACGGGTGGTTAAATAATTGTTATAAAAAGGCCTTTCTCCCCAGAAAGTCAAAAAATTTGTTCCCGATGGTTATGTATTCTGCACGCGAGCTCTTGGTCTAAGGGTAAGGTGTAGGTGCCGTGTAACATCTGTAATTGGCTTTAAAGATCTGTTGAGAAGACGTTAAAATTACATAAAAAATTTAAATAACCGAGCTATTACCTTTCTTGCCTATTCTGTTAATATCAGAACTATAATTGGAGATACCACAGTCAACTATCCAGCCGATCATAATTGGTCAGAGTTAAACAGCTGCAGCAGAGGCAGCAAAGTAGATATTGATTTTTCATGCAGTTTATCTGCAAACGAACAGTAGTACTGGGGGGTCCCTTGAGGTAGTAGTCTCACATACAGTTGCCGCATCATTCACAGTTGGTCCTTTCATACTCGTTAAACTAACTGCGGACTTTATTTTTCAAACATATATAGAGAGAATTTTCCGTATTAGAGAGCACTGTTTGTTTCGCGCTCGGCCGGGTAATTTATAAGTTTTGTGCTCTAAAACAATAGGTTTATTTCGTTTTTGAGTATAAAGCGCCATTTGCTGGGAGTATTATAGTTTCAAAAGTCGAGGACAACTCGCATAATTAAAATTATTAAACTATGTAGGGTAAGTCCGGTACAGATGTCCCACCTTTTTTTTTAATTCCGTTTTCTCACCCATTTGAAATCCCGAAGCAATAAAAAAAAGTTTTGAGAACCTTTATTAATGCCGAAACAAAATATAAACTCTTCAAACCAAAATAAATAACATTCTGTAACAAAAAAATAATAAAAAGCAAAAAAGTGCGATTGGCCATCTCTCCCGAGCTGTATGGGTGAGATGCTCTAACAGCTCGGGAGAGATGCCCTACATGTAAATAAGGCTTTTCTACTATTTCTTCTTGGCCAACAGCTTGCCACAGACGCCACAGACATTTGCAAAAAAACTGCAGCCTTCATGGAACCATTTGCGGCAATGAAGACATTGAATCCAACAACTTTTTGAGTTTTCTTTTCCTTAGTTTTCATTTACTTCCTGTTTTCCTTCCTTGTTTTTCACACCCTTCTTTTTCTGTTGTTGCACTTTCTTCGCAGCTCTAACTTCTACAGATGTTAAAACACTAGCGAGTTGTCTTCCACGTTTGCGTGCCACGTCAACAGGTTCAACTCGTGGAACTGGTGACAAATGTTCCAGGAGTTTTCCTGGTGTAATATTCTCTGTACCGTCAATATCTGTGGAAGACAGTTCGCCAGGGACCGGGTGTTGGGTCACGGTCAGGCCTTGAAGAAGGTCCTGGTACTGGTTCCACTGTGAAGGCGGTGCTTAAGTCAGTGCGGCAGTGTGTAGAAGGTGGTGGAAGTTCTCTTGGGGGTGAAAGATGAGGAGCCTGGTTAGGTTCTTGCGGTGTGGGGCGACCTCTGGATTAAACGGGTATATTCCCGTAGCTTTGAAACCGGATATTGCGTTGTTATAGGTAGCAGCTTTGTCCAGGCTTCTGACAGTAAAGTCCCAAATTTGTCTTCATCAACTGGTTGCACGCCCCATGAAAAGCATCCTTTAGAGACTTGAATACTGCCCTATCCAGCGGCTGTAGGAAGTGCGTTGTGTGACTTGGTAAGCTTAAAATTATTACGCCATGTTCATCTGAAAATTCAAGCATATCTATACGTTGCAATGTGAAGCATGGCCGTCTACAATTATCAGTGCTCTTCCTTCTGGTTTTCTCGGCAGAAAATGTGTTTTCAGTCAGTCCATGAAAATGTCAGCATTGATGTAAGCCCATTTTGGTGACATGTACTCGAAAGCGCCATGGGGCATTCCGTCCTCGAACTCTGGCTTCTTGTTCTTCCCTTTGTGATCAATATTTAGAGCCACCGCGAACTTGTAAGCAACTTTTCTGACATCGTCTCTGCTTGGCGCAAATCCTCGTGCTTACAGTTTCTGAATGTGTCGAAGTAATTTCATTTCCCTTTCCAAGCAAGGATGAGGGGCCCATTGCACCTTTTGCAACGTTATTTTGTGTTCTTCGCCGGCGTAACGTTCGAGTTGGCATTCCAAACACCCGAGAGGCTTCGTTGATTCCAATTTCACCAGCATTTATCGCTGTTTTAGAGCCCGGGAAAGGGTCTCACTACTCCATTTTCCACGTTCTGTAGATATGCGCTTATAGTTCGTAGGCATTGCTAGAAAGAACGGAAAAAACATCAAAATTGCGTGGGGCATCTCTACCTCCAACAACAGGGGCATCTTTCCCGACTCCATGGGAGAGATGCCCCACTTAATAAATTCCAGCAGGTTTATACAAAGACTTTCGCGAAAAAATTAAAAAACGTTGCTTTACATCATTTCCCGCAAAACTTTAAAAATGTTTACGTATTTTGAAAACAAGTATTTGGCTGTAACTTACCGACCGCATAACACAGAAAAACCACCACTGCTTGGAGACTGAGCTGCATTTGAACAACTATAAGCGCTGCGAGACATTCAGCGCATTCTAGAGACGAATAGAAAAATTATAGCCAATGGCCATTTCACCCGGTGGGGCGTCTGTACCGGAACTACCCTACTGCGTCACCGAAAAACGGGTAACATTATAAAGTAGAAGAAATAAGTGTAAGGCGGGGCAAATGAAGTCTTGGCAAAATGAAGAACTGAGGGGCTATATTGGTCAAATAGAGCTATTTTTACAAATAAATATATTATCAACTTGCCAAACAACAGAGAAAAATGTAATGGGTGTCGGGCGATGCTTAGCTCCGATTTTTTTAATCTACTACCGATGCGATACTCGGCATCCCACGATAGGGGTGTATAAGCCACGCCACGCCACGCTTCGCTGGCTAGATGAGTTGGCGAAGACAATTGAATTAATCATGCCATATTGAGTAGACTACGGTTTCTAATATTGACTACCCATCCAAATGTACCCTGCGATGAGCACCGCTTAACTTTCATAAACGAAAGTGCCGATGTACCGGTGCGGCTAAGCTGCTCCCTGGCTTGATACCGAACATTAAGTGTATCTCTACTACAAATTTTGACATTCCCGGGAGCTTTTCTTAAACAACGTAGAATTTTCATGCAAGCACTTCCGGTTACTTACTCTAAAGACCGATGTTGTTATGTCAAACCTTGAAAGGGAAGAAGATGAATTAATATTTCCTAAATAAATGATGGCATCTATTTTAGGAGTAGAAAATTGACCAAGAGCTTTGTTTTTCAACGCAACTGAGACTACCGATGTTTTATTTACTTTCGTTCTGTATTATTCACGAGAGCTTGATGTTAAAAATACCTGTTTTACATCAGGAGTAGGTTAATATCCAACCATAAGAAAGTATAACAGTAATACACATTTGCGTACATACTTAAACAAATTCCTTTGCTAAATTAATTAAGAAGCCTTACATAGTATGTATCGTAACTATGTCGTCGCATTAAATTCCTGATGAACCTAATTATTTCCTTGTCAATCACAAGTCGAACGTACATAAAGCTCGCCGCGGTGGAACTTTATTTTCATTAGATTAACAGTATTGCGTTATTTAAAGATCCTAGTTCAGTTAAGTACAGCAAATCAAGTTACGTAACATAATGAAACAAATCAGGTTACTTCTATTCGCCGAGACGTGTGTGTGATTGATCGAACTGTGCCTTGAGCTTTTTTCGGTGGATCGTTATGAGGAAATTTCGGCTATCACATCTTATGTATACATAAATACATGTTCGTTGGATTCCTGGAGCCCGATATTTGGAGCACAGCATTTCGAAGTTGGGCTAAATCTGGATGCCAGCCCAACCAATCAACGGCTCGGTCTTCGCCGGGAGGTCAGGGTTACCATTACGACAGAGGCCGCTGGCGCATCGTTTTCTGTAGGTCTGTTAGGTATTATTTGATTTCTTCAACTGTGCCTCCAGAAGATATTGCTAACGTTGCCAGATGTGCTTAAACTTTAAAACGTGTTATTTGCTTCAAGGTGTGGGTGCATGCTGATGTAATACTAACCTGGTAAGGATCAGTGCCTGAGGTTTCAAAATAACAATAATTTAAGACTTATCACCTTATTATCTATTCCTGAAAAGGAAATATATAATAAGCCATAAGGCTTTAAGTAAATAGGAACGCCACATTCCCGTCTTTTCTTTCCTAGAAGGGACCCTAACTTCGACACACTATTTGCATATTAATTGCAATAATTATTCGAAGCTTTAAGATATCCTTAGCGTTACCCATTGAATAATGTCTCTGTACGTTATTACAGGAAACCGTATACCTAGTTCTAGGTTACCTACTAGCATATTGCGAAGAAGAATCGTTATCATAACAAGTAATAATATTTATGAACCCGTATATAACGCTGGATCATTTGAAATAAGTCTGTGTCTGCAACATTTCCTTGTTAATTATTTATATATTGTGGGAACGGGGTTTTCATAAACTGAGCCATTTGCTTTATTGGTGTGGAACTTGGCGATATTATCACTACAGATATTGATAATAAATAAGTACTTAATATTGATTTTCTAGTATTGGCGCAAGTATATCTTGTCTTCAGCATCCGGCATAAGATATCCCAAAGGAAATTGCGGTATAATATTATCATTATTAACAATTATTATCGACTTTTATCGACACTTATCACTACTAGGACTACCAGATGTTTTCGAAATATCGATATCGATAAGCGATATTGTGAAAAACGGATATCAATATTTTCGATAATATCGATATTTCGATATCGATATTATCGAAACTATGGATATATTCTCGTTATCGATATTTTTTTCTAAATACTTGCAGCCCGATTTATGTGGTCGTAAGAAACGCGACCCAACGAAGAATTAGAGTGAAAATAACAAATCTGTGTGCCGCTTAGGGATAATACAAAATTACACAGTGAATAAAAATTAAATGCTAGCTCCCGCGGGTGAAAACAGTGGTCCAAAGACAGATCACCCAGAGGCCCCGTTAATAAAATTTAATATTGAATCGCCATCATGGAAAGGATAACGTCGGAAGATCATTGGTCGCGTTCCCCCTTCAAAACCAACCGAACGTGCGACTTAAGCCGCATAAGCTAAGTAAGTCACCCCACATAAGGCTCTCGATTTTTCCTTTTCCTTATCGTCCCGCGTTGGCAAAGAAAACAATCGAGGGCGGATGATATGTTGCATAATGCGGAAGCGAACTGGTCTGATATATTCAGGAGATCTTCAACCGGTTTTGTGCATAATATGTGCGGTACGATCTCTAGAAAATATTTCATACGACCGTGTGTGTGCGTTTTTCAGTTAGAACATAATATATTCTATGCAAAACAACGTTAATTGCAGATTTAAAAATTCGGATCCCTTCTTTGGATGCAGCTCGGTTACCTATCGTGTACGAGTGTAATGTACGCACTCTAAATGATGCACACAAAGCATGCAAAATATTTATGTGTGCAGTGGCGGACTGGATCTGCGACTGATCCTGACAACAATTAATAGCTCCTGTAAAAATATTATGGCAAAATATTTGTATGACTATCTATAAATGATATTATTTGTAAGACAATAAAAAATGATATGACGTGATGGTCTAGTGGCAGAGCGTTAGACTACAAATACGGTGGACGCGGGTTCAAAATCCAGCGTCCGCAGTCACTATATCTGGCAGTTTTCTGTCTCTGGATCGACTTAGCCTAAGAAAATGAGTGCCAACCTAGGGTAAAACCTGGTGTAATAATAAGCGGTTTGAAGCGTAGTGCTTGCCCCGCTACCTTCTGAATTGCACGAAAGTGTACTTCAATAAGCCGAGGTAAACTAAACATCTCTAACGTGCTTACACTGGCATCAGACGGTATAAAAAAGCGAGACTATTATTGTTATTATTATTAAAAAAATATTTAGATAAACAGGGGCTAAAAATTAAAACTTGAATAAAACTGGTTGAAGAGAATTAGGGTAACTGCACTAGTGAATGAACAATTAAGGAGTTTCTTTCACGGTACTTGTTGTGACGCCTTTACTGTGCGTATATTGTCTTTAGTAATAAAATTTTTAAAATCCAGAACAACTGTACTTTATTTTGAAATAGTCGGATTGTTCAAAAACTCACACTGTTAATTTATAAAAAATATCAAATTAAATATGTCACTAAATACCAAAGAATGAACAGTGAAATCTAGTGAATGAACAGTATAGAACCAATAAATGAACAATCGCAATTTAAATAAAAAGATTATTAAATTTCGTTTATAGAATATGTTTATAACAAATTTTTAAATGTTTTAGGTAAAACAAAGATAATAGATAGTAAAAAAATTAGCATCCATATTTGATGGCCTCAGGAACAGAAAAGTAACCCCTCGAATTTACGGCCGCAGGCTCTTTAATTATTTCAAGAATATTTTCTTTTCTATACTATATTTTATCCAGTTTTGACGGCCACTTCCATATTTGCCCATTTGTAGTTTCAGTTGAAGTCATTGCGTTTACTTCATATTCGTCTTCATTTTCGTCGATAGTTTTTATCTGACCCGGAAATATTTTTCCTTCATAGGTCACAATGACAAAATCACTAACATTGTAGGATGTTAAACGTCTTGTCGAGGAACCCGGGATTTTCACGACTTTATTTGCATGACTAATTCGTTTCTCTTTATCTTCAGGTCGTGGGACGCTTGTCTCGTCTGCATCTTTACACTTTTTGTGTCTCTTTACCGGTTTCTTTTGTGCCTTACCTATTGCTTTCTGTTTTCTGGCTTCTCTCTTTCTCTTGGTTGACTCAAGATTTTCATTTCTCTCTCTTTCTTTTTTATCGTAAAGATCCTTCCATTTTTTCGAGACTAGAGCATATGGCATTGGCTCCCTACTTTTCTTGTTTCCAGAAATTTCATGTCTAGGCCAATACAAATGCCGCTCCCATATTTGTTCTGTTAGTTTGGTACTATAACTTCCCTGGTTGGAAGTGATTGTGTTCTGAATATTGTCATTTATGTCTTGATTATTAATAACCTTGTATTCTGTATCCTTTTTGTCAACTACTAGTTTCTCATTATCATGAGCATGAGTAACTGTTTCCCCTACAGTCTCTTTCTCTAGCTCATCAACTACTCGGTTCTCATTTATATCATGACCAGGAATAACTTGTATCATCTACAGTTTTTTTGTCCAGCTCGTCAACTGCTCGTTTTTCAGATACTTCATTTTTGAATTCAAACTTTGTTGGTTTTGACAACACAATGTCTTGTAAAATAAAAATTTTATCATTAACGTGTCTAGATAACTCTTTCTTCTCTGGATTTAATTCCTTTTCTGGATGGTTTTTGTCATTCGCCTTCGATTTGGTACTGGTTAGATCCATAGGAGGTAATTCGGTTATTTCGGCACTTAAAGCCTTTTCGCCAGTCTCCTGAGCCTCCATGGAAGGTGTTGGCGTTTCAATATTATTCTTAATGGACAATGTGCCTTCATAAATCGGCCCAGCTTCAGAACTTTCTTCTGCAATATTTGGATAAAATGTGATATCATCGAATTCGAGAGGCATGACATTAAGAAAGGAATCCGTCAGAGTTGGGATAGTAAGAGTGGTGTTTGATACTTTAGTTTTGCACACAGACAAAATATCGGAGACAACCGTTTCTTCCATTTTATCAGCAAAACAATGTTCTAAAACCCGTATGGTTGCTTCATAGTCTGAGACTGTTGGTTCTACTTCATTGTTATCTACATCATTTTGAGCAAAAATTTGTTGACGCCTAGTTGAAATACATTTACCATAGTCTAGTGCATCAGGATTTAGGGGATAAAGGCCGCAAGTTCGAAATCCATTCTTTATGGTACCTTCATTAATGGCATGCTCGTAGGCTTTATTGAACAACGGCGAAAATGTCGCTTTCGTTATGTATTTGCCCGTAAGTTGCTTATATTCCTGTACTGTTTTCTTCCAGGCTGTTTTCAAAGGCTTGAAAATAGCTACGTCACACGGCTGAAGAATGTGTGTTGCGTTTGGGAGAAAACAGTATAGCAATATGCCATTTTGTTTGCAAAATTCATAGAGTTCAATGCTAACATGTGATTTATGGCCGTCCAAAAATAAAATAACAGGTAACATAATATTCTTCTGTTTCAACCAGGGGTGAAAACAATTTGATATGTACTCATAAAAAGTTTGAGATATCATCCACCCTGAGTCCGATCGTCCGACGAAGTAATTATCAGGAATAGATTCTGCCACGTCTCTTGGTATCCTTTTGTAGGGTAGTATTATCATCGGGGGCACACTAAGACCGGATGCAGAAAAAGTACAAAGATCTGTCATTTTTTCCTTTTCTGGGCCTGAGCAAATCGAATAAAAGTCTTTGTAATTTCTTGGTCCCAGAAGCTTTCCAGTTTTAGGACAAAACTGCATTCCCGTTTCATCCGTATTATATATTCGAGTGGGATTAAGCATAACTTCAGCATGTCCTTCTTCTTCCAGATAATCAGATAACTGGCTAAACCACGTTCTAAGTGATGCTTCAGTTACCGCAGCTCGCGCTTTCGATAATAATTCCGTATTTCGCTCCACCACTTGCGGCCGGCGCTTGAGGAATAATCTGAACCATTTTTTTCCTGGCTTGTCATCCTTGAAACAGTTTTGTCGCCCAAGTGATTTTAATATGGACTGAACAGCATGTTGAACTTCATTTCTGTGCATTGGAAACCCAACTTTGGCTTTTCTGATAATCCAAGTTTCAAGTCGTTTTTCCTCGTCTTCTAATAATTCAGGTTTGGGCCCCATTCGTCTTTCTTCAGGAACCAAATTTCTAATTTTTAGGCTAAGCGTCGACTTTGGTATTCCATTTTTTTTAGCAGCTTTATTAAGTGTCAAAAGCTCATTCCTTACCTCCGACAAAGCTTTCTGCAGATTTTCTTCTGTGTATTTGAATCTACTATAAAATGCTCGTCTACCGGGCATCTGTACAAATACAAAATAAATGTTGGAGTACAAAATAATTGGTGTTCATTCATTGGTAACACAAAATTCTAAGAAGTTCTAGTAAATGAACATGCTGTTCATTCACTGGTTTGGGACGTTAAAATTTAAATTTATTGTTGAAAACATCACGAAGGGCGTTTTTACAATATTTTCCTTATATTCTACATATGTTCTATGGCTTATCGCCTAAAACCAGTAAAATTTGTTACCAATAAATGAACACCTCAAATATTTTTTTAACACTTGCTTCAAACAGATTATAAATTATGTTAGAAAGAGCCTATACTTATTATTAGCGCATAAAAACAATTTTGCAGGTACTACATGGTATAGGTTTGAAAAATAAGCGCAATGAGTGAATACCGCCTTGGGCCTTACCTTATTATTTTGCAGTTGTTGACCAGCGTGTTCCAAACTGCCTACTTAAACGGCCATTTTTCAAAACACTGCCACGTGATAGAAACTGGCCAATAGCATATAAAGAAAGCTAAGGAGTCCTATTAGAAGGGTTCTAAGGTTCATTATGGCTTGAAATCAAGTGTTCTTATTTTTTCTAAATAAAGAGAAAACGTTCATTCGCTGGGGTCTGTTCATTTACTGGTGCAGTTACCCTACTCTAATTTCTCTAACACTTCAAAATGTCCACCAAATAAATTACGATGAAACAAATATTATCAAGTTTATTACCACGTTATATTGTTTGCAAATCTATCCACTTGAATCCAGCCTGGACAGAAAGGGGCATAAGAAGGCTGCTTACAACAGTATAAGGTCGGGATGGTTTGGTGGTTCTACATTCGAGGATTGAATGCTTGCCTTCTTTCAAGAAACTTGATGGGAAAAAGGTGACAACCTTGCAAGCCATTTGTCTATTCATGTACTCCAAGGTTTTCGAGTACATGACGAAAAATTTTAATCGAGTGGGAACAAAATCTACCAATGATAGCAGCCTTAGTAGTTAATATTTTTACGAGAGCAACCCCCATACGGCACCTGTGGTTGTTTACACAAAGGGTGATTCAATGTTTGTAAACAATTCTAGAAATATTGTTAACGACCTTGTTCATATTGAATCAGATTTATGTAGATATGAAGAGATCTTTTGACGGGAAAAAGGTAAGTTACATCTTTAAGAAGTGATTGGATATAACGCGAAAGCAGTAATAAGCCAGAAGTTAAGTTAATTTGGAGAAAGGAGACGTTTGAACTATTAGATGTGTATTGTTAGTTGATTGCTTGTGGTTTTGTTGTTTAATTGTTTTTTGTAAATTTAGATATTCAAGTCCCTTATAAATATTGCAAAAATTTTGAACAGCCACTTGTAAATTTAATTATTAAATCGAACTACCTACGTTACAACATCAAATTTTGTTTTAAAATACATAGTTGGAGTTGCGTATTTCAATCCAGAAGCTGCTGGACACAGATCCCGAGGAAGTAGACGAGCACTAAAAAAATTAGATGGCTGGCGATGAAAATAATGGAAGCAGTAAAAAGGGGGAAAACTCCAGGTAAAGGAGTGAGTTTAAGACATGTTCGGCAAGATGAACTAAAAGAAGGCTCCCGTGATGACAACATCCACGAAGAAGACACAAATGAGAATCTACCGATGACGACACTGTAAGCACCGATGAAACTGAATCTACCCATTAAGGAAGATTATTCACTGATAAGACAGAATCTAGGTAGATACCAAAGTGATACTGAAAATCCCCCCTGAGGCGGTAAGATTTCAATCCCCCACCCCACGACTCGGCCCTTATTCCATTGAACGACTTTTGGAATGCCGTATCCTATGCCTGTTTCTACCACTTCAGATCAGTTTTCATCATTCTATTATAACTATACATTAAGCCTCTTCTCTGCCCCGAACCTCTTCTTTCCTTATTTTCTTTGTTCCTCCTTCTTCTTGCCTTAAACATATTCAAGTATAGCATTGCTTAGAAAATAAAGAAATATCAAACCTGATTTACAACCCCATTAATTTAGGTACATTTTAGAGGTTATGCGTCTTAGTTTTGATGAAGTCCGTCACTGCACAATGGCGTTATATTTATGTGCGTATGAAATTTACGTTCGTATCTCATTTCGCACGAACAAATAACTCGTATCAGTCAGTTGTTTGTAATGAACGCAAGCATACCAACGCAAGAAGTACGTCGGTCCCCTTCGACCCCAATGCACCATTTGAATTTATTGTGAGGCAGTGAATACTGTCACCTATCCGGTTCTGTGGATTCTACCAGATGCTCTATACGGGCGCTCGGTTTTATTTAGCCGTCTGGTGTATTTTATTTACTTGCTACGTGTGCTCGCATGCAGTTTTCCGTTATTGTATCCTTGCATTTCAAATTATAGCGATTTCAATGAAAATTGTTAACGTTGCAGGAAGTTTGAGCGCCCGGTTTACTTGTGTCTGCGCTTGCATAGTTTCGGAAGGTAAACGCATGTACGGAATGTCCTCTGTAATTAAATTTTATCGGGGCTACGATTCCGTTACCGTGATACAATTAATTCAATTGCCTTATTATGGAAACTTGAGAAATTCGAGATTCAATATGGAAATCGAGAGAAACTTTACTTTGTGCAGTTTTATGGTAACTGCCCGCGATTTCGCCCACCTTATGCAAATTTCTTGACTGACAGCAGAGTTCAACTCGTACACATAGGTTATCCATAAAACATACTCCGAAGTGAAGAAGTAAAAATGGGAAACATGAACTATACTGCTAGAATTTATATTCTGCTTTATACTCGACTTTGCTTACCATCATACAATGAAGGAATGAAATAAGATTATTTTAAAGACTGCAACCTCAGATTCAACTTTGTAAATTTCATCACAATAGCTTTTACACAAACATAAAGTATAGGTATGGTGCCGTAAACCGTAAACATTTAGTGTTGTTATTGGAATTTTCGCATTTCGTTGAATATCTGAATACACGTATACACATTAAAGTACGTGTTTAGTTAGATGTTGCACCATATAAATGTGACAGCACGCAACGGGGACTCGAACCCAGTTTTTCCACTGGCCGAGCGAGCGTTCTGCCGGTGTCTCCTATCATTTCTCGTATAGCAAGTGTTTGATGCAAGCTGGCCCTGTACCCATTGTTCTACCTCGATCCTCGGTCCCCAGTGTACTGAATCGTGCCGTTGATTGGTACAAAACATTAAACGCAACATACTATTTTACACTGGTCGCTAGGCCCAAATACATTATCTAAGTCCAACCTTACTGGTTTTGTCCCGCCAGTACTATCAAACCTTCCGACTGAATTCTTCAAGAATCTAAATTCTACTGCCATATTCTATCGACACACTTAAAAAGGTCAAGTCAATTTTCGTGGCCCTTTAATCGCGTTACTGACCTGACAATGCCTACTATTCAGAATTGGGTTTTTAATTTTCCCTTCAAACTCTGAGTGTGCCGAACAATTTCATAATAACATAATTTATATTGAAAAACTATTAAGTCGGTATTTCAACGCGCTTTTAGGAAATATATTTCTTGGGTCCAAATCATTGTTACAGGGTGCAAGGAAAGGGGCGTATCTCATAACACCTTTCTCTATACCGAGAGCTTAGTACTACCTGAGGATAAGTTTAAAGTTGGCAGTTTTACGCAATTTGGTGCTCAGTAATATACCGTTGAGGAACGATATACGAGCTATAGGCAAAGAGCAAAAATATGCTCTTTTCGTTTTTGCCGTACTTATAGTTCGACTATCGTATCTTAAAGCTATACGTGCATTATTGGAGCACTTTTCCATGCTCTATCAACATATTCTATTAGATTTTCAGAAAACGTTTCATTTATTTCAGACCATCAAATTATTGTTTTCTAATCGACCCCATTTTGATCCTACACTTTTTTGAAAGAGGCATATTTTTCAGATTTCATTAATAAACTACTTGCCCATATTATATTGAATATTGTGTCCATTGCAGTTATAAAACAGGAAATTTTAGTGCAAATCAAGTGGTCCTTGCAAGGAAAGAAAAAGGAAACAATCAACAGAACGTTGTCATGTAAGCAAATATGTTAAAAATATTCTTGGTGCTATAGCCGAGACGCATTTTTTTTCAAAGAATAAATAGGTTCCTGTGTCACATAATTTTTCGCCGATGTATAATAGTTGGAAAAATGAGCGTGCTGCGCGCGCCCATTATCAGGTCAATCGAAAATATAGGTATCCCCCGCAGCATACAAACCACCCCTACATGCTACCCGGAATCCACCCCTGAAACCGTCTCAAAAGTACCCCGAAAAACCACTCCTTAAAAACACCCCTTAAAGCAACTTTCAAAACCATCCCTAAAACCATCTCTAAAAGCACCCCCAAAACCTATCCCAAAAACAACCCCTCAAAACCACACCCACCCCTATAACCATTCGTACAAAGCACCCCTACAAACCACCCCTGTCGCGTATTTTTTTAAATCTAATAATTTATTATCACAAAAATCTCTTCATAGGTACGGCAGTCATTTTAATGGTTACTCCGTGGAAGACCTAAATGTTTTAGGAGCAAACTGGTCATTTATGAATTGGCGAGCAAAAGAACAAGTCAACGTGTCATTCATGAGCCCGTCGGAATTATTAGAATATTATGGTAATAGTAAGTTGGTAGGCTACTTGGAATGTCTCATATCTGTTAACATAGACAACAAATCCTTAGAAATAAATATTTCAAATTTTGTGAAATTCTGGCATACCCGTAAATAAATAACTGTATATTATCGACATTTCGCCCCTGTTCGGGGGCTTTGTGAAGATTGGGTTTGTAAAACGTATAAAAATATGTAATTGTCAACAAAATATTTGACGAGAACAAAATTCTTTCCAAACAATAAGAACTATTTATACGGTAACTATTATATAAGTATAACAATTTTAGCACTTATGTTTTTGGAGACATTTGAATTTATGAAAAAGAAAAAGGCATATGTATTTAATTTAACAATAATACTAATAAGTAAGTAGCAGAGAGTATGATTTATTTATTGTATTACATTACAGTGCACTTGACTTAAATTTTGCATATCAATTCTATTATTAATAGAGTTTTGTTCTTTTTTTATAGAGATAATTTCTAGAAACAGTCGAGATTTTGAATTTTTTCTTGTTCTAAAATCGTTAAATTCAAAATTATGGTTGCTGTTGATATTTCCGCATCCTAACCCGTATGCATTTGAGATTTTTTTACGTACGTTATAGCGTGTTAAATAATTTGCGCGGATTGCAATCTCTCACACTAGTGTATGCGCGCTGCTAGCCAGAGAAGAGGGGAATGAGCGCTCCGCGGTCTGCACTCGCACTGCTAGCCGCTTGCCTTTGAACCTTTGCGCTGGCGCTCGAATCTCAACGAGTCACGTGGTGTGGCAAATGCAACATCCACGCTTTTCGTGAAATTCTTCCCATATATAGGATAATAATAACATTTTCAATGTTAATAAAGTTGATGATGTTCTGACCTAAACGAAACGTTTACCAGTAAATCCATGAGAATGTGCCGATAGATCACGAAAAAGTGCTCCAATAATGTATTCCGATATGAGGTAAAATGAAACGAGTATTTTTCGTTTTTCGGCCATAATTCGTATACCGTTTGAGATAGATCAGATTTCTCAACGGCGTATTAACCAACACCAAATTCTGTAATAGTGCCTCCATCATTTCGAATTGTAGGAGATATCCTAATGGTGTCCCGCAAATTTGAATCACCCTGCAGAGTCGTTTATAAATAAAAATATTTTTGTACATAGAAAAACGTAAAATACGTACAATTCAGCTAAGAAGTGAGGTTATGTTTATAATCATATCGCCGAGTGTCTTGACGTTTTTTGTGCTGTTTTCAGTTCCCTATCCAAAAAAAGGCAAAAGTAGGGGGGAAGGTCCCGGCTCCAAAAGTGTGAAGAATTTTTAATACATCTTTAAAATGAAGGCGGATGTAATTCTGGCTAAACAGTGAAGCAGCCTTATTATAAACAAGTTCTGTTAAGCTTGAGAGTGTTGACGCGAAATTGCCATTAAAAAGTCTCAATTGTTGAAAACAAACAAACGCCCGAGCGTTGTCGAAATAATAAAAGTAAGAAAGCGGCAGTCAGGCGCAGATAATGATACAGGTAGGCAATAATGGTGTACAATTAGCCAGATATCAGTTTGCAGAGCCACGCCTCGAGAAAGCTTTGTATCGGTTCTCACTCCCGCGGCGACAAAACAAATGTCGGAAGTGGGATAAAGACTATTTATCAATAACTAAATTCTAGAGGCGGCGGCCGACCGTGAAGCGATTGCATTGTCGTGTAATTTAAATCACCCCGATAGTGTCTGGATCACAGCATTCGTCTGCCTAGGTAGTTGTATCTTGAGATGGCGGCTGAGATTGCGACCGCTACGGCCTCATACCACTCGCCATAAACCGTGAATTTCAATCTATAATATCCCGAACTGGAACAGTGGACTCCACTTTATTGAAGCTACTACCTCCTTAACTCCTGGAATAACATCTCTTCTGCTTGATAGTCATCGCGCTGTTATAGCAGCGCTTCCTTCAGCGGCTGCGGGGATATTATAAAACAATAAGACGATCTCATCTATACGCACTTCTTGAAGCGGTTGCAGTTATTAATGGTTATCTGGCATGATTCAGCTTTTTACGTTCTTGTAATATTGAGAAACACTGCTCTACGATTTTCGATTTTATGAGAAACTCGTTCGTATTGAGAGCCGTCACGTCGGTTACTTGCCTTCAAAGGTATTACAGGTGCTTGGGACAATGAGGTGTCATTAAAAAACCCGTAATACATTTCAGCTGTTAATTTGACAGTTAAGTAAATAGCCGAATAAATCTGCACTGATAAAGAACACAAAGCAGACTCCTTTGAAGTTTTCTCGGAAAGCGCGACTCTGTCTACAAGAATAAGAGTGGCCTACGGTACTGCATAATTCAGTTTCTCTCTCTTTAACTAGTATTTATCTTTCCATATTAGTGCTACAAAGGCAAATATCCCCATATGGTAATATAGTTTGCTCGACAGATCTATACACATTTACATAATCGGAAGCTATTTGATACGCTGGATTTAATTTTCATTAACATTAAACTGTTGTCTGGTCAACGCCACCTATGGAAGGCGGCTGATTTAAGGCTGGCCAGTGCCTGCCGCCGTTACATGATCTCGCTAAGCAGGTGACTTCCGGTCGCAGATTCTTGGAGTTACCAACGAGGAATGCTGAATTGTTCAGCAATATATTGCAACATCACGTATATAGGCTCACAGAACAAATCAAAAACCATCTCCACACCGCTAATTCAAATGGCAACAATTCCATCCACTACGTTTATGTTTATGCTTTCCAAAAAGGTGGGATTTCCTAGCGACGTCCAGCAGTAACGGCTGGCCACGACGATCGTAGCTCCAATATTTGATAAGGACAAACCTACATTATTTCAATTGCTATCTGCCACTTCCCAATTTATGGGACGTCTTTACCACACACTCTGTGTAGTAAAGTTTTGATTACCGTATATAAACATGAGAACTCAGCCTAGCTGAGTAACGCACGAAGCACATCAGCATACGTAACAATAATTTATGAATGCCTGTGAATGCAGTTGATGGAACGGCCTTGCCATTTATACTTTCGTAATTTCCTTCATTAGGAGGCGGGGAACAACGCATTAATAAAAATAAGAGTAATGAACTGGACGCTGAAATGCTGAATGTTGGTAATTGGTAACCTCCAGTGCACCCAGTGAAAAACAATTTCAAGTTTATGGATAGGGCGTGTGCGTATAATATTTGAGTATATCATCCAGATAAGAGGGGCATAAATTTGTTTGTTAATATTGTTGTTTTTCTCTAATGAGTATCACTCTTGTTACCTCGTGATTTATTACAAACCGACATGAATGTCGCTGAACTGAAGAATTGCAGGTTGCTTTATTAAAAATATTGCGAAAAATTATAGGAAAACTTTTGTTAATATTATTTTTTCAACTTATTAGTTGGTAATAAATACTCCTAATCAGCGCTACAGAGTTTGTACTTTTAAAATTGTAATTCAGTGATTAAAGCTATTATGTTTGTTCGAACAGAAAGATCTTTCTGTTCATTAAACTGTTTTTTCTTTTCAGGTAAGCTCTTTTGAAGTATCTGCTTCTGGACGTTACGTAAGTCATTCTTTATTATCATGCAACTTGCAAAGGCGCCTTTCTGAAGAATTAGATATATTTAGGGTCACCCATCCAGTAGTTGACCACACGCAAATAATAAATTGACCAAACTATCTTTGGGTGGAGGGAATAAGACTGCTAGGAGTTGTATCCAAATAAATCGGATATTATGAAACAGAAGATCTTATTCTGGGCCCACAAAACTTTTGATTTAGACAATAATTCATTTTAGTACGGTTTTAAGAGTGAGGTGTAGAAGGTTGCTTCTTGCTTAACCATCTATGAAATTTTACTTTTTATACTAAAGGAGGTGAGTGTGGCATTTTATCTAAATCTACCGGGGGGTTGACAACTCTGGAATTACATTGTACATATATACCTGGAATTAGTTTGGAATTATGAGAATTACCGGAATTACTGGAATTACTATGAAATTATCGGAATTATTGTGGAATTACTCGAATTACCATGGAATTACTGGAATTATCGGAATTACTATGGAATTACTGGAATTATCGGAATTACTGTGGAATTACTGGAATTACCATGGAATTCTTGGAATTACATTGGAATTATTGAAATTACTGGAATTATATGGAATTACTGGAATTACATGGAATTACTGGAATTAAATGGAATTACCATGGAATTCTTGGAATTACATATAATTCCAGTAATTTCAATAATTATTGAAATTACTGGAATTATATGGAATTACTGGAATTACTGTGGAATTACTGGAATTATATGGAATTAACTGAATTATATGGAAGTACTTTGGAATTACTGAAATTATATGGGAGTACTTTGGAATTACTGGAATTACATGGAATTACTGGAATTATATGGAATTGCTGGAATTAAATGGAATTACCATGGAATTCTTGGAATTACATTAGAATTATTGAAATTACTGGAATTACATGGAATTACTGGAATTATATGGAATTACTGGAATTAAATGGAATTACTGGAATTATATGGAAGTTCTTTGGAATTACTGGAATTACATAGAATTACTGGAATTATATTGAATTACTGGAATTATATGGAATTACTGGAATTATATGGAATTTCTGGAATTGTATGGAATTACTGGAATTATAATGGAATTGGAATTCCATTGTCACCCCTCGAAATCTATCCGTTTCTTAGTCATCTTTCAACTTAACTGAAAATAGATATCAGCATTGCCGCATATTTTTTTTGTAACTGAAAAAAATATAAAAAGTCAGTGGTTATCCATTGGAGTGAATTCTTTGCGCTTATGCCTATAATTATTGATCAGCTGGTCAGCTACTAGATTTTGATTTGCAGTCAAGATTTTGTAGGTACAGGCTACGCACTTTAATGCTACAGGATCACTTTAATAGTCTACATTTTGCTATACGACATAAGGATCCAGTAGTCTGAGTGAAGTGAACAACTAGCCGACTTGTTACGGGGAACATGACTGATTTTCGTTGTTATTTTCATTTTGGAAAGAATTAACTCAGAACGTACCATATTCGTTTATTTACAGGATGACTAAAGCCAAGAAAATGGTTTTCTCAAATGTAAGTACTAAAGGGGATTTGCAAAATACTCTAAAAGTTATCAGAGAAAGTAAATGGCACCATTCGCGAAACGTCGAGAAGATACGGCATTCCTCATTCCACTACAATGAATAAATTGAAAGGAAGATCCTCTGAAAATATATAAGAATTGGGTCACCCAACAATTTTAAATCAAAATGAAGAAGAACTAGTATGTATGTGCATTTTGTCCAACGTGAAAAAAGGAAAAAGGGCTTTGTTTGAAACGGTGTCTGATATAATAAAGAATGGTGGAAGGCGACGGTATGCCACATGATAAATGGTCCAATTTATTACTTCTCAAATGCACGCAGAAACCATAAACGGAACTAGGGCATCAGTAACTGAAGGTGAGATCAGAAAATGGTACAACGATCTACACAGTCATTAGGAATAAATAAATGCTTTAGATGTACTACAGAATCCAAAGCGAGTTTCATGAGGCAAAAGAGAGGGAGAAAGAAGAAAAGTCAGAAGAAGAAGAAGAAGAAGAGAAAAAACCATTGAAAGAAAGAGAAAAAAGGGAGAAAAAGTACATTAGAAAAGTAAAGTAAAGAAGAATTGGCTGAAAGCGGTTCTAGTATAGATGAATTTTGCCAGGGAATTCAGTTTTCTGAAGGTGACTTTGTTTTGATCCAGCTTTCTGAGAAGAAGACGACATTAATATGTCTACATTATACAGACTGCTTAATTTACTAGAGCTGAGGTTATATGTAGCACCAGAAGAACTGGTGGTTCTAACATACATAGTATGTTGTTCTAATGTAGACATTTATCTGGTTCGAGATTAAAATTACACCCTCATGTAAAGATGGATCAAACATTTTGAGGACCATCAGAGAATCAAGAAATTCGACAGTTTGAATTTCCTAAATTGATTGGACATCTGCTGCTATAACTGAACCGTCATTAATTAATGAATCGTCAGATAACACTTTGCAAATAGTTATAGAAGTTGAGCAGGAACGAAAAGAAGTAGATGATGAAGATACCGCGAGAGAAGCGAAAGGTATGGAAGACAGTGAAGAATAGGAGAGGTTGGATAGTAGGACACCTTCTGAGACACGAAGCAATAGTTCGCGACAATTAGGAATAAAAAGAGGTAGGGGTAGCCCCAGATCAGGCTACTGCTCTCAAATAGTTCAAATAGTTCAACCAGTCTTAGAACTGAGAACTTTATTTTGATGATTGTTTACTTCTCACAAATCTGTCACTGTAACTAATTCTTTCAAGCTTAAGAAATGCAATTTTGGAAACTCTTCTACATCTGTCGAAATCTGAAAAATTATTGGTAACTCAATAAATATGCAATTTAATCAAATTCAATAAATTTCTAGGTACGGCAAAATCACTGGTATCCGGCCATATTTGACATGAAAAAGAGTAATCTTATTAAAGGATATACGTTAATATAACACCATAGATTAATTATTTAAATTAATAGTATATTAAATAATACCCGTGTGATGGAGGTGTAATTACACATATTATGTAAATGGACTTGTGGCTGTTTTTAGAATTCAGCCACTTCATCAGGATAAGATCGCATTAATACTCACTCATAAAAATATTATGCACTTCTCTGGGTTTTTTGAACCTAATTTCCATTACTTGTCGTGTTGCAGCCAGCAACATTTACAATTATCTTTAATTAGACGCATCGCGATTGTACGTCCCTGGCGTTTTAAATTAAGCATTGTTTAACCAGAGCTTTACACTTATGGGAATGTCTGGGCTACTGTTTAGATTCAAGTGAAAAAATGCGGTGAAGATGCTCCTGAGATTTAATTGTCAGAATATTTCCGGGGCACAGGTCCCTGAACTTATAGTTATGATGCTTTATGCTGTCATTTTTCCATTGTTTTAAATTCGCAAGATCACATTATACAAGGTGCTCTGCTGATGGGTAAGACAGGGAGAACAGCGGGTAGTAATATAATTATTTTATTATATCTTAACATATCCAATTAGTTTATTGTTCGTACTTCACTATTATTTCTTATTTCGCCGTTTGAACCAAAGCAGCAAAGTTTTATAATGCGGTGGTTCTGAGACAATTTAATTTTATTGGTATTTTATTAAAGCTTCCAAAATGCAAATTGATTATATTAAAGCTGCACCAAACACGATTCTGTTGTCGGCAGGTTAATTGTTTTATAAATTTATCATCGAAACATTTATGTAGTAAAACTATAAAATATCTTATAAAACAGTAACAAAATTATTGTAGAAACACTATTACCAACTAATAAAACATTTGATCCTATAAGGATAAACTATTTTGTAGTAGTTTTGTAGGACCTTTCGACAATATTGTTAATTTCATTATAAAAACATTTTAAAATTATTTGCTTCCTGTAACAGTTATATTAACCTACCTTTAAAGACAAATAACAACTGTTATATCAGTTACCACTTTATAACTATTTTATAGTAGTGCAATTGTACTACAATATGAAAACAACAACAGATTTATTATAAAACTTAATTGTTTTCTTGAATGTAAATATGATGTCGCTAACTACATTATAAAGCATATTGAGAGAACTAATTTTATGCCTACTCGATCTTCTGAAGTTCATTTTGGGTTAGGCTCCTAACGTGAAAGGGTTTGTCTTTTGTTTTTTGATCTTAACGAAAAATTAAAAATTTCAGATATCGGGCAATGGAAAAATTAATAAATAACCCAAATGAACAATAATCTCTATAAAGCGGCAAGTCGCGTTTACCACCATTTAACAAAAAAATTATCATAAATAAGATAAAATGTAGCAAGGGGAATTTATTTTATAAGAGACGCCAAAAAGTTTTCTATTAACCAAAAAGTTGCTTACTATAGTAAAATAAGCTACTGTGGGTTAGACCTTATTTCAATATTTTACTCATAAAGTTTTTATTGTTTTTTTAAAATCATTTTACATTTTTGTATTGTTCGGAAAAATATATTTTTTAAAATGCATGAATTTGTTTTTAGACCTGGTGTGAAGTCGATATTCGGCGAAATCTTCACGAACAGCGTTATTGCTCTAATGGATTCTTTATTTTGGGAAATATTTTTTATTTCCGGGAATTTTTGTTTTTGCATTGAGGCAAAAGAAACACCGATATTTTTTAATGAAGAATTTGACAAAATCGAGTACACCTAATTTTGTACTTACTGTGTAAATCGTTCTTTCTGATGTCCCAGTGTGAGAAAATCCCTAAGAAAAATTTACTAGTTCATAAGCAGTTCGACCCTGTTGCAATACCGAAAACCGGTAGTTTTAAAGAATTTTTATAGAAGTTGTGTATTACCTTAATTATTATTTTAAAACGCTTGCTATTGATACAAAATTATTTTATATGAAGACGTCATTTAAAATGGTAGCATTCGGGAACATGAAAATAGGAAGAGTTAAAAATACTAAACATCGCATTTATGTTAATCTTTAGAGCTTGTAAATGCCCAAAAATTGTGAAATGATAATACCTAGAACAAATTCGCGCTAGTTTTTTTCCAAAAAATGTCAAAATCAGCAAAGCATATTTTCGTACAATAAAAAAATCTATATCAATAAATAGTGGGTGCGCTTCAAAATTTGTTGGAAATTATGTTATAAGTTTCACAATAAAATTTCATTCGCAGTAAAAATGTTGATCTGTAAAACACAAACATCTATAACAGACGGGTATAGGATAATTATAATATTACTAAAATTGCCACTTATTGCAAATATATACGATTGGTGACATTTCTGTTTTCCTTTTATTATAAATTAAAAACTGTGTCTTGCTACTATTAGACCAACTTTAAAAAACTTTTTTATTTTATTACTGCTATTTCATGCAATTTTATTTTATAAGGTTTACCTGAAATTACTAAGAAGCTTTTATAAAACTCTTGTTAAATTGTTTTATAAGATTTATATAGGAAATAGTATATATTGTAAAGCAGTATGGAAAGCTTTAATAAAACTATTTTATAATTCTGATATTTAGTGTTTTTAGGAGCTGTAGAAATTTTTATAAAATTGTTTTGTAATGTTTGCAAAAGGCTTTACAAAATACTAACGGAGTCAGAAGTGTTTTATAAAATGGTGCCAATTTTACACTTATAGTGGTTTTATAAACATATTGAAAACATTCCTAAGAGAAACGGTGTTTTATAAGGTTTCTGTCGAAAACGTTTTCACTACTTTAATAAAGGTGCGCCAAATTATACCTGGTGTGTAATTTGCTCTTTTATTATTTATAATTGAATTAATGGACAGTAATAAATCAATAACCGATTGCGCAATTTTTATACATATTTAAGTTTATGTTTCAGGAAGTTCATACAAGTATTAATAAGATGGAATTTCCTGTTCAAGGAACTATCAGTAGATATCAGATTAGTAACCATATACCATATGCGATCTAAAAGAATAGTTATTTTAATAAGGAATTTTGTGAATACCGCGCTTCTTCCGTTGTAGATGTTATAACTTATTGACTGTTGCACTTAAGAACTACGTAGTTGTCATGGAAATAGAAACATATTCTGTTTCTGACGACACTTCTCTTCCCAGCTAAAAACACTTTAGAGCAGCGATCACTGGAGGAACTTTATTATGTTAGGCAGTGTCAGAACACTTGTCCATGAAGTTCAGATGACAGACAAGACGTTTGCAATTGGCTAGAAACTCTGAAGTCATTATTACCTTTTGGAAAAGTGTGGCTCTTGCTCAGTACGCTGATGCCAGCATGTCCAGAGAATGTGCAAGACTGCTATTGCATCTATTTCTTAGCCTGCCAACTTCTGTTCGTCCACTAATCACATATCACACATTTCTTGTCCTTTTTCCTTTTAATTTATGTGGACGACCTCTATTCGAAATCATTTCGCCTGCAACCTGCTGTACTTTTCATTTCATCACTCTAAATTATTATTATTATTATTATTATTATTATTATTATTATTATTATTATTATTATTATTATTATTATTATTATTATTATTATTATTGTTATTATTTTTATCACAGGAACTAACCTTTTTAACGAGATCATAAATAAGATAATATTCAGTCTGCAACATTTTCAATTAAGGGATATCAAGAATATAAAAATGCAACAGAAGAACGAGGAAATGCAGTGCTTCAAACAGGCTCTCGCAGCTGTTTAAACTAATTTACATTTTTTGGGCAGTTTTATGTCATTGTCGTTTTTAAGCTTAGGAATGTTAACTTTGCATTCCTCAAACATATATCTCGTTCGCTTTTTCTCATTAGTGAAAGGTATGGCAAGAAATTTTATGTACCTGCATTCTGTCAAGCATTATTGTTTGAAAATTTATGTTGTGTGGAAGGCAATCGATAATAGTAAAACACTTCAAATTAATTTTATGTTTAAGGAAGTCTGTGTTTTAGTAATAGAATTTCCTGTTTAATGGATTGCAGACTGATTTACGTGACAATGTGCAACTAGAACGTTTAAAATAATTTAGTTGAGAAATTTGCCGGAAGCAAATTTTTCAGTATTAAATCCTGAAAGGTGATCTCACAGTCAGAAGAGAACGAGTTGTAACACTGGCTGAAACCGGTGCGTCTCTACTCAAGTAAACAAAGGAAGAGGTCCTGAAGGACCTGAAAACTGGAAAATTTATAAGAATTTCCCCTTAAGGCAAAAAATCAACGAAACTGAACTCCCAGTACCAGCGCTAGCTTCATCTATTTCTGCTTTCTGATACATTAATCTGTGAAAACTTTATTAGGATGGTTGGTGAACCTACGCAATTCAGCATGAAAAACTGAAGAGATCTCCGGCAGATTGGGAAGAATGGAAGAATGGAAGGTACATAGGAATCAAGTTGTTACGCGTAGTAAGGAAGAATACCAGGACAAAGACTTTGGAAAGGTCATCGAACAACAGTTCGAAGAGTCTCAGGCCCGGTTTTTCAAAGAATCCAACACCGGATTAAGTCTGACACCGGATTTGTTGCTATATGCTACAACCAATCAGAAAGCCGGTATCATAGCAACGAAGCCGGTGTCAGACTTAATCCGGTGTTGGATTCTTTGCAAAACCGGGCCTCAGTGTAGTTTCGGGAAGGATCAAGTATTTGTAGAGGGATTGTGCAAGAAATTAATAAGACAACCTCAACGTTTGGAACGAGTTACTGTAGAAGTGGAACATGAAAATCAATATCGATAAAACATAAAATATTCAAGTTGGTAAACAAGAAAACTAGTTAACATAAATACCAGAGTGGAGAATGTTTCAAGAATCAAGACCATATTACTCGATGAGCCACACGTTTATTGGGAAAAAGTAAATTGGCAAGAAGACCCAAAATGCTGGATACTAAACGAAAGACAGAAATCTCGAATACATCCACAAAAAATGAAATACCTATAGGCAGTCGATTATAGTTATTTTTGAACTCACCACTCTCAAAATGACATTTCGCGAACCCGACAGACAAACTCAAACATAGTGTTCGCGCAGTAGTGCGCGAAATCTAGCAAAAAGCACTGGCCCTTTCGGGCTTTCTAGAAATAATTTGACTTGATAGTAATAAAGTTTGGTGAACAAAACGCCATTTCTCCACTTTGGATGTTGAAAATAGTGAAAGAATAAAGATAAATCGCTATTAATTCGATTGGCACTTTGACAACTCGATTCAAGAAATTAAACTAGGTAATTGTGGTTTTCTACAATTGTCAGTGCACCCACTTGATTTTTTAAAATGTTAAATTGGAAACGTAATAGGTAATAATATTAAAAAATTCTAATGTTTGTTTCAAAAAATATTGTACGAACCTCGATGCGCGAAGACGTCTTCGGCGCATTCGCGCAAATGAAGCACTCGCTCCTTCGTCGATCGTGCTTCAAACATTGCGCTCACGCGCGAAAAATGTCTTCTCGCACTATGTTTGAGTTTCTCTGTCGGGTTCGCGAATAGTTATTTACGAAACGAGTGCGAGAAGACATTTTTCGCGCGTGAGCGCATTTTTTGAAGCACGAGCGACGAAGGAGCGAGTGCTTCATTTGCGCGAATGCGCCGAAGACGTCTTTGCGTATCGAGGTTCGTACAATATTTTTTGAAACGAACATTAGAATTTTTTAATATTATTACCTAATACGTTTCCAATTTAACATTTTAAAAAATCAAGTGGGTGCACTGACATATTTCCATTTGACAATTGTAGAAAACCACAATTAATTTAATTTCTTGAATCGAGTTGTCAAAGTGTCAATCGAATTAATAGCGATTTATCTTTATTCTTTCACTATTTTCTACATCCAAAGTGGAGAAATGGCGTTTTGTTCACCAAACTTTATTACTATCAAGTCAAATTATTTCTAGACAGCCCGAAAGGGCCAGTGCTTTTTGCTAGATTTCGCGCACTAGTGCGCGAACACTATGTTTGAGTTTCTCTGTCCGGTTCGCGAAATGTCATTTTGAGAGCGGTGAGTTCAAAAATGTCATTTTGAGAGCGGCGAGTTCAAAAATAATATTATTGTATTACATATTCATTTTCATCATAAACCTCTGGTTTATAAGAACTTTTGTTAGCCCTGTTCTGTCGACAGTATTATTTGTATTGGTCTTATTTTCATAACTCCCTCCTTTTATCAATCAATTTGGTAGCCACTCACTGCCATAGTTACTTCATTTTCATTTTCATTCTTTAGTTTTAGGATTTTCTCTGTCACTTGTCATATTCCGACCGTCTTTTTTAACCGTTTTTAAACGGTTTTATTTAGCTTGCCTTGTTTGTTTGTGCGGGTCAAATCTAGTAATTTAAATTTTACTCCCTTCCTGCTGACCGATTGATCTGAAATTTGGTACACACCTTTAGTTGTGATGACAATACAATTTTGTATATTCAATGTCATTGTAAATCCAAGGTGGCCGCCGCCACAAAATGGCGGATTACACATTTTCTGCCAACCCCCTCAATATGGGTATCAAATGAAAGGGCTTAACTAGTAGAATACAGTACACCATGGAAAATTCAAAATCCAAGATGGCCGCCACCCCAAAATGGCGGATTACTTTTTTCCAATCCCCTCAATATGGGTATCAAATGAAAGGGCTTGACAAGTAGAACACAGTACACTTTAGAAAAGTAATAGCAAAACAAAAAACAAACAAAAAAACTAAAAACTTAAAAAAAAACAGACAAAAAAATAAAAACTTGAAAATAAAATAAGTAAAAAACATTTTTAAGCTAAACGGTTTTATTGTAAAGAAACATAATAATGATGCAGATAATGTACTAAAAGCTAAAAAATAATTAGGTAGGTACCAGGTGCCAGTCATCACACCACTCTCCTCATCAATCTAGAGCATTGATCAGACTAAAATAAAATCGTGGGGCGTAGCGTAACCTGAGTAAATATGTAAATGATCGTTCTGCGATGTTGTCTATTGAGAAGATGCATCCAAAATGTTTTTTTACTTATTTTATTTCGGAAAAGTTAGGTTAGATTATTTTTAAAATTTGACAAACGCGCGTCAGTCAGTTTGATTGTTTGACATATTTTGTTTAATACATTGTTGTAATAGACTAGTTTACAATGGAATATTTGTAAAGTTATATTAGTATTATCCGAAAGCTTGAATAAGTGACAATATTTTTAAAGTTTGTCGGAATAGTATTGCTGCTGTTTGTGAATTATTTTCCGAAGAATCGGTAGTACTCTATTACTATTCAATTGCATACATAATTTTGCTCGGAAGCATCTCGGGATCTTTTAACAGTGACATAAGTAAAGCTGGCAAGAGGCGACAGAACAAAACAATGAATAATTGAAATATTATGCCATTCTATGGGATATCGCATAAACGTCAAAGAGCGGACTTATTTAAATCGCTGTAACATCTGCACTTATGTACGCTAACACGGAATAACGATGTGTTAAAGTAGATAAATGCGCCGGATTTATGAATAGCCATATATGTATTATAGTAGTACAGTTTCACGATCGCTGCACATGCATGAGCAAGTTTACTATTAGGTGCAAGTAATGGCATCCAAGTGAATATCCTACGTCGTTACGCTGGTCCGCTTTTGCTGACCCAAAGTTTACCCATATCACTTAGCGTCTGACCTAGCCGGTCCACTTTACAATAAACCAGACAAACAATGTTACCAACTAATGGCTGTATAAATTACATCATTAACAAGGTCTTGTAGTCTGTCGCGCGGAAATATTACCCAGATAATTCAAAATTTAGAGCGGATCTGCAGCCAGTTCCCGCACTGTTAACTAGCGAAGCTCGGACTGTAAATTCTTGCCCTAGTCGGAGAGCAAGGTGCTCTAATTCGACACCTTCTATACAACTCGAACACACACAAGAAAATGAAGCTGGTTTTTATGTAACATGACCTGCAGGATTCGAATTTTGAGTTCGCGAAAAGATCGGGAATCAATTCTCGACCATTTTTAATTCTTTTCTTGTTGTATTTCAGCAACGAAAAGAGTTAGAGACTTGTTTTTTGTGTGGAATATACACTGAAGTGTGCTGATCATCACAGTATACTCACGTTGTCTCTACATTTTTCCAATTTTAAGACAAAACATTTTTTCTTGCTAGACCACAAATTTATGTAATGTATTTTTCATGTACCGGGTAAGTAATCTTATTTTTCGGAATTTACATATACATATGCGAGACCAAATAAGGACAAAGGCTCGAAATTATTTTTGGTGAAGAAACCAAACATTAATATTGTTGCTGAAAAAAGTTACAGCGAAACAAACGCAAATAATTTGTGCGCGCTAGCCGCGCTGAGCTGTGTAAAAGTGGTTTAGGTGCAGGCGTACAAATGCTGCATTAATATCGAGAACATTTGTATTTTTTATTCAGACAAATTGCATTTCCCCTCACATAACCATGATATTATAGATTGCACATTAGATTTCATGCATGCACATCGAAAAGAACAAGTTAAATTTTTACATTTACAGAACTGTGTTATTGTAACACAATCGAGTTTAGAGCTATTTGTGAATGTTATTGACATAATAACGTCATTTTCCATGTACCATCCATATTCTAGGTTGTTTGTGATATTTGGGCTTATTTGCCAAGCCGTTTTATATACAGCACACTTCTTCGACACAAAGCCGCACATCTCCAATTGGCACAGGAACATAGAGGGCTGGCTTTTACCCCAGTGGCGCAATATCATTTTTTCTGGTGAGAAAAAAATTGGGTTAGTGAGTGATTATCGACGTGACAGGGTCTGGAGGGGACCGGGACGATAAGAAAGACTTGCTTTTGCCAGAGGAGTTGTTCCTTATCAAGGCGGAACAGTTTCGCGCACAAATTATGCGTTTAACTCGCTGTAGCTATTTTCAGCAACAATATTAATGTTTCCTTTCTTCACCAAAAATAATTTCGAGCCTTTGTCCGTATTTAATCTCACATATGTATATGTTAATTCCACAAAATAAGATTACTTACCCGCTACAAGAAAAATACATTACACAAATTTGTGGTCTAGCAAGAAAACATATTTTTTCATAAAATTGGAAAATTGTAGAGGCAACGTGAGTACACTGTGATGATCAGCACACTTTAGTATATACCTATTCCACGAAAAAAACTGATCTCTAACTCTTTTCGTTGCTGGAATACAACAACAAAAGTATGAAAAAGGGTCGAAAATTGATTTAGGAAAATTTTACAAAAAAATCGGTTTTTCGGTATTTTCTCAAAGAATCAGCTTAATTTTTTTGTGTATTCGAGTTGTATAGAGGATGTTTAAAACACATCCTACCTGTGCGATGGTTGCGCCAAAATTTGCTTCAATATGCATCTCGGATCTCAAGACTTAAAATCATTGGAAAATGAAAATTTCTGAGGTTGGCATATACATTGAGTAAAGCCTAGCGTTATAAATCAAACGATTTCATAAGGTACGTCGATAAAACTTGGAACCAATATTGCTTTCTGCGACACCTAACCTGGCAATCGTACCTCTTTAAGCCATATAATTTGGCTGCTTTAACTGCCTTTCTTGATGCAATTTTCTTGCTTCTCATTTTAATCTGAATGTATTTTAGTATAATCTTCATCCTAAGACACTCTTGATTGAACCATATATTCTGGCTTGTTTTTCTTTCTTTTAGTGTTATTTGGATAAAAATAAATCGGAAATCAAAAAGAACGTTCTCGAAGTGGCCATCAAAACGTACTAATTATTACCACATGAAACCTCTGCGAAGCTTTCTCAGTTCAACGCGCACAGCCCACGTCGAGAAATGAATGAAAAGGATTGACCGCGGCGTCCTTTGTAAGGACGAATATTAATTCGCAAACGGTTCCCACAGAGCGTTGATGATCGTGAAAAGCGTTCCAAATCCACGGTGAACATGACTAAATAAAGTTTCCCTTTCAGACACATGATCGTGTTATAAATTTACCTGGATATAAACTACTCTCCGTAAAAGTTGCGTTTAAACCACAGCAGATAATAAATTTCGCAGTCTATACAGTTGGCTGGATATTCGCTGTTACGTACGTCTAATATACGCCGCACATGTCTAAAAATATATCCGTTCGCCAGTTATTCTAAAGAAAGTACAAGTGATCCTGCTACCACGGAAGATATATGTGCCATTCTCACTGTGGTGTTTCGAAAAAAAAACTTAAATTATGGGATTTCATTTACATCATCCTGCAAGGTGGCGGGGTTGGCCGTTTGTTGATCTCAGCGCAGTCCAAGGAAAAGTTAATTAGTAATATGTACTGCAAGGAACTTTCCCTCGTGCGTCCTGGGACACACTGTGTACCTATTTAATTCGGGCCGTCAGTTTTCTATTAATTTAACTATGTACATTCAAGGGGTGAAATGGCATTATACAAAATATTTAAAAATATTTGCGATAAAATCTAGTCGGTAATTATTCACGTGAGCGAATAGCAAACGAGCACTAGGTCTTGAACCGGGTTTCTCAAGCAATTCTCCCAGTGACGGTATCCTGACAATAGGTTACTGGCAATAGGTGATACGTACGAATTGTAAATTAGAAGTAAGCAACAAGGGGTAAAGGCAAAAAATCTGACGAAATAAATGTCCACTAGAAACGAATCCGAAATACATCCAACGTCCAACACTTTGACATGGCACGTCGGCTTCCTTTAGACCACATATTATAATGTGCCTCGCAAATAATTTGTGCACATTAGGGGTGCGAACCAATTTATGTTTTTGTTAGTGTTAATTACCGTATAACTAGTTTCAGTCTGGAAAACGAGAACAATAACACAATCGCACATTTGGCATTACATTGATCTTTACAAATGTGTGTATGATTGTTATCATTTGCTGAATATGAAATCATGCGAGCGCGATACCATGAATTTGCGCAATTAACTGCTCGACTGTATTTTGCCCTAGCCATTATTATTTATTAATCTGCATTAAATATGATGAATTTATAAATTAACTGCAGTAATCATATTATATTTTTAGACAGGTATGCATATTGAGAAGAAATTTTTGATAATCGAAAATAGCATCTGTTAAAATGTATGCACTTTGACTTCCAAGTTTCATATTATCTACAGTAACATGCAACATAATATAGTCATTATGCGAACATAATTCAAGGAACTTTGATCCTATACGTGTTTAATAATAATTGAGAAACTTAATGCAAACGCCGATAAATAATATTTTACAAAAATCTTTGTATGGAATTAATTATTGCCACTTCACCTCAAACGACATTGCAAATTTATTTAATGCTGCCATATAATTTTGATACTCTGAGTTGTTGACTCAAATGAGATAAGAGCAACAGGTGGGAAGCATAAAAGGGCAAATAGTAAATAATAAATCTCCTGGAAACCGAGAAATTTAATGATATACCTAGGAGTACACAGTTAACTAAACGATAACCAAGTTATTTCTCTGACTACTTTTTGTAACTCTAACCAACTGATTAATAAAGTCAATAATTCTGAAAAGGAACGGAATCGAAACAGACGACAACGGGGATGAAAGCAAAAGATTGAGGAAAGAATTATAAATTTTGACTGAAAATATATACGCGTTCGTTACGGATGTCGTCGTTTTTCGCATCCAAGTTTCCAGCGACGTCGGTTCAAAGATTCTTCCTCCATGAGCCATGACTGTTTAGGTATACCTTATTCCTTCGTTCTGTATGACTCCGTAGCTTTTCCAGCGGTACGATTTTGTTAAATCAACGAAGACAATATGGGCTTAGAGATTGTAAGCTAGTATTTTTTCAAAACCCCGCCTGAGAGAGAAAAAATAACCACACAGGAGCTTACCAGCTCTAATCCTTTCTGCTCTTGAATATCTTCTAGACTTCCTCAGAATTTTCTATTCATTCTTGCATATTGCTGTTCATTAGAAATTTCGGGCATGCTATACAACTATTTTATTTAGAAAAATAAACATGCGATTTAATTAGAATATGAAAAGTGGTGGTTTTTGTGGGACTTCTATTTTTACATCTAACCAAAGTATCACTGGCAGAGTTTCGTTCAAGTTTCTATTTATGATTTTCCAAATTCATATTCGTCTGTATCTGTTAAAATCTTAAAAAAGTGTCAGTGACTCCAGAAAAACACTGCGTTTTGGTGTACGATAATGTGCACGCAACACTAAAGATTTCTGGACGCGAAATGTCATCATTGGATATACAGGTTGGCCCGAAATTAGCGTGCAATATTTTACCAGCGTGTTCTGTGGTCAAAATTAAGAAAAGAGATTCCTATAAGCGTATACCGAAATATGCTTCCCAAGGGAGCTATAGCTTTCTAAAAGAGAAGGCCTGAAGACGTTTTCTTCTAAGTATCTTCGAAACAAGTCCAGTTAAAATTATGAAATTTGATGGAATGTGTAAGTATCAAATGCTGAATCTTTTGGTGTAAACATAATTTTTAAAATTTAACAGGGGCGTCTCAAAGCTGGGGGTGGCGGAGGTAAGATTTACCCCAACTTTTTTCAGAGCATGTCATTTTCAATTTTTCCACAAAAATTTGCAACTTCAGAGTTTCTTGCAAAAAATGTGCTCCTGTTTCGTTTTGATAGGAGGCACCGTTATCGAGCACAATCGATTCGAAAATTTCGCTGCATGCCCAGAAATTCCTACAAGAAGTGGAGAACTTCATTCGTATGCTTAAACGAGACATGAGCATATTTTTTTGCAAGAAACTCTGAAGTTGCAAATTTTTATGGAAAAATTGAAAACGACATGCTCTAAAAAAAGTTGGGGTAAATCTTACCTCCGCCACCCCCAGCTTTGAGACGCCCCTGTTAAAATTTAAAAAGTATGTTTACAGCAAAAGATTCAGCATTATTGGTACTTACACATTCCATTAAATTTCATGATTTTAACTGGACTTGTTTCGAAGTTAGAAGAAAACATCCTCAGGTTTTCTCTTTTAGAAAGCTAATAGCTCCCTTGCGAAGCATATTTCGGTATACGCTTATAGGATCATTTTGTCTTATTTTTGACCATAGAACACGCTGACAAAATATTGCACGCTAATTTCGGGCCACCCTGTACATACGTTATACTTTCGTTTAAGTAATTATTTGTCAGCAGCGTCAGTGGGTAGGTAGGTATCGCATAGAGTTAGTAGTTTGATATCTTTACTCTGGGTGGGGTCGGCTTCCGTAGAGATTAGTTTCTTTTTCTCACGTTTTTACATTATCATTTTTACGAAAAATGCATGTGTCCGTCAATTAAGGGGTCTGTTTTAAAAATGCGGGACAGCTTCTTTTGCCGTTGTCCTCATCATCAGGGGACAAGTACATATTCGATTTTAGGATATTCACACAGGTTGTTTAAATTATTTTCGATTATATAGGGTGTGCCATTTTTGTTATTGTTTTTTAAAATGGAACATCCTACATGCCATTGAATTTTTTAATTCCATGTGAAATTTTAGGGGTACTTTGTTCACCATACCATTTCGACAATATTTGGCATTTTTTGGAAAATCTTACATCTTCACACAGTCTTCAAAAAATGAAATAGGTGCTTATATCCGAAACTAAACAAGATGAAGGTATGCGTTTATACTATTCGATTAAGATCGAATATTTCTACCTTTTCCAATACAATCTCGACTTCTTTCTTCTCTAAACTTGATTTTTTAAATGAAACAAATTTTGGAAAATTTAATTTCTTTTGGATATCCAACGGTGTTTTACCCTTTTTTTACTTTTCATATCTGTTGATATGCAACAATGCATTTTCAAAAATGTTCTTAGGTTATACCATTTTCCCTCACTTTTACAAGTCACGGGACTGGCTGAAAAAATGTTAGGGGCTAGTTTACAAGTGATCTGTCTAAATCTAAACGATAATTTAGACCTACAACCACCTGCACTACTAATGCGCAGCCAGGTCCAGCTATGGAAGAGTTTACAATAGGTAAATTAACAAAGCATAACTGAAATTGAACAACGAATTCAAAAAGGCAATAATGTAGGTATGGGATAGGGTGTTCAATTTGAAAAAATAATTTTTGACTACTTTCCAAAAATGGCACACACTGTATAGTTAAAATTATTTTAGAATGTGAGGAAGTGGATTCCATGCAAGTTTTTCGATATTTACAATTTTGGTTAAGTATGCATAATTGTTCATTCAATAAACAAAGTTATATTAATGTACCAGAAATAAGACAACCTCTTCCATCACCATCATCATCATCATCATCGTCATCATCGTCAACCGTTTCTGCATATACATACAGGTAGTTTCAAAAATGTTTGTCAGAAATTCTGATGTGCATTGCTGACGTGAAAATGGAATTTTTTGTATGTTTCTTTAAAACTGTTTGGTTATTTTCACCCTTTATGGTTGATTACTTTTCTCACTTGATTGTTTGAACCTACCGTCTTATAACCATTTTATAACCACTTTTTGACATCGCCTATTTAGGTACCTACTTAAACGAGAATAATTACTTGAGGAGTGTCTAGGGTTGCCACCTCTCCGGGTTTGACCCGGAGACTCCGGGTTTTGACATATGGTCTCCGGTCTCCGGGTTACTAGATATTTTTTCCGGGTCAAACTGTTTTAAACAAAATAAAACAAAATTACCAAAATAAAACAAAAATAATGTAATTCTTATGTCAGAAAAAATAAATATATGGCGACAGCGCAGCAATTTCAGCACGTTCCCGAGCAGCCTGCAATCGCGCAATTTCATTGCGAGTTTATGTACGCATGTCGCGTTCAGTGTTGCCAGATCTAATGTTTTAACAGTAGATCTGCTGCTTTTACTCTCAATCTACTGTTCTCCTGTTTTCACTCTGAAATCTACTGTTGTACAATGTTTAGCGGCAATCGCCAACACAGCACCAATCAGCAGACGTCAGATGTCAGTTGGGTGAAGTGAACTCGTCGGGGAATCCCAAATCCTCGTTTTTTACTTCATTTACTTGTTTGTTTTGTATGTATCGCGTTTGAGTTACGTGGCAGTTTTCAATTGCGTTGTAAGTTGTAACTGTAACTTTCAAATCTTTGCATTTTAGTTGAAGATGAGCAGGTAATTATTTTAATTCACTTTGTAAGTAGATTTTATCAGGCGGGGAAGGCACGTCTACCCGAAGAACTCGGCAAAGAGGGTAAAGTATTATGGTGATATAATTTTGTGGCGTGCAACGCCAAGTGTCGTGAATTTACTACTCGTATAATACCAAAGTTTTAATTTTATTTTTGTACGTCTATACCTATGTAGTTTATGACTTATGTTTTTGAATTGATTATTTTGTTGTTTTTTTATTATAGTTTAGTACAGTTTTGTTGTTTTTCTTTAAGTCAGGTACTTAGAGAAAGGCGAACAAAATGCTTTATTAAAAACAGGCCAAAGTAAAACCAAATATGGCTTTAAGTTTAAACAAAGCAATAAATGAATATCGTTTAAGGAAGTTGCAATAATTGTATTTTAATTAAAGGGAATAAAGATTAGTTCTATTCAAGTTTTCTTTGGTCATCAGTAAATCTCCGGGTCAAGTGACTTTTAAAGGTGGCATCCCTAGAGTGTCCGGCATAGAATATTTTATTAAAAAGTGTAGGTAGTAAACGTGCAATCAAAAAAACTCACACTGGATAGAGAAGAAAAGTGTTAAGAACACAACCGTGTTAATTATGGGTAAATCAGGTATTGAAAAACATCAAATATTTAACTTGTAAGTACAGCCCATTAATATGTAAATAGCATATAGAATGTTAAATAGTGAACAATAAAAAAGTAAAAGTATACACGTCCTCAATATCAACGTTTAAAGCAAAAATTAAGAAGTAGGTATTGAACGTTTTACTAGCTTTATTTTTAACTAGCGGCCCGCTCCGGCTTCGCACGGGTATAAAATATATAGCCTATGTCACTCACTGAAAAAATGATTAAAATCGATCCAGTAGTTTTGATTTGGATAAGGATTAATGCTGTATTGGTTAAAATCGCTTCGAAAATTAGCCATTATTTGTCGTAAAAAGTAAATGACAAAAAAATGTTATTGTGGGATATCCATAAGAGATAGACATATACCATCGCGGAGTTTTCTGTAGACCTTTTCAATGTGTACAATACTTAGTACATTATTTTGATAAATCTCGTAGGGTTCAGCCTGCGTTTGCAATGTAAGCGGAAAAAATGTAATTATTTACGACATCACATTAGAAACCTCAAAAATAAAAGTATTTCTCCACTATTTAATGGAGGTTATTATACATATAAACCTTCCTCTTCAATCACTCTATCTATTAAAAAAACCGCATCAAAATCCGTTGCGTAGTTTTAAAGATTTAAGCATACATAGGGATATAGGGACAGAGAAAGCGACTTTGTTTTATACGATGTAGTGATAGTGATGATGGCGTAGGTACTAATTACCATTGATTTTAATTCTGTATGTACTGTTCTTTTGTGAAGTATTTATCCACCCTGTAACATTCAATTGCTTCCTAATAGGCCTAGATTCAACATTACCTACATTTAATTCGTTCTCGCAAAGTAAAGATTTTTCATTTTTTTTAGATTATTTCCTAATAACAAAAGAAAAGTTTCTAATCAACTTCCGTTTCTAAAATCAAGAAAAGAGCCGTAATCTGTTAATAACAAAACGGTGTTCTTTCTCCTTAAATAATATTACCCAGACTTCCTTCTCAGAATTACTCTTTTCGGGAGACAATTAATCTTTTTTCAAGTTAATTATAAAGTTTGACTTAAGATATTGTTTCCTTTGTTCGCAGATTTCGATAAAAATGGCACTAAAGAATTTTTTACATTTTTTACCAGTAATCCATCGCCTACGCAGACTTTGAATACCTACCTCATTTACCGCGCTTCTGGATTACGCGTACATCTGGGGGTCAAAATTACTGTGCAAACAGAGTTTTAGTATTTTTCTTTCTGCGAACTTTATACTGTGGCGAATATCAACATACGTACTGTTTTCTGTTTTCTCTTCATGCTTTTTCCGAGAACATTTTCCACAGTCTCTTTAATTACTTGTTCCATCATCTCTCAAAATTATGTCAATATATTCCTACTTCTCATTTAGTCACGGTTCTAAATCTTGTTGGTATCTTTGTTGTTCTTCATTTTGTGGTTTATAGGCTCTATTCTGCTGTTGTTTTTGTTTAACTGTTCCTTTTAGGTTGATATTCTAGAGCTTTTATAGTATTGTCTATAACATTATAGCCTACAAATGAAATAAAAATTAATACGAGGGTCTGCACAAGATGGTAATTTTAATTTAAAAATCCACTAGTCCGAGGATTTTGTTTAATACTTTAAATTTCAGAAAAATATGAATTCATTATTTTCTTTTGAAAAACACAGTATATTTCTGTTTATCTTTTGGGGTGGTTATACCTTGCAAGATGCAATTTTTCTATAGGATTGTTTGTTGGATTTACTGCCTACTTATCGCTAGCGAATCGTGACGAATAAGTTATCTGGAACAATTTAGTAAAATACAGCTTGCATTACTCAGCCGATATCAACAGTGAAAACCTTCCGTGACAATATAATAACAGTTTTATTAAATTTGCATATTACACTTAATAGACAGATTACGCAATACATCTCAATATTCTCATGCCTCGATATTAAATAATAAGGAAATAATTGCGGCAAATAACCCATACTTTCCGCAACCCTAAATGCGAAACAAAAAGAAACTTCATATTTAGCTTTCGTGACTAGCGTGTCGATCGAGATAGGTACGAGTATTTACTCGCAACTTCACTTCACACTTTTGCTGCAAGCTCCTACACGATAGCGCTGGACTGCATTCTCCACCAGGTTAAAAGAGCGAGAGTGATTTTGTTTACAAGTGAAGAGATAGCGAATGTTATTGACCATTGTGCGGATTTATCATTTCACTCTAGTTGTTCACAGGCACATACCTATGCATCTGTTAAATAAATCGAGAACGTCTAATCCTCTGTTTGCTCTGTTCTAAACGGGGTGCCTCAGGGATCAATTTTGGTCCCTGTGCTATTACTTTAGAGACTTCTGATTTTTTTACGTCATATGTTGACAACAAGAATTTTACAGTTTCCTACTTTGGTTCATATTATGTTCTCCCCTAATTTTCTAAACCCCTCGAAAATATTCTGGCACCAAACTTAAAAGACATTTAATGCAACCTCATACTCAAACGAAACAAACATATTTAGGCATGGTTTTGTGATTTCTAATGAAAATGTAAAACGTTCCGTTCTTAATTTTTATATAATATCTCCTTCAGGCAGATCCCTTCTAATTGAGTTGTATCTATTGTCATCAAGAATTGCATCCAATCCACTTTGCAATTTCTAAGCGGATTCTTTTCCCGATGTCATCCGTCTTCCGCGATGTTTTTCAGAAAAAGCACTCGTTTGTTTTAATTTTAATTCTTTTGGACAGGTATCTTAAATTTCTTAGACTCATCAATCATTGCACCTTACAGTGTATCTCGAGCATTAACACTGGCTGAAGCATTTTTCAGACACGTCTGATTACGAATATTTTGATTGATTGTATCAAAGAAAACCGCGGAACTCGGGATCAGATAAAAATAGTCGTTAGCAGATGTATACGTGTATTTGAGCTGAACTCGCGGAATGATACTCCTTAATATTCGCGAAGAGGTGTCCTTATATATGCGTTCCTCTCCCAGAAGGAATGGGTTATTGTATTTTGTGCGCCATTGTGGAATATTTGGGTTATTTTTCGCACATCGTGAGATAATTTTCGTTGTACGAACTGCAGAAGATGGATTGTCAATCTATTAATAATTGCGAAAAATGACAGAAAGTTTTTATAATCCGACTTCACTAACCCGTTCTTGTTTATGGTACATTTTGCGCATGCGCTTACTATGCATGCATACATACATAACCTCAAAAAACGGAGTTCCTGCCTGTCAAAGTGTAAAGTTATTTTTGTGATTCATATATGTGTATATAAATAGTACATTGTTTTCTGCTTTCACTCTGTAATTATACATATCATAGACGTATTGAAAATACCGACACAACTGCTCGGTTTCTAAGATGTCCAACAAAAGTGATCTGTGCCGTTTCAAGTTGGTGTATTATTGATACAATAAAATAAAAGAAATGATTTGTGACAAGCACAAGGCACATAGTCAAACTGACGCAATACGTAACAAAATATTAACGCATCCGTTTTGTACAGTTTGGACTTTTATTGCAACGCGATATCCCTCTTAAACGGTACTCGCCCTTGCCGTACCTTAGTTTACATCTGGCGATCTGGCTAGCCGGTAGCCGCCTCCATCCAATTTATTAGCGGCCTCGACTGCGCGCGCCGCCAACAGAATCTGTCGCGTGTCGATACATTTTTCGTAAGATGAGTCCCATATACACGAGCCCAGAAGTATTTTCAATACTAAAAATCGTGAACCCTCACACAACAATGGTTCTGCGGCCTCTAATAGCAATACGCTTTTAAATACCTAGAAGACAGGATCAATTTAACGTTAGAACCATGTGTTTAATTTGTGGCCGTAGATAGTAGTCCGCAAGTTACGGAGCACTATCATTTGTCATTACGGTTCCGCAAGTTGTGGGCATGCGAACAGGTATTAAATATTGTGTATCAACGCATTTTAGACAGACCCTTTACTTGTCCTCGCACCAGACACACGCATTTTATGCGAAAAAGATAATGTGGAAACGTGAGGAAAAAATAACGTTTACGGGAGCCGATCCTACCCGGCCCGAGAGTAACAAACCACTAGCTCTCTACGATAACCTACCTACTCACAAACGCTGCTGGGTGGGGATTGAACTAACGAAGTACTTATACGAAAGTATAACGCATAACTTGCGGAACTGTAGTACACTTGATGGGATTCCGTAACTTGCGGACTACTATCCACTGCCTTAATTTGTGGAGGATCTGGCAAAAGAAAAAGGAAATCACTTACTTCAATTCAAACTGGTATCGTAGTATTTGGTTAATTATGTATTGTTTGTCCTTGTTACTATAGGCACGGGTGATTCCACTCGCATAAAAATGCTGCAAGATAGAGAAATGACAATCGTATTATCTCTAGACTGATTTTGTATGAAAATATATACCACAAATTGTGCTACGCAGAGTACATATCAACCAGAAATATAAATTCCCACAAAAATAAAACTGACAGAAATACAAAAAGTACCGATCGCTTGTTTTCAACATTTTCTTCTTGGATTCAAGAACACATCTTAGATAATAAAGAAAAGCTGCCATTAAGTACCTGCAGTAACACAAAAATATAATTCTATGTTACGTAATGCAGAAAGATCCCCAATACAATCCGCGAAACTGAAAATGAAATTGTCGAAAAGATTTAAAGGCTCTATTCAATTTATTCGTAGACCAGGTCAGGTCAGGTAATTTATTGTGTTCTGGCAAAGAACTTTTGACAAAAAAATCAAGCATGTAAATGAGGACGCAAGTCGCAAGCTCAACAGACGAATCGTCTGATTTTAATCTGGAAACAACGGGTGATACATTATCAGATTTGCAAATTTTTCACAGAGCTGCTGCAATTTTAAGAAAATGTATGGAAAATTTTGCAATACCCAATAAAAATTATCCTTCCCCAGATGATATAAACAGTAAAAGTTTCGCTAAACAAGTACCTACCTCATTATTTACTAGCATTTATTTCGTGGCTATTACAGCAAGAGAGTTTTGAAAACGCAGTTCTTTTGCAGAGTAACTTGGCCACGTTCTGTCTCCTTCTGGTGCTCGGCTATTCCCCATAGTCTATCCTTTTCACTCGCACGGCTCGTCCCGTGAACCGAAAGTGAATTTTTGACATCGGCGCATTGAAAGTGGTATAGCGGACTTATTTTTGAAACGCGACCATACATTATTCGAAATCATAACTTCGTTATACCATAAGGAAGTTTTCTATGTAAGAAAAAACAAAATCTATATCGTGAAAAAAAAGTTATCCAGGTTCTAAGTGGAACGTATTGTTACCGATGTGGCGACATATTTTAGATACGGTGCAATAAAATTAGTTTGGTTTCTTGTATTTACACAAAATTTACACCATTAAAAACGTCAATATTTCTTCAACAATTAAAAAAAAACGCAAAGTTCTACGACTTGTAATTTTCGCGTAAGATGCCCGAGAGTCTCCCGGCGCACGGTGGGATAGATTTACTGCTTTTTCACCCCTAATTTTTTTCGCTACCACCCAAAAAAGTCGTAATTGCCATTTTTAGGTGCCAAAAGACTTGTAGAATCATCTGTGAGAGTTTCATCTGGTTATACTTTGGGATCACTCAAAGTTAAAATTTTAGTATTTTTTGCTGAATATCGCTGCACTACGACAGAATCTGTCGCCTGTCGATACATTTTTCGTAAGATGAGTCCCGTATACACGCGCCCAGAAGTATTTTCAATACTAAAACTATTTAATTTTTTAAGTTGCAATAGAACTTCCATAAAACTTTGGAAGGAGCAATAATTGGCGTTATTGCCATTCTGGATTACTTTCTAGATCAAATTTCTGTATAATATCTATTTGTCTTAGGCCTTCACCAAATCCAAGTGTTTTGTTGTAAGCCACTGGGCAAATTTGTAACCTTCGTGGGAAATTCTGTCGACTAGCAAGTCCAGTTTCTTAACGGGCAAGAATTTAAAATTGTTCGTGCCCCTTCAGGTATATGAGTAACCGCTGGCTGCAAAATTCAAACGGATCGCCCCCAATAATTTTGTCGATGCAGCTCCAACAGAACCGCTATACCTAATCTTAGCTGCGGGAAAACAAACTGTTTACATTCTTTTTACACCGTGGTGCTCTATGATCAAAAGAATTAGATAATACTCAATTTACATTTCCCATAGTCGACTTACTCCGTTCATGCAAATGAACAACTAGAAATTACATCTATTCACAAATTTTACATGCATCATTGGCACAAGAGAATTTACTAGATATGAACTAAAATTTCATTTACTTGCTCTGAAATATGTAACTAATCAATATTTGTTCCAAAGAAATAAAGTCAAATAAGAAAATGTTCATTTGTTATGGTGAAATTTATATGTATTAAAAAAGTTGTCGCTAATGGGATTACAAGCTTGCAGGTTGTTTCCTTAAGATATTATTTATTAACAAATTAAATGTACTGAAACAGTAGCGTGTTATGATGCAATTACCTGGACTAATACACTTGATTAAATCGGTAAAGCAAAAGAATGTCTGATATGAAACCATTACGCGTCGCCTTCGCGGAGATTCCATCTTTTTCAACGAACATACGGTCAGTTCATGATGTAACTGTAAAGATTATTTGTGCAGGTGATTATGACCAAATGCCCTCAGTTTTATACAAGTAGGTGAGTATACTTATACGAAACTTCATTGTATGTGGAGGCATATGGGTAATAAGAATGTAGTGTTAAAGATGCGATTTATTATCAACTAATGTGTATTGAACTAAAGTTGAATAGCTTCAGTGACTATTCAGAACCATTTTCTATTCGTATCCGTTATTATTTTTTCGTTGCTACTCCTGTTCACGAAACGCTTACATACCAAAAATTAAATTAAATTTTTCTTACTGCTTTGTATTCTCTTTTTGTCTTACGCGCAAATTTTTTTTAAATGTTGCTTTTGACAGTCTATTTTCGACGACTAGTTGAAGTGAATGCCTAAACAAATATCAGGATCTTCTTCTTGTCCTGGAAGTTCAACGGGCGTTGACTATTATAATTATTTAATATTTTCATATAAATTTTCTGAATTTCTGGCAATAAATAACTGTATAAGTATATAATATATCGACGTTTCGCCCCCATCCGGGGGCTTTGTCAAGATTTATTCAAAAGAAACGTATAAACAGATATAAAATATTTGACAAATTTTTTCTTTCAAACAATCAAAAATTATATGGTAACTATGATATAAATATAAAACTTTAGCACTTTTGATTTTGGAAACATTCAAATTTATGAAAGAGAAAAAGGCATAATATGTATTTAGTTTAACAATAGTGTAAGTAGCAGAGAGTATGATTTATTTTATTACATTAGAGAAAAATTTGACTTAAATTTTGTATATCAATTCTAAAAATAGTCGAGATTTTAAATTTTTTTCTTGTTCTAAAATTTTGGTATCATTAAATTAAAAAGTATGATTATTGTTTTTCATGTGTTTACTTATTGCTGAATTAATGTTTTTGTATTTGTGTTGTTTAAGCCTGGTTTTTAAATGATTTCTAGATTGACCAATGTATGTTTTTTCAGACTTTACATTTAATTTTGTATACAGTATGCGTTTTCATTAATTTAGGAATGGATGTTTTTAAATTAGAATAAAAAAATTTTAATTTTGGTGTGATACTTATTAGTGTTAATGTTAAATTAAATACATTATACCTTTTTCTCTTTCATGAATTCGAATGTCTTCAAAATCAAAAGTGCTTAAAAATGTTTAATTTATATCATAGTGACAAACTTCCATGTGTATATGGGGAAATAACATGGGCAATTACATTTTTGGGGATTCCTGCTCCCCATGTGTAGTTACAGTGGTGGTAAAGTTAACAATCGAAAGACTATTTTTTTCTGCGTATGAGGATATCAAAAACTCTGCAATTTTCCAATTTATTAAAGCATTAAAAGCAAAAATTACACTAATAATATTTTCAAATTAAAACACGGATATTCATCAGATTACCTATGACAATTTAATTTATTCTAATCAAAGACTCCCTTGATTCTAATTTCTAATTCGTCTGAACTGTCAACATTATTTATCGACAATTTAAAATTTGGATTTCAAAATGAACAAAAATATTTATTCAGTTGAAGAAAAGGTTTTCATTGTGAAAACATTTTACGGCGGCAATAGTCTGCGGCTAGTCCGTGACTTATTTTCTGTAAAATTCAATAACAGTCCTATTCCTTCGGTAACAACAATAAAAATTTTAGTTAAGAAATTTGAAGATAGTGGGAATCTTTCATTGAAAGAAGGTAATTTTTACTAATAAATTTAATTGTTTTTATTTAGATAATTCTGATTCCCTTATATTATTATTACCTAGTTGCCAATTCCTTATTGTTCGCTAACTTAAATTTTACTGGGATTATGAGAAATTTAACAAGTGATAACGTGGAGTGAAACAAAACTAAAATTAATCTTATCATTTATTTTTTTAGTCGTTCCAAGAAATCTAAATGTTGAGGTAGAGGAAATGGTAATAGGCCTGATAACTGCTAGTCCAACATCTAGTTTAAGGTCTATTGCCCTAGAATGTAATGTTTCAAGAGAAACTATCCGTAACATATTAAAAAAACAAATATCATCCCTTTAAATTCCAATGTCACCAAGAGTTACTTCCTTTTGACGAAGAATCAAGGCAAACTTTCTGTGAAGAAACGCAAGAACGGGCTAATCGGGATCGCAGCTTCCTCTCATCAATTTGTTTTACCGATGAGTGTACCTTCACTTTAAATCAAGAGCCAAATTCACAAAACGTTAGGCATTGGGCCCAGGAAAATCCCAGAATAAATCTAGCCACTACAACGCAATACCCTTAAAAAATCAATATTTGGGCAGGAATTTTTAATAGTCGCATTCTAGGACCATTTGAAATACAGGGAAATTTAAATTCAGAAGCTTATTTAGATCTTTTAATTAACCATATTGGCCCTGCATTAGAAGAAGTTGCACATGCGAATCGGGAGGTCTGGTTTCAGCATGACGGATGCCCAGCACATTTTGGAGCACAAGTGAGGGAATTATTAAATGAAATATTTCCAGAGAGCTGGATTGGTCGAGGTGGTGCTATAAACTGGCCAGCTAGATCTCCCGATTTGGCACCGTGTGACTTTTTCTTGTGGGGTCATTTAAAAAATAAGATTTATAAAACTCGTCACCCAAATATTGATTCTTTAAGGAATGCTATTTCTGCGGAATGCAACTTAATAAACGATCGGCAACTTGCGAATGTGAGAAATTCTTTCTATAATAGGCTGGGATACTGTCTGATACAGAATGCGGGTTTATTTGAATATTTGTTATAGTTATTTTTCTTTTTTTATGTTACTTTAATTTCATTGTATATTAATAAGTTTTTGTCCTTACCTAGATATGAAATAAATAAGTATTAAATTGCCAGATTACAAAATTCATTAGAGCAAAATAAACAAATGTTGGCCGCTTGTTAAATTTTTCATAATTGCAGTAAAATTAAAGTAATTTAATTTTTATTATTTCATTTTACTGCTTTAACATTTTCCCAAAAACTTTTTAATAGGTTAGACGACACCTACAATTTACCCTAAACTATGGACCAGCATTCACCAACGAAACATCCACACCAGTAATCAATTAATTGTCAACTATAGGTAATGACAATAATAATGTGAATGAGAATTATCTAAATAAAAAAACAAGTTTATGTATTAGTAAAAATTAACTTCTTTCGATGAAAGATTCCCAGCCTTCGAATTTCTTACTAAATTATTTGTTGTTATAGGACCGTTATTGCATTTTACAGAAAATAAGGCACGGACTACGCGCAAACTATTGCCGCCGTAAAATATTTTCACAATGAAAACCTTTTCTTGAACTGTTAATATATGAACGGTTAATATAGAGACTAGGAAGAGACTCTTAAAGTCGTATGTGTGGAGTACGGCATTATACGGGTGCGAAACTTGGACAATAGGAGAAGCGGATAGGAAAAGAGTAGAAGCGTTTGAACTGTGGTGTTACAGACGCATGATGAAGATACCGTGGATAGATAAGGTTAGCAATAGGGAAGTATTAGAAAGAGTTGGGGAAAGGCGAAAGGTATGGAAAACAATAAAGAGTAGGAGAGATAGGATGGTAGGACACCTTCTAAGACACGAAGGAATAGTTCGCGACATACTAGAGTCAGAGATAGGAATAAAAAGAGGTAGGGGTAGGCCTAGATTAGACTACTGCTCTCAAATAGTTAGGGATGTAGGATGTTCTACTTTTAGGGGAATGCGTAGGTTAGCTCAGGATAGAAAAGAATGGAGGTACGCGTCCAACCAGTCTTCGGACTGAGAACCTTATGATGATGAACTGAATAAATATTTTTGTTCATTTTTAAATGTTGACAGTTCAGAAAATCCATAAAAATCAAAGACGTCAGTGATTAGAATAAATTAAGTTGTCATGGATAATCTGATAAATTTCTGTGTTTTAGTTTTAGAAAATTATTAATGTAATTTTTGCTTTTAATGCTTTAATAAATTGGAAAGTTGTAGAGTTTTTGATATCCCATACGCAGAAAAAAATAATCTTTCGATTGCTACCTTTACCACCACTGTAAACACACATGGGGAGCAGGAATCCCCAAAAATGTAATTGCCCATGTTATTTCCCCATGTACACATGGAAGTTTGTCACACGGTATAAATAGTTTTTATTGTTTGAGAAAAAAATTATTTTGTTCTTGTCAAAAGTTTTTAGTAACAATTTTATATTTTTACACCAAATAAATCTTGACAAAGCCCCCGAACGGGGCCGAAACGTCGATTTTATACTGTGTTCATTTGCATTACATGCCAGAAATTCACAAAAAATTGAAATATTAGAAAAGTTTAGTTGTTCCGTCTACTTCCGTCTACATACGTAGAAATTCGCAAAAATTGGGAAATTTGCAGGCGTCACAGAAATCACTACTCGTATATCGTCACACTTCCAATTCGTTAAACATTTTCAATGTTAAAACAAAATAGAACCCTGAATTCTATAAGTAATAAACCAAAGATTGTTTGAATCAGAAATGAACCATCCCGAAGTCAATCGATGCAGGTCAAATATATCTCAGGAAGTAAATGTCCAAAGTGGGTGGGATTTGAAAAACCAAAAATCAACTTTGGCAGTACTCACTAAAATCTGGAGCTGTGATATAATAACTAAACTTGGTAAGATGTCATGTATTTTCCATATGGAATTGTAAGGATGGAAGTATGGAGAATGTGGAATGTAGAAATCTTAGGGATCTAAAGTCTAAACCAAAGCCAATCGTAAAAGGAGACCTGAAGATGCCCAAAGACTTTCCCTCAACCAAATATTGTAAGCGAAACATAGTGGATCGAAAATGATGGCAAGCCTTATCTTCACAACCAACATGAAGGTCATAACACTTGGTCACAAGAGTAAATTGTTCATTGTTGAAGTGAAACTTCTTTAGTAGCACCTCGAAAATTGCCCTGGATTTGAGAGTAAAATTTCAAGGTCGCATCACGTTTTCGAGCATTTCGTTACACGAAAGATATATAACGTTGAGAGAAGGAGAAAGACAGTTATACATGCATGAGTAGCTGAGATACCACGTGTTGTATAATTAATACTTACCATCGTGTTTTGTGATTATTTTTACTTGCTTTCAACTAATTTTAATCGGAATTTAATAATCAGTTTTTAGTCAATATTCTCCAATATTCTACACCCTCTATTAAATGTTTGTGGATGAAAAACAACATTAATAAGCATTACGAAGACGTAAATATAATTCTACTGCCACGAGACGATTGTTGGATAATGTTCGGCTAAAACACTCTCATTAAATCATAAGATCATAACTAGTTGTCACCACAGCAGACAAGACACTGTTTTCATGGAGTGCATAATATGCAATGAAACTGTGGTGTAATATTCAATCTGGTTGTTGTTCTGCTTTCATTGTGACTGTTCATAAATCGTAGTTTATGATAATTTGAATTCTATTTCTGACAATAAAATTGCCAATAAGGAAACGGCTGCCCAGTTAACAACACAGAGCCTAATGGATCCATAAAGTCAGACAATTTATGAAGGAATATGGTTTTTCTGAGGCAGGTATGTACGATTTCAGTGGTTAGTCATTACAGGGAGTTTTATATTTTTTTAATTGTTAAGAAAGAGACGTGTTGTTTTCATAGATCCATTCCTCTGCAGTTACAGCTGTGGGAGAGTACTGATTAACCACGATACACTAAAAAAATTATAGTGCTCCACGTTTGCTATTATCTCGTTTACGGACTAGCTCAGAAAATATAGTTATTAGGGAATTTCTTGTTTTATGTGATTCCGGAGAACAATCAAGATTCTTTGCTGGCGAGTCCAGTTCCGTTTGACGTTGATGGATATCATTTTTAACCTAAGCTTTTTATGATTGCGCCTTGTTTTAGTCTATAAGTTTTGTACTAAAGAGTACCTACATTTTGTGTAATACAGAGTACATAAACCCGTGTATTACTCTGTGTACCGCAACTTGACTATTTTGTTAGAAACTGGCACCATTATTTCAGAAATTAATTGCAAAGTGTACGTCCTTCGAGTTCCTCTTTATATGGGAAACCAATTTGAAACTTTTATGTTTATGAAACTTGTTCGGTTTATATTAATATTAGGTAATTGCAGTCAAGCGGGCATGAATTTCAAACGGCATCCATATGAAATATCGAAGTGGCTGATAAATTGTGTTTGTAACAGTTTATCCTGCCTTTGAAATATGCCAGAGCGGATTACGTATGTAGGCTGTGCAGATTAGGTATTTACGTATGTGTGTGACTGCTACATACAATGTAATGCATAAGATTTACATTTGAGTTGTTTTGGGTACTCACAGAGTCACTTTTAATAAAATATAATAAAGAAGGGTCTGAGAACTATTCCATGCTGATTGCAGTTTCAGAAAGGGACTTGCAACCAGTAATCTATAATCGAAATGGAGAAACATTGCTTGAACCCCTGACTTGAATTTTTGAAGCGTTTACAGTGTCCAGGCTGTCAATTGCAAGTTACGCATGTGCCTTTATTACTCTCATAACTTGACGCCAATAATTAATGTGACACGTCTTTGAATGAATGTGTTCCTTCAGTTGTGGGTAGATCCAAGTTTCTGACCATACCGTTGTATATTGGTACTGTTAGTTCCATAATTAAATGCCTGGCGGGGTACTTGCCCGAGTAGTAGTTGTACGAACGGTCCACTACCGCTTATATTAGTCCAGCCATTAAAGAATTATTTCGAAACCCAGTCGTCAGGCATACCCGTTAAGTTTCCATCAAAAATTTGGTATGCTAGTTGACCACCCAAAATAAAACACGAAACGTTAAATTCAAAAAGCCCTTGCCTCTGACGTTCAAAAGTTTGGTGCTGATTTGTATCAGACCAGTGACGCACATTATGCCTGTTAAATAATCCTACGCTGCTTATGTGAGTTTCATCTCTCCAAATGACAGACCGCCCAAATTCTGGATTGTCTTGAATTTTATTTAAGTACCACATACGAAAATTAAGCCTTCTTTCTTGATCTCCCGGGAAGAGATGTTGAATAATTTGAATTTTATATGGCCTATATTTGCCTTTTTTAATATTTTTGAACTTTTGTTTTGGAAATAACAACTTGTGATTCGATTTCGCGACAAGAACTTTTTGGTATCGCCTCAACCAACGATAAAACATTTATTTCTTCCTCTTCCCTATTTTCTTTATTATAGATTTTGTTTCTAGGTTTATGACCCATAGTAAATTAAATTTGATTGTAATCTCGAAAACATCGGTTTGCTTGGTTATCTAAACTACACGATATCCAAATTCTGGTTTCGGCATTCTATTATACTCAAAAAAGTAGCTCAGATTCGCGAAAACCCCGAGGCTCTATCTCTGCTGCTTCTATGAGAAACCCCCAAATCACAATGAAAATAGGACAACCTGTACAGGAAACCTACGCACACGGGTCGTTACATAAACACGGAATCGCACCATCACCAGGCATAGAAGCAATGCATCATCGACACCTTGGTTTGTCGAGCTAAGCAGATCAGCGAACCAAAACTGAACCATTTACGCCTGACGTTAAAGAAGAACAGCTATGCTAGGACCAACATAGAGAAAACCATGGATGGAGAGACCACATATATACATAATGTCGGGGTGGATGAAGATGTGGCTTAAAAGAGTGATCACGACACAGAATCCGAATTAGGAGTAATGGACCATGATGAAGAAATGCTTCCAGAAGTGGACTCGGATGAAGAGCGTCCTGCAAACTTCTTTCTTGGAAAAGATAGAACGACCAAATGGAAGAAGACTAGAACCAATTCTCACAATATCATCAAACTTTTGCCCGGTACGAAAGGTGATGCAAGTGGTGCTGCAACTGAAATCGAATGCCTGAAGTTATTTGTGAATAAGGTGTACTTAGTCAGAATCATAACAGTATCAACAAATACGAGTATATGCAGTGAGAAGGTTCGAAGCAACTACCAACGAGATCGAGAAGCCAAAAGCATTGACGAAAATTAAATTGGCGTTTTTATTTGGGCATTCTCCTCTTGATTGTAACTCTCAGAAGCTCAAGAAAAAATGTGCACAAAATTTGGGATAATTCCAAAGGAAATGGAATGGAATCGTGCTACCTGACAATGAGCGAAAAGAGGTTCCGAAAAATATAAGAAAGTTCATCAAACAGAATGAATTCAAATACCTAATTATAAACTTCATAAACGTGCGACAACACCAGAGTTCTAAAAACGCATGTAGGTATTCGAAAAGCAATTTCTATCTGAAACCAATTGATTTATGGTTGCAAATTTAGCTGGAAGAATCGTGAAGTATTGTCGAATACTTATACCTAGGTAATTAGAAACAGTTCCTAAACACCACCTTATCATTTTTTTATTTAACTGATCATAACGGCACGGTCCCACACAAAGCCAAGCGGTGACAAGTACATCGAGAACGTAGTTGTTTGCCTAAAGTATAGGTGTCCGTACAATTTTTTTTTCTTGCGAACCCTGAGATTTTGCATAACGGTCAAATTTTATATGCTTATGGATATGAAGCTACCTATGTGACCAAAGGTTAATTCACAGTGGGCGTATGGGGTCATGGGTCAAAACTTGTAATAAAATTTGTATAGATAATGTTTATCTTACCCGAGGCAAATATGTTTCTTTAGACGGAGATATTTCGCTGGTTTTATCAAGTTTTCTTCAGTGAATCATTATAATTTATTTGTTGGTATATGCACATATATTATTTTGTTATAGCGATGATGGTATTAATTGCTTTGCTTTGAACTGTATGGGAATTATTAACTGTACAATCAGAAATAACGCGTAAGAGAAATTTTTTGCTTGCTGGTAGGATATACTCGGTTATATGTTAAGCTCTGTCCCAAAATTAAATTACCATAGAATATAAGAAATTAAAAATTACATTGGAAACGACAGTGCTTATAAAATTTTGGCCACCGAGGAGTGCTGGCCTAAACACCATTCGGCAGTTCAATGTTTTAGGTTCTTTGTGAGTTATGCGCAATTCATTTCAAATGTTCAGCACTTGGTCATTAAAATGTAGTTTATAGAATTATTCGTCAGTATGATTTATTATGGGGGAGTTCTTTTAGTACCTATACAAGCCATTGTTTTCTAAAAAAAGTCCACTAAGTCCAGTAAGTACCTATTTAGCATTTCTATCAATAATAAAGCTGTAAATTTATAATAATTTGTGACTCTGGATTTAATTGAGGAAATAAATGTTAATAACTGTATACAGCTGAAGACGGGAAGTCATTAAAACTAATATCCTATTATTACATAATTGTAAAGTTCTTAGGACGTATTTTGCAAGGTGGCCCGCAGGAATCTTATCGATAAAAAGCTCGTCCAGTTTTATACAGGGTTAGCCAAACGTCTCGAGTAAGATTCAGCCATGGTCAGCCTGCCAGCTATAAGTGTGAAATACGAGAGTCGTCGCTTGAATACTTCGGAAAACCTTCCTTTGATCACAACAGTATAAGAAATTGAAACAAAAAATTAGAATCAAGAGACTATCATGTGGCCCAAATATTCATATTTACTGGAGAAACAAAACAAAGAAGAACAGTTACCAATAGACACCCCGGACGAAATTGGTCGTTCAGTACATAAGATCTACTAACTACGGTCATGTCAAAAGCCTTGGAAGAGTCAAAATATAAAAAAAAATAAATTCAGGTCTCTTCGAACAAACATTCCTAATTTAATCAGAGACAGATACAAACTGAAAAGAGAATATAATGGCACTTTTTTCCGGCAGATAAAACTGCCGTAAACAGACGGAAGCTCTGGGCTAAAGTCTCTTTAACAAAACACAAAAACTCGCTCTGGGAGGATAAAATCTCTGGGATTGATAATAATCTTACATATATCTTGGAATTTCGCAAAGAGGCTCAAGAAAAGGCAAACAATTACCAAACCAAGCAGGGAATGTCAGTCTACTCTCCAACTTTCGCAGTCAAGCTAGAGGACCAATCATCAACCCCAAAAAAGATAAACGCTGGAGTTCCGCAGGATTCAGTGCTGTCGCCCACATTGTACAATACAACATTTTCACCTCCGATATGCCCACTGATGATAAAACAATAACGGCTGCCCACGCTGATGATGCAGCAACCACCTCTTACAGCCTCAAAATAATAGAAAAGAACCTGCAAAAGTCCCTGAACGACACTTGAGAATGGTTTTACAAATGGTGCATAAAAGAAAACACGGAAAAAAGCCACTTCAAACTATTTTGGAAAAAGAGAAGATATCCACAAATTGAATTAAAAATGGACAACACAATCATCCCCCATAGTGACGCAATAAGATCCATTGGTGTGACGCAGTTGCCTGCAACCACTTTTCACCAAACACGTGATTGGTCAAAAAATGACAAAACGTTGTCAATCAGGAAGCAGTATTTTCCAGATCCATTAGATAGAGAATTAAAAACTAGGATAGGGACATGTAAGTCATTTTTCTTTAGATCGTACCGTTTCCAAGTTACAATTGATGAAATTTGAAAAATGACGATTTTTAACGTCTAATATCTCGAAGAGGGTGCACTTTACACATATGATGGTTTGCATAAGGTGCCCTTAAAATTCGACCAAAAATCTAAATCCATAATAAAAATGTGGGCATTCCATTTAAAATAAGAGAGTATGTACTCGTTTCCGGTATAACCGAACGTTGTCGGGCGTTGAAAATATGTTAATCAAAATGGTCTAAGCCGAGAACTTTTATGTGTAAATTTTCCGATTTTAATTCGCTGCTGTTTCTGAGAGACGTCTAACCGACCGTCTCTGTGAATCACCCTATATAGACAATGCCTATGCCTTCTTCTTCTTCTTCTTCATCCCGTATCTATCCACCCTTGGACGTATGTCTCTCCCAGTCTTCGCTCTACACTACACAAAACTACATAACTACGTATAATAATATACAGTGTGTCCCAAAAAGTACGTGACAGCCAAATATCTCTTGTTATTTATAACATCAAATTTTCGTTTCAATAAAAAAATTTCTCGTTAAAAGTTCTCGAGACCCAGTCTGTTAAATTCTCTCTTATACGAGGAGTATTCAAGCCGAAAAAAACTTTCCGGGATAAATGGGAAGCCGTCTTACTTTATTGAGAAAATCATAGAAAGTTTATTCAGAACCGCAAAATATGGGCCCACGCACAAAATTGGCAGGATATGCAATTGTTTATTTTCCTGGAGCAATTGTCACAAAATAACATGTACCTAACAGTCTCCTTTACTCCATTATAATTATAAAAAATCGTAAGTCAAAGATTAAGTCCGCCTCGGCTTCTTGCATTTTGGATGCGTTCCGAAGCGAAAATGCATCGCTCTCGTTTTTCTTTAATAACTTTTTCAAATGTTGGCCGATTTCAATTTTCTGGGCAGATATCGAAATAATGAGTTTCGGAGATCGTCGCTCTTGCCACAAAACATGCAGAGCCTCCCGCAGAAAAGGAAGACGACCTTTAAGATTTCGTAAACACATACTTTTTAAGGGAGTCTTGCAATCCCCGTGCGTAAGAGTCACCCCGAGCCCCGAGCATACAAACATTGGTCATTTCGACGAAAGTTTGACACTTGGATACATGGTACTTGCAATAATTGGTAAAAACAGCGAAATTTCCAAGCGTCGCAGAAATCGCTACTGGGACCCCCGTATACCGTTACACATCCAATTCGTTAATAAACATTTTTGAACTCACCGCTCTCAAAATGACATTTCGCGAACCCGACAGACAAACTCAAACATAGTGTTCGCGCACTACTGCCCGAAATCTAGCAAAAAGCACTGGCCCTTTCAGGCTTTCTAGAAATAATTTGACTTGATAGTAATAAAGTTTGGTTAACGAAACGCCATTTCTCCAATTTGGATGTTGAAAATAGTGAAAGAATAAAGATAAATCGCCATTAATTCGATTGACACTTTGACAACTCAATTCAATAAATTAAACCAAATGTCATTTTCTACAATTGTCAAATGGAAATCTGTCAATGTAACCACTTGATTTTTTCATCATCATCATAAGGTTCTCAGTCCGAAGACTGGTTGGACGCGTACCTCCATTCTTTTCTATCCTGAGCTAACCTACGCATTTCCCTAAAAGTAGAACATCCTACATCCCTAACTATTTGAGAGCAGTAGTCTAATCTAGGCCTACCCCTACCTCTTTTTATTCCTATCTCTGACTCTAGTATGTCACGAACTATTCCTTCGTGTCTTAGAAGGTGTCCTACCATCCTATCTCTCCTACTCTTTATTGTTTTCCATACCTTTCGCTTTTCCCCAACTCTTTCTAATACTTCCCTATTGCTAACCTTATCTATCCACGGTATCTTCATCATGCGTCTGTAGCACCACATTTCAAACGCTTCTACTCTTTTTCTATCCGCTTCTCCTATTGTCCAAGTTTCGCACCCGTATAATGCCGTACTCCATACATACGACGTTAAGAGACTCTTCCTAGTCTCTATATTAACCGTTCTCGAGCATAACAGTTGTTTCTTTTTGTTAAACGCAACTCGGCCCTGCGCCATTCTTTGTTTTATATCTTTAGTGCTCCTACCGTCTTGAGTTATTTTACTTCCTAAGTAGCAGAAATCCGCGACCTCCTCTATCTTCTCATTTCCAATTTGTATTTCCATTTTAGTTCTATTTTCACATCCCCTACATACCAAAATTTTAGTTTTCTTTTTATTGATTTTCATGCCGAAGCCCTGTGTCAAAACTGCTTCCATTTCATTCATTTTTTAAAAATTTGAAATTGGAAACGTATTAGATAATAATGTTCGCTTCAAAAAATATTGTACGAATCTCGATGGGCGAAGACGTCTTCGGCACATTCGCGCAAATGAAGCACTCGCTCCTTCGTCGCTCATGCTTCAAACATTACGCTCATGCGCGAAAAATATCTTCTCGCACTCGTTTCGTAAATAACTAGTTCAATGTTACAAATTTGACGGCGTTTCTTAAATTATGCTTCTTTTACTTTAAAATTCCCTGACCTTTGCTTCGAATTTAAAAATTCTCTGACTTTATTCCGCATAAACAGAATTCCCTGACTTCTCCAGGTTTTCAAGGTTTTCGAGGTATTTTATCAAATTTTTCCAAGCATGCAAGTCCTTGGAAATATATTTAGAAATGAGGGCGATCTAGAGAAGGAAGATTTTAAGGAAAACTTTCCCTCTTATTTCCTTAGCCCGAATATCCGTCGTCTGCTTGCTTGACAAGCCAAGCGACGCCCCGGTGGCTGTAGGAGAGCTATAAAATTAAAAATATGTCCTCGCAGGGCCAGCAGGGGAATAAATGTTTACCTAACAGGCCCGAGAAAGTAAAAAGCTTTAATCTAGGGGAAGTTTACGACGTGTTGTCCCCGCCGTTGGTTTGGTTAAAGTGAACTCTAGGTCGAACCCCATCTGCACTTACGCGTGTTCGCTAAAGTGAAGGGAGGAATTTATTACAAGATTGGTAACTTGTCAAAAACAGGCAGGTTGCTTTTGAAATGCCCGTATTAATTCGTTCGTTCTTGACGTATTTAATTTGGATTATAAAAGCTGATACACGAAGATTTGGCTCGAATAAAAACAGAACATGATGTAACAATCAAATGATCTGTTGACAATCCAATTTATTATTAAGATGGATTTTTGTGTTCGTTCCAAGTTCTTAATTTCCCTTTTCTCCAAGTGGGAGCTACTGGGTGCCACATCAATCACAGCCAGTGTTACATAAGCAACAACTGCTGCGGGATACTGCACTCGTGTGTCAGTGAAGTAGTGTCTTGGTTTTGATGTATCGTAGTCATTTACGTGACATAATGAATATTGATTTGAGTTTTAAAAGCTACCTTTTACATGAGCTTTTTTATTTTTCGTCTGCTTTGCTACATACATACCACTTAAGGTGGCAATGTGACTATTTCCCGCATTTTTCATAAATTCGCAAGTTATTCAAATTTCTATAAATATTTTTAAAAAAGGGCTTTTTAGCGACCTAGATATATTCAAACTTTATACCCATGCACATTTTTGGATAGTTTCCTTGTGTAATATAATGAAGACACTACATAAATTCATTTGGGTCGTTTTTCGCGAAGCTGCAGTTCTCTGACTTTAATACTTAATGATACGATTCAAAAATGTGTATGGATAAGAATGTCGAATTTATTTAGGTCGCTAAAAAGCCCTTCTTTAAAAATATTTATAGAAATTTGAATAACTTGCGAATTTATGAAAAATGCGGGAAATCCTAACATTGTCACCTTAAACATGGATGCTAATATAAATGTTTACTGTTAAAGAAAGACATTAGCACATTCATTTAATTAGCATACGCATTTCTAGGTTTCGGTAAAGCGTTCATGTGTTTATAAAACTACTTTGAAAGCACGAATTACATGACAATTTAAAATTGCTTTCACCGTTAAAGCCAATACTTACTACAAAAATTAGATGTAGCAGAACATTTTACAAAAATAAGAAAGTCAAGAAAATATACCCTAAATGCTTTCTAGTTGTCAGTCGAAGTAAATAACGAAGAATATTTTACTCTACTTGCATTAACCTAATGAACTTGAAAGACCGATATCTAGTTCAATAAGATGCATAGGTACTTGCTTACCAACCAGAACTAAGTATTTAAAATTTAATGAAATATGGGATCCGACGTTTTACGATAGATTCAGTACTGAGCGCACGAGACGTTGTATGGCCATAGGATTCTCACGTACTACCTTCTCCATAGATTTATATTTCATACTTAAACGTGCGTTGGCCTCCGATTCAATCTCTGCAATGTTCGGTTGAATGAGCAAATATTTACGGTAAATCCGATTTTCTATGAATAAAGTGTAACCACATCGCAAAAAATATAAATAAACTCCACCTCGGCTAATTCCTACTAATATATTTTCTCGAGTTGAATACATTTTTGCGGTTAATCCATTATAACCATAACTCCATCTATGGTTTGCGAAGCTCCGTTCGTGGCTTGACGTCTGTCTATTAGATTTGCAATGCACAGCACAAAGTATGCTATTATTCGTTGCATACTATTTCATTGATATTTTTTTCAGCGTCCAATTGACCAAACAAATGGTTGCAAATTGACCAATCACAGCATTGAAATTATTTCGACATTTTTTCGATACTTCTTGATTATAGATGCGGAAAATGGATGAGATATGTTTTAAGAGCGATTTTTGGAGTTTACTCCTTAAGAATCGATTTTCAGTTATAGCCCGCGGTACGGAAATTTTATGAGGAGTAAAATTAAGGGTTACGTTATCTGTCACATTGATTATGTACGTATATATGGATATGCATAGAGCATGGAAATAGTGAAAATAGAGTGGCATAGAGTAGATATAGCAGTTGGCGTTGTAAAGTCAGCATTTGCAGTGTTTGTTCGTTCCTAAATTTGTTGAATCTTTTGATTTAATATGGAAAAACCTAATATTAAATACTCCAAATATTGCTTAGTGCCGAAATGTGAATCAACGCCTATTCGAACACCAGAAAAAGTATTTATTTCATTGCCAGTGGGATCGACGTTTAGCAGATTGTCACTTAATTACTGAGTTTATAAACAATTTATTTTTTGATGTAGTTGGACATTTTCGAACATAAACCGTCTGGTAAATACACATTTGGGTATAAAACTGACATTCGCGTGTACCCTGTTATCAAGTGATCCAATCTAATAAAAGTGATGTTAGTCGTGGAGAATGTGCAATAGACACGTACCGTTTCGATCTAGCGAGGTCAGATTTTTCGTTTCCGTCGTTGTCGTTGTAAAAGTATACGCCATCAGAAACAAGTCAAAGTTATTGGACGCATGTACTCCGTAAGCCCCAGCCAAATTGAACTATTTCATTTTCGATTATTATTACTTCATATTAAAGGAGCAAACAGATTTGAAGATCTGAAAACAGTAAACGGAGAAATACAGGAATCTTATATAGCAGCTTGTTTAAAATTAGGTCTTATTTAAGATCATCACGAGTGGAAAAGAGCCATGAATGAAGCTGAAATTTGGATGATGCCCAGACAGCTGAGATATTTATTCATTCGTATTTTAATGCATTGCCGACCAATTTATCAGGAAGAATTGTGGGAAGAATTTAAAGAAGCAATGTCACAAGATTATGAAAGACGTTACAGCACTACTGAAGGACAAACAAGCCTATATTCAAATTAGTTCCATGTTTTTATATAGACGGTCCAGGAGGCTCCTGTAAGACTTATATTTATACAACCCTTTACAGCTTACTGAAGAGTAAGAATAAAATTGTTTGTACCATGGCCTTCACGGGCATAGCAGCAACACTACTTAATCATGGCAGAACAGTTCATAAAACGTTTGGGTTACCTGTTCCTCTGTTTTTAGATTCATCTTCCAACTTTAAGAAAAATTCAAAAGAAGCAGATTATTTAAGGAGTGTAGATGTTTTTATTTGGGATGAAGCTCCTGTGGCGCCAAGGTATGCTTTAGGCATTATAGACAGAACCTTACGAGTCTTTATGAATTGTGATGTTCCGTTTGGTGGAAAAATTATGGTGTTGCGAGGAGATTTTTGACAATTGTTACCAGTTAAAATAAATGCTACTCGCTGTGAAACAGTGAATTTAAGTATCAAATTTAGTTCTCTTAGGAGTTATTTCCATAAATTTTCTTAAACACAAAATATGCGGGCTCTATCACAGGAACAAGAATTCACCAAGTTTTTATTGGATGTTGGAGATGGAGTTTTGAACGATAATTATGAATAGCAATTTAGAATTGCCACAGAGATGTATTTATAATTCGGAATCAATTAGAGAAAAGCGATTTTTAGATATGACCTAATCAGCTATTCTGATGTTGAAGACATTAACAAAAATGTGGTAGAACTGTTACATATAAAAACATAAAAAATATATACAACCTTGGATAGTGTTGAAAATTGTGATAATGGAGATTTAAACGATGATATTCTTCCTGAATATTTAAATACTTTAAACCCGCCAAATTTTCCTCCACATGAATTGAAGTTGAGAGTATATTGTATTGCGATGTTGGTAGAAATCTCAGCATTAATGAAGGCTTATGTAACGGTACGAGATTGTTAATTTTACAATTGGGAGACAATATCCTACAGTGCAAAATTTTAGCAGGCCATAAACATGGAGATATAATTTTCGTTAACCGTATAACGTTGTACTGTGAAAATGTTTATCCTTTTACTTTTAAAAGACGACAATAATTTCCCATTAAACTAGCGTTTGCAATGACTATTAACAAACCACAAGGCCAAACATTTGATCAAATAGGAATTTATCTCCGAAAAGAAATATTTACTCACGGACAATATATGCGTGGCTTTTTCAAGAGTTAGTTCTTGGGAAGGTTTGATAATTTATTTAGGAAATCAAAGAAATAGTAGCCGTATAGTTCAAAACTACGTTTTCAGGGAATTATATCAGATGTAAATTATTCTGTAATCAGGCAATAATGCGTTTCTTTGAGCGCGCGTCGGAGCTGACACACACAATTATTTATCATTATGCTAGGGCCGTTTGGAGAACTGAAATCCTAGACTAAGTTCATACGGAAGAACCCTTCTCGCTTTCCAAACACAATGCGGACCATGAATCGATGGGGCTCGTGAATATTCCAATGTCTATGAAGTGGAATGTCTATGCAGTTTATTGTAAAATAACTTACAAAGGTTACAAAGTTCCTGTTCTACTTTTTATCCTATGTTTGAGTCAAAATAAGTTCACAACATTAAGGCGCCTCAAACTATTAGCACTAAGATTCTCAGGCACTAGAGAATTCTTTACTTTATTAGGTACCTATAGATTTTTGCATCAGATATTGTGTGCAAATCTCATTCCTGTTAACTAAACGCGCCATCAATTTGTAACTTATTAATTGGAATAAGTCTTCTTTGTAGGATAATCAAAGTGCTCCATACAAGAATTTAATTACCTTCTCGTCGTGAATGCAATTAAGTAAATTATGCATAGGTACGCATGTGGACTGAGAAACTGATATGGAATGATGGAATGTTAATTTCCTTCGGGTATTTTATTTTTTCGGTACTTTTGTCTACCTTACAAGAAGTAATTCTGTAGATAAATACAGGACATTGGATCACACAAATCAGAGGTTGTACATGCACACCATTAATTAATGCTCATTGCCAACGTAAATGTAGGATTTATGCGTTTATAAAATGTTCAAATATGCACATCGACCAAATATGGTGATTACGCCAGGCATTTATACTGTCACTTTTGATTTGTGGCGATCAACTGATACGTTGTCCTACTTTGCCCTTAATCAGTCGTCATTTTAATTTCTTCCTTTCGTTACGTGCCTGCGATTGTTACGTTGGTGTCGTTACAGTTCCCCAAGAAGGTGGTTAAAGCAAATTAAGGAGAATATATAACAATGTTGTATCGGTGCACAAGTGACGTGTGATCTCGACGCTTTTGATAGAAAATGAACGAAGAAGAAGAACTTTAAATGGCACACTGAAACGCATAAACAACGATGAAAATGTAATTGAAATTTGAAAATAAACTACTTAGAATTTTACGTAATGGTCGTCGGAACAAAACCGCCGGAAGAAAAATGTTCAGCGCGCGCATATTACAAGATCCGGACGTGTTATTGCAGCCATAAAGTATCCTTGATTACAACTTCAATTCACAGAAACGTCAGTTTGCGAAACTTGTGCCTTGAATATGTGCCATAATGAAATCGTAACGATTTCAAATTGGCTTCGTTATAAACAAAACCGCTGGCGGAACGACATGTACACAATATACGCGGCCGCAGCCTATTACCACCTACCGCCGTAATGTTAGGCTCCGCCATGATATATTTTTCAGTTATGCGCTTTTATATTGTTTTGTGTAATACAGTGTTATATTTTTGCCGGCGGCGTGTGAACGGCACGATCAAGAAATAATGTTCCCGCCGCCCACGCACGCAGAGTAATCCGCAAGACGACAATAACCTCCAGTTATAAGTGTTATCGCGCCACCTTGCATTGCACCCTTGCCGCCTTCTGCTGAATGGGAAATTGGGGTCCTGCTTTAGTTTCTTGCCAGATGTCAGAGTGAAATATGCCGAATAAATTTAGGTCTTTGAAGCTTTTATACACTCCTGGTCAAAACTTCTCATTATACTTGTAATAATGAGAAGTTTTAAATCATAAAGGCCTTCTCAAACCGACGCGGGACAGCGGGAACGGGAGCGGCAGCGGGAGCGACGCGGGATAGAAACATATGGCGGGATATTGTACCATTCACACCGAAACAACTTCCCGCTAAAGCCCGCGCGGGACTGCAGCGTCTTGTTTACAGTTCGCTGCTTGCAGCATTTTTATTCGCTACCGCGCACTTCCCGCTTCTAGTATATACGTGCTAACTATCATGGAGACAGAAAAATTAATAGAAACTGTCAAGAATTATCCGATTTTGTACGATTTATCTAATACCCAATATAAAAATATGTATACGAAAAAAGAACAAAGTATGGGACGAAATTGGTTTGACACTAAAACAAAATATGCTTTAGTCGTCTGCTACTGCCAGTAACAGAAGAGCTTCTTCCTCATCATCTGAAGAGAACATACTTTTTTGTCAAAAATTAGGTTACATAAACCGGTAGTCTAAAATGACGAAATGTTTCGTTCTGGTGTAAATACTTGTTAATTTCCCGCGTCTCGCACCAGTAGCGTGATTTTCGCTACCGCTCCCGCTCCCGCTGTTCCGCGTCGGTTTGAGAAGGCCTTTATTTAAATCATTAAACATTTTAAGTAAGTGGCCTAGGATATCTTCTGTCACTTCTGATAAACAATTGTAATTGTCTGACAGTAAAGTAACATTTTGCAATTGCTTGTTAGTAAGACATTTAACGCTGTTTAAAGTGATTTGTAAAAGGCAATAAATTCAGTTTGTTAGTGATTTTTTAAAATTTAATGTCATTAAGTGAATGAAATACTTTGTTCAGTGCACTTAGAATAAAAGAAATGAATCGTCCACGCAACCTAACAGAAGATGAAGCAGTGAAAGCGGTAACTCTAGTTAACGAGGGACGTAGCCAGCGATACGTGGCTGATTTGGTAGGAGTTAGACAATCAACAATTAGTCGAACAGTTAAACGTTTCAACGAACTTGGAAGTTACTGCAGAACCCCAGGACAAGTTCGTAAGAAGTCCACAGATGCAAGAGATGAACGATATCTGATGCAAGTCGCCTTAAGAAACAGGCGTTCTACCAGTTTAGAGCTAAGCAGAGCCCTTGCAGCAGCTCTAAATGTAGCAATTTCTGGACGAACTATCAGGAGAAGGCTTCATGAGGGAGGATTGGACAGTAGAAGATCAGCTGTTGCACCACTGCTCACCAGGGAACATAGAGTTACTAGACTGCTTTTTGCAATTGAACATGTCAATTGGACCATTGATGACTGGAAGCGAGTTCTGTTTTCAGACGAAACAAGAGTATGTCTTAATTCACCAGATGGACGTGAACGAGTTTGGCGGAGGCCAGGAGAGAGGTTTTCTGCCTGCAATATCTCCGAGGATCCCATTCTTTGGTGGATCAATAATGTTCTGGGGAGAAATTTGTTTTGATGGTCGCACGGATTTGGTTCCTATACGGGGGACTGGCCACCAAGAAGCCCAGATATGAACCCCAAAGAGCATCTATGGGATGCACTGAAACGATCAGTTAGGCGCCACGTACCTGCTCCTATGAATCTTAGGGAACTGGAACAAGTCGTTCTTGTCAAATGGGAGACTATTCCCCAGGAAACTATTCACAACTTGATCAATAGCATGCCTAGACGAATGGAAGCAGTGATAAGAGCTAGGGGAGGATCTACACGCTACTGAATTCTTACGATTTAATTTCATCTTTATTTTTGTTAAGCTTTTCACTGACGCCTTTGACATTATTGTTTCTTTCTGTCATTTATTCAAGTTTTTTTCTAATAAAACCATTCCAATTTGTCAAGCGTTAGTTGAAATCATTTAATTATAATATCACGTATAGGTACTATAACTTAAAACTCCGAAAAATTACAGGTAATAATGAGAAGTTTTGCTGATGCTTTAATTTTGTCCAGGAGTGTATATTCTGTTCACTAGTAGGTACGTTACTTTGTAGGCATAAGCATCGAAATGGTAAACAATAATGATTGAAAATACGAAAATGATCATCTGACTCTGTTCGGGTAATGATTTGAAGGTAGTTTGGAAGACAACGAGCGGCATTGCATCCAGAGAACCTACATCTAGCGCAACAAATTGAGCCGTAACCTCAAAGAATGAACGTTGCAGAGGCTATCTAATTCGATGCCAAAAGACCTTTAAAGGTTTAAAATAAATGGTAACATGATACATATTTTTTTGTGGAAGGGAAAACTTTTGATGGGCGAGGATAACTGGGACTCTTTCTCCCCAGCCAGAGAGGCCCTACTCCTGGAATCACTTTCATATTACTACAGGAGATTGCGCGATCTATTTCTTCGCGTGTCTGTATTAGATTTCCGTCATTCAGTTTTCGCCGGTCTCCTTCAATCTTCTCGACATACCAGTTATTCTCGCTCTTCTCTCTCATTCGTCCTTTCTTCTGCCCACCTGCGACATTCGAAAATAGTATGCTCGGTTGCGTTGTTCTCGCACTCCCAATAAAGGCAGCGAGCGTCCTCCCCCTTCCCTATCCTCGAAAGTTATTCCCGGAAGCGCCCATGTCCCTCCAGTGCTGTGGTTGGGTGGTACTCGCATTCTCCGTGGTTCCTCCCATCCCAGGTCTTCACGCAGGGCAAGAGTTTATGCAGCCACCCACTTTTTCTGCTGTCTCTCCACCTCTTCTGCCACTTATCTATCGTCTCTTGCATCTCCTGGTTCTTTGGAGCTTTGTTTTGTTCCTGTGGGGGCTATTTCTTCAGTTTTCAGACCAGTGGGAATCATTCTCATCAGTAAAAATGGGGCATCAATTGACACCGTCCGGTACGCGCTGAGGCCAGTAACGCCCGTTTCACTTCTCGAGCGCTCTGATAGCGCATATTAAACACGATCCTCAGAATGTGATCGCCCCTTGCGGTCTGATATTAAGGTATTCCAGCTGGATATTCTGTTTAGTATTTCATATTTCAGATTTGTAATTTGGAAATGGTAATTAAAAAGGTCGGATTTTTAGTAAGGAGCGCGAGAAAGCTGAAGTCGAACGCCAGCGTCGGGACCGGATGCGAGCGTCTAAACTTATTTACCTGTTCGTATATAGGCTAGGAGACTATCAATATGCCCCAGTACATAACGGGCTATACATACAGTTCATTGAAAAATATGTAAGATACGTTTTTATTTGCATAGTATACTAATTATTTCAATTAATGAAAAACTGACACCAGCATCAGCCTTGGACATTTTCACTTTCTCCTACAGAATTTTTCACACGCTTATCGAAGCTGTGCACATCCAGTGCTCGATCTTCTACCCATGGATTGCTGAAGGCGCCGTATGCAGACTGCGATAATCTCAATAGAAGAGCTTTTTAATTCAAATCTTGGTCGGGGTTTTCAGCTTCTCACGTATTTCAGCGCTGGAATGCCACGCGTTTACCGCGGCCCATGAAATATAAGCGTTCCTCGATCGTCCGATATCCGGCGAAGTAATATTTAGTTTATGCGTAATAATGATAATTTCGCGACGTATGTAAAGCGCGCGGTGCATATAATTTAGCCAGTTTAATTGCTTCTGCAAGTCAGACTGAATAACGGTAATACCACCTACTGTATATAATATCGCGTTTGACCATCGTTATCATTAATCTTTTACGCATTACTACGTGAGACAATATGTGACGGCGGAACAGGTTCCCCCATTAATTTCTAAAGGATAACTCGGGAATACCGTTGAATGGTGCTCGCCCCTAATAAGCATACGCAAGCAGAATCTTATCTTTGGTGTATATAATTTACAAACTATTGTTCGATGTTATAAATTAATCTGACTAGCGTAACTGCTGATGTTCATATTTCACGCTGCTTTAGTAAATATTTCATGTAGAACATTCTTGGAGCTACTGGAAAAATTGCATCTTCGCATGGTCACATCCCTGAAGAATCATAAAAATGTCCCACCGGCATCCTTTATTTTTCTTCCATGAGCGTCAATTCACCGGCGTAAAAATCAACTGCCGTTCAATTTACTGACCCACAACATATCACCCCAAACCAGGAAAATTCAATTTACAGTTACCTCTCACCATTTACTTTTACCCTTTAAAAAGAGGTAAGTGTAAATACGTTGGGAGTTCAAATAATATAAACCGGAATTTGGCTGTAACTTTTTATTTAACTGATTTAACTGATGTGATTTTTACACTATTTCTCCACATATTCACCCTCTAACTCTATACATTTTTGCCATCGTCGTGGGAGTTTCATAATGCCACTTTTATAGAATGTTTTTGGTTGGGCGCGAAGCCACTAATGCACAAACTCAGCAACTTCATCATCGTCTTGAAATTTTGAGCCACCCAATGCCTCCTTCAGCGGTCCAAAGAGATGAAAATCATATGGTGATAAATCCGGACAATAAGGTGGACGTGGAAGAACCTCCTAATGTGTACGGCGCGTATGCAGCCAGCACAGCGGTCGACCTACTTATGCTGTCGTCACGCGGGAGCGCTCAGGCCTTCTTCTCGGTGGTAAAGTACTGTGTTAGTAAATGTGATGTACGCCTATTTTTATAACATTTTGAACGTTTTTCCGAAACGCAGTAACAGAAATGATATTCTGCTAAACCAAAACGTGTTCTCCAATTTGAATCATAGTAGTGTTCATCAATCTTTTCCGGCATAAACCTTTCCTCTTACTAATGGTGGCTGTGGCCTCTGTTTGCTCCGCAAATAATTTTAGGCATCAATTAAATTAATGGTTTTAGGTGACTACGGTAGGTGATATATAAAAAGCAAAAACCAAGCTCCGTTAACGGCGAACAACTGAAATAGTCGAAGCACCTGTTGGAAGCACTATATTATTTTTAATTATGCGAAACAAGCAGTTCATTGATCAACATATGGTGTTGCTTTCGGGCGAGCGCGATTTTTTTGAAGCGGGAAGATGTTTATGGACGTTACCCATGCAATAGTTTTGTTTATGTTTCATTAATGGTACGCTCTGTATACTAATTTTAATTCACATCAATCATATTAGATGAAACACCGTTATTTGCGTGCTGATGTAAAACAATGTATGATCAACGTATTTATTAATAACTCATTGCTGCAATTACGTCGAATATCAGTAGCAGAGAATGTCTTAATTATTAATTAGTGCACAAAGAGCGGTATTTAAATGAATATTGCTTATTTGGTATCGGAATGTAGCTGCTCGAGATAAATCTTTTTCATTTATTTTCCTCTATATTAACGGATTTATTGGTTCAGGAAGCTGAATACAGATGAGGCCATAGTAGGTATAACACGGCAATTAGAATGAATCAGTAGGACAATATCTTGCGGGCATATATCCTTTATTGGTTATGGCCAATGCACTTACCGCACTATCCGGTATTAATTGTTAGATTTTTCACAGCGTAAACTGTATCGAGAAATAAGTACACTAAAGTCGATAAAGCTCTAGTGATTTTATTGTCAGACTTACAGTAAAACAAAGAGTGGACTGTAGTAGGAGTACAAAATAGTCATAAAATGCCGATTTTCCATATTTCGCGCGTAGGGAATACGCCCCGCTCAAAGTGTATCATGTCATAACTCCCTCAAAAATTGTCTTATCGAGTTGCATTTCTTTTAAAATTATCCCTTAAACTTTCAGGATACTCACGAAACCTTTCAAATTGCTATTACATAATTACTTTTCATTCCGCTTTGCGATTTTCGAGACGTTGTCTTTTTGGTGCAGTGGAATTTTCAGCTATCGAGGAACTATGCTCATTTTTACAATTTGGACAATCTTCCAGCGGCAAAGTTATAGAGAAAGGATTGAATTTTATTTTACACCGAGATTCAGTTCATTATCTCGCATGGAAAAAAAGTTATGGCGATTTGAACACTAAAATCGTTCTGAGCGCATAACTCTTGAAATCAGCAGCGTGCGATAACGAAACGGTTACAGCATCAATCTTTATGTGTGCAGACGTATTTGGTTTTATTGTATAAGTATTCGCCGAGTGATGAAAATATCAAAATGGGACGAAAATGTGTAGTGCCTAATTGTGTTTCGGGTTATACAACGTGCAAGGAAAAGGTTGCCACTGACAGGTATACGATTTCAAGAGTTATGCGCTCAGAACGATTATCCTGTTCAAATCGCCATAACTTTTTTTCTATGCGAGATAATGAATTGAATCTTGGTGTAAAATAAAATTCAATCCTTTCTCTATAACTTTGCCGCCGGAAGTTTGTTCAAATTGTAAAAATGAGCATAGTTCCTCGATAGGTGAAAATACCATTGCACCAAAAAGACAACGTTTTGAAAATGTCAAAGCGGAATGAAAAGTAATTATGTAATTGCAATTCGAAAGATTTCTTGAGCATTCTGAAAATTTAAGAAATAATTTTAAAAAAATTGCAACTCGATAAGACAATTTTTGAGGGAGTTATGACTTGGCACATTTTGAGCGCGTCGCGTTTCCTACGCGCGAAATATGGAAAAACCGGCCCGATTCCCCTCTCGCACTTCCCTTCTCTTCCCTATAAGCTCGGACAAAAATACTACTCACCTTTTAGAGGTAAATCAGTCCAATTTGACCTAAACTAAAGATTTTCATTATGAAAATGCTTTGTATCTTATCAAATAATACCCACGATCTCTATAATATCGGACATAAAATATGAAACAATATCTAAAGGCGCTATAACTGTTTATCGTGGATTGCGATGTCTGATAACTGTACACATAACACTACAAACCTATATCCCTTTACGATCTCTGACCTTCGATGGAAACAATAAATACTGACAGGGTCAAGTTGTATCTCAGACATAGATTCTCCTTAATAAATAAGAATTTACCAGTGGTAGCTGCTTCAGAAAGTGCCCTGTATTAAAAAATCTGAATGAAATTGTTATATTGAAAATTTAAAAAAATGGGAATAACAAGATCAAAGCTAAGTTTCTGTAGCTAGTGTAAACCCGAATGCAAAATTGTTTTAGCAACCTGTACTTCACGTACCGGGCTAATTGCTTGTTGTCTGCGGTAATTATCAACACTGGTAAGTTTATGTGAAGGATTATGTTACATATAATGTGTTTCGTAATTTTCTCATCAAGCTCTGCACAACCGCAGCTACAACTGATTTTATAACCCCTGGGTCTTTTATAATGTTCGAAAAATCGTCTAGAATCGCGAGAGTTAATAAGAGCTTGGGTAATGATTTTTAATGAGTGCTGCAAGTAATAATGTATCTCCTGCAGGTCATCTGTTATATGTAAATCTACCATTTCTTGTACCGGTTTCATGGCTCATTCTTACTGAAAGATTACAATTACAATTTTCGAGAATCTCGCACAATTTAAACACAAAAATCAGTACATTCAGCAAAAGAACCATGTTTTCGTAAGAAGTTGTTTTAGGAACGTGTAGAAACTCTTTTTCCAAACAATATTCGAAAATTTACAGGCGATTTTATTATTTTTCTTAATAATGATAGAACAGGGCAGAGTTTATTTTCTACTTTCTCCAATTAAGGGACTTTCGATCTCTGACAATAAAATACTGACCTGACCTGACCTGCCCGTAGACACTGTCTTGATGTCGCAAATAATTCAAAATAAGTCAATGGTCAACCACATGTTTTAAACTGTTTAAAACAAATTATGTAAGAAGCAGATATGTATAATTCTCAACTAAGTAAATTAATTATAACCGTCGTATTTATTCCATAAAACCGTTATCTAAACGTATTAAACAGGAGTAGAATGAAAGAGAAAAACGTTTCAGACGTACCGATAAATAGTACAGATAATGCGATAAATTTAATTAACAGAGAATAAAATAAATTAAAGCAAGTACTTATTGACAACACCAGCGCTTGCAAATGAAGTATAATGTATAAGCCACATGATTTGAACAAGATTGCTATCAGTCGCATAAAATTAATGTGGTAAAATAGTTGTGCATTTATGGAAACATAATTTAGCTACATAGTTGCTCTAAAATATGTAACAGAATACGACACTAAAAGTTAGGTGGAAATGGTTGTTGCCAGAGCACCACCATATTTGGGTGCTACTGTAAGTTGAAAATGAATGGAAAAACCAATATTTATTACACCTCACCCAAATGGATCTACGTACTGTGATTCCTTGCTGTCCCATAAAGTATAAACCATGTTACGCCGCTGCGTGGATATTTTTAGCGGTGGAGGTGCAAGTGCGGCCGGTCCATCGGCAATAAATAACCCGGATGAACAGCAAAACGTAGATTAATAAAACGCAACTAATATTAGGAGTGAAGGGAAAAACGTAACAAATTTGTAATAAACGATATCAATAAATCGTTTGGCCATGACATCTTCAGCAGCCGGCCGCGTAGCCGTAGCCACTCGCTTAACCACCGGGATTTACACCCTTATTAGTATAACGGATGGGCGGACGTTGTCGTTTTTGTTTGGCGAGGAGATATTTCATTGTAGCGCTCTGTGCGACCTTCTCAACTCGTTATATATAAATCAGGGACATCGCCAACAGGACTTGCGACCTATGCGGAACCGGCGCTTGTTCCTGTTCTCTCGCCGCGCTTTTTGCCACTCCACCCGCAATTACCCCGTGGTTGATACTCTAACCGAGAGTAAAATTGCCTTGCCAACTTGCTTGTTCCTCGAAGAGGCAAAACACTGCATGAACTCATCCAGCTTCTGGACTTGGGGAGCGCGCGCTTGATTATTGCAGGTACGCGGACAGCTAGCATAGCTTGAAATTACGACAGACTTTCAATTTAAATTGTGGTGTAGATTTACTCTCGAGTTACGACTTCGGGGAAAAATTTTTTGATACCCAAATCGTATGTGAAGGATCCCATGAAAGTAAAAAACTGAAAACTTCAGTAAGCACACAATCACTCAGGAAAACGAAATTTGTGTCTTTCAGAGGAAAACGACACCAAGCAACAAAAACATTGAGGAAGTTATGCTTTTCAAATTTAAAATTCATGTACAGGCGGGCAAAAGACGATAGTCAAATTTGGTTTTCCGGCACTGAGTTCTTCTGGAAAAACGAGATCGAGTATGCGCAGTCCATTTTTCTTCCGGCTCTGTTGGGATCGGATCGAATCGACCAGCTATGGTTTAGATCAACAAGGTCCAGAAGAAGACCTTTCTAATAGACATCGCTTATCCAAACCGATCCAACATCCAGATCAGACAACAATGGTGGAAGGGTACCTACTGTTGTCGTCCTCCCAGTAACAATACCCACTACCAGTATTTTACTGGTCCCTCTCCTTACGAACTTAACCAATTTGGTCCTCTCCTATATTAAAGAGGGAAATGCAGAAGTGCAACCACCATAATAGTGATAATAATAATAAACGATTTGCAACTCGAATCAGGAAGCCAAACAATTATTCCAAATAAATAATGACTTTATTTCAGGTTTCGATGGATTAAAGTGTGGGAGTGCCTGCCGAGTTCTGCCAAAATACAACGTACAAATGAGAAATATAAATTAAGGTTAGGGAATGAATTAAGTCGGCTGAGGAGAATGTATGTTTATGTGCCGCAATAACCCCCCGACTTATAATTTACACCGGCGGAGGCTTTTTCTCCGGGTCTGCTGCATAAAACGGCGCGTCATCTGCACAAGCTGTTTGCAACTTATTGTTTTGCTAAGTCGCTCGCTTTCCTCTGAATATTCATACGATGGGAGCTTGTCCGATTGCAGTGCGCGCTTTTCGTTCAGTGGCCTTTACGGGACGCGTTCGGCATAATGCGACCATATGGTGACTTTACTATTGACCACTTCCTGTTCCCCCTGTATTTGCATAACACCAAGAGCGGTCTGACACACTACACATTCTTTCATTAAGTTTCTCATCGCGGGAGTAATTGCGTTCTGCGCGGCTTGCATCGATTATGCAAAATGGGCTGATGCATTTTTCATTGGGGCTTTTCAGCTGGAAACGTACGGCTGACATAATTTCAAGAGGTAAACACAAATAGCTTGCGAAGGGCAGTACTACTACGGTTAATGCAAGCTGAAATTAACGGCGTTATAATTATTTCCGTGTGGAATATTCAAATTGAGCAAATATTTAAATGAGTCGCGCTCGGTTATGTCAGGGTGCCTTGTTCTCAGCATATTTACACAATGTACTCTTTAACTGAAGAGAAATTGCACTCGCTGGAACTTCATGTACGATGTTCGTTCAGTGCGTGTATGCACTTTCTTGTAAATATTAATGACTTTGCTTACCAGTGAAATAAGACCAATAACAATTTTAAATTATTCACTTTTCTTTTTCTGACATATTTTTATTATTATCCTTGCTTTTCTATATTTCGCCTAAACCGTAACTGGTCTTCTCGTTCTTCAGGATTTTTTTGACGCTTCTTTATGTTTTAGAGAAATATCCACACAAAGTTCAAAACACACAAATTTTATTTTTAACGGAAATAATACAATAAAATAAACAACACTGCAACACTACAATAAAACAATAAAACCTTACGTGACACACGAAAATGTTCAATCTGTCTGTCAGAATCCAATAAATTGGCATTGGTGGGCACGTGTGCAAATTCTTTGTAGAGGGCGCTCAATAATTTTCGGCCCGGTTCTGTTCATTTCTGCGCTGATCCTTTGCTTCAAATCATCTAAATTATTAGGTTTATTAATGTAAACTTGTACCTTGACGCAGTTCTAGTAATACTGGGACGGGTGGGATGGCTTGCGCGCTTCAATGATCTAAAGAGCCGAACCATAGGTTTAACCATTTGGAGGGGTTTTTATTTGAGAAGCCAGACTAAATCAAGTCCCTGAAAGGGGGCAGCAGCTCTTTCAGTAATCATAGTGGCAGAGATCGTGAGGGTCGGTATGGCACTGTGATACACACTACTGCGATGTGGAAGGCAACGGGAAACCACCACATTATTCTATCCCTGGTACAGCGTATTTCGAATTTATGATGATGGCACCTTCTGGAGTAAAATATTCCGGAGGTAAAATAGTCCCACATTCGGATCTCCGGGCGGGGACTGCTTCGGGGGGAGTCATCAGAAATGATAAGTGTAACATCACACGAGTCGGAGCGTGGAATGTTAGAAGCATGAAACAAGTAGGAAAGTTAGAGAATTTGAAAATTGAGATGGATAGGTTAGCATTAGACGTAGTAGGTATTAGTGAAGTGCGATGGCCAGAAGCCGGAGACTTCTGGAGCGGAGATTTTAGAGTAATACACACAGGATCTGTAGGAGGAAATTCGGGAGTAGGAATTGTTATGCGGAAAAAAAGTAGGGCAGAGTGTAGAAAATTTCTTACAGCAAAGTGACAGGGTAGTTATGGTTAGGTTAGATTCGAAACCTGTAAAAACAGTAATAATACAGGTATATATGCCCACTTCTAACTACAGTGATGAGGTCGTAGAGGCAGTTTATAGTGATATTGAACATGTGCTAGATTTTGTGAGAGGACACGAAAATTTAATAATTATAGGAGATTTCAATGCAGTCGTAGGCACAGTGCGAGAGGGCGGAATAGTTGGTCCCTTTGGATTAGGCAATAGGAACGATAGGGGAGTGAGACTGATAGAGTTCTGCGATAAACATAACTTAACGGTCGCGAACACTCTATTTCACCATAATGTTGGGAGACGCTACACGTGGAAGATGCCAGGAGACCTAGGGAGATATCAAATAGATTACATTCTTGTTAGGCAAAGATTTAGAAATCAAGTTAGGGATTGTAGAAGTTATCCAGGAGCAGATATAGATAGTGATCACAATATAGTCGTTATGAAGGCCAATCTTAAATTTAAGATTTTGAAAAAACGAAGCGGAAGAAGGTATCTTGACCCAGAGAAACTAAAAGATGATGATACGCGCGATAAGTTCGAGAAAAAGACAAACGAGGTACTAAAGGGCGCGGGCGAAAATATTGTTAGGGACATAGAGGAAGAATGGAATTGCATTAAAAATAGTTTAGTTTCCTCAGCTAGGGATATTTTGGGTCATAAACAGAATGAAAGTAGGAAACCCTGGATAACAAAACATATTGTGAGTCTAATAGAGGAAAGGCGCAAATATAAAAATAGGTTAGATGAAATAGGGAAACAAAGATATAAGGCGATCAAGTGGGAAATTATTCGGAAATGTAGGAAAGCGAAAGAGCAATGGATCGACGATAAGTGCAAAGAAGTGGAAAATAAGTTCGAAATAGGAAAGACTGATGAAGCATATAAAATAATTAGGAGAAATTTTAGAGAAATTGGATCTAGTACCAAAAGCATTAGGAATGAGGCAGGAGATATCCTAATCGAAAGCGGGGAGAAGGCAGATAGGTGGAAAGAATATTTAGGAAACTTATATGCGGGACCGGAAGTGCAAGATATATTAGAAAGTGAAAGCAGTGTAGAAGGGGATAACCTAGGGAGTCCTATAATGAGAGAAGAGTTTGAGCTAGCACTAAAAAGTTTAAGGAATAATAAAGCACCAGGTATAGATGGCTTGCAGGCAGAAATCTTAAAGTGCGCAGGTCAAGAGGTAATGGATCGTTTATTTAAATTAGTTAGTCACATATACCTGACAGGCGAGATTCCAGAAGATTACAAACGGAACATCATAGTAGCTTTGCCAAAAAGGAAAGGCGCGGATAGATGCGAAAATTTTAGAACTATCAGTTTAACTTCCCATGCGTCAAAAATTTTAACTAGAATTGTGCAAAGAAGGATGGAGAAAAAGGCGGAAGAAATATTAGGAGAAGATCAGTTCGGATTTAGACGAAATAGAGGAACGCGCGAGGCCATTCTAGCTTTACGAGTAATTATAGAAAAAACGATAGAAAAGAGAACGAGCGTATATATAGGATTTGTAGATTTAGAAAAAGCCTTCGACAACGTAAAATGGGGGAAGATGTTCGAAGTGCTGAGAAAGGTAGGGATGAAATACAGGGACAGAAGAATAATACATAATCTCTACAAAGAGCAAAAGGCAGTTATAGAATGTGAGCAGGAACGAAGGGAAGTAGATATCCGGAAGGGATAGACAGGGATGTGCATTGTCACCTCTAGTTTTCAACTTATATATCGAAGATGCGATTAATATTGTTAAGGAAAGAACAGCCTCAGGGATCAATGTACAGGGCCAAACTATTAATATGCTCAGATTTGCGGATGATATAGCAGTGTTAGCATCTAGCAAAGAAGAATTAGGAGCGGCTTTGAATGAAATGGAAGCAGTTTTGACACAGGGCTACGGCATGAAAATCAATAAAAAGAAAACTAAAATTTTGGTATGTAGATGGAGTGAAAATAGAACTAAAATTGAAATACAAATAGGAAATGAGAAGATAGAGGAGGTCGCGGATTTCTGCTACTTAGGAAGTAAAATAACCCAAGACGGTAGGAGCACTAAAGATATAAAACAAAGAATGGCGCAGGGCCGAGTTGCGTTTAACAAAAAGAAACAACTGTTATGTTCGAGAACGGTTAATATAGAGACTAGGAAGAGACTCTTAAAGTCGTATGTATGGAGTACGGCATTATACGGGTGCGAAACTTGGACAATAGGAGAAGCGGATAGGAAAAGAGTAGAAGCGTTTGAACTGTGGTGTTACAGACGCATGATGAAGATACCGTGGATAGATAAGGTTAGTAATAAGGAAGTATTAGAAAGAGTTGGGGAAAGGCGAAAGGTATGGAAAACAATAAAGAGTAGGAGAGATAGGATGGTAGGACACCTTCTAAGACACGAAGGAATAGTTCGCGACATACTAGAGTCAGAGATAGGAATAAAAAGAGGTAGGGGTAGGCCTAGATTAGACTACTGCTCTCAAATAGTTAGGGATGTAGGATGTTCTACTTTTAGGGAAATGCGTAGGTTAGCTCAGGATAGAAAAGAATGGAGGTACGCGTCCAACCAGTCTTCGGACTGAGAACCTTATGATGAATGTAAACTCACGATTTTAAATGGCCACACAAAAAGAAGTTCAGCGGTGTTAAACTGGTGAGTATGCTGACCATTCCATCGGTCCTGGTCGTGCTATCCATCTGTTAGGAACTATACAGGGTGGTCCAGTTTATATCATCAGGATTTCACCAGCCGAAAGTTTATCAAAAAATAAAGGTAGTTTGTCCAATAAAACATGGTTGAATTTTACTTCCTTTTTGATGTACAGGGTGTTAAAGAAAATAAATTATTTGCTAATAGTTAGGGAGCCGGTATAGTAAATTATGACTGTACTTTCTACCATGCCGGACATTATTAATCTTAATGTATGCAACAAGAGGAAGAAGAATATGACTATGAGAAAGTTGCATCTGAGTCGCACCGCAGATGGCGCTCTTAAGAAAAGTTTAGAATCGTCTGGCACCCACTCGCGACTATCTAATGTGTCTGGCATTGATATTTTAGCATTCTTCATGATACAAATAGTCAGTAAAAGAAGAATCAGATACATTATAAGTCGCGAGTGGGTGCCAGAGAACCCCAAACTTATATTAAGCAGGAGCGTCACGTGACGTATTTTCTACCAACAGACTTTTCTTTTACTGAATGCTTGTATTATGAAGAATGCCAAAATATCACTGCCAGACACATTAGATAGTTGCGAGTGGGTGCCAGGCGATTCGAAACTTTTCTTAAGAGCGCCATCTGTGGTGCGACTCAGATGCAACTTTCTCATAGTCATATTCTTCTTCCTCTTGTTGCATACATTAAGATTAATAATGTCCGGCATGGTAGAAAATACAGTCATAATTTACTATACCGGCTCCCTAACTATAATAATTTGCTATAAATCAATAATAAAAAAGGTAGCCTTCTGAAATTTTGCATAGATCATTTATTTTGTATTCTTTATTAAATAGTGGTTGTAATTATTTTATTTAGAACATAGAGGCGTGCGTACGGGTTTCCTCAAAAATACTTTATTTAATAAAACGTACGCCACTGTTTTTTTAGATACCAAATACAGAGACGATTTTCCATCCAATTTAGAAACTTTTTTGTATCTTACAATTTTTTGATAACTCAACTCAAAACAAAAAGACATTAAAAAGGATTATGTGACCAATTACTGAATTTATTTGCTTAAAGAAAAAACAACATTAAACTTAGCTGAAATATCAACTAAACAAGAATCGCAATTGAATTAATTCAAAATTTCAGAAGGCTACCCTTTTTTATTATTAATTTATAGCAAATTATATAAAATAATTTATTTTCTTTAACACCCTGTACATCAAAAAGGAAGCAAAATTAGACCATATTTTATTAGACAAACCACCTTTATGTTTTGATAAAATTTCGTTTGGTGAAATCCTGATGATATAAACTGGACAACCCTGTATATATTTCTTAGAAAATTCCATACTTCTACACCAAAATGGGGAGGAGCTCCATCTTGTTGGAACCAAATGTCTTGGTGGGGTACATCTACAGGGTGTCCCAGAACAACGGGGCAATATTTCTGGAACATATTGTTTGGGTCAAAATAACACTTCATCATCATAAGGTTCTCAGTCCGAAGACTGGTTGGACGCGTACCTCCATTCTTTTCTATCCTGAGCTAACCTACGCATTTCCCTAAAAGTAGAACATCCTACATCCCTAACTATTTGAGAGCAGTAGTCTAATCTAGGCCTACCCCTACCTCTTTTTATTCCTATCTCTGACTCTAGTATGTCACGAACTATTCCTTCGTGTCTTAGAAGGTGTCCTACCATCCTATCTCTCCTACTCTTTATTGTTTTCCATACCTTTCGCTTTTCCCCAACTCTTTCTAATACTTCCCTATTGCTAACCTTATCTATCCACGGTATCTTCATCATGCGTCTGTAGCACCACATTTCAAACGCTTCTACTCTTTTTCTATCCGCTTCTCCTATTGTCCAAGTTTCGCACCCGTATAATGCCGTACTCCATACATACGACGTTAAGAGTCTCTTCCTAGTCTCTATATTAACCGTTCTCGAGCATAACAGTTGTTTCTTTTTGTTAAACGCAACTCGGCCCTGCGCCATTCTTTGTTTTATATCTTTAGTGCTCCTACCGTCTTGAGTTATTTTACTTCCTAAGTAGCAGAAATCCGCGACCTCCTCTATCTTCTCATTTCCAATTTGTATTTCCATTTTAGTTCTATTTTCACATCCCCTACATACCAAAATTTTAGTTTTCTTTTTATTGATTTTCATGCCGAAGCCCTGTGTCAAAACTGCTTCCATTTCATTCAAAGCCGCTCCTAATTCTTCTTTGCTAGATGCTAACACTGCTATATCATCCGCAAATCTGAGCATGTTAATAGTTTGGCCCTGTACATTGATCCCTGAGGCTGTTCTTTCCTTAACAATATTAATCGCATCTTCGATATATAAGTTGAAAACTAGAGGTGACAATGCACATCCCTGTCTCACTCCCTTCCGGATATCTACTTCCCTTTGTTCCTGCTCACATTCTATAACTGCCTTTTGCTCTTTGTAGAGATTATGTATTATTCTTCTGTCCCTGTATTTCATCCCTAATAACACTTAAAGTATCTAAAAAAATTTTTCTACGTCGCACCTCTTCGAAGCTATTCGCCCTTAAAGGTCAAGTCCTGAAGAAAGTTTTTCGCTGGTAACTTTCAAACTATTGTATCGAATGTTATAAAATTTGGACTGTAGACACAGTAAGAAAGTATCTGTGATCGAGTGACATGACATCTTCCGTATCTTGTCTTTTGAAACCGTTAAAATGGCCCATGTCCGAGAAAAAAAATATACAAATACATGGTTTATCATTTTTACTACACAAAAATGTATGTGTCTACAAGGTGCTCACTTCGAAAATTTATTGTAGTCGCTACTATCTCGGCTATTATGTTTTTATAACCGATTGTTCATACATTTTCATTTCATTTTCATTTTCTCACATGTTTCATGTAGCAGTTCATATTTCATAGCCTGGCTGGTATAGTAAAAATGATGAACTATATCTTTGTATATTTTTTTTCTCGGAAACCGGCCATTTTAACGGTTTCAAAAAAGAGTACCTTTTTTGAGACAATTGTTTAAGGAATTTAAAAATGTCATTGCAAATTCGCTAAAAGCATCAACGTAAAAGTTAAGGGGTGAAAAGCATTAGGGGTGTTCCACCCCCGGCTTCCTAGACATGTCACTCGATCACAGATACTTTCTTACTATGTCTACAGTCCAAATTTTTTAAATTCGATGCGGTAGTTTGAGAGTTACCAGCAAAAAACCTTCTTCAGAACTTGACCTTTAAGGGCGAATAGCTTCGAAGGGAGGCGTTCTATAAATTTTTTTTTAGATACTTTAAGTGTTATTTTGACCCAAACTGTATGCTCCAGAAATATTGCCCCGTTGTTCTGGGACACCTTCTTTGTCGGGATAAATAATTGCAAGAGCTGGAAATAACTCAAATCGCAGAAAATTCAAATTAACATCAAATTTTCTCGGAAAAGTATGGTCCCCAGAAGACGACGCCCAAACATTTACGGTTCCTTGCGTGCGAGTGAAAGTTTCTAATTTTGGAAGTGACCTATTCAAATCCGAAGGTAAACGTTGGGGTTAACCACTTAAATAAATATTATGTCGATAAAAAATGAATTGTTGTGTAAGGTGATTTTTTACTTACTCAATTTCCTGAATCTTTTTACGGTGAGGTGTAAGACTTGCCTAGAGTTGAGTTTCTTTCTCCACTCTCTCCTGTTCTGGGCTAACTCATATACATCCTCCCATCGGATACCTCTCTCTTGTGCTGCTACGTCTTTCTCGGTCTGCCTCCTCTGTTACTTCCTTCAGTTCTTACTTCGTAAACTCTTTTGGCAAGCCTCTCCTCTGATATTCTGTGAATGTGTCCCAACCATCACAATCTTTTCAGTCACAGTTTTAACTGTTCCATGAAGACGTCGTTTCTAATTTTGTCTTTCATCTCCTTTTCTTCTATTTTTCTTATGAATCTTATTTCTGCTGCATTTATTCGACTCTACTTTCTGTTTGTGAGTATCCACGATTCACTTCCGCAAATTAAGCCTGGCGTCACTACCGTTCTTATCACTTCCACTTTAGCTTCTCTTTTACCAAAAAATGCATGTTGTTCTCAAAGAATTATATATTCTCCCACTTTAGTTCTTCGCTCAGAATGTTCATGTTGTGTTGCCGATTCTTTTCTGAAGCTGCTACTATTGCCATGTCGTCCGGGAATAGCAGCTACGCAAGCCTCACCCTTCCCATTTTCCAGTGCCTCATTCTTCGGTTTGTCCTCTTTATTGTATCTTCTATAACACTTGAAAACAGCAATAGACTGAGCACGCAACCTTGCTTTAGGCCTTCCTTTGATTCAAACTCCAAGGATTCTTCATTTTTAGTTCTTACTACATTGAGTGTTCTTAAACATTGCTTTTAGTATATCTATTGCTCGTTTGCCTATTTCTTTTCTTTCTACGCTCTTCCAAAAACATCCTTTCTTCTAAGTCCACAAAGCATAGATGTATTTCTTTATTTTTGCTTATGCCCTTCTCTATTGTTCTTCCTTTGTGATTTGTGGAATATCCCAATGGTCGCTATTTCACTCCCCATGTTTCTTCGTGGCCTTCTTCAGTTTCTGTAAGTTTTTTAAAATGCTGTCTCTCCTACTGCTTTTATTATGGATTATTTAAGGGTCTTCCATTTATCTTTTATCTATTTTTCTTGCTCCTGTAACTTTCTGTGTGTTTTTAAGAACTAAAATTGGCGTGTTTGGATTTAAAAACATCAAATAACAAAATTATGAATTTTGTGCCGGACTTTATCACTACTCTGTATACTATTGGCATAAAGCATATATACGAGCTAAAACTCGGTTATAACTTCAGATTCTTATTGTGCTACCCTGAAAGCATAAAGAAATGTTGTTAGCATAACGTCTGTACTTGTGACCGGATAAATAATATGTGTCCTTCCGGATTCCCTTGGTTTAGATAACTCCTGATTTTATGCATTGTGAACAGGAGGCATACTAATTTTGGTGGTAATTCGTTTAAGAGTTTTTCTGTTATAAATATTGGAAGTCATAACGTTTTTTATGATAATCTGTGATATGAGCAACCCGTGACAGTAATCGTCATTTACGAGAAGTAATTGAGACATTATCTTCAATTATCTTTACGACTTCTGGTTTTTGTAATGATACTTCTTTGCCTCACTGGAAACATATTACCTTTTTCAAACTCAACTTGAAAAATAGCGAGAACATTGACCACTGCCTGTTTCTTCCTGACAGAAATTCTTCATACTTATTTTGCAAAATTTAACGACTCAATTATCCCGGTAAAATCATATATTTTAGGCAATAATTTTGTGATGCACGGCAATTTTAGTAGTTATTAACATTACAGTAATTCGCTATAAAGCAAATAATGACTGATGGATGTGTCGAACGGTTTCTAAATTACACGAATTAAAACAGGAAGAATTTCAGCAAGGATTATTATGGTGTAATAGCAGACAAACCTACCATTAACAATAGAGCCTCTTCTTTTTTAAAACTACATTATCGTTTCCTGCATTTTAACGGCATTAAATCGTAGGTGTTCGACGATATTCTGCAACTATCCTGAATTAATTCAGTTTCCTAATTTTTAACTCAATTTCTAACTTAAACGCGAAAAGTAGTTTAAATCCAAGATTCCTGCAGTGCCGTCTTCCTTTTATTACACCAGCGTGCTGCTAGAGCAATCGCCTGCTGCTGTCTATTCAACCATTTCATTTTGCAATTCAACGACGGCAATATTATAAATATGATCCCATTGGCATCGTTCCATATCGCTCGGATGCGATGACAAATTCTTAAAAATACAATTGGCGCTTCAGCATACGTTTTGAATCGGAGGTACTAAATTATGCAAACCGATGCGTTTATAAGGTTAAGTTTTTGTTTTGTTGACCAACTTGCGAAATTTATGTGCATGTGTTGCTTTGAGACTTTTGTGTTCAGGTGCCCTCAAAAAGGCAACGCATGCTTCGTATAAATTTCAGTTCTGCATAATACTTGGTAATGTGTTTATAGGGTAGTGGGTTAAACAGGTTTCAAATTCACTTCTATTGTGATTTTGTGATATTTGTAGCTGGAGATGTGATTGATGTATTGCAAGATTCATTTTTAATAATAACTGACTGCGGTTTTGGATTCCTCAGTTGATTTTACTCTGAATTTATGACGTTATTTGTATGTACAGGCTGTCCTATTTTCGTTGTGATTTGGAGGTTTCTCATAGAAACAGCAGAGATAGAGCCTCGGGGTTTTCGCGAATCTTAGCTACTTTTTTGAGTATAATAGAATGCCGAAACCAGAATTTGGATATCGTTTTTAGTTTTCGAGAAAAAAAATAATGTTGATTTTTTATGTTTTATCGTTGGTTGAGGCGACGGCGACACCAAAAACTTCTTGTCGCGAAATCGAATCACACGTTGGTGTTTCCAAAACAAAAGTTCAAAAAATATTAAAAGAGGCAAATATAGGCCATATAAAATTCAAATTGTTCACCACCTCTCCCGGGAGATCAAGAAAGAAGGCTTAATTTTTGTAGGTGGTACTTAAACAAAATTCAAGAAAATCCAGAATTTGGGCGGTCTGTCATTTGGACAGATGAAACTCACATAATGTGCATCACTGGTCTGATACAAATCAGCACCAAACTTTTGAACGTCAGAGGCAAGGACGTTTTGGATTTAACGTTTCGTGTTTTACTTTGGGCGGTCAACTAGCATACCAAATTTTTGATGGAAACTTAACGGGATTGAGATACATTAATTTATTGAATATTAACGCAGAGGCGATAATGGAAAATGTTCCGTTAATAAACATAAACAGGGTACATTTCTAACAAGATGGTGCCCCTGCACACAATTCTGCAATAGTTAGAAATTAATTAGAAAATCATTTTCCGGGTAGATGGTTGGGTACAAATGGACCTATGGCCTGCAAGATCACCAGATCTGAGTATATTAGACTTTTTTGTTTGGGCATTTTTAAAAGAAAAAATATACATACGAATATACAACAATCAAGGGGAGCTAGCTGATGCAACACATGCAGCTTTCCGATATTTGCGGCTCAGAATATATTTGAACTAATTTTCGGTACAATTCAATTCCATTGTTTCTTATAAACTTATAATAAGAAAGATAAGGTTGAACTTTAGAAAAATGACATTGCAATTTATAAACACTAGCGTGGGCTTGGCCATATTGTTCTCTTTCTTAAGATTTTAAAGGTAATTTACATATTTTCCGCAGCTTTTGTGTTCTAATGTAGTGCGAGAAATACCGATCTCCTACGCCTCAGAGTTACGTATTGTTCTGTCTCAAAAATTATAAAATTTACAAAGAATATGCCCCGTTAGTGTAATGAGTATAGTTGCGATTTTCCCACGTAAGCAGGAACCTATCCTACATACAAAATAATATTTAACGTTTCTCCTTGACTAATCAATTACTGAAATGTAAAGTACCTAGTTCTAGTTTGCGACGCTATCAATAAAATATAATTTCTAATTAATATTAATGAGACTGCATTATTCACTTGTTTTTGTTCAAATTAACGTTTCTAATCCAACATAAAAACACTTTAGGCAAAGAAATTGATTATCATTATTATGGAAAATCATACAATCGTAAACGTCTGCCTCGCGGCCAGAGAAATTGTACCAAGTTTGATTTTGAAACACTCCCTCAGAAGTTTGCCATCTTTGATTCACGATTACACATAAACCCCATGCACTTGAGCCTGTTTATTCAGTTCGTTCACATATTATGTAAATAATGGTTGTAAAATGCACAGCTATGCATTATTGACACAAAATAACAACACGAAGTTATGGTTTTATGCAAATATCAAAACGCATACGCACTTTAACATCATAGGTATAACTGTGAGATTGCATAACTTTACTAAATTAACAGAACCGTAAATTTACCTTCCTGTAAAAAGTTTGCGTGGAAAAGAAAAATTTATTGTGGCTAGGTATAAACGCAGTCCCTGTAGAAGCCTTTCATCTTCTGAAGGCCAAAAAGTACTGCAACTGCATTCCACCCATGCCGATGAGGAACATGATTTGCTGAATTGGTAAGAGAATTTCGGGAGCTTAACAAATTCTAGAAGATGGTGAGCGGAGAAGAAGCGGAGAAGAAGCTGTTTTATTTCCGTTACGCCAGAGTTCTGTTCAACAACTCCACATGCGTCGCGCGGGTCGACGTTCCACGGATCTCGTAACGAAAACGACACGGCACGTTAGAAGATGGAACCAAAACTCTAGTGGGGGTGTAGGGGAGACCGAAGCTGGTTGTCACGCGAGTTGGTTGCCACAACACTGATATATCAGCTACTAGAGATCGAACCCACGTATTTTCGATCCCTCTAATCTTACATTTTCTATTCCTCCCCCCAAAGTTCGCATTTGACGAGATCAAAATGACACCAAAAATATTGACCTGGCATAGATTCATAGAACTTGCAAAAATTCGAGAAGACTGCAAAATTTTCAGGCGTCACAGAAATAGCTACTGGGACTCCCGTATACAGTCACACTTTCAATTTACTTATAATAATAATCATTATTATTACTATTAACGTATGCGATGTAACAGCACCAAACGCTTAAAATTTGCTAAAAACGTAGCTCAGCATTACACCCCTAAATATCGCCCCCGTGCATCGCAGACCCCAAAATCCAGCCCATACGCTGTTTGCTGGTTCATCTTCTTTCCAACTAGCCCAAAATCAAAGTTGGATGTTTCACAAAGTATGCGATGTAAGAGCACCGAACGCTTCCGTGTCCAAAAAAACTGTTTAACCCCCGTATTTTCGCTCCCTCGGATTTTACATTGTCTATCCCTCCCCTCAAAGTTCGCATTTAACGAGATCTTTATAATAGTGCTGGCAGCAAAAATCGATTTTTCCAATAATAGATTAATCGATTTTCGATTAATCGCGATTTTTGGAAAAATCGAAAACCGATTAATCGATTTTTAAAGTCGACTTTAAAAATCGATTTCAAAAGTTGGCTTTAAAAATCGATTTCTAAAGTCGACTTTAAAAATCAACTTTGAAATCGATTTTAAAAATCGAATTCTAAAGTCTACTTGAAAAATCGACTTTGAAATTGACTTTAAAAATCGATTTTTAAGTCGATTTCAATGTTGACTGAAAATTGATTTTCAAAATATAGGTACCGTGTGACAAACTTCCATGTGTACATGGGGAAATAACATGGGCAATTACATTTTTGGGGATTCCTGCTGGTAAAATTAGCTGGTAAAATTAACAATCCAAAGATTATTTTTTTCTGCGTATGAGGATATAAAAAACTTTACAACTCTCCAATTTATTAAAGCATTAAAAGCAAAAATTACATTAATAATTTTCTAACTAAAACACAGAAATTTATCAGATTGTCCATGACAACTTAATTTATTCTAATCACGGACGTCTTTGATTTTTATGGATTTTCTGAACTGTCAGCATTTAAAAATGAACAAAAATATTTATTCAGTTCAAGAAAAGGTTTTCATTGTGAAAATATTTTACGGCGGCAATAGTTTGCGCGTAGTCCGTGCCTTATTTTCTGTAAAATTCAATAACGGTCCTATTCCTTCGGTATATCTAACAACAAATAATTTATACGTATTAGGTATAACGAACATTTAAGATCATTTCGTTTGAAGAATGATCATTCAAGTTTTGCTAATCATTTCTTTGATAACAATCATCAATTCCCTCCTCCGGAGAATACTAAATTATTGTTTAATTTTGTAAAGAGTTATCAATTGGATATATTAGAGTCTATAGAAATTTATAAACATAAAAATGATAAAAATTGTAACTTACAAATAATTTAGTAAGAAATTTGAAGGCTGGGAATCTTTCATCGAAAGAAGTTAACTTTTACTAATACATAAACTTGTTTTTTTTATTTAGATAATTCTCATTCACATTATTATTGTCATTACCAATAGTTGACAATTAATTGATTACTGGTGTGCTGGGCATCCGTCATGTTGAAACCAGACCTCCCGATTCGCATGTGCAACTTCTTCTAATGCAGGGCCAATATGGTTAATTAAAAGATCTAAATAAACTTCTGAATTTAAATTTCCCTGTATTTCAAATGGTCCTATAGGAAGTGAGCGAATTTTCAGCCAGCGCCACCATTTAAAAGTTTTGGTGGTACTGGGCTGTCAGATTTGACATTTATAATTTTTTGCAGTTTTAATTGTCAACAGTATCCATTGCTTAAATTTACGCGGGAATGTCAAATTGACAGAGGTGTCACCTGCTCTGTCAGTTTGACACTTAGTTACTACCAAAAGTTTATAATTGCGCCGCCTTGGTGTCGCTGCTAAGCAATATTCGCTCACTTCCTATAGTGGGATTATTAAAAATGCCTGCCCAAATATTGATTTTTTCAGGGTATTGCGTTGTAGTGGCTAGATTTATTCTGGGATTTTCCTGGGCCCAATGCCTAACGTTTTGTGAATTTGGCTCTTGATTTAAAGTGAAGGTACACTCATCGGTAAAACAAATTGATGAGTGGAAGCTGCGATCCCGATTATCCCGTTCTTGCATTTCTTCACAGAAAGTTTGCCTTGATTCTTCGTCAAAAGGAAGTCACTCTTGGTGACATTGGAATTTAAAGGGATGATATTTGTTTTTTTTAATATGTTACGGACAGTTTCTCTTGAAACATTACATTCTAGGGCAATAGACCTTACACTAGATGTTGGACTAGCAGTTATCAGGCCTATTACCATTTCCTCTCCCTCAACATTTAGATTTCTTGGAACGACTAAAAAAATAAATGATAAGATTAATTTTAGTTTTGTTTCACTCCACGTTATCACTTCTTGTTAAATTTCTCATAATTTAAGTTAGCGAACAATAATGAATTGGCAACTAGGTAATAATAGTAAGCGAATCAGAATTATCTAAATAAAAACCAAGTAAATATAGTAGTAAAAATTACCTTCTTTCAATGAAAGATTCCCAGTATCTTCAAATTTCTTAACTGAATTTTTTATTGTTGTTACCGAAGGAATAGGACTGTTATTGAATTTTACAGAAAATAAGTCACTGACTACCCGCAGACTATTGCCGCCGTAAAATGTTTTCACAATGAAAACCTTTTCTTCAACTGAATAAATATTTTTGTTCATTTTGAAACCCAAATTTTAAATTGTCGATAAATAATGTTGACAGTTCAGACGAATTAGAAATTAGAATCAAGGGAGTCTTTGATTAGAATAAATTAAATTGTCATAGGTAATCTGATGAATATCCGTGTTTTAATTTGAAAATTATTAGTGTAATTTTTGCTTTTAATGATTTAATAAATTGGAAAATTGCAGAGGTTTTGATATCCTCATACGCAGAAAAAATAGTCTTTCGATTGCTACCTTTACCACCACTGTAACTACACATGGGGAGCAGGAATCCCCAAAAATGTAATTGTCCATGTTATTTCCCCATGTACACATGGAAGTTTGTCACACGGTATAGATTGTTAGGGTTTTTAAACAAATTATTAGTTATTTAACGAACAAGGTATTAATAAAGGCGATTAATATTCGAGACATTTTCACTCACGAGCGCAGCGAGTGAGTTAATTGTCGAGATCAGTAATCGCATTTTAATATGCGAGTTAGTTACAAAATTTTTCCATCGACTTTTAACATAAAATCTTCAACTTCCATTTATTAAATTAAAAAGTTATGGGACTTTCAAGAACAATAATTTTTATTTCACCTTTTCATAATTTCCCGGCGCCCACTGCCTCATGTTCTGCATATTTGGTGCCTACTACGGTTAATAATGTGTTTAAAATGAAGGTCGAATTCATGATGAACGTCGCCAAAGTAGCATTAATTTCCTAAAACTGCATTTTTCTCTAAAATGACACGTTTTTGTGATTCGCAACAAGTATACTTTTTTTACAGTTAATCGAGTGTTCTTTCCATAAAACTAGTAATGTAGTAATTGTTTTAAAATTTGTACCTACCAGCAAATTTGATAAAAACGAAAGAAAATGTAGGGTGAAAGTTGGCGCTTTCTATGGTTCTATTATTGTTCAGCTACACAAAAAACCTTCCTATACCAAGTTTCACTAAAATAACTGCAAAAGTGCGCCAGAAATAATGCAAAAATTAAGTAAAAAATTGTTCTTCATTCTTCAAAGGCCCATAACTTTTAAGGAAGCAGATGTACTAAGATAAATTCCAAGGAAACTGGATTTGTAGTTTGGCCCATCGTCACTCTTGTGTTAACTTTATATTCAAAATCGGTTTTCAAACCAAATTTTAAGGCCCATTTTTACATAGACTATATAAAAGCCGATTCTAAAATTGACTTTAAAATTTGTTTCTAAAAATCGATTCCATAATCGACTTTAAAAATCGAATCTAAAAATCGACTTTCAAAATTGACTTGAAAAATCGACTTTCAAAATCGCCTTTCAAGATCGACATTCAAAATTGATTTTAAAAATCGACTTTCAAAATCGACTTTCAAAATTGACTTTCAAAATTGATTTTAAAAATCGGCTTTCAAAATCGATTCCAAAATCGATTTTAAAAGTCGATTCTAAAATGCCGAGATTGTTAGATTGTTAAATACAATTTGGGTAAGCCTGCCAGATGAAGACCATATTGTTTTACCAATAATTTATAGATAAATATTGTAAGAAAAAAGAAATAAAATAATAATGAAAACGGCTATAGTAAGTACCTATTTAAAATTAAGCAAAATCGTCCCCAAGGCTTTATAGAAATAATTACTACATTACATTATAAGAAGATAAATAATTTAGTACTCATATTATTTGTAAGAAATGATATATGAACGACACAACCGTTATACAGACGGCGCACCGAGCATCACCCATCAAAATGCACATTCCGACTATGTGATGTATAATTATTCGATTGCGATAAAGATTAAATTACATGCTCATTCCCGTGCGTATGTAAATAACAAGCTAATGACTTATATCTTGATCGTGTGGAATGGATGATCAAAATCGGTTTTAGAAAATCCGCTGACATTTTCAATTAGGTATCTATCAAAATGCAAACATATTTCACGTAAAGGAGGGTCACAAAAATTTGACGATCCCACATACACAACCTTTTGTGATTTATGAAGTTCGAGACGTGGGTGTTATTTAATAAAACCGCCAAGGCTGTAATTAAATATAAATTCCGCAGTTCCGAGTCCAACGAAATTCGTTAAATTAATTAGCGGGTTGTCTAAATCCCTGTAAGAAATCAGGACGAGGATATATTTCGCATCCCCGCGAAACCTCAAAAACTGTAATTTCACGTTTTATCAGGAATAGGGACTCATCGGAGCAAAATCACAATCACTATCAGGATTGTAATTGCCAGTAGGAGCAGCTGTTGAAGAATATTTTGCAACTGATTGCAACTGTATTTTGAACAGATTATGATGTGGAGATGGATAGGTTAGCATTAGACGTAGTAGGTATTAGTGAAGTGCGATGGCCAGAAGCCGGAGACTTCTGGAGCGGAGATTTTAGAGTAATACACACAGGATCGGTAGGAGGAAATTCGGGAGTAGGAATTGTTATGCGGAAAAAAGTAGGGCAGAGTGTAGAAAATTTCTTACAGCAAAGTGACAGGGTAGTTATGGTTAGGTTAGATTCGAAACCTGTAAAAACAGTAATAATACAGGTATATATGCCCACTTCTAACTACAGTGATGAGGTCGTAGAGGCAGTTTATAGTGATATTGAACATGTGCTAGATTTTGTGAGAAGACACGAAAATTTAATAATTGTAGGAGATTTCAATGCAGTCGTAGGCACAGGGCGAGAGGGCGGAATAGTTGGTCCCTTTGGATTAGGCAATAGGAACGATAGGGGAGTGAGACTGATAGAGTTCTGCGATAAACATAACTTAACGGTCGCGAACACTCTATTTCACCATCATGTTAGGAGACGCTACACGTGGAAGATGCCAGGAGACCTAGGGAGATATCAAATAGATTACATTCTTGTTAGGCAAAGATTTAGAAATCAAGTTAGGGATTGTAGAAGTTATCCAGGAGCAGATATAGATAGTGATCACAATATAGTCGTTATGAAGGCCAATCTTAAATTTAAGATTTTGAAAAAACGAAGCGGAAGAAGGTATCTTGACCCAGAGAAACTAAAAGATGATGATACGCGCGATAAGTTCGAGAAAAAGACAAACGAAGTACTAAAGGGCGCGGGCGAAAATATTGTTAGGGACATAGAGGAAGAATGGAATTGCATTAAAAATAGTTTAGTTTCCTCAGCTAGGGATATTTTGGGTCATAAACAGAATGAAAGTAGGAAACCCTGGATAACAAAACATATTGTGAGTCTAATAGAGGAAAGGCGCAAATATAAAAATAGGTTAGATGAAATAGGGAAACAAAGATATAAGGCGATCAAGTGGGAAATTATTCGGAAATGTAGGAAAGCGAAAGAGCAATGGATCGATGATAAGTGCAAAGAAGTGGAAAATAAGTTCGAAATAGGAAAGACTGATGAAGCATATAAAATAATTAGGAGAAATTTTAGAGAAATTGGATCTAGTACCAAAAGCATTAGGAATGAGGCAGGAGATATCCTAATCGAAAGCGGGGAGAAGGCAGATAGGTGGAAAGAATATTTAGGAAACTTATATGCGGGACAGGAAGTGCAAGATATATTAGAAAGTGAAAGCAGTGTAGAAGGGGATAACCTAGGGAGTCCTATAATAAGAGAAGAGTTTGAGCTAGCACTAAAAAGTTCAAGGAATAATAAAGCACCAGGTATAGATGGCTTGCAGGCAGAAATCTTAAAGTGCGCAGGTCAAGAGGTAATAGATCGTTTATTTAAATTAGTTAGTGGCATATACCTGACAGGCGAGATTCCAGAGGATTACAAACTGAACATCATGGTAGCTTTGCCAAAAAGGAAAGGCGCGGATAGATGCGAAAATTTTAGAACTATCAGTTTAACTTCCCATGCGTCAAAAATTTTAACTAGAATTGTGCAAAGAAGGATGGAGAAAAAGGCGGAAGAGATATTAGGAGAAGATCAGTTCGGATTTAGACGAAATAGAGGAACGCGCGAGGCCATTCTAGCTTTACGAGTAATTATAGAAAAAGCGATAGAAAAGAGAAAGAGCGTATATATAGGATTTGTAGATTTAGAAAAAGCCTTCGACAACGTAAAATGGGGGAAGATGTTCGAAGTGCTGAGAAAGGTAGGGATGAAATACAGGGACAGAAGAATAATACATAATCTCTACAAAGAGCAAAAGGCAGTTATAGAATGTGAGCAGGAACGAAGGGAAGTAGATATCCGGAAGGGAGTGAGACAGGGATGTGCATTGTCACCTCTAGTTTTCAACTTATATATCGAAGATGCGATTAATATTGTTAAGGAAAGAACAGCCTCAGGGATCAATCTACAGGGCCAAACTATTAACATGCTCAGATTTGCGGATGATATAGCAGTGTTAGCATCTAGCAAAGAAGAATTAGGAGCGGCTTTGAATGAAATGGAAGCAGTTTTGACACAGGGCTACGGCATGAAAATCAATAAAAAGAAAACTAAAATTTTGGTATGTAGATGGAGTGAAAATAGAACTAAAATTGAAATACAAATAGGAAATGAGAAGATAGAGGAGGTCGCGGATTTCTGCTACTTAGGAAGTAAAATAACCCAAGACGGTAGGAGCACTAAAGATATAAAACAAAGAATGGCGCAGGGACGAGTTGCGTTTAACAAAAAGAAACAACTGTTATGTTCGAGAACGGTTAATATAGAGACTAGGAAGAGACTCTTAAAGTCGTATGTATGGAGTACGGCATTATACGGGTGCGAAACTTGGACAATAGGAGAAGCGGATAGAAAAAGAGTAGAAGCGTTTGAACTGTGGTGTTACAGACGCATGATGAAGATACCGTGGATAGATAAGGTTAGCAATAGGGAAGTATTAGAAAGAGTTGGGGAAAGGCGAAAGGTATGGAAAACAATAAAGAGTAGGAGAGATAGGATGGTAGGACACCTTCTAAGACACGAAGGAATAGTTCGCGATATACTAGAGTCAGAGATAGGAATAAAAAGAGGTAGGGGTAGGCCTAGATTAGACTACTGCTCTCAAATAGTTAGGGATGTAGGATGTTCTACTTTTAGGGAAATGCGTAGGTTAGCTCAGGATAGAAAAGAATGGAGGTACGCGTCCAACCAGTCTTCGGACTGAGAACCTTATGATGATGATGATGTAAAAAGATATGGAATTTATACTGCATGTTCTTAAAACAAATATTTAAGTATAAACTGACAATGAATCTGCACAATGGATTTTTGAAACAAAAATTACAAATCCTGCACAAAGCTTCCTAGGAAACCGTTGTGGGGATCGAACAAGCTTTCGATTCGGAGGACGGGTGGGAGATTAATGGCTGCGCCGTTTTGGCCATTGCATAGGCTATCAAAATTTTTCAAAACTATTTAACAATAACACAATCATTAACAGAAATGCAGACACCTAGGAATCGCACACTGGATAGAAAAATGTATTAATCCTGGAAAGGGTGAATGTACTCTGGCGCAATATTCTAGATGACACAATCAAAGCATAATGACTACCACCGTATAATTTAATTTTACGAGATAATTAGAACCAGTGAAAGAGTTGTTAACACGGTCTGAATTTTGCCAACTTGTTTGTGCTATAGGCTTTCATAATAAAAGCTAGACTGTGGAAGCTTTATTAATTGCGTCGTGGAAAATCATTTCAGTTTTCTGCGAGTTATATTCAAAGATATATGATTATTGTGGTAGACATAAATCGGAAAAAGCTTTTTATGTCTTTCGCAATAAAAAGACTACGTGAATAAGTGAGAGTTCTGGATATAATAGTTCGGCCTGAGAGTCTCTGACTGCTTTCTCGTGTAAATTTGTAATCCAAGGAATTTCTAATATTGTGTTAAAATGGGAAAACCTAAATGGATTAGAACAACTGGGGTAAACAATTCTTGTGCTGGTATCGGTATGTCGACGATATAATAGCAAGTTTTGTAAGTGCTGACCGAGGGGAAACAACTGCCGAAATTATGTACACCATAAATCCATTTTCCGTGTAAAAATTCAAATAAATCTCAATACAATCAAATAAATCTAAATAACTCTAAATAAATCCAAGTAAATTCAAATAAATCTAAATAAATCCAAGTAAATCCAAATAAATCCAAATAAATCTAAATAAATCCGAATAAATTCAAATAAATCCAACTAAATTCAAATGAATATAAGTAAATCTTCAGATTTCTTATCAAAAAAAACTGAGAAATAGTAGGTATCCATTTTCTTCTAAATAAATTTAATGAGTTGGGCGAAGAATAGCTTTTGCTTAACTCCGCCCGTCTGCCACTTCTCAATAAAGACATTTATTATATTAATGTTATTATTAATGTTATTATAATTATTAGATTCTCTACGATCAGAAAGAAGGGCCTATCAGATTTGCACAAAAATCACATTGAAATCAAGATTTTTATTCAATAATACATATAGGATATTATTATCCTGTTAACAAAATATAGATTCTAGAACAAAAGAAAAAATAAAATAAAACAAAAATCTATCTCATAACATGTCATAAAATGTCATAGTATAAGTTAGTCCCTTTGTTGTACTATTATTAATTTCATTGATCCGTCCCACATACCATCTCTGGTCATAATAAACTGCGTAAAATTGATTTTGTCCACGACTATCTTATAATATACTCTTTATACTTGTATTTCTTCAATCATAATTAGATACATTAATCACTGCAGTGAATAATGAATATTATTCACTACACCAATAGGAACAACGCTTTGACCCTTTTTTACATTTATTTAGTAGGCCGCGATCGCGATGTGTCAGTTCAAATTGAAACGTCAAATCAGCATGGTTTGCTTTTAATTTGAAATGCATATTCTAAAAAGGAAGATATAATGAGTAGTGAGAGTGAAAACGAGGTTTCTTTGACAGCACCAGCAATAAAAGAAGCTGCAGAACTTGCCTCATTAGATTCATTCCCCAAAAAACCAAGAAAATTATACCTGAGAGCGTATGTATGAATCTTTCTTAAACTGGGGAAGGGAAATGAAGGTAAATTCTTTCTGGGAATCTGTTTTGATAGTCGTGGACAAAGTATAGTATACAACTCGTTATAATGATGCTAGTATTACCTCGGATGATTACAAACCTCGCTCGTTTCACTCGCTCGAGTTGTAAACTTCATCCTCGGTAATAATAGCATTCATTATAAACCCGTGTATAATATACTATTGTTTGATTGAAACAGGATCATTTCCTTCTTTGTCTTCATTTGATAACTTTTCTAATGTAGCTTCCAAATTTAAACCGATTTCTTCGTTTTCATTTACGAACTTTTGAGTCACTTTGTCTATTTCACGAATTAAAGAAATAAATGATGTTATAAGCGGATGATTATCGACTTGACGTTCCCGTTTTCTTCTGTTTCTTTCGTTTCTCTGATATTTAGCAGCCAACCATTTACTAGAATCCGTAGATGTCGATGATGAAATTTGAACACAATTTGATCCTTCTGCAATAATTTCGTCTACTTCATATTCATACTGGACCTCAGGATGCCTAGGCGGGAGTGTAGTAACTTTCATCTCATTAAATTCAGCTGCCTGTTCTTTGGACTCTTCCTTTCCTCCATAATCAACCGCATCTGCATGAACCTGGGCATGGGTAATTATTTGATTACTTAGAATCCGTATTTTCGGTTTTTCAACTTTAGTAATTTTAATAAACTTCATTAATCCTTGCTGATTTCTTTTTGGTGTAGCGTAAATTACTGTAGTGCTTTTGGGATCATTTTTATTCTTCCAGTTTTCATTCAAATGTTCACTTAAATGCTTATGGATATTTCCGTATATCCATCTTTGCGAATAATTTTTTTAGCGGCAGATTTTAAAATTTTATACGCTGATTTGCAGTAACATCCAATTATGCAGCATAATTGGTTGTTATGTAGTAATTTTGTTTCAAAAGAATTTTTAATTGAAATATTCACCTTGATCAACACTACATTTACCTAATAACCAATTTTTCAATGTGCGTGACACTAGCTGTTTCTCATCTGTTAAGTTGACAGCTCGGTTGACAACATTGACAACTTGGTTGAAATCAGTTTGAGGGAAATTCAAGTTGCCTACTGGAAAAATAGCTTGTAAGAAATAAAACTGAATTAATAGTAAGAAGCCTGCATGGTGTGAATGTGCACAGCAATCCGCAGACCGGTTTCGTCCTATTGGGACTCTTCAGTACGGCGCCGCTATGCACAAACACACCCTGCCCAACGATCTCCATGCAGGCTTCTAGCTTGAATAGTGAACCTGGTTCACTGTGGTACGATGGGGCACGTATGGAGGCTTTCAAGGCCAGCTTTGCTGGGGTAGGCCTCTTGTGTGCATCCTAATGTACATTCTGCCGACGTAGGCCCGTTCTGTAATTCAATGCCTGGCGGAGTATTTGCTCGAGGTGTAGTTGTTTGAGCGGGTGTATTAGTCGGCAGCTGTTCATGAATTAATAGTGTCGTTATTTGAAGTACTTTTTTAACTCGTCGTTGAAGCAATATCAGGTTCGATATCAGTCTTAGATTTTTCATTCTGTGATCTTTCTTTGAAAAAATTTAAAATTAACATTATCAACTTTTTGTGTCCTTGTGCAAACTTAAAATTTTCTGGTTTTCTGTAGAAGATACCATAATATTGTTCGTATTCATCTTTGGGAATTAAATCAAGAGCTGTTTCCACCATAAATTTTTCCATTTGCAAGAAATCATCTTCACAGATATTTGCAATTATTTTAGGATCAGTAAAACCATTTAATTTTAAAACGTTTTTCAGCGATGTGGGTAAAGAGACCTTTAGATACTTTAAGCGTCACTTAAGCTGTCCGAAATCATTTGGGTTCTGGGGGAAAAATAAGTACTTGAAGTTATTGAAATCAAAAATTATTAAAAGTAAGCTTGGCATATTGGAATTGTCCCATGACAAAACTATTAAACATTATTATTGACTGACTATTATTGACTGAGGTACAGTATATTCACACGGAACAGAATTATATTATTAATTAGACACTACCCGTGCGCACTACATGCAAGTTCTTTCTCGTCACTGGCTATGGCTGGCTATTTACAAAATTATTTTCTTGCATAAGAGAGAAAATACAAGGTCGTTATGTTTAGAATACAATATGGATTCTCCGAGTTAACCAATTATTTTATCAGTTCATGGCGTTGGGAGAAACTTGCAGAACTGTCGAGGGATTGCGTAGAAGAGGTTTCAAGAAACTTATTACAAGTTATATCGAGGAACTGCTAGCTGTGCAATTAATCAGACGAAACACGTACATCTATCTGAATTTATTATCAGGAGTAGTAGAATGATTGCGGCAAATAGCAATTCATATAAACCAATACTACGAGCATGTACAAGTAACATAACATCACGTATATTATTCGAAATAACACCAGGTGTAATTAATAATAATTCTTAGTAATATATACAGGGTGTTTCATTAACTGGAGATTCTACAGGTCAAATAATGACCATTGACCCGAACATGCCTTATCCGAATGTTGATGGTTTAGGAAATACAGGGTGTTGAAAGTTACAATTTTATTTCCATTTTTTGCCATAACTAAGAAATTTCTTAGGTTGTCGACTTGAAAATTTGCAATCCCAAGGTTTTTCTTACGGGGAAAAAGATTCCATTAACATTTTTGACGTTGCGCATAGAGGGCGCTACTTATAACCTATTGCTTTGATAAATTGACCCATAACTTTTTACCATGTACATCTAACGTCAAATCGGCTCAAAAATCTGAAATATCAACCATTTCTAAATAATAAATGTATTATTGTCTCATTTTGATATTCCAGCCCATTTTCAAGAAAAAACGACATAATGCAGATAGTGTTTAAATTCCAAACTTGTTCTTATAGGCCGTTCCCCATTAAACAAAATATTATCTAGAAAGCTACGTTTTACAAAAAAATAGACAGTGGATAGTAATATGACATTAGTTTTAAAGTGTTCAGTGTTAACCCAATAGCTTTTTCATTAACTGTCTCCATAAATTTATCAAACGTATTAAAAAATGCCGCGTCATAATGACTTTTCGAATAGTGATTTGATAGATATGATTTTAGTAGAGTCAACGTGAAAGTTTATCTTGATGTTCGCTGTACATTGAAAGGTAAAAATGTATCGAGTACGTTTTCGGATGCTATTTGGGGTGTATAACGACCCCCTAAATTCGTCTGGCGATATCGATGTCCAACACACCCCCAGGGGGTAAAAACTGAAAAAACGAGGAATTTAGAATATTTGATTTGCTATCCGGCAGTAAAAAAGTTTTTCTGTTCCGTCAAGTAATAGGGGAGTAATAACTAATTTCCGTCCAAAGTTTAACATTAGACGAACGGAAGAATATTTACTAAAATCGCTTGTAGCTCCATTATTATTCGTGTTTCGATTTCTGACAAAATTGAGAAATGCCTACACCGCGATAACTTTTTAACGATACAAGATATCGAAAAAATTCAAAAAGTAAATGTTGTAGTCTGATGCTTTTGCAAGGCAAGGGTTTTTGAAATTTTGAAATCGAACAATAAATAAGGTAGATATTGGCAATTTACTCCAGGGAAGTAAAAGCCGCCGCCGCGAAGCGCGCACTCTGTCTCTACTTTCGCCCGTTTCCCATCTCATTCTGACGGACTCCTCCGTGCCCCACCATGGCCCGCAAGCCTCGTAGTATCGTACTCGCCCATACCCGGCGTCTGCATTGCTTGTATTGGGGAATGGTGATTAATTAATTATCAATTAATTTCGTGCTATTTTCATTTTCGTGAATTTGGCAACTTCAAGTGTTGCAACAGACGATGAACTATTACATAAATTTAAGCTAAAAACAAAACAATTAAGGCGTGATGATAACAAATGAGCAATATGCAAAAAAGACGGAAAACTGGAGGAATCTACTCTAAAAACTATGAAAACCATTAAAAGATCGGTGAAAATGAGACTTGACGTGCAAACTTACAATACAGACCTGAGAGTGCTTAGTGATAAAATAAATAATTCGTTAAGTTAAGGTGCGGCACAGGAATTGTTACTCCTCGTTTACAAGCGCGAAAAACATTTTCACGGCAATGAAAAATTAAAAGCAAAGAGTATAGGAAATAAAGATGTAGGTAGGTAACCGAAACAATGACAGACAGAAAGCCAATAAATTGCGATACCACAAGCCGAATTTTAATATCAATGTATGTTTCCTGCCAAAAATTGAAGACGGGTAAATCTGTGAGCCAGGTGTCGACAACGAATTTCAGTAATAAACTTCTCGACATAGCTACCGTTAATTATAGCCTTTTTTAAAAAAGTAACACATTATATTTAATCGCTGCTGAAGTCAAATACCATATCTAGTAATTGTTTCGCAGTAGAGTGGAAAAATATAGTAGCAAATCTGAATCTAAATTATGGATGACTGTGCAAGTCAAACGATAAAGGGCGTGAGATCTGGCAAAAAACTGTTGGGGAAATAAAGCAAGGCATATCCAAAGGAAAAGTATATAATAGAATTCCGCTGATACTTTAATCATTTCAACTTCGTTATAAATATTACATATTTTGTAATTTTTGGTACAGAAGCTTCATTACTTTTACGAGTATAAGATTTGACAAAAACGACATAATCATTTTCAGTTTCCTCAGAAAATACTGCGGATTCAAGCTAACGCATTAGCGCATATCGGTCGTAAACTGCAGCGGAATTATATAAGTAGGTCCTCTTCCTTTATTTCCCCAACAATTTTTGCGAGGTATCACTCCCTTTATCGTTTTGACTTGCACAGTCATCCACCTTAGATTCAGATTTGCTACTATATATTTTCCACTCTACCGCGAAACAATTACTATGGAATTTGACTTCAGCAGCAATTAAATCTAATGCATTAATTTTTTAAAAAGGTTATAATTAACGTTTATTACTGAAATTCGTTGTCGACACCTGGCTCACAGATTTACCCTTCTTCAATTTTTGGCAGGAAACACATAAATTGATATTAAAATTCGGCTTGTGGTATCGCAATTTATTGGCTTTCTGTCTGTCATTGTTTCGGTTACCTACCTAAATCTTTATTTCCTATACTCTTTGCTTTTAATTTTTCCTTGCCGTGGAAATGTTTTTCACGCTTTAAAGTGTTCAGTGTTAACCCAATAGCTTTTTCAATAACTTTCTCCATAAATTTATCAAAAGTGTTGAAATATGCCGCGCCATAATGACTTTTCGAATAGTGATTTGATAGATATGATTTGTGTTTTTGCTCAAACCAATTTTAATGGGCTCGCTGCAGCCCGAAGGTATTCAGAATTATACCCCCACCGAAGGCAACCAAATCATAAATTATTTAGAAATACGTACAATCGCTTAGGCGAAAGAGGATCTTTCCGTCCAAAAGGTGAAAATAGCGCTCCGACGATTATTTCGGCTGAGCAGGGAGATGAGGTTTTGGTTAGATTGCACGAAAATCCAGGCGTAAGTACCCGTCGTTTAAGTGCGGCAACAGGCGTAAGTAGCTCTTCGATTTGGAGAATTTTGCACAAAGAGAAGCTTCACCCATACCACATTACTCCAGTACAAAATTTGTTACCGGAAGATCCTCCTGCTCATCTAAGTTTCGCTAATTTCTTACAAGAGCAGCAAGGCGCGGATCCTAATTTTTTGAACAAAATCCTCTTCACAGATGAGACAACGTTTATTCGACGTGGAGTTTTCAACTGGCAAAACAATCGTTTGTGGGATTCTGGAAACCCCCATGCCAACATGAATTTAAGAACAATGTTTGGTGCGGTGTAATTTCAAATTTCTTTATTTGGGCCTTTTCAACTTCCACCCAAACTGAACGGTCCACTTTATTTAAATTTTCTTCAGCAAAATTTGTACGAACTGCTTAAAGAAGTACCACTTAACTTAAGGGAAAATATGTGGTTCATTCAGGACGGGGCGCCCACACATTTTTCCCGGCCGGTGCGGGAGTACTGAGACAACGTCTTTCCACAGAAGCCCCGACTTAAATCCTCTGGATTTTTCGATGTAGTCTAGAATGAAAGCTACGGTTTATAAAGAAGTTGTTGATTCACCCGATGATCTGTGTCGAAGAATACAAGCGGCTGCCAATGAAATCAAAGGGGGTCTCTCAGGAAACGCATTGAAAAATGTATCCAAGTGAATGGTGGACACTTCGAACAACTACTTTAAAATTTAATGTTTCCTAATTTTATTTTTCTTGTACCTAAGCGTTTGTAGTGAATTAAAATTAAATTAAAATACAATAAGACCAGGTTGGGTTACAAGCAGAACAAAAATGAACTATTTTGACTTCTCAAAAAAATAGTTCTATAAAGAACCCCGCTTGTCCCCAAACTCCTTTAACAAATACAATTTTTTATTCAACTGTTACCGTTGTTATCAATTTTTATTCATTTTTAATGGAATTGAAAAGAGCAGATTTTTGGCAACCTTCTTCTTTCGAAATTCCATATTGAACCGCCAAAAATCATCTTAGGAAGTCAAAATCTAGTAAGCCAAGGGAAATTAGATGGCAAAATAATCAACTCGTCTCCTTTTTCTACACCACCGGTATACATATTCAATTACGCTATGCGATACACGGTTTCAGTTCATGGAAGTAATTAATGATGAGTTTTCTGTGACTTATCTTCAAAATTCCATAAATCATGTGTTATTTGGTATTTTTCTCTACCTAATGACGTTGTTGATTAATTAGTATAATGTACATGACGGGATAGCATATTGGGTCACGTACTAACAATGCGTAGATCATCCAGGATATAGTAGCACTTACTGTAATAGAATAGCTTTTGTAGTCGATGGATATCTTTAGGTAATTATACAGCATTTGATTACATACATCTAGGGAACATATAATTGTTACAAGACAAGCTTGGATCTTAACATTCTAGTTAACCTATTGGCAATTTGTTGTATGTGGTAGAAAATTGAAAATTCATTTAAAATATGTACCTATTTTTAATATCATAGTAGATAAGTACCTTGGTTACCACAAATAAAATATTTGGACACTATATGGGGGCACATTGTTCAGTTACGTCCTCCACTGGCAAAGACTGAGGAAGTACGACAAATTTTTGAAAATATAATTCGCCTAACACAAACAGCGAGCTGTTTCGTTTCTGGTTCATGAAGGTGTACTTAAGTTTGAAGCCATGGTTTGCAACTATGCAAACCTAGTATTAATCTCAAATACTTCTGGTGTAGTTCTTCTATGTTACGTTCTTCTCTTCACCCCTAAACTTCTGCCCCATTTATGATTCTCACTAGACTATCAAACATTGCAATTCTCAATTTCAGATTTCCTTGTATCATGAAATTTCACAGTTGCATTTTAATTTTGTCATGGTTGATTATTATGGCAACGAACCCTTCCTGTAATGCATGCAGAACTCCCTTAATAATAACTGTATATACGAAACCCTTGGACCATTGAAAAACTTCCTGATTTATTCTTTTTTGTTTACGCAAGGCAGCCACAAGCTCAAACTTCGATAAAATGTCGGCTCAAGGGCCCCTGAAATGCATATTATAAATGCACCGTACCGTCGACGTGCAGGTTATTACTGTCTAAAGCGAGAATTCATAAATGTGTGAATTTTAAATGAAAGCTCCGAACCGCCGAACAAAGAAAATTCATTACATAATCTCAGAATGCGTTCCCCGAAAGCGCGGTCGCCTGCATTGCATAAAACTAATCCGTTTGTTTCTGGAAAATTACTCGTAAATCAAATACAAAGGAAAATGAAAATTTCAGCTATATCGCTATATCGAAATAAACTAGTCGAATCATGACTTCAAAGAAACGCATTATTGCCTGATTACAGAATAATTTACATCTGATATAATTCCCTGAAAACGTAGTTTTGAACTATACGGCTATTTCTTTGATTTCCTAAATAAATTATCAAACCTTCCCAAGAACGAACTCTTGAAATAGCCACGCATAATTGTCCGTGAGTAAATATTTCTTTTCGGAGATCAATTCCTATTTGATCAAATGTTTGGCCTTGTGATTTGTTAATAGTCATTGCAAACGCTAGTTTAATGGGAAATTATTGTCGTCTTTTAAAAGTAAAAGGATAAACATTTTCACAGTTAAAGTCTTCAACATCAGAATAGCTGATTAGGTCATATCTATGAATCGCTTTTCTCTAATTGATTCCTCCATATATACGTTCAACGATATCCCAATTATAATACATCTCTGTGCCAATTATTCTAAATTGCTATTCATATCGTTCAAAACTCCATCTCCAACATCCAATAAAAACTTGGTGAATTCTTGTTCCTGTGGTAGAGCCCGCATATTTTGTGTTTAAGAAAATTTACGGAAATAACTCCAAAGAGAACTAAATTTGATACTTAAATTCACTGTTTCACAGCGGGTAGCATTTATTTTAACTGGTAACAAATCTCCTCGCAACACCATAATTTTTCCACCAAACGGAACATCACAATTCATAAAGTCTCGTAAGATTCTGTCTATAATGTCTAAAGCATACCTTGGCGCCACAGGAACTTCATCCCAAATAAAAACATCTATACTCCTTAAATAATCTGCTTCTTTTGAATTTTTCTTAAAGTTGGAAAATTAATCTAAAAACAGAGGAACAGGTAACCCAAACGTTTTATGAACTGTTCTGCCATGAGGAAGTAGTGTTGCTGCTATGCCCGTGAAGGCCATGGTACAAACAATTTTATTCTTACTCTTCAGTAAGCTGTAAAAGGTTGTATAAACATAAGTCTTACAGGAGCCTCCTGGACCGTCTATATAAAAACATGAAGATTCAGAAATTGATTCATTTATGTTAGCATCACATTTACCCAAAATAATATCTACAATTTCTTTCTGCTTTTCGTTTAGGTTTTTATAGTGTCGTGATCCTATTTCTATTGCTTGTTCTTCATTTGCATATTCAATGTCATGGCATGGTAGGAAACATTGAAAGATTGTAACCTTCCGCAGAAAGCATGGAACTAATTTGAATATAGGCTTTTTTGTCCTTCAGTATTGCTGTAACGTCGTTCATAATCTTGTGACATTGCTTCTTTAAATTCTTCCCACAATTCTTCCTAAGATTCCTGTATTTCTCCGTTTACTGTTTTCAGATCTTCAAATCTGTTTGCTCCTTTAATATGAAATAATAATAATCGAAAATGAAATAGTTCAATTTGGCAGGGGCTTACGGAGTACATGCATCCAATAACTTTGAATTGTTTCTGACGGCGGGCGTATACTTTTACAACGACAACAAACATGATACCTACCTGTGATAGTTCAGACGTACGCACTTTTGGCGATCGGCTCCCGTACGTATTAAAAAGAGACGGAAACGATAAATCTGACCTCGCTAGATCGAAACGGTACGTGTCTATTGCGCATTCTCCACGACTAACATCACTTTTATTAGATAGGATAGCTACCTGAAACATTGCCCAAACTTACATTTCTATTGACAGATACAGCTTCTAGATATTGATAATATGATTCTTGAATTGATAATATGATTACCACCTACAGGGTAGACAAAGTCATTTTTACAAGCCTGCCAAAGTTATTTTTGTTAATTTGGTGAGCCATGGTTTGTAAACGCGCCTCGAACTCTTATCGAGTTTTATTTTGTATGTGTTTTAATTAAACAAGTATCTACGTAAGCAGCGCTCCGGAGCTAAATGTGTTTTGTCCGGGGAGACGTGTCGTGCCTCGCGAGGGGCGTGACGACGATTACTCAACCAGAAAATTCAATTTACACATCGCTATTAAACGGAGTTCATTTGCCTATTAGAGCATTCATCAGTCAGGCTAGCGAATGATCCCATTGTCCTACAGCGCACGTAGGTACCTAAAGTCTTGTCACTTACTGCATTTGTCAAACTTCTTTCTGCCCTCCTCGGCTTTTTCCCCAACGGTAGTTTCTTTATTACACACAGTGTTTAATTCGCCAAGTTATTGTCGTATTTATTAAAGAGTGTGCCCATACGATCAGTTACATTTTGAATGTATGGGAGTTGGCTGTGGGGTTGGTGGTGCCTAACTTAGACCTACAAGTATATTATATGTTTTACTGCACAGTCCATAGAAAGTCACGATTGTTAAAGATCAATGACTCTGAGACATCCTGAAGCTCAGATTATTTGATGAAGGATTATGGCATCGAGGTATAAAAGTGGGTTTCTTGTAGTGGCAAAGGATCGATTCTTCCGTCATTGCGACGACTGACCAAAACGTCAGAGAATGGTAAGTTCAATTAAATTACTTATGCCAAATTTGTTAAGTCAGTACCCAATACTGTTCGCAAAACAAAGAATATAAGAATGAGATACTTTTTTCTCTGGAAAGTTGGAATCTGATGAGGAACCGTTAAGCCTTGAAACTATCGAATTATTTTATTTATTTGAGGAACTTCCAGCCCTCTTTCGAGTTTCTTTTATCCGCGCCTGGCTGGTGCGTAGAAATGCGACAATATGTGTAATAAATTCGCACATGTCTCTCAAAACAGGAAGAGGAATAGGAACACCATCAATCCAATTGAAAGCTGCAGACAAGTTAAAACATTTTTACAACTGCGAGGTCTGGCATATAATGCGTACTATTTCAGAGTGGGAGAATACATTACGTGACTGAAATACTTCAGGAAATTGTGTGTGGCTGCTTTTATGATGAACATCACTTTTATATAATAATAAAAATTTTAATAGAAATATTTATGGGGGAGATCTCTTCCAGTATTATTTAGATTTATAAATGTAAATTGTACATGCATTGCGTCGAAAGTGGGAACAGAGCGGCGGAAATTGAAAATGGCACGTTTTCAGTGTGCATCTCAATAAATGGATGTCATGCCCACTTGGCAGCGAGAGATCATATTGTATTTTCGCGATAAAAGCTACAATACACAAAAACATTTAAATTGCTTGTCAATTTTGATATCATTGTTGGCATATATTGCCATTATAAATATAACATATTTTCTGTCTGTGGTATTTTTTAGAAATATGTTTTTCGTCACGTTTTGCTTTACTTAGGTATCATAACTATTTACTTTCGAAAGTAAAGTGATAACAGTTGGACCGGCTGGGAAAACAGATGCGAAATGTTTGCAGTAGGCAGCGGTACCACGTCAAGCTGAGACGTCAGCTAGACTATATGACGTCAGTGCGACTGCTCAAGGCCAGAATGGTCCACTAGCACGTGCTACGCAATTTCAAACTGAAAATAAAATTGTAGTCTTTTTATACCGTTATATTACTCTTGATATAAGTAACACTCGAAGCACATAAATTTGAAACACCAGTTTACGTATTTCGGTTGTGAATTTGTCCGCTATCTGCCTGAAATTCAGTCCTGAAACAACAAAAAGAGACACCTCTGCAAATTTTAATTAACAACGCAGCGAACAAAACCAAAAGTGAAACAAACACTTTCCGAATGTGCTCCTATCCAAACGGTGCCTGCGGCTATCGAATCCAGCACGCAAAAGAAGTTATATTGCACGTAGGTACGGTGCATTGTGTTAACGCACGGAAACTTAAAACAAAGTAAAATGCTGCTAGTCGCTCGTCGTCGCTTGGACAAAGTCATCATTCATTATTGCTACTTGTCCGTTGTCTTCATGCTATGTTGTTTAGGAGAGCAGAGCATGAGAACTATAGTTCCGCGAACATCGCTGCCAAATGGCACCCCGTCGGCACGAACGCTCTCAGGTCCAGGCTCTCACAGTCATTCGCGCTGCAGTTTTGTGGGTTTCTGAAGCGGAGCTCTCCTATAGACATAAATCAATTCCATCTAAATTGGCAATCCATTTTCGAAATTTTGGTTTTTTGTTGAAACGAGTTGGCCATGAAGCTATCTACCTAAGGTGGCTTTGAAGCAATCATAAATGTGTTTCCATTTACGTACCTACGTGCTTTTAAGCAGGTCTCTGTTTAAATATTGCATGTGCTGATTGTGCATGGAAAACCGCAGACCAACTGTTTTCGTCCTTCGTCCTATTTATGGTGACTTTTCGGAAAATGCGAGTAATAATTTGGGCAGATTGTAGATTCATTTAATTGCAATAGCTCTTCGGCAGTAACGTTCTAAACCTTCTCGAGTATAAAGTGTTACTTTGGTCAGTAAAGACGAATTCAATATGTTCAATCCTGATTACGTAGGTATATCCTTATACAAATTGGTGACACCGACGTGGGGTGACTAACCACCGCTGAATCGCGACAATTTTTCCTTTTCTTCGTTTGCGAACTGAATTTTGTACTAAGTAATATTAATTCAGAGCCGCTAGGTCAGGTGATTTACTCATTATTTCTGTAATCATTGCGCTCGATAAAAAATTAATATAACATAATCTTCTGCTCATGTACGCTTATACCGTATAAAATAGTGACTATTAACGTGAAATATTGCGGGTGGTCAGCGTAAATCAAAGTTAACAGTAGTCAAACAGTTTCCGCCAGAAAATTTCTTGCACAGCAGCTAATAGTCTATGATTTTAATTTATAGTGGCCGTTAAAGTTGAAAGTGCGTAGTAAAACAACAATAATAATAATTACATATGTATGCGGGATCGAAAAATAACTCTTAATTAGATTTACCTGTAGCTTATTTTAGGAAGAATTTCACTTTTATGAGGGCGGTTACGTATACATATGCGCAATTAAGTAAAACGCTTTATCAAGTACCTGGGGCATGGTCTTCGATACTTGACTACTAAATTTCCCATAAACAAGAATACAGTGATTAAACGCTGTTCTCGAGTATTATTATTCATAGAATTCTATGAAGATTATGTGTTTGCCTAGGTAATAATATTAAAGAAGAAAAACATGGACATGTGTTGCTTGTTGGTGTAGGAACGGCTTTCGAAGATTAATGCAAATTAATATTTGATTACTTTGACTCGTTAGACTAGACACAGCCCGCGTGACGTCACAACTGGAGATGGAAGTTGCACGATATCGCTATGGATTTATATGTATATAGAATCTCATATTTCCGGTAGTTATCTGCATTATTTTTGCAATGATTTTTCATGGATTCAAATATAGAGCTATACATTCGTAATATTGTAAACACTGACCAGTGCAGTAGGTAAATACTTATGTATTTCCTTCTGAAATTTCGAGCGTTACTCGAACGGTACTAATGCGGTCAATTTCGGGGGCATTCCAGCAGAGAAGGAATGATTAATTGCTGGAACGTCTAAATTCAACAGGTAAAATTAATACCTATTAGATACGATTATTTGCACAGGTTCTTCATAAAAATAGCTTCTAATTTTCAACGGAACGGACGCTGCTCTAGCAACCCAACGTTAATGTAACTTTAAACACTCGCATTTAGTAATAGATATTTAATAACAGGGATTAAGAGAAACACATGTATTAAATCGTGATTCCTTAAAAGATTAGTTTATTTTTAAGCTAATTGTAGTCGCCTGAAATGATTGCATATTTGTTTTTTCGCAAAGAAAGTTCGTCAAATTACTGTAGCGTTTTTTCGGACGAGTGGATGTTCTAAAAATAACAGACAATAATTTATTTCTCACGCACAAATAAACACAAGCTATCCACCACAAATAATAACATTCAGAAATGGCGATGTCTATTTGGTAGTTCGACCACAACTCGTGAGAACTATCGCGAATAGGTTGATAGCAAGAAATAATACATAATAATAAATTAAAGAACTAAGAAATGATAGTCCTAATCTTTTGTGCGGAAGTGTATAGAAGGGAAATGCTACCCCAAAAGCTATTTGCTATCTTCTCTCTAGCCACATGATGATTTAGGAGGAATTTGCTACATGCTTAAACTTTCGGCATCTTTTTATACATTTGATACCTGTTTACCCATGTCAATTTTGGTATCATACATATACCCACTAGCTTTAGTCACTTGGTATCTTCCTAAAGACTTACTATGTCTCTCTGGTTCCTGGAAATATCATCCATTTCCTCAAATGAAAAATAACTTGTTTTCTTCCTATAGATATCTTTTGATCTAAAAACTTTTTTATTTTTTACTGCCACCAGTGACGCCGCTTCATGACGTTGTTACAACCCCCTGTTTTGGTGTGTGCACTGGAGAAATTGCAACTGAGACTCTTAGATGTTGTTCGTTCGAGTGATAAACTTTCATGTGAACATGGTAATTCCTGTTCCCCATGTATAGATACAATGGTGGTAAAGGTAGAAATCGGAAGAATATTTTTTTCTACATAGGAGGATATCAAAAACTCTGCAACTTTACAATTTATTAAAACATTAGGTAGGAGCAAAAATTACATTAATAATTTTCAAACGTTATTACATATTATTTGCAAATTTTATCAGAAAAATTATTGTCATTTTTTATACTTTTATACGTTTTAAATAAAAATCTCGACAAAGACCCTATCCAGGGTCGAAACGTCGATAATTTACATACAGTAGTTTATTTGACAATAATTTCGCAAAAGTTATAAATCTAAACAAAAATATTATCTTCCGTTATTCCTTTAATTCGCTATTTGTTTTATTACTTTTTTTTAGATGAGTGACGTAAATTTTACACGCGTTAATACAAAGATTTAGGTAGATCTCTTTTAAGTGACCTTGGTTTGTTATAATTAATTTAAGAACCCACTCGCTATTCCATTCAAAAAGTGTCTCTTCTGCAAGTAGGTAATTACTTGCTCTGAAAAAATGAATGTAAGTAGCTGTGGCGTTAAGCGTAATGTACTGATATCAAAGAAAAGAGCGTGTGAAATTGAATAACACATTAACTCTCGAAAGTACTTTGGTTAGAGGTGTTCCTCAGGGTTCCATCCTTGGACCTCTTCTGTTCTCTATGTACATACGTGTACGATCTTTATTCTTGTTTAAGGTACACTGTTACGCAGATGACACCCAGTTCTACTTTTCTTTTAATCCATGAAACATAATGCATGCTATTTCAGTAATTAACACGGATTTAGAATTTTTATTACAAGCTTCTCTTGATCACAATTTGGTAAATCTGCCATTAGCAATAAACTACTAAATAATTTAAATATTACTATGAACAATATAAAATTGAGTTGCTTAAAGGAATTGAAAAATTCGGGAAAAATTCGGGAAATTAAATCATTTAATCATCTAAAATTTAAACTCAAAATTTTTCAAATTCTGTTAGGACAACAATAAACCACGTATTCAAATCTCAATTCAAAAATTATATCTGCTCTCGCATCTTTCAATATACCGTTTCTTTTAAATTATTTAACTTCGTTCAATAGAACATTTCATTTTTTTGTTTACAACTTTTAGAGTCTTTTATTCTTTCGTCATATGGGCACCTTTTTATTTTTTCCTTAAATTTCCGTTTGTGTCTCTCTGTCCTCTTTGTTAAGTGGAAGAACATCTTGTATGCACCATTTTTATGTACAACATGAATGTCACGGTAGAGCGAGTTCCTCTGTGGTGTGAGTGGCTGGAAGGCAGTGTCTTTCAGGGGTGTTGTCCTCGAGGTTGGCTAGGGACAGGTGATGTGGTTAGATACGGTGTAGCTATAGCGAGTGCCTCCTGATAGAGACTGGTTAACAGAATCCTCAAAGGAGAAGTGAAGGCGTCGACGGCGGAGCGTAGTCCACCATAGTGGCTTACAAGGGCGGTGTCGTCCTCGAGGTTGGCTCGGATAAGCCAGTGGAGCTGGCTCGGTGGTCCCTGAAGTCGTTGATGTGATCCAAGTCTCGACTGTAGCTGGTCTGGCTGGTGGTGACTGCTGGACTGTCCAAGTCAGGATGTTGGAGGTCCCGATGGCTAGTGATGGCGGCTGGCTTCTAGCAATGGCAGAGTGGAGACTCTCGCGCTGAGAGTCACTTCCTCTAAGTTTTTGGCCCGTATTTAAATGAAAATTGTGGACTTGTCAGGGGGCAAGGCATGCTGTGTTAGCCAAGCCCGTGGTGTCGTAGAATTTACCCAAGAAATTTTATGAAAAGAGTATTTTATGTTTTCGTAAGTGGCTCTATACGAATAGTAAAGATATAAAATATGGCGTAGACAGCCGAAAAAGTGAAACAAACCTAATAGGTGTTTTTTCCAGAAACTTTAGAAACCTGCACGTTTCACTACGAAAGAATTCTTTCATTTCCAGATAAATGTATTTGTTCTCTGTGACGTGCAATCGTCAGACTCGATTTACTTAATTAAAAACAACGTTCGTTCGGTGCAGACTTAAAGGACGATTTACCCAAACGTGAGATTTATTCCGTGTCAGCTGGCCGGCCCCAATCAAGTGATCATCGGAGCCTGAAACGAAATTAGATAGGTTCACGCAAACAAAACCTCCGGAGTCCATGGCAATTAACAATTCCACGACACTAGGTAAAATCCGAAAATCAATCAACCTCTCGGTTATATTAACTGCCAAAGCCCTTACTGGCTTCGTAAATTACTTTCCTGTGATCGCCGATGCAGACGAAGTTTGCTTGATGTGCTTTGGGGATTATTCGAGTGACGGACATGCCTAACGTATGCTAAGTTGAGGAGTGTCATTGGAGTGCAAGATAATTAATTGGGGCATTCATGACTCTACTCCCTTTAATTTACTTGTATTTTTAAAATAAAAATACGTACGGTGGTCGGTCTGAATTGACATTGAATTTTTTATTGCCGATGAAATATTTTATCATCTTAAATTACAACCTTCTATGTACAAAGCGCTCAGAAAGGTAGGAATGAAATATAGGGACAGAAGAATAATAAATAATATCTACAAAGAGCAAACGGCAGTTACTGAATTTGAGCAGGAACGTAGAGAAGTAGATATCCGTAACGGAGTGAGACAGGGATGTGCGTTGGGACCTCTAGTTTTCAACTTGTATATCGAAGATGCGATTAATATTGTTAAGGACAGAACAGCCTCGGGGATTAATGTACAGGGTCAAACTATATAGCAGTGTTAACATCCAGCAAAGAAGAATAGGGAGGTTCGGAGAAAAATAAGATATCTATTTTTGGCATGAAAATGACAGAAAATTGTTATTGTAATTGATTTACGGCGAAATTTTTTTCTAACAAATTTTTTTGCGGCGTAATAAGCGAAAGAAATTAGCTTATCACGCCCACATGCTAGTTCGCTTTGTTATTGGTTTGAAGTCAGAGATTCGTAAGGCGCTCCTCCCCTTCTCTTGAAGTGCCCGTGAAGCGGTACCTATCTCATAACATACTTATTGGGACTATTTCGAGCGTGAATTTTTAAAGTAAGGTGTCAAGGAAACATAAAACAAAGACAACATAATCGATATAATGATGCAACAAGGGTATCAAAAGTCCGATTCACATAATTTGCCATATTTATGTAGTAGGTAGGTAAATGTCCCGGTAAATGTGGAAATGGTGTGTGATTCTTGCATCTAACCCCAATTTCATTCAACCTCAAAACAGTAGTGTAAAGGCAGACTGGTATAAGTAAAACAAAGTCAACAATTTATTAACTGTACATGCCTTTTATAATTCAGTATAAGTAGGTATGTAGATTGTAGATACCTGCTTAAATCTGTTTGTAAAATAGATACCTACCTATATTCTCTAATACAATACAATACATACCTACTCATTTATGTAGGTATGTATACCTAAGTGATTGACAAGTTATCAAGTTAACAGTTTTATAACGGATTGGAAATTTTTTTAAAAAACTGAAACAAATACAACTCACGCGAATCAAAAAACACGCTACGTAGGTACTAGGTACTTGTTTAACAAAAAGAAACAACTGCTATATTCTGGAACGGTTAATGTAGAAACTCGGAAGAGACTCTTAAAGACGCATGTATGGAGTACGAAATTTTTACCTATGGGTGCGAAACTTGGACAATGGAAGAAGCGGATTGAAAAAGAGTAGAAGCGTTTGAAATGTGATGCTACAGACGGGTGTTGAAGATACCGTGGATAGACAAGTTAGCAATAAGGAGGAATTAGAAAGAGTATGGAAGATAATAAAGAATAGGGGATAGGATCGTAGGATGGTAGGACACCTTCTGAGACACAAAGGAATAGTTCGCGACATACTAGAGTCAGAGATAGGAATAAAGAGGTAGAGGTTGCAGCAGATTAGACTACTGCTCTCAAATAGTTGGGAATGTAGAATGTTCTACTTTTACGGAAATGCGAAGGCTAGCTCAGGGAAAGGATGGAGGTACGCGTCCTACCAGTCTTCAAAAGAGAACTTTATGATGACGTACTATTTAATTATTATTGTAAAATAGTTAATAAAATTTCCTTTTTTAGTTCAGGGAGGGAACGCTCCGTCATGCTCCTAGCATCCTGTTTCAAATTATGCTAACCGTAACACGTGACCAAGTACCAAGTGGTCCCAGAAAACTGTCGATAAATTACATTATGTTCGACTTTATTTAGAGTGGCTGCAATGGGGCAGCCGATAATTTTATAAACTTTTGCAATGATAAACTAACTCGCGAAAATATCGATAATAATATTTAACAATTTAACTACACATGCATATGCATAATACTTATGGGACTAAGTTCTGACGTCACGCGGCCTACTCTCGCTGCAAGGTACGATTTCTAGCCTCGCATCGACGGACAACAAATTTTGCAACGGCTTCACAGGCGAAGGAATTTTTTTTTAACAAAAATTAACAACATAACTGCCTTCAGTATAATAAACTCTATCAATTTTAATGAAATTTGAAAATTACCGAACCTGCCTATTAGGAAGGGCATTAAATAAAATGGAAGCAGTTTGGACAGATGGCTACGGCATGAAAATCAATAAAAAGAAAACTAAAATTTTGGTATGTAGAGGGAGTGAAAATAGAACTAAAACTAAAATACAAATAGGAAATGAGAAGATAGAGGAAGTCGCGAATTTGTGCTATTAGGAAGTCAAATAACTTGCGATAGTAGGAGCACTAGAGATATAAAACAGACTAGCGCATGGCCGAGTTGCGTTTAATAAAAATAAATAACTGTTATACTCGGGAATTGTTAATGTAGAAACTCGGAAGACGCTCTTAAAGACGTATGTATGGAGTACGACATTATAATAGATGCGGAACTTGGACAATAGGAGAAGCGGATCGAGAAATAGTAGAAGCGTTTTGCTACAAAAGCATGATGTAGATAACGTGAATAGATAAGATTAGCAATACGGAGGTATTAGAAAGAGTTGGGGAAAGGCGTAAGGTATGGAATACAATAAAGAATAGGAGATATAGGATGGTGGGATGGTAGAACACCTTCTGAGATACGATGGAATGATGTGATCGATAATTTTGTCGTCATTTTATTAAGCGATAAAAATTATCCATCTCTGAGGTAGGATTCACTGGTGACTGCATGAAAAGAGGTCTCAAATTTTGAAGATGGCCGAAGATGAAGGGCTCCGTTCCAGACGATATTTTGGGCTGTTTAGAGCTCCCAAACGAGATCAATCTTAAAGGTGCCTACTTTTCAAAAACTTTTCAAAAACTTTTCAAAAACTTTTCAAAAACTTATTTGTGGGTTTTAGTGTCGAAGGTAGGTCTATGTCATAGGTTCTCAAGTTGCCCCTTTATTCATGCTCGAAAAAAAATTAGAAGTAAGTACTAATAGTTAATACTTAATAGTTTTTCCATCAAGAACTTATTATAGTTGCTTCTAAAGCAAAGAGAACTTGACTTATGAAGGACCCTTTTTCCAAAGTATCTCACGCTTGCGTAAAGTTCAAACCGTTCCTTGAAACTCAAATAGATTACGAAAAGAAAATATTCCAATGAAACAAATTATACGTTCTTAAGTGGCGGGCATTAGTGTTTACACTTTTATGCACGCATCCATGTTTAAAATTAAAATATAATAATGCGTTTTAAAGGTAATTTAATTACACGGTGGGAAACGGTGTATGGGCACGCACGCACCTCTCGTGCGTCTATTCCGGTCGCCGATGCCAGGAGCGCAAGGACGTTCATTGCAAAAAGAGTAGCCCGTGTCTTTCAATAAGCACTTTGTTATTTTTGCCATGCGCACTCACTGTAAAGAATATTGTCGCAGATGATATGCGCATTTTTAACATTGAAAATGTTAATATTCAAAATGTTTAACGATTTCGAGATAAACTACTGTAGGTGCCGTCTGACTTCAGTAATTGGTTCTAAAAAAAAACTTGTGTGTGTCAGCTCCGACGCACGACTGGAGTTTACTCCTTACGAACGATTATTTTAACTTCAATCAATTGATAATAGGGTACACGCGAATGTCAGTTTTATACCCATTCTCCATTCAAAGAAACGAGAGATTCGTACTCTGGCTTGAAACCATCCTAACCATCTAAAGGAGTTAACTTTGAATGGCAGGCATTAAATGCTCATGCCATAATTGAATTTACTGAGTCAAATACGCCCCCAATTTGTAATGGCAATCAGCAAATAATAATAATTGTTTTAACTGCTGCTGTGTTTATAACCTGATAATTACAGGCCACGAATTTATGCATACCTATCATACCGGCGGCAAACTCTCCGGCGGCACTTCATTATTACATGTTTAATTACTTATACTTAAATAGCTGAATCTATCATGTTCTAATAAAACTTCGACAGACTTCTACCTATACCTTAATGTCTGAGAGTTAAAAGTTCTAGAGAGACTGTAAATAACTAGTAATTATCGTTACGTATTTTCCATTTTTGAGGTAATGGCGCAATAAATTTCTCTTATACTTGATGCACTGTAGTGCCTAAGCGCGGGTGGTCAAATTATATCACAACTAAGATTAATATGCGAGATGGCTTGGAGATGCTTGCAGTTCCCCTTATAGCCTTCCGAGAATTCTTATTAATTAGTTCTTTCTGCGCTGACAGTCGCGAAAATAAGTAAGTTAAGGTAAAAGTTGCGGAAAAGTGGGGAATTGATTACCTGAAGTCGGGCTGAAACTAGCATATACAGTGCATTTGTTTAACATTTAATCATAGGGATTTACGTAGTATAAATTTAATCGAGTGTTAAAGGTTTTTTCTGCTGCAAATTTCAACACACAGTAGATGGATCAAGAACTTTGACGTAAATTCACTAAGAATTCTTAATAAGTTAACCCCACACGCCAAAAGACAGTGACACAGTGACTCGACACGTGTTCGGCTGACAACGTCAGCATCTTCAGGAGTTGAAGATTATGATTAGATTAATCTTGATTTTAGCTCATTTTTAAAATTTATTGAAGTTAGTATTCCATGTCCACTAACGTAAGCAAATAAATAATAGGTACGAACCTACTACTTCATTCGGAAGCTCCGCCGCAAAATGATCGCCCGACAAACCTGTGATATAAGCAGTAACTATTTTCCCTTTTTCTTCTGTCGTATAAAATTGCATTTTCACGTTACCTTCGATCTAAATGAAATCCTTTTGAAATTATTGACAAAAAACCATTAATCCGAGATGAAGCTAATACCATGTAAATCCCTATGATGCAATGTTAATAAAATGCACTGTATAACTCATTTCAGATAAGTATAATTTATATTTCCAATCATTGTAAGCAATACAAAAGATAAATTAATATTATTAAAACAACTTTCCATGCTTTATTAAAAAACGAATGCAACTTCCTGGATTTTCCGAAAAACGTTTATAATAATAATAATAATAATAATAAATGGTCTTTATTGCCACAATCAAAGTACAAAATAAACAAAAAAAAAACTAATTGTGGCTGGGCGAAGTTTAGTCTAAGCGACTATTCTACCACTTAACCCAATTACCTAGACAAAATTATCATTTGAGGCACCCGCATGACCGAAAACCCAAAAAAAAAAAAAACGAGGAAAAGCAAAGGACAAATTGCAAAACTCACACAACTGCCCTAAGTTACAAAAACTAATCATAATCAAACAAAATAAAGAAAGAAACAAAAATATATATACTTATATCTATCTGTGTATGGGCATCATGATGTAGGATGTGTATAGTATTTTTCAGATTTGTTGGCGTTTGCGCCACCATATCCGATTATCCAAGCAACCGCCAACAGTTCAGTAGTTTCCAAAATTTTGCTGTTGCTAGGAACCGCGACAAGCGTGTGCGCCGCGAATCTGGACACGGCACACGGCAATGAGCATTTTGACGTTTTCTCTCAAGAAATGTATTATTTTACCCACAACATTAGCCCGTTCACACAAAAGACACCGGTTATTTTCTAGTTTGTACTTAAATCTGCCATTGGTTATAAACGTCAAAACCTTGGGTCAGAAATATCCACTATTTGTTTTGTTTTTAATTTGTTAAAATTTTTAATGTAATGTTATTTATTTTCTTTCATGGAATAAATAGCATTCCTTACTTCGGTTTTAATGCGTCAGTTACATCTTCACTTTTTAATTTTGATTTGCTGTGCCTTTTTCCGGGCGTTGCAGCAGACAAATCTCGTTTTTCCTCTCCAACTAAGCGCAACACGCTGTGTAGACTTACTTTTAATGCATCGGCCAATCGCTCCTGGTCACAAGTTAAAGGCAATTAATAGGGGACCATTATTTTCCTTCTCTCGAGTAAAGTATTCAAAAATATTTCGTAAAACTTCTCAACACTGTTTCGTAAAAACATTTCCAGGCATCTTTACACCTGACAATCAAACTGACAGTTATACTTGAACGACAATAATTTTTAATAAATTGCTTGGTGACCACTGGATATTGGAAAATAAGCATATTAATACTGAAACCATTTTGTTTCACACAACCGTAGTAAGAAAGAGCGAGATCAAATACGGAAACGTGATAATATTCTCAAGTCATCTTACGGCAGCAATTAAAATTCAACAAATCCATTTTACAAAAGGGAGAAAGACATATGAACGTAATGCGCAGATTACTGCACACACACGCCAAGATATCTGAAAAGAACTATAACAAATTCTATATCGCTGCTGTCTGACGCTTGAAAAAATATTGCTTAGATTTCAACTTAAATTGCCCTGGCGATAAAATCCTCATGTCAGATGGCATACTATTAAAAAGATTCACAGAACTGTAAATAAATGACCTCCGGAATAGTGATGTCCGATGTCGAGGCAAATGCAAAGAACAAACATGTCTCAAATTTACACCATGGAGAGATTTGCGAAATGTCAAGCATTCAGCCAGATAAACAGGCGTACCCGTAATTAACAATTTATTCACGAATACAGCCAAATGATGCTTTCTTCTATTAGACATATTCAACCAGAACAACTGAGCAAACTTAGCAGATATGTGATCAAATTTCCTTAAACCAAAAATGAAGCGACAGCAAGCGTTCTGAAGACACTGAATACGCCTGGAATCCAGCGAATCAAGGCAAGGCCCATAAACAAAATCTCCATAATTGAAGTGCGATAGAACTAAAGACTCGCAGAGATGTTTTTTCAATTTTGTGCTAATAATGTCTTTATTGCCATATAGTAATTTCAACGATATAAATGCTTTCTGAATTAACTTATTAATATGAGGTGTAAACCTAAGATTCTCATCAATGATGAAACCCAAATCCTTAGCACAATCAACATGAGGCAATACTCCCGAGTTCAATGAGACTGTAAAATTTTGTTTAAGTGAATCAATTTTATTTCTATTACCAAAGAGGATAACTTGAGATTTATCAGAATTCAACTTTAAATTATGAACCGTGGACAGTTGGTGCAATTTTTTTAAATCAGAATTTATTGTACTTAACATATACTGATGATCGGAAGGATGAAATGTATATAATAACTGTGTGTCATCCGCATACGCCTGTACATGGCAGTTTCTTCCAAGAGAATTTATGATGTCGGCAGTATATATAATAAACAGCAGAGGGCCCAAAATAGAACCCTGAGGAACTCCTGAATTTAACGTTACAGAGCTAGACAAAACATTATTGAATTTAACTATTTGTTGACGGTTACTCGAATAAGAAGAAATTAGATCAAGGGCAGGTGATTCAAAGCCGTAATATTTAAGTTTGGCCAGAAGTACATCATGATTGATGGTATCAAAGGCTTTTGAATAATCCAGTAGTATTAAGGCAGAAATCATACCATCATCACGCGCACATATAATTTTATTCAGAATATCCGCAATCGCAGCACTAGTACTAAAACCTTTTCTAAAGCCGGACTGGTAAACCGGAAGTATATCATTTCTTGAGACATAATTGTTAATTTGCTTAAACATTATCTTTTCAAAAATTTTTGACATCGTAGGCAGAATACTTATCGGTCTAAGATCAGCCAGCGAAGTGGGACTCGATTTTTTAGCCAAAGGATTCACAACAGCCTGTTTCCAAGATTCTGGGAAATAGTTATTCATTATACAGCAATTGATGATATGCGTGATGTACTTACTAATAAAAGGACTACAGTATTTAAGCATTATACCCGAAATATTGTCTATACCAGCAGATGTTAATTTTAAATTATTAATGAGCTCTGTCACCTCCTCAAGAGTTGTGATCCTGACATCAGTTACTTTATTTTCCTTATATACGCAATTTCGTGGTCAACGATGTAAGCCTGGGGGGAACTCACTAAAAAAATTTGTACACTGAAATTCCCCTTTGAAGAAATACCTCGAAATTCTCCAAAATACCCTGACATTCGAAATACCCCGAAATTCTCCTGAAATTCCTTGCCTTGCAAACTAAAATACCCCAGTGAAATCACTGAAAAAATTTGTGCACTGAAATTCTCCTTTAAAGAAAATTCCTGAAATACTCCGAAATTCCCCAAAATACCCCGACGTTAAAATTCTCCGAAATTCTTCTGAAATTCCTTGGTTCCAAATTTATCTGTTTTACCCGGTTTCATGCCCTGATAAAATCAAATAAGGAATCCAAAAATGGGGAACTCACTGCAAAAAATTTGTACACTGAAATTCCCTTTTCAAGAAAATTCCCTGAAATACCCCGAAATTCCCCAAAATACCCCGACATTCGAAATACCCCGAAATTCTCCTGAAATTCCTTGCCTTGTACACTAAAATACCCCAGTGATTTTCCCCAGGAGGGAACTCACTGAAAAAAATTGTGCACTGAAATTCCCCTTTCAAGGAAAATTCCCCAAAATTACCCCGAAATTTCCCAGAATACCCCAACATTCGAATTCCCCGAAATTCCTTGCCTTGTACCTACCCTAAAATACCTCAGGGGAGAACTCCCTGAAAAAATTTGTACACTGAAATTCCCCTTTCAAGATAATTTTCCCAAAATACCCCGACATTCGAAATATCCCGAAATTCTCCTGAAATTCCTTGCCTTGTACACTAAAATACCCCAGTGATTTTCCCCAGGAGGGAACTCACTGAAAAAAATTGTGCACTGAAATTCCCCTTTCAAGGAAAATTCCCCAAAATTACCCCGAAATTTCCCAAAATACCCCAACATTCGAATTCCCCGAAATTCCTTGCCTTGTACCTACACTAAAATACCCCAGGGGAGAACTCACTGAAAAAATTTGTACATTGAAATTCCCCTTTCAAGAGAAATTTTCCAAAATACCCCGACATTCGAAATACCCCGAAATTCTCCTGAAATTCCTTGCCTTGTACACTAAAATATCCCAAGGGGAACTGAAAAAATTTGTACACTGAAATTCCCCTTTCAGAAAAATACCTCGAAATTCTCCAAAATACCCCGACATTCGAAATACCCCGAAATTCCCCTGAAATTCCTTGCCTTGTACACTAAAATACCCCAGTGTTTGCCCCTCGATGTAGGCAGTTTGAAGGACAAACAATTTTCGATTAACAAAAAGAAAAACATATCCTCAAAGGGCTGTTGCAAGCTGCGTAATGGGGATTTCCGTTTACGCCGATGGTACTACGAGGCGTTGTACAAAATTTTCTGGTCGTGCTTGGCTCTATGGCTTTTTTAAACGACTCCAGTCTGTGTTATCAAAGCGCGCAAAAGTGTGCAGAAATGATTAACGAGTATTTTGATAATTTGGTGGTGACTGTAGCAGGTGTCCCTCTAGAGAATATAGTCAATAGATGAAACTAATATGTCCGATGACCCTGGGCAGGAAACCTTGATTGTCCAAAGAGGTGCAAAGCACTCGTAGCAAATTATCGACGCAACGAAAGGGTGAAAAAGAGCGATGTATAACTGCAGTAAACGTGGTGAAAGTGGTTCGACAGCTTTTTATTTGAATCCTGGTTTACAAAAATTGCGTTGGAATATTCCCGCAGGCGTAGGTAATGGTCCCAATATCCCATCTTGCAAGTCACAAATCCATTTTAATCATTGAACAGTATGAAAAATATGAAATAAAATTTGTATTGCTGCCATCAAACAGCACACACCTGACTCAGCCACTTGATGTTTCATATTTTCGTCCTCTATAGCGAATGTGGGAAAAAATTGCTTCAGTAGAAAAATAACCGTGGGACACTTCCCAAGATGCCATTTGCCGCTCAGCCGAATAAAATATTGGACGATAGTAAATTCAAGGCAAAATGTAATCCTGGGTTTTCGGGCATGTGGGTTTGTTCCACTGGATTCAAAATAAGTCATTAAATGGTTACTAAATGGAGGAGACAATCAAGAAGTGTGATCTAATTCGTTTGAGGAAATGTTACGAGGGTCAACCATTAAGTGAAAATGCACAGAAAAACAAGGTTCCTGCAGGCCAAGCTATTACAGGGAGAGGTATTTATAGGTACCTACGTAATGACGTTGTGGAAGATACACCGACAATGGAATACGAAACTCTCGAGGAAATAAGGGAAATTTATGAAGAACGTCGAAGAAAACAATGAATTGGAGAGGTTTCAAGAACAAGTCATCATCATAAGGTTTTCAGTCCGAAGACTGGTTGGACGCGTACCTCCATCCTTTTCTATCCTGAGCTCACCTACGCGTTTCCCTAAAAGTACGACATCCTGCATCCCTAACTATTTGAGAGCAGTAATCTAATCTAAGCCTACCCCTACCTCTTTTTATTCCTATCTCTGACTCTTGTATGTCTCGAACTATTCCTTCGTGTCTTAGAAAGTGTCCTACCATACTACCATCCTATCTCTCCTATTCTTTATTGTCTTCCATACCTTTAGCTTTTCCCCAAATCTTTCTAATACTTCCCTAATGCTAACCCTATCTATCCACGGTATCTTCATCATGCGTCTGTAGAACCACATTTCAAACGCTTCTACTCTTTTTCGATCCGCTTCTCCTATTGCCCATGTTTCGCACCCGTATAATGCCGTACTCCATACATACGACTTTAAGAGTCTTTTCTGAACAAGATTCAGAAAAAAATTCAAGTAGAGGAAAATTCAGATTCACTAACAATTCAGTTAAATGTTTTGCCCTGGGGGTGTTTTTATGTAACAAATATAATGGAAGTATTGCCAGAACCTACCTTCCAACATTGAAAATTAAAATTAAATTACATTTTAATAGTTAATCTGTAATATTTGTTATTGCTGTGCCAGAAATTATTATTATTATGTTTTTTCCTAGAATTTTATTTATTATTTCTGTAAGAGTGAAATATTTCGTTTATTTATGGGTTGAGTGATGTTTTCATTTATATATGTAGCTCAATGTTATCAGACTGAATTATAAAACCAAGGTATTTATTTATTTTTAATGAAAAAAGCACATTTTTTTAAACCTTGGATGTGTCTCAAGTCTCCCTTGGCAATTTTGCGTTTCCCAGTTTCATACAACGTGAGGTCAAGTTCATCAAGGTGACTTGGGATAGCAACTTAATTTTAAAAAATTTCGGAAATTTGGCAATATTATTTGTGCTTACAGTTTAAGTTTTTCGGAAGATTGTGTATCGTTCTACGATAGAACTGCATTTGTTTCAGTTGTTCCCCCAGTTGTGCAATAAAAACGTTTGCCCGCAGCACGCCGTCGAATCACTGCCAGGTCCGATGTATGGGTGGAGCCACGCCAGTAATTTACGACCTAACGGCTGCTGTCGGACTATTTATTTAATTCATTCCATATAGGCGAGATTTCGAATTTTGTAGCATTTGCCACAAATATCCAGATACTCTTGATACCCCATTAATATCTCCAAGCAAGAAAACACCGCGTTTATCTTAACAGGATAAAATAGGCGATTTTGACTTCCAAATAATACGAAGAACGATAGTGAACTTTTATCTGTACTTGATCCAAGCGTAAAACTGAGTTATACGAAGTAATATTAGCTAATAAACCAAAAGAAAAACTTACAAAATTAAAAGCATTTTTTACTTCCACGGAGGTACTCCAGTGAGGTTATTCCCATGCAAGGGCGACTTAAATCCCATTGAGTTGGCCTGGGCGGCATCAGACAGTATACGTGCGGAATCACCACACTATTGACGAATTGACAATTTATTACAAATCTATGAAACTTACATCAGAGGTAATAGAAACAATATCACACTTAATAAAAAAAATAATAAAAAATATAATAATAATAATAATAAATATGATACGAACAATAATGGCATTTCACATCCCCTTACATGCCTACAAGGTTTAGTTACACTACTTTCCAAGGCAGATAATGCAAAGATACATGCACGCTTATGAACTTAACCTCAGATGAAATGCGATGTTGGATGACCGTTAATACAACTTCCTTCAGGCTTACTAAAACACTTACCTACACGCTCTTGTATACTATTGACACAGTGTTTTGCACTATCTAGCATAGAAACGAACAACACAATATAACAGCCAACAAAACAACCTATTGCAGGTTTTGCAGCCGACTTAGTATGCATTTCCAATATACAGTCGTTTTCGACATCTCAATAAATGAAGCCTTAAATATGAGCAACTATTTTTAAATAATTTGCCATTTCCATTACAAGGAAAGCCTCTGACCAATTCGAACTCCCAATATTGTTAATTTCATAAAGAGCTTTCCTAAAGCAAATGGCAAAATTGTGTATATCTATTAGAATCGAGTGGGATCAGGTTTTAATGGTCAGTTTTCCTTGATGACATTTTTCGTAGTCTGTGGCTTTTATGCGGTGTGTGTATGAGCGCATGTAGATAAATAATTTTGCAAATCTCTTTATGGCCTATCGCGTGTAAGTACCGCGAGTAATAAAGTTTTATGCTCCAGATAGAGCTTTTAAAACGAAGTACTCCGCTCGAGTGTTAGTACACTCAACTCTTAAGACTTTAAATCACGGTTTATACTGAAAGAACGTGCTCTATTTCAAACTGCAATACAGATCGTGATCGAGTAGAATTCCAATCTTTCAGGTGATCTGCATGTCAATGTCAGGGCAGATGAATCGGATACAAGACATCAATGTGCTGATACACATACCTAGTTTACAAGATAATCCAATTTCTCTAGTTCTTTCTTTCTTTACAGCACACGCTGACTGGGCATTCGGGGAAAGTAATGGCGGCTAAGTTCTTAGGGGAGGCTTCCAAAGTTGTCAGCGGAAGCCACGACCGCACCCTCAAAATCTGGGATCTTCGGAGCAGAGCATGTAAGTAATTCCCAATAAGATTGTTCTTTAAACTGACGCGAAGGTCACTTTCAGGCGTCGGAGAATAAAACATTCTCACGGGTAAATACTTACATTTGAAAAACACTTTTTCCCGCCTAGATGTTAATACCAATGAAAACATGCGTCATTTTAGCTACAGCATCTTTGTCAATGTCTAGTTTCACTTCAGCAAGCAAGCAAGTAGTAGACAAAGTTATGCAAACGTCATAACTCATAAGTGACATCAGGACAACTGACGTATACATAAAATGCGAATTATCTGCTTCCCGTCAAAGTCACTGTGTTGCCGCAATAGTTCAGAGCTAAGTTGAGAAGCTATGAAATGTATTCTTTGGTACCTACTTCAGTTCCGTTTTCTCGGACTAATTTCAGGTGCTACAGTCATTTCATTTTACGAATGTTTAATTAGAAGAGTAGAAATTTGCTGAAAACGTAGCTCAACTTTACACCCCTAAATATCGCTCCCATGCACCAAGGATCCCAAAAACCAACCCATACGATGTGCTCCGGTTCGTCCCCTTTCCAATCAGCCCAAAATTAAATTTAGATGTTACAGGAATATGCGATATACCAATGTCGGAAGTTTTAAGTTTGCTAAAAACGTACCTCAACTTTACACCCCCATAATCTCGCCCTCGTGCATATCAAACCCCAAAAATCAACCCATGCGATGTTGGCTGGTTCCAACCTCTTTCCAATTAGCCCAAAATCAAAGCTGTATGTTTCATAAAGTATACGATGTAACAGCACCGAACGCTTCCGTGTCCAAAAAATCGTTTTAACCCCCGTATTTTCGCTCCCTCGAATCTTACATCTTCTATATGATTATAAATAATGTAGATAGGTGTTCAACTACAGTGGTCGATAAAAATGGTGAATAAATACAGCAGTAACCTGGGAATTGGTTAGGTGGCACCCTCAGTGTATTTACACCCCCATAATTTGGTGGTCCATAACGACGTAATTAATAATTATGAGGATGGCGGTTGCATTTATTATAACCGCTTTTAAGGGTGGTATTTTTATAACTCTCGGCATCTGTTTCGTATCAGAGCGGTCGTTCCTTACCATTATTGCATTTTATTATGCTTACTTTATATCCTAGAACAGAAAGAGATGTCGTTTTTAATATTGCCGGAAGTATTGTAAAAAAGTCGTTAACGATTTACGAGAGACTTTACCTTCCGTTAGAGATTAAAATTCGACGTGGCCGCGACAACGCTATATTGTCGTAGGGTCGGTTGTGGGGAAGTAGGCGGTTTCCCCTTTTGCTGTCGTCGCATAATCGACGTCTTCCACAAATTTTCTCGTCACCTTGCATCACCAGGCTGAGCTAAATTGATTTTAAATTAAATTATGAGCCAACATTTTTCAACACTTATCTGTATTCTGCATACCTTCCCATTCTGGATTGGGTTCTGTAAAAGGATGGAATTAATGGAGTTTAACCCTGTTCTCGAGCATTAGGTTTAACTTCAGATCCGGATTGGGGAAGCTGAGTAAACATCGGTCGGGGTTTTTATCTCTCGCTAATATGGTGATATTAAAATAAAAAATTCACAGACCTCGCATCTTACGCAAGTATCATAGGCGTATTGAAAATACCGACACAACTGCTCGGTTTCTAAGATGTCCAACAAAAGTGATCTGTGCCATTTCAAGGTGGTATATTATTGATACAATAAAATAAATGATTTGTGACAAGCACAAGGCACATAGTCAAACTGACGCAATACGTAACAAAATATTAACGCATCAGTTTTGTATATTATATATTGCAAAGCGATATCCCTCGCACGGAACTCACTCTCGCCGTGCCAATTTACATCTGGCGATCTGGCTAGTGCTCTCCAGCCTCCATCTAATTTATTAGCATCCTCGACTGCGCGCGCCGCCAACAGAATCTGTCGCCTGTCGATACACTTTTCGTAAGATGAGTCCCATGCATATACACGAGCCCAGTAGTATTTTCAATACTAAAAATCGGTTATTTCTCCACCAAGCGGGAATATATTTGAATATACCAATGAGGTTTGACGATGTCATTTTAAAAGGAGTTTTTCAACAGAAAATAAATAAAATAAATTATAAATAAATTAGGTACCGTCCGATATCAAATAAGAAAATTTTAAATTTTCAAATGCGAAGGAAATCGCGATCATGTCAGGTATTTTTTGAATGAGTGCCCAGAAAATGTTCAAAATTTCATATCTGGGGACCATGCTGGATAATTAGTAGATCCACATCGGCGTCTCCATCTTAATGGAGAGAACTATTTACACTTCAACGTTTGATGCAGTTTTTTTGCACTTGTTATCTGGTTAAATGTAAATTGAGATAGCGGTTGGGGCACCGCAATGTTAGAAATTTATGTAACGAGATTTGGGATTTTCTCAAGTTTTCAATCAACGCTGGTAGTATGTAACCCGACAGTTACCTTCTGCCTTTACTAACTGTCTAATTATACCTACTTTTTCCCACATAATTCTGCCGCCGGCCAAATGATTTATTTATAATTAATTACTGCCGCTGTTCACTATCACTCCTAGGTAATAGCAGTTTGTTTTTTTTTTGAAGAGATACGAGGTATTGTTTAGATAAATAGGTATTGTTTTATTTTATTATAAATGCGATTAACAATATTTAATTTTTTGTAATTCCGAAGTTAATACTTAACGTTATATCATTTTAATTTATGGGATTCGCTTAACATAGAATTTTCCTGTCTCACGTTCTCTACGTGTCGCAAATTAACTCTGATTTAAAGTTAATGAAGGGGTGACTTCGACCTAGCACACCTAGTGCTCAGCATTATAAAACACATTCATTAAAACTCAATATGAGGTAATGTAATAGGTATTTCACATTTCAAAAAGCTTTTTAATAAATGTAATAAGTAATAACGCATTTTTGTTCAGTTTAATAGCAGGAAGAATTTGCCGCGTGAAAAATCAGAGTTCCAGTTATAAAAATTTATAGTTTCGATTTGTCTTGAATTTATAACCCATTCCATCGAAATATGATCTATATAAAACGACTCCGTATTATACGACATATTAAACTTATATGTAACAGTAAGCACCGATCTGCGCGTTATAAAAGTACTTATACGAAATCACATTTCTCTTCATCCTTATATTTTATTTATGTTGAAAGTTTTCCAAGAAAAACCCTCCTCGACCCTTGCTTTAGAAAACTGTTGTTCTTGCAAGACATCATAATTTTTGTAGGTCATCTCGCGCGCTACGCGCGCTCACTGCCCTAGTCGAATCATGACTTCAAAGAAACCCATTATTGCCTGATTACAGAATAATTTACATCTGATATAATTCCCTGAAAACGTAGTTTTGAACTATACGGCTATTTCTTTGATTTCCTAAATAAATTATCATAATTGTCCGTGAGTAAATATTTCTTTTCGGAGATAAATTCCTATTTGATCAAATGTTTGGCCTTGTGATTTGTTAATAGTCATTGCAAACCCTAGTTTAATGGGAAATTATTGTCGTCTTTTAAAAGTAAAAGGATAAACATTTTCACAGTACAACGTTATACGGTTAACGAAAACTATATCTCCATGTTTATCGCCTGTTAAAATTTTGCACTGTAGGATATTGTCTCCCAATTGTAAAATTAACAATCTCGTACCATTACATAAGCCTTCATTAATGCTGAGATTTCTAACCAACATCACAATACAATATCTCAACTTCAATTCATGCGGAGGAAAATTTGACGGGTTTAAAGTATTTAAATATTCAGGAAGAATGGCATCGTTTAAATCTCCATTATCACCATTTTCAACACTATCCAAGTTTGTATATATTTTTACTGTTTATATATCTAACAGTTCTACCACTCTTTTGTTAATGTCTTCAACATCAGAATAGCTGATTAGGTCATATCTATGAATCGCTTTTCTCTAATTGATTCCTCCTTATATACGTTCAACGATATCCGAATTATAAATACATATCTCTGTGGAAATTCTAAATTGCTATTCATATCGTTCAAAACTCCATCTTCGACATCCAATAAAAACTTGGTGAATTCTTGTTCCTGTGGTAGAGCCCGCATATTTTGTGTTTAAGAAAATTTACGGAAATAACTCCAAAGAGAACTAAATTTTATACTTAAATTCACTGTTTCACAGCGGGTAGCATTTATTTTAACTGGTATCAATTGTCAAAAATCTCCTCGCAACACCATAATTTTTCCACCAAACGGAACATCACAATTCATAAACTCTCGTTAGGTTCTGTCTATAATGTCTAAAGCATACCCTGGCGCCACAGGAGCTTCATCCCAGATAAAAACAACTACACTCCTTAAATAATCTGCTTCTTTTGAATTTTTCTTAATGTTGGAAGATGAATCTAAAAACAGAGGAACAGGTAACCCAAACGTTTTATGAACTGTTCTGCCATGAGGAAGTAGTGTTGCTGCTATGCCCGTGAAGGCCATAGTACAAACAATTTTATTCTTAGTCTTCAGTAAGCTGTAAAGAATTGTATAAACATAAGTCTTACAGGAGCCTCCTGGACCGTCTATATAAAAACGTGAAGATTCAGAAATTGATTCACTTATGTTAGCATTACATTTACCCAAAATAATATCTACAATTTCTTTCTGCTTTTCATTTACGTGTTTATATTGTGGTGATCTTGTGACATTGCTTCTTTAAATTCTTCCCACAATTCTTCCTGATAAATTGGTCGGCAATGCATTAAAATACGAATGAATGAATATCTCAGCTGTCTGGGCATCATCCAAATTTCAGCTTCATTCATGGCTCTTTTCCACTCGTGATGATCTTAAATAAGACCTAATTTTAAACACGCTGCTACATAAGATTCCTGTATTTCTCCGTTTACTGTTTTCAGATCTTCAAATCTGCTTGCTCCTTTAATATGAAGTAATAATAATCGAAAATGAAATAGTTCAATTTGGCTGGGGCTTACGGAGTACATGCGTCCAATAACTTTGAATTGTTTCTGACGGCGTATAATTTTACAACGACAACAAACATGATACCTACCTTTCATAGTTCAGACGTACGCACTTTTGGCGATCGGCTCCCGTACGTATTAAAAAAAGACGGAAACGAAAAATCTGACCTCACTAGATCGAAACGGTACGTGTCTATTGCGCATTCTCCACGACTAACATCACTTTTATTAGATAGGATATTTTATTGTTACTATGAGAAACTGGCTTTTACCTTATTTAGCATAAGAAATTAATCTCGATAATTGATACCGAATACTGACACTAGTTGCCAGGTAAAACAATAAAATATCGTTGTATTCTTTCGGATGAATTTTGAATATTACCCAGTAGGTACAGCCCGTCCACACACCAAATAATCTTCATCGACCGTCTGAAACTGTCTCTCAACGTAAGGATTGAGGTAGCAGTAGAAAAACGTTCGACGGTGAAGTTCAGACAGGTTAATATTTACGGCCTTACTTAAAGGTTACACTATTTCTCTGCCATATTATATTGCATCCTTTCAGTTTTATATGCAACTAGCGCAAATCACGGGTTATAAATAAGTTCCATAAAGGGCTCTTATAGCCAGTTTCAATTTTCATGTACAGGTAAAACAGTCACGGAATATTCGAATAGATATATTGTGAAATACAGGAGTAGTCCAATGTCAAATGGTGATTATTCAAATTAATATTCAGCGAAAAAATTCTGGTGAGTCAGACAGGATCGAACCTATGATAAATAGAAATACTGCCATCGGTAATTTTCCGCCCTTTCAATATTTTTTTAGTAAATTTCGTTTGCGCTGTTTGATAATTTTTGTTTGCTTTTCAGGCATAGAAACAAAGTTCGCCGGCTCTAGCTGTAACGATCTAGTCACCTTGGACAGCGCGGGTTCTACGATCATAAGCGGCCACTTCGATAAAAGCATCCGTTTCTGGGATACCCGTTCTGATTCGAGCCGCAACAACATAATCCTGAATGGCAAAGTAACCTCTCTGGACCTTTCGAGGGGTAGGTATATTTATTATTAATGCACTCCCCACTGTGCAGCGACAAGCCATTAGGGCGCGCGGACATGACTGCTAAGGGATCCAGTTATTTTTAGCTAGGTATTATGATAAGAATTTCTGGCAGGACCGAAATTGCAATGACTGAAACTATTGTCAAAGCCAGTTTTATATTTTCCGATAGTTTTCGTTAATTACCGATAGGTTTTTGGTTTACTGCGGTAACCGTAATTTATGACTAACACGAGAACAGAAGTAAATTTTTAAAAAGAGAATTCTGTTGGCGGAATTACTTCCTCAGCAGAAACACTAAGCTTAATCTCTCTCAGAGACTTAGAAATGCCGTTTTTGTTTGAGGAGTAGTCGAGCCGCAGTAAACTTATGGTTTAATGATTAATGCTTATTCTGAAGTAATGAGCCCTTATTCGAATTACAGATGCAAACTACCTCATTAGCTGTGTGCGAGATGATACCTTAAAGCTGCTAGATCTGCGGATGAACCAAGTCGTGCTGAGCTTTAGGTGAGTCTTGAAACAGTTATACAAATTCCTAATTGTATGCTCTGGCAATACGTTAAAACATTTGCGGTTTTAGTAACTGAAACTTACCTTCGTTTTGTTCATTCGAAAATCATAATATCTTCTAAATTTTTTACCCAATTTGATCTGAAATTTAGTAGCTTTTCAACTACTACCTATTACCTACGTTGTGTATTACCTATGCCATTACAGACCTCATTACTTTCATGAGAAAGAATCACAAGCGAGGTTGTTAACAACATACACAAATAAAGTTAAGGCATCAAGATTTATCCATATCTTTAGAAGCATTATTAAATTATCGTTAATATTTTCTGATTTTACTATTTGGTAGAAATTCATGATGAATTGAAAAATTACTACGCGTACTACCAATATAACGATTTATTATTATAACTTGACCGGTTTCAGAATTCACAATGATTCCATCATCAGAAATGTATAAAGAAAATTATTGTAAACAAATTATTATGACAGTTGACAAGGAAACTAAAATTGACAGAACAATACAAATAATAATGATATCCATGAAATAAGACAACTAGATAACTGAATTTCAGTATTTACCTACGGGGTATAAGAAAAACACAAAGGAAAATCGAATACCTCGTAGCTTGAAGGGAAAAAACATTGAATTTAAAGAAAACCATAATAGGAAAAAAACAATAAATTCAATTGAAAAAACCTTCAAGTGAAATATCAGAACTAAATAAACAAAATATCCATGGAATCTTTGCAACTGCCAACTGCCAACTGCTAATCTTGTAATGAACTGTGTGGTCAAGTCTATGTGTTCTGTCTTGACAACTGCCAACTGCTATTATTAATTGTAATAAACTAAAAAAGAGAAATAAGTCAATAAATGTCATAATGGCAAAAAAGGAAATAAGTCAAGGATTAAGATGTTAGAGACTGTGGCTGAATAATTAATTCAAGAATCAATCATAATAATAACAATGATAATAGTAATATTGATGATGATGATGATGAAAACGATGATAATGTCAAAATTAAAAATAAAACAAAAAAGGGGAGAAAGTAAATCCCATATTGCCAAATAACCTCGAAGGTCCATGGTTTATATGGGCAGCAAATAAACTGCAATTGATTCTTGAATTAATGTCATAATGGCAATAATAGAACCTGTCTCATAGACACATGAGAATCATTTACAAAAGTTTAAATAAACTAGATTGTATTAAATCGACTTGGTCATTAAGTAAGTTACAATTTTTATCATTTTTATGTTTATAAATTTCTATAGACTCTAATATATCTAATTGATAACTCTTTACAAAATTAAACAATAATTTAGTATTCTCCGGAGGAGGGAATTGATGATTGTTATCAAAGAAATGATTAGCAAAACTTGAATGATCATTTTTTAAACGAAATGATCTTAAATGTTCATTATACCTAATACGTATAGATCTGCCAGTTTGTCCGATATATATGCTGTTACAGTCTAAGCAATTTAGTTGATAAACACCTGTGTGGTCAAGTTTATGTGTTTTGTCTTTACTGTTAAATAAAATATGTGATAATATATTTGATGGTTTAAATGTGACTTGTATGTTGTTTTTTCTTAAAATACTGGCAATCTTTTCAGAAATATTTCCAAAATAAGTAATTGTGCTAAATTTGGTAACTTTATCATTTAATACAATCTAGTTTATTTAAACTTTTGTAAATGATTCTGATGTGTCTATGGGACAGGTTCTATTATTGCCATTATGACATTAATTCAAGAATCAATTGCAGTTTATTTGCTGCCCATATAAACCATGGACCTTAGAGGTTATTTGGCAATATGGGATTTACTTACTTTCTTCCTTTTTGTTTTATTTTTAATTTTGACATCATCGTTTTCATCATCATCATCATCAATATTACTACTATCATTGTTATTATTAAGATTGATTCTTGAATTAATTATTCAGCCACAGTCTCTAACATCTTAATCCCTGACTTATTTCCTTTTTTTGCCATTATGACATTTATTGACTTATTTCTCTTTTTTAGTTTATTACAATTAATAATAGCAGTTGGCAGTTGGCAGTTGTCAAGATTCCATGGATATTTTGTTTATTTAGTTCTGATATTTCACTTGAAGGTTTTTTCAATTGAATTTATTGTTTTTTTCCTATTATGGTTTTCTTTAAATTCAATGTTTTTTCCCTTCAAGCTACGAGGTATTCGATTTTCCTTTGTGTTTTTCTTATACCCCGTAGGTAAATACTGAAATTCAGTTATCTAGTTGTCTTATTTCATGGATATCATTATTATTTGTATTGTTCTGTCAATTTTAGTTTCCTTGTCAACTGTCATAATAATTTGTTTACAATAATTTTCTTTATACATTTCTGATGATGGAATCATTGTGAATTCTGAAACCGGTCAAGTTATAATAATAAATCGTTATATTGGTAGTACGCGTAGTAATTTTTCAATTCATCAAAATTATCGTTAGGTAATAATTTTGGTATAAAATCTGATTGGCTGCCATGTGCATTAATCATAAATAAGAAGTGTTTAGTGTTCTCTATCGATATGGAAAATGTATTTATTATAATTGAATTAAATAATTAAACTGCATGCAGCCAACATCTGATCGAGAGAAATGCAGAGCATACAACATGACGTGTTCGAGAGATCAAAGGTACAAGACGTTTCTAGAAATATATTCGAGGCAGTTATTTTATGGAGTTTGAGCTTGTCTTCTGTCTACCATTCTCTTCAGCTTCTATTAGATACTTTTACAATTCATGTGTAACATTTCTTCATATTGCATTTTTCAACGTTCTTCTCTGCTACTGCAGTTGCAGGTCTTTGCCCCTGTCCACCATATCCACTTCCATGTGGTCTGATTGTCTCTTCTTCTCTCAACCTACATCGGAGCATATCCATTCTTTTCGCAATATTTTCTCCTCTTCATGAAGCTATCAGACATCATTTAATTGATTTACATTACGTATTCCTCTCTTCTTCACTTCCTTGCTGTTGCATAACTCCCTGTATTGTTTAATTTTCTGTTTAGTTCTCCGTTTTTCTCCGTCCCTTCTTCCATAACCTCAGTGCCTTTCTCACTTAAATCTGTTCTCTTCTGCCTTTCCATCCCACCAAAAATCCCTTCCCGTTTATTTTTTACCTTCTCTTTTCTCTTCCATCCCTATTGTTTTTTTTACTTTTTATGTTAACCTTTCCTTTGTTTTGTTACACTCTCCTAGCATTGATATTCTTTCTCTAAACCTTACCTATACGTTACTATCGTCTTTTCTGTCCATATATTGACTGCTACTTGTTCCTGCCTCCCCACCTCCTCCAATGTATGTATTCCTTTTGGTATCTCCATGCCACGCTCCTCTGTCATCCCTAAAGGTTGTCATCCGTCTCAATTCTCCATGCTATCTTTCGATTTCCACGCATCCCATTCATTTTTTACTCCACTTCCTTTACCCCCTATTCTAGCATTAAAACTTCCTCCCAATATTAAATTCTCTTCTCTTTTTCCGCCTTACGGAGAAATATATTATTCCTTCCACCGAAAATAATTTTCAGCCGAGAAACATAACTCTCAACTAACTGCAACACCAATAACATTGCTTCGCAGTGCACTATTTTTCAGCGGGAAATTTCCTTCATTTTAGCTATGCAAATCAGACATTCGCGCCTTATTTTATCGAATCGACGCAGCACGAAACAAATTCGTTTGCATAAATCATACAGAACGTATTTTCAGTCGCTTCCCGTGGAGTAAAACTGGGAAAATTGGTCTAAATGATCTGTCGAAGCGTATGGCGAATTCTTTTGATGCTTCTTTTAGCACAAACAATTTTCTGCAGTTTTATGTAAATAAACTGCGACAGCTAATGAACTTCATCCGAGCGTCTGCTTCTACCGTTTCTTTCAGTTCAGATGTTACGGTCGATTCGGGGTGTGCAGCAAAGTCTGAAAATTAGGGACAATTGCGAGGGAAAATTGCAGTTGCATTAAGTGAAATACTGACTTTACTCTTTAGGTTGGATGGTGGGTCAGTAATGAAAGAAGGAAGATCACATATTTATTTTGTGTTAATGTGTTAATGAGCTAAGAATTTGGAATAAGCAATAAGAATAGGTAAATATAAATTGAACTCATGACCAGACGGGTTTCTTGGTAACCAGATGAACAACGGATCACATCCTGTTCGTGAATTATATTTTACTACACTTAACGATGAAATTGAATCCCTCTTGGGTCAAAATGACAACAAGGTTCCGCCAATGTCATGGGAAATTTAAAATTAGTTAATTCTGACAGCATCCATAAGAAGCAGAATGTATGATCGAATTGAGTAATTGACAAGGTAGAAACATCGCTTGCTGTGATATTCTGAGGGTACAGAAGCGCAGTAGAGATAGCAGCTCGAGCTGAATTGTCGTTATGTTGCGAGGATTAAGGAACGATCGAGTTTATCTCTGTACCTCTTGCTCAAAAGAGCTGAAATTCAAAGGTGAGCGAGATGGAAAAGCCGTTTTATGGACCCCTCCTAAAAGCAGATTCAGTCAGCTAGTTTTATACCCGATATTCATATGAGCGCGCCTTTATATTTCTGCTTTCGTCAGAAAAACTTATCAATCCGAAAATAAAAATACAACAAACGTTGTATTAAAATATGGATGACTGTTTTGTGTGCATGTTTGAGCGGTTCCAGTCGATAATCGATACAAGAGCTATGCAGTATAAATAAAATTCAATCGCCTGCATAAAATAAATATATATGTCGAAGGGCGCGTTTATGCGATTTCCAGGATAAAAATACTTTTTCACTTAAGCGAATGGATTTTTTATATATGTTGCTCTTTCGAAGTAGAAACAACTTGAAATAGAACGGAATTATCGTGAGAGTTATTGACATTTTGTTTATTGCGAGAGTTGTAGGTACATTAGATATTTCCTAGCACTAACCTTCTACCCTCTAGTCTTTACGCAAACACTGTAAATCAATATAGTGAAAATTGCCGATCAAAATTTTGTTCTAAACTTAGGGCATCGTGGTGCATAATGTGCAGCGTACGGTGGAAACTTCTAAAACTAAAGGACTACCAAAATGGCCAATAAATCATAGACTGCACAAACGTGCAGGTGAATCGTTCCTTATAAAATGTGTTAAAACACTTAACTTCTTAGGAGTACGCGAAACTGGGTTAAGTGGAGACGCCAACAGGTCCTTAGATAGCTAGGAAGGATAAGACAAGCGCCCTGAGCGAGACTGATATCGCCATAAAGTTACCGTTTTTATCTCACGTCATTAATCTTGCACCGGGTGACATTTGCTAGAACCGAATCTGCACCAGACAAGTATATTTGTGACATTCCTTCGATGGTCTTATTATAACCTAGGAAGTGATTTTGCAATTACTCAAAGTGAGGGTAATGTTCGCGTTATATAAAATTAACACGCTGAGTTTTGTGTTTCTCGAAAGAGTCGCCGCCTCCAAAAGTAAAGTTCGGTTAATATTATTAAATTTATCCTGTATTTTGTATATGGTTATTGGTTGTACTTTGATCCTCACTTTCTTTACGGCATTTTCGAAAATGCAAACATTCTTGTGAAAGATAAACGCTAAAAATAGTTGGCATTCTTACTACCCTTTCGGATAGGTACATTTTGGAAACCACCAGCAGAACAGCGTACGTGAATATCCCGCCGTAATGCTCAGGAAGGTAATGGAAGAATGGGGAAAAATGTCAGCAGATTGAGGAACTGAAACATTTGCAAAAAAGCTAAAGAAGCCACTAAGACCTTTGTTTGATGACCACTGGATAAAGTTGCCGTTAATCACCGAAAGGATTGGCTAAGGTATGAGTTTGTCACACTTTCCTGAATAAAGACAACAACGAAAACCTGAAACGTCTTCAGAACCACGAGTGTTACGATTAGTCTGTTCGAAGGCTGTAACGTTGCAAAAGCAAACCTAGTGGATAATCAAAATTGATTAGTATTTACTTTGGACGTTCTGACGTCACGCCGTGATGTGGAAGATAGGTACGTCATTTATTTTCAACCGGCACTACTCCTCCCGCCGGAAATCTGGAAGTGAACCGCCGAAGCTAGCCCCCCACTCTCCACTTATAAAAGTTGAGGATCTCGAGAAGAAATTCAGTACCTGGTCGTCCGGCCCTCAGTCAGGACCAGTACTCCCAGCATCTGAGATGATGCTGGCCGCTCCGATCCGAAACAGAAATAACTGATTGAACCGGCCTAAGTTCGCCGTGTGATTAACTGATATGCAATAAATAAATTTGAGCAAGTGCCCGGTGAATGATAGTTGGTATTGCAGTAGACTAGATCCAGCTTTGCGTAGCGAGGGAATAGATACAGCAGGAGCTAAGGGTGTCTGCTGGTGTGGGTTGGATCGATTCGGCAATCTCGTGGTGACATAAGTCAACAAATGAGACGATATATCGGCGGGGATCGATCACACCTGGCCGAACCGGCGGCCTTGAGTACAATCCAGCTGTAGTACCGTCTATTTCCCCGATACGTATAACCCGGTGATAATCCAGAGGAGATTGCATTCTGGGGCTATCACGTAAACTCCACGAAACCGATGGTAATTCAGTTTGATCATACGACGAGTCCGTGGCGTGTCCAATCAGTATACACCGCGAAAACCGATTTAATTTTCATAAAGAAAACCTATTTAATTTCATGTAAATACCGATTTTGCTGTGAATATTCTTTTAGTCTTATCGTTTTATCTTGTATATAGCTACAGTAATAGAATACCGATATAATTTCCTTATGTGTTGTTATTTTAACCGTCGTTTAGCAATAGTAAGAGAACCCAACCCTTTCTGCGACTGAAAGCTAAGGGTAGCAACGAATAAGTCTCATACCGACCAGATACAACGAAAGAAGTTGTTCATAAGCGAACGACCAGATCCCCGTAGATATACACTGTGTCCCAATACGTGATACAGAGGGATACAGCTGTATATCTAAGGGCCCGAATCCAGAAGTACCGAGAAGGATTAAGATACGTCATTCTACCAGTGACGTCCGAGAATAAAAACAAAGAGACAGTAACGTTGTAAGGCATTTGAGCGTATCAAACACGAGGAGCATCACAGCCTGAAAATTTTCTAACGAATAAACGTAAAGTTATAACACCAGCAAAAGTTATCTTTGTGCAAGGGCTTGACCAAAGGGATGCGGATCAAGAGGTCAGTGTTGTAAAGCTGACAAGAAATAAGTGTAAGATACAAAGGCGATATCGTTTCTAACGGAGAAGCGGATACCCCGAATCGTAATTAATGGGAAACAGGGGTGTTTTAGAAAAACACCCTCTAAACCGATTTGGATTTCTTTGAAGTCGGTTATCTTCTTCATTTAATAGTAATAACAACAGAATAAATTAACTTGCTGATTTGAAAGTTATATTCTTGCCTTAAGAAGACAGTAAAGGACAGTTATTAGTCCAGTCAATGAAAATAATTTAAAACGTGGAGTATTCTAGAGCACATATAACTGGTTTCAGGCGTATGTAGATATAGTAAACCGATCGAGTAATGGCGAGCGGTGAGGGTCAGTGTGCGCAGGCAAGATCCCGCCGAATCGTAACGTCCGTCTTAAAGTAATTGAGCACACAATAAAAGATTTCTCGTTCTTGACTGCGAATAACAAATTAACAAACTAGACGCTACGCCACTGACAGGGATACCTTATTAGAAATCTAAACGAAGGCGGTAGTGCAGAGTGCAACTGCGTCTGGTTCGTATCCCGACCGCTCGCCATCAATCGATCGGATTACTGTATAATCTTGTTAATTGAATGGGATCGTTTCAGCTGTGATGGCTTCAAAGTTGGCTGTGACTGGGCTCGAGTATCATTCAGCCCCGATGGTCAATACGTAGCGGTGGGTTCCGCAGACGGAAGTGTTTATATTTGGGGTGTCAATACGGCGAAGGTCGAGGTCGTGCTCAAGGAACACTCGTAAGTATAATAAATTATTTCCTTTGTGAGCTCTGCTGTAGATATTTATTCGGCCGATTGCAATAAATTTTGGTTAGGGTGTAGGGACTCTTTGTGCTTTGTTGGGGGGTGTAGCTACACTGTGTTGGTGTGTGTGTATGTCCTCTTCTGTAAATTTCGTTCCCTTAGATGACTTTCAAATTGGCTTCCTTTAAATTTTAAAATTGCAACATGCACTTTTCATGAAGAAATTAAATAATCAATGGGCTGCTATACCGAACAAGATTGTAAACCTTCTTGCTATTCATTAAAGAAACTCGAAGTTATCCTTGGTGAGGAATTTTTCTATGAAAATGCAAAGTTTGTATTACAAAGTACCTATTAATACAATCTTAAAACTGACGATACTACAGGACGTTCCAAAAGTTTGGAGTAAGGAAAATATTTCCTTTCGCGTTTAGCTTTTCGAAGAGAACATGTCTGCACATTTGGGTAGTTTATGAAATTATGAAATTATGGTAACGTTCTTTTCTTTTTCGAAAAGAACAACTTGGAGAATATTTCTATTACTTCAAACTTTTGTTGCGCATATTCATTTTTATCTTCCAAATATATACAAATAATGGGAAATCTCTTTCAATCACTGTGTAACTTTTCCCTCATACAAAGTGCAATACGTAGATAGTAATTTATAGGGGCAGGGTAATCTCAATATTTGCCTACTATTTCAACGAAACGAGTTATTTTATTTTAAAAGGTATATTTTTTACAGCTTACAAGTGCTTAAGCTCTTTTTATGGAAAACCACAAAATATTACTATTTATATATTATGTGTATTGTTGCGTAGATACACATTTGTCCATCCTGCATCCTATTTCCCCTCTATTTTTCTACCTATGCGCGCGCAGCGGGTAGAATTATTGTGGGCGGTCTATAGCCGTGGCGCGAACCGCTAGTATTTGAAACACTTGTCAATATCATTGATATTTTAAACGATAACTTTTGTAAATGTCAATGTCACGCTAAATATTGCTCCGAAAATTTTAATTAAATCTATATAAATAAAAATCAATTGCCGCATGTATGTAAGATCATCACTTGAGAACGGCTCGACCGATTTGGCTGATTTCTTTTTTGTTGTGTTCGTAATTGTCAGGACAAGGTTTGTATGAAGATTTTGGAAAATCCACCGCGAAAGTCGAAAATTTGGATGGTATGTTTGTATCAAAATCTGTTTGACAAACAAAAATGTGACGTTCAGTTTGACAGTTCTAAAAGTTGAATTGTCAGTGTGTTATCGGTGGTGATCATGTACTTGGTGTTTCTTTGGAAAAATGCCATCAGTGAGGCGTCGAAATATCGGTCGGCGTACGCGCAATGCAAGCCAACTACATGATCGTCGAGTTAATGAGACTGACGAAGAGCGTAGAGAGCGTTTGGAGCCAAGTCGAATAAGAATTTCTCAAGCCTCAAGCGCGATCCATTATGACTCCGGAACAACGGATACAGTCGAGTTCGACGTGCTCAGTTGGAGCTTACGCACAAAATAATTTGGAACGTCGACAAAACAGAGGCCGAACGTGGCATTAGGGATCGAAAAATTGGAAAAGTTGCCCGGAAAATTGGACCGATTTGGCTGATTTTTTTTTTGTTGTGATCGTAATTGTCATGACAAGGTTTGTATGAAAGAAAATTTTTGAAGAATCCACCGGAAAATGTGAAAATTCTGGAAAAACTGAAAGTGCTTAACGGTTGGACCGATTTGGCTAATTCTTTTCAAAAATAAGGTTTTTAAGGAACGAAAAATTGGAAAAGTTGCCCGGAAAATTGGAAAATTCGAAAAAAACTGAAAGTGCTTTTTTCTATTGGATTTTTGTATGATATGGATAGGCGTAAGTCGGGAAATTCGGACAAACTGTCAAAATCATAATTTTTTGTATGCACTCGCGATCATACCTGACGATAGGAACGACATATTTGGTGGAACATAAACGTAATCGGAAAAATGTTTAACATTGAATAAACGATTTGGTTAATGAATCAAAAGTTCAATACGAAAAGTAATTTTAGGCAGGACAACGTCTGCCGGGCCCGCTAGTTATGGATAAATCTAAGGCAATAACATACATGAACACTTAAATCATAAATCAAAATGGATCAAAATTGAAAATTTTCACTGAAAGGATCTATTGACAGTTCAGGCGAAGTTACAGCTACAGGAAATTGTCTGAAATCCAAATTTTGCCATGAATGGGTTTATTAGATAGTAAGAACTACTTATTTAGAACAATCAATAAGCACCTTCCTATCTACCCCTGAGTTTGAAAAGTTCAAGTATACATCGTGGTGTAACTTTTAGTTGACCTTCATATTCCTGAAGAGGTTGATGTTGTCAACGAAACACGTGTTGAGTTTAAGTGCTGTGCCCCCATTTTTCCTTGCGGTTTAAACTTATAACGTTTTCATAGACCAGTTTAAGTATACGTTGATGAAGCTTCCTCATCTTTCGCAATAAATTGGAAAAACATACCTATATCTACCTGCTGAAAGGTAACTCAAATTGGAATATATAATACCCGTGTGTAAGATCCGCTAATTGTCGGCTGTGAAGAATAATGCGGAACTGGAGCTAATAACGAAACTTTATAACCTATATTTAAAAGGGGAATAAATCTACTTCGAACTGTATACGTAGGAACGCGCCGGCTATTATCGAGAGCGAATGAACTGATTGAAGTTCTTGGCATAACTCGAGACACATCTTCCCTGTCGTTAAAAGCATTATAAGTATAATTTATGTGATGCAGAATTTTTCGTTTTTTTGGGCGGTTGTAGGAAAATACAAGCCGAGTGGTTAATAATCAACACGCGCTAGTCACGTATGAAGAGAATTAGCATGTGGCATGTTCATAATCTTCTCGTTAATTATCGGCAATTTCTTAATTAATTGGAAATTGGTTTTAGCGGGGAGGGTAAAAATATACTGCGAAGTTTGTGACCAATTAATTTTTTTGCAACTGAAGGCTCTTATAATATAAGGTGATCCAATTAAACATGCATATTTCGCCCAAAAGTGCAAGATAATAGAGCTCACCATTTATTTGCATATTTTTTATGATAACACCAATATTAGAAGCGGATGGTGGGCATCTTACGGATCATCAGGAGGAAAAATGAACAAAAGTAGTCAAAAGATCTTCAATTACATTATGATTTTGATACAATTTTCTTCAAATTTGTCTCCTCAGATTCCAGAATGTGGAATGTTAACCTATATTGGAAAAGGGCTTTTCTGGCATAACAGAAGAATAGTACATAATCTCTACAAAGAACAAACGGCAGTTATAGAATTTGGGCAGGAACGAACAGTAGTAGATGTCCGAAAGGGAGTGAGACAGAGATGTGTGTTGTCGCCTTTAGTTTTCAACTTATTAGCCGGGAATCTGACTCTCCAAAAGACGCTTCTAAAATGGTGAACTGTCAACTCAAAGATATAGTTTTAAAAAAATAAGGGCAGCATGGGAAATCGTTATGCGCATTCGTGTCTAGAAGGGCGCAAAAGTCCGGGATTGCAAAAAACCAAAAATAAATATTTTTTAACTTTTTTTGCGAATTCAAATGCGTTGAATTTTTTTTGAATCGTATTTGTGAGCGTAATATATGACGTACAGTAATAATTTTTACATAAATAGAAAGCTTATTCTCTGCACTTTCCGCTGGTACCAAGCCCGTTTTTATATTATTGTTAATAAAACCTATACAAATTGTTTAATTAGAGAATGTACAAAAAGTGCATTGCAAACTTCAGCATCGAGGGAATTTCCTAACTATTATAGTCAGCTGCATACATGTATCGTATCGAATGTTCTGAAAAGAATGTGGAAAATTTTGGTGAAACAATCATTTCAATAACGTTTTTGTAGCAAAAGTTATAAATATTTATTTACAGCGTACCGCTGCCCGCTGTCGCCGGGCAAACCCCGACGCAGTTCAGTTCCTGTCCCCATCATGCCTCGCATCATGCTCACGTCCGTCTCTTGTTAATCTGCGCGTTATCGCGTAAGTCTGTCTCTTTCTCACTAGCAGAATGTGTGACAATTTGTTTAAGAAATAAGTTTTCGTCTTCGGTCAGCCTAAATGCTTTAATTGTACCGTATAAAATAACCTACATATTATTACACGTATCATGATGAATTCAAATCAAAGAGTTGTGGATCCGTAGATTTGATCTGTCTATACCAATTCATGTTGTTATTAGAGAACTATCCCAAAATACTGGTTTACTATTGACTGCATATGTTTTAAGTGGATGCGACACAGTAAGCTTCATTTCCAAGAAAATTGAAAATTTAAATAAACTGAGAGCTCATTTTTTTCACAATTGCAAATTCGACATTCGAAATTTACTACTAACAGAAGATGCCTTTCATCAACATGTGTTAAGATTCGTCGCTTACCAGTTTATTCTCGAGTTTATTGTTTGGAAAAATTCAACAACTTTTAATTCTGTTATCCGTAACCCCGAAAACTCCGGATGGATTTTCAAAGATAACATATACATACCAAAGTTAATAACAATAAGTATTAGGCCGCAAATAGAAGCAACTGACAATGTATTCTGCAAATGTAAAGGTAGGTAATTGTTCAAGAGATTGTAATTGTAGCAGATTGCAGATATAAATTGCATAATCGGTTGTTATTGTGAAGGAATGTGTGATTAGTACTCCGGATAGTGACAATTTTTATAACTGATTTCAGCGCCCTTCGTATTCATATAAAATTGTAAATTGTCTGTTGGAAATCAGGAATATCCATGTGCGAGCCCCCAGCGTGAGACATTTTACAAATTGCAGGTCTTCAAAAATGAAAAAGAAAAAAGTTAACCTAAATCTTTTCAGTGCCCCTGTCATTTGATTACATCAATTTATTAATTAAATCATGAACAAGAAAATATCTGAGGCATTGATCCTGTACAGCTTCAGATCAGAGGCAGACGTTTTAAATATGTTTAGAAAAGTAGCTCTACTTAGTCATTTCAGCTCGTTTGAATCTAAGTAGGCCTATTTTCCAAACACTTTCAAAACCTCTGCCTCTGCTCAGGGACTGCTCAGAACCTCTACCTCGGATATTTTGTCGTTTTCTATGATTTAATTAATAAGTTGAATCATAAGGCAGAGGCGCTGAAAAGATTTAGGTTAAATTATTATTTCTTTTAAATTTTTGAAGACATGCCAATTGTAAAATATCCGACGCGGGGTGGGCACAGAGGTCGCAATTTTCCTGTTTGACATCACACAAACTACCAAATTTACAACCTCTTCCACACGCTAAAATCATTTTAAAATTGATGTCGCTATCCGTCGTACTAGATCGGTGATAATATGTAAATGTTGTACCAAATTTATATTTTAGTTACCTATGTAAAAAGTTGCAGTTTATGTTTATTAATCATAATACGGGTAATAATATGTAGGTTATTTTATACGTTACAATTAAAGTATTTAGGCTGACCGAAGACGAAAATTTATCTCTTAAACAAATTGTCACACATTCTGCTAGTGAGAAAGAGACAGACTTACGCGATAACGCACAGATTAACAAGAGACGGACGTGAGCATGATGCGAGGCATGATGGGGACAGGAACTGAACTGCGTCGGGGTTTGCCCGGCGACAGCGGACAGCGGTACGCTGTAAATAAATATTTATAACTTTTGCTACAAAAACGTTATTGAAATGATTGTTTCACCAAAATTTTCCAAATTCTTTTCAGAACATTTGATACGATACATGTATGCAGCTGACTATAATAGTTAGGAAATTCCCTCGATGCTGAAGTTTGCAATGCACTTTTTGTACATTCTCTAATTAAACAATTTGTATAGGTTTTATTAACAATAATATAAAAACGGGCTTGGTACCAGCGGAAAGTGCAGAGAATAAGCTTTCTATTTATGTAAAAATTATTACTGTACGTCAAATATTACGCTTGCAAATACGATTAAAAAAAAAATCAACACTTTTGAATTCGCAAAAAAAATACAAAATATTTTTTTGGCTTCTTGCAATCCCGGACTTTTGTGCCCTTCTAGACACGAATTCTCATAACGATTTCCCATGTTACCCTTATTTTCTTAAAACTATATCTTCGAGTTGACACCCCTTGATCGATTTTCGACCTTCAGATTCCGTACTATATATATCGAAGATGTGATTAATATTGTTAAGGACAGAGCAGCCTCAGGGATTAATAATGTACAGGACCAAACTATTAACGTGCTTAGATTCGCGGATGATATAGCACTGGTAGCATCCAGCAAAGAAGAATTAGGAATGGCTCTGAATGAAATGGAAGCAATTTTGACAGAGGGCTACGGCATGAAAAACAATAAAAAGAAAACCAACATTTTGGTATGTAGAGGGCGTGAAAATTTTCTTTTGAATACAAACAACCTGCAGTATGAAGCAATTCTAAAATCGAACTATCAGTGACTGGAAATTTTCAAACTAACCTAATTAAAAGTTTCATCTGCAAGAGCTTTATGAACACAAACGATTTTGGTTAAAACTATCATATTTGGTGTGTGTGGTGGTATATATTTTAATTGAAATAATTTATGCAATATTCTGTTGATGGTATGAAAACCGAAGGAGGTTCATATAGTTTTAAACTGAAATAAAAATTGAAATAGTAGGTACGAGTACAGCTTTAGTGAGATTACAACCTGCCCTTATAAAAATTGTTAATTTATAATTTATTGTGTTTTTTTTTCGTTATAAGTGTTGTATATATTCCCGTTGCTTGTTGAGTCTAAATGCACTGTATGTAACGCACAACCTAGTCTTGTTTAGCTGCTGCATGCTTGTAATATTTGTTGCATGTCATGTGAAGATCTCATGGCCTGTTCTCCAGGTCCGCGGTGACAGCAACAGGGTGGCATCCGTACGGAACCTTCCTCGTCAGCGTCGACCGATCCAAGAAGGCGGTTATATGGGGCGACATGTAAATCGTGATCTATTAGCTGATATTCGATTTGTAAAATACCTCGAAGTGATTTATGTCCCTTAAGTGAAAGGCGAAACAGATTGTACTTTGAATTGGAACTTGAACTGACCTGTGTTTTGTTGGACAGTTTTCTAGTCTTTGCGTCACGCTTCTTGCGTGTGACGCAAGTGCCATGGAAGTACAAGCACCACTTTTGCTGCAAATATATTGTATATAAGACTAAAAATTTATTTGTGTTTCGTGGATGGAAGAAAAACTAAGGTCATTTCAATTTCGATAATATAAGTTTAAAATGTTCTGGACCAACTTCCTTAAATTGTAGCGAGATTCGGTTAAAAGTGACACGTTATTAAGACACAAAAAAATATGTAATCGGTATGAAAGTGTGCCTTAAGTAACCAAAAAATGTGAAACAAATTGAAAATATTGAAAAATGTTACTAGTGGTGGGGAATGATGGGACCAGTAGGAAAACCAGCGTCATCTCTCGGCCATTCTCAGAACGAAATTGCAATTAAAGTAGTCCTTCCTTTTTTACCTTATTATACGTATCTGTCTAGTAAAATATATTCGTTTGTATTTTTTTTCGTATTTCATGTGTTATATTTGCGTTTCTTGATTGTTTGTATATCAGAATATATTTTCTCTTCCTTCCAATGAATCAAGTGTTTTGTAGGGATATTATTAAATTTCTTTTAATGCAACCCAGCAATGTAGATCTCAACCTGGCCCTGCACTGTGACGTCAGCACCCGTGGCTGTCGATCTTCTATTTTCGCGACGATGCGCGACACCCCCAAAAATTTTAATTCTACCGGGCACAAAAGTTTGTCAATTACTTGATTTCTAGTGGGGTTTTTGTGTGACTAAAAGTTCTGTACACTATGTATAAATTCATTTTCTAGAGTAGACAAAGTTTGCCATAACCGAGATTGTTTTTAAAAAGAGAAAACCGAAAATAGACAACTCGGGGTTCCCTGGTGCCGTGCTACGTGTTTGAAGCTTGATAATTTACTTGGATTAGATAGTTTCAGTATGTAAATTAGCCACATAAGCGCTGACTTTCGTTTGCAAGTTGCCATGTTTATATTCGGCTTTTGGAGTTCAGTAAATTGTAGTTGTTGTAAGCGGGAGAGTCTTCAATAAGTGCATAAGAGGATCGCGCTACAAATTTTGGAAGAACTGATCTTAATATATATAGTGTGTACCATATAAAAATTTTATAATATATTGTTAATTTTACAAAGAAAAATGTATTTAATAAAATGTGAAAGTTCGTAGACGAAAATTTTATAACCCCCGAATTTCTGATTTTGTAGAAGGTACATACCTGAAATATGTAGCTTATTAAACGCTTATGAGTTTCTTATTTGCTATATCAGGTGCCTTCATATAATATTAATTCTGTAAGAACGCTTTTTTCTACTACCTAATTATTTCCAGTTATGAAAATATTCGAATATTGACTAAAACGAACTAAAAAGAGTAAAACTGGAGTACTGCGTTACACTATTACGGCCAATTTTAATAAATTCCAAAGTAAATTTATTAATACAAACTGAAAGTGGGCGTGCAAAAGAGAATACCGAAATTCGAAAGATTTCGGCAAATATTTATTTGTTTCTAGAGAGGAATAGAAATTTCTGGTATATTTTACAAATTTTCAGGTGTATGTTTAGTAATTTTATCAACAAATTGTGAAAAGCACTCGGAGAATTATAAAAATAACGATATTTTTTTTGGTGTTTTTTGTATTTTATTCAATATCATAATAATTCTATGGAACGTTTGAGCGTTATTAATTCCTGCACTCCTGATCACAGACTTTATATTTGAAGACCTCTTGTGGACTCTTACTACTCCGTCACGTCTGCGATCACTATTTATAGGGGAAGGTTGAAGGGATTGAACCACTTTTTAGTTTTTATTAATTTATATGAGAACTTCATACATATTACATGTTGTGTTTACTCTTTAACTTTTGAGTTAGTATATTGTACCAGTACGTTTACTGAGAGAAAAATACTTTTTATTTAATACTTGCAAGTGGTCCATTCAAGGGAACGGGTTGCCACAAAGGGACCATTCAGTTCGCCAATTCACAGGTCTACAAAAAAAAAATATTTTTTTTGGGTTTCTGTTCTAATGCTTGAATTCTGATTCCAAACATCGAAAAACACTCAAATATCCATTTTTAGCTTTTAAAGTTTGCTTTTGTCTGATTTACTTCGATAAGTACGTTTTGAAGATTTTAATTGATTTTATGAGCAATAGATGGTAGCCCTTTGCTTATTCCGATTGCAAATTGTGTATTATTTATGAAGGGCACAGTAGTGAGTGTTTACTTGTTTATCGCAGCTGTAACAACCGACTTTGTGTCTTACTAAGTTAGAAAATGGCGTCAAGACAGTATAAACAGGACGTTGATTCATTCATACTAAATATCCTTGTCACCTTTGCTTATGGGATAGCAGAGCAGATTCAGTACATTACCAACGGCGTGTATGGCCTGATCGACTCGAATTTCAGATAGGAAAACATAATGGGAAAGCGGAACAATAAATTGTAGAGCCTAAAAAAATATTGATGCCGCCGTTACATATAAAGTTAGGCCTAATGAAGCAATTTGTGAAAGCTCTGGATCAGAATTCTGAAGCTTTTGAATATTTAAAAGGATTCTTTCCCAAATTATCTGAAGCTAAAGTTAAAGCGGGTATTTTCGTTGGGCCACAAATAAAACAAATAATGAGCAGTGATGATTTCACAGAATTCCTTAATGCTCATGAAAAACAAGCCTGGGAGAGTCTTAAAGGAGTAGTCAATGGTTTTCTTGGAAACAACAGAGCTGACAATTATGAAGAATTGATTGAAACTATGCTTGAAAGTTTTAAAATGATGGGCTGCAGAATGTCCCATAAACTTCATATGCTATACATGCTCACCTGGACCAATTTAAAGATAATATGGGTGCCTACTCAGAGGAGCAAGGAGAACGTATTCACCAAGATGTGATGGACTTTGAACGACGTTACCAAGGACAGTACAATGAGAATTTGATGAGAGATTACATTTGGGGATTAATACGAGAAAGCCCATACAAACATAAAAGATCTTCTAAAAATATTCATTCTTGAACTTTGATTTTTTGTTATTGTACATGTGTGTGCTATTATTTATCACAATTCTTGAATAAAAAAGACTTTTATGTTCAGCAAAAGCTTTTCTAAGCGTAATTTTAAATAAAATTACAGAGAAAATATAAAAATCAGTCATTTTTTTGAAAATTCGGATAATTGCTGTAGTTTCTACAAAAGCAAACTCTGAGCAGAAAAATTATTTTTTTCTTTATTTGTAACGTAGGAGAAACCAAAATTTCACATGCAGACGCCAGACCCAAAAATCATGTTGACCGGTGATTTATCTGTAAAAGTTTAATTTCATATTTTGTAGAATTCGATTTTGAATTTTTTTTCCTCTAGGTATGTACTATGTAATTACTAACTGGTTATTGAAATCAAAGTAATTGTTCAAAGTGTCCACCATTTTCTATGATGCAAAAATTACATGTTTGACGAAAGTTGTATCTATACTATGTTTCAATCAGCTCAGAATCTTCCCTGATATTGTTACAATTATTTTCAATAGGATTCCAAAGCTCTTCTTCCGTTTCAACCGGTTAAGAATACACTTTATTCTTCAGCGCACCCCAAAGAAAGAAGTCGCACGGATTTAAGTCCGGTGACCGAGGTGGCCAATTTGGGAACAGTTATTTTCTCGTCCTATCCATTTAGGTATTAGGGAATTGTCGATTTAAATGACTTCTGACATTGACACTAAAATGTGGAGGGGCTCCGTCATGCATGGTACCACATTTCATGTCTAAAAAGTAATGACAAATCTTCAATTAAATCTGAAAAAGTATTTACAAGAAATTCTAAATAATTTTCGTCATTCAAGCGATTTTATTTTTTGATTCCCGAAAGGAGATGTTGCAAGAAAACTTGTTTTTGGTTTGCACTCATCCAAAAATCAAAACTCCAAAATTTAGTGTCAGCAAATCGCGTTTTTTGCCTTTATTTGGACTACTATCGCCAATAAACGTAATCCACTGTCTCCCTACTTTACTAAACATCCAATTTTTCATACGATTTATGCCTTCGTTGGTTCGATGGGTCGTCGTCATCGTCGTTGTCATTTTGAGTGTCAGTGGGAGCAATAACGAAGAAGTCAGTGTCTTAACATTCGTGCATGTCAATACAGCTCTTCCTGCTTCAATTGAATTCTTCAACGGAATACGATTTTCAAGAAATCGTTGGTGATATCTAAGACGGCCCAGGAGTCATCATTCTTACCTACCTCTGACACTGAATTTGAAAACGGCGTCGCTGCATCAACATTATCTGTCGATGACGGCGAGTTAGAAGATGCTGGATCGTTTTTTGATGACGACAACTTCAACATAGAAGAAGACGGACTTCTTGCCTTAACGGTACTATTTGATAATACATATATAAACTGTGAGTTAGGAGCATAAAATTGGAGAGAATCTTTCATGCGGAGAATTCCATCAGCTTCAATTTTAACTAATGCCTGGACCAGTAGGTAACAAAGTCTAAAAATCACTAAGCAAAAGCACTAAGCACGCTCCCTTTTTTTTCGTTTTCATTTCTTCATGACCTATCTACTGTGATATTGATAAATTGTCGACGCAATCTACACGTTCCCAGTTTAATTTTCGCAATAATCCCTAGAACAGTGCATTTTATGCAGAAACAATAATTACTATGATCAAAACTGACAAGAAAAATCTTATTACAATAACAAATTATCACAAAGGTCGAAATTCAGCTGAAACTGTTCTTCCATTTAATTATTCTGTACAAAATGTACCAATTATTTCGATTGGAAATCGTTTCTTGTAATTGTATTTTTACTACTGCTTTACAATCAATTAAATTTTCAGTATGTTAAAGTGGCCAATATCCATCCCTGCGATCCTACGTCCGCGAACAATCTCTTTGCATTAGCAAAGCGATAAAATTGTCATTTAACTTTAAATTGCCTTTTTATTTGTTTCTCTCATTCGAAGATTCATTGATTAGCTTTAAAGTTTTCTTGAGAGCGTGTTTCTCTCAATCTGATCGCGTGCAAACAGAACATTAATCGTCGATTCTAAAACTCTATTTATTTAGCTTTTTTCGTATTTTCACGGATTTTCAAACGTTCTTCAGTTGGTTCAGTTGGACCATACCTAAAAACCGTAGGAACCTAATAATTAATGAAAATTGCTGTAACTACGAGTAGTCATCGAGATCTGAACGGGTGCAAGTTTGATCAAAAGACGGTACTACCTATTATGTTGCTATTACATGCACATATTAAAAGGGACGTCGAAATGACGTCCATTTTTTTGAGTAACTCCTTTTTTGTAGAAAGAAAAATTAGATCCCCGTTTTATTTTATTGAAATAAAAAAATGTGTTTTACTTACGTATACAGGGTCCTGCAACAGTGCGACACCGGTATCTTGCGCCCGTATTATACATTGTAAAGAAGCAAATTATATGAAGGACCACTTTTTAGTTATTTATTATTTTTAGTTTTCTATGCTGTAAAATAATTTTCATTTATACAACATCGTCCCATTTCTTTTGCACATCACTTGACTTTGTTTTTTTAAATGGAACACCCTTATTTTGATTAAATTTTTGGATTTCTCAATTGATTTTACTATAAGGTTATATAAAATATTTTTTGCCCCAAATGCTTACTTTTGACGCTATTGGCATTTCTTTGAAAATTTTGACAGATGTAAGAAACTTTCGAAAATCGAATACCTTTGAATTTAACAAGGCTGTGGTAGTGATATTTTGTGAAAAGAAAGGAATAGGAATAGGAGAAACTGCCGCAGCAAAAAAAAATTAAATACATATACCTTTTTCTCTTTCATAAATTCAAATGTCTTCAAAATCAAATGTGCTAAAATTTTTATATTTATATCGTAGTTACCTATATAAAAGATGTTCTTATTGTTTGAAAAAAAATTGTCTTGTCAAACATTTTTATTGGCAATTTTATATTTTTATACCAAATAAATCTTGACAAAGCCCTCCGGACGGGGGCGAAACGTGGTTTATTTGCATTAATGCCGGAAATTCATGAAAATTGAAATATTATATATTTATATGCACATACATAATATGCACTGGAAATCTGCCAAAATTTGCACCAATTTATGCAAGCATGCATCAATATGCAAACCATTAAAAGTTGCAAGTGTTCCTAAATGGATAATTACTGAAGGGGGGGGGGTGTAAATAGTAACTGCAAATATGTGGGTTGAACGCAATTAAGGTTTCTTCAATACAAAGATATTTTTATTATTCAAAATTTCTGTACATCTACTTCCAAAATATTTAAGGAACTGCCGGTAATGACACAAATGTGCACTAGGCGAAAAATATTTTTTACAACCCCATAGCAAAATTTGTTAAGAAATTCAAAAATGCTATGAACTACAGGTATTCGATTTTAAAAAACAAAGTTAGCGGCCATGGAGAATAAATGGGGCAATCTGTATAAATGCAAAAATAATTTTAAAGTATGGAGAATTAAAAACAAGAAGGCGTAAAACTCCTCTGACGCACTATTGCAAGACCCTGTATATTTTATCATTCAAGCAGACATTTTCTCCAGGTAATGGAGTATGTTACTGGTAAGTTTCATCTTTCGATCTATGAATTTAAGCTGCTATGTGAATATGTAGTTTATTTTTGTAAATTCATCAATGTTCTGGCTGTGCTTTTGTTATACCTAATTGTTTAATAAAGCACTAAAAAGCCTTCTGTTGTATTTGTTATTGTACATCATAATACCAGTAATAATATAGTGTAATGCTTTTATTACAGCTAAATATTTTGTAATAAAAATAAGTAAATCCAGAAAATGTGTTTTTATTCCTTTCAACGGTCCGAAATTAGCAATTAATTTTTTTATCCGCGCATTCAAAGATTTTATTCGAGTTTTCACCAGTGCCATGAATTATGGTGATAGGTTCTGGTAAATGAAAAGTGTACTTGAATCTGCCATTAACACCCCGGTTCCTTTCAAAATGTTTTCAATTGGGACTTTGATGGATAAAAGTCGAGAATCAATTACCGGCGATCGATCATTTCAATCATATAAGTGTCTGCTGGACAAGCAAATTCAAATTTCCCAGCGAACTTGAGGCCATCCAATATCGCTAGTTAAAAGAGAATTAATTAATCGCTGATGAAAATTCCCTCCATCACTTTCCATAAAAGACAAAATCCACTCATTTACCCAAAAAACGTTACATACTTAGATCCGTAACAAGACTTGTATAGAAACTGTGTTTGTCCTGGAAAAACAATTATCCAACTAGCGCAGATTATTAAAGCAACAACAAATTTGCTCCCTCTCCGTTGTTGTCACTAAAAAGGGGCGATAAAATTGGGAGCGATTCCCCTGTGTGGAGCCATCAGCCCCGTTATAATACAACATTTTATATCGGCTGAGTATAATGGAACGAACAAAGGTGAGTAAATAAAGTTAGAGCTACGGCTGTAAAAGCCCCTAAGTGTATTCTGTGTAGATCGCAGGTGTTTCTGTGCTGTCGCGCTGGTTGCAGGTGTTCCGAGACCTTTAATTAACTGATCTGCTCTTAAGATAGGCCCCATCTCCGTTAGATGGAGCAACAAGTTCCTGTTTGGTAAGCTAAGTTTCTGTTTTAGAACTTTATTGCCACTTACTTTATTTTCTGTAGTAATAATTTTAATTGACGGGTTTTTATTTTTCTTATAACAATTTATTTCCAGAAAGGCATATACTTTTGGATCTATAATTATTTTATAAATTGCGTAGTTATATGAGGGCGTACTGATATATTCTAAGCCTAACATGGAAACAATAGCAATAGGCAGGTTCGGTAATTTTCAAATTTCATTAAAATTGATAGAGTTTATTATACTGAAGGCAGTTATGTTGTTAATTTTTGTTAAAAAAAAATTCCTTCGCCTGTGAAGCCGTTGCAAAGTTTTCCGTCGGTGCGAGGCTAGAAATCGTACCTTGCAGCGAGAGTAGGCCGCGTGACGTCAGAACGTAGTATAACGTACAAATCCCAGCTTCAGCGCACAGCAGTCCCATAAGTATTATGCATATGCATGGGTAGTTAAATTGTTAAATATTATTAACTGGTTCTAACTGGTATTTTCTGTTTTGTACCCATCAGACTAATACATCGTACAGCACACCAATAAAATGGAAAAAGTGGTTCGTTGGAGCCAGAAGGAAAATCGGTCAGCATTATCGATATTTTCGCGAGTTTAGCATAATTTGAAACAGGATGCTAGGAGCATGACGGAGCCAAATACTGAATCGCCGTAGCATTCGCTCCCTGAACTAAAAAAGGAAATTTTATTAACTATTTTCCAATAATAATTAAATCGTACGTCATCATAAAGTTTTCTTTTGAAGACTGGTAGGACGCGTACCTCCATCCTTTCCCTGAGCTAGCCTACGCATTGCCGTAAAAGTAGAACATTCTACATCCCCAACTATTTGAGAGCAGTAGTCTAATCTGCTCCAACCTCTTTATTCCTATCTCTGACTCTAGTATGTCGCGAACTATTCGTTTGTGTCTCAGAAGGTGTCCTACCATCGTACGATCCTATCCCCTATTCTTTATTGTCTTCCATACTCTTTCTAATTCCTCCTTATTGCTAACTTGTCTATCCACGGTATCTTCAACACCCGTCTGTAGCATCACATTTCAAACGCTTCTACTCTTTTTCAATCCGCTTCTCCCATTGTCCAAGTTTCGCACCCATAGGTATAATTTCGTACTCCATACATGCGTCTTTAAGAGTCTCTTCCGAGTTTCTACATTAACCGTTCCAGAATATAGCAGTTGTTTCTTTTTGTTAAACAAGTACCTAGTACCTACGTAGCGTGTTTTTTGATTCGCGTGAGTTGTATTTGTTTCCGTTTTTTTAAAAAATTCCAATCCGTTATAAAACTGTTAACTTGATAACTTGTCAATCACTTAGTTATACATACCTACATAAATGAGTAGGTATGTACCTATTGTATTGTATTAGAGAATATAGGTAGGTACCTATTTTACAAACAGAAGTAAGCAGGTATCTACAATCTACATACCTACTTACACTGAATTATAAAAGGCATGTACAGTTAATAAATTGTTGACTTTGTTTTACTTATACCGGTCTGCCTTTACACTACTGTTTTGAGGTTGAATGAAATTGGGGTTAGATGCAAGAATCACACACCATTTCCACATTTACCGGGACATTTACCTACCTACTACATAAATATGACAAATTATGTGAATCGAACTTTTGATACACTTGTTGCATCATTATATCGATTATGTTGTCTTTGTTTTATGTTTCCTTGACACCTTACTTTAAAAATTCACGCTCGAAATAGTCCCAATAAGTATGTTATGAGATAGGTACCGCTTCACGGGCACTTCAAGAGAAGTGGGAGGAGCGCCTTACGAATCTCTGACGTCAAACCAATAACAAAGCGAACTAGCATGTGGGCGTGATAAGCTAATTTCTTTCGCTGATTACGCCGCAAAAAATGTTTTTGGAAATACAATTTCGCCGTAAATCAATTACAATTACAATTTTCTGTCATTTTCATGCCAAAAATAGATATCTTATTTTCTCCGAACCTCCCTATTGAAGGATCTGGAAACCATGGAAGTAAACAACAGCTCAAGAAAATATATTCAAAGATCGCAATATATGGAGAAGAACAATAACTCCGGAAACAATGACCCAACAAGTATTTTAGGAAAAAATCAAAGCTAATGGGGAATGATCCTCCCGGAAAAGGGATTCTTGGTCCTAGAAGCGGTTAAACTCCATTTGAAATATCATGACAGGCGTTGTTTTGGTTCTTTACGAACATCGAGTGGGCTTATGGTTTTAAATACCGGCCACCCATTCAAACGCAAACCGCGGTGAAGGTTGCTTGACTTTCTTAAATGAAAGACTCCCGATGTACCCCTGCAGGTATGCTACAAAATGTATTAAATATACAGTTTAGTAAATTTCCTAACTACTAACTCTCGTAATACTTATAAAAATTCATTCTCCTTTACAGGACGTCTTAAGCGCGGAAGGCATGATTCCGATCCAGATGTAAGAACATATCTGAAAAAACGTCTAATAAAAGGGCATTTGCAAAATGAGGCTGAACGTATCAAGTTAAGCAGGGATTGATTCTCTGGTCAATATCCAATCTCTAAGCGATAGCCTCAATTTCATAGGATTTCGTTTAAAGTGACCCTTATTCAGAGTGTACGGATCTTCCCCAGAGCTCGGCCCGTGTAAAGAATGCTACGTTCCTTTGATTACCTATTTAAATAACGATTGAGGTTAAACCTATCCGAAGAGCGCCCAACATATAATACTGATTGCAAATGCTTATGAGCTGAAGTCGATAATGGCCTTTGAAATATTTAGAATTAAGTTTGGTGCAGGATAGTCCTATTGCACTTCAAGGAGCATGGAACAAGGAACTTAATAACCGCAGTTGTACTGATATCAGCTGCAGGTATTGACGAGACTCCCAGGGGGACTTCCTAGATTCGTGGTCGACAGGACGTTTAATGATTTAATGTCTTATCTGATGGAAGCGTTATTATGGAGTAGAATTGAAACATTGTGAGCTCGAATGTTCATAGTCAATCTCGATGTTTCATCTTATACAGGCTGTTTTTGTGTCGTTTGTCTGGCTTTAGAAACTTAGAAATAAAAAAATATTTGGCTAACTTACTACATTTTTCGATTTTTGAAAAAAGTGGGGGTAATGTGGAAACTCCCTAAAATTACAGTAAATCAATGTGTGAACACATAAAGACGGGGGGTAAACCGCTGGCGTAAAAATGTACACCATAAATCCTTTTTATGGAAATAATCTCTATAATTCACCAATAATTCCTGTAATTCTTTAATAAATCCCATAAATCCTCCGTAAATCCTCATAATTCACCCTAATTCCTGTAAATCCTCCGTAATTCCCCAATAATTCCCATGCATCCTCAATAATTCCAGTAATTCCTATATGGATTCCTAAGATTTTAAGTACTTATATACTTAGTCTATTTACTATGCATACGCATATTTACGTATAAGATGATGCACAGTCAGTATAGTGGGTTATTCCGTATATTTTGATATTTTTACAGGGACGTGTCTTTCCTGATATAAATTCTCTTTGTGCAGCCCCGCATTTCTGTTATTATAATAACATCGGGTTTTTTATGAACTACCAGAACATCCTCTCAGAAAAACCATTGAACATTGTATAAAAAATTAGCACGTTTATTTCAAAAATTTGAAGCATTTATAAAGAAATTGAACAGAAATAATGCAAACAGAGACTTAAAAGCCCCTACTATAGAAATTTATAAAAACTGCTGAACGTGACCAACATTATTTATTATACATAAATTGTATGTACTATGTAAAGCGAAAGGACAGTGTATTGATAATAAATGCAAAGAAGTAGAAGATAAGTTCGAAGTTGGAAAAACTGACGAAGCGTATATAAAATAACTCGTAAAATAATTAGGAGAAATTTCGGAGAAATTGCATCTAGCAGCAAAAATTATTAGAAACGTGGCAGGTGACATCCTAATTGGAGAGGAAAAAGCCGATATGTGGAAGGAATATTTGGGAATCTTATGTGCGGGACAAAACTAGGAGACATAGGCATTGTTGGAAAAGGAAACCAGTGTTGATGGGGATGACCCAGGCCGCCCTATAATGAGGGAAGAGTTGGAGTCTAGCATTAGAAAAGTTAAAAACAATAAAGCACCAGGAGAAGGCGAATTGCGGCCAGAAATTTTAAAGTGTGCCAGTCAAGAGGTAAGAGAGCGTCTATTTAAACTAGTTAGCCGTACGAGACAGGTGAGATTCCAGAAGATTACAAAAGGAACATCATAGTCGCTTTGCCAAAACGGAAAGGCGCGGATTATTGTGAAAACTGTAGAACGATCAGTTTAACTTCTCATGTACCAAAAATTCAGACTAGAATTGTGCACCGAAGAATGGAGAAAAGGGCGGAAGAAATATTAGGAGAAGATCAGTTCGGATTTAGACGAAGTTGAGGAACGCGCAAGGCCATTCTGGCTTTCCGAGTAATTATAGAAAAAACAATAGAACAGGGAAAGAGCGCCTAAATAGAATTTGTAGATTTAGAAAAACCCTTCGACAATTCAAAAAATGGGAGTTATTCGAAGTGCTCAGAAAGGCAGGAATGAAATATACAATAGAAAATCCGACCATCCTCAGGAATTAATGTACCTACAGGGCCAAACTATTAACATGCTCAGATTCGCGGATGGTATAGCAGTGCTAGCATCCAGCAAAGAAGAATTAGAAATAGCTCTGAACGAAATGGAAGCAGTTTTGATAGAGGGATATGGCATGAAGAACAATAATAAGAAAACCAAAATTTTTGTATCTAGAGGGCGTGAAAACAGAACTAATACTAAATTATAAATAGGAAATGAGAAAATGAGAAAAGAGGACGTCGCGGATTTCTGTTATTCAGGAAGTCAAATAACTCGCAATGGTAGGAGCACTAGAGATATGAAACAAAGAATAGCGCAGGACCGAGTTGCGTTTAAAAAAGAAACAACACTGTTATACTCGGGAGCGGTTAATGTAGAAACTCGGAAGAGACCCTTAAAGACGTATGTATGGAGTACGGCACTGTGCGTGTGTGAAACTAGGACAATAGGAGAAGAGGATCGAAATGGAATAGAAGCCTTTGAAATTTGGTGCTCCAGGCCCATCATGAAAATACCATGGATAGATAAGGTTAGCTATAGGGAGGTATTAGAGAGTTTGAGAAAAGCAAAAGGTATGGAAGACAATAAATAATAGGAGGGGTAGGAAGGTAGAACACCTTCCGAGACGCGAAGGAACATCTAGAGTCGGAGATAAGAATAAAAAGAGGCAGGGTATAGGGCCAAATTAGACAGCGGCTCTCAAATAGTTGGGGATGTAGGATGTTCTACTTTTAGGGAAATGCGTAGGTTAGCTCAGGATCGAAAATATGGAGGTATGCGTCCAACCAGTCTTCGGACTGAGAACTTTATGATGATGTCAATATACAATGAAGAGAGAATTATAATAGCGCCTAGACCCCGCCACTCTACAATTATTCCCGCTCACCTCGCGAAACGTTATCATAGTTGTACGTTTAAGTAATTCGTTAGCAAAGAGTGGAACCAGCAGCGGCGGGTAGGGAGGTATCGCATAGAACTGATAGTTTGGTATCCTCCGGCCGGGTGGGATCGGCTCCCGCAGAGGTTAGTTTTTCTCACACGTTTTTACATTATCTCTTTTGCAAAAAATGCGTGTGTCTGGTGCGAGAGGGCAGCTAAGGGATCTGTTTAAAATGCATGTGTCAACAATAAAACCGTTTAACTTAAAAATGTTTTTTTACTTATAACAATGGAATCGGGAATAATTGTAGAGTGGCGAGGACTAGGCGCTAGTAGAATTATGGGCATTTAGTTAATAATTTCTTCTACAATTGTTGTCGAATATCATCTAAAAGGTATTGATTTCTCTCAGATAAATTTCTTGGTCTTAGGAGAACTTCCCAGAGCGCGAACTAACTTGTCTGGCAACTTGCTGCGCATGTGCAGAAACTGCTGCGCAATGGTTATTTCTCTTGTAATTCCCAATAAATCCCCTTTAATTCCTAATAAATCCCTTGTAATTCACGATAAATCCCAATAATTCTCCATAATTCCTTATAAATCCCCCTAATTCCTTATAAATCCCCATAATTCCTTATAAATCCCGTAATTCCTACATAGTGTACACCATAAATCCCCAGCGGTTTACCCCCCGCATAAAGATGTTGGAATATTGAACTTTAAGCATTATATTCTTTTCATAATGTTTTTATTCATAGAAAACATTATTCATTGATAAAGAAATACAACACATTGCCCTCATATCCACATGTTTTCAAGTTACACGCACTTTAACCAAACTGGATTTTACGAGTTAAGTCAAGAAAACGTTAGAGTATGATTCATTGAAATCCAACAATACCATCCCTATAACTCCCTTTCCCCATACTCTGATACGCATTACGCTACCTCTATGACAAGTTAGACTAAATAATACCACACACTTACCTCCAAAAACTTCACGAAAATCAGGAAACAGAAATCGACGCACCAACATTAACTACAGTGCCCGACTGATTCCTAGCGCTGCGCCGCGCCGTGACGAATAGGAACGAGAGTGACTGTTTACGGCAATCGCCGCTATAATGAAGCTCTCTGCAGTCGAAATACTTGCCGTTTCCACATTACCCTCATGTTTCCACATTTGCACCCCCTCCTCTACCCTTTTTAAGTTTTGAGGTACAACCTGGGGTAGACAACCGCACTTGGCTATGCATCCACACTGAACTTGACTTAGATTTAAGCAAACCTCTGCTTGAAATTTGAAACATATAGGTTCACAACTTACTTCCGGAGTAACAGACGTGTCTATAATATGTTCCTGTTGCAGGTGGCAAATAAAATATAAACCGGCCACAAAAACTACTTTTTACTTCCATTAAATAAACTCCTAACTGATGTAAACAGCCTCGAAACGTCTATTTAGGAATGAAATACGACAGAGATTTAGAAATAATAGAAAACGGGCCTTAAGAAACACCTCTATTTTTATTTCCTCAATATAAGCCGAATGTGAACCGTAGCGGCGTCAGTTCTCCCCGGAAAATGAAGATCTATGGAGACTTTCAGGATACTGAGGTCATTTATCTTCAGGAAAAGGGAGGGGGTGGCTTCCAGGTGGTAATCGCGAATTCAGCTGACTGATGGTGATGGGATCTGCCCACTTATACATATTGATTACCTCCAAAAATACCCTTTTTATATAAAAGCGGGGCCAATTAAATAAATTGGAGTGTTGCCGATTTCTAAATGTATTTGACTGGCTCAGCAAGTGCAGTTTTAGTGCTCTGAAATCATGAGCTATTTATATACCCGATTTTAAGGGTCAGACCAATAAAAACACTAATATAAATCAAGGGACGCAGTTTGTGCAACCTTTCCTTACACTATACAGGTTGTCTCATTCATATTTTCCGCAAATAAATAATTATTTAATGCATGTCTAGACTTTCAATTAGTGGTATAACAAGAACAGGAAACATATTTTCCACGACGCCCTAAGAAAGCGACAAATATGAAGTCAATAAGTCAAGCTACGGCAAGTTGCCAGTTGTCCCTGTAACCCACCGTCAGAGGTCTGGGTTTTGAGTGACGCAGTAATCGACCCTCGCACACGCGCACAGTACTTTCAGTACAAGCTGCAGTATGAGATAACCATTTCAGTTTACCGACCATGATCCAAATCAATGTTTTCCTCGGAAACAACAGTTTTCGGACGTCCAGGACTTGGGCTTTTTCAGAGATCTCTCTGCAAAGTTTAAAATGCCTGGTCAAGTTCTTTACCGCCTTATATGAAGGTGTAGACTTGTACCATAATCTATACGAATTTCTTGTAGTGACAAACCTTTAACATTAATTGAAATAAGCCTTATGGATCTATGCTGTCTTATAAACCGATGTTTACTGACGTATTAAATTTCAAAGTTTGAAGTACCAATACCGGAAATCACGCTTCGTGAAACACCAGTAATAAATAATAAATAAAATTACCGAAGTTGTCCTGTTTGTTTCAGGTTTACAGCATCCCCCAACTCTCGGCGTGTTTCTAAAGAATCGTAAATATTTAATCTCCTAATAAAATCAATAACAGGGCGTCGCTTTAAAACAGCACCGATGAACTTCTTCAAGTTCCTCTCTGTAGCTAATCTTAAGTTAATTATGGACGCTCAATCAATAAAGTTCACCTGATTTCATAAAATAACTTGGACTCTAAGCATCATCCCCTTTATTAACAGGAGCAGCAAAGTTTTTATGAAATTTGCGTACTTTTACTCTCTCTCTGTGTGCTTTACTCAAAGCTAATTTATCCTACAAAAATGCAGCTACAGGATTAATTATTAATTACGAGCTGAAACAATTAACAGCTTTTATGCTCGCCCTTAAGATCTGTCCGAGTGACATTCAGCTGCTTTATTGCTGGAACACGCAAAGAGCTGAAAGATTCTTCCAGGGATTGTAGAAGCATAAGGTCCTATAAGTCATATAATCAAGGATCAGTATGCTTCAGAAGACACTTTCTTTGTAAATTTTGAATCGTTTGCTTAAAAAGTAATGATTAGATAACTTTTGGGCCACAGGTAGGATGCGGTTAAGGGTTAGGGAAATTATATTACTTACGTGACTGTACTACTCTCCCACTTCTTTATTTCTACTTTAATATATGGCATACAGGGCATAAGTTCACATTAAATTACATTTCGTGTTCGTTGGAATAGCAATTATTAACTAACTATATCAAAATGAATTTAACAGATTGTCAGAACTTTATCCATAATAACTGTACCCGAATAAGTTGGGGAAGTCTAGCAGCAGGATGTCGGCTCTTCCTAAAAGCAACTCATGCCAAGGTGGTGACGTTCAGAGAAATGTAATTACTTTATTGGATAGTTGCAGTTCATGACATTTATTCATAATTAACTGTACTAATCAACTAATGTATTCAGCTGGTTAGACTGCTTGGATGGGAGCTTTGGGATTCGCTGTTGATATACGATGGCTGCTTGTGAAATGACATTCACCATCCACTGTACATAATTATTTTCTTAACCACCTGCAGATGATAGGAATTATAATTTTCCATTTATTTTAACGCAATTCAGGAATAAAAAATAATTATTAGTCTTCTTAATGCGGGGATTAATCGAAAAACAGCGAAACAATTTTTTACTTACCTACTACATACACAATATCTTAAAAAAGATACTGTTTTTTCTACGGTATCATAGTACACTCCCAACTTTTTATGGCTTTTTATGGCTTTTCCAAGTAGTGAAATATTTTTTAAGAATCGATAAGTTTAAACAATTACTAATGCAACACAAAGAAACACCATCATGTTAGGAGACGCTACACGTGGAAGATGCCAGGAGACCTAGGGAGATATCAAATAGATTACATTCTTGTTAGGCAAAGATTTAGAAATCAAGTTAGGGATTGTAGAAGTTATCCAGGAGCAGATATAGTAAGTGATCACAATATAGTCGTTATGAAGGCCAATCTTAAATTTAAGATTTTGAAAAAACGAAGCGGAAGAAGGTATCTTGACCCAGAGAAACTAAAAGATGATGATACGCGCGATAAGTTCAAGAAAAAGACAAACGAAGTACTAAAGGGCGCGGGTGAAAATATTGTTAGGGACATAGAGGCAGAATGGAATTGCATTAAAAATAGTTTAGTTTCCTCAGCTAGCGATATTTTGGGCCATAAACAGAATGAAAGTAGGAAACCCTGGATAACAAAACATATTGTGAGTCTAATAGAGGAAAGGCATCATCATAAGGTTCTCAGTCCGAAGACTGGTTGGACGCGTACCTCCATTCTTTTCTATCCTGAGCTAACCTACGCATTTCCCTAAAAGTAGAACATCCTACATCCCTAACTATTTGAGAGCAGTAGTCTAATCTAGGCCTACCCCTACCTCTTTTTATTCCTATCTCTGACTCTAGTATATCACGAACTATTCCCTCGTGTCTTAGAAGGTGTCCTACCATCCTATCTCTCCTACTCTTTATTGTTTTCCATACCTTTCGCTTTTCCCCAACTCTTTCTAATACTTCCCTATTGCTAACCTTATCTATCCACGGTATCTTCATCATGCGTCTGTAGCACCACATTTCAAACGCTTCTACTCTTTTTCTATCCGCTTCTCCTATTGTCCAAGTTTCGCACCCGTATAATGCCGTACTCCATACATACGACGTTAAGAGTCTCTTCCTAGTCTCTATATTAACCGTTCTCGAGCGCAAATATAAAAATAGGTTAGATGAAATAGGGAAACAAAGATATAAGGCGATCAAGTGGGAAATTATTCGGAAATGTAGGAAAGCGAAAGAGCAATGGATCGACGATAAGTGCAAAGAAGTGGAAAATAAGTTCGAAATAGGAAAGACTGATGAAGCATATAAAATAATTAGGAGAAATTTTAGAGAAATTGGATCTAGTACCAAAAGCATTAGGAATGAGGCAGAAGATATCCTAATCGAAAGCGGGGAGAAGGCAGATAGGTGGAAAGAATATTTAGGAAACTTATATGCGGGACAGGAAGTGCAAGATATATTAGAAAGTGAAAGCAGTGTAGAAGGGGATAACCTAGGGAGTCCTATAATGAGAGAAGAGTTTGAGCTAGCACTAAAAAGTTTAAGGAATAATAAAGCACCAGGTATAGATGGCTTGCAGGCAGAAATCTTAAAGTGCGCAGGTCAAGAGGTAATAGATCGTTTATTTAAATTAGTTAGTCACATATACCTGACAGGCGAGATTCCAGAAGATTACAAACGGAACATCATAGTAGCTTTGCCAAAAAGGAAAGGCGCGGATAGATGCGAAAATTTTAGAACTATCAGTTTAACTTCCCATGCGTCAAAAATTTTAACTAGAATTGTGCAAAGAAGGATGGAGAAAAAGGCGGAAGAAATATTAGGAGAAGATCAGTTCGGATTTAGACGAAATAGAGGAACGCGCGAGGCCATTCTAGCTTTACGAGTAATTATAGAAAAAACGATAGAAAAGAGAAAGAGCGTATATATAGGATTTGTAGATTTAGAAAAAGCCTTCGACAACGTAAAATGGGGGAAGATGTTCGAAGTGCTGAGAAAGGTAGGGATGAAATTCAGGGACAGAAGAATAATACATAATCTCTACAAAGAGCAAAAGGCAGTTATAGAATGTGAGCAGGAACGAAGGGAAGTAGATATCCGGAAGGGAGTGAGACAGGGATGTGCATTGTCACCTCTAGTTTTCAACTTATATATCGAAGATGCGATTAATATTGTTAAGGAAAGAACAGCCTCAGGGATCAATGTACAGGGCCAAACTATTAACATGCTCAGATTTGCGGATGATATAGCAGTGTTAGCATCTAGCAAAGAAGAATTAGGAGCGGCTTTGAATGAAATGGAAGCAGTTTTGACACAGGGCTACGGCATGAAAATCAATAAAAAGAAAACTAAAATTTTGGTATGTAGATGGAGTGAAAATAGAACTAAAATTGAAATACAAATAGGAAATGAGAAGATAGAGGAGGTCGCGGATTTCTGCTACTTAGGAAGTAAAATAACCCAAGACGGTAGGAGCACTAAAGATATAAAACAAAGAATGGCGCAGGGCCGAGTTGCGTTTAACAAAAAGAAACAACTGTTATGTTCGAGAACGGTTAATATAGAGACTAGGAAGAGACTCTTAAAGTCGTATGTATGGAGTACGGCATTATACGGGTGCGAAACTTGGACAAAAGGAGAAGCGGATAGAAAAAGAGTAGAAGCGTTTGAACTGTGGTGTTACAGACGCATGATGAAGATACCTTGGATAGATAAGGTTAGCAATAGGGAAGTATTAGAAAGAGTTGGGGAAAGGCGAAAGGTATGGAAAACAATAAAGAGTAGGAGAGATAGGATGGTAGGATGGTAGGACACCTTCTAAGACACGAAGGAATAGTTCGCGACATACTAGAGTCAGAGATAGGAATAAAAAGAGGTAGGGGTAGGCCTAGATTAGACTACTGCTCTCAAATACTTAGGGATGTAGGATGTTCTACTTTTAGGGAAATGCGTAGGTTAGCTCAGGATAGAAAAGAATGGAGGTACGCGTCCAACCAGTCTTCGGACTGAGAACCTTATGATGATGACAAAGAAACACTCCTGAAAAGAAAACTAAATAAATATATTTTATTTTTTTGCAAATTCATAACAAACCCTCTTTACAAAATTGAATCTTCCAATACTGCCATTTACATATAAAATAATTAAATATGTTACATAATCGTTACGTTTTTTATACCTAGTATTGTTACAAAACTTTGGCAAATTTACACTATTTATTTTAATATACTAGGTCATCTCACGCGCTACGCGCGCTCACTGCCCTAGTCAAATCATGACTTCAAAGAAACGCATTATTGCCTGATTACAGAATAATTTACATCTGATATAATTTCCTGAAAACGTGGTTTTGAACTAAACGGCTATTTCTTTGATTTCCTAAATAAATTATCAATCCTTCCCAAGAACGAACTTTTGAAAAAGCCACGCATAATTGTCCGTGAGTAAATATTTCTTTTCGAAGATCAATTCTTATTTGATCAAATGTTTGGCTTTGTGATTTGTTAATAGTCATTGCAAACGCTAGTTTAATGGGAAATTATTGTCGTCTTTTAAAAGTAAAAGGATAAACATTTTCACAGTACAACGTTATACGGTTAACGAAAACTATATCTCCATATTTATCGCCTGTTAAAATTTTACACTGTAGGATATTGTCTCCCAATTGTAAAATTAACAATTTCGTACCATTACATAAACCTTCATTAATGCTCAGATTTCTAACCAACATCACAATACAATATACTCTGAACTTCAATTTCATGCGGAGGAAAATATTTAAAGTATTTAAATATTCAGGAAGAATAGCATCGTTTAAATCTCCATTATCACAATTTTCAACACTATCCAAGTTTGTATATATTTTTTCTGTTTTTATATCTAACAATCTAATAATAATCGAAAATGAAATAGTTCAATTTGGCTGGGGCTTACGGAGTACATGCATCCAATAACTTTGAATTGTTTCTGACGGCGCGGCGTATACTTTTACAACGACAACAAACATGATACCTACCTGTGATAGTTCAGACGTACGCACTTTTGGCGATCGGCTCCCGTACGTATTAAAAAGAGACGGAAACGAAAAATGTGACCTCGCTAGATCGAAACGGTACGTGTCTATTGCGCATTCTCCACGACTAACATCACTTTCATTAGATAGGATGAATTAATTTGTGCATCTTTTAATACAAATAAACTTAAAAATATCTGGATGCGCCAAAAGATGCCCATATTTTTGGAGGGAAAACAGAATCATCAGATAAATATATAATTTTCAACTGAATAATCAGCATATTCAATTACTTTATCATTATGAGGAATATCTGAGTAAAGGTCTTCTACAAAACAATCCTCTACTTCGTTAGGATTTAGAAATAATAACCCAAAAGTGTAACGCAACCACTGACCTATTGCTGAATTAGGATCCCTGTACTCAGATACTAATCCAACATTTTCAATTTTGCGATACCAGGACTGTGTCAAATGAAACCTACATCCTATTACATTTATATGTGGTCAAATTTTCTTAACGACGCGACGCCCAGTATTGATGATATTAGATGGTCTTTGGGATATGTCTTCTACGGCCTACCTTTTGATTCCGTTTTGTAATTAATATTTATGTGAAACAACATTAAAATAAATACCCACTATAAAAAATTTTGTATGCAAATTGAGGTTTATATTGGGGACCCTATTTGAAAAAAATTGAATCTAGACTATCCCCTCTCTATTTTTGAAAAGAGCCAAGTGAAAAAGCTAAATTTTAAAAAGTTTATGTTTTACGCAAATGTGAAAAATTTATTTATACTTGGGCCGCCCAACAGACGGAGTGATCACCCTGCAGGCATGAGCTGTAGATGGGACCACTATCAATTAAGGACGACCGAACCGCAGTGCTGCTCTTTTTTTAGACCCAACGAAGTCGCATCACTCCAATTTATTGGTAGGGCTGTCCATGATAAGACTGGAAAAACACAGCTATTAGCGGCCATTTTATAATCTGCAAGGGTTAAACTGACCGCGGCGCGCTATTGACATATACCCAAATATTTGTCCCTTAGATTTAATTTGTTTGTAAGTTCTGAAGAAGCTGCAGTGCAGCGAAACAATTGTTAGCGGTGTAATAAAAAGTGGAAATTATCACAATCAAGTGTTTTATATTATAATAATCATGAATTTCCATCAAGTAACTGTTCAAATATTTCTCCTTTGAATCACAAAATCACAAAATTCAAAAGAGGCTTACAACCTGCACGAAAATCATGTTCTATCTGAAAGATTTGCCGCAACGCTGAACTCAGTTATCGACTCAAACGTGGACAACTTCCAGCAGATTCTGCGTGCCCAAACTTCTTAAGCGATTCCGCAGTGAAAACCTTGGCCACAGAGATAAGCGCAATAATTTATTATTTAGTAATTTCTTCCGTGGTTGCGCTCGTTTGTCATTTTCCACAAAGTCACTGTGCTGTCCGCTTTTAGTTCCCTCGTGCCTTGTAATATTCGGAAAGAGGAGCTTCCTTACATTTTATTACTTCTTATGATTCTATTTATGCCTGCCATTTGCAAGCTACATCTGTCTTAACTTTAAAGTTCCCATTCCCAAGCAGCAGATTAGTCAACGTCTGATTTTTACGCATCTCTAGTTATGGCCAAATGGAAAGTTCTGAAGTCAACGGTGCCTGCAAATATTACCCTTGCACTATATTCCATAAAGTAATTACTCTTCCCAGAGTTCATACGAGGAACTTAAACTTGCAAGGATCATATGTTCTTAGCTTTCATAGAAAAATTTGATATTTTGCTTTTCCAGAAACGTTCGGATACGCTGATATGTATTTTTAAATGTTTATCGCCCACTAAGGTACTGTAAATAATATGTTTTGCACGAAATATAGTTTATGAATGACCCTCCGTACAGTAACAGCCCTCTGCTGCATATCGGGCTTGAAACTTCCAATCGAACCATAAACTATAACATTTGATGCACTTTAAGAAAAACTGCTCTCAAATAGTTTAGTTTATGTGCGGGAATGTCGAATTTTTCATCGTAACCAGTGTCTGCTGAATCACCGTCTATCACAGACAGGATTAGCCATAGCAAATTCAAAATCTGGGCAATATTTCCCTCAGTCTGACAACACGCTAAAATCTGTCTACTGATCATTTTTATTTAAAAATATGTTGTTCATTTAATAATAAATCATGCTGTAGGTAGTATTTTCCCCATAAACCTTTATCATTTATCTATAATAGCAGCTCGCAACAATAGCAATAAATGAGGCCTTTTTGTTATGCTATTTCTATGAAGCAATCTAGGTCGCCATCGGTGCCACCGTTTTGATTGTGTATTAGTTGTGAACAAAATTATTTGTCAGACTTAACATCGAGGGTATGCGTCATTTCAAGTTTCTGTGATAAATTACTATGTGATGAAGTGTGGGTTAAAGGTCGCCGGAGGACAAAGACCGTCGCGGGTGTTGATGAAGGTTGTCACTTGTCAGCAAGTCCTGGGGACAGAATTTGCCGAAATTACAGCACTGTATAAAACTAAAATCGCGAAATTTGCTTTTCCGAACAGAGTAAGGTTATATTACATCTTTCATTAAGGGGAAAAGACCCTTTTCAATGCTTATCTTGTTGCATTAAAGCGGACGTGAACAGACGGATTAATTTCTATTATGCGTATAGTGATTAACGGTCTCCTTTAAAATGTTTAGCCAGCAGGAAATGATCTCGTATACACAGCACTAGCGGTTTATAAAATGATGAAAAGATCGGTGATATGCAAAGAAAATTCTCACATCTAATATCTAACTGTTAGATACTTGCTAGGACTATCATGTCTAAGGAATAATCAGTAAACCAGAAATAACACTAATATTTTTTTAAATTTCGATTTCCGTTTGGAGTCTGACTTTTCCTGCTGTTCTTCATGTGAGTGGCTGGTGATTCCAACTTTTGTGAAATTCATTTTCTAGTCAGTTTCTGGGATTTTCTTGAGTCACCTCTTGGAGGCCCAATGAGATTTCAGTCGCACATGTATGTATTACATTTTGTTAACTCATAAACTGTGAGGGTGCACACTACAATAGGCAGGTTCGGTAATTTTCAAATTTCATTAAAATTGATAGAGTTTATTATACTGAAGGCAGTTATGTTGTTAATTTTTATTAAAAAAAATTCCTTCGCCTGTGAAGCCGTTGCAAAGTTTTCCGTTGGTGCGAGGCTCTAGAAATCGTACCTTGCAGCGAGAGTAGGCCGCGTGACGTCAGAACTTAGTATAACGTACAAGTCCCAGCTTCAGCGCACAGCAGTCCCATAAGTATTATGCATATGCATGTGTAGTTAAATTGTTAAATATTGTTAACTGGTTCTAACTGGTGTTTTCTGTTTTGTACCCAGACTAATACGTCGTACAGCACACCAACAAAACGGAAAAAGCGGTTCGTTGGAGCCAGAAGGAAAATCGGTCAGCATTATCGATATTTTCGCGAGTTAGTTTATCATTGCAAAAGTTTATAAAATTATCGGCTGCCCCATTGCAGCCACTCTAAATAAAATCGAACATAATGTAATTTAATGTAATTTCTGGGACCCCTTGGTACTTGGTAACGTGTTACGGTTAGCATAATTTGAAACAGGATGCTAGGAGTATGACGGAGCCAAATACTGAATCGCCGTAGCGTTCCCTCCCTGAACTAAAAAAGGAAATTTTATTAACTATTTTACAATAATAATTAAATAGTACGTCATCATAAAGTTGTCTTTTGAAGACTGGTAGGACGCGTATCTCCATCCTTTCCCTGAGCTAGGCTAAGAATTTCCGTAAAAGTAGAACATTCTACATCCCCAACTATTTGAGAGCAGTAGTCTAATCTGCTCCAACGTCTACCTCTTTATTCCTATCTCTGACTCTAGTATGTCGCGAACTATTCCTTTGTGTCTCAGAAGGTGTCCTACCATCCTACGATCCTATCCCCTATTCTTTATTGTCTTCCATACTTTTCTCTTTTCCCCAACTCTTTCTAATTCCTCCTTATTGCTAACTGGTCTATCCACGGTATCTTCAACACCCGTCTGTAGCATCACATTTCAAACGCTTCTACTCTTTTTCAATCCGCTTCTCCCATTGTCCAAGTTTCGCACCCATAGGTATAATTTCGTACTCCATACATGCGTCTTTAAGAGTCTCTTCCGAGTTTCTACATTAACCGTTCCAGAATATAGCGGTTGTTTATTTTTGTTAAACAAGTACCTAGTACCTACGTAGCGTAGTTTTTTGATTCGCGTGAGTTGTATTTGTTTCCGTTTTTTTAAAAAATTTCCAATCCGTTATAAAACTATTAACTTGATAACTTGTCAATCACTTAGGTATACATACCTACATAAATGAGTAGGTATGTATAGTATTGTATTAGAGAATATAGGTAGGTACCTATTTTACAAACAGAAGTAAGCAGGTATCTACAATCTACATACCTACTTATACTGAATTATATAAGGCATGTATAGATAATGAATTGTTGACTTTGTTTTACTTATACCGGTCTGCCTTTACACTACTGTTTTGAGGTTGAATGAAATTGGGGTTAGATGCAAGAATCACACACCATTTCCACATTTACCGGGACATTTACCTACTACATAAATATGGCAAATTATGTGAATCGGACTTTTGATACCCTTGTTGCATCATTATATCGATTATGTTGTCTTTGTTTTATGTTTCCTTGACACCTTACTTTAAAAATTCACGCTGGAAATAGTCCCAATAAGTATGTTATGAGATAGGTACCGCTTCACGGGCACTTCAAGAGAAGTGGGAGGAGCGCCTTACGAATCTCTGATGTCAAACCAATAACAAAGCGAACTAGCATGTGGGCGTGATAAGCTAATTTCTTTCGCTTATTACGCCGCAAACAAATTTTTTAGAAAACAAAATTCGCCGTAAATCAATTACAATAACAATTTTCTGTCATTTTCATGCCAAAAATAGATATCTTATTTTTCTCCGAATCTCCCTATTACTCATCCATTCCTAAGATAAATGACACAGCAGTAATAGTGTGTACTTAGCTGACTCAAAAGTCAAAATTGTTTCATTACTCACATTGTCTTATGCTAGTGGTATACACCACTGTTATTCCTTCATTCATTTTAGGGAATGGAAACGTATTACCTTTCCAATCCATAAGAAGAATGAAGGAGTAAAAGTGGTCTGCACCCATTGGGCGAAAAACAGTTTGAAGAGTGTTTTGTGTGGCATTCTTACTCCTTCATTCATCTCAGGGAATGGAAAAGTAATAGTGGTGTGCACCCTTCGGGCGCAACACAGTTTTGTGAAGCTTAGCAGAATGTCACACAAAATACTCTTCAAACTGTGTTGCGCCCGAAGGGTGCACACCACTATTACCTTTCCAATCCCTAAGATGAATGAAGGAGTAAGATTGGTGTGCAATGTGCAACCTTCTGGCGCAAAACTTTTTGAAGAGTTTTGTGTGACATTCTGTTAACTCTCAAGGAATGGAAAAGTAATAGTGGTGTGCAGCCTTCCGGCGCAACACAGTTTTGTGGAGTTAAGAGTGGTGTGCAACATTTGGCCGCAACACAGCTTGAAGAGTATTTTGTGTGACATTCTGCTAACTCCACAAAACTGTGTTGCGCTCGAAGGGTGCACACCACTCCTACTCCTTCATTCATCTCAGGGAATGGAAAAGTAATAGTGGTGTGCACCCTTCGGGCGCAACACAGTTTTGTGAATCTTAGCAGAATGTCACACAAAATACTCATTAAACTGAGTTGCGCCCGAAGGGTGCACACCACTTTTACCTTTCCAGTCCCTAAGATGAATGAAGGATTAAGATTGGTGTGCATCCTTCGGGCGCAACATAGTTTGAAGAGTATTTTGTATGACATTCTGTTAACTGTGTTGCGCCCGAAGGGTGCACACCACTCTTACTCCTTCATTCATCTCAGAGAATGGAAAAGTAATAGAGGTGTGCCCCCTGATTTGACTTGATTTGGTTGAATTGTTCAGATGACATATTAGGTCTTCTTCCGGGTACGATTTTGTGTCTTGATGCGCCAGATATCCCGGTGCACTTTCGTCTAGGAGCGCCGTATACCACCGGGTGCTGAGTTTCAGGAGAATCCTACTTTACATCAGCTGACTTTCACCACATTCACATTCTTATAAGGTCAGAAGCATTATTATATTTAGATTATTTCCACCTGTCCATCAGCTGGTTTTTAAGTAGCATCCTACGCGACTTAACGTGACCACCACCTTGAGTTTTTTCAGTTTTTTCTTATCGCCTGTCCGTTCGACTGGTTTGGAAGTAGTTAGATGGTCACCGTTTGTAGGGGTCAACCTGGTTTTTTGGAAACTTACTTCCTTTTTCTTCTAACTACATTTGTGTACCAGCGGATTTTAGGAGCTTTTGGGCTTGGCCAATGTTTAACCAAAGAATTAGAAGCTGGTCTGATTAGATTACAAATAACTAGTTTAGTGACGATACTACAAGTACGAAAAAATTAAGTAAATTTTCGAACCCCTATTTTCAATTGAAACTGTATATTACATATTATAGCTTTCTATAATTTAATTCCTGGAGATAGTGAAATTTCCCAACAGTAAAATTAATTTGGTGTTTTATTGCACTTGGTTTGATAAACGGTCTCTCTCACACCCTATTTGCTTTCTCATATGTTTGCTTTAGTATATCCGAAGCCGTCTATAAACATAATGTGGGAAATGGAGTTCCAAAAGTCGTAATCCGGATGCAGGAATAATAGCAGCTGTGACCAGACTCTCTCATTTTATATAGAGAACAAGAGAACTTTGTTACAGAAGCGCTTTCAAAGCACTTGCTACACTTATGGAACTTTAATATATGGACAGATAACGATAGTTGAGATGAGAACAAATAAGTACACGTGACTTCTTTGCAAAACTTTCTAATTTGCAGTAAGTTGTGAATTTAATGCACATATAACAACGCTGCATTGAACAGGTGCTAATTCGTTATGTTTGATTGCTACTGTGACTACTTCATCCCAAAGATTTTTTCGGTTTTCTTTACTGGTTAAAATAGTTTGCGGTTCGAAAAATAATTGGCAATTTCAGAATTCGAAAGTACATACATTAAAATTCCCCAAAGTAATGCATTGTTCGTATTCAAGCAGGTAGTATAGAGAACATAAAACGCTGGCAACAAATGTTCTCTAATTAGTGCGGAATAGAAGCGGGAAAACCGGCAGAAATGTTCAAAAATTAACGAGTAGGTATATGCGACTGAAGTTAAAGAACCGGCTCGTAAAAGTTTCCAAGGGAAACAGCATTTGTCAACTTAACAGATAAATTGAAAGTATACCATAAAGTTTCCTTGTACTACCCAGAAAGACGTACACAACTTTACAGAAACTTTTCCTAGGTTACTACGTAATTGATAAAAGTAAGTATTTTAACGAATCAGTATTTACTAAAGCATTTTAAATTTGTGAGTGGTACCTGACTCTCCCGTATATCATACTTAAATTATAGGGGTAGGTCATCCACCTTGGTCTTAGTTTTTGTGCGTTTATCTCCTCGAATTACTTGGATACGCCACATACGTGTTATATCTTGCAGACTTTCCCATTTTACGTCCTACACCTATGTAAAATCTCGAAACCCTTAAAAATAAATCATATCTAACAAGATTATTCTGTTACTCCAGCCTTTCCTTGCCTGAAAAGGGACCGACTATGGTGCTTGGGGTAATTTTGGGACGAACACAGTTTTCCTTGATTCATATCTTATGTATGCTGCATTTGTTACAAGTTATATCTCACATGGTCGTCCTGGCTCACGCACTGATACCGAATCCTCATTAATAATGTATGAAGCACGTTTCAGCGGTGAGTAAGCAAAACATAAATTGTTCTAAAGGGGTTTTCATGACGACTTCGAAACAATTTCAAGTTCATATATTGTGATTTGTGTGGGACAGTGAAATGTTTCAACTTTTATTTATTTAGAATATTATAGATCCCTTAGGTAGCATTATCGATCGCCTTTACTCGCTCTCCGGTAGATGGCTCTTCGAGTACCATACTGTTGAAAATTGTGTCGATTACTCTAGGAATAATTTCCATCGCCGACATATTATATCATATTTGTATAATTATATTGGTATCAAAGCAAACAAGTTTGTTACTATTACATAATAACTTCAAATAAGTGTCACTAACAATTTTTGCCCCCGTTCTCTCACTTCTAACACAATTTTGTGTGAGGTTTTCATAATTTCTTTCGTCATTTTGTCATTCAATTGAAAATTTTCAAGAATATTTGAAAAGTTTGCCGATCCTTCAAACAGCGCCCCCTAGCGATCACTACAGAAACCAAAAGGACTTGACTCATAAAGAATGTGACTACACGAAGAAAACTCTCTTTAACGAGACCAAGTACATATGTCAAATTCGGTTAAATCTCCACAACTAGATATTCCCCTTCTTCCTCAGTTTCTATTTGATGAGTTAGAGCAAGAAGTGGTAAACCAAAATTCATCATCATAAAATTTTCGGTCTGAAGACTGGGTAAACGCGTACCTCCATCCTTTCCTATCCTGAGCTTACTCGAACATTTCCCAAAATTATATAAAATTGGTATATTTTAGAGAAAACCCTGTTCTTTGTTGACTATGATTATTACACCCTCTAGCAGCAAACTTTCCAACAATTTATTATGGCAATTTTGTTAGTATTTTTTGTTGGTGACCGTACACCACATACTGTGACATTGGCGATACTTATGGTTGTTTATTTCTGCAGAGGACAATGGTTTCAAGTTTTTATTACACGGAACCATGATGGTAGGCCGGGAAAAAATTACCCGCTTTGAAGTTGTAGAGAAATTCATCTACCTTGGTAGATGGTGGAAGTGAAAATTAAATCAGACGACGACTGACAAAAACTAGAGCAGTACGAGTATGGAAGGACACGTCAGCAACAAAGAAGACTGAAGTTGATGTCGGCTCTCATTTTCTTATTGTCATTTTATATGTTGCATGTACCTGGACCATCAAGAAAGTGTATAGGCAAAGATCAAAGCATTTGGTACACATGTGAACTGAAATTATGCCAACATAATACATTTCTGAAGAGCTGTTTGTTCAAACTCGCCCAACCAAAAACTTTGGACAGTTGATCAAAATATTTTGGACATATTGCCAGTGATTTGGAGAGATTGACAGTCCAGGTAAAGGTCGAAGGAAAACGACCAAGGGGAAGGTCACCAATGCCCCGAGTAGATCAAACGAAGACCTTCCAGACAAATTGCACGCGATTTTGGTCCAAAACCAGGGCAGCCTATCTACTACAGTGTATTCCATTATTTCTAGGTCTTGGGGGTAGATTTGCTTATTTATAAGTGCGTGTTGTGATGTTTACCTAGACACCTTTTAACTTAAATTAAAAAATATCGAAATATCATAATAGCACTGAAATTCCTCTTCAGTTAAGATTTGTTGGAATTATACATAATTCCAATACCTCAGAGGGAAGTAAATCGTTCTTTCATTGAAAGCTGGGAAGTAATACGGTAGAAATGACAATACGAACTCGCCGACCCACCTTCGAAATCAATTCTGTCCACAACAAAGGGTCCAAACCAATTAATCCCGATAAATAATTTTTTGGGTGGGTCTTGATGACCTGTAGCTGGAGGGCGTATTATTCCCAACCCATGTGAAGTGGTGGCGACACATACATTTGTTAAATTTGTGTGATACAATAGAGACCAGCTCTGTTTGATTCTGCGGTCGATTTTCACATTACTAATTATTATTAATTATACTGTCAGGTTAAAGTGTTTGGTATTTTTTATGTACATACGTCCGGAAAACAAGGAGGAAATGGATGTGGTTTATAACAACAAAGCTTTAGTCAATATTATTTCCTAGTTTTTTCGCAGACTGAGATAAAGTTGGGTGAAAGGTGAAGCAGTGTTTCACGAGGACTAACACGAACAGCCACTTAGAAGTTCAAAGCTAAGAGTGCTCAAAATTCAGTAGAAACTTTATCTCTACAGAACTGCATTTGGTACTCATCACATTTCAACTTTGTAATCGTGCCCTGGAAATTCTTGCTGAATAACTATTTAATACGAGAGTTACCTATGTACCTAGCTGAAGAGTTAAGTTGTGGGCGCTTTGCTTTGTAACTTACAGCATCAGAAGTTTAGACAATTATTCGCCAACATCTGGATCCGAAATAGGAACAAACTTTTAGACGATACTTCTAGGTTATAGTGCAGTGTCATTGCGGTGCAGTCGCGAAATTATACATCCCAAATTAGTTTGTAGGATGTAGGATCATTTTACTGAAACATGAGTTTTGATTTACTAGCGTGGATAGAGAAGATTAGCAATAGAGAAGTTACAGAAAAAATGGTTTGGTGAAAATTGCTCGAAAGAAAATTGTTCGAAAAATTGTTCCTCGAGTGGGAAGTTCCTCGAAAGGCAAGTTGCTCGAATAACAATTTCTCGAAAAGAGAATTTCTCGAAGTAATGGAATAAAAAGAAAGATGGTAGGTAAGTACTTACTTAAAATTTATTTAAATTTGTATAGATTAAAAATAACTAGATATACTCTTTTTACATTTATATATTACGGTAAATGTAAACAGATCGGTAAATGTTTACATTTACCAATTTGGATAGACATTATGAACAAATTCAGAGGGCGTTACATGGCGAATGATCGAGACCGATAATGCTCCGCTCGCTTAGCTCGCTCCACGTGTCCTCAAAATAATCAATTATGGGTTGCGCTTCTTCAGGGAACACATTTTCGTCGCACAAAACTTCAAAATATTGAATTACATGTTCTTCAGGTACAGAAGTTAGGGAGCATTTTCATTTTTAGTTTAAATTCGGCATCTACGATCTAATTCATATCTGTTTTTCATACCGCTCGATTGAATATGTCGAAAAATTGCTTGGCATAAATGGAAAAAACATCATCTGTGTCTGGTTTTGGGATATACATCGGCACTCTCGAAATCGGACATTATTGTTTGCGGATTTGCATCAGGTATAAATTCTTGAATTGGTATCCTCGGTTTTATTTGGCAGAAGCCCGTAAATTAGTGGCATAGCATTATTACCTTGTAGACAATGTACGGTATACAACTGCCCAAAAAGAAGTGGAGTAGTTTTGAAGGTTCCATCAACATACCACTGTGCGGATGATTCCAACAAACGTAAATTCCCTCTGGTTGAAAAAATGATGAGCCGATCTTCCACTTGCCCTTTATCATATAATAAGAAATCTTCTCCATTTGCATTGACCGTAAATTCCGGCGGAAATCAAATGTCTTGCCTATGCAACTTGCTGCAGGCAGCCTTGCTGCTACTGCCCGACCAACATTTTCTGATGCAGTAGATATGAGAAACTGTGGCGAATTTCTAGTTGATTTTGCATTTTTTATGGTATTATATACTCTTGCAGCGCCTACACTTGCGGCGTCAGCTATGTGATTGTGCACATTATTAAACCCCGAGGATCTATCTCTCCTGCTTCTATTAGAAACCCCCAAATCACAACGAAAATAGGACACCCTATAATACCGATATTAAAAAACAAAAAGAAAATAGAAATTTCATTTCATTACCATACATTACCATACGGAGAAATCATTGGCAGAAGGATATGTGAAGGACCTAGTATTGACTAAGAAATGTCTATATGAAACACAAAAAAATTATATGTTTGTTAATTTGCATAATTATGACTTTATGTCAGAATAGCACAGCTGCATCTCTCTATATTCTAAAACAACATATCCAATTAGAAATTTCATGGGGCAAATTGATTAATTTAATAAATCCAGACTTCCTAAGACGGTAACGTATGTTAGGGTTACGTGATCCCTGTCGCAAGCTCAGATTTTCCGCATAATTTAACAGGAATAAGCTACTCAATACACATACCTTCCCAATATGCTTTGTAACACCTGAAAACATTCCACGACTAAACCGTATATAACCAGTAAATATTCCAAGCCTGTAAATTTATTAGTTTCGTCGTAACGATTTGTCTGAAAATAATTAAATAATGTGAGGTATTTCTATAGTTTCTACAGTTTCTATACCTAGTTTAAAGGGCAGCTCTCAATGTAACACATTTGACGACTCAAAAAATTTCAATTTATTCTTATGAAGTCCTTAACTCTATCACTCACCTATTTAAAATGCCAGTTCAACCAATAAGTAATTTTTATTATGAATATGGCCGCATAACGTTGCTCAAACTTGAGACTCCATTATTTTCATTGCTAAATCTAGACGCAGAATACTTTTCACAAGGACTTTGTTTGTTCGCTGAAATTCATACTGAAACTTTTATTTGAGTTTTTACTGAAACGTAAATGAATTAATCAACAAAGCATTTGCGTAATATTTACTTTTTAGGTAGGTACTCCCAACTCTGAACGACTAACGAACAGTTCTCAAATAGTAATCAGAATTTATTGTTCCATATTTTCTATATTTTCTGCGATAAACACACAAATTAGTTTTCCAGTCGTTTAAAGCAGCATAGCTTTACTTTATTTACAGAAAACTGCCTAGGGTAATTGTATATCAATATGCCCTTATACAGGGTGTTTCATTAACAATGGGAAATCCGTTAACTGGAGATTCTACAGGTCAAATAATGACCATTGACCCGAACATGCCTTATCCGAATGTTGATGGTTTAGGAAATACAGGATGTTGAAAGTTAAATTTTATTTTCACTTTTTGAAATAACTATGAGAGATATGATTTGTGCTATAACAAAGCCCCTTTTCTCTATCTATTTAACATGTTTGCCGAGCGGTTGCAAATATAATAGGGCCGTTACATACTCTACTGATGAAATTCATCCAACAAATATGACTGTTCGAACCCTCCCTGCTATATCTCTAACTATACTTACTCAAAACACTCTGTGGCAAGATAAATTAAGTTCATCGAATTTGATCTCATTCCATATCATTTTATAATACAAACCGCAGAGAACCGTTGCCTTCTGAACCAACTGGCGTTGGAACCACTCTCAGACGTCTTCGCGAGGTAGCACACCCCTACACTTTATGCTCACTTATCTTAGAAATATTTGTGTCAGGAAATTCTCTATGAAAACGTGCAACATTTTGGACCACAAGATTTATTATTAAACAAAATAAAACTGTCGCAAACTGCTTACAAAACACGTTATAAGAAATGGTTTACTAAAACGGATGGTGTGATCGTACCGGAATTTACAGAAGCTATTTGAATAAAGGATTGTGAAATACTACATTGACTTTAACACTTTAACACAACCAAACAAAGTGACCAAAATTAGGCAATTACCTCTACCACTCCGATGGCAGAACAAATATAACATGAAAACAAGACACAAAAAGTTAATAAAATCAAATACTGCCATGATCGGAGCAAAACTAATAAAACAACAATTAATAAAATAACAAAACCAAACAAATTTTAGAGAATTTCCGTGAGCCAATAGCAAGAATACCTTTTCACCAAAAGAACACATTGACATTTATTGAACTGATTTACTGAAATTTTGGAACATTTCACACAACACTGGCTAACCCAATAAGTGACTCATTACGAAAAAAATAGAAGATTCAAACACGTCAGAAAGATTTTAAAGTAAATTTGGAACTGCACTTGAATTTGTCGTGCTTCAACAAGTGATCTCGGAAAGGGAGTTGACTTTAACTTGTGATTTTTCTAATATCGGTTAATTTCTGCATAAGACTACGTTTCCAAAATATCCTTATTGACCTCTGAGGGAGGAGCCACTTCTTATGGCCCTTTTGGCCACAGCCCCTAACTGGCTTGCCTGCGGCAGTCTGCCGAAAGCTGGTTCTTACTGGTTTTTGGCATTCGAATATTTGCCCTACGATCACGCCTTCACAAAATGTTCATAATAGTACTTAAAACTCCTATCTAAATAACTAACAAATAAAACCATCAATGAATATTACCCAAAGTAATTGCAATCTAAATTTACCTTTCGGAGGGGAAAACCTAGAATTGTTCACCTAGGGAAAAACCCGTGTTACTTGCTAGCGAGACGCAACAATAATTTAACCCTAAAATTACTCAATCCTACATAACTTAAACTAGTGTACAAAACTATTATATTTAGTTTCTCGTGTCAATTTGCCAGCTTTTTGCTACTCTAAGTTCTATAAAAAAAATATTAATTGCATCCGTCCAAAACTGGGGATAACTGCTTTTTAGGGTGGTCTGAAACTTAACACGTGCGCTTCTGAGAAGCTGAGAAGAAAAGGACGATTCTTTTACGAGCGCCGCAAGACTTTTACAAGGGGTTTTAAAGAAATTTGAACGTTACATTCTTGCAGAGCAATTGGTACTTTAGAAAAAGGAAGCTGCCATTGAAAATAAGTTATCACTTCAGATGCATTGTTTGTGAGTTGACTTTATAATTTAAGGGTCTCTCTGTGAATTTCCTAAACAGGACACAAAAAGAAACATGAAATGTTACCCGTCCAGTTTATTGCCACTTTATGGTATATTGAAGGAAGCTCTTTGTCAGCAACTGACAGTTCTCGGAACGAAAGCTTAACGGAAAAAAATAAGGAAACATGTGCGGCGGGCTATTTTGCTACAGTGCTTTTGCTCAAACTAATTTTAACGGGCGCGCTGCAGCCCGAAGGTGTTCAGAGTTATACCCCCACCGAAGGCAACCAAATCATAAATTATTTAGAAATCTGTACAATCTCTTAAGCGAAAGAGGATCTTTCCCTCCAAAAGATGAAAATAGCGCTCCGAAGATTATTTCGGCTGAGCAGGAAGATGAGGTTTTGGTTAGATTGCACGAAAATCCAGGCGTAAATCCCCGTCGTTTAAGTGCGGCAACAGGCGTAAGTAGCTCTTCAATTTGGATAATTTTGCACAAAGAGAAACTTCACCCATACCACATTACTCCAGTACAAAATTTGTTACCGGAAGATCCTTCTGCTCGTCTAAGTTTCGCAGCAAGGCGCGGATCCTAATTTTTTGAACAAAATCCTCTTCACAGACGAGGCAACGTTTACTCGACGAGGAGTTTTCAACTGGCGAAACAATAATTTGTGGGATTCTGAAAACCCCCATGCCGTTAAAGAAAGACACTTCCAACATGAATTTAATATCAATGTTTGGTGCGGTGTAATTTCAAATTTCTTTATTGGGTCTTTTCAACTTCCACCCAATCTGAACGGCCCACTTTATTTAAATTTTCTTCATCAAAATTTGCACGAACTGCTTGAAGAAGTACCACTTAATTTAAGTGAAAATATGTGGTTCATGCAGGACGGGGCGCCCGCACATTTTTCCGGGACGGTGCGGGAGTACTTAGACAACGTCTTTCCAAATCGGTGGATTGCCCGTGGAAGTGAATTTGCTTGACCGCCTAGAAGCCCTGACTTAAGTCCTCGATGTGGTCTAGAATGAAAGATATTGTTTATAAAGAAGCTGTTGATTCACCCGATGAGCTGTGGCGAAGAATACAAGCGGCTGCCAATGAAATCAAAGGCAATCCAGGGGCATTGTTTACTCGGGGGTCTCTCAGGAAACGCATCGAAAAATGTATCCAAGTGAATGGTGGACACTTCGAACAACTACTTTAAAATTTAATGTTTCCTAATTTTATTTTTCTTGTACCTAAGCATTTGTAGTGAATTAAAATTTATTTTGTTAGCAGTACTTAATAAGCATTTCATTTCTAGGATTTAAACACTATCTGCATTAAGTCGTTTTTTCTGGAAAATGGGCTGGAATATCAAAATGAGACAAGAATACATTTATTATTTAAAAAAGGTTGGTCTTTCAGATTTTGGATCCGAATTGACGTTAGATGTATTTCTTAAACCATCAACATTAGGATAAAGCATGTTCGGGTCAATTGTCATTATTTGACCTGTAGAATCTCCAGTTAACGGATTTCCCATTGTTAATGAAACACCCTGTATAAGATGACTAGTGATTTCTAAATGCAAACACACATCCTCATAGATCGGCAAAACAAAACCGATATGTGGTTATCCCCCACTATTGTAAGTCACCCTTCGTTTGCTGAAAGTATATTATACTTCTAACTGTTAAATTCCCCGTCGGTTAAGATTTCCTTTCATTTACTTTCGGGATAATCTTGAGTCACGCAACCCAGGTAACCTAAAAGGCGAAATATCCTCAAATGTCTTAATTGCTGAACACGCAAAGGCCAGACCCCGTTTCCCATTATATTATAAGACATGATTCAGTGTAAACACCGTTAACTTTCACGATTATCGATTTCCTCTGCAGTAATTTGATTGGAACATCCTGATTTCTTTGAAGGATGCATTTTAAAGTTGGGAACTAATCCAAGACTGATTACACAAAATTCTGTCCTAGTAATTATGTCACCCTAAATGAAATTTTAAAGTTCTCATTAAGGACGAGTATGGTAGATATTCTAAAAGTCGTAATAAAACCACTTCATTGCTAGCGCCACCGTGCGCAATAACACAAAACTTCATTAGGAATGCTTTGAATTATAAACTTCGGCCAAACTGCGCAATATTCGACCTAGCAATATAATGAACAAATTAAATTATTTTAGACAAAGACCAGAACATTGTTCGAACTTGCTTTAGATCGGACAGGTTCATAACGAGGCACCAGATGTCGCATTTTGCGGTTGTCGGTTACCATTCTATATATATATAACCCTCCTTTTCTGCACAAATTTACGAATAACATTAGAGACAGTTGGTTGCTTTTCGCTATTATTTCTATTCCATTTCAACTGTCTTATACAGGGTGGGCCACTAGCGTGGTCCTATTCCTCGTAGCTCTGGACTGCAAGATTTTAGTGGGTATGCTTCCACCAGTTTCACTAGTTTCGTACTATTTTTACTTTTTCAGCCATTTTTGTTCATTAACTCTTCAATTTTCGAAATAAGGCGATGTCTGTGAATAATATTCAATGTCTTTCGTAAACTACGCGAATAAAAACTGTTGTGATCTATATTTAATTAAGAAAAACAAATACTGTCAGATGAAAGATTGTATTGCATTCGCAGAATGTTTATAAACCAATGCTTATCGTTAAGCTTGCTTGCTGATTCATGTTATGGTAGTAGTATGTAGACGGTCGCGAGAGGCGAAACTGTATTCGTTTTAATCGCTTATTCATTTTCAATAAATTGCTAGTTATTCTTGAAGTTGTCTGAACTTACCACTCAGAATTCCACAAATATCCACAACAGGTTATGGGCCCAGGTGTCGCAGGTGGATTGTTAAGTTCATTGTTGACTTTGAACGGTTAATTCAAGTTAGAGTGTGACTAAAAAAGTTGTTTAGTGCATTAAAATTGTTTTAACGCGTTATCAACAAAATGGAGGTTGATAAACTCAAAGTAGAGAAACTTCGAGACGCTGATAGCTGGCCGCAATGGCAATTTGTCATGCGAACTTTATTGGAAAGTGAAGATGCTCGTGACGTGTGCGATGGTACAGTTAAGAAACCTGAAGTTGGTGATGAGCAGTATGAACAAAAACTGAAGAGATGGACAAAGGCTGATCGACTTGCGAAGAAACTCATAGTAACCACTGTGGACTCGAAGCCACTACAATTCTTAATGAGTTGTGAAACCGCAGAAGAAATGTGGAAAAAGTTGCACAGTATCTATGATATGAAGTCGGATGAGAGCCTCTCTCTCGTTCAGAAGCAGTTCTTTGAATTCCGCTGGGATCCTGCTGGCAATGTAGCTCAACACATCTCTAAGTTGGAGCAGTTGGCCAATAAAATGAAAATGTTGGGTGAACAAATTCCAGAATCCATGCTTCTTACCAGAATTTTGTCGACGTTACCATCAAAATTTAATCATTTTCACAGCGCATGGGACTCGACTGATCCAGGTAAACGAACCATCGACAATCTAATAACGAGACTCATGACTGAAGAGTTACGTCTTCAAAAGCAGGTAACTGAAAATGAGGAATCAACAGTCGCATTGTTTTCGAAACTAAAATTGGGCAAGAAAGTTCCGAATTTTAAGAAAAAGGCTGGTTGTTTAAATTGCGGAAGGAAAAACCATGTTCGCGAAAATTGTCGTGGTTGTTATAAGTGTGGTTCGAAAGACCACATTCTGAAAAACTGTCCGAAAAACGTGTACCAACCAAAAAGTGGTAAATCCGGTGACGATTCATCGAGTGAACAACAGGCGTTTGTAGGAAGTGCTGACGTAATAGTAACCAGAGACATTTGGTTAATCGACTCAGGTGCATCTGACCATATAACCAATAGGCGTGATTGGTTCATGGAATTTAGCGAGTTTTCAAAACCCGTGATGATAAGAGTCGGAAACGGTCAGCAGATATCGGCGTTTGGTCGAGGGAACCTTAAAGTCGAAACGTATGGTGAAACGACGTGGCTACCCGGTGTAATTTACGACGTGCTGTATGCTCCGGATATGACTCACAATTTGTTTTCGGTAAAAGTAGCGGCTAGCAAGGGCCTTGATTTTTGTATTAACAACAATGGCAAGCATTGTGTGTTTATGAAGAATGATAAAATTGTTGCTACATGAGTAGAGCTCAATAATTTGTATCAACTTCGCGTTCGGGTTGTGCTTACAAAAAAAAAAATGTTTATTCTGCTGCTGCTAATAAAATCGGTTCGCTACAGTTGTGGCACGAACGGTTAGCTCACCAAAATAAAAAACATGTGCAATCGTTTTTAAAATTAATGGGAACTGAACTGACCTCGGACAATACATTTTGTGATGGGTGTGTTTATGGGAAGCAACATCGAAGAAGTTTCAGTCAAAGAACGGAAGATACTACAAATGCTCCTAGGGAATTGGTGCATTCTGATGTATGTGGTCCGATGAGCGTGGAATCAGTTGGTAAGAAACGATACTTTGTACTATTTAAGGATGATTTTAGCAAGTTTAGAGCTGTTTACTTCATTCGAGAAAAGTCGGAGGTAAAAGACAAATTGAAATCATTTTGCAACGAAATACACACAAAGTTTGGGCATCAAATTAAAGAGCTGCAAACTGACGGAGGCAAAGAGTATGTAAACAATGATGTTCGAATGTTCTTGAGTGAGATTGGAACTAAACATATTGTAACTGCCCCGTATACACCAGAACAAAACGGAGTAATTGAAAGAGAAAATAGAACAGTAGTGGAAGCTGCTCGTTCTATGTTATACGCAAAATCCTATCTTCCACAGAAGCTTTGGGCAGAGGCAGTAAACACTGCGGTTTACGTGCTTAATCGAACAGGACCAACAAGAATATCAGAGAAAACGCCATATGAGTTGTGGTATGGAAAGAAACCAAAAGTCACAAACTTAAAGGTCTTTGGGACAGAATGTTATGTGCACATACCCAAAGAAAAGAGACGTAAGCTAGACAAGAAATCCCAAAAAGGCTATTTTGTGGGGTACACAGAAGGAGTCGAAGCTTATCGCATATGGGTTCCTGATGTCAATGATGTCATCGTAAGCAGAGATGTCGTTTTCAAAGAAGAATCAACATTATCTGTAACAACAGAAGTTGACACAATTGGTACCTCTGAATCTGCTGAAGAAGCGGAAGATGTTGAATGTTCAGACAACAATTCCGAGTCGAATGGTGAAGAAGACATACGCAAACTGAGAGATAGGAAGACACTGAAGAGACCTGATTATTATGGTGTTCCTATTTGCATGACGGCTGAAACAGAACCAACGGATTACGATGATGCAATGAATTCTGAAAAGGCTGAACATTGGCTCAGTGCAATGACAGAAGAAATGAAATCCTTAGCCAAAAATAATATTTGGGTTTTAGTTGACAAGCCGGTTGGTAAAAAGGTGCTTGATAATCGTTGGGTATACCGAATTAAATATCATCCCGATGGCTCTATAGATAGCTATAAAGCGCGATTAGTCGTGAAAGGTTGCTCTCAAAAGGAAGGTTATGATTACAATGAAACCTTCAGTCCAGTAGTACGTTACGATACTATTCGAGCAGTCTTAAGTGTGGCATCATCAGAAAGATTAATTCTAAGACAATTCGATATTAAATCCGCGTTTTTGTATGGTAACTTGGATGAAGAAATTTTCATGAATCAACCAAAGGGATTTGAAAATGCTTCGAGCAAGGTTTGTAAGCTACTCAAAAGTTTGTACGGCTTGAAACAAGCTCCCAGATGTTGGAATCGAAAATTCACTGAATTTCTGCAAAATTTTGGTTTGAGGGAGAGTACTTGTGACACATGTCTATACATACTTAACGATAAAACGAGAAAATTATTTCTTTTGCTAAATGTTGACGATGGGTTAATAGTTGCTTCTAAAGCCGAAGATGCTGATGAGTTACTTGAACAAGTACAAAGCAAGTTTGAGGCAAAAATCGTAACACAAGTAAACAGTTTTCTTGGTATGGAAATCGAGCAGAAGTCAGATGGCTCAATTTTTATTAATCAAAGAAATTATGTTCATAAGATTCTGGCGAAGTTTGGAATGAAAGAAGCAAAGTCTGTGTCAATTCCAATAGAACCTGGCTGGAATTCCAACGGTTCTAGTGAGTTAGCCAGAGATTTTCCTTATCGTGAAATAGTGGGAAATCTCATGTATCTTCATGTCATATCCAGACCTGATATAGGATTTGCACTCAACGTTGCATCAAGATCATTGGAAAAACCAACGGAAGCGCATTACAATTTGGTTAAACGTATACTTAGATATCTCAAATATACAGAAAATCTTGGACTTCTTTATGGAACAAATGGAAGTTTGGAAGTGTACAGCGATGCAGATTTCGCAGGTGACACTACCACAAGGAAATCAACTACAGGAATAGTCCGCAAATACAGTGATGCGGCAATTACTTGGCAGAGTAAAAGACAGCAGTGTATAGCATTGTCAACAACTGAAGCAGAATTTATAAGTGCGGCAAGTGCGGGGAAAGAAATGGTTTGGTTAATTCGTTTGTTTAATGAAATTGGTGTATGTGAAAATAAAATTGAAAAAGCTGTTTTACGTGTTGATAATTTAAGTGCGATCAAGTTGATAAAGAATCGGCAGTTTCATCAACGTACTAAACATATTGATGTTCGTTATAATTTTATACGTAATCTGTATGAAGAAGATAGGATTAAGGTAGAATATGTACAAAGTTATGAGCAAATTGCTGATGTTATGACTAAACCACTGTCACGTCAAAAGTTTGATTATTTGAAAGGTAAACTTGGTTTAACAACTAATAAATAGGTTTTGTATTGTTGTTATCTGTCAGTATGTTTTTAGGGAGAGTGTTGTGATCTATATTTAATTAAGAAAAACAAATACTGTCAGATGAAAGATTGTATTGCATTCGCAGAATGTTTATAAACCAATGCTTATCGTTAAGCTTGCTTGCTGATTCATGTTATGGTAGTAGTATGTAGACGGTCGCGAGAGGCGAAACTGTATTCGTTTTAATCGCTTATTCATTTTCAATAAATTGCTAGTTATTCTTGAAGTTGTCTGAACTTACCACTCAGAATTCCACAAATATCCACAACAAAAACTAAAGTTTTTCTCATTGAAATGAAGATCAAAGGGTACATAACGTTTAAATTCAAAAGAACTTTAAACTGTTTTATACAAGGAATTTAATAACTGAAAGGTGTCATTCTATGTTAGGTAGCTACGTAAGTAAGGGGATCATGGATGCTGTTCATTTATGTTGCTTCTGATATTCTCTTTGTGGAATAGCGGTGAAAGGTCGAGAGACAAATGTTCATCTAAAATGGTTTTCAGTTTAGTCAGTCTGGCGCGAGATCTCGGGGGATGTTTCGCAGGCCAATGAGCAGGATAGGTTGAAGGAATACAATAGGTTATCCGCTGTTCACCAGGCACGGCGATAAATAACAGAAGTAAAGGAATCTACTCTCTTACTACAAGAGACGACGACTAATATTGGTTATTGGAGCCGCCGTTATGGTTTACATGCACCGAAGATAATAAATTACTACTATAGGGGGTTCATATTAACAATGAGCCTGTCAACATCAATTTGTAAATAATATTGCGGAAATGAGAAAAATGAGCGGGAAGATGACACTCACAAAATTGATTATTGCATTTTTGCATAGTAATAACACATTAAGTGAGGGGAAAAATAGCAAATGGAATTTGTTACTGAAATACTGAAGAAATTCGTTTAGAAATGAGAAAGTGGGAAAATTCAATTCGACAGTAAGATTTGCGAATTATTTTCTTTTTCAAGATATTAGAGAAAAAGCGAAAATATTTATTTTTCTGTATTGGAAAGCAATTTTAGTCTAAACTGCGGTTACCTATCTTTCATGTAAGCCTACAAGTAGTTAAGTATCTATGTGTCTTTCTTATGGAAATTTAGAAGAATGGAAGGAAGTTTCAGTACCTAGACATTAAAATAGACAAGAGGTAACACACCAAACAAAGATGAATGTGTTCAAAAGCATTTTTAGACGTGTTCCCACCTTCGCCTCTGAAATGTAGACATTATCGAACAAACTAACGGAAAACTCTGTAAAAATTTTGTGGACAACTCAACTCATTTTTGGCCAGTCAATCAAAAGTCCCCATTTTCAAAATTTGAACCAACAAGAAAACATAACGAAAAGAAAAGCAGTGTACTACATTGTTTCCGACAAAAGTTGGTGAGGAACCGTGAAACTGTCAGATTTTGATAAGTTATCCTTGGAAACAACACATAACAAACCTGATTGTCACATTTTCATCATACACAGAAATTTTGAATGGAACCAAATTTTCGCTAATAGAGCGGTACACTCTGACAAGACTTCACTTCTTATTTCAAATAAAATGGAGAAACTGCATCATCGCCAGGCTCTCTAAGCGCTTAGGGTGATTCTGTCAAGGCGCACAGTTCACTTATTCCTTAACGACTATTGAAAACTAGAGTGAGTGCAACTTCTTTGTATTTTTCCTTGGCTACCTTATTGTGTTGGAAATTCCATATTCGTTGCGACTATAACAAAAATATACGGAATTAAAAAATTCAACATGAGACATTTTTTGCCTTTGAATTATCTTAAGTGCCAGAATTTTTTGTGAACGTCCTATACATGTATAAGACCCAAAATGTTGCTTCGCTAGGTCTTTAGGGTAGACTTTCACCGCCAGTTGTGCCGGAAAAATTTTTACTATTTGAATTAAGCCATGCAGTAAGATTGATGTACGCAAAAATGGGCCATATCTTACAATCCGAAAATATCTCTAGAAGACACGAGAGACACGCTCAGTTGTTTGGCAATGGTATGGGTCAGTGGATGTCAGTGTTTTTGTAAAATGGAAAAATCGAATATCTCGCACACGCAATTTAAAGTCGAGGTGGATGATGTGTAAGAGGACTTCGCCTGATATTTTGCCGCGGTGAAAAGATTGGCATCTGAATTTAAACGTGGTCCAGCCAGCTTGTCTAATGATGAGAGTTCGGGACAGCCGACAACTGCGACCACCACCGATAACATCGAAATAGTTCGCCAAATGGAACTGGACGACCACCGAGTCCTGGTTAGAGAGGGATAGCAGATACTGTGGGCTTATCGAAACTATTCGCATGTCGGGTGCCCCGCTTGCTCACTTTGCACTAAGAACCCCTGGGTTGTATAGTGATGCAACCGAGGGAAAGATCAGGAACAATGGACTTCAAAGGGTGAACTTGCTACGAAGAAGGCGAAGACTGTTTCATAGGTTGGGAATGCGATAAAAACTGTTTTTGGGAGTGAACTACGCATGAAAGCAGACAATGCGACAAAAAGGCCATATTTGAAAAAGAAGAGCGTGTTGTTCAATGGTCGCTATGACCAAAATTTGCGCATTGCTGTAACAATTGCTTGGCCACCCACCCACCGCATTCACCAGATCTGCTCCAGCGATTTTTTCCTGTTTCGTAAGCTCAAAGTTTGGCTCGGAGGACAGATGATATTTTCATCGAACGAGATCATCGCATTTGTAGACGCGACTACTATTTGGAAGGATTAAAGCGGTTAGATCATCACTGGGGAAAGTGTATCGAGCTAAAAGGATATTAGGTTGAAAAATAAGGCCGAATTTGACCCAGAAAATACCTGTTTAAAAAATCTGCTTTATCTTGCTAATTTTCAGTGAACCAACTTGTATAAAAGAAAGCAATCTATGTTTTGATACAATCTATTCATTCGTTCACTTCCATTTTGTTTCTAAGAAGCTCTGCTGCTTGACTGACTGACTTGTATAATTATGATAATACCCTCATACCTTCCCGATACAAGAAGCTTCTGAGCTTCCTAGGCTTGACAGGAATTTGTACCTTTGTTCATAAAGTTTTAACTGTCCATAATTTTTGCCGCCAGCTTTGCAATTTATTATAGCTGACCGCACACGATCAATATTATTGTCAATAATATAGATTAAAAAATCATATAGGCATTCATAGTACCAACATTAGATTTACATATCGATCACATTTTATCGAAATAGATTTACGTACAACTCAAACAATTCACACTACGTACTAACTGTCAAAACGACTGTCAAGGGATTTGTGTGGAACAGAGTTGTGTTGAATTTCACGTCTCATTTACATTGTTTTCTTATTCATTTCTTGTAGTATTCAAAGTATTTTTGTAGTTTTTTTCTGGTTTTGTGTAATTTGTTTATGTAATTTTGGTCGGTGATTGGTGGATTAAATGACCCCAGATTAAACTTCGTCGCTGATGATCACCAATTTTATTATCAATCAATGTTGCTAAATGAAGTTATTACTAATTTCAGTAGTAATATTCTCTGACTGGTAAATTAATATTCACATTGAATGAAACTTTGAAAGAACATGTCAAAAATATGTAATCTGCGATTAACAAATAAATGGGTTCAATCGTTTTATTCTTCGAACACTCGGTAGAGGAAAGATATGGGACCCTAATCAATAGAACAAGCTCTTTGCGAGATTGCGTCGCCGAGAAATACAGTGCCCCTCGATGCGAAATATTCGGAAAACGAGTGGATTCCTCTCAATTTCATCGATTCCATAACGAACTGCTTTTACTTAATGTAATGTCAGAGTACCTGGATATTGAGCTCCATATCGGAGGCAGTTTACCTAGCTGAAATTATTTCCCTTGTCCTTTATTGTATTCCGGGAGACTGCGGACCGATTCTTTTGTGAATCCCGCTCGGAAGGAGCGACTTGCCGCGGTTCTATTAACTCCCCACACGTTCGGCTAAATCGCTTCAAGTTTATTTAATCTATCAGCGATATCGACTCTCGAAATAATTAGTTGAATGTGTTATCTCAGTAAGCCATGTATCCGAACGATTTAACAAATCAAGATTTTCTGGGCGGAAAATTTATTAACGTTGGGAAAGTGGGGAAGTGTATTTGGATTCCATGGCTATTATCATAAAATTACTTCCTTTACATTTCTTCGGAAAGCGTTGGCGTTTAAATAATAGAAAGCATAAAAATCTACTAAATTATTTTCCTTTAGTGACTTCGGCTAATAAAATAAAATTTTATTGTGGATCTTTTAAATGAATTCTAGTACCCGTATCCATTACGAGAATGATGAGATACAAATCTAACTTCTTATCAATAGAGTGTTCGTTTCCATTTTTACTGATCTGGAAAGTGATAAGTCATCACACTGATGGTTTGAATATTCAACCAACATACTTTATGTAACATATCTTATAAGTAAATCAACCAAAAAGCCAAATTTTTGTAAGAACTCTAAACGTACATATAAAATGTCCAAAATGTCCACCCACGCGCTGTGGGATTTTGGAAGTTAATTCTGGCGTAGATAGTAAGGATATGATATTTCTGATACAGTTCTTTCAGTTCTCCAGGTGCCATCCATTTATCTGGTTCAAACACCTCTTCAGCAGCCGCTGGTATCTTCCCACAAGGTCATTATTGAGGAAGTGATGGCCTTCGTCTTCGACAGTCAGTACTAAAGAAGTTCTCGTCGGGGCTCCTGCAAGTGGAGCCTCTGTTGTCTTTGACAAAGTCACTTTTAGTCTTCTTCGATGAGGAGGTCATTGCTCAAGAAGTAGTCATTTCAGGTGCCTTCGCATAAGTTGCAGTGCTCGTCACGAGGCCGGCCTCAGAGAACAATTTTCGTCACTTCAAGTAACTTCTAGTTTTTATAAGGGTTTTATTAAGGTTGCGAGTTTATATTGGATGTTCATAAGGTTACTACTCGATTTTCAAGTTTTATAGTGGGTATGTAAAATTACTAAAAGGTCCACTACTTTATAAAATCTGCGGACTATTTGTGCTCAAAATCACGTCTATACAACTTTAATCTATATGTTGTTTAGTAAGTTTGTAACCAACGTCAAACAGGTAACTACTAGGCTAAGGCTAAGCAAAATTCAGAGGCTTGCCTGCCTAGGGATAAAAGGGGCGATGCGGACTTCTCCAACTGCAGCCATAGAGACTCTTCTGGACCTTCCTCCTTTCCACTTCGCGATACAGGGGGAGGCGAGACTGGCACTATGCAGACTGCAAATTTTTTTTTACCCTGTCCGTCTAGGTACAGAGTACACTAGAATCATTGAGAACATAAAGGATCCCATGCTCGACATGAGGACGGATTACATGGTCCCTAAGAACACCACACAACCACTCTTTCAGGTCACAATCGATGACCCTAGAGTGAAGAACCAAATTCTGAACAGCATGCCTTCCGGCAGTCTAATCTGGTACACCGACGGTTCTAAGACCGACACAGGTGCTGGGTCAGGACTGTTTTGGAGATAAACCAAGAGTGAAACTCAGCTCTTCTCTGGGCAAATATGCCTCTGTCTTTCAAACAGAGGTCTACGCGATACTATAATGTGCGCGGGAAAACAGTAAGAGGGGCTGCAAAAATCAGCGGACCTTTATCTTATAAGACAGCCAGACAGCTTTGAAGGCTCTTATGAGCCCAAAGATGTCTTCCAGACTGGCGTGGGAATGCTTCGAGCAACTTAATATCCTAGCCATGTGGAACGCAGTGAGACTGCTCTGGATTCGAGGTCACTGTGGGCTGATATAGGGAACGAGATAAACTAGCAAAGCGGGGCTCCAACGATCCTTTCGTTGGACCGGAACCTGCCCTAGGCATAACTAAGAGTGCCGTCAAACACCAAGTAAACGGATGGATTCGCGCTCAATATCACAATTACTGGAAAATGATTCCAGGACACAGGCACGGCAGGCACGGCAGGGACCTTGCAGGAAAGATGCTCAGAACTACTTTGCCTTAGTAGGATGCAAATTAGAATCGTCACAGGCTTCCTAATTGGACACACGACCGTTAAAGAACACCTGTGGAAAATTGGCAAATATTACAGAGACCTTAACTGCCGCTTGTGCAATAAGGAACGGGAGACAGCTATGCACATCTTGTGCAGATGTGAAGCTCTAGACCAAAAGAGGCAGCGAATTTCGGGCGATGTCTGATGGAACCGGAAGAATTTTCCACGCATTCAATGTTTGACTTGTACCGTTTGGTCCAAGGTACCAAGATCACGGAATGGGTGTGACTTAGAATTAGGGTGAGCACAATAAGCCCATTTTGTGGCTGCAGTGCATCTGAGCCTACGGGCAGGCAGGTCCTAAGGGGAAAAAAGTTTGTAACCACCATTTCTCTTATGAAGCTACTGGTAACGTTTAGGAACACCCCGTTATCAAGCTTTATTCAGCAGGAGCAAGCTGGATAGTCAGTAAAGTGATACGGTTGCCTAAACGTTGCTGTTACCATTATAAAACAATGTTTATAAAGCTCGAGGACACATTCTCGTTATTTGATTAAAAGGCTCATATCGGATTATAAGGAGTCTATAAGAAGTTATATAAGAGTAGCCGTTATATCTCTATCACTTGTGCTATAAAATTTAGATTATATAAGGTTATTAAACCGTTGTAACGGTTACACTTAGAGAGCCCGCCATTTAAGTTCTTTAAAGGGTATATAGTGATAATTGAAAGGCTGTCATCAACAATTTGTATTGCTAAAGGTTTTATAATTTTGTGATGGAAATATTTCGAGAACCTTTATAAAATAAAAATTGTTCATTGGGGGCACCTGCGTAGATGACTTCCACCACTTATTCAGCAATGCCCAGAGACTGCTGCTGCTATATTTTATCAAAGACTCCAGAGGTTGTCCTTTCTGGCGTCTCAAAGGCGGCTTTTCAACACTGAACGTCAAAGACGGCGTTTACGACTTTTTCTACAATTCGTAAGAGATAAAGCAGAGCCCTAGAATTGTCCAGCATCGTCCAGAAAATAACATAGGTTGAAAATGGGAGAATAAATAATTTTAATGAGGTTTTTGAAGATGTAGATGGAGATGGTCGCTTTGTATATTTTTGACGGTTAAGGCTGAATTACTGGAAATTAAATGAAACACGGTGGCACACGTGGCTTAAGATTTAACGCATAATTATTTTCGTCGGATACACATTATATTTTCACTTTTATATTCAAAAATGAATTAATTTTCTCATAATTTCCAAATGCCTTATTTTTCATTACATGTCTTTGTTGGATTCTAAGTGGGCGGCTTTACAATGAGGACAGAGCTTTTGTGCAACTGAAATTTCTTCCTTTACAACATAAATATATATCTTGTAAATCAATACGTTTAAAAGATGTATTTAATAATGAAAACCTTCAGCTGGAGTAAAGTCCAAAGTGGAATTATTATTATTAAGTCTTAATTTTCTGTAATCGCAGATTACATCAGAAATTACCATTTCGAATTTGTATTTGCATAGAATTAGGTGCCGCAAAGGACCGAATTCGCGGGATTTTCCAAAGCCATTAATATTTATAAGATTTTGCTCTTTTCGTCCTACACACTAATGCATTCTTACGCTGACATTTGGTTATTTTAAATAAGAAATAATAATTACATTACTTCAGGCACCACAATCAGGTGTGAGTTTGGCTGCATATATCCAAGAAAGAGGGACAGAGTAATAGCAGAAAGGCACGCGGAAGATTAGATTTTGGAGTCTGATAGTAATAAATTTAAATAGATTTTGCTCACAAGAAGCTTGATGAATCGTCCCACTAACTTATTTTCTAAATTTGAACAATTTGTAATACTCTTCTACATAAAGGCGCTCTGGTGCACCTGTACAAATAACGTCTTTGTTTGATATAGGATGCAAATTACGGGCGTAACCTTTGCAGATAGAGAAACCAGTTGCGCAACTTCTTTATGTAATTACTTTAACATCTGGCGAAGACAGAAACTTAGTTTCAAAACGTATGCGAACTGTGCCAACCTAAGTTTATTATAAGTTATAACGGGAAAACAAATGACATCCTCCAGCAATTCCTCTGCGCCGGACGCAAAATCGATATTAAAAGACAACATTGAAATTGTTTTTCTCATTTTCACTGGCTTGTTGTATTCTTTAATTGCCTCATTTGCGACACATTAATATGGGCAAAAAATCTCTGGATCTGTGATATTCACAGACAATGCTGATATAATTTTTTATAGCTTCTTTTAAGTATTTTGAATCATGTATTCATTAGAGCTGCCTGGTCTAGCTAAAGTATTTCGACTGCAGAGAGCTTCACTCTAGCGGCGATTGCCGTAAACAGTAACTCTCGTTCCTATTCGTCACGGCGCAGTGCTAGGAATCAGTCGGGCATTGTAGTTAATGGTGGTTCATCGATTTCTGTTTCGTGATTTTCGTGAAATTTTTGGAGGTAAGTTTGTGGTATTATTTAGTCTAACTTATCATAGAGGTAGCGTAATGGCTTAACTCGTAAAGTCAAGTTTATAAGGCATTTTAAGCCAATTTTTTAGGTTAAAATAACGATTCACTGATTTTTACAAATTAAAAACAAACTAGGATTCCACATTTGCACCACCTCCTCTACTTTTGGAGAAATTCGTCTAACTACCTCGGTAAATCACAAAATCTGATGATTATAGTCTGACAATATCATGCCAAAAATGCATATTTTTCAAAACCACGGAAGAATGTAAAATACAGCTAGGAGATTAATTAATTAATAAGGGTAAAAAGAGGGAAGAAATAAGATAAGGTTTACGTAAATATCCATTTCAATAGTATAACAAGGTAAGAGATTTTTCTTTGAAACTCTCTTACAGGGAATTTAATAAAATTCGATTATACCGAAGAAAATTAACAAGACCTGATAAATTCCGTTCTCCTGTTGCAGGTCGTCAAAGAGAATCGATAAAATTCGCATTCTCTAGACAGTTATAGAGGTACGTAAAAGAACAATTATTATTTTAACTTCCAAGCGTCTGTAAAAGTATTGCACGGTCTTTGCGATAGCGTGCTTTGTTTCCTTAGTTTACATAGCTAATTAAATGCTCCTTGCATAAATTGAGTTTTTAAGTAACACTGGAGCTAACAATTGGATCAATTTCTGTCGGCAAATTATTTTATCGTCAGGGAAAAACAAATAAATTATTAGTGACTTTGGATATGGCCTTTGGTTTTCTTTAATAATCCAGCGGCGCCGGCGGCTCCTTAATAAGTGCGTTCGTGCGCGCGCACTGCCTACAAAAATATGGTTTTAACCGTTTTTGATAAAAGGTTCAAAACCTTATAATTATAAACTGATAAGTTTAAAACTTTTTGAATCTCTGCCGCAATATATAATAAGTATTATGCGAGATAATCAATAGTACGCGCTCTTAAGCATTCCGCGTCGTCTTTGAAAATGCCTACCACACTCCACACACGCATCCAGCCGTCCGAGTACTGAGGTGTGGCCAATGCATATTCGATATGGGAGCAGTGTTGCCAGATTTTTCTTGAGCAAGTCGCAAATCTCGTCACTAGATGTCGCAAAAAGTCGCAGCCCAGGAAATGGTTAAATAATAGTAATAATAATAATACCCTTTATATCTATACGCTATTTATCCAACAGATTCTATAAAAACTCCTCCCACAAATAAGCGCTAAATTTGAATAGAAAATTACTATTGGTAGACCGATTTTACACAGCTTTACTGCTAGATAAATAGCTTGACTGAACTAAACCGATCTGTCATTTTGACGTTGTCACTGAATTTACTGTTATGCCCTTATGCCCATCGCGAGCCGCGATTACTAGAACGCGAAACGGGTACATAGGCTTGGCTATGGTTACGGTTAGCGGGAAAATAATGTTCTTCGTGCATCGTGCAGAACCAGAAAATTATTAATCCCAACTTGATTAGGTGAAAATCACCAAATTTGCGACTTGCGAGTTCGTAACAAAAAGTGTCGCAAATACTACTTGAAATTCACCAAATTTGTGATAAATCCCGGAATCTGGCAACACTGTATGGGAGCGAGATCGGCGCGGCTCGGGAAAATTTCGTCGTATGTGTTTTAGGTGGAAGAATTATAGCTGGGAGCGCTGTCTGAGTACACACTTACTGTTGGGCGAAGCACGAGACGCGAGAGTTTGTACTTCTGCGGCAGTGTTTATTGTTTTTGTTTACCATATTTAGGTCTGAGATAGCTCGTTGCTTTGCTTATAACGTGAGTAATTAGCTGCATTATCGTGTTTATTTTTAAATATTGAAATTTCCAATACTTAGCATGGCTAAAGGTAGTGGTTTGGTTAAAGTCAACACTTAAACATTGTGGAGTGAACTTTAACAAAGTGGTCGCCTGATTTTTGCAGACCCCCCCCCAACCCCTGAGCTGTGATTTCATTCTAGAGCACTGCCAAGTTCTAAAGTCAGGAGCCGCCACTGAATAATCCCCAGTAGTATATTAATAAAAAGTTCTCAATTCTGAAATGCATTTCAGTATTTCCTCGCAAGACTTTGTTCCGATAATCCACTTGACTGGGTAAGATGGCCCTCCAAGTAACTGAACATCAAGTAGGTACATGAAGCAGTTAGCCGTCATTCTATCTACTTGCGACCGTCTTAGGTTAGTTGAAACTCCAATGTAGCGTTCAAGTAATCCTGGGTGGATCTGTGCAGTCTGAGTAAACGGAAGGATCAACAACCCGACCGCAAGGAACATACAGAACATGCGTTCGGTGTCACGTAAAGTGGCGTCTGGGATAGAATTTAAAATCTCATCGTGTAAGTTCTGAAGAGAACGGGCTCCACATTCACTTAACCACAGCAAATTTTATTAGCCTGAAATTTTACATGAAAGAATTTTGTGGGCAAAAAGTAAGGTGGCCAATTAAAATATTACTCAAACAGTCTTTCCTGAGCCATTTGATATTATAGCAGGACGAGTAGTTAACAGCTGAAACTGAAACCCACAATGGTTTCTTGTATCCGCACGACTGCGCCAATTACACAGCTCCGAATGATTGAAAAAAGATCCTAATTTTACAATGGGCAGTTAGATTGAAATATTGGAATGATGAATACAAATTATTATTAAGTGTGGCTCTATACGCATAATAACAAAAGTCTTGCGAAGCAAGAAATAGATAACTTTGAGGACTATTGATGGTCAGCAATTTAGAGTGCCACGTATTCTTGTTTTGTAAAGGAAGTTGTTATCTTCTCCAGGAATGAGATGTAAGGTTTTGTTCTGTTTATTTTGAAACCCAGCATTATCACAAATGACAATTATTGCGAAGTAGTAAAGCAGAACTAGTAGCTTATGTTACTTTAGGACTGAGCCTAGAATTACAGCAAAAATATTTACTCATGAAGTTTTCCACCCTACAGGATGTGAGTTGTGGAAATATGTGTATATATCACAACACTACAGGCAATTTAGGCCCCTAGTTTCTATTTTCTCAACAATCCTTCTCCTCTCTGTCCTATTTTTTGCTAGTTCTGTCCATTTTTCCACCCCTTCTCGGGTTGGTCTACCTTCACAGCCTCTAACCATTTTTTCTTTGGTCTACCTCTCATTTTCTTACCTCCGTCCCTTCTCAGCAACACTTTTTTGCAAGTCTGTCCTCGGGCACCCTGAGTACATGACCCAGCCACGTTACTCTCTGTGCTTTCAAAACCTGAGAAATAGCTGGATATACATATATAGCTGGAAATATGTAGTATAATAAAATTCGAAGCATCATGAACATTTATTGAAGGTACAGTAGTTTCTTATGCATTTATCATGATTTTTCCAGAATATCTTTATTGAATAAACTTTCACAGACGACATTATTTAAATTTTATTTTAATCAATCAAATTTACCCATGAAATAGAAAGCGGGGGAAAGCTTCCATTTTTGGACATTTTGGTAATTAGGAAAGACAGTAAGTTAGAACTTGACATCTATAAGTACGAAAGAAACCAGTACAGCTCGGTAATAACTGCAGATTCGAAACACTGCAGTCAGCACAAAGAGGCTAGTTTTGGTTTTATAGTTAATAGACTATTGAGTCTACCGTTATCCGTTGAAAGATACCGCAAGGAAGTAAATACAATCAAAGATATAGCGAGATGTAACGGTTTCGATCCAGAGATGGTCGCATTACAAATACGGCCGCACTGATAAGTCTAGCATGGCAATAATCTCAAACTCTTAAAACCAGGAAATAATAAATTTGACTTAAACGCCTTGGAAAGTATAGCGATATATAAAAATAAACGTACTTGTCTTAACAGTAACTATGGCCAGATTCCGAACTCAACCCAGTATAGATATATCAGGTAGATAGAATTAAGACTAGCCATAAATATTTACCCTCCAGACCCTAATTTTATTGTTCAAAATAGTTTTAAGAAACCCTGTGGGTTTATTGATCCCTTTCACTTAAGCTTAAGAATCCAATTTTATTGCTCTCATGTTCAAAATAGTTCTGAGAAACCCTATAGGTTTATCGATCCCTTTCACTTCAGGAGTGGAGGTGGGTGAGTGGGGGTTGGATATTTATAGCAATGTAATGTAAGATTAGAATTAGATTAATCTGGAACTCCTGAGGATGCTGACGTTGTCAGCGAAACACGTGTCGAGTTTAATTACTGTGTCACTGTCTTTTGGGGTGTGGGGTTAACTTATTAAGAATTCATAGTGAACAATTTTTAACCGAAAATTCAGATTTTGATGTTTTTACAAAATGCTGTTTTATTCGGAAGTTAATAGTTGTACGGAAAAAATCAAGAATACCTTTTTTCTTTCAAATTGTACGCAGAATCCAAAACTTCAATCTTTTCTTTAGAAACCAGTGGCGCAAAATCGTATAAGCCAAAGGAAAGGGCTCTCCAGCTTATAGCGGCGCCACTGGTGGCAGTATAGAAAAGCAAATCTTTTTAGGACGATAGAGGTTCAATAACCCTCAAAAAATGGATTCAATAGCTTCAGTAGATTCGGAGATATTAAAAATAATCATTTTTTTTTCTAGAATTTACTACCTACACTGTTGCGATATAGCGGACTGTATAACTTATTCAAATATTCAAAATAAAAAACTTGTATAAGCTGAAGAGAAATGTTTGTTCTATATTGTTCACAGTAGGTACAAAACTTGAAAGAGCCAGAGTTACCCCTCACAGCACTATTTATACAAAAATCACGATACAGTACAGACAGGGTAGGTACAGGTACCAACTGTAAATATGAACCAGCATTATATTAACACACAAACCTTAACAAACTCCCCGCGTTGAACTACTTAGTTCGAAACAAACCTATAAATACAATATAAAATAATGAATGCAAGAAACATACTAAGGAATAACGGAGAACTATAACTAATAATAAGCATCGAGTAAATACAAACAAATATATATAAAAAAATGTACAAAATAGTAAAAAAAAAGAAAAAAAATAATAATAAAATAAAATAAATAAAAATAAAAATAAACAGCTTTAAAACTAAAAAAGTACGCAGAAAGTTCAACGTCTTGGCACTAATTTTTTGAATCTAATGGGAGTGGACACAACTTCGCGACAGCACGTTTAAAAACACCGCTTGCAGTTTTTACGGTCACGACGGGCACTACACCTTCTTCGTCAGGATGGGTTTCCAAAACTCGTCCCAAAACCCAACATCGTGGAGGTAAATTGTGTGCCTTTACCAGCACTAAGGAATTAATTTCAATGTTGTGTAAATCCGTCTTCCACTTGTGCCGTTCTTGAAGGCTGGACAAATACTCGCTAGACCAGCGCAGTTAAAAATTCGCTGCAAGTATATATTAAATGCGATTCCTTGCAAAAGTTGCATTTTGGATTTGAAGTTAATAAAGAAAATTGACGCGTATTATTTCTAGTCTGTGGAAATTTCGAGTTAATGTCTTTTGAATGCTTAGACTGAGATTGTTCATTAAATGTTTTAATACCTTGATTTACCTCAATTGTTTCAAGCAAATTTGCCCTGGAACTTAAGAAATCTAATAAATCGGTAAACTTGGGAAACGTGTGTTTGGACTTGTGTGCTTCCCACTCACTTGAAGTAACATTATCAAGCTTTACAGTAATCATAAAAATTAACAACGGATCCCAGTATTCTGTCTGCTGTTTTAACATTTCCAATGCCCTTAAATGCTTTCTGATATTATCAATAAAATCTCGTAAACACTTAGATGATCCTTTGGACAATTTTTCAAATTCAAATAGCGCCTTTATGTGATTATGAACCAACAGTTGCGGATTATCAAAACGCTTGCACAACAAATCCCAAGCGATCGAATAATTTTTAGCCGAAAATTCTAAAGAATGAATAACTTTTCGAGCATCACCTTCCAGTGCGGCTCGCAAATAATGAAACTTTTGTACATCATTTACTTCAGGGTTAGCATTAATTAAAGAATCAAAAGTGTCTTTAAATTCGAGCCAATCATTGTAATGGCCTTTAAATGTAGGTAAATTAATCGTTGGAAGTTTAACTCCCTTAAATTGTGAATGGACACTATTTCCTGCTTCTGACTGTACTTCTGATTGAGCACAACTAATTTCTGGTATAGGTAACTTAGAATTTAAAATACTTTTAGCACACGCTAACAATAATGAGCATTTGTTAATAAAATCATCTTTTTCACAATATTCATTTTCTAAATCTTTATCATCACACGTGTACTCTATCTCAGTTTGTATAGCTTCAAATTCTGAAAAAGTTTCATCTAATTTATCTACACGTAATTGAAGTTCGGTCAAAGTTTCTTTGCCGATCTCTTGCCCTGAAGACAATGCATTTTGAATCGGACTAAGAAATGTGTTAAAATTGGTTAATTTATGTTTGATGCTACCACGTTTGCGTCTCAAAATAGTCATACTCTTATTTTCAGTGGACATAATCGTAAAATTGCAAATAAGAAAATATTAACATAGGAGATCGCAGAAATCAATTACTACACTGCTAAATAGTAGGCAGGGTAGTTAAAAGTTAAAACAATAAAAATATCAATTGCTGTACAGCTAAATAGAACGGCGTACAACAAAATAATTGAAATATCTACTACCTACTGAGAAGTGCAAATAGAAAACAATACTAAATAATAATAAAGGAAAGGAAAATTGGACTCACCACGCACAAATAATAGCCTGTGAAACACGTGGTCTCGAATAGTTCCCAATTTACGAATAATCTTCGTTTTCTTGCACAAACACTCTCAAATATATTCTTTCAGCTTATAACGAACCAAATCCGGGTAGAAGGTCCAAAATGTTGCGATATAGCGGACTGTATAACTTATTCAAATATTCAAAATAAAAAACTTGTATAAGCTGAAGAGAAATGTTTGTTCTATATTGTTCACAGTAGGTACAAAACTTGAAAGAGCCTGAGTTACCCCTCACAGCACTATTTATACAAAAATCAAGATACAGTACAGACAGGGTAGGTACAGGTACCAACTGTAAATATGAACCAGCATTATATTAACACACAAACCTTAACATACACCCTGTATCTTTGTTGGAAGCGATTTTAGGACAGATGTTCATGAAATATTTTTTCTTGTCATTTTCGAAAACATAAAAATGCTTCTACAGTTTTTGCAGTGTAACTTTGCTTTCTAACCCCAAAAGATAATAATCTTGTATCCCTCTGTTCTTTGTCATAGATTTATAGAAAACTAATTATTTGTATATCAAGCCGCGAATTGCCTTTTTAGCGTTCCGAGAGAAAAATTATCGCCGAAGCCGCTTGCGGCCGAGGCAAGGTAATCTCGAGATAATTGCTCAAGAGTTTCTGTCTTTGCCCTTTAGATAACCTCATAGGAAGAAATCTGGCCCTGTTAAATCAGGCGATCTTGGTGGCCAGTCAATATCGCCAAACTTTGAAATTAATGTGCCTGGGAAAATTCTCTTCAAAATATAGGTTGTTGCTCGTGCCGTATGCGACGTTGCTCCATCTTGGTGGAACCACATTCTTTCTATGGAGCAGTCGTTTTAACAAGCATGCCATGCAGAGGAAAATTTCTGCGAAATAAACTGCTTACCTATACCTATCAACTGTGGAAGTTACAAGAAAATTGCCCAGTATCTCTGATACTACAATAATATTGAGGTCAGTTCATCTAGAAGATCTCCATTGTCTACACATCTCTTGTCTCAAATGAGAAAGATCATGAGGTTTCTTCTAACGAAGACAGGATCACGGTAACATATGTATTGCGTTACGAAGATGTACCTATCCTTATCGGGGTAGATGAACTATTTTCTACGCTATTAATCATACACTAATGTAGTTGCATTGTTTACTGTTCTCAATCAGCTCAAAATTCGAAAACGCAATATTCAAATTAGTGATACCAACATCACGTAATTTAGTCTAGAAATGCAAGCGAGTATTATACATTAATGAATCTTCGGCTAGAAATACAATCCAGCTATGAACTTGAGTGGAAACTCTAGCTCTGAATCTCGAAGCGCATGGATGGGCCATCTCTGTCTACCAGAGTCTCGCTGCGTGCTCCTCGACTAATGCAATGTATTAAGCATTCGGCTCATTTAACACAGCGTCTCAGGGAGGGTGTTGCGTTACAATCCTCACTGATTGCTTATTGAAATAAAATTAGATATTTAATAGGACGACAAAGATACTTAATCGGTAGGTGGTTTACCGAATTAGAAAGTTTATAAACAAGGGGTGTTGGAATCGGAGAAGGAAAATGTCGCTTATTTTTAAATTTAATCTCCAGAATTAGTTGTGTCCCACGAAAATTTACTTTATAGAGGATACCATCAAGTAACAGAACTTGTGGACGGATTATACAAGCAGATAAGCATGCAAAATTAACAAACGTCCAAAACAGTCTTTAAGGGAATTGTGACATTCAAATATTTCCCGAGAATAAATGTTACCTCTCCACTTAAGAAAGAAGTAGCGAAATTTTCCTTATGAGAAAATGAAAGGACCGCAAAATGGCTGGTGGCCTATATGATAATGCCATTAAAGTGATTTTTATCTAAGCAGACCGTACTTGTTGAGGTTTGAGGTGGAGCAGTTCGCAAGGGACGTTCCTGCTGCTGACTTAATCCCCAAGAGATGTATGGGTGCTCTTCCAGTCGTTCTACAGTCCATCAGACTTTTTTAAAGCTTTAACCGATTTAGTGGCAGGGTTTTCAAGCCATCCTGCGGCTCGTTGTTGGATAAAATGTCAAGCCGTTTTATACAGTGCCTAGATGCCTTAAATCCTTCTCAATATAAATGTAAGAACTATTAATAGTGGTGATATTGTTGTGCCACTTAAAAAGATTAAAATAAAGAAGCAACATTATTCGCGACCAAAAAGTCAAAGGTAGAACACGTGAATCGTATAGGTAGATTAATTCAAGAGAAACAGCCAGGTGAAGATTGCAAATAAGTTTTTCTACTAGATTCCTTTTGAAACCTCCCGTTCTACAGATGCACTCGATTTAAGTATTTTACTGTCCTGTTTGAACGAGAAAGACAACAGTAACATGTTGTAGTGCCTATGAAGAGTCTGACCGAAACTTCAAAATTTCATGTTTTGTGTTGTTTTAAGTTTTCATGACTAAAGTTGTAGTTGTAATATGTAAGTTTTCGTCTAAATCTTAAGAAACGTTTTAATAGTATCCATTTTAAGGAATTTTTCTTCAAGAACGGCACTTGTCAAAAGATATTATTAAAATAAAAGGGGGTTTAAGTTTTTTTTTTCAAAAACTGCACAGCTGTCATGAGAAAAGTCTATTTAAGTATTATCATATGTTTTTGAAAAAATGTCTTCAATTGTTCTGAAACAATAGAGTTTTTTAAAATAGAAATAAACATGTATTCAATTTAACAATAATAATAATAAAAAAGCAGCAGAGAGCAGAATTTATTTTATTATCTTACTGTAAATTTTGGTATAGTTTTGTTCTTTTTTTATATGAAACATTTTCAAAAACAGCCGAAATTTTTAATTGTTTTCTTGTTCTAAATTTGTGTCGTCATTAAATTCAAAAGTATGATCGTTGTTTTTCATATATGTATTTACTTATGGCTGAATTACTATTTTTATATTTGTATTTGTTGGAAGGATTAATGAGAGATAAGGAAATACTGAATTTAGAGCAGATGTGGAGTAGATTTAAGGAAATCACTATTGAAACAGCTAAAACAGTATGCGGGACATGTAAAACAACCAAGACTAGAAAACAAACGGCCTGGTGGACAGAGGAGATACAGAAACAAGTAAAAACAAAGAAAATAAAATGGAAGCGGTACTTGCAAAGGAAAACGAATGAAGTTTACGAAGAATATAAACAACAAAGAAAAATCGTCAAAAGCATGATAGCCGAGGCAAAAGATAAAGCCTGGACGGAATTTGGGACAAAACTGGAACAGGATAGCAAAGGCAATCAAAAACTGTTCTTTAAAGTAATGAAAAATTTAAGAAAGGAGAAAACAAAACAGTCAATATATGTGAAAGACTCAATTGGAAATATACTAACAGAAGAAAGAGAAATAATGAAGAGATGGCAAGAATATTTTAAGGAGTTACTAGCAGGAGAAGAACAGAGAACACAAACAACTACAAACAGAAGAGAGATAACAGACAACGAAGAGGGAATAACAATGAAGGAACTATTGGAAGCTTTACGAAAATTGAAAAACGGTAAATCACCTGGACAAGACAGATTGACGTCGGAGATGATGAAAAATATGGGAGAAGTGGGAAAACAAGTATTACTGGAAATTGTAAATAAAGCCTGGAGGGAGGAAGCTATACCTAATGACTGGGAAACTGGAATGATACTGCCTATACATAAAAAAGGAGATTTAAAAGAATGTAATAATTACAGAGGAATAATATTGCTGAGTGTAGGAATGAAACTGTATGAACAAATACTAAACACCAAATTGAAAGATGTAATAGAAGTAACCTTGACAGAATCCCAAAGTGGATTTAGAAAGGGCAGAAGTGTGCAAGATCACATATTCACTATCAAAGAGCTGATTGAAAAGACCAAATTGAAAAGGGGAAAAGCCTATATGGCCTTCATAGATCTACCAAAAGCCTTTGATAGAGTACCGAGAAAAATAGTATGGGATATTCTGGAGGAGAAAGGAGTAAGCAACAAGATGAATAGAGTAATTCAAAGTTTGTATGCGAACACGAAAAGTTTGGTGATATTTAGAAATATGAAATCGGAAATGTTCACGACACAAGAAGGATTGAGGCAGGGTGGGGGAATGAGTCCAGTTCTATTTACAATATTCATGGATCACATTATAAGGAAATGTAGTGAGAGAACTAAGAGCCTGGTTGTGGGATATAATAATCTTCAACCAATAGAAATAAAAGAATGTGCATATGCTGATGATGTAGTACTTATGGCAACAAGTGAGAGGGAATTACAGACGAACTTAGATATTTGGAAAGAGATACTGGAAGATAATGGCATGAAGATGAATCCGGAAAAGACAAAGATTATGACAATAACAGAAGAACAAGAAAAAGTACATATAAACTTAGACGGAGTAAGAATAGAACAAGTGGAATATTTCGAGTACTTGGGAGCGACAATAGAAGGAACGGGAAAGTAAGAAAGAGAGATAAACAAAAGAATAGAAAATGCAGTTAAAGTGTATCACAGCATAAATAAAACATTTATCAACAAGAAGGAAGTTTCAACCGGAACAAAGATGAATGTATTCAGGGCTGTTTACAGACCCATTCTAACATATGGATGTGAGGGATGGACTCTAACAAGAAAGCAGAAGAGTCAGATACAGGCAGCGGAAATGAAGTATTTGAGGCGAGTCCGTGGGGTAACAAGAATGGATAAAATTAGGAATGAACAAATAAGAGAAGACCTTCTAACGCAACCAGTCCTAGAATACATAGAACAACGGCAGTTGGGTTGGTGGGGACACCTGCAGAGAATGAACAAGAACAGACAAGTAAAGAGAATTTGGGAAGCTAAAATACAGATAAAGAGGAAAAGGGGAAGACCACGGGAAACGTGGGAGAATATGATAGGAAAAATACTGGCGGATAAAGGAAAAACATGGAATGAAGCCAAGTTAATAGCGAGAGACAAGAAACAGTGGTGTAAATTTGTTTACGGTTAGGAAATATGTAACCCCGACACCTATTAGGTATAAGGGGAATGATTATATATATATATATATATATATATATATTTGTATTTTTGTTTTAGTCTTGTCTATAATTGATTTTGGATTGACCAACGCATGTTTTTTCCACAGTCTTTACATTTAATTTTGTTCACAATATGGGTTTTCATTAGTTTAGGAATAAATGTTTTTAAATTAGAATATAAAAATTTTAATTTGTTATAATTTTTGTATGATATGTATTTGTAAGTTATATTTTGGTAATAAGTTATTAATATTGTGTGGTATATTTTTTAATGTGTTATGGTAATGAAATGTGATATTTATTTTCTTTTGTTTTTAATAAGATAATTATTATTGTAAAATTGATGGATTCTAGTTTTCATAATTTTCATAATGAAGTTGTTAGGATGGTTATTTTGTATCAAACAATTTAAAGAAATAAAATTATTGCTTTTATTTTGTAAGTTAATATAGTAGGACAATATTACATTGCATATGTTGACCGGTCATCCAATAGTTCATACATTTTATTTTCATAATTTATGGAGTTCTTAATATTAATATTTTATTACTTTTATCAAGTTTTAATATAATTATTTGTGGGTTATTTTTGAGAAAGGTTTTTATAATTTTAATGTTTCTTAAAATTTCTTCTTCTTTTTGAATTTTGAAAATAGTTTTTTTGCAATAGCTTTTAAACAGTTCGATGTCATTTAAAGACTTTTGGACCAGTTGCAACCCACATAAAGGCAGTAATTCCCACGTTGTTTGTCCATTTAAGCATTTAACTGTGGAGTTCGTAGATTCTGTCGTCTTGTAAATGAAATTACGCTGGCTTTTCCTGGATGTACAATAAGTCCCTCCTCCAGACACCAATTTATTCCTGATGATGCTTAGAACACTTTGCCTTAGGCTTGACAGGGCTCCATCATGCTCGTCTCTAATAAGAACTAGGTCGTCTGCATAACCCTGAGCATTAAGACCGCTATTATTTAGTCTATTGAGCAGGCTATCCATAACGATAGACCACAGCATGGGCAATAGTACTCCACCTTGTGGACATGCCTTTACTGCAGTTGCTGAGGTCTCAACCCCACCCACAGAGACTGCAATAATTCGACCTTTGAGCATGGCTTCGATCCATCTAATGGTAGAAGTCTCAATCTCTTTTTCTGAAGCAGCTTTTTCCTGATAGATGTGTAAGAGGTGTTATAAAAAGCACCCTCTATATCCACAAATAACCCAATCGCGACTTCTTTTTCCACAAGTGCCTGCTCTACATATTTCACTAAGTGATGTAGGGCATCTACTGTGGATTTGCCTGTCTGATAGCCAAATTGCTTTCTGTGAAGCACAGTGTTGCTTCTTATATGGTTATCTAAGATTTTCTCAATTACTTTTAGGAGAAAGGATGTAAGGCTTATAGGACGATAAGATTTTGGCTCCTCAGGGGGGGCGTCTGCCTATTTTAGGTATGAAGATAACTTTTACTTTCCTCCACGACCGGGGTATATACCCTAGTGAGTAACTAGCTCCATCACTGCCTGGTGACTTATAGGGCTTGAAACTTTATTCTATGAACGGAAAATTATTTTCCTCTGCGCGTTAAATATGAGATTCGAATTAAAAATAACTGAAACGGAAATATATATTTTAAATCCTTCAGTATATTCTGCGTAAGGGTGTACACACGCTATTAAAAGTAATACACACCCGTAAAGAACAAAATTGTAAACGGGCAACCTGTAAGTGTCCTATTTTTGTCCCCGCTTTAATTTCAGTGATGTATGTTTGCTTGGAACATTTGGTGAAATATTGCGGCAATCTGCCTCCAATGTTCGTGTTTTATTAGATAACTGCTGGAAGAATGCGGTGCACATCACTTATTATAACCGGGACGTGAACAGAACCCATCAACAAGTTCAACAAACTAATTAAAAAATATGAATTTTTATAAATCTGGATCACCGCGTATCCCCTGGCATACGCGTCTATTTCTACGCGTTCTAAAAAAGTAATTTTTATGATATATGACAGTCAGCATGAAGTCAAGTGACGATTAAAAATAAGTTAGTAACTCCCTCGGACGACTGGCAGAGTACGCCACGACCTGAAATATCTGTAAGCAGAAACTGGTTTGCCTGTCTGCGGTTAACTGCTTGTATGATTTAAAGCTAGCAATCAATTCCACAGAAGCACGGTTCATGACGTGACGCAAATGCTACTGTTCTCAAGGGAGCCAATCAGCCTGGTAGCAGCTTTGCCAAATCCATTTCGCGTAAATGCTAGTAACAAAACCAAACACAATCCCACAATTAAGAATTTCTTTTCTCTCTGACTATATACATGTTTCGAAATAATTCACGGAATATTATATTGTGGCGACCGCTTTTAGGTTTTATATCTGCCTGTTCTTCGTAATAAGTGAAATCTGCAGAGCCTGCCAAGAATAAAAAGGAAGTCTGGGACGCTTGTGATTTATGGGCTCCACAGTAAACCCCCTTTCTGACATTAGCAGAAATAAGTTCAAGAAGTATCATGTAGGTACGTAGATAAAGTTTAAGCAGTAAGTCACGTCATTTAAGATACATTTTCTGAAGTCCTGAATTATTAAACCTCGCACTTTTTAAGGTATGTGGCATAACTTTAAGAAACAACTAACTCTTAAGTTTTCTTTGTAGCAGTTAAACAAAATCCACCAACATCCGAAATACTGATTTATCTTTGTGTGGAAGAAATACAATTTTTGACCTCTCGATTAATATTAACATTTTCCTTTATCGCCATCGTCATTCCCGTCAAATGTTAATTTCAATCGAGAGGTCAAAAATTCTATTTCTTCCACACAATGATAAATCAGTATTTCGGATGTTGGTGGATTTTGTTTAGCTGCTACAAAGGTTATTTTTGTACGACGTTTCGTCTGTTGTCTACATCGCCAATTTTTATTTTTTCTTAATACGGATTTGGACAATTTTTAATGAATTTCAAAAGAAACAGCTAATGTAGGGTCAAATCATACTTAAAAAATTCCTAAGAAATAATTTATCGAAAGAGCTTTCACGTGTTTGATATCTTTGAAAATAATGCCAGAAAAAATGAAAACGAAAATCCTAGATATACTGTATGTACCTCTTGCTCCTTGAGTTTTATTTTCTCGAAAACGCTTCATTTTATCGAAACCTAATAAGAGCAACTTTTTATTAGAAAAATGTCCGGGGAAACAAAAAATGCGGTTAAAAATTAAAAATATCCAGCCCCTTAAAAAATATGAAGTTAAGAAAGTAAGGGGTAGTTTATCCCTTGCTTCTCTGATGCACTATCAAAGAACGGGTCGCATTATTTTATCGACATTCAATCACTACGTACGTCACCAAGAAAATTATCGAAATGCAATTAAAATTAAAATTTTTATTTCTTTAATTTAAGGGAGAATATCTCGGCAGGGGAGGTCGTAGGAGAAAACTTTATATGAACTTGGGGTGTTATTTTCGCGTAATCTATACGCACCCGAGAGATTTCTCACCTTCACCGGGAAACCCTGTATACACATATGGATCACAAAAATAACTTTACACTTTGACAGACAAGAACTCCGTTTTTTGAGGTTATGTATGTATGCATAGTAAGCGGATGCGCAAAATGTACCATAATACCAATTGGTTTTATAATACACTTATGTAAGATCAAAAGATTCTGGTAAAGTACAAAATTCATTGTATAAGATTAAATGTTCTTAGACATCATCATCATCATAAGGATCTCAGTCCGAAGACTGGTTGGACGCGTACCTCCATTCTTTTCTATCCTGAGCTAACCTACGCATTTCCCTAAAAGTAGAACATCCTACATCCCTAACTATTTGAGAGCAGTAGTCTAATCTAGGCCTACCCCTACCTCTTTTTATTCCTATCTCTGACTCTAGTATGTTGCGAACTATTCCTTCGTGTCTTAGAAGGTGTCCTACCATCCTATCTCTCCTACTCTTTATTGTTTTCCATACCTTTCGCTTTTCCCCAACTCTTTCTAATACTTCCCTATTGCTAACCTTATCTATCCACGGTATCTTCATCATGCGTCTGTAGCACCACATTTCAAACGCTTCTACTCTTTTTCTATCCGCTTCTCCTATTGTCCAAGTTTCGCACCCGTATAATGCCGTACTCCATACATACGACGTTAAGAGTCTCTTCCTAGTCTCTATATTAACCGTTCTCGAGCATAACAGTTGTTTCTTTTTGTTAAACGCAACTCGGCCCTGCGCCATTCTTTGTTTTATATCTTTAGTGCTCCTACCGTCTTGAGTTATTTTACTTCCTAAGTAGCAGAAATCCGCGACCTCCTCTATCTTCTCATTTCCAATTTGTATTTCCATTTTAGTTCTATTTTCACATCCCCTACATACCAAAATTTTAGTTTTCTTTTTATTGATTTTCATGCCGAAGCCCTGTGTCAAAACTGCTTCCATTTCAATCAAAGCCGCTCCTAATTCTTCTTTGCTAGATGCTAACACTGCTATATCATCCGCAAATCTGAGCATGTTAATAGTTTGGCCCTGTACATTGATCCCTGAGGCTGTTCTTTCCTTAACAATATTAATCGCATCTTCGATATATAAGTTGAAAACTAGAGGTGACAATGCACATCCCTGTCTCACTCCCTTCCGGATATCTACTTCCCTTTGTTCCTGCTCACATTCTATAACTGCCTTTTGCTCTTTGTAGAGATTATGTATTATTCTTCTGTCCCTGTATTTCATCCCTACCTTTCTCAGCACTTCGAACATCTTCCCCCATTTTACGTTGTCGAAGGCTTTTTCTAAATCTACAAATCCTATATAGACGCTCTTTCTCTTTTCTATCGTTTTTTCTATAATTACTCGTAAAGCTAGAATGGCCTCGCGCGTTCCTCTATTTCGTCTAAATCCGAACTGATCTTCTCCTAATATTTCTTCCGCCTTTTTCTCCATCCTTCTTTGCACAATTCTAGTTAAAATTTTTGACGCATGGGAAGTTAAACTGATAGTTCTAAAATTTTCGCATCTATCCGCGCCTTTTCTTTTTGGCAAAGCTACTATGATGTTCCGTTTGTAATCTTCTGGAATCTCGCCTGTCAGGTATATGCGACTAACTAATTTAAATAAACGATCTATTACCTCTTGACCTGCGCACTTTAAGAGTTCTGCCTGCAAGCCATCTATACCTGGTGCTTTATTATTCCTTAAACTTTTTAGTGCTATCTCAAACTCTTCTCTCATTATAGGACTCCCTAGGTTATCCCCCTCTACACTGTTTTCGCTTTCTAATATATCTTGCACTTCCTGTCCCGCATATAAGTTTCCTAAATATTCTTTCCACCTATCTGCCTTCTCCCCACTACCGATTAGGATATCTCCTGCCTCATTTCTAATGTTTTTGGTACTAGATCCAATTTCTCTAAAATTTCTCCTGATTATTTTATATGCTTCATCAGTCTTTCCTACTTCGAACTTATCTTCCACTTCTTTGCATTTATTATCGATCCATTGCTCTTTCGCTTTCCTACATTTCCGAATAATTTCCCACTTGATCGCCTTATATCTTTGTTTCCCTATTTCATCTAACCTATTTTTATATTTTCGCCTTTCCTCTATTAGACTCACAATATGTTTTGTTATCCAGGGTTTCCTACTTTCATTCTGTTTATGACCCAAAATATCCCTAGCTGAGGAAACTAAACTATTTTTAATGCAATTCCATTCTGCGTCTATGTCCCTAACAATATTTCCACCCGTGCCCTTTAGTGCTTCGTTTGTCTTTTTCTCGAACTTATTGCGCATATCATCATCTTTTAGTTTCTCTGGGTCAAGATACCTTCTTCCGCTTCTTTTTTTCAAAATCTTAAATTTAAGATTGGCTTTCATAACGACTATGTTGTGATCACTATCTATATCTGCTCCTGGATAACTTCTACAATCCCTAACTTGATTTCTAAATCTTTGCCTAACGAGAATGTAATCTATTTGATATCTCCCTAAGTCTCCTGGCATCTTCCACGTATAGCATCTCCTAACATGATGGTGAAATAGAGTGTTCGCGATCGTTAAGTTATGTTTATCGCAGAACTCTATCAGTCTAACTCCCCTATCGTTCCTATTGCCTAATCCAAAGGGGCCAACTATTCCGCCCTCTCGCCCTGTGCCTACGACTGCATTGAAATCTCCTGTAATTATTAAATTTTCGTGCCCTCTCACAAAATCTAGCACATATTCAATATCACTATAAACTGCCTCTACGGCCTCATCACTGTAGTTAGAAGTGGGCATATATACCTGTATTATTACTGTTTTTACAGGTTTCGAATCTAACCTTACCATAACTACCCTGTCACTTTGCTGTAAGAAATTTTCTACACTCTGTCCTACTTTTTTCCGCATAACAATTCCTACTCCCGAATTTCCTCCTACAGATCCTGTGTGTATTACTCTAAAATCTCCGCTCCAGAAGTCTCCAGCTTCTGGCCATCGCACTTCACTGATACCTACTACGTCTAATGCTAACCTATCCATCTCAATTTTCAAATTCTAATTCTTAGACAATGTTAATAAATTTTAAGAAGGTCTTTCTTACAGACGGCAATTCGACTCACAAAACTAACAGCTGTCAGTTTTACTCGTCAAAATTGCCTGGCAACAAAATTTAGTTCAAAGCAGACATTTATCCGGCAAAATAAAAAGTACTCGTCAAATTACTGTTGAAAATTTGTTTTGACAAATAATTTATGTCAACTTTTTACATTCTATTTTGCAAATAAATCTTGACAAAGGCCCGGAGGGGGGCCGAAACGTCGATTATTTTAGATAAAATGTTTTTCTTAACGCCAAAATTTCACCAGATTAAAATAAACATAAAAATATGTCATCTCCATCCTTCCATTGCCTTCCATGGGTCGAGATACATCCACAGCGCACCTTTCTTATGTTTAATGCCGTTCCTTCATCTAGTTCTGGACTACGACTAATTCTTCTTATTAGTTTTCCTATAATATCCAGAAATGTTCAAAAATCTTGATTTAGTTCTATAATTCAACGCCTGGCGGGGCATTTGCTCGAGGAGTAGTTGTTTGAAGGGTTCAGTACTACTCATTAAAAATATTGTTTCTGTTTTACAGATTGTTCTAAAATGACTGATGGTGACAAAAAAATAGGTAGAAGGTGATCATAATTTAGGGTGGTACTGGAACACTGAGTCATATTTTAAAGCTTAATTGTTAAAACACCAGAACATTTAAGAGAATAATTGAACCATTTTCGTTCACTGTTTGAACATCTCCTGCGTGCGTCAACTTCATCTAATGTTCAATAACGCAAAATTTTAACAAGCCTGCTCAAATAATGTGCAAGCTCTGAAATGTCTCATTTAAGAATCCTAACGTATTCCATTCATCATCTTAATCATAAAAAATCATTAAGCTAAGAATCTCGCGGCTTTCATCTTCTAAAATGAAAGTTTTAAAAAACATAATTTTATTTCGAGTTGCTTATTAACGCTTCGAGACAAAGATTAATGGAAACGTTTTTACTATGATGAAACTACAAAGAATGAGCCGTTGCATCCAACAGATGCCCCGAAAGTTTATTACTATTGGGCTCCGAGGATAAACTTTGTAATGCTCCAAAGCACGTCTCTATTTACCCCCAAGACGCTAACAGCACAAAACATACTTTAATAAACCCAATCTCTCTAAAATTCATCTCGTGACCGTGTCTATTTTTACTCATGCTGCTGAATTGGCATCAGGGGAAGGGGAGGACATGGGATTATTGTTCGCTTGTCAGCGGTACTGTGGTTGGGCCAAAGGGGTAATTACATGTAAATGCGTAAATTTAATTGCTTACTGTCTTTTACTGCATATTCCTTCTATTCGCTTACAAATTATGTACGAATCACTTTTAGACTGTGGAAGCAAGGAAGTGTCTTGGCTTCTACGCTGTTCAATATCGACACAAACGATCAATCGTTAGCCCAGAGCATAATGTGGTTTATGTAAATACACCGACGACTTGACAAATCGCCTTAATAATTTACCAACCCAATATAAGGAAAATCGTATTCGCCACAGTCCTGGTAGCAACAAGTTTTCGTGTCAATATTCGGATTTATTGCAATCACTAATTACTGTCATTGCTCAGGGTGGTTCTATGTTTGTACCCCACACTGCGACTTGTGATCTCTTGTGCCCCCTTGCTTCTTCCTTGCAGATACCCAAGAAAGCCTAATTCTTTAATGAAGTCCAGAAACTTCAGTGGTGAAACGGTTGTCCACTTGGTCCACTTTTTTCGACCCAAAAATTTCTAGTCGATACGGTGTATAAGCCTCGCAGTTGCACATGAGATGTAGTGGTGTTTCACCATTTTCTCCGCTTCCCCTGCAAAGAGGAGCCGTCTTTAATCCCAAAATGTGCAAAATTTTCATTTCCATTGTTCAACCATTGTTCCATTGTGCAACAGTTCCTATCAGAATCTTCATATCTTTTCGGATGTTTGAGAAAGTTTCGAGTCTTAATTTTTGAAAGACTAGCCAGTAAGGCTTTACTGTACCTTATGTCTGGTTTTTCTGACCAGGGTGCCCGGTACCATTTTCGTAGCAGAGTCTTAATCTCCTGCTTGGTTGCTTCATGTTGGCTCAGGGTCAATGAATTGTTTTTCTCTTGCTCTACTGGCAAGTTTGCCTCCGCCTGCTACATTGGCATGACCTGGAGCACATACTAGTTTTACATTATTGGCGGTCTGGCTATCTGTCGCAATGGAGATAAGTCTGTCACTATAGTCCCTCTCAAATGGCGTTCTGGCACAGATTAGGATATTAAATAGCTCTGCCTGAAATATAGTCGCATAGTGTCTAGGTGGATAGATATAGATGCTAAACTGCAGGTTCTGTCGTTTGAGGACACGAGCAATAATCGACAGCACACAATAGTTTAGTTTCTGGAACCCCCCAACGGAAAGTGGTGTCTCAGTTAGATGTCGTCATATTTTTCGTGAAGCTTCTAAATTTAGCAGAATTAGCTCGATAGCTATATCGGTCTAGTGACAGAGGCACATTTAAGTGTAGCTAACAAGGCAGTGTGATCTAACCTTCTCCACAATTACTTTAGAAGACACCTGAAGAAACTGGTATGTAAATGACTAAAGATTGAAGCACACTACATCAGTTAATTTTTAATTTTATATCGTGACTTAATCCTATGTCTATCTACCGTTAGGTGTAAGGTGGTGTGGTAGTGATTTTCTTCTTTTTTCGTGCGTATATTTCTCTCCTTTCTTTTCTATCTGTCCTTCTTCTCTTATACCATCCTTCCATTTTTTCCCGGTTTTCCTTTTTTATTTTTCCCCGGCACTCGCGTTTCGTACGCTCTTTTTTGTAAGTCTATTTTCCGACATACCAGATACATGACCGAACCATCTTAGTTGTCCTTCCACTATTTTATCATTAATAGGCTCTAGGTTTAATTTCCATCCACTTCATTTTTAATTTAGTCTTCTTTGTTTTGTTTTCAATTTTTCTTAAGAATGTCATGTCTATCGCATTTAATCGCTACTTTTTCCACGACTTCTGTTTTGATCTTTGCTGGTAATTTTTTTCTTCTTAAAAAGGTTTTTTTCATCATCTTCATCATCTTTTCCACCTTCCCTATTCTTTCATTTATCGAAGGTACTTGAGGTCTTTAGAAATTATCATTGTTTTCGTTTTCTTTTCAATTAGATTCATGTTAATCTTAGTTAGTGCTCTATCTAACACGTCTAGATTATACTGCAGGTTTCTCTCTGTCACCACTACCAGCACCATGTCGTCTGTTTGTTGTATCTTCCAGTGTCCCTGTTTTAAATTGGTCATGATTTTCTTTGATTCCTTCATGACCTCATCCAGTACCATTGAAAATAATAGTGCGCCCAGCCCACATCCTTGTTTCAATCCCATTTCTGTTGCTAATTCTCTTGATTCCTCATTATTCGCTCTAACGATGTTGGTGTTGCCTTTATACATGGTCTTCATTATTTGTATTAGATTCTTATTGACTTTTCTTCTTGCTGTTCTTTTGTGCTTGTATTTGATTTTGTCAAATTCTTCGAAACATTGTCTTCATCCTTCCATTATTTTATTTCCAGTTTTGTCCTTTATGTTCATCATACTGTATTTTTTCTTCTGCCTTAGTTGTTTTAGTGTACCATAAAATAATTTTTGCTTGCCGAATTTCGACCATGACTGATGTTTTGCTTTCTTGACAGCTATCTTGACCTATTTCCGATTTTCTTGTTTCTGTAGGTACTCCACCAATCTATTTTCTTCGTTTCTTTGTTTCTTTGTTTCTTCGTTTCTGTACTTATTATTTTATGTGTACCACAGCACCCCTTTGCAGCAACTAATATCTTGCCATTAAAGTTTTCCCATATTTCGTTTTCGTTTTGTTACTGAATTAACTTTTTATAGTTTCCTGATATGTCGTTTGTATTGCCATTTCTTTGAGTCTATAACTTTTTATTTTTTCATTTATATTTTTCTTCTTCTCGTCCACTGAAATCTCCCATAATTATTATGTTTTCTCCTCCATCATCTGACTCTTTTTGTAAACCTCTAAAAACACATCTTCTTCCTTCCTCCAATCTTCTTTTTTCCCATAATTAAGTTATTATTAGCGTTCATATTTCATCATTTAAATTTCATTTCGTCCTTCATAATTCTTTCATTTACATATTATTCTTTTATCATGTCTTTTGTTCCATTTTATGCCACGTCCCCTAAATTTGGAATTAATGTTATAGGGTTGGTGTTTCTGCCTTGAAAGATACTGTTTGGTAGAAGTTCATAACCATAAAAAATATACAAATTTTCAGCCTAGAACATTGATATGTTATAGCTTTGCCTAATTTTAGACTTTATTCTAATTAGCTAGTTATGAGCCAAACACTTAAGTATCTACCCTTAAATATAATTTATGATTCATTCTATAACTACCCACTCAATAATTCCGCTCTTAATTTGCATTTCCATCATCATTATAATCGCACCTCGCCTACCCTGGATGGCTTTGATTGTTTTTCTAAACCAAAATTAATTTAACGCAATAATATTTGAACTGTATTTATAATTTTAGTTTTAGTAGGAAATTAAAATTTAGTGTGCCGTATTCTTTTATTTCCATATTAATGAAAATGTGCTGATTCAATTGAAATAAAAGTCCCCAGGGTTTGATCGATTTACCACAAAAAGACTGCACAACCTCGGGAGAAGTTTATCACCTCACTCTCTGTCACTTGGTTAATGTACAATATATATTTCACACTAGCCTGACGTAGGTAGAAGGGAATAATTTGAATCCGAACAAGGGTAAGACACAAATCAAATACGACAAACATTTCTTGTACCTGGTTAAGTTAAAACTTGCCATTTGATGCAGTCAATTTTTATTGCGTCGTTATATCCCTATAACAAGAAAGGTTAGTGGCCACTCGATAAGTTTCTCAACTGAATACAACACAGGCCATCGGCTCTCTGTGCACGTTCATAACCAATTCTGAGGATTACAAAATCGTAAAGTACATTTTACTCCGCACAATAAAATCAAAGGAATGAATTGGAGCACGTGTTAACTTTACAATATTTTAAAATTACTCTAGTGCTTTATTGTACCCCTGGTATTGTCTGCTGAACTCTATATAGAGGGATCAGATCAATAATAAGAATGTATCAGAGCTGGTCGGAAACGTTATACGGTTATTGTGCAGAGTAATATGGTAGGTCAGTCACGTTTTAATTTCCAGTAATACCTATAAATACATTGGACATATCCATTCAAGTGTCTCTTTAAGCATCGCGTTACCATTGGCATAATATAATACGTGTGAAATCCAACATCGTAAAGAGGTGGGCGCTAATAGACGCACTTAAAAGGGGCCGTATTGAGTACAAATATCAACCTCTTCTTGAGTAAAAGTGCGCTAGTGGATGGACTCGGTAAATGTAAAGCACTGCATTTGGAAGGGTGCTAGAGTCTCCCCCAAGTGTTTTCCAACTCTTTAGAGTATTTAACACATTTGACTGGGAGTTGATGGGAATACCTGAACTACTTGCGGATTTCCGATGGTATCGAGCAATGGAAATGAATTTCAGGGGACCATCTCAATCAATTCGACTAAAAAAGAACATCTCTAAAACGAAAACAATATACAACGTGAAAAACCAGTATCGTCGAAGTTGATGAGGAGTAGAAGATGAAGGTAGTGATTTTGTGCATAGGGCTTCTGGACATAAAAACGATTTAATGAATCACTGGCGTGTGTCCAAAGATGGAATATTTGGGCGCTGGTTATGATGATGTTAATGGTGAGTTTAGAAAAATACAATTTTCTAAATTGAATATCTGTTTCACTCAGATATGTAGGGTTGCAATGTACGTACGTATGCTTGCTTGAATAACTGAAAGAATAATATTCCCAGATAGCTAATAGGAAGAATTTAGGGTTGGGTTTTAGATCCTGATGCGACTTGGGGTTCTCTAAAATAAAGGTGACTGAGAGTGTATCCTGATTTATACCTCGGAGGAAATATTCTTAACACCAGTGTATCAGTTAGTTACTGACAGTGGTCGTTATAGTATTTTAATTCATTGAACAAAGTTGAAAATTAATATTCTTAACTATGTATATACAGGGTGGCCCATTAGTGCGGGGACGGTCTATATCTCTTGAACCATTCAAGGCATCAAAATCAAATTTCGCAAGTGCTTAGGAAATACCATTCTGCATCTTATAAAATTATTTTGGTGTATACAGGGTCTTCACATTTTGCGTAACGAACCAATGTTACATTTTTTTTAAATGGAAACCCCTAATTTTGTTTACACATTCACGTTCCCCACAAAATTTCATGGAAAACGATATACCACATTGTGGGGTTTCCAGCAGGGGATGTTAAGATATTGCCATTTTATTGTCGATCTGGACCTATCTTTGTGGCAGTACTGACGCCTACTTACAGAAGGTGTCAAAGATTTCTTTATCGAACTAGATTCACAGACTATTCTATTTGCAAATTCTGATAATACCTTTGTCACAGTGCTTTACAATATACAGGGTGGTAAACATACGCATAATTGAATTTTTCTCAAGAATTTCAAATGGAATACCCTGTATATTAAGTGCACATTTCATAGCCAGTTTACTAAGCGTCTGATTGATACAGGCATTGCCAGGTCTGCGACTGACAGTTTCTACAGAAATTGAGATTGAAACTTACAAATTTCCAATTTCACTGTTATTTTTTCCAATTTTATTTGGATTTCACCTATTTTTTCACCCAAAACCGAAAAAAATGTTTAAATTTGGTTGCTGCGCAAAACTAAGCCAATAGAATTTACACTGACACAAAAAGTTCCATTGAAAAAATTACTTCTTGAAGGTAAAATAGATTTAATTTTTATTAAGTCTACCCGCGTACGCCTAAAACGGGTAGTTTTCAAGATATTCTTACAGAGAATTAGTATTATTGTGAACAAATATAGCCAAAAGAATAAAAATAGCTCGAAATCGCAATGTCTACCAGAACCATGAACACTTAAATTTGAGCCACTCAATCTCTAAATCAATTTAGTTACGTACTTTTGTTTTATGTTTTGAATTTCTTCTTCTCAAATTTGGAGTTGTTGCGGAAGTCAGAACAGATAAATATTTTAAAGTCAGTAGAATTTATTAATGAGGTAAATTTGGCTTTTATCATGAGTGGGAAATTTTGTAATTTAAACAAAAAACTACAGCGAGAACAAGTTTATTGAAATGAAATAAATAAATTAAAATTAAATAAAAAAATTAAGAAAATGCAGAAAATCCTTCAAACTATGACAGATGCGAGTTGGAGCTGTTTTGTTTATCACAGGTAACATGATTTCAACGCGATTTGCATTTTGACTACAAAATATTATTATTCTATAAAAAGTGAGAATAAAACAGTTATCTCGGGAAAGCAATGTTTTTGAATTACTTTCCATAAAAATGGCACTGCTAATAAACATTATTTACATTATAAATTTGTTCTCCGTCCAGCTTTTCGTTTAAATTACATTTCCTCTACAAAGTCATATTTAGCTTATTAATAATTTGTATCTACTTTTAACCATTTATCTGACCTGAAGCAACTCGAAATTTCAAAACAAGGAATTCAAAATAAGTAACAAAGTTACCTACCTAGGCTAAATCGATTTAAAACGGGAAGTCCGAATTTAAGTTAAATGGGGAAAACCGAATAAAATTGTAAAAAATAACAGTGAAATTGAAAATTTTTAACTTTCTTAAATAACATCCCCTGCTGGAAACCCCATAATGTGGTATATCGTTTTCCATGAAATTTTGTGGGGAACGTGAATATGTAAACAAAATTGGGGGTTTCCATTTAAAAAAATATAACTTTGGTTTGTTACACAAAATGTGAAGACCCTGTATACACCAAAATAATTTTACACTTGCAAAATTTCATTCTGATGCCTTGAATGGTTCAAGAGATATAGGCCGTCCCCGCGCTAATAGGCCACCCTGTATGTATGTCAACGTGTTAGGGGACTTCCACCCTTCCAAGTCAACTTTCAAAAAGTATCAATTTATACATGTTCTAGAATGTTTTGGATAAAAAAGCAATATTTAGCGTTCCGAGCAAGATGCAAGAAACAATTTTCAAGGCCTAATCTAATTTTTAAGAGCTTTCCGTTTTCAAAGAAAATGGAAAATAGGTACCTAATGAATGAACACTCAGCTGTAAACTAAATTGCTAATTAACTGGGGACTTTATAAATTGAAGAAGATTTCTTTCGACGCCTGAAAATATATGAAATTTGTCGCGGTACCTTCGACATGCCGAAAAAACAAGACGGCTAATTTTAACAGCAAGGTCACAATCTGCTTCAATTCAGTATCAAATAAACATTAAAAATGTTATTTACCTACGTTCTTTTTGATTCGGTGTTCCAAATTAAGAAACAGTTTTTAAATATCTTCATATTAGAATTTCATTAATATTGTGTTCGTAGATAAAAATTGCCATGTTTTTTCCAGGAAATTCGAATTGTTTTGTTATAAATATAATTCAACGTCACATAATAGTAATATAATATAATATAATATAATGTAATATAATATAATATAATTTAATATAATTTAATATTATATAATATAATATAATATAATTTAATATAATTTAATATAATATAATATACATGTAGCTATATGAATAAAACTAGTGCAATGAAATACGTTTTTGTAAACTAATTCTTTTTCTACCAACAGATCTAGTGAGATAATAATTTATTCACCTTAAAATGATCACAGTCAGTGTCTCTGTACAATTCGAGACGCGTTTTTGGAAGATATGAATTATTTATTGCTCATGGGAAATTTTGTTTTCCTTGATACTAGTAGGCATATAAATGGCAAACAGAAATTCATGGAGTCGCAGAACTAAATAAATGCGTGATATTCGAGCTGGAAATAAACTGTAGGCACTTAATTAAATTTAGATGTAATAATGAGTTTTTCGTTCTCACAGGCGGTGTAGCCAATTATATTTCTGTTTTATTTACCTACATCCCTTAGGTGGATGTTTGCGCGTGTGCATGCAGGTGCTCTATATGTATATCACAATTTCAGGAAGATTAACATTTTATTAAATTGGCCTGCTGGGTCCTGTGAATTTTAATTGGAAACGTTTTTGTAATACATTTTTGTTTCTGTTATTTTTCCACTCAATTCTGCACCCTGCTCACGCGTATCGCATCATTAAATTGCCGATCTGCGTTGGTAATGGAAAGCTTAGTACTAAACAAGCAAGGGCACTCCGTATCGAAGAGTATTCTTTTCACAAACATTAGCTTTAGCAGATTGGGTATTATTGTGAACTGCATCCAATGTCTCTGCAAAAGATTCTGGAAATTCATTATTTTAGGAACTATTGCGCATCAGTTATCAAGCAACCGAAATAATTAATTACAAGTAATTATATTGGAAGGAATAGTCTATATGTTGCAATTTCCCATGAGTTAAATAATCGAAGGCAAAGTATATGGGGTGTTTCAGAATGATGAATAATAATAATAGTTCTGCTTTTATACCGCTTGATGACAGTTGTTGTATTTCAGAGAGCAATTGGGAGAGCATTACTCCTGAAGTCGCCTATTGTTGACTGTAGTTCATAGCAGAGGTCGTCAAAGTACCGCCATCATGGCTTAGCTGGAGGTTTTCTGTATGGCGGCCACTCAAGCTCATTTATGTCGAAAAGGTGTCAAGACTGGACATAAAGTGTTCAAAGGTGACATTCTACATGGAATTATAAACCTCTTTAGTGCTACAATGATCGCCGGATTCTCCAGCAAGACTCAGCAGCGGCCCATAGAGCAAAGTCTTCACAAGAATGGTTTCACCACCAAAACAGGGAGGTATATTAGAAAGAGTTGAAGAAAAACGAAAGGCGCGGAAGACTATAAGGAACCGGAGAGCTGTAGGACACCTTTTGAGACACAAAGGAATAATTTGTGACGTAGGTAGGTACTAGGTATTGGTAGGCTCAGATCAGACTACTGCTCACAAATAGTTGGGGATGTTCTAATTTTAGGAAAATTCGTAGGTTAGGTCAGGACAGGAAAGGATGGAGATACGCCTCCAACCAGTCTAGGTATTTGGGTTTATTTAGATATGGACAATAAAAATAAAAATAAGTAAGTAGCAGAGCGTAGATTTATCTTATTATGTTACTATGTATATGACTTAGACTTTAAACATCAGTTCTATCATTTTGTATTTTCTTTATGTATCATTTCTATAAATATTACTATTACTATCTATTATTTTTGCTATTAAATTTAATATATAATACATATTATCTACATTTCTCCCTATTTTAAGAACAAATCCAAATCAAAATTTCCAAATTTATACATCCTGTTTTAATATTTCCATAGTCACGTGTCACGGTATAAATAATTTTTATAGTTCATTTTTTTTATAAATATCTACCTAAGTTTGTCGTTTCCATTTATATTTTATATTACAAATGCCCTGAACGGGACCGAAAAGTTGATACTTTAATAAAGATTTTATTGCGTTCATTGAGTACCTATGCCAATAATTCAAGAAATTATAAAAATATTAAAAATAAAATGCGGGATTCATTAATGGAGGCTTTCAGTGTTACAGAATTTCACAGTATACAGTGCTTTCATTTCAAAACTAGCCACCCTCAATAACACTTGATATAAAGCGAATTCGGAAAACACGTCAATTTAGATATCGAGGGGGAAGTTTAAAACCAATGCAGATTGAGTTCTAGGTTTCACCCCCTTACCCTCAGCTACCCCTACTTTGAAATTTCAAATAGCACCCCCTACCTTGTGATACATCATTTTAAAGACTGTAAAAATCCTGAAGTAACCACGTTTAAAAAATTGAATTCGGTTGATCCGTGAATAATTTACGGTCAAAAATTATAAGATAAAGTAAAAAAATGTATTTTCAGAATTATTATGACAATTTTATAAAATTTACTTTATTGTGTGTTGAAAATGTGCTCCATCATTTGCTAGACAATAATACAGTCTGTTTTCAAACACCTTGTGAACTTTCTGAAAAGTACTCTTTTCAATATTTTTTGTCATGTTTTATGAAATAGGATTACTCCAGAAACTTTTCAGAAAGTCCGCAACGAGTTCGAAAACAGACTGTATTATTGTCTAGCAAAAAAATGATGGAGCGCGCTCCCTAGAAAAAACTGCGTACGCCACTGAATTCCTTGGAAAAAGTTCTATAGGAATCAGTTTTAGTCTGCTTAGTACAAAAACAATTATTGTAGAGAATTTTTAAAAATCGATAAAAATCAATGTTATGTTTTTTCTCGAAAACTAAAAATGATATCCAAATTCTGGTTTAAGCTTTCTATTATACTCAAGAATGTAGCTCAGGTTCGCGAAAACCCCAAGGCTCTATCTCTGCTGCTTCTATGAGAAACCCCCAAATCACACCTGTACATGTATATTCTGATCCATCACAACAGCTTGTCTTAGGAGAAAGATAAATGGAATATCGCTTCTTTTTCCGGGAGTTGCAACCTTCTAGCTAAACATATGTATAAGCGCGACCATTAGTTTGACCATTAGGAAACGTTTGAAATGGGGTGCAATAGACGCAAGAACATACTCTGGAGAGATAAGGTGAGCAACACGGAGGTATTAGAAAGAGTTTGGAAAGGGTGAATATATGGATATATTGGAGACAATAAGGAATGGTAAAGATTGATGATGGTATGGCATTTTCAAGATATACCAAAGGCAGACAGGAACAAAAAGAAGAAGAGGTCTGCTAAGATTATTTGGGGATTGGAAAGGGTGGAGGTGGGTATCCAACAAGTTTTTTGACTAAAAATGCAATAATTCTGCACCTCAGGTGTAGACTTTCTATAAATTTTCAAACAACGATTCTTTTCTGTGAGCACTGCAGCTTGAATTACTATTCCCAAATTTCTACTTGGGTCCAGCATTTAGTTTATAGCACTATTTGATTGAATCATATTTCTCATGCGGATGTGAGGGAAGGTAACTTTCAAAGCGAAAATTTGCATCAAGCAAACTTTTTTGCATCTGAATGTGTTCATTACACCAGAAATTAGTGTTGGAGGACGCCGTTCCAATTCACTGGATTGTGGCCGTCTCGTTTTAAGCCTAGGATCATGGTTCCACATCAGTTTAAACGCGCCGGATAGCGAACAGCACCTCACGTAGTTGTTTTCCAGGAGTGCGGCAAATTAGAGTCGATTTGCACGTTGGCCAGTAGGTGGTCGAGATCAGCATTTTATTTAACTAGCCTGGGCACCGCAAACACCGGATTCCTACCGTCCGGACAAACAGCTTACGCCGTAGTCGGGCTACCAAATTGTGTGGAGAGTATTATTGAAAAAGGAGACGCCGCTACAGGCAATTCGGCGAGATTTCTGTTCCGCGGCGAATGGGAGTGGCGTCGTTCTAGCGTCTGGCGGGAGCGGCGCGGCGCAGCTTCCTATATCCACATCCCTCTCCAGTTTACGCGCGTTCTTCTAAACAGCAGGACGTTCATATTTTACTAATCAGACAAAAACACTTGTTATTTTCATTGGCGCTAATAAGTACCACTTAAAGCCGACGCCCGCTTGGTCAGGCCGGCCGCCCCGCTCAACAAGTCGCGGATTAACCGCTTCGGAAACATGCGGTGCAGTGGAACGTACAGCCAGTGTCCGGAAGTGAAAAAGTTTTTCACGCGGGAGCGCGGATTCTAAGTGCGATTCTTGTCGTTGGATTCAAGTTGCGGAAGAAGTTTTACACATGGCACTGCATCAAATGGTGCTGGACGTTCGCTACAGAATGCAGTTGATTCTCGTTATGCTGGTTGTCGCAACTACCGGTTAGTTTCTATAATTATTATTGTTCACTAGCCGTATCTCCCGGAATTACCGGAGGGGATGCTCGGAAAGTTCGCGAAGATAATTTGTAGTGAAGAATGTGGGTGTTTGGGGAGATAAAAGTGGCATGCACGGAGTGTTTCGGAGGAACGTTTTTAAACAGCTTATTAAGCTCCAGCTGTGTGTATGAAAATTCATAAAGTTTGCGTCCCACTCAGCAACTTGAAATTAAAAGGAATCTGATTCGCATATTTTAGCATTATTTTGGGGAAGAACACGCTGCCATCAAAGAAAAACTATTCAATTTTTTTGTATTTAAAAAACAAGCGGTTTTGGCTTCAGCTATCTAAAAAGTTTCTAATTCTGTTTTGATGTGTTTTAAAAGATCTGGTTCGCTTCTTGCGGGTTTTATTGTTTGTATTATGTTTACAGTAGTTTTTATATGTGGCCACACGAGAACGAAAATACATATAATATAATTTATAACTTCATTAGAAAACATCCTCAATATTTCTCAACACTGGTTTCGTCCCATGCACTTGGTATTTTGTCGGAAAAATAGCACCTTTTGCGTTCTTCCTTATACACTCCTTCTTCTTGACATGAACATTTCAAGTCTTCTCAGTAACTGAAATTTTACAACCATTTTTTCCGTGTTTTCCAAAAATACCATAAACACTCTCTTGCAAAGAGTTTAAGCTAGATCGATCGTTGTGGAAGGCTTGTTTTGGTTTCTGTCAGTCGTCGCTACTTCCCAACGACATTGCTGGAACTTTCACTAATCACCAGACACGTAATTGCTACGGTTCTTCAACGTAATTTCTACGGTGATATGACATACCTGGGAAGGGAACGTGGAAAAAGTTGGGTGATAGATACATTGAGATTACGGGGCGGGGACGTATTCTATATACATTTTCTATGCCATGCAATCGCGCCCTTCAAATGACTACCAACTGCTGGTCGACATGTTCAAAAGCTGTCTGTGAAATTTTCGCGAACAATTCTTGTGCTTAAATTCTTGTAGCGCTTTATTGTTTATACTGTTGCATATACAATAATGCTTGTACAATGGCAACCGCATCGCATGAAAATGTGTTTATGCAATAAAATTTATGACTTCATCAGAAAACATCTCTCTGAAAAATCTAATAAAAAGTAAAAATAGTAAAAGTGTGCCATCATAATGAAGAGGAGTTTTGTGGAGCACATTGACAACTGCTATAGTTGGAAATGCATCTGTGCTTGTGTTTGAAGAATTAGAACGCATAATTTTTGATACTTCCATTTTTCGACCATTTTTAATACTTTTCTTGTTGTATTTCAGCAACGAAAACAGTTAGAGACGTGTTTTTTTCGTGGAATATACACTGAAGTGTGATGATCATCGCAGTGTACTCACGTTGCCTCTACAATTTTCCAATTATGAAAAAAAATGTTTTCTTGCTAGACCACAAATGTATTTTTCATACACCGGGTAAGTAATCTTATTTTTCGGAATTAACATATTCATATGCGAGACCAAATACGGACAAGGGCTTGAAATTAATTTTGGTGAAGAAACGAAACATTATATTGTTTCTGAAAAAAGTTACGGCAAGTTAAACACAAATAATTTGTGCGCGCTAGCCGCGCTGATAGATTGATAAGTAGCGACATAATGGTTTGCGCGCTTTTATCCTTGATAATACAAACATACCCAAAACTCTTGGCCCCCTGAATTAATTTGAAATGTAAACAAAAATAATGCTAACAAATTATGTGGATTCAATTCTACATTTTATTGAAATGCTTTATCACATGGAAGGAGTACATGGCCAGGAATTAAATTTAAGAAAATGTCTGAAGTAATTTTTTTTGAAAAGATCAAATTCTTCACAAAATGCGAGAAACGAAGATGTCAATAACTAGTATGTCCTTCTCTCTTCTCGAGCAAAACATTAACACGTCTGTACATTCCAATAAAAAGGTTATTAATGGCTTCCTGCGGTATGTTGTTCCATTCTTCTTGAGCAGCAACAATTAGCTCCTGAAGGGTAAAAGGGGGATTATCTCTATTTAAAATGGCCCTTTTTAGCATATCCGACACGTTTTCACAAGGATTCATGTCAGGTGAGTTTGCTGGCCAATTCATTCTTTGAATATTCCCTAACTGTAGCAAATTGGCAACCCTTTTTGTGCGGTGGGGTGTGGCGTTATCGTCCATAAAAATGAAATTCTCTCAAATTTCGTTGGGGAAGTTTGCGGCACTTGAATAAGTGGAGTGCGGCGACCATACATTATACCCCCCCCCCCAACATTACTGTTCCGCCTTGATAAGGAACAACTTCTCTAGCAAATGCAAGTCTTTCTTGTCGTCTCGGTCCCCTCCAGACCCTTTCACGTCGATTATCACTCACAAACAAAATTTTTGTTTCATCAGAAAAAATTATATTTCGCCACTGGGGTAAAAGCCAGCCCCTATGTTCCTGTGCCCATTGGAGACGTGAGGCTATGTGCCGAGGAAGTGTGCTGTATATAAAACGGCTTGGCAAATAAGCCCAAATATCCCAAACATCCTAGAATATGGATGGTACATTAAATATGACGTTATTATGCCAATAACATTCACAAACAGCTTTAAACTCGATTGTGTTAAAATAACACAGTTCTGTAAATGTAAAAATTTTACTTGTTCTTTTCGATGTGCATGCATGAAATCTAATATGCAATGTATAATATCATGGTTATGTGAGGGGAAATGTAATTTGTCTGAATAAAAAATACAAATGTTTGTACGCCTGCACCTACCTAAGCCACTCCTACACGGCTCAGCGCGGCTAGCGCGCACAAATTATTTGTGTCTAACTTGCTGTAACTTTTTTCAGAAACAATATTAATGTTTCCTTTCTTCACCAAAAATAATTTCGAGACCTTGTCCGTATTTGGTCTCGCATATGTATATGTTAACTCCTAAAAATGAGATTACTTACCCGGTACTTGAAAAATACATTGCACAAATTTGTGGTCTAGCAAGAAATTTTTTTTTTCATAAAATTAAAAAATTGTAGAGGTAACATGACTACACTGTGACGATCAACACACTTCAGTGTATATTCCACGAAAAAACAGGTCTCTAACTCTTCGTTGCTGAAATACAACAAGAAAAGTATTAAAAATGGTCTAAAATTGATTTAGGAAAATTTTACGAAAATCGATTTTCCAGCATTTTCGTAATTCCCGATCTTTTCGCGACCTCAAAATTCGAGTCAGGCAGATCATTTTACAAAAGAATCAGCTTCATTTTCTTGTACGTGTTCAAGATGTACCTACGTATAAAGGGTGTCGAATTAGAGCACCTTGCTCCCCGAATATCATATAAACAATTTGTAGACCTACTTATATAAAATTAAGGAATCTGACTGCTATAATAACAGGCACCTATTTGTTTATTTATGGCTATCTAATGTGTAACCTTATACGTTATATGCACAGAGAAAGGAGGAATCGGAAATAATAATTCTTTCTGGGAAAGATTTGGCTGTTGCCCGGAAATTTGAAGAGAAACATCTGCTTTTGACGACTGAAATTCCGATCAAACTTAATGGAAATATTTTTTCATGTTCACTGGTTTTGTAGACAACGAATTCATATTTACCGAAGTGCGCTGGATGTAGTCATTAAGTCAGAATAAAATTACGAATATTTGAGTTGATATTGTCATAAAAATAATAATTTATATAATTTGTAACATATAGTCACTTTCTCTCTTATTGGCCGACAGTTTTGTTCGTCAAATTGCCTCGTCTAATCACTATTAAATATTATTCAAATATTCATATTTTTTACATTGGTTAAGGTACTTTTGGTGTATGATTTCACTAACATGGCTTCCAATATTGTCAAATTAAGCTCGTGAAGCTCTTTCCCAAAGTTCGTCGAGACTTCATATACCTTCCTTTTCATAAAATCTTAGAAGTATAATTTCAGTTTATTGACAAACGGTGATTTTGCAGACTACTACTGATACCTCATTATCACGACCTATTCACCACACTCTTCTTCCGACAGCTGAAAATACATCCATGGTGTAAGTGGTTAACAGCTCTGGCAAGTGTATTTTCATCATTTCATACTTGTAAATTGTTAGGATTTGGCATATCGTCCTTAGCGAAACGTTACCTATTATCAGTTATTTTTCACCAACTTGTGGTAGACTTTAGCACGATTTATGAAAATTGTGTGAATGTCTTGACTAAATCTACGCTTTTCTAGGAAAAAGGCACCGTCATAGAGCGACCGTAATATTCTTAATATTATAATCAAATAAGCACAGTGGTTTCCTAGGAAACGGTACTCGTTCTGTTTGAAAACCTACAGAGTAAATTAATTGTAGTTACATATTTTTCATATAGTGTAATAAAATGTATTTTGATACTTGCGTATTTTTGCGGCCGCTCTACGGCATTAATATACCGTCCTATTACGGAATATGACTGCATGGCTTTTCTCATCATCATCATAAGGTTCTCAGTCCGAAGACTGGTTGGACGCGTACCTCCATTCTTTTCTATCCTGAGCTAACCTACGCATTTCCCTAAAAGTAGAACATCCTACATCCCTAACTATTTGAGAGCAGTAGTCTAATCTAGGCCTACCCCTACCTCTTTTTATTCCTATCTCTGACTCTAGTATGTCGCGAACTATTCCTTCGTGTCTTAGAAGGTGTCCTACCATCCTATCTCTCCTACTCTTTATTGTTTTCCATACCTTTCGCCTTTCCCCAACTCTTTCTAATACTTCCCTATTGCTAACCTTATCTATCCACGGTATCTTCATCATGCGTCTGTAACACCACAGTTCAAACGCTTCTACTCTTTTTCTATCCGCTTCTCCTATTGTCCAAGTTTCGCACCCGTATAATGCCGTACTCCATACATACGACTTTAAGAGTCTCTTCCTAGTCTCTATATTAACCGTTCTCGAACGGCTTTTCTAGGAAATTAATAAATATTATTTCTTGTTTAAATATGAGGAACAGTTCAGGAAAGCATGCTTAGATTACAAGAACTTTTCACCCCTCCTTTTCACATTCATAGTGAATTGACCATTTTTCTTCAAAGAATGTGGTTTAACTGACAGTTAGAAGCAGTTGTTTATATAAAATTCTTTCAAATAACAAAGTATTAAAGAAATGAAGTAAGCGTTTATTTTCCGATACGACTGAAAATTACTTCACCCTAAAGCCCACCCCTAAAAACCTTAATTTTCTGAGTGCTTCTTGTTTTTGTTCCAATACAATTGCCGTCACGCACCATTTGATCGGTTTAATTTACACGATCGGTAACATACTTTCATTTTCCGATAATCAAGGACTTAGTTTTTCGTCGAGTTCTCAATAGCGGCACTTGAAAAGATATGCTAATACGTATCCTTCGCCTGCGACCTAAAATTTCCGTTTTTTATTGGTGTTTACATCCCGATCGGGGGATGCTAAGAGTAATGGATGAATAAATGGATTGATGGATGAGGGTTTGAATGAAAAGCATTGCTTAAAAGAGGGGCGCGAGACCCCAAATTAAATTATGGTCGTAATAAAATGATATGTTCATGCTGGGTATGGTTGTTGGTTTCCTCGTTCTTTTAAATAAATCATTGGTAGGCACGTAATGCAGGCAGCGCGATGCGTCCTGTCTAGGCCTGCGCGATATTGAAAATTTGATATCGAATATCGATATCAAAAAGATATCGATATATATCGATATATCGAAATATCGATATATTTCGATATATCGAGATATCGATATATCGATATATCGAAATATCGATATATCGAAATATCGATATATCGAAATATCGATATATCGAAATATCGATATATCGAAATATCGATATATCGAAATATCGATATATCGAAATATCGATATATCGAAATATCGATATATCGAAATATCGATATATCGAAATATCGATATATCGAAATATCGATATATCGAAATATCGATATATCGAAATATCGACATATCGTTATATCGACATATCGGCATATCGAAATATCGATATTTTGATAGATACTTATACAGTGCGTGTCCAAAAAAGTGTGCAACAGGAGGAAAACTCTTATATTGATTTCTTAGAAAACTGTCCAACGTAAAAGTTGGTGCTTGTTACTAAACGTAAGACGAATAATATCAAAAATTAGGCAGAGTTGCTAGGTTATCACACGACCGCATGCATTATGGAAGAAGCTATTCAGCTATTCATTTCTGTTTTAGAATATGTATTTACCCCTACCCAGTAGGGAGACCCAATATGTCCGCCACTGCCTCTATCAATCAGAAAGAAATATTCCGTGCTCATTATGAAACGTCTTACTCCTGCCTGTAATTGTCACACTTTCCATTTTGATGTAAGTAGTCCATTAATTCTTCTCCAAAATAAGACAAATTTTAGGGTGGGAGTAATTTATTGTCACCTGAAGGCTTGGCTACATGTTGAAGGATAATAAGACAAAGCGAAAACTCCAGGTCACAAACAATATTGAATTCAGTGGCGTGATTAGAATTTGGGGCCTCCCCACCCCGCCAGCTATACTTGAAAGGAGGCCCCTTAGTTTGAAAAATGGCTAAGTACGATTTTTTATTGTAGTCATATAACCAAAAATAAGACCAAACATTGTTTCGTCCTGAATGACCAGGGTAACCAAAGACAACTGGTTTCGTCCTTTTTAGGACTCGTCAGTACGGTACAGCTCTATATATTAAGAACGAAACATACTTATATACCGACTTCATTAATTATTTATGAGATTCTAATGATACTGGATAGTTCCAACAATGTTAGGGCAAGTTCGAGTACCATACCAGGTGGCTGTCCTGTTCATTTACATCAAAATAATGTTTGATCTGATCTATTTATTCTAAGCAAACCTTGTTCGCTATTCGTATGTACTATTATCAGCAGAAGTGGTGTTAGTTCCAGTTTGCGATGTGAATCGTTTGTGCCGGACGTTGTTATGTTTTCGTCAGCCCCGCTCCCCATAGACGATGTGATTTTTCGTTATCCGATCTCGATACTTTGATGAATGCCCTTTGTTTACTAGTGCAAGGCTAACACATTTGTTGTCACTTATAATAGTCCAAGGGTCTTGATAATTCGAAATAATTGATACATTTTCGAAAGCGGGTTGCTCGGCAACATCCCGACGCCGAAGGCGGAGGTATGTTGCCACAGAGAAACCCGCTTGAGGAGATGTATCAATTATGAGGATTTGTCAAGATTCGAGGGCTATTCGGTAAGAAAATTTTTTGCCCAAAAAGAACAATTTGTTATTGAAACAATTATTAAATGAACAATTTGTAAAATGACATTTTGTGCAAAAAATTCGACAGCAGTGCAAAATAAAAATTTTCCGTTGCTACAGTAATCCAGATGACATAAGTGAAAATAGCCCATAAGCACTCTTCAGTTAAATGTTCTCCTGATTGGCTGTCTTTGAATACGTGACTGTAGATACACAAATTCTATTGGATTATTGTATAGGTAAAAAATTTTCATTCAAATAAAATTGTTTAGATCCGCCTTCAAAACTTTAATTGGCGGACAGTTGCTAAGGTTTTTTTTACCTCAGAACGTAATTGGTTATGGCATTTTAAGCGGAATTGAACCGTAAAGTGGAAGACCACTTTTGCTGTTAATAGTACATAGAGACACAATGAACTTATACTGAACAACAACGCTTCTAATCTAAAGAATTATTCAGCTATTCTTCAAGTATGCTTCAAGTTAGGGCACAGTTAAATGATTGAAATTGTATCCTACATGCGGCATAAAATTAATGTAATTTCAGTCACTTTCACATTGCAACTATGTTTTAGGTTTTACTGTTGCAAACTTTACTTGGAAAAACTCGACGTAGGCTCAACGGTTTCCGGTACCAGAAGTTATTAAAATCATTGTAAAACGTCGACACCGCGCTAAATCGATATATCGATATATCGAAATATCGACATATCGATATATCGAAATATCGATATATCGAAATATCGAAATATCGAAATATCGATATATCGAAATATCGAAATATCGATATATCGACATGAAAATATCGATATATCGAAATATCGATATTTCGATATATCGACATTCCGGTATCGTTATTCGATATATCGATATATCGATATCAATATCGATATATCGAAAAAAGTCGCAGGCCTAGTCCTGTCAACCACTGGGATCTCAACAGCTGCTACAACTAAGTGATTAAATGGATGTAGAGTCCATTAATAATCTTTGCAGAAGTGCGGTTTAATTTGACTAATTTGTGAATACACAGCATGTCCGCAAGGTCTAGAGATATGTCTTGATATGTCGGTTGCATTTTTGCACATTTAAATAAAAACTTTTATATTTAGGCATAATCAGCTTATCTCATTAATCATGGCAAGAAAGCGTTTCTATCTCGGTTTAAGAGAGATATAAAGGCCGCGAACGCATGACAACCTCCATGCAAGGTAGGTTTTTACTGTTGTTAGAAGGTACCGCTAGTTTCCACCTCAATTAGTGGGTTTTAACCCAAAATTAAAATTAAGGCACTGTCCTCTTCAGAGTTATTTTATAAAATTTCTTTAAACGGAATTCCAAAGAGAGTTTATTACTTAGAGCCTGGGTTTTGCATGGGATCGCGGTGGAAACATTCTGACATTTAAATTCAACTTGAAATGTACACCAACTGGTTGACATTCCAATTATGATATTCATAAAAGACACTTTCATAAATTTCTTATCTCTTAAATATTCAAAGGCCCGTCTACCTAGACGTTTGTCAACAAGGACAGAGCGTTTCAAAACACGACCTGTTGTCTCCTAAAAAGTAGTGAGGAGATTATGACACATTCTTCGGAAAATGCTGAAATATCTTGGTACCTGCAATTTTCTTCACTCGTACATCGTACTCTAATTATCTTTCCTGTACTTTTTATAATAATTTCTAACGGAATGGTATTGAATTGAAATTTAAACATATCGAACTTAAGGAGTGACAGAGACACACAGCATATTCATGCAAAGTTTGCACCCAAATGGACGTTTAACGCTAGACACAAAAGCGCGAAGCCCAGATGAGGTGACTCATTCGCCAGTCTCTCATTCGAGCTACCGGTTTTCAGTAGCGTCGGTCACGCATGCGCAAAAAGCTTTAGGCGCTGTTGCGGATATACTTTGACGCGCGCACCTGAAGCAGTTGGCCATGATCAGTCAGCATTACCGTGTTCTATTTGAGAGATAAAACTTTCTGTTATTGCAACAAAAAAGTTAGCTATTGCAGACCGATTCAACGAGCACCTACTAGCAACCTAGAGAACCCTATTCACCTCTAGCTTTACGTTAACCGCGTTGCACTATTAATCCGAACAAAAACAAGAATTTTATTGCCGCTCTGTTTCATTTTCTGCCACTGGAAATTTTCGGGGAGAGAGAGAGATGTCGTAAATTCTATTTATAAATTCATAGGGGCAATCCTACATTAAACGCGCGTAACCATTTAGTTTGCAACAATTTCTGTTTAAATCCAATTGTGCTCAGAGTGCTCGACAGTTTAAATGGATGCATGTCACTGTTACAGTAGCAGAACAGATGGGTCGCCCGCACATCTGTCAAACTCTTATCTACTCGTGTATTCCAAAGAGAATTAACATGTGAAAATCATTTATATCTTCAGCGGAAGGGTTTTTTAGTGTATTTTATTGTGTTGAGTGTTTCGCTTCATAAATGTTTGAGATTTACGGTGTGTAGGGGTCACACTGGAAACAGAGATGTTGAGATAGGTCAGGGTATTATGTATGTACATTTTGTTGATTTGTTATGAAGGGGAAACATTTTTAACAGAAAATAAGGGAGTTTAGACTATATCAATCAATTACAGTCAATTACATGTGACACAAAAAAACTGCAGTAATTACGGTTCGTACATTTTCCTAGGACACAAAAATGTGCCTGCAATCGGAACTAAAAGCAGTTGTTAGTTCGCATGGTAATACCTTAAAGAGGCGGGTAGATCCATACAGAACATAATTTAATTGTGCGGAATTCTTATTCCGAGTTCAGATAAATAAATTTCTTTTGTTTTCCCTCTGATGCTGCAATAAAATGTGTCTGTGGCTGAAGTTAAATTGGGGTAGTCAATCCAATCTACTCGAGACGTGGGTTGGAATGGGGAGTTTAATGAAAATATACTGCAAAAATATGACGGTTTCCGAAAGAAGAGATTATAATTTATTTCAGAGAGCGCGTTCCTTAGGAATTTCTCGAACAGATACCTTGCTAATTAATACCTTTCATACTTAGTAAACGAAGGTTGAATTTTCATTTTCAAACATAACTGGCGCTATTTACATAACAGTAACCGTAAACAAGTTTTTTATCCCTCACGCGCTACAAGCAACACAAAGTTTCATGAAGAAAATAATACCTGAACATTGTACTGAAATCGAATAATCTCATCACAGACAACTCGCATAAACTTACATCGGAGAGTGTGTATCACAGTACAATACCGACCACCATAGTCTCTGCGTCTCTGATTACTGAAAGAGCTTACAAGTGACGAGTAATGCGTGGTCGCCCAAAAATATGAATATCAATTGAACCGGTTCACGCTACGTGCTCAAAGCTTCGTACGCACGCACCGACAAGTAACGAAAGCTGGAAACATTAGTTAAAATGTTCAATATAGGCCAGGCAAATTAGGCTTTGAATCGGAACTAATTAACCTAAAGTTAATTTTCTCAGGAAATGTGGTTAGTGCTATTTAATCTCTTCTGTGAAAAATCACCAAAAATCCGATTGTCGGAAGACCCTGAAAATTGCTTAAAATTATTATCATTAAGGAAGTTTTACGTTTCATTTTCATAACTTTATTTTGGTACACGCTTTGTTTATTTTAGTATACAGACTGGTCAAATTTTAAAGAGTAAGACCTCAGAAATTGATAGAACTCAAGAAAATAGTAGGAATATTCTTAATAAACATATTTTGAAAAATGCACAATTTCTAGGATACAGGTCATTTATCTAATAATTATTATTATTCTACAAAAGTTTGTTTTCGTTATCACCAAAACGGCAGCTTTTGTAACATTGTTACATCACAGTTCGCACCAGCAAGTTCTTGTGATTTATCATTTTGTTAAATAATATGGAAATGTAATTATTTAAATCATTAGAGGATGTCATGAAAATTAATTCTGGTCAATACCTATATTAAATAAAGCAAATTATCAAAAATTGACAAAAGTTATGAAAGTTGAGTAAGGAATAAAACGTTCCAATCCATAGTCAATGGCGTGGTATGAAAAAGTGCAGGTGGGGTAAATGGTAGGTACGTGCGGTCTCTTAAAAATAGCTCCCAATAATTTGACTCAATGAAATTGCTATAGACTCCTGCTTATTGTCGATAAAATCATGTGTACCAAATATTAAAATGATATCTTAGTTAATTTAGAAAATTGAGGGCCTAAATTGAAAAAATGTATCAAGAAAACCTCCATTATTTTTGCGAGTTCTGTCGATCCCAAAGCCTTATTCATTAAATTTCGATGACACTGTATGGTGACAATATTGTAATAAATCTTCATCTTCCCTAATGCGATCAGTATCCTTATTTGTGCAAGACACCCCATTGCACTGACCACATTAGATTGAGCAGTGTTACGACCTCTGGCGGGAACACATGCTTCCACACCCTTCCTTGCAGTTGCAAAAGAGAGACATTATGGACAAATCGGGTGCCTTATTCTGTATGCCAGAGCAGGGCCTAGGTTCATCACTCATAAAATATCATCCTGATTCTGTTGGACATATGTAGATCATTATTGATCCATATTATTGTTGTACCTGGTGAAATACACGCAATACATGTTGTTTTATAGCGCCTGCCGTAGGAGACAAAATGTTTAGATGATAAGCAATGTAAGAGATAATCGTGCAACTTTTTTCTTATAGGTATAGTTCGTACCCGCAAATTTAGACACATCAACTTTATAGCTTTACTATCCAGCACAAACACTTAGGTACCTCATATCGTGAAATTTTGAAATTCCACCATATCCTTTGTTTCAATTTCTTGTCGACTGCAGAGATCAGTTATTTACACACTCTGTTTATAGAATATACTTACTTACAATTGTTTCTTTAGAAGGTTGCATAACAAACAAATTTTCCCTTCTTGTTAAAGAGGGACGTGGTATCGCATCCAGACGGAGCATAAAATGCAAGTACTGATTCCTTGAAATTTCCAATACAAATAAGGAATTCCAATACAAAGTTAGATACAGTTTCACAATTTCGGTGAATCGATGATCATTTCCCTTTTTTCGTTTACGAAGGACTCAAACATCCAAATTTGAAGATACACGATGAAAAAGGATAAATACATCAGTGCCATCGCTTACCACAACAATAAATAATTGTATTGTTGTATTCTAGAGAAATTCAGATTGCTATGGATGGTTGCAGTAGTCATAGTCAATAGAGCAACAACAACTGCTCTACCAAAACCTCGTCGTATTCTTTCCTACTACTTTGTAGTTTGTTGTTGATAGTTAGCGAACACGATAATATCATTTTGTCAGTAATGAAATTTTACATGCGTTTTGTACTGAGAGCAAATTTCAGAAAACTGGCAGGGTTTTGCCATACAACTATATGCAGCAGATGTCCTCCATCTTTCACATATTTTAAATTACTTTTGCCAATAATTTCAGGTATTGGACTTATAATTTTGTCGAAAACTTTTAAACGCTATAGAATTTATTAAGTTTTCTTAATTATTCGCCCTGAAACAGTGCCGTTGGGAAAGTTGACATCTCAAATTAAAAACATTATTTTAATTCCTTTTCAAAGGCGCGCTATTAACAAACAAAATTGTCGATAGCACTGAGCGAATTGAGCAACCGCAGAGACATTGTGCGACATTTTCAGAGCCCAGATTGTCGGCCGATTTTCAAGGTCTTCCGACACTCGGATTTGTAGGGATTTTTTACAAAACGTTTTACATATATATCAAACATCATTTCCCCAAAAAATCAGCGTTAGGTTAATTAGTTCAGATTTCGAACTATTTTTGTCCTATTTTGCCTGGCCTAATGGCGATGCACCCTCATATACAAGAAAAATAATATAGCGGTAAGTGCCAGAAATAATGAAGATTTATCTCACCCTGAGCATGACATTTGACATTGACTAGAAATTCCCAGAGAGTGCTCTGTGCCTTGCAATATTGCATTTACGTCTCGGTTTAGTAGTGTAAACCAAGCATTTATATTTACACGTAGACCATGGCTAAGTATAGATAATGATTTGCTCTTTAAACAGACTAAAACGCATACTGAACTGCGCAGGTGGAATTTGATTACCACTGGTTTATTAGAATACAAACGTACGTCATATTGACATTTGTCAAAATTTTAAAACTAACGCCAAAAATAATTGGAATATTTGCACAATGAAGTGTTTTGTAAAAGGTTGCGCCAATTATCATAAGATGAACTTAAAACAAAACCATATAGGTACATGTTTTTTATGAAATAAGGAATATCTGTATTAAGATTGAAAATATGCATGGGTCTTTACTTTTCTATAAATGAACTAGGTATGTTATGTATAGATCAAGCAGCAACTGAACCAGGATTTAAATTCCGCGCCACATTTTCCACCCGATGACGTGACACGGTGCACCCAGCGGTTCTCAACATGTGCGCAATAGCAAACCATTATTTATACTCAGCCATGCACGTAGACGAACAATCCCGGTGGTTGTTTGGCCGGTGTTATTACGTAAGGTGTAAGGTGCCTTTCAAGAAGAAATTGGCACATTTTACTTCTTCATCTAGTCGAACCTTACGCAACGCCACATTTTATACACGCACATATTTTCAAATGTTTCATTTCTGGCTGACAAACTTTTTCAATGGAATTTCACAGAACACGGACGTAAAGCCGAAAGACGAAATTAACTTTAACTCCAAACGGCAAAGACCCTCGCATAATTTTACAAGTTTCGTGCGAATGCTGGTTTTTACTTTCACTCCCACAGTCAATTTCCGCTGTCCCTGGATTTTTTTCTTTATTTTCGTTCGGCCTATTTCACACCTGGGGCTTATACCGAGAGGCAAACAACGAATATTATACTTATTTTTTATGAGTTCCTTCGATCGAACTAAAGTATTTCTTTGTGTGGAAGATATTCGTAAGGATTTGCGATTTTTTAACCATACTCGTAGAAGAAAAAAAATTTAAAGTAATTTCTTATCTTATGGATTCCCATAGAAAAGTATATTTGTCCATGTGTACCAGTGTCCCTCACGTACTCCTTCATGATGTAAAAAATCGGGTACGATTTTCAGGATTTATGGAAATTTTCTCATCCTACATCCCCAACTATTTGAGAACAGTAGTACAATCTGGGCCTACCCCTACCTCTTTTCATTCCTATCTCCGACTTTAGTATGTCGCAAACTATTCCTTCGTTTCTCAGAAGGTGTCCTACCATCCTATCTCTCCCATTCTTTATTGTCTTCCATACTTTTCGCTTTACCCCAACTCTTTCTAATACCTCCATATTGCTAACCTAATCTATCCATGATATCTTCATAATAATAATAATAATAATAATAAATTGACTTTATTACCCACAAAATTCAGTACAAAAAGAGAAGCAAAAACAAATATGGGTAATATTGGGCGAAGTTCAAACAACAACGCATTGTTGCTTGCTCTTCCACTCAACCCAAAAAAAACCAAAAAAGTACATACATAAAAAAATACAGTTTACACTCTGGCACAAACAAAATAGGGAAATTCCAAAATCAGCAAAAGCGACGTGGGCGCAGCGGGACGGGCAGGCGAGTCAGCCGGTCACCCGAATGCACTGGTCAACGAAAAGTTGTGAGCGTAATTTATATTTGAATTTATTTGGTGGTAAGCTTTTTAGACAAGGGGAAAGTTTATTATGAATATTTGAAATTTGATAGGAAAAGCTTCTCTTAAACATTTCGAGCCTGTGAGATGGCGGCGTTATTAACCCCTTGAATCGAATATTCAAAGTATGTACATCCGTGCGGAAAATTATCCGGTTGTAAAGATATGGTGGACTCTTCTCTATAATTATTTTGTGATACAGACAAGCAGCATGAAGAATTCTTCGATTGTTCATATTTAACCAACCTATTTCTTTCAGTGTATGTGAAATTCGCTCATATTTTCTAATACCAAACAATAAACGAAGACAAGAATTTTGAATCTTCTGTAGCCTGGACCTACTAAGAACGGTCAGGCATGGGCCATAAACTACATCGCCATAATTTAACTGCGAGAGCACAAGCGTTTCACACAAAATTGTTTTAATTTTCCTATTGAGGAATTCACGATTGCGATAAATAATTTTCAGAGCAGCATAAGCCCTACCCAGAACTCGAGTTATGTGTTTTTCAAATCTAAGTGATGCATCTACATCGACTCCCAAACTTCTTACACAGTCTTGACCCGCTAAGATTTTCTTATTTAGTACAATATCAGGAAATTCGGAACGTAAACCAGACGCAACCCCCTTGCCAAAAATTATTAAGTTCGACTTACTTTCATTTAGGAAAAGCCTATGCTGCACCGACACGTTTGAAATTATTTATAAATCTTCATTGATTTTGTTTGCAGCAGTTATTGCATCATGTGGTAAGAAAGAATAGTAGAGCTGGGTGTCATCCGCGTAGAAGTGAGATTTACAATGTTTTATAGATTTGACAAAATTCGAAATATATAGGGTGAAAAGAAGTGGGCCCAGAATTGAACCCTGTGGAACACCAGCATCTATGAAAAGCGGGTCAGAAAATACGCCATTTAAGAGCACCCTCTGACTCCTGGCAGTCAAATAGTTTGTGATTAACTGAACGGCATTCTCACATAGACCAGCAAAATGAAGAAGTGAAAGTAAAACTTTGTGATCTAGGGTATCAAATGCTTTAGTGTAGTCTAAAAGGACAAGGACAGTGCTCAATCCCTGATCCGTGGCCTTCAAGATATCATCCGTGATCGCTAACAATGCAGTAGTGCAGCTGTGACCGGCTCTAAATCCCGACTGCTGCTCTGGAATTATAGACTCCTGCGTTAAATGCTCAAGTAATTGGAGATATAACACCTTCTCAAAAATCTTTGACAGAACTGGTAGTATACTTATTGGACGTAAATGATTGATCATCGAAGGATTTTTAATCTTAGGTAGCGGAATGATAATAGCACGTTTCCAAACGTTGGGAAAATAGTTGGCCAAAATACAAGAATTAATAATATGGACCAGAAAGGGCATAATGTATGGACAGCATAGTTTAAGAAGATTAATGTTAAGACCATCATCGCCAGCTGCAGCACTGCGCAATGAAGATATTATGTTCAAAATACACTTTTCATCTATAAGACTGAAATTTAATTTGTTACTACTATATGAATTATTACTATAAAATGAGATGAGTGCATCGTTGTCAACATGAAGTTTTGGAATGGAATTAATGAAGAAATTGTTAATAGTTTTAGCATCACCCAATTCACCAGGAATATCACAAGACTCGGGCGCCAATAGATCATATTTTTTCAAAGACTTCCAAATACTATTAATACCAGAATTCGCAAATTTATACTCGAAGAAAGCCTTTTTTTCCCTCTTAATAGCACCATTCGTAAAATTACGCAGACTCTTGTAATACTCCCAATGTTCCCGTAAACGAGTTCGCTTAAATTTTGCATGTGCCTTGTTTCGAAGAGCAATCATCACTTCAATGGTCTCTGTCAGCCACGGAGCAGGGCGCCTAGTGCAACGAGAAGTAACTATTGGCAAATGTTTATTGAAAAGAGAATGAAGGGATGCTGTAAAATAACAGATTTTATTATCTACACTGACCATACTAATCAATTCACGAATATTCAAATATCGCGGCATATCAGCCTCAAAAAGGTTTTTGTCAAAATTACTAAAATCTCTATATCTATAAATCTTAACGGCTGGAGAATGCTTCCAAGTACAAGTGAAAGTTTCATGAATAAGTTCGTGGTCAGAGATGCTCGGAACATGTATGATACCCTTACTAACAACTTCGCAATTCGAAGGACACAGAAACAAATCGATTAATGTTGAGGACGTGGCTGTAATTCTAGTAGGTTGATCCACGATTTGTTTTAGGCCAAACAGTTCAATCAAAGATGTAAATTGAGCAACTTTAGAGTTGTTAACGTCGAGTAAATCAAGATTGAAATCTCCTGAAATGTAGATATCATCATACTGTGTGGACAAAATCATTAAGTTACTCTCAAAATTATCAATAAAATCCTGAAAATCATGACTAGGTGGTCTGTAGATCACTCCTATTAAAAATTTGCGCCTACCGTTCTCCATTTTTATCCACACTTCCTCAATCTTACCGTCTGTATCAATTACGGAGAAACCCAGCTCCTCACGGACACACATACCCACGCCACCACCACGCCCAACTCATCATGCGTACGTAACACCTCAATTCAAACGCTTCTATTCTTCTTCGATCCACTTCTCCTATTGTCCAAGTTTCGCACCCGTACAGTGCCGCACTCCATGCATTTTGATATCGATACCCTGGTTGCTATTTTGGTGTATCTCAATCAAAATAATAATACTTCCGTAACGCAAATTAATGCCGAGAGGGTGCACTTAATCAACGTGTCATTGTGCAGCGTGTCACCCGGAAGTAAATCACGTAACATAACTGCCTGCCTGAAAACTTCCTGTCAAGAAACTTAACTCAGTAATTAAACAGGAAGTTTCATCAACAACGCCCTATATTTTGAAGTTCTAGTAACATCAGGGTGGATGATATTAGATAAAATCTTCTATTATTGTGCAGGCGAGATCTACCCCTATTAAAATCAACGCAGGTGTATAATACATTTAGGAGGGAGAGCGAACTCTTGATTGGAGCATTTAAAAATACCAAATTCAATTTGAAACTGTGACATGGATTAATGAATTAATTCAGAACTTGGATACTCCCTTAATTCGATTAAAATAATTAATTGTAATAATGAAACTGTTGTCTCAAAGAAGTGGAGTTCTCCAAGGAGGTAATATTATTGTTTATGCGAGGTTTTCACTATTTTTTTACTTTCACCGGAAATATTTTGCATCATGTCAAATCCCCTTTCATCAAACCTTCCACTTGCTAATTGGGAACATAAATTAAACATACATCGTTTGCATTTTCATAAACGTCCCATGGGATGCCGCTGAGACTGTTCAGTTTGCCGTTCCGACGCCGTAGGTCCTCGAAATGTGAAATTCCCTCTGTCGCCACGAAGCGACGAAAAGAGAAATGGAATAGGAAATAATAATAATACCAGACTCAGATAAGACACGAAGTTCCTTGTAGGAAACAGGTTTATGAAAATATTTGTTTAAGGTAAAATGAGCTGCTTGGATCTGTGATTTTCCTTTGAGAGGGAAGCAGCAAATTACCTCGTCGTAATTAAGGTAACTTTGATTGGTTAAGAGAATTTTATAATATTTATTAGAATTTTGAACTACTGAAATTTCTAACGCAGTGGCCGAAATATGTTTGGATGTTGTAGAGTGTCCTATCGATTTGACTCTGTAGACTTGATTCAGAGTACTTATTTTTCATTTTGGTTTCATCGATTTGGTCGCCAGACACAGTCGAGCTCCGATAATATGGTAACACAACCAGAAGAAGATATTTTCGAATAAAAAATGTACCGAAAAAAACAAAAACTAAATAGGTAGGTAATGAAAATAAACAAAAACAAAGCGGAAGAGAAACATCAAATTCATGAAATAATAAGAATGAGGTGAACAAATGAGGAAGAGAAGGCGGACATGGGGAATGAAGATTGATAGAGAATAAAAAAGATGAAGAAAAGTTCTTCCATAAATGCTTCTCTGATTCGAAAATCTACGCTTCTCTTATCTCTTCTTTTCGGACGTCACTTATACAACGACGTTCTCGGTTCGGGCCCCTAAATATCCCTCGGTTTCACTTATTGGGACACGCTGTATATTTAAGAGGATCTGGACGTTCGCTTATGAACGTGTTCTGCGTTGTATGTACGGTCTGGTCGGTGGAAGATTTATTCGTTGATAACCCTTGAGCTTTCAGTCGCAGAAGGGTGGGTTCTATTACTATTGCTAAACGTTGATGAAATAATAATGCATAAACAAAATATAAACGGACTCTATTACTTTAACTATATGTACACTAATTCAAACGGTTAAAATAAAACTGACTATATTTACAGAATATTTACAGGGAAATGAAAAGCGGTTCTCGCGGAGTATCCTGATAGTGCGGTAGGCTCGTCGTATGATCAAAGCTGAACTTTTACGGTGTTTCGGAGTATATGTACGTAGTAGCAATAAAATATGCCGACTTCTAGATGGGCTTCGGTGAGAGACTTTCGTCGCAGCAACCAGGTTGCAATATCGTTGGGGGGCGCCGCTAGCTTATCCGCCACCAATAAATAATTCGCTCTCCCTCAGCATGTCACCAGGGGACCTCAGTTACCCAGGAGCAATCGATTTCTGCCGGTATATCGTCTCGTTAATGGACCAAAGTCGCACGAGAGTGCCAAATCGATTTAACCTTCACTGGCAGGTCCCTAATTACTGAGTTTGAACACATTAGTACTTAATGGGTACGGAAAAGATAGGCCAATCAGCTTGTGACTGGTTTATGTTTAATTGTTAATATATTTTACAATAACAGCAAGTAAACACCGGGCACTTACTCAAAATTTACAGAACGGTCACTATCAGCTTGAACACACGGCGAAGTCGGAACGGTCGATCATGTACTATTTCGGATGCGACCGACGGCCAGCATAATCTCAGATGCTGGGAGCACTGGTCCCAACTGATGGCCGGACGACCGTGGATCGTGTGCCGTAAATCAGTGTTTTTGTCGATAACGCTGCACTGGTTTACGGCACACGATTACTATGGTGGCGCAAATGGCGATATTTTTATGAAAGAGGAAAAATTAGTCCCCAACTTGGAAGAACCCTAGTTGATTGTGATGAAAAACCATCCTTACCACCGCATCCAACTGGAAAAGGAGCGGATAAACATCAGTATATGTATAAAGATGGATTAAGTGAAAATGCAGAGAGCACTCATAGTGAAATTCACCAATAAAAGTAAAACTTTCAAACATGTGTTTGTCACTCTGAAATATAGTATGTATTCCTAAGATTGAAGCAATTTCCTACAGGGATTCAAATTTCGAGGGAGAACAAAATATTTGACAAAGGAGCTTCATGAAATTGATTCCGCGTCGTAAATGTTGCGACGTATCCTTTCATTTTCCACGCCCCAGCTCGTGGCGCTTCCGTAATTGACCGCAAGAAATTCGATCACAGCATGAATCCTGCAATTTTCAAATTACAGCAGGAATTCGCGTCAATTTAAAATTCCGAGGCTAGTGACACAGCATCTAAAACACGAATTTAAACTTAAGCGTGGGATATAGTACAAGTTTAAATTAATTAAACCTACGTGCAGTGGGAGAAGTGTCGAAGTCTATGTAATTAAACGTATATTGACACTTCCGGCTCCTGCCATCTGACCCGGCACTCAGATATCTCCTCAATTAGAGCAAGCCGCGCTTGCCCCGGATTAATAAGAATTCTGGGCACGATAGTGGTGCGGCGGACTCCACATAACTTTTAACTTGGTCTGCCTATTTAGAGATTGCCTCGAGATGATTATCACTTAAAATAATTGGATAATGTCGCAAGTAAAAATGGAACTTTACCACATGTGAATCATCTCGGATTATGATCAAGTACGGCCTATATTTAGCTTGAATCTCGAGACTGAAGTACTCCAAGTTTTTTTTTCACTTTTACAAATCATGAAGAGTTTAAGTAACTAATTGGTGCTGTTAATTTCTTTTATTAGAAAGCACCTAATCTAAATATTTTAATGTATACAGAGTGTCCCACGGTCTAAAATTTATTGCAAATTTTCAAAGTGTTGTTCGTTTTCTCCTAAACATTTATGAACACGCGTAAAGGTAGAAATCTAAGGGAGTTAGGTCCGAACATCTTGCTGGCCAGTTCCAAGGTCCCAATCCACCTGCCTTCAAACATGTTACTCACCTCCCGACTGCAATGAGCTGTCGCCTCATCAAGCTGATACCAACATTTTTCTCAAAAGAGAAAAGATAACAAAAAACTGATACCTGTGATTTTATGTTAGCAACTTTCAATGACAACTGAAATAAACGCAACAAAAACAGAATAAAACAGCAAAACAAACAAAACAAACAAAAACATGAAAAACAACAATAAAATTATAGGAACTGCTCAAATTGATTGCCATGTTTTTCAACACATAATCTAAATCTTTTAGTTAATAGATTGATAGCCGAGTTGATGGCATTAATTAAAAAAATAGGATGGGCTTGCAAATATCGGAAAGCTGCATGTGTTGACTCTGCTAGCTTGGCTTGATTGTTTTATCTTCGTACGTATATTTTTTCTTATAAAAATGCCCAAACAAAGAAGTCTTATATACTCAGATCCGGTGATCTTGCAGGCCACAATATAGATCCATTTGTACCCAACAATCTACCCGGAAAATGATTTTCTAAATAATTTCTAACTATTGCAGAATTGTGTGCAGGGGCACCATCTTGTTGGAAATATACCCTGTTTATGTTTATTAACGGAACATTTCCCATTATCGCCTCTGCGTTAATATTCAATAAATAATTGTATCTCAATCCCGTTAAGTTTTCATCAAAAATTTGGTATGCTAGTTGACTACCCAAAATAAAACACGAAACGTTAAATCCAAAACGCCCTTGCCTCTGACGTTCAAAAGTTTGGTGCTGATTTGTATCAGACCAGTGACGCACATTATGCCTGTTAAATAATCCTACGCTGCTTATGTGAGTTTCATCTGTCCAAATGACAGACCGCCCAAATTCTGGATATTCTTGAATTTTATTTAAGTACCACCTTATATGCCAGGAAGAGATGGTGAATAATTTAAATTTTATATGGCCTATATTTGCCTTTTTTAAATATTTTTTGAACTTTTCGTTTGGAAACACCAACTTGTGATTCGATTTCGCGGCAAGAAGTTTTTGGTGTCGCCTCAGCCAACGACAAAACATTTATTTCTTCCTCTTCCCTATTTTCTTTATTATAAAATTCGTTCCCTAGAAAAAACTACGTACTCCACTGAATTCCTTGGAAAAAGTTCTATAGGAGTCAATCATAACAGTTTTAGTCTGCTTAGTACAAAAGGAATTGGAGAGAGTTTTTGAAAATCGATAAGAACGATATCCGAATTCTGGTTTCGGTATTCTATTATACTCAAAAAAGTAGCTCAGATTCGCGAAAACCCAGAGGCTCTACCTCAGCTGCTTCTATGAGAAACACCCAAATCACAACGAAAATAGGACAACATGTACCGTTTTATTTTCCTTCTTATAAATTATAATTTGCCAGAATAAAAACCTTATTTATTTATCTATTTATAAATGTAAGAGTTCGATGCGTTCAAATTGAGATTAGTTTTATGAGAAGCGATAATAGTCATTCTTTGCATCCTAAAACAAGAGATGAGATGTAGGGAATCCTTGTTTTGTTCTTATGTGACAAGCAAGTTAAGGACAAGAGTGATTTGCATAATCATAGTTCCGAGGCCACCCTTTTCGACATCATATCATTATGCAGATTTTATGCCGCCAACAAAAATGAATATTTTATGCCCTCTCAAAAAGAATTATTATTGAATTCATCATTAAATCTCAATTTTTGGTATTTCATTGCCGGCGGCTGCTTCTAGCGATTAATCTTTATGTTTATCTTTCATTTATTTTTTTTTTGTATTTTGCAGTTTACTCGGCACGGAGCGCGGCGTAGAATTTATTCCGGGCGGTGTCGCTTTCCCCCTTTGGTTCGCTAGAGTTATAGTAGGTGGCGCGCGGGAAGAGCTGTATTTTAACACCGCATAATTCTCGCCGGGGTGTTCCGTACTATTAAATTGTCGGAACTCGAAATTTGTAAGAAAATCCTACGTAAACAAAGTAGAATTAAGACCGAATTAATTTCCAAGTAAGAGCCGACAAATAATCTAAGTAATTCAGAGAGCTTAGTACACCCAAGTTTTGCGGAGGGCTTTATAATTTTCTTCCGAACAAAGGCGTGCAGAAATGCAGGTGTTGCTTTGTTTGCGTTAAATTTTCATAATTTACCCTGGCTTAGCCACACAATATTCAGAAATAACGCAAGAAGAAAGCCCTCAAAATATCGTTGATGTTGCAAATGGATATTTTTCTTGCATTTTGTGAAGTATCAGTAGACATATAGCGTCGTTTCAGGACCAAATCGCTGTATTTCAAAAAATAACATGGCTTTAGATGGGCTAAATTACTACACAAATATTGCAGCACTATATTGTTCAAGAGAAAAATGACTTGATGTAATATGATAGCAGGTATCATGATCAAGGTCATGTCAATGGCTTGGAGGCAGAAATAAACGCTGTATTCCAAACGGTGTAGCTGTGTAGCAGCATGTTCAGAGAGATAGGTCTAGATGATACAATTATAACTTTTAAGATGAATTGTAAAAATTCTGTATGGATATTTCCGTATCGCTCGGCATTTATTGTGGATGTACGATATGCAAATCCATCAAATGTAATTACTGTAATAAACGACAAAGAATTTATGTTGGATGATCTTAAAAATGTTATACTAAATTTTGGAGATAGTGTAACTTTTCGGGGTATAAATGATGATGATTGGGAGAATTTTTTCGTAGAGTTCATACTCAGATGTCCCTTGGTGTATGTTCCAGAGGACTAAGAATTTGCATAAAACATGACTTATTTGCAAGCATCTGAAATTAAACGTCACATTGTTAACGAATTACACAAAACTGCTCGAATTAATTTTAAAAGGCGAAGAGTTGTAGTTAAAGGTTTGAATGATTTGTTCCAAGCAGACTTGGTAGAAATGCTTCCCTATGCAAAGGAAAATAGAGGACATAAGTATATTCTAGTAGTAATAAACTGTTTCTCAAAATTCGTTTGGTGTGAGCCTGTGAAAACTAAATCCGCAGTAGATGTTGCTAATGCTATGACAAAAATATTGAACCAAGCTGAGAAACCTCCAAAACACCTACAAACAGATATGGGAAAGGAATTTTATAATACTGTTTTTAGCACATTAATGAAAAAGTATTGTATTAACCATTATAGCGTTTATAGTACTAAAAAAGCTTCTATTGTTGAGAGAGTAAATAGAACTTTAAAAAGTATAATGTGGAAACGGTTTAGCTTGCAAGGTTCTTACAAGTGGTTAGATATGCTCAAGACTGTGGCCGAAACGTATAACAACACGATGCATTCGACTATACACTTGAAGCCCGCCAACGTTAGTAAGAAAAATGAAAAAGCTGTTTTGAAAAAAGTACATATATACTCACGTTAAGATGGTTGAAAAGAACGTAAAATTTCGTGTAGGTGATCATGTCAGAATAAGTAAATATAGGGAAGCTTTCGAGAAAGGCTATACACCAAATTGGTCCAACGAAATATTTACTATAAAAAATGTTGTACGTACTTTTCCTACTACATACTTATTAAAAGATGAAAAAGGTGAAGATATACGTGGAGGATTTTATGAAATGGAGCTGCAGAAAGTTAAACATCCTGATGTTTTTTTGGTGGAGAAGGTGGTGAGAAGAAAAGGGAATAAAGTATTGGTCAAGTGGTTGGGTTTTGATAAGACTCATAACAGCTGGATTGATAAGAACAATCACATTTAATTTTATATTAGGAATATAATAAAACTAAAAAATAAAATTTGTGTCTTTTATTTAAGTTTTGCATTTAACCAAAGAATAGTGTACAATGATGTATGATAGTAACAAAACTAAAGAGGCAAAAAACACTAGTGTAGAATAAAAATAAATTGGAATTCTTGCATGATTCCATATAAGACATTTCCATTCTGATTCGGCTAAAGTTCCATTCTGGTACAAGTATCGTATTTTCGCATGCACATATGTATTATCAGACTTTTCTGCTCCTAATTCATTTACGAGGACTTCAGAATTGTTTAAGATATCTTCGTAAAACAGTCTCCATCGCTCAGGCCATTTCGGTGTATCCTGCTGATATGTATCACAACTTTCTGAAAACTTGATGCTGACAAATGCTTGAACTACTCCCTCAGGTCTTTGGACAATAAGATATTTTTCTGGAGTGATTGTTGCTAGAACCAGAGCTGCAATTACAATATTACTCATGTTTGTGATAAGAGTCCTCGAAATATTAGTATATTTATAAGACATTTTCTCCCTACCGAAAATATTCTCAGAAAATTTGCGATGATACCATTGGCTCTTTTGTCTTGAGTTGATTAACCTCTGCCTTCTTGGCGTTGGTGAAATACGAGACTTGTTAAAGCACTGCAGTTTGATCCTTTGACTTTCAAATAACCTATGGTATCATTTTTCACATCCGGCGTTGGTGAAATATGACACTTGTAAAAGCATTGCAATTATAACAAATTACGCTGAACATGCATAATTTGAAATTCGCTGGAGACATCAAATGATGACTCAGATTTTATACTAGCATGAAGCGGAAGTTGAATAACCTTGAATATGATGCGACATATCTTATTACCCAGAGTTTGAATAAATCTAGGCACGCATAATTTGAAACCTCTGTATCTTTGACTTTAAAACGACCTACAGTGTCATGTATAAATCATCGAATTACACGCTCTACTTTTGTTTGCAATGCAGCGCTTTCTCTTAAAAGTATGCAGCCGATTCTAGACCTGTCTCTCTGAACATGCTGCTACACAGCTACACCGTTTGCAATACAGCGCTTTCTCTTAAAAGTATGCAGTCGATTCTAGACCTGTCTCTCTGAACATGCTGCTACACAGCTACACCGTTTGGAATACAGCGTTTATTTCTACCTCCAAGCCATTGACATGACCTTGAACATGATACCTGCTATCATATTACATCAAGTCATTTTTCTCTTGAACAATATAGTGCTGCAATATTTGTGTAGTAATTTAGCCCATCTAAAGCCATGTTATTTTTTGAAATACAGCGATTTGGTCCAGAAACGACGCTATATGTCTACTAGTATCAACCAAGTCGATATTTTACTTGTACTAGATGGTCAGCATATATAATCTACCAATGTAAGCGCTATATTTGATAACAAATCTTATAGAAATAAATGAGTACAGCATTTAATGTCTACTACAATTTTTGTTTGCATTATATGCAAGCAACTCAATTGTCAGATGCTGTCCCATTTAAACTTTGCTGTTATAAGAAACAAGCTAGTATAAGAAAAAAGCTTTCCGTAGAGGAATATTGCGTAAACAAATGTGTTCTCTGGATAATTTCATTTTTCCATCTAAAAATTCGAAATCAATTTTTCACCTGTTCCGCGAAATTGATGTGCCACACTGTCGCGCGCCTCGGCGCCTTCCACGGTTTAGTTATGCATAGACAGTTTCGGGCGTCACCTTTTACGCTTCAATACTCCGTCATTCTGAAGCTTAAACAGCGGCAGCTATTTTTCCTGCTCGCATTTTTCCACAGCAACACACACCTTATTAGTGGAGCGATATTCAGCAACAATTTTAACTTTGAGTGATCCCAAAGTATAACCAGATGAAACTCTCACAGATGATTCTACAAGTCATTTGGCACCTAAAAATAGCAATTACGACTTTTTTGGGTGGTACCGAAAAAAATTAGGGGTGAAAAACCAGTAAATCTACCCCACCGTGCGCCGGGAGACTCTCGGGCATCTCACGCAAAAATTACAAGTCGTAGAACGTTGCGTTTTTTTTTAAATTGTTGAAGAAATATTGACGTTTTTAATGGTGTAAATTGTATGTACATACAAGAAACCAAACTGATTTTATTTCACCGTATCTAAAATATGTCGCCACATCGGTAACAATACGTTCCACTTTGAACCTGGATAACTTTTTTTTTCACGATATGGATTTTGTTTTTTCTTACATAGAAAACTTCCTTATAGTATAACGAAGTTATGATTTCCAATAATGTATGGTCGCGTTTCAAAAATAAGTCCGCTATAACACTTTCAATGCGCCGATGTCAAAATTTACTTTCAGTGCACGGGACGAGCCGTGCGACTGAAAAGGATAGACTATGGGGAATAGCCGAGCACCAGAAGGAGACAGAACGCGGCCAAGTTACTGTGCAAAAGAACAGCGTTGTAATGTTACCTTTAAAATATGCTGACCAATATTATAGATACCTATTTGTCTAAATCAGTATTCATCATTTTGTTCTAAACAATCTTCGTCTTGAACAGCAGTTGCGTTTGTGCAGTTCTTACATTATTACAATCGCTGCAGCATTTTACACCTTCTTTATAGCAAATGCAATTTTTAGTCGAACAGTTTCCGTCCTTACACTTCAACCCTAAAATATGTCTCAAATCTGCAGATATTGGATCTTGCATAGAAAGTACTGGTTGTAGTCTCCCATTTTCGTCAATTTTCCAGCCATAATCAACTGGATTTGGCTGCTCAATATGGGCAAGATGACTTGACAACCAGATTTTTAATTGCAATATACATCTAAAAGCGCAACTATGATATAAATAAAACAAATTAAATGTAAAAATTACCTAAGAACGTGCTGCTTAAAAGAACTGTCGGTGGGTGGAAGTTCAGTAACTTTTCTACTCGTACTTTTTGTCATCTCCAATCTCAATTCATTTAAACATGTGATGTGCTTATTTTTATTTTTATATAAAGCTAGGACAAATTCTGTTGCAACTGATATAATTTTATCGTTTGGTAAATTAGTTATTTCTGCAAGCGAAGAAAATTTATCGATATTTTTGATAAGAACATCAAATGCGGTTTTCTTTCCAATTTTGAAAAATGCGTTGGTTGTATCGCATCCGGATAACGCATGCATGGACGGTACACACTTACAAATTTTGGTACCCAAATTTAATGCAATTTCAGTGACTGATAAAACTTTTCTATTGTTGACGTGACCTTGTTGAATCAGTATATTTTTATCTTTTAGATCAGAATATGTACTGCAGTAATATAGAAGTAAGATCAAAACATCGGTATCGACAGATTTTATTACAATGTTTTTATTATAATTATATGTTAATATAATTTTTTCTACCAGTAAAGTAAATATATTTGTTTACAAATTCAATTATGGTTGAGAGAAGAAAGAATGAATATATTTATAGGGGCAAATTTACTGGAGCTTGTTTTAAGCATCTTAGTTACATTAAGAGGAGGGTTTTGTGATCCGGTGAAATTTAATTTTAAAATTAAATTTCTCTGAAGGAGAATTATTGTAAATTTTAATTTGATGTGGTTTATTTTGAGGAGGAGGCAATTAGGATTCAATAATTAATTGACTAGCGGGGGCGTTGGGAGGTTTTTTTGATAATTTTAGTTTCTTTGAACTTTCATTAAGGGGGTTGATTTAGGATTGTAGCGGGGGCGTTACTGTTCTTTTTCACTTTTTGTTTTGTTAGTTTAATTTTCTCTTTTGCTGATAAGCCTTAAGTCTGGTTATTCAAAATTTTGTTGATCAGCGGTTTAGTTTGCTTTGCAAATTGAATGACAGTTTCTGGAGGGGTGGGATTTCAGTAACTTTAATTAGAATGGTTTGTCCTAGAGGCAATTAGGATTCAATAATTAATTGACTAGCGGGGGCGTTGGGAGGTTTTTTTGATAATTTTAGTTTCTTTGAACTTTCATTAAGGGGGTTGATTTAGGATTGTAGCGGGGGCGTTACTGTTCTTTTTCACTTTTTGTTTTGTTAGTTTAATTTTCTCTTTTGCTGATAAGCCTTAAGTCTGGTTATTCAAAATTTTGTTGATCAGCGGTTTAGTTTGCTTTGCAAATTGAATGACAGTTTCTGAAGGGGTGGTATTTCATTAACTTTAATTAGAATGGTTTACCCGAGGGGCAATTAAGATTTAATAATTAATTGACTAGCGGGGGCGTTGGGAGGTTTTTTTGATAATTTTAGTTTCTTTGAATTTTCATTAAGGGAGTTGATTTAGGATTGTAGCGGGGGCGTTACTGTTCTTTTTCACTTTTTGTTTTGTTAGTTTAATTTTCCCTCTTTCTTTGTTAGTAAACCTTTAAGTCTGGTTATTCAAGATTTTTTAACATTTTGCTTAATCAGCGGTTTAGCTCTAATCCTTGCGGATGAGTTGAATGCTAGTTATGTGTAGGGGGGATTTACCAAAATTTTTAATGTTAGGTAGATAAATTTTTACGTTAAAGTTTTTTTGTAACTTTGCTATTTACTTTGACTTTAATTTAATGTGAATCTTAGCGTTATTTAAGTAGTAGGCTTAGCAGTTAATATTTTTAATTATGAATTAATTTTTGAATTGGGGATGGTTTAAGTTTTAACTATATTTGTGCCAGCAGTTGCGGTTATACAAATAATGCTATTAAATTTTTTAGGGTGCTAGTGAGAATTCAGTTTAAAATAGTTTTAGTGCAAAGTTTCACCTTAAAATTTCAATATTATTTTACTACTTTGATATTTTAGGTTTATGAAATTTTTTAAATTTGGTATTTCAGTAACTTTAATTAGAATGGTTTGTCCTAGAGGCAATTAGGATTCAATAATTAATTGACTAGCGGGGGCGTTGGGAGGTTTTTTTGATAATTTTAGTTTCTTTGAACTTTCATTAAGGGGGTTGATTTAGGATTGTAGCGGGGGCGTTACTGTTCTTTTTCACTTTTTGTTTTGTTAGTTTAATTTTCTCTTTTGCTGATAAGCCTTAAGTCTGGTTATTCAAAATTTTGTTGATCAGCGGTTTAGTTTGCTTTGCAAATTGAATGACAGTTTCTGGAGGGGTGGGATTTCAGTAACTTTAATTAGAATGGTTTGTCCTAGAGGCAATTAGGATTCAATAATTAATTGACTAGCGGGGGCGTTGGGAGGTTTTTTTGATAATTTTAGTTTCTTTGAACTTTCATTAAGGGGGTTGATTTAGGATTGTAGCGGGGGCGTTACTGTTCTTTTTCACTTTTTGTTTTGTTAGTTTAATTTTCTCTTTTGCTGATAAGCCTTTAAGTCTGGTTATTCAAAATTTTGTTGATCAGCGGTTTAGTTTGCTTTGCAAATTGAATGACAGTTTCTGAAGGGGTGGTATTTCATTAACTTTAATTAGAATGGTTTACCCGAGGGGCAATTAAGATTTAATAATTAATTGACTAGCGGGGGCGTTGGGAGGTTTTTTTGATAATTTTAGTTTCTTTGAATTTTCATTAAGGGAGTTGATTTAGGATTGTAGCGGGGGCGTTACTGTTCTTTTTCACTTTTTGTTTTGTTAGTTTAATTTTCCCTCTTTCTTTGTTAGTAAACCTTTAAGTCTGGTTATTCAAGATTTTTTAACATTTTGCTTAATCAGCGGTTTAGCTCTAATCCTTGCGGATGAGTTGAATGCTAGTTATGTGTAGGGGGGATTTACCAAAATTTTTAATGTTAGGTAGATAAATTTTTACGTTAAAGTTTTTTTGTAACTTTGCTATTTACTTTGACTTTAATTTAATGTGAATCTTAGCGTTATTTAAGTAGTAGGCTTAGCAGTTAATATTTTTAATTATGAATTAATTTTTGAATTGGGGATGGTTTAAGTTTTAACTATATTTGTGCCAGCAGTTGCGGTTATACAAATAATGCTATTAAATTTTTTAGGGTGCTAGTGAGAATTCAGTTTAAAATAGTTTTAGTGCAAAGTTTCACCTTAAAATTTCAATATTATTTTACTACTTTGATATTTTAGGTTTATGAAATTTTTTAAATTTGGTATTTCAGTAACTTTAATTAGAATGGTTTGTCCTAGAGGCAATTAGGATTCAATAATTAATTGACTAGCGGGGGCGTTGGGAGGTTTTTTTGATAATTTTAGTTTCTTTGAACTTTCATTAAGGGGGTTGATTTAGGATTGTAGCGGGGGCGTTACTGTTCTTTTTCACTTTTTGTTTTGTTAGTTTAATTTTCTCTTTTGCTGATAAGCCTTAAGTCTGGTTATTCAAAATTTTGTTGATCAGCGGTTTAGTTTGCTTTGCAAATTGAATGACAGTTTCTGGAGGGGTGGGATTTCAGTAACTTTAATTATAATGGTTTGTCCTAGAGGCAATTAGGATTCAATAATTAATTGACTAGCGGGGGCGTTGGGAGGTTTTTTTGATAATTTTAGTTTCTTTGAACTTTCATTAAGGGGGTTGATTTAGGATTGTAGCGGGGGCGTTACTATTCTTTTTCACTTTTTGTTTTGTTAGTTTAATTTTCTCTTTTGCTGATAAGCCTTTAAGTCTGGTTATTCAAAATTTTGTTGATCAGCGGTTTAGTTTGCTTTGCAAATTGAATGACAGTTTCTGAAGGGGTGGTATTTCATTAACTTTAATTAGAATGGTTTACCCGAGGGGCAATTAAGATTTAATAATTAATTGACTAGCGGGGGCGTTGGGAGGTTTTTTTGATAATTTTAGTTTCTTTGAATTTTCATTAAGGGAGTTGATTTAGGATTGTAGCGGGGGCGTTACTGTTCTTTTTCACTTTTTGTTTTGTTAGTTTAATTTTCCCTCTTTCTTTGTTAGTAAACCTTTAAGTCTGGTTATTCAAGATTTTTTAACATTTTGCTTAATCAGCGGTTTAGCTCTAATCCTTGCGGATGAGTTGAATGCTAGTTATGTGTAGGGGGGATTTACCAAAATTTTTAATGTTAGGTAGATAAATTTTTACGTTAAAGTTTTTTTTAAGCTTTGCAATTTACTTTGACTTTAATTTTAATGTGAATCTTAGCGTTATTTAAATAGTAGGCTTAGCAGTTAATATTTTTAATTATGAAGTAATTTTTGAATTAGGAATAGTTTTAAGTTTTAACAAAATTTGTGCCAGCAGTTGCGGTTATACAAATAATGCTATTAAATTTTTTAGGGTGATAGTGAGAATTTAGTTTTAAATAGTTTTAGTATAAAATTTTAAGGTGAAATTTTAATTTTATTTTGTTATCTCTGATATTTTAATTCTATGAAACTTTTTTTTAAACTAGGATTAGATACCCTATTATTTTAAGTGTGATTTTTACCTTATTAGTATTAGTTATGATCTTGAAAATAAAAAAAATTGGCGGTATTTTAGTCTTTTCAGAGGAACCTGTTTTTTAAACGATAGTCCACGATTTTACTACTTTATTTGTGTTTGTATATCGTCGTGGTTGAAAATTTCGGTAGATAAATAATTTTCTTTTTTATATAAAATCTGAATTCAGATCAAGGTGCAGCTTATAATAAAGTTATAATGGGTTACAATAATATTATTTACACGGATTTTGGAATTAAGATTTTAATTGAAGGTGGATTTGAAGGTAATTATAATTCTTGTTGTGTTGATTAAGCTCTAAAATATGCACATATCGCCCGTCGCTCTCATTTAATTTGGGATAAGTCGTAACATAGTAGATTTACTGGAAGGTGAGTCTGGATTGACAAGTTTCACTATTTAGCTTGTGTTGATTTTGTTATTATTTTTGATAGTGTAGTTTTTTTTTGTAAAATATTATTTTTCTTATTAGGGTTTGGATAGATTTTTTTTTATTATAGTTTACTAGTATTGTGAGAGAATTAATTTTCATTTTTATTAGAAGAATTAATTTTTTGTACCTTGGGTATCAGGGTTTATTAACTATTATTTAATTTTAAATTTTCCCGAAAGAAGAAGAGCTATATTTGTATGTGTTTTATTGTTAAATAAATATTCTTTATATTAATATAGTGGTGAAATTTTATACGATTCTTTTTATATCTGGTTTTCTAAGAAATAAATTTAATTTAGGAAATTAATATTTTTATTTTTATTTTTAAGTTTAGAATTTTTATTTACTAATCCCAAAAGGGATAAGCTTTTTGGTTAATTATTATAAGTATTTTATTTTATAAATTTATAGGATTAGGAATTTTCATTTTTATTAGTTTATTATAATAAATTTATTTTTAATATTATTTTTATTTTCTTTAATTTTTATATTAGAAATTTAGTTTCAATTTTTTATATTACCTATAATGATGGAATTAGTAATTTTTATTTTAAGTTAATTTTTTAATTGAGATTAGTTTAAGGAATTCAGCAAGTTTAGTATTCGCCTGTTTATTAAAAACATGTCTTTATGATTTTAATTTAAAGTCTGGCCTGCCCAATGATTTTTGAATGGCTGCGGTATTTTAACCGTACAAAGGTAGCATAATCATTAGTTTTTTAATTGATAACTGGAATGAAAGGTTTGACGAGATATTGACTGTCTCTTTCTAATTAATTGAATTTTATTTTTAAGTTAAAAAGCTTAAATTTTATTAAAAGACGAGAAGACCCTATAGAGTTTTATTTAATTTTCTAAATTGTTTTTGAATTTTTTATTGTATTAAATTTTATTGGGGTGATAGGAAAATTTAATTAACTTTTCTTTTATAATAACAAGAGTTTTTGGGTTTTTGATCCATATTTTGATTATAAGATTAAATTACCTTAGGGATAACAGCGTAATTTCTTTGGCGAGTTCTTATTTATAAGGAAGATTGCGACCTCGATGTTGGATTAAAGTTAATATTTGGTGTAGAAGCTATAGTATTAGGTCTGTTCGACCTTTAAATCTTTACATGATCTGAGTTTAGACCGGTGTGAGCCAGGTTGGTTTTTATCTTTAATTTATTAATAATTTATAGTACGAAAGGACCTTTTTTATAGTAGTTTATTTTTTTGTTGATTAATATTAGTTGTTTTGGCAGAGTAGTGCGTTAGATTTAGAATCTTTTTATATATTAATTTATATACAACACTTGATTTTTTTTGATTATGTATTGGTTTTTGTAAGGTTTATTATTCTTGTTGTTTCAGTTTTTATTGGTGTTGCTTTTTTAACATTACTTGAACGTAAAGTTTTAGGGTATATCCAGATTCGTAAAGGGCCTGATAAGGTTGGTTATATGGGTGTGTTTCAACCTTTTAGTGATGCTATTAAATTGTTTACTAAGGAACAAAGAATTCCTTTAATATCTAATTTTAATTATTTTTATTTTTCTCCTGTTTTTAATTTATTTATTTCTTTACTTATATGGATAAGGTTTCCCTTTTTTACTGTTTACATTAATTTTAATCTTGGGATTTTATTTTTTCTTTGTTGTTCAAGTCTTGCAGTTTATAGGTTGATAATTTCAGGTTGGTCTTCGAATTCTAATTATTCAATATTGGGCGGTATGCGGGCTACTGCTCAAACTATTTCTTATGAGGTTAGATTAGTCCTTATTTTGATTTGTTTTTTATTAATAGTTTCAGGATTTAATTTTATATTTTTTAATGATTATCAGCTTTATTCTTGGTTTTTATTTTTACATTTACCTCTTGCTTTAATATGGGTTGTTTCTAGATTGGCGGAAACTAACCGAACTCCTTTTGATTTTGCTGAGGGTGAATCAGAACTTGTTTCTGGGTTTAATATTGAGTATAGAAGGGGGGGTTTTGCTTTAATTTTTTTGGCTGAATATTCAAGAATCCTTTTTATGAGGTTTGTTTGTTGTTTATTATTTTTAGGTGGTAATTTTACTACTTTGATATTTTATTTTAAGATTGTTTTCTTAAGATTCTTTTGGCTTTGGGTTCGAGGTACTTTACCTCGTTATCGTTATGATAAATTGATAAATCTTGCATGAAAAATTTATCTTCCAGTTTCTTTGAATTTTTTGATATTTTATATTGGGTTAAAAATTTTTTGTTTTTCCCTTTTTATTTAGTTAATAAAATTTAGTAGTAAGCCAATAAAAGGGTTTACTTTTATGTTATATTTTCAAAATATATACTTATTCAAGTTCACTGACTAATTAATAACTATTTTATCTCATAAATTTATTAATAGTGGGGATATTAAATAGTATGAGAAGTAAATTGTGGTTAGGATTTGTCCTGTTAAGATGTAAGGTTCTTCAACAGGCTTTGCTCCAATTCAGGTCAGTATAATGATTACGGTTACGAATGTTCAGAAGCAAATTTTTCTTAAAGGGTAGAATTGTATTCCTCTAAATTTATTATTGTATATTAGGGGGAGAAAGGCTAGGATGGCAATTGATATAACTAATGCGATTACTCCTCCTAGTTTATTTGGAATTGATCGTAGAATGGCGTATGCAAATAGGAAGTACCATTCTGGTTTAATGTGGGTAGGGGTAACTAAAGGATTTGCTTGAGTGAAGTTGTCAGGGTCTCCTAGTTCGTAGGGGGTTATTATGGATAAAGAGGTTAGGGCTATAATTGTAATTAGCATTCCAAGAATGTCTTTTATTGTGTAGTATGGGTGGAATGGGATTTTATCAGAATTTCTGTTTAATCCTAATGGGTTATTTGATCCTGTCTGGTGAAGGAATAGAAGATGAATTATAATTATAGCTGCTATTAGGAAGGGTATTATGAAATGGAGTGTAAAGAAACGGTTTAAAGTAGCGTTGTCTACTGCAAATCCTCCTCAGATTCATTGTACAATTCTGGTTCCTAGGTATGGGATGGCTGAAAGTAGATTGGTAATAACAGTTGCTCCTCAGAAGGATATTTGACCTCAGGGTAGGACGTACCCTAGAAAGGCTGTTGCTATTGTAATAAAGAGGATTAGTACTCCTGCAGTTCAGGTGTGGGAAAGTTTATGGGATTTGTAATATATCCCTCGTCCAATGTGGGTATAAATACAGATAAAGAATAAGGATGCTCCGTTTGCGTGGATGGTTCGTATGATGAATCCATAATTGACATCACGATTAATATGAATGACTCTATCAAATGCTGTTATAATGTTTGGGGTGTAGTGCATAGCCAGGAATAGTCCTGTTAAGATTTGGATGCCTAAGCATATTCCTAAAAGAGACCCAAAATTTCATCAGGTTGAAATATTTCTGGGGGTTGGGAAGTCAATTAAGGAATTGTTAATAATCTTAAATATGGGGGGTAATTTACGGAGGGGTGTTATCATTATTTATGTCGTAAAGGTCCATGTTTAATTTCAGTGATTTTTACAATTGCAATTAGCGTAATGAGAAGGTATACAATAAGAATTGTAGTAATAGTATTTATTGGTGGATTAATAAATTTAATTATTGAAAGTTCAGTGTATAAATTTATAGAGGTTGAAGCTTGTGTGGATATAAAATTTATTAGTAATTGATCGTTTCTTAAGGTAAATAGGGGGAGTATTAATGTAACTGTTGAAATAAATTTTATTTCTATTTTAATTTTTTCATTTGATGCTACTCTTGTTATGTAAATGAAAATTACTAATATCCCCCCTACTATAATTATAAATATAATGTAGGAGTATCAGAAGTTTAAGTGGAGGAGTCCTGAAGTAATAGCAACAATTCTTCTTTGTGTTACTAGGGCTAGAGTAAGAGCTAATGGATGTTGTATGATTAGTATTAATATTGAGATTATTATTATTATTATTATTATTTTTGTTATGCAGAGAATAGTTTAAGAAAAATTTTAATTTTGGAGATTAAAGATGGAATTATTTCTTTCTCTGAAGTTTTAAAAGGTATCTTAATTATGGTTTACAAGACCAGAGTTTTTTTTAAACTATTAAAACTAATGTTAATATTATTTAGGATTTTTTATTTCGCAGGTATTTTGTTATTTGTTCTTAAGCGTAAACATCTTCTTTTACTTTTGTTAAGGCTAGAGTTTATTGTTCTTAGTTTATTTTTAGGGATTTCAATTTTACTGTATTTTTATGGGTTAGATACTTTCTTTTTGATAGTTTTTATTACTTTAAGTGTTTGTGAAGGGGCCTTAGGTCTTTCTATTTTGGTGTCTTTAATTCGTTGTTATGGTAATGATTATTTTAGAACTTTTAATGTTTTATGATAAAATTTGTTTTTATAATTTTTTTTATAATTCCTTTATGTTTTGTAAATAATTATTGATTTAATCAGTTTGTATATAGTTTGATAGGGGGCTTGTTTTTGATACAGTTTAGGTTTGGGAATCAGGTATCTTATATTGGCTCATATTTTGGGTATGATTTATTATCTTTTTTACTTATCATTCTTAGAATTTGGATTTGTTCTTTAATGTTAGTTGCTAGATTAAAAATTTATTTTAGGAATAATTATTATGGATTTTTTAACTTTGTTGTTCTTGTTTTGTTAAGTTCTTTAATTTTGACTTTTTCTTCCATAAATTTTTTAATATTTTATATTTTTTTTGAGATGAGCCTAATTCCTACAATTTTTTTAATTTTAGGATGAGGGTATCAGCCTGATCGTTTACAGGCTAGGTTTTATCTTCTTTTGTATACTGTATTTGCTTCTTTGCCTATATTAATTTCTATTATTTTTTATTTTTACTATTTTGGTAGATTGTCTTTATTTTATTTAGTATTTCCTGTGGATTCACTTATTTTTTTTATTTGTGTAAGATTTGTATTTTTGGTTAAAATACCTATATATTTTGTTCATTTGTGGTTACCCAAGGCTCATGTTGAGGCTCCTGTTTCTGGTTCAATAATTTTGGCAGGTGTAATATTGAAGTTAGGGGGGTATGGATTAATACGAGTTTTACCAGTGTTTTTGGGTGCTAGTTTTAAGTTTAGGCTTGTATTGGTAGCAATTTCTTTAATAGGTGGATTTTTTGTGTCTTTGGTTTGTTTACGGCAAAGGGATGTTAAGGCTTTAATTGCTTATTCATCAGTTGCCCATATGGGGTTGGTTATTGGAGGTATATTTACTTTTAGAGTTTGAGGAGTTGCTGGATCTTTAGGTTTAATGGTTGCTCATGGACTTTGTTCCTCGGGTTTATTTTGTCTGGCTAATATTTCTTATGAGCGTGTTAGAAGACGTAGGTTGTATTTGAGAAAAGGGATGATTTCTCTTATTCCTGGGGGTTCTTTATGGTGGTTTCTTATATGTTCATCTAATATGGCATCTCCTCCTTCTTTAAATTTGTTGTCAGAAATTATTTTGATTAATAGACTGGTTAGTTGGAGATTAATTAGGATATTATTTGTGGGGTTGATTTCTTTTTTTAGCGCAGTTTATTCTTTGTTTTTATATTCGTATACTCAGCACGGAATATTTTATTCTGGGTTATTTTCATTTAATTTATTTATTGTTCGTGAATACCTTCTTTTATTAATACATTGACTTCCTCTTAATTTAGTTTTTTTGAAAGGTGAATTATTTTCGTTATGATTATGCTTAAATAGTTTAGGTTAAAATACTGATTTGTGGAATCAGAGATGTATACGGTACTTTAGGTTGTTTCTGTTTGTTTAATTTATTTTTTAGGTTTTTTTTTTTTTAGAGTTTTAACTTTTCTGTTAAGAGTTTATTTGGTAGTTACTGATATATCTTATATAATTGAATTTAACATTTTAAGTATTAATTCAAGAACTTTGAGGGGGTTATTTCTTTTTGATTGAATGTCTCTTTTGTTTATAAGTTTTGTTATGTTAATCTCTTCGATAGTTATTTACTATAGTGATGATTATATGCATGGGGATTATAATATTAATCGGTTTATTTTACTTATTGTTATATTTGTCTTTTCGATAATTCTTTTAGTTATAAGTCCAAATTTAATTAGAATTTTATTGGGATGGGATGGATTGGGCCTTGTTTCTTATTGTTTAGTAATTTATTATCAAAATATTAAATCATTTAATGCAGGAATGTTAACTGCTTTAAGGAATCGAGTAGGGGATGTGGGGCTATTACTCAGGATTGCCTGAATAATGAATTATGGCAGATGAAGTTTTATATGTTATTTAGATTTTATGAAGTCTGATTTTAGTATAATTGTTATTAGTTTATTTGTAGTTTTAGCAGCTTTTACTAAAAGGGCTCAGATTCCTTTTTCATCTTGGCTTCCAGCAGCTATGGCAGCTCCTACTCCGGTTTCTTCTTTGGTTCATTCAAGAACTTTGGTAACAGCTGGGATTTATCTTCTTATTCGTTTTAGTGAAGGACTAGGAGGAACTATTAGAGTGTTTTTTTTGTTGATTTCTTGTTTAACTATATTTATATCAGGATTAGGTGCAAATTTTGAATTTGATCTTAAAAAGATTATTGCTTTGTCGACTTTAAGTCAGCTTGGTTTAATAATAAGTATTTTATTTTTGGGTGGGGCTAAATTAGCATTTTTTCATCTTTTAACTCACGCATTGTTTAAGGCATTATTGTTTATGTGTGCTGGTAATATTATTCATAATTTAGCTAGGTGTCAAGATATTCGTTGTATGGGTTCTTTACTTTATCAGATGCCTATTACAATAACTTTTTTTTGTATTTCTAATTTGTCATTGTGTGGGTTACCTTTTTTATCAGGATTTTATTCTAAGGACTTAGTCTTGGAAAGAGTTTCTATGGGATGTTTTAATGTTCTGATTTATTTAGTTTTTTATTTATCAACTGGGTTAACTGTTAGATATACAGTTCGTTTATGTTATTATACTATCTTTGGTAATATAAATTTTTATAGTTTGAATGGTTTCTGTGATTCTAATGAAAAGATATTGAAAGGTATGGTGGGGCTATTTTTGTTTGTTATTTTGAGAGGTTCTTTGTTAATATGGGTTATTATTGACAATTATTTAGTACTTATACCTTTTTACATGAAAATAATAACATTGTTTGTTATTTTACTAGGGGGTGTTTTAGGATTTGAGGTATCACAGGTTTCTTTAAAGTATACTTTAAAATCGTTGTATCTTTTTCGGTTGACTTATTTCTTTTCTAATATGTGAAATATAGTTTATTTGTCAACATTTTTAATTAATTTGTATCCTTTACGTTTAGGATTTTTATTTTATTTTAATTTAGATCAAGGTTGAACTGAGTATTTAGGAAGTCAAGGTTTATTTTATCGATTGAAGTTGATTTTGATAGTTTTTCAGGGGGTGTTTAATAATTATATTAAGGTTTTCTTATTTTTAACTGTTTTATGAATTTTTATACTATTTTTTATTTTATACTTGGATAGCTTAATTTAGAGCGCAACATTGAAGATGTTGAGGTAAATTTAATTTTTTGAGTATTTGTAAATTAATTTTAATTTTACATTGAAAATGTAATGTTTTTTTTAAACTATACAAATAGAAATATTAACAGATTTTCACCGCTAAGAGACTAAGTTAGAAGCTTGTCTCTAAATAATCTATTTCTTTAATTGGAAAAATTTCATTAATGTCATTAACAGTGACATACCTCTTTTTGGTTTCAATTAAAAATAAGGGTGGGTTCACCAAGATTCTAAGCCGAAATTAGTAGCGATTTTTCGCTTCTTATTTAAGATAAATTGCTAGGCAATACTTTTTAAGTGCAAATTAAATGTTATTAATAACTATTATCCTAGTAGACTCAGTTAAGAGCTCCTTGATTTCATTCATGGTAAATCCCGATTAAAAGGATAAGTGAGAATAATAAGTATAATATGTAGTAATTTATAATATTTGAAATTTTTATTGTTGTGATTAGAGGAAATAGAAGTGTTAATTCTACATCAAATACTAAGAAGATTATTGCAATTAAGAAGAATTGAAGTGAAAAAGGAAGACGGGGGGAGGATTTTGGGTCAAATCCACATTCGAATGGGGAAGATTTTTCTCGATCATTGAATCTTTTTTTAGAAATTATTGTATTGACTATAATTATTATTGTCGAAATTATAATTAGTATAATTACTGTTGTCGTTATTATTATAATTATTTATACTAGTTTTAGATCTTTTGATTGGAAGTCAATTATAATTTTTATACTATATAAATTAATTTATCTTCCTCATCAGTAAATTGAAATGTAAAGGAATAGCCAAACTACATCTACAAAATGTCAATATCAGGCTGCTGCTTCGAATCCAAAGTGATGAATAGGAGAAAAGTGGTTTATTAAATGTCGTATGAGGCAAGTTGTAAGGAAGATGGTTCCAATAATTACGTGTAATCCATGGAATCCAGTGGCTATAAAAAAGGATGATCCGTATACTGCATCTCTGATTGAGAATGGTGCTTCGATATATTCGTATCTTTGAAGAATTGTGAAGTAAGTTCCCAAGATAATCGTTATGATTAATCTTTGCTTTGCCTGATTATGATTGTTTTCTATAAGTCTGTGGTGAGCTCAGGTTACAGATAAACCTGAAGTTAATAGAATTAATGTGTTTAAAAGAGGGATTTGAATTGGATTAAAGGGGTTAATCCCTAGGGGGGGTCAGTTTATTCCAATTTCAATTCTTGGGGATAGTCTTCTGTGGAAGAATCTTCAGAAAAATGATACGAAGAAGAACACTTCTGATGTAATGAATAGAACTATTCCTCATCGTAGTCCTATAGTTACTGCAAATGAGTGGAGGCCTTGGAAGGTTCCTTCTCGGGTAATGTCACGTCATCATTGGATTATAATTCTAAGGGTAATTGCTAATCCTATTAGTAGGAGGTTTTTATCAAATTGATGAAATCATTTAATTAACCCTGATATTGTAATTATAGCTCTTAAGGCACCAAGAATTGGTCAAGGACTGGTATCAACTAAGTGGAACGAGTGATTTTTATGTGTTGGCATAAATTACTTCTCTTGAATATAGGGTTCTAAGAACTGCGAATACATAGGCTTGAATTATAGTTACTGCACTTTCTAGGGCTAGAAGGGCAATTAGGGTGATAATTAAGATAGGAAGAGTGTAAGAAGGGAGTATTGAGCCGGTGTTACCAAGTAAGGTTAATAATAAATGCCCAGCAATTATATTAGCAGTTAATCGGATTGCTAAAGTTCCTGGTCGAATAATATTTCTAATAGTTTCGATACATACTATGAAGGATATTAGGATAGGGGGGGTACCTTGAGGTATTAAGTGTGCTAGTATATGGGTTGGGTTATTTAATCATCCAAAGATTATAAAACTTAATCAAAGTGGTAGGGCAAGTGTTAATGTAAATGCTAAGTGTCTTGATCTTGTGAAAATATAGGGGAATAGCCCTAAAAAATTATTAACTAAGATGACTGAGAATAAGGAAGTTAGTGTTAAAGTTATTCCTTTATTTGACGGTCCAATTAAAATTTTAAATTCTTTGTGAAGTACTTGTAAGATTTTTGATCATATTATTGAGGGGCGTGATTGGGTAAGTCAAATAGTTTGAGGTACTAAGATTAATACTAATAGTGATCTAATTCAGTTTATTGAGGATAGTTGGGTGCTAGGGTCGAATGATGAAAATAAATTTGTTATCATTTTCAGGTTGTTTTTACTATAAAGGGTGTTTTAGATTTTTGTTCCTTAAAGGGTTGATTTAAGTTAAAATAGTTAATTGGTCTTATAATTATAAGAATTACTGAGAAGTAAATAAAAAGAGTCACTCAGTTGAGTGGAGCTATTTGTGGTACTAAAAATTATTATTTCAATAATTTTAGTTTGACAGACTAATGTTATTTTTTAACTAAATTTTTCATTAGAAGTAGGTACTAGGCTACTATATTTTGATTTAAGAGATCATTACTTGTTTTCAGTCATCTAATGACTTTATTCAATTTAGAAATGTTAATGGGGTTACTCTTTCTAGAACAATAGGTATAAATGAATGGTTTGCTCCGCAGATTTCTGAGCATTGTCCAAATAGGATTCCTGGAAGGTTGATGAAAAATCTAATTTGGTTTAATCGTCCAGGTGTTGCATCAATTTTTACTCCTAATGAGGGGATAGTTCATGAGTGGATTACATCTGCTGCTGTTACTATTATTCGAATTTTAGTGTTAAGTGGTAAGTTAATTCGATTATCTGTGTCTAGTAATCGTAAATTGAAGAGTTTTATATCATTAATGGGGATTATGTATGAGTCGAATTCTGAGTTTTTGAAATCAGAATATTCATAGGATCAATATCATTGATGTCCTACGGTTTTAATAGAGATTGATGGATTGAAAATTTCATCTAATATATAAAGAATTCGTAGGGAGGGGAGAGCAATAAAGGTTAAAATGATTGCTGGGAGAATCGTTCAAATTAATTCAATAGTTTGTCCTTCTAGGAGAAGTCGGTAATTAAATTTATTGAGAAATAAAGTGTATATTAGGTATCCTACTAGGGTTGTAATTATAATTAGAATAGCTATAGTATGATCATGAAAGTATAGTAATTGCTCCATTAATGGGGATATGCAATCCTGGGCTGAAAATATGATTCAAGTTGCAATTTCTAAAAAAAGGTAAACTTTATATTTGGAGCTTAAATCCGATGCACTAGTCTGCCACATTAGAATTGGACTAAAATCGGCAATTCTGAGTAGCTATGTTCTGCGGGAGGGTATTTTTGTAATCATTCAATGGATGAGGGCATATTGGTTGTTGAGATTATTTTGTGGGTTGAGGAGAAGGATTCTCATATAATTGTAATGAATAAAATAATTCTTATTAGGCTAATTATTGATCCAATGGATGAAATAATATTTCATGTTAAGTAAGCATCTGGGTAATCTGAGTACCGTCGAGGTATTCCCCTTAATCCAAGAAAATGTTGGGGGAAGAAAGTTAAATTAACTCCTACAAATATAGTTATAAATTGAGTTTTTAATCAGGTTTGGTTTAATGATAGCCCAGTAAATAAGGGAAATCAGTGGATGATTCCTCCTATGATAGCGAATACTGCTCCCATGGAAAGTACGTAGTGGAAGTGGGCAACTACATAATAGGTGTCGTGAAGAATGATGTCAATTGAGGAGTTAGCTAAGATGACTCCTGTTAATCCTCCTACTGTAAAAAGGAATACAAACCCAATAGTTCATAAAATGGATGGAGAGTATTTGATTTGTGTTCCGTGGAGAGTTGCTAGTCATCTAAAAACTTTAATTCCTGTAGGAATAGCAATAATTATAGTGGCTGATGTGAAGTAAGCACGTGTGTCGACATCTATACCTACAGTGAATATGTGATGAGCTCATACAATGAAGCCTAGTAAGCCGATTGCTATTATGGCGTAGATTATGCCTAAGGTTCCGAAGGTTTCCTTTTTCCCTCTTTCCTGACTAATGATGTGGGAGATTATGCCGAATCCTGGTAGAATTAAAATGTATACTTCAGGATGGCCAAAAAATCAGAATAAGTGCTGGTAAAGAATGGGGTCGCCTCCCCCTGCAGGGTCAAAAAAGGATGTATTTAGATTTCGGTCTGTTAATAGTATGGTGATTGCTCCGGCTAGTACAGGTAAAGATAAGAGTAGGAGTAAAGCGGTGATTGCTACTGATCAAACAAAGAGAGGTATTCGATCAAAGGTTATTCCAATTGGTCGTATATTGATTACTGTAGTAATGAAGTTTACTGCCCCTAGAATTGATGAAATTCCAGCTAAATGTAGACTGAAGATTGCTAAATCAACAGCAGCTCCTCTATGGGCAATATTTGCTGATAGAGGTGGGTAAACTGTTCATCCTGTTCCTGCTCCTCTTTCTGTGACACTTCTTATTAGTAGTAGGCTTAAGGAAGGAGGGAGTAGTCAAAATCTTATGTTGTTTATTCGAGGGAATGCCATATCTGGGGCTCCAAGCATTAGAGGTACTAGTCAATTACCGAATCCCCCAATTATGATTGGCATAACCATGAAGAAGATTATGATGAAAGCATGAGCTGTAACAATAACATTATAGATTTGGTCATCACCAATTAAAGCTCCTGGGTTTCCAAGTTCTGATCGGATTATAATTCTAAGTGAGGTCCCTACTATTCCGGCCCAGGCTCCAAAAATGAAGTACAAGGTACCAATGTCCTTGTGATTTGTTGAAAATAGCCATTTGTTCGAGTCAATGGCTGAGTTAGGCGGTAAATTGTAAATTTTCTTATGAATGAAAATTCTTGATTCAGGTCTTGTATTCAATAATGATTTTAAATTGCAAATTTAAAGGTGGGTTAGCCCTAAGGCTTAATTTGAAGTTATTTCCAACTTTGAAGGTTGATAGTTTGCTTAACTTAAATCCTTAAACAAAGTTAAATGTTAAGGTTGTTAAGGTTAATCCGAGGATATTGATAGAGTTAAAAATAACTATTCTTATTTTTATTGGTATAGATTTTATCTTGAATCTCAGTTGATCTGATCTAATAACGATTGATGAGAATACAATGCGAGCATATACAAAAAGAGTAACTAAAGTTATAAGGACTATAACTATTACTAAAGTTAGGAGGCCTTTCTCTACAAGTGCATTAATAGTTAATCACTTGGGGTAGAATCCAATAAGGGGGGGCAATCCTCCTAGTCTTAAAAAATTGATTGATATTGATAGCTTTAATAATTTCTGGGATCTTATTTGTGAAATTATTTGTTTGAAGAAGAAAATTTTTAAGTGGTTAAGAATTCTAATTATTGCTATTAAGATAAGAGAGTAAATGGTGAAGTAATTTAATCAAATGGGTTTTGATGTTAGTATTGCTGCTAGTATTCATCCTATGTGGTTGATGGATGAGAATACTAGAATTTTTCGTAGTCTGATTTGGTTTATTCTTATTAATCCTCCGATTAGTATGGATGTAACGATAATTGCAGTAATGAATAGCAGTGATTTTAAATTCCTTATCAGAATTACTATGGGGGCGATTTTCTGTCAAGTTAATAGAATCAAACAATTAATTCAATCTAATCCTTCAATAATTTCTGGGAATCAAAAATGGAAGGGGGCGGTTCCTATTTTTGTTATTAAAGAAGAATTTATAATTGTAATTAGTGTTGATTTTACTTTGACAGTATTTATTAATTCTGAATTTATGATTGTAATCACTGCGAATAAGATAATTGTGGATGCTAGGGCTTGGGTAATAAAGTATTTAATTGATGATTCGGATGAGAAGGAATTTTTTACTTTATTTATAAGAGGGATTATTGATAGCAGGTTAATCTCTAGTCCTATTCATATTCCTATTCAAGAGTATGAGGATACTGAAATACAGGTTCCTATAATTAATGAGATTAGGAATATTATTTTATGAATTTTTATCAATAAAAAGGAGAGGGTAAGCCTCTATTCAAGGGGTATGAACCCTATAGCTTTCTTAGCTTACCATTTTAAGTATGATTTAGTTTAGGATGAGCATTAATTTTTGGAATTAAAAGGGACAGTTTAAGTCTGTTATTCATAATGAAGGTACGTATACTTAATTTATTCTATCAAAATAATCCTTTAATCAGGCACATCATTAGGGGATTTTTTGGAGTGTTACTAAAACTTTTAGTGTAGAGAATTTTATTATGACATAACTCCTCCTCCCACAAATAATAATTTGCTTCGAATTTTGGTTTATTATGTTCAATTTTTAATAAAGGGTTTCTTCATATGTGTACATTTACTTTATTGATAAAATAAATTTTACTGACATATAATGCCTAAAAAGGCATATTTGAGACTAATGGAGGATAACGCATTCTGTGCTTCCTTATCGGCAGTATAAATATTCTATGGATTTTTATTATTTTAGGGGAAAATTGGTGGGAACTTACTGGAGGATATTTTAGAATTTTTTTTTTTTTGAAAAAAATACCCTCTCTGTAAAAGTCGTTTATAAAATTGGTTCCTCAAGGATTTGCCTAGGGGGGTCTGAAATTTTATTTAAAATGTGTTAACTCAAGGTTATGACTAAGTAGAAACCGGTTTCGCACGAAGTACGATTTTTGTATATAAATATTTATTGAATATATATTACAATTATTTATTAATTAATAAATGTTAAATTTAAATATAATTTTATATATAAATAGCAGAAAGTATTCGTATATATTAATAATATATATAATAGAGTGATATAAGATATACATTGTTTATAAATCAATAATTTCTGTCTATTCAACACCAAAAACTATGTATCAAAGCTGTTCCATCAATTATTAAGGGTTTACAAAAGGTTACTTAGAGAAATATATGAGATATTTATAGGCCTATTAATTTTATATAAATCATTAATCAAAATTTAATTCTAGAGTTAAATTATTTAATATTAAATCTTTATATATATATAGCGTTATATGTAAATAAATTAATAATAATTATTTTATATTAGTAATTTATTTAAATATATAATATCATATAGATAAATTAATAATGACTTATACTTATATAACAATAAACCATTTATATAGAGAATGTAATTATAAATAAAAAAAAAAAAAAACCTAAAATATCAAAGTAGTAAAATAATATTGATTTTATAATAAATAATGATAATTTATAGAATATTTATACTGCCGATAAAGAAGTGTTATATATTAGCCTCTATTGTTATTTTCACTAAAATGTGACTCGAAAATAGTGTGAAGAATTAGTCTCGTGTCAGCTTCGGTGTGGTTGGACCTTAGTTCATTAATTTCGTTTACGCCATTGTCCATACTTATACTGTAACATAATTCGCTATTTTCAAAGCCCCCTGCTATAATAAGGGTGTCATCTCGCTTTAAAAATTGCGATGCATTTCTCAGTAAGAAATCAGTTAAAAACATCAAAAGTTTGCGTTTGTTTTCAGAAACTTTTAAAAACTGTCTGTATTTGACTACTTTTCTAGTTCCGGAGACTTCAAATTTATTTGAATTTATAACAGCATTCTCGTAATTGCCTCTTCTGTTCCTTTCAAGATCTTTTATACAATTTTCATTATAGTTATCAAAAATTATAGTTGTTCTATTTGAATTTACATTTCTTCCTAAAATTAAAACCATTTTTAAAAATAGCATGGCTAAGTCGTTGAATGTAGAAAACTGATTTTCATTGACTTCTTGTACAACAACCATACCATCAATTAACATAGAACCTGCGTGAACCTCTGTTATACATTTCGCAAATGTCTCAATTTTTTTCGGCAGCAGAAAGTATGGTTAACAAACCATCTAATTGAGGCTTTTTTATTACCTGCTGTTTATCTCCATCATCCACCGTCTGGCCACATATTAAACACTCCATCACGGTAACTATTATAAGTAGTATGTTAGCAAAAATTTACCGAAACAGTCGAAACAAAACCACCAAAAAACCAAAACACTTCAAGCAATGAAAATATGCACTCATTTACCCGCCAACGAATGGACTTCTGTCCCTTGTCAACCCACACAAATTTCGCACAGTCTATCCTTTTCACTCGCACGGCTCGTCCCGTGCACTGAAAGTGAATTTTTGACATCAGCGCATTGAAAGTGTTATAGCGGACTTATTTTTGAAACGCGACCATACATTATTCGAAATCATAACTTCGTTATACTATAAGGAAGTTTTCTATGTAAGAAAAAACAAAATCCATATCGTGAAAAAAATAGTTATCCAGGTTCAAATTGGAACGTATTGTTACCGATGTGGCGACATATTTTAGATACGGTGCAATAAAATCAGTTTGGTTTCTTGTATTTACATAAAATTTACACCATTAAAAACGTCAATATTTCTTCAACAATTTAAAAAAAAACGCAACGTTCTACGACTTGTAATTTTCGCGTGAGATGCCCGAGAGTCTCCCGGCGCACGGTGGGGTAGATTTACTGGTTTTTCATCCCTAATTTTTTTCGGTACCACCCAAAAAAGTCGTAATTGCTATTTTTAGGTGCCAAATGACATGTAGAATCATCCGTGAGAGTTTCATCTGGTTATATTTTGGGATCACGTACTACCCGAAATAAGACACTTTTCGAAGCAAAATCGCTCCACTATATTTCTTTCAGGAATTTCGGTGGGTAGGTACGTATGTTTCAAGAAGCTGATTTATACAAATTGAAGAACGTAGCAGGATTTGCTTGTTTTGGAGCAACCACAAATATAAGGAATAGCCACAGTAGTTGGATCAAGAACTTTAATCCCACACGCCAAAAGACAGTGACACAGTAATTAAACTAGACGCGTGTTTCGCTGACAACGTCAGCATCTTCAGCATATCAGTCTATTTCTTTTTCATTTTCCAAAAACACTTCTTTCGATCATTATACCGTGTGCTTTACATCCAGCGGTATTTCACAGCAACATCATATTAATAAGAACATGCCTGGCACAAAATCTGTTGCTTTACGACACAATATCGTGATGTATAAATCAATACGTGTGATGACAGCTATTATAGACTATAAATAATGAAATTTTCTTCTAGAGGATGTTTCTAAGTATCACAGAGGAGAGAATTATGCGTATGTCTCAACCTTTAGAAACACCAATAAAAAAAAATCAAGAATAATCGCACTTAAAGCATTTTCTTAAAGAATAAATAGAGGAAGAACTCGAAACCCTTCGCTGACAATGAGAAACTTGCAAAAGTTAAAACAATTCTTATATTACACCAGACAAAGAGAATGACTTCAATTCTAGCTTGCAGACAGGAAATTAAACTGTTACAGATCTGATCCAAACAATTTTCTGCATTTCATCGAGATAAACATTTTTTCTTTTTTGTTGCGCCTTGCAGGCAGCCGGAGGGATTTGTTTTTAGGGATACCTATTTAGCCAGCAGAAGATATCGAATTGCAAATTCGGGCCTAAGAATGCAATAAGCGGAATTCCAAGCACGTATTTACAAAGGATACGAACCTTTCGTGTGTTACATTTGAATTCCGACTCTTTATCCAAGTTTGCATCTTCCAAGTTAGTTTCCGGTGGCATTATAGTGTACATCTCGGTGAAAAGAACTGCTACGAAAAGCCCAAAGATTGATGTACACTGCTGGACAATTGAAATGGACCACTACGATTTTTGAAAGTAAATTATGTGTAGCTATTTTGTTTTGTAGTTTTGTATAATAAATAGATTATTGTATTGTTTATTGTTGACTTGAGTTTGCATTAATCATTGTATGGTTGTAAAATCATACCAAATTCTGCAAACATTGAAGAAAATTTTTTATTAACGAAAAAGTGATAACAATTTTAGGATATTCTAAATATGGAAAAGTGAATGAGAATAATACAAATGACTAGAATCTAAATGTCAGTATTTTGTAGGCCATCCGCGAGCTTCCAAAAGTGCTCTGCATCTTCGAGGCATACTCCTAATCACTTCATTGATAAATTCCTGTGGGATCAATTCCCATTCTTCCAATAAAGCAACATAGAGCTCTTGTAGTGTAGAAGGATAACGCTGGCGTTGGTTTAATTGCTTCTGCAACTTGTCCCAGACATGCTCTATTGGATTCATGTCTGGACTTCTTGCAGGCCAATTCAGTCTACCGATTTCGTGCTCTTGTAGGGAGTTGGTAATAATTCTTGCACGGTGGGGGCGAGCATTATCGTCGACCAATAAAAAATCTCGTCCAAAATTTTCAGCAAATGGAACAATAATTGGTAGAATACATCTGTCTCTATAGACGTGAGCATTCATGGTTTCATTAATCAAAACAATCAGATCAGTGCGGCCGTTCATAATTATGCCTCCCCAGACTGTGACACCCCCACCACCAAAAGCTACATGGGGGGCCATTTTACGGTCTAGATAACGCTCACCTGGTCTTCTCCACACTAATACTCTTCCATCTGAATGGTGTAGATTAAATTTTGATTCATCAGTGAATAAGCATCGGCTCCATTCTTCATTGCCCCAGTTTATATGTTCTTCGGCCCAAATTCTACGGGCAACACGATGATGCCTAGTGAGCAAACAACATGTCGCACGCCTTCTAGCTCTTAAATTGTACTCATTCAACCTTCTTCTGATGGTTCGAGTGGAAACATCAATTCCAGCAGCATAATGAAGCTCATTATTAATTTGAGTTGACGTATGAGTGGGATTTCTCCTAGCGATTAAGCGCACATAATGTGTCTGCGCTGGTGTAAGACTTCTTTGGCGACCTCCGCCATGCCGAAAAGCAACACTTCCAGTAGTTTGAAGTCGTTGATGAGCTCTGCTTAGTACGCTATGCGAAACATTAAAAAATCTAGCAATTTCTCTTTGTGAAGCGCCATTTTGAATAAGACGCAAAGCTGTATTCAAATTATCCACGCTTAAACGATTGTAAGGCATTACTTTCTTCACTTGCTTAAGCCAAAATATGAAACAACTGTAAACAACCACGTATTCTTATTAAATTATTTCATTTTTACAATGGGTTGTACCTTACATTTTAATTTTTTTGCAACTTTATCAAAAATAAACACATTTCACGAACTTTGACATTTATATGAAACAAACTCAACATCTTAAGTAAACTTTATTCAACGCACTCTTAGATCAATCTTATTATTGTAGCTTAAAATCAATTTATTTGAGGTGGTCCATTTAAATTGTCCAGCAGTATATATGATAAGGATCTAGATGTCAAAAGTATGATATTACCTATAGTGTAGGTACGGAACTTCATGATTGACAGCTGAAAAGTAAAGCGTGTTGCAACGATGTTTCCTGGTCGGACGTCAATTATGCAACGAGATCGGATCGGTTTCGGGTGAAAGTATACAACGACACTTCCTAGTGACGCTCTGAAGCCAGATATACAGCGCGCTCTTTCGGTGTCGGTATCTGGTACGCTCTGTATAGCTAGGCTAATCGGATCGTTATCTTATTAACGATATAACGGGGTTGAATTTGGTCAGGTCAGGATCGTCGATAATACCCTTTGCCCAATAGTCGAAGAAGGGAGGATTCGTTATTGCTTACTAAACGGTGAATTATAAAACATAAACAAATTAAAAGGGTTTCTATTAATATAACTATTTACATTTTAAACGGAATATTAAACGGATATTTACAGGAATATATAATACATGAAAAATAAATGAGAAATTCTGGTATTAAAATCAGGGCGATATTGTAACCGGTTTCTCGAGCGAGTAGCGCACGAGATCTGGGCTAGATGCCTAGCTCGTGGACTATTTCCCTCGGGATCAGCTATCACTTAATACGGGTAGCTTCGTCGTATGATTAACTGTTCCGGATACTGGCGGTTTCTTAATAGCACCTCTAGTGCGACCAGTCGGGGTTTCAAGTCTGGGATGTACGTTAGAACACCTAGGGTGTAATCCCGTGCGAGACAGGTTTATTAGTTGACGTGCAAAAACTTTATAACTGACGGGCCACACCAGGACATATGCAGTTTGTGGTAGAAACCCTCCGCTGCACATCGACAACGATGTGTAATCCACCGCAATGAATGCGAACTACATAGGTTTCTACTTTCCTGCACCTGTAGTAGTAAATGGACCTACCTAATTAAGTCAGCTACACCTCCGCTACAAGTCAACTAACTCCGGTCCGGTTAACTTAATTATTGGTAGCCCTTCGGCTTCGATAATTAAGTACTAGCGATGAAGACTCTTGAGTATTTATTCTTTTGAGAATAAATCGGATACGGGAATGAACAGAAAATCACACGCCGTGAATTAAACTCAGTCGCAGAACTAGAACGACACCAGTTCAATGGCCTTAAGTTGAATGAACTCTTAACAAACTAGAGCGACTTCTGGACCAGTCAGATGACTTCAAATTCAAGGACCTCTCGTAAAACTATAAAAGGATCCTGGACCTGCTTCAGAAATACCACTATTGCTGTCCCACCTTCCATGCTAAGCACTCTGCCTCTAAGAAGAATAAAATAAGAATAAGAACAATAAAAATAATAAAAACTGTGTATTATCAACTTTTATATAGTCAGTTGTATTTTGTTCCGTTTTAATGCCATAATATTGCAGTTCCGCGCGGAAGTATTATTTTATCCATCCGAACAGCGCATACATTAATATATAATTTAAATTTTAAAAGCATATTCAGGTAAACTGCGAGAATAAAAGTTAATTTTTCTGCACTAAAGAAAAACAGCGTTGCGATGTGTTACAAAGTGAATACTTTACACGGCAAAACACACGTATAACTTTTTAGACGTCTTAACTGCACTCGAAGCGATACTAAACATTAACGACAATTTTCATTTCAACGCCCGGATGCTCGTTCGTAATAAAACGGAAGCTGTAAATTTCGCGTCCATTGTGTATACAAACAGGACCTGTCTCATAATATGTAAAATTTATTGTTGGCGGAAATTCTATAAAAATTTTACAGTCAGATAGTCGCGAAACTGACTTAGATAAGTCATTGCAATCAAAAATGCACACATTACTGTAGGTAATAGTATATTTTACAACAAGAGATGAAAATACTGTTTTTCTCGTGAGATGAGAATTTGCCCACGAGCGAAGCGAGTTGGGCAATCTCACGAACAAAAAAAAAACGTATTTCATCTCGAGTAGGAAATGCTATTTTTTCTACACATATATATTTAGCGGTGTGCATGTTGCATCTGTATTCACTTTCCGAGTCCATAATAATCATTTAAAATTCTATTAATTTATAAACGAACCGTCACAATGATTAATTATTAATTGTTTAGTCGTTGCTATGGTAGGTAGGTAACATAGACGCAGGCTACCTACGAAATGAAAGTGTTTCTTTTATCCGTTATTAAAACAATAAATTTGACATTTTCGTTTTCACTTCTAGAGATGAAAATATTTTCATCTCTAGAGTAAAAAATGTCACTTTCATATAGAGGAGACAGTTGAAAAATTGCTACTTTCATATACAGGGTGATTCATAACGAGTGTAAAAGATTTCGAGGGGTGATAGAGGAGATCAAAATAATAAGAAAAAATCGATGAATGTTTGTTTTAAAATTATTTCCAACAAAAATGCGGGGTGTTGAAGTTTCTCGAAAAGAACGGATTATTTTTAATATTTCCAAAACTAAGAAAGCTATTAAATTGAAGTTTTAGGGACAATTTGTCGCTAGCAGACCTCCATCATCAAAGAAAATTACTGTTTACAGGGTGATACAGAACGGGCGTGCCAAATTGAAATGGGTGCTAGAGGAACTCCAAATAAGACGAAAAGTTTATATGAACATTATGTTCTAAAGTGACTACTAACAAAAGTTTTAATATTTTTTAAATATTTTTTTATTATCTTAGTAACTAGGAAAGTTTTTTAGTTGGCATTTAAGGTGCCGTTTTCATTTGCCAAGTTCTAATTTTCCAAAAAAAATTGCTCTGCTAGCCCCATCAGTAGCGTTGCTACGGGGTAGGCCGTTTATTTATTTCCCCAATCCAATGTTATGCCACTGGCGAATGTAGGTGATATTAATGTATTTGAAATCTACGTTCAATTTGGGAAGAAATTGGTATCTTCAAAATTTTTCGTAAAATGCTTAGTTTTTGAATGAAATAGCTTTTTGTGAAATCGTGCACATGCACTGAAATTTTCCATAATGCAATAATGGCTTCACCGATATGCAAGGAAAGTGAAAATTGAAAAAAATTGTTTATTAAGAATAACACTAACAAATTGTAAGAAGAACGAGAAAACACATTAATTACATTACGATATAAAAAAAAATATTAAAAATTTTGTTTGTAGTCACTTTAGAACATAATATGGAGCTGTAGAAAGTGGCAAGCAGGAAGGGGCCTCTAACTTTTCGGGTTTCAAACAATACAGTGTGTTTTCTGTCTCATGTTCTCGACTGAGGACTTTTCAAAAACTATTGCATTGCAAACGAAAAAGTCACTATTGTTCATCATCCAAAACGAATCACAAACGATTGCAAACGAAACTGTTTTGAATTTTCTAAATTGGGGTTCTCACTTCACGTAGGCGACGTTGTCCAGTGTGACCGCATCATCATAAAGTTGTCTGTCCTGAGGTAACCTACGTATTTCCTCAAAAGTTGAACACCCTGCATCCCTAACTATTTGAGAGCAGTAATCTAATCTGGGCCTACCCCTACATCTTTTTATTACTACCTCTGACTCTAGTAGGTCGCGAACTAAGCTTTCGTGCCTCAGAAGGTGTCCTGCCATCCTATCTCTCCTATTCTTTACTGTCTTCCATAAATTTAGCTTTTCTCCAAGTTTCGCACCCGTACAGTGCCGTACTCCATGCACACGTTTTCAAGAGCAAACGTTTATTTGTTGAGAAAACAGATGGCGTTATTACTTAAATTGAGTATTGGTCTGATAGATGGCTATTTATGACAATGAACACTATCATTGCAGGTTGCGTTCTATTTAGTCTATTTATTGGTATACTCGTAAATACTAGGTATTAAAAAACAACCAAATGGGCTAGAATTCTACGAATTTGACCGTCCTTTTCAATAATTGCTTATTTCTATTTACTTGAAAGAGAATTCGAAACGTAGCGTGTAGTAGTAATAGGTAATAACACAAGGGAACCGCTAGTGATTTAACGCTCTTTTATCTGACTCAATTTTGCCTAAATAAGGTGTTGTGCGTCTACTTTTTTCTTTCATATGGTATCCCATTACTTTTACGACTCCGAGCTTGTAAATTGACCATTAAATTTCGTCCAACAAATCGCCTTTCCAGACATTTATGTTTAAGGTTTTCCTGCTCCACTTCCGCGTTATATAAAAAAGCCAGGAAATTCGTCTTAATGGAAAAAACAGCAGCTTCTCTTTTAAACTTGTCAGAAGATAAAAGTATTGTTCTGGTGTTGGTTTCATAAAACTTCCGACGAATGAAGTTAACAAAACTCCCAAACTTTATTACGCGGAGTTAATAACTTCATATTCCCAAATGATTACGGGATAATTATATTCGTTACACGATCATGATTTCATTCATTTAAAAATCGCTAAATTTGTTAATGCAGAGGGCATTCCGCCAAACTGGCATCTATTTTCCTTTTAAACTGAAAGGCACTGTTGTAAGTTGCGTCTGACGTCATGCAACCAACTGAATTAAGTTAGAGTTTAAATCGGCTAGATATGGAGACTCGATTTTTAAATATTTTACAATCAAAAATACGAAATTTGCAACGTCGTCATGGTAGCAAAAGGTAAATATCATAATTATGGCTGTATAATAGTTAGGGCTAAATTTTCTCGCTGTCATTCTGGCAAAAACATCACGGCTCCTGAGATTTTATACGTATGAATGAAATTTTCAAAAAATTAACAAAATTTAACCTAAACGAAGCGTTTTGATTGACCAATTATGGGATTGATATAATAATGCGATATCGAACAAAGTAGGTAATCCTTGCAAAGTGAATTGTTGTCCAAACTGCTTCAATCAGTTTTTCATATAACGCGCGACACAATTTTATGTTTCTTCAGCGGCATTGCTGCGGAAACGCTTTGCTTGATTCACGATCAACATTTTTACGATGTACTTTACTCTACCTACAAATTTTCCATGTCACTGCTTTTTCCAATATTTCATTACAAAGAATACAAAATGTTTAATGACACATAAATAAATCGGTGATCTCCAGCAGCCAGTGCGTTAGCAATTTACAAATAAACGGCATTCATAAAATTTTAATGCGATAAAGAGTAACGTGGAGATAATAAATTTTTATGAATAATTTAGATTTTTTAATGTTACGCATGAAATCTGTATCTACGGTATTATTTCTATTAGTTATGAATCTGATCGATAACATGAATTATGTATCATTTAGTGTTATAAAACCCAAAGTGTATAAGACAAGGTGAGTAGTATTTGCCCGAGCTTATAGGCAAGAGAAAGGAAGTGCGAGAGGGGAATCGGGCCGATTTTTCATATTTCGCCGTAGGAAATGCGGCGCGTTCAAAATGTATCATGTCATAACTCCCTCAAAAATTGTCTTATCGAGTTGCAATTTTTTTAAAATTATTTCTTAAACTTTCAGGATGCTCACGAAATCTTTGAAATTGCAATTGCATAATTACTTTTTATTCCGCTTTGCGATTTTCGAGACGTTGTCTTTTTGGTGCAGTGGAATTTTCACCTATCGAGGAACTATGCTCATTTTTAGAATTTGGGCAAACTTCCGGCGGCGAAGTTATAGAGAAAGGATTGAATTTTATTTTACACCAAGATTCAAGTCATTATCTAGCATAGAAAAAAAGTTATGGAGATTTGAACACGATAATCGTTCTGAGCGCGTAACACTTGAAGTAAGTAGCGTGCGATAACGCATCTATCTTTAGGAGACTGTGCATGTGTGCAGACGTATTCGGTTTTATTTTATAAGTATAAGTGTGATGAAAATATCCCAATGGGACGAAAATGTGTAGTGCTTAATTGTGTTTCGGGTTATGCAACGCGCAAGGAAAAGGTTGCCACTGACAGATATTCGTTCAGAACTATTATCGTGTTCAAATCGCCATAACTTTTTTTCTATGCGAGATAATGAATTGAATCTCGGTGTAAAATAAAATTCAATCCTTTCTCTATAACTTTGCCGCCGGCAGTTTGTACAAATTCTAAAAATTAGCATAGTTCGTCGATAGGTGAAAATTCCACTGCACCAAAAAGACAACGTCTCGAAAATCGCAAAGCGGAATGAAAAGTAATTATGTAATTGCAATTTGAAAGATTTCGTGAGCATCCTGAAAGTTTAAGGAATAATTTAAAAAAAATTGCAATTCGATAAGACAATTTTTGAGGGAGTTATGACATGATACATTTTGAGCGCGCCGCATTTCCTACGCGCGAAATATGGAAAATCGGCCCGATTCCCCTCTCGCACTTCCCTTCTCTTGCCGAAAAGCTCGGACCAATACTATTTACCTTTTAGAGGCAAGTCGGGCCACTTGTCTTATCACCGCCTTCATTAATTTTCAAATCACAGTTAATATGCGACACGTAGAGAACGTGAGACAGGAAAATGCTGTTAAGCGAAATGCTTGATAAAAACTGATTTAATTCGGCAATCTTTGAAAGGAATGTCCCCGAGTAGCTTTATCTATTGCTCCGTGCTATTCAAACAGAATTGTGGCATCAACAGGCGCATCAAAGAGATTCTGCTCGGCTTTATTAGGAAATTATACGGAGCCATGCCGGAAAAGTAAGTTCTGCGTTAAACCTGAAAAACGACAGCGCTTTGACAATATACGAAAACTGGTTTGTTTCTTTATGTTTCGAAAACCTTTATTCAATTTACATCACGTTACGATGATAATTCAAGTAAGGAACACAAAAGATGTCCTGAGGCGATCGCGAAAATTTACTTTGCTTTTCCTGAGAAAAAAGTTATGCTGTTCTTTATTACCTCTCGGGCGAGGGTTTTAGGGGAAATACTTGGAGTTCATAATTTTGAACTCCGAGTAAATACGTATTTTATATCAAAGTTAATAAGGGTGAATAAAGGTAGGGGTTTCCACGAAAAGTGTTTTTAAAATCCATGCTTTTGCTTAATGTAGTGTTACCGTTAGTGTTTGATTTATGTTACATTTGGTGAAGGACAAGTCTTAAAAAGGCATCAAATAAATGAATTCCGAAAATCCAGGTCCAGGTTTCCTAATAAATTCTTGGTTTTATAATTCTATTATTATTTCATTATTTTTATTGAAGTATAAGCAGAAGTTAAATAAAACGCGCGAAGAAGGCTTATGTAAGTTGAAAATGGAAGATGAAAATTGCAACTTAATTAACTGTCAACTCACCAATTTGAAAATCATGACCATAGGCGCCACCATTCGCCGTTTTGTACATATCAAACTTGCATTATAGCAATAGGGTATAGAAGACATAATGTGAGCAAAGCCTACCCAGTTGCAGCGTTCCGGATGGGTAGGTATTTTATCGGATTCTCAATCCGACGTGCTTGCGCTCGACGTGGTCGATTCTCGTGGTGGTTGCTTTTTGTCGTGTTTTTACATTTTCATTTTTCGACAAAAATGTTGTTGTCCCCGTAAAGCCATAACGCAAACATTTCAAATATTATTTGTGAAATGTTTGAAGACAATATTTAACACATTATGTGTTTGTAATATACATTCACGGTACAGCAAATAGTGTACCGATGAACGGTGTACTACGAGTAGTCACAGCGTAAAAGTTTGAAGGCCATACGATACATAGTACTAGTACTAGTTAATATTTTCCTGCTTTATTTTAAACACATTGAGGTAAAGTTGCCTTTTCAGCATACCGTAAACCGAAAAATTGTAAAAGAACACTGAAAATAAAATACTGAAAGGAAAATAACATTCCCAAATTTGGAAACCATGACGAAAATGGAATATTCAATTCAGGTGAAAAAATTACATAAAACTATCAAAAGGATTATTACGTTAAGGCAAGCAGCAGGACATTCCAACATTGCCCTTGAAAGATAGAGCAGGTATTTGAGAGAAAACGGAACCATCCCCATTCTAAAAATTTTCACATCTACAACCAAAAACACAGATAAAAGTATTTACTTGAATGAAACAAAATTTATTCACTTTAAATAATTTTTTTTTCAAGAACTTTGACCATCGATAACGCTTCAACCATGCAACATATTTTGGTATCAGGAAACTGTGGTAGCGTGTTGTCCCAACCTTTTAGAAACACCCTGTATATTTCTTTAAGAGAGCACATTTCGCATTTAACTGAAATAAATATTACTTTTCACTTTCCAGTTAAAAATAATTTCCTTCGCGAAAATAAGAGCAGGATTTGAATGAAACGAGACAGTCTTGTTTGAAAGAAACATTTATTTGGGGGCTTGCACACGTGCTTTTGAGCGAATATATTTCTTTAAATTGTAAGTTTTTTTCTGAAATTTAGGCATGATAAAGTTGATTTGAACAAATATTAATTTCTTCGAAACTTAGGTAATTAGGTAAATAAATATTTATTTGGGAGAAGTATTTTTGTATATGTATATGTAGGTGTATCAAAATTCCACCTATTTCTAAAAAATGCGAACTGACCGTTTTTCTTTGCGTTTTTAATCTGATCTAGTATGTTCTTGCGTTTTGCACCCGGCACTCTTGAGGGTAGGAGTTGAGGAGCGCGATTTTTACAAAGAAATATTTGTTAAATTCAAATATTGAGCGTTTTAGGTGAAACAAATATTTAAGTGCAGTCAAACATGTATTGCTTTAATAAAAATAATAAAATAGTTTACATTCTGTAGTAACACAATAAGTGGTCTGGAATAGTCGGAAATTTTACGAAAGCTGTTGCGTTGCTTGGTAGCCACGAGTGTAAATTTGACAGTTAATAGATCACGAGCGCTTGCGCGAGTGATCTTCTGTCAAATTTACACGAGTGGCTAGTAAAAGCAACAGCTTCAGTAAAATTACATAAAAATTCCAGACCACGAATTGTATTTGACAAGATTATTTTTTGAATCGAAGCAAGGTAGTTCAAAACGAAATTTTATTTCAATTAATTCACATACAAAGAAATGTGTTGGGAATATTTGACGTTTGGCAGGTACTAAAGTAACTAGATTATACATTATAAATGCACCTACAAATTCGAAACTATGGCAACTTGTCAACAAGCAAAATTATCGAAAAAATTACCGTATGTAATATCACAAGAGAGTGAGAATAACTTGAAAATAATTCGACAGATTTTCGAAAACTTGTCGCCAGGCCGAATGGCGACAAGTTTGAGTAAAATGTGGAGAATTATTTTCCAAGTTATTCTTACTGTCGTGTGGTATTCGAAAGTTTATTTTTTGACGTTCAAATGTGAAACAACTTTTCAATATTATTCTTTCAGTGTCACAATTTGCGATTAAAACATATGACATATGTCAAAACCAGAAAACAAGTCGTTTTATCAACAAAAACAAAATACTAAAAAAATTCCCGCTGGGACAAGTTAGGTAAAAAATTCTCACTATAATAATGATTTAATTGGTCAGAATTAAACGCGTGATCAAAAATACTGTTCATTTATTGGAAAATAGAAACTTCAAAAAATAACCGAAATAATACACGCTTCTAGACCCAAATGAAATGTTCCTATTGGTCAGTTTTACGATGGAAAAAATAATCATAGATATTTGTTTAACGTACAGAAACGTTTATTTCCGTTAAATTTGTTTTGCGATTTTTGCATTTGAAACAAATAAATAACGTTTTAAATTGAAAATCAGATGTTACAGGAACCCAAACTAATTAAAGAAACTGCTATTGTTCTAATTAAAATAAATTGACTTCTGTGAAATTTTTTTTTCTTTTTTAAAATAATGATATTCAACAGTAATTTGACAGATACATTTTATTTTGCCGGATAAATTTCTGTTTTGAACGAAATTTTGTTGCCAGGCAATTTGACGAATTGACAGCCAGTATAAGATCGCGAAGGAGAAGCCTGAGCGCTCTTGGCTGTCAGTTTTATGAATCGAATTGCCGTCTGGCAACAAAATTGAGTTTGCAAAATAGGAATTTATCTAGAGAAAATGAAAAGTCTCTAGTCAAATTCGGCTAGATAGTTTAATGATTATGGGAGATTCGATTTTTAAACAGTTTACAATCAAAAATATGAAACTTGCACCGTCGTCATGGAAACAAAAGGTAAATAAAAAAATTATCGCTGTAATAGTTAGGGCTAAGTCTTCTCGCTGTCATTCTGACAAAAACATCACTGTTTACGAGTTTTTATACATAATGAATTAAATTATCAAAGAAACCAATATTCTTAAATCAAACAACCAGCCTCTTTTATCAGTGAACAAAACACAACACCATTGTGAAAAAAGTGGACTTTTCTTTAGTTCCATGGACTAGGTTACGAGAGCGAGAGCGAGGTTACGAGAGCGAGTGCGGAAAATATTAGAGGCGTAGATAAAAAACTTCGATGCCTCGACGTCTCGACGTCTTTCATTGAGATTTCTCTATGGGTCTGATTTTATTGATAGTTCGGAGTGAAACCCTGCTTTCTTAACCGATATACCACCCAACCACTGCTGGTTGCACATCCTATCCTACTGGGGGCGGCAACCTTTAAAAGACGGGTGCTTGTCGTTGCTTGCCACATTGAATTGTCTCACGTGTGTTGAAACCAGCCACCCATCCAAACGCAAACCACGGCAAATGCTGGTGCACTTACATTACCGAAAGTCAACCAATGTACCGAAGCACCTATACTACTCCTTGGTCATCTGGTTTGGAAATAGATGAAATGACAATTTTAAATGAAGTTAAAAGCTCTTGAATCCATACTGACGAAAGTGTCAGGGTGGAAGTATCAATAAACTGCAGAGGAAAATAGAAAAATTAAATCCATAAAGTTGGTGATGTGGTTGAGCACGAGAGTAGATATGTATTGTCGCTTCTGGACCAATAGATTTTTCAAATTGCTGCATTTTGAAGGCAAGATATAGTGAGGTAATATCACGTTCATCAACGTTATACAGATTAACATTTTCTTGGAGTTTAGAAGGAGGTTTACTAGGATAAGCTTTTTTTTGATTTTGGCCATTCATTGGATAGAAATTCTTCAAATTATAAAATTTACTGGATTTTTTCGATTTGCCTCCAAACGTAGAACGTTTAACACACTTTGCTCTCCTCTGTTTTATATGGACAGGACGTTAACATCTTCTTTTGGCAACGAGGAAATTTTTGAAACTCTAGAAAGTATACGACAAACACAATTTTAGATTACAATAAAACGAATCCTAACTTGGGTCCCGAATTTAGTCTGTAGGCATAATATAGAATACTTACAGTATACAACTGACAAAAACTAGATATCTCTAGTAAGTTTGTAACATCCATGGTTTGTAATGATGCAAAAATTTACAACGAAGTGAATTAGCAATTAGGTGCCGGTATGATATTGGATACCCTGCGTGCTACTATAGTTTACGGATTTAAACAAATCAATTATTTCTCAAATTACTTTAATTAATGAATCGGAATCTGCGTTTGACTGTTACTTGTTACTTAATGATCACGATAGTCTTCCATTTTTAGATTTTGTGATGTTGGTAAACATCTAATTAGTCGTCTTCATTTAACTATCCTTGGCACAAAGAGACACTGAACACTGATTGAACTGAACGGAATATCAATTACTTAAACAGACAATGACTCCGAGCTTTCATCTGAATCAATTTGACTGAATTTCCCTTAAGCTAACAAAGCCGCGTCCTACTCGATTTAAAAATCGAAATAGGATATGTCGTAAAGGGTTTAGTTATCAGGCAAAGTAGTTAGTGTGGGACTTCAATAATTAGAAACTTAGGATTTCTGGGTGGTTAGCTTGAGCTCGTTAACTTGTCGATCTGTTGAACAATGGGCAGCCAACAGTTACAATAAGCAGCTGCGGCGCTGGCGAGATAACAGTCCGATTGCGGCAAAAGGTCTGGCCTGGGACCCCTTCAACCCTTTATCTGAGCAACCCCGAGCCGGCTAGCGTGCTAGCCAAGGCATATATCTTCTATTTTACACCGGTTAAACAATGAATGTTATAAAGCACGGACTTAAAATATGAGATTAGGGCTTAAATGGGAGCAGGATACAGCCAAAGGGGGAAATTATTTATTCCGAATTCGCCAATGAAAGTCGGAATAATGACATTTGAGAGCGGGCAATGGAGGACATAAATTTAAAAGTCGAAAACTGGGAACAAAACATTTTTTTGCAGCGGTACGCAATATCAGAAAAACATCATCCCGGTATTGATTATAATTTTACCAAGGGTTTGCGCCCTGCGGCGCTTTCAATTAACTCCCAAATTGATTCGGTCTGTCGAATGGCACGGAAAAGTTCTAATAATTGATAATTGTCAATATTGGAAGAATAATCGCTTCCAAATTTTAATAATACTTGCTCCGCCCTCCGTAAATTTAAATAAAGTTTTTCGAATCGCTTCAGGGTTTAATTTTGAATATAGCAAATGAATCTGAACACATAATATTTTATTCTTACAATGGGCAACTGGACACCAATTGAATTTGTGGATTTTTTTCTTATATCATAGTAAACACCAACTTAACACATTACGTCTTGATAAAAGTTAAAAATTTATAAAAAATAATTGTTTAAAATGCTTCCAAAGATCAACTTTTTCAAACGAGTTTTTTCGCTCGTGTGCCATTTAAACTTAATGATGTACATTGCTCAAAACAAATAACTATTAGAAAATAAAAATATTGCAAATAAATATTGCGATCTTGGATGAGCAGTAGAAAAGGACCCAGCATTCATATAGTCGCGCGCAGAAGAGCGTACCTAACAAATATCGTTTGGCGAGGGGTAGATTAGGGGTCCTGTTTATTTATGTTTATTGTGGTTTCGTTCCTCATGCAACATAGGCGTACGGTTTCGGAGGGGACAGTCTCTGGAATTAATATACAGAGTCAAGCTATTAATGTGTGAAGTTTAGAGATTGATATAGTGGGTTAGCAATCAAAATTAGGAATGGTTTGACAGAGAGCTACTACAGTATGAACAATAAAAATAAAATCAAAAACAAAAAACAAACCACAATGCATTCAAAATAGCCCATAAATATGCAAACTACACTGGTAAATAATATAAATAACTTTTTAATTATTTAAATAATTTAGACAAATGATTTATGTAACTTTTACATATCTGTTTTTACAAATAAATCTTGACAGTAATTCACAAAAAATTATGAATTTATAAAAGAAACTGGCAGACTGGTGAGATTCTAGAAGATTACAAACGGGACATCATCACAGTCGCATTGCCAAAGAGGAAAGGCGCGGATAGGTGTCAAAAATTTCAACTAGAATTGTATGGAGAAAAGGGCGGAAATATTAGGAGATCAGTTCGGATTTAGACGAAGCAGAAGAACGCGTGAGGCCATTCTAGCTTCACCAGTAATTATAGAAAAAAGCAATAGAAATGGGAGAGAGCAACTGTATAGGATTTTTGTAGATTTAGAAAAAGCATTCGACAACATAAAATTGGGGAAGATGTTCCAAGGTTTCAGAGAGGGAGGGATAAAATACATGGACAGAAGAATAATACAGGGATGTGCGTTGTCACCTGTAGTGTTCAATTTATATATCGAAGATTAATATTGTTAAGGGCAGAACAGTCTCAGGGATTAATGTATATGACCAAACTATTAACATGTTCAGATTCGGGGATGATATAGCAGTGTTAGCATTCAGAAAAGAAGGATTAGGAATGGCTCTAAATGAAATGGAAGCAGTTTTGACAAAGGGCTCTTCATGAAAATCAATGAAAAGAAAAGAAAAATTTTGGTATGCAGGGGGCGTGAAGATGGGACTAAAACTAAAACACAAATACTTATGAAATGATGGTGTTTTGAACTTGATCAAAATGATGGAAGAATAGAATATCTTCCGTCTAAATATGCTCCTACAAATATGGACGTCAATTCCGTTTTTTCAACACTTCACAGAAACAAAACCTAAGCAATATTTTGGATTTTTCGTGCCAAAATGGAGGAGAAACGGAGAAAAACTAAAATAACAGTGAAATCATCAAATTCCTGTTGAAACTAAATAGGAAAATATAGATAGCTTTGGTGGGCGTAGCTTTGATGCGTCTTTGTGTACGCTCGATATAATGATTTCTTAAAAACTTTTAAAATGTGCCTAAATGCACACCTTTTTGAAGTGAAACTTCTTTTGTCTCGGTAGAGTAAGTAAGTAAGAAAAAGAATATCGAACGCCCCACTCTTTAGCCACGCTCTGTCTCATGCTTCGCGCTGTTTCTCTCAGGCAAGCGTCAGTAAGGCGAGGACACAGCGTTTCAGTTCTCGTAACACCACATAGGGCTTGGTTAGAAGCATTAAAATTCGATTTATTCTTTCATAATTATTATTTTGATACGGACAATATTTATTATCGATTTTTTGTGTATTCGAAGTGCGATTGGTAGTCTATAAATTAATGAGTATATTCCAGTGTTAGGAAAATCATAATAAACGTTTAAAATAGTCTTGCTTAATTTGTGAAAGTTCAAATTTTAATTTTTTAAATTTTGTGAATTTCTGGCATGTAGTAAATAAATAACTAGGTAGCCTCACCGTTGGTAGTTCGTTTATCATAAGTGATATAATAAATTTCTAATAAATATAATAAATAAGAGTAAATTTATAAATTGTTTGCATAATTGCATATTTGAATTTGTTATTTAGTTCTGTGAAGCTCGCAGTAGATCTACCTAGAGCGCTTACCTACACTGCGTTTCAAAATTATTTTAGTTTTCACCGATTTTATAAATTTTTATTTTAATAGTTACATTGACTTTGTTTAGAGAGGCTTGTATTTTATTTTATACATTGACTACGATTTGTTTGTACAGTTACTTGACCTGAACCTGAAGAAACTGAATATTAAATAAATATTATTGTTTGTTTTATTATATCGAGAGACTTTGATTGCTCAAAGCTTAATCCCGATATTAGTAGCCTTCGTTGGAACTGGCACCTTTGGACCTTTGGACTGTGCTATAAGGTGGCGCCCATTTTATTTCCCTATTTGATTCTCGTTATACGTAGGATTTTGAAATCTCGTAGTACGACGATCCACCCCCTTCTTCGACAGCTTCCCTGATGTTCGACACAATCTGGACACAACTCTTATTATACTGTTTGAATATAGATATACTGAAAACTTTGTACCTACTTAATTATCCAACTATACGAATTGCTCAGAATTTAACTGCTATGCAAAACTGCCTCATAAATTTTCCACTTTATAAGATTCAATTTTCCATTTGAAAACTTTGAAGAGAGAAAACGGGCGAATGCGATTGCTGACTCGCCTCATAATTTTAGATTTTAAGTATCAGCTGACGCCCACGCCTCGAACTCTTTTCTTTGGGGTGATTTTATCAGCGTAGGAAGCGGACATACTTCTAAAATAAGCTGTAACCCAAATTACACTCTAAATTTATTAAAAATAATACCGACTACTGGAATAACACGCGTGTGCAATCCACACTTCCGCTACATGATGTCGGACATGAATATTTCAACGTTTCATATTGGTCGTTTTGTGGTTTCATTCATTCATTTGGCGACTCTATTTTATTTATAGACGCACATCTGTTCCTCCTCTCATTCATAACTTTCGTTCTTCTTGGCACGGAACTGAATGAAGGAAAATAAGAAGGTTTTGCATCTCTGGTTTATTTTAACGAGCTAGTTCGCAGTCATTATTTCCATATAAATTTGCACGAAATGGATCTGTCTACGCGCGCATCCTAAGCCAGTTCTATAAGACGATAAAAATTCCACTTTGATGAGCCCATATGAAGATTTGTATGTTGTTTGACGACACATTATATTTGACTGCTGGATATACATTTAATTAAGAATAGAGCACTGTAATATCGACCTTTGGTTTACTATAAAACATGGTTAGCCATTGCACACGTTTTGGGGCCTCTGGTAGTGATCTTTGTGACGTCAGTAAGAGCAACTCTGCAATGCTTTGCAGCAAACTAAATTTTTTGAAATTGCCATGGTGTACAATTATTCCAAACACGAGATAAATAGTATCAAATTGAGAAGCATTGAAATCAGTAAGTCGAACACCTAACTCCACACATAATGCACATATAATGAAAAGTACTTTAGGTGTTTTTAAAAAAATTACTGCTCTATTCATATACCTAGCTTAACTAAAAATTACGTGCACGTTCCTTTTCGAAAATGTGCATATTTTTATGTACATGACAAATATAGAATAAATAGAATCGTTATCATTAATAAAACAGTGTCAAAATTATTTTCTGTTTCAACTCATACACTCTGCGTGTTGCCGAGTTTGAAAACAATATATTCACTGGAAACCTAAATAAATTAGATTTAAATGTATTATCTCGTGGAACAAAACTATTAAATTGAATTACTAAAATTTAATGTAACGGTAAATTTCTATTTACGTTACGAATAAAGCACTATAATTAAATTTACCAAGTGTACACACACGATTTAATGAACCTGCTGTGCAGATCATAATGCAGATAGCTACCTTGCAACAAACATTTTCGATGAAATAATGGAAATTTGATTTCCAATTTATTCTATTGCCATGGCAGCGCCATGAGCAGCGGGACCATAGGTTTTCTATCGGAATTAAACTTTGTGTTAGTTTAGACCCGTTATTCTAAAGTAATGCGTACTGTACGATGAAGAATTCTGAATGATGCAGGTTTGGTTGTATAACCAAGGTAAATGGTCTTGTAAGAAAAGGTAGTTGTCTCGTTTCAAGAGCGATTATTAACATCAACGTTGCTTGCTATTATTTAGTTTATTAATAACTTTAACAATAACTGAACATTATCATTCTTACTACGTAACTTAAACCTACCTTACGTCTAACTTAATGCTACGATCACATATGCAACCCTTACAGCATAGTTGCATATGAGACACCTCCCTTTTTCTAAAATGAAAACTTAAACTTAAATTACAATTTCCTTTACTTATTAAATGAGATTTTTATGTAGTGTAATCTTTCAGCCATACAGGTGTTTGTATAATACGCCCACTTCTGGTTACACTTACTTTATTATCTCTTTCTGATTTCTCAGCTGACTTCTCTACGCTATAACTCTTTTCTCCTTCTTATTCAATCATTTCTTTTCCTCTTTCAGAAATAGGAGTTTCTTCCTGTTTCACATCTTCTTCGTTGTCACCCTTCCTTTGAAAATTTGGATTATTTCTGGATGTTCTTATGAATTTAGAATTTCTTCTCAGAACTGATCCTTCTTCATCTCTGACTATGTAAGACCTTGGAGTATCACATTTCTCCATAATCATTCCTGGTATCCACTTTTTATCCTTTTGCAGAATCACGTTCTGTTTCAATTCAAAATCAGGTCGTATTTTAGCAGTTTTATCATAGTGCATTTTTTGTTTCTGTTGTTTATTTTTGAAATCATTTTTGGTGATATTTACAATTTTTGGTTTTAAATGTGATTCATGTGCAGGTATACTTGTTCTAATTAATATATTAAAAAGCAATTCTGCTGGTGATACACCCAATGTGCATAATGGTGTAGCTCTATATTCTAACAAATATTCCCAAACATCTTTTCCTGACTATCTACTCTTTTTTAACATGTCCTTTCAAATTCCTACTGATCTTTCAGATAACCCATTTGACTAGTATCTTGGACTTATGAAAGTTAGTTTCAATCCAATACTTTTTGAAAAATTCTTAAACTCCATGCTATTAAATGGATTGTTATCTGATACACATTCATTGGGATACCCATGTACAGCAAAAATTTCCTTCAAATGATTTATTGCTTCCCTCATAGTTTTATTTTCTAATTTTTTTAGTTCTATCCAATTTGAGTAAAAATCTGTTAGTTCTAGATATGATTCACAGTTAAAATCTAGTATATCACATGTTATTTTCTGGAAAGGTAAATCAGGTATTTCATAAGGAATTAATGGCTCTTTTACATTAGATCTTCTAAACATTTCACAAATTTTGCATTTTGATATAAAATTTTCGATTTCTGCCGTAATTCCTGGCCAATACAAAAGTTTTCTAGCCCTCTTTTTAGTTTTCTCTATTCCAAAATGAGCTTTATGTAACTGATTTAACATATAAGGTCTTAGCTCTTTTGGAACAATTATCTTATCCTCTAGGTATAATATTCCATCTTTATTTATTATCTTATCTCTTAGCTTGAAGTAAATTTTAAATTCTCTTAAAATTTCCTTGCCATCCTTCGTCGATTTGTTTTATTATTTTACTTAAAATGTCGTCTTCTTTTGTTTTCTCCTTTATTTCTTTTAATCTTTCATCTTTAATGGGCATTTCTTGTTCTATACAATGTACGATTTCCTCTAATTCAGGATCATCTTTGACTCTGTCTTTTATAAAAGATCTTGATAGAAGATCTGCAATATACATTTCTCTACCAGGCAAATATTTAATTTCAAAATTGTATTTCAAAACTTTTAACTTTAATCTTTGTAACCGAGAACTGACTTTGTTTATTTCCTTTTGATGTATTGCAACTAAAGGCTTGTGGTCCGAGTTGACCAAAATTTTTTCTCCATAAATAAACTGATGAAATTTTGTTAAACAATAAGTTATCGCCAAGAATTCTTTCTCAATCTGCGCCCACCTTTTCTCTGTTTGTGTCAAACTTCTCGAACAAAATGCTATAGGTCTGCCATTTTGTAGTAAACATCCTTCTAAGCCATTTTGACTTGCATCTGCTTGAATTATTATATTTTCCTTTGGATCAAAAATTTTCAATGTTGGTATTTCACTTATTATTTGTTTTATTTTCTCAAATGTGGTTTTTTGTTCTTTATCCCACAAAAATCCTATGTTTTTCTTTGTTAAATTTCTTAAAGGTGCACTCAACTCTGCCAAGTTAGGTACGTATTTGATAAGATAATTAACCATACCCAAAACTGATAACAGTTCTTTCTTATTCTTGGGATCTTCTAATCTTAAAATTGCTTTTATATACTCAGAATCTGGTCTTTCTCCTTCTTCTGTATATACTTTCCCTAAATACTTCACCTTTTTTACCTTGTACTGTAACTTATCTGCATTAAATTTTATAGTGAACTTTCTAGCTCTTTCTAAAAATTTTTCCATTAGAACATCATGTTCTTGTTCTGTTCTGCCTGCTATGATATAGTCATCAAAATAAATGCCTACATCTAAATCTGCAAATATATTTTCATTTGTTTTCTGAAATACCTCAGGATTAACCGATAATCCAAACGGAAGCCTAAGAAATTTCCATTTCCCATGTGGTGTTATAAATGTGCATAAATCTGTAGATTCCTTCTTTAATGGTATTTGAAAGACCCCATCTTTCATATCTATTACACTAAAAATCTTTTTCCCTTTTAATTTTAAACCTATTTCCTCTGTTGTAGGAATTGGATGTTGATCCAGGCAGATATGTTCGTTCAATTTTCGTGGATCTAGGCAAATTCTTAATTTCTTGTTACGTTTTTCCCTTACTACAATATTATTTCCCCACTCTGTTGGCGTATTTACTTTTTCTATTATTCCTTTCCTTTCTAATTCCCTTAATGTATCTTTTAATTCATTACTTATACTAGCTGGTAACCTTCTACAAGAACTTGAGAAAGGAACATAATTTTCTTTTAATTTTATTTCATACTCTAGTTTTCAACTTATATATCGAAGATGCGATTAATATTGTTAAGGAAAGAACAGCCTCAGGGATCAATGTACAGGGCCAAACTATTAACATGCTCAGATTTGCGGATGATATAGCAGTGTTAGCATCTAGCAAAGAAGAATTAGGAGCGGCTTTGAATGAAATGGAAGCAGTTTTGACACAGGGCTTCGGCATGAAAATCAATAAAAAGAAAACTAAAATTTTGGTATGTAGGGGATGTGAAAATAGAACTAAAATGGAAATACAAATTGGAAATGAGAAGATAGAGGAGGTCGCGGATTTCTGCTACTTAGGAAGTAAAATAACTCAAGACGGTAGGAGCACTAAAGATATAAAACAAAGAATGGTGCAGGGCCGAGTTGCGTTTAACAAAAAGAAACAACTGTTATGCTCGAGAACGGTTAATATAGAGACTAGGAAGAGACTCTTAACGTCGTATGTATGGAGTACGGCATTATACGGGTGCGAAACTTGGACAATAGGAGAAGCGGATAGAAAAAGAGTAGAAGCGTTTGAAGTGTGGTGCTACAGACGCATGATGAAGATACCGTGGATAGATAAGGTTAGCAATAGGGAAGTATTAGAAAGAGTTGGGGAAAAGCGAAAGATATGGAAAACAATAAAGAGTAGGAGAGATAGGATGGTAGGACACCTTCTAAGACACGAAGGAATAGTTCGTGACATACTAGAGTCAGAGATAGGAATAAAAAGAGGTAGGGGTAGGCCTAGATTAGACTACTGCTCTCAAATAGTTAGGGATGTAGGATGTTCTACTTTTAGGGAAATGCGTAGGTTAGCTCAGGATAGAAAAGAATGGAGGTACGCGTCCAACCAGTCTTCGGACTGAGAACCTTATGATGATGACTCTATAGGTATTTTTCCTACCCCCTCAAGCAAATCTTCGTTTTTTCTTATAAACTTTTCCTTTTCTGTTATCTGGTTTGACTCTTCCTTAAAATTTTCATCTGTTTTAATTTTTCCACTTTCACTTTTTTCCTCTCCTAACTCATCTAGCTGTATTTCATTTATTCTTCTTATTAAATTTAATTTTACACAGCAGTTTAACCCTAATATTGGCTTACTTTTTACATCAGGTATTACGAATTTTATACTATATTCATTATTTCTTACTATGCACCTTAGAATAATAGAACCTATTACTTTTACTTTACTTTCCCCATAGGCTATAATATTTTCACAACAATTTTTTATTTGGGTTTCCATTCCTAAATTTTTTATATATCTCAAAGGTAACACATTACATTGACTCCATGTGTCAAGCTTAAAACAAATATTAACACCCCTTATCACAACATTTTCTTCCCATACAAAATTTCTACAGCCACTAAAATTTCCTACCTCGCTGACCTCAATGACATCTATACAGAAATTATCATCTTCTTCACTTAAACAATGTACTTTCTTATTATTTCTGTAATTATTATTATTATTACCCTTAAAGTTTTTAGTGCTATTTATGCTTTGTTTTTTATACTGATACTTATTCCTTTCTTTACATCCTACTGCAAAAAGATTATATCTATTACAGATATTACATTGTTGACCAAATGCTATGCACTCCCCTGCTTTATGTCTTTTACCACATTTTAAACAGTCATACATTTGGTTACCCACCTTTAAACTTGTGTCACGGCTGACTCTGTCCATCTTTTTCTTAAAACTTCTTATTTCTTCTACCTCCAATTCTCCTTTAAGTCCCTTGACCTGTTGTTGGGTCACTTCTGCAGCTCTTACTATCTTCTCTGCTTCCAACAAAGTTAAGTTCGGAGTTCGCAACAATCTTTCTTGTAATTGATGATCAGAAATTCCCAGTATTAACCTATCTCGAATTAGTGAATCCTCTTGCAAGTCGAACTTGCATGGTTTTGCCAAAAGTTTCAAATTTTTTATAAAAGAATCATAAGTTTCACTTTCTTCCTTCGCTCTCGAAAAGAATTTGAACCTGTCGTAGGTTTCGTTACTTCTGGGTTTACAATATTCTTCAAAACTTTTTATTACCTCCTTATAGTCCTTCTTTTGTTCTGGATTTAGCCTAAATGTATTGAAAAGATCCAAAGCTTCTTCTCCAGCAACATTCAAAAATATCGCAATTTTCCTTTCATCGTTTGCACCTGACAACTCTGAAGCCGATAGATAAATATTGAAACTTTGCATAAATTTTCCAAAGTTTTTACTTATATTACGGTCAAATATTAGACCTCTTGGTGGTTTGAAATTTTGATTCATCTTTTAACGTATTTTTAGGTTAGTTTTTCTTCTTTTAATTATATCTTCTTATTTCTTACTTCCTTTCTTTAACCCCAACTCTGACACCATGTCTCGTTTCAAGAGCGATTATTAGCATCAACGTTGCTTGCTATTATTTAGTTTATTAATAACTTTAACAATAACTGAACATTATCATTCTTACTACGTAACGTAAACCTGCCTTACGTCTAACTTAATGCTACGATCACATATGCAACCCTTACAGCATAGTTGCATATGAGACATAGTAAGAATCTGCTGTTAGTCTTGGAGTGAGGAAAAATGGGCCGATTGAAAATTCACCAACGATTCCCACCCACATACAACATGAAATTACTGAAATGACTGAGGGGAAATAAATTATTATCCCCAGTGTTTTTCTGGTAAGCCATCGAAATTGATGACTAACAAAAATATCTTCCGAGGTCTTAAAGTCAGCGTTTTCCCGCGAGGGCATTTGATGAAACATGTCACGAAGACAAAGCCGACAAGGTTAAATGGAAAATAACCAGCCTCAGAAATCCAGAAAGAGTGTGTCAATTCCCACGCGGTATCAAAACATCTAAAAATGACGAATAACCGACTTGACAGTCTCCACTAACGCGTAGAAACGTATCGGATCCGTTTGAAAATCAATATGTCCTTGTTCAAATGATGTGTAAAAAGTTTTCCAGAAGGAAAGCAATCGTGACAAGTATCGTTTTATTTGTTTTTATGCTCATACGATTTGGATAGATTTCAGCTCCGTGTATATTTGAACAGACGAGAAATATTCTGAGAGGAAATTTATGAATTGTTTACAACCTTTCCCGACTCGGATCGGATTTATTTTGCATCCAGTCGGATAAAACGCTGTACATATTATGCGAAACTTTGGCACGAAATCGAAACACATACGTGAAGCAGGAAAAATTGGAGGAAACAAAATTATCCTTGCTACTGCTGTTGAATGACTATTATTTTTATACATTAGAGATGGCAGATACGTGGAAGGAATATTTGGGAATCTTATATGCCGACAGGAACTAGGATTAGAAAAGGAAATCAATGCAGAGTGGGGTAACCTAGGCTGTCCTATAATAAGGGAATTATAGAATTTGTACAGGAACGAATAGAAGTAGATATCCGGAAGTGAGTGAGAGAGGGATGTGTGTTGTCACCTCTAGGTTTCAACTGATATATCGAAGAAGAATTAGGAATAATCAAAATGCAATTCCAAAACTAGGTAACGAGAGACAACGGCGACTAATTCTATTTGCATCAGCATGATACGGACACTTTACATTACTGACAGGAGTCTTCATCCTGGAATATCCAAAAAGGAACAAGTGCTCCATCCTACAAAAGGTTTCTAAAGAATAACGAGATATATAACCCATTCATTCAATTGTGCAAATTTTGTCAGAGAACTTTACTGTTCCTTTATCCTATTGTATTAGCCGCTTAAAATTACACGAATTATGATTATACAGGAGCAGGAAGACAGAATTTATGAAAATTACACGGTTGTGAGTAGTTCCGGCGACTTCATTGTTCAGAATTACGTAAATCCGACTACTAACATTTACAATTCAGGATTTTCCTCCTTGTGTCGTAATAACGGATGCCTGAGGTAGTGCATTTTACAAGAGTGTCGTTCTGACACAACAATTGGATTCCTGCAGTGTCGGGGGTTTTTTCAGCGGAGGATGATTTACTAACTCTGCAGATTGAAGACACAATAAGAATTTTTTGCAGGTACAAAGATTCATCTCACTCAAGATGATGTGAAATAAAAAGTGCCGTGCCAGCAAACTCAATCATTCATTGTTTGATACCAAGTTGCTCGTTCTTTCAATATTAATTATTAACTATAGATTTGGCCATTCAAAACGTACCTATGATTTATCGGTATTTAGCAAAAAGTTGTTGTAAATATCAAGAAATTAGGAGACAGGGCAGCACAAGATAGGAAAGAGAAATTCCCATAACATTTACCATAAACTGATCTATAATAATGACACACAGTGCGTTGATCAACTAAGGATTCTTTAGGAAAACGGTCAATATTGCAACGTGCGTCCTGGGACACACTGTATACCTGTTTAAATCAAGACGTGCGGTGGAATTTAATCGGTATTTATTCACTTGAGTGAATAGCAAATGACCACTGGGTCTTGAACCAGGTTTCGCAAGCAATTCCACTGTGTAGTAAAGAGGATAGCTAAAGGTATTGTGTATACCAGAATTACAACTGTATTCAGTTTTTAGTATATCTTATGAAATAAAATAAGGTGTGCATCAAAAAAATCATTTGCGAACGTAACTTAATTTAAGCTACAAACTTGTTTTTTTTCTGTAAAGAAGCTCACGTGAAACGTGTTTGTGCAATGGATAATTTCGCTAAAATAAGAAATAAGGGTATTTTGGTTAAAAGATTTTTTTACAATAAAATTAATTTGTTAAATTAAAAGAAAAAAAATTCTGCCGGCCACTGTAAATCAGACGAATTCCGGGTCGCTTCAATGGGTACGTTGCAGAACGACATGGCTGAGGGTTTACTAGCATTGTTACTTCTTCAGACGAACCAGGCGGCGAGCTGATCGCCGTTCACCGGTTTTGCGTTAGTCCGCACCAGTTCGCGCACCGCTCCACTCACTCGAGCGCTTTAGGGTTGTGGATGAATATCATAAGCGTAAGACAGATAAATAATATTATATTTTATTATACTTAATCAGATAAAAATTAAGAGGATGAAAATTCACGAGTCACCGATGTTAAGTAGGTATTTTTAAGGCTTTCTAAAAATTTATTCGATTCATTTCCGGTAAAATGAGTCAAGTGGCATTAAACGTAAATTGGCATTTCTGTCATTGATAGCTATCGAGCGACGTAAAGCTTTATCTGTTTCTGTCATATCTGTATAAGGGGAATAAAACTCGTACTTTAAAGCCCGTAAAGAGCCAGCCGATTCAGAGCGTTGTAGTATAGGTTTCAATTTGTTGCTCAAAATCTTCTTACGTCATCATCTATGAATAGTAAATCAGAAACTGTTCTTCATCTTTTTAGTCTTATCTCCGCCTCTATTATGTCACGAATTAATGTTTCATGTCTCAGAAACATACCGCGGATGGATAAGGGAGGTACTAGAACAAGACACAAGTATGGAAGACAATAAAGAAAATAGGAGAGATATGATAGTAGAACATCTTCTGAGACCAGAAAGAGTGAAATAAGTGCATGTCCAACCAGTCTTCGTCCTGAATAGGTACATACTTTATGATGAAAATGATGAAACTCTGAAAGAATAATAAAAATAATAATCACAGTTCACATCAATACTTTACTCCATACGAGTAATAGAAATCAAACTGAATAACATAAGTAGGTACATAATTTTCCGACGAGCAAGACCGCAAAAGAAAATCGGAAGCTGGAAGACGTACAACTATGGAGTTCCATCAGCGACAGTTCAGACAATGTATTGTTTATTATTTAGGTCGGATATTCCCAGCAGGCAGAACGTCTGATGAAAAATATATCCTCAATTTAACACAGTTATATCTCTATGTATTTTATGATAGATTAAAGTTGCGCCTTTTATACGATGATCCCGGAAAATTTCATTCTCGACGAGAAATCTCTTTCTCGGGACTATTCAGTAAAGCTCAGTCGATAATTCACTCTCAACAAAGAGCGACTGGGCATATGATAAGATCGGCGTGTGGAATGCTCCGCAATCATTCTAATCTTTACTTCCTCATCTTCTTTATTAGATAGGTTCAAATCAAGACTAAGCGCGATATTAGTCAGCATGTTCCTTTCACGTATGAGCTATAGTTTTAAATTTTCTTAATGGCGCGCATTCGTCAGTCAGGAAGACACCGAATCTGCTACATGAGATAGTTCTCGTAAAAGTGTCAGCGCTTTGGAGCCGGCGAGAAAAATAGCAGTTCTTAGTTTTAAAGTTCTAGATGATGCAATCTCACACGAGATGATATATGTACATTATAGGAATCCGCATGAAATTGTCAACAACTTTATTAACTATCAAAAATAATGGACGACAAATGTAAAAATTGTTTGCAGTAATTCATTAAACTTACTAAACTAGTCCGGAATAAAGTTTAATCGGGGCATTGGGAAAATACTTACGTAAGAAGAACTTGAGAAGTCAAGGTTCAGGAGAGGTGGGGGCGGACCAGGGAAGGAAACTGGATGTGGGAAGGAAAAGTGATAGGGGAGGAAAAGGGATTCAAGTATCCCAGCTACTGGTTTTGAAGGAACAATGGAGAGGACAGGCAAGAGGACGACAAAGGCAATGGCCCAGATATGGAGTATTGGGCAGAGAAGACTCGGGCACGATTTTAGTAGAAAGATGATGTTCGACAGCTTCATTAAATCAATAATAATGTATGGAGCTGAAGTAAGTGAACCTACATGAGAAGTACCTGATATGGGTACTACGACTCAAGAGGCAAACCCCAGGATATATTGTGCTTGAGAAGACGAGAATGGAAAAGATGAGAATATAGGCAGGGAAAAGAGCAATTCATTAATTACGTACTAGCAGGGTGTTGTGAGTAAATAAGAAGAAACTGCCACTCAGAACAGGAAATGACAAGAAAATATTGCGAAAGGAATGGGTATGCCCCAGAGAAGGGCAAGAGAAGAAGAGACAACCAAGGTTCCATGGAAGTTGATATGGTGGTCAGGGACAAAGACCTGTACTTGCAGGAGCAGAGAGGAAAGTTGGAAAACCCAGGCAGGAGTTACCAAAATACCCTAAGGAAGATGGAGAGAATGGTAAATGATAGTAAGGTTTAAATGCGGGAACGAGGAAAACTCAAGAAGATTTTGGATGAGGGAGGAAGAAAGAAAGTTCAGAATGTGTTTAGAGAAAGAGAAAACATCAAATGCATCTACACAAATATGGAGAAAGAGAAGGAAGAGAATGGAAGGAAGGGAATGGAAAAGGGGTGAAAAGGACAAGACGAGTGAGGAAGGCAAGAGAAGAAAGGGATGTGAATATAAAATTTGAATTGTAACTGCATTGTCATTTGCTTTTCTTGATTTTATTTTATTTTAAGAAATAGATGAAACCAAATCTTTCGTAGTCCTTTATTTGTACAAAAATAAATGACTACCTATCTATCTTATATGTTCGCTTTTTGACATCATTTTACATCGTTAGATATTTAACCTCTTAGAAATAGCTTACGTTACATTCGTAAATAATGATATAGGTAGTAAAATTTATTTTAATGCAATTTACATAATGATTACATCATTTACTCATAGTAAAATTTATTTAATGCCATTTACATAATCGTTACGAGTACCAACTGAGCTGAAAGTTGAACGGGTTAGTTTTCATACTCCTTGATGATTACACATTGCAAATGGAATTGAAATAAAATTCGCAGCGAGTGTAGCATTTCCTTTTCATTTTTAGTTTAAGCAAAACCCTAGACTTTGTTCATTATCTCTCAAAGGCATTATTATTACTTTCATTCAATTCAATATCTGAATATTTATAAAAGAAAGACGTCTCGGAATAATGAGTTTTTGTCTCTGTGTATTCAAAGTAGCTTTCATTATCACACAGGCGATAAGGGGTTGATAATTTCAATATCGATGAACTTATTCTAAATTTCAAATAACTGGAATATCAAGTATACTTATATTACCTAGAGAGAAGACTGCAGGCGTTCAAAATACAGTTTTAGTCGTTTCATTATGCAAAATTCAAGATTTGTTTGCACCTGTCGGATGCTAGCATCAACTTCTAACTGGATGTGTTGTACCTATTTATATATTTACGTTACTGCTATACAACAATTAAGTGAAAAGTGAAGAACTTAAATAAGTTAATGATGATGGGGTGGATTACATTTCTGCTAAAGGGATAGTTAAATCTTTTTCTTACAGGGTCTTCCATGTGTTAGGGTGCAGAGCAAAACCGAACGTAATGCTGGATTGTTCGATATGCACTCACTGTGTTTTGGAAATTGGAACGACATCAGCTCGGAGGTAGCACAACGCTCCAATACACCAATCGCCTCGTACTTGTACTTAAACTGACTCACAAGAGTATAGCTACACTGAGAAGCCTGATCAAGTAGCCGCATAATCATTATATGACTATGTGTTACGTGTGCCTGCTGACGCAGCAGCTACGCTAACACAAGGTAGCCAATAACAGAACCCACTAATTAAAGGAAGAGAAATATAAATTTACTACTGCGGGTTATTTTATTTTGCTGTATTCCTTAAAATTGTATTTTTTATACCTACTGCTTACACCGTCAGACTATGTCATGGCTGAATTCCAATATTTTTATTGTACATGTTTAAAAAAATTTGAGAGAGATCAAAGGCCAATTTGAGGCATGAATCGAAATAAAATATAAAAACATATTGAAATAGAAAATTACTATGCGTACTACCAATAAGTATAATAAATTATTTTATTGACCGGTTTCAAGATTCACAAACGATCTCATCATCAGAAATGGTAAATAAAATTGTAAACAAATTTACCATTTCTGATGATGAGATCGTTTGTGAATCTTGAAACCGGTCAATAAAATAATTTATTATACTTATTGGTAGTACGCATAGTAATTTTCTATTTCATCATGGATTTCTACCAAATAGTCAAGACAGAAAATATTAACTACATAAAAACATATCATTAGAAGTTAGTTTTCTTTGACAAAATCTTTAGAGAGTTTCAGAATACTTATTACGACAGAAACATTAATATCAAAACTTTTTCTATGACAGATGTGTTGTATATTCCATTCGCTATGAAAAATCGCGGGACAGGGCTGTAAACACAGGGGCATGAAACGAATTATGTTGACCCCCCAAATAACCTTACGGGATAGCGATCGTTGCGGATGAAACAGGACATTACTGCGAAAGGACATCGAAGCCATCCCATTGTTTTATAATCAATCACGGCTTAGATTCCCGACTGCACTTTATAACATAAAGCCGTCCATAGCCATTAATCAATGTCTTTGTTTTTAGTGATCCGATTTCGATTCCTTTTGTTTGCCGTAATGTTCTGAAGATGTGATTCCCCACTCGAGCGACTTTCTAGATCAATTTCAAAAATGCTCTTGTTGACAAATACGTTTTTGACGCGGTCATTATTCTTTCATCTTCTTAATGTACTAAAATTGTCGCCGGCAGCTTTTGTCAGTGTATCGTGTTCCGTTTTGTCCGGGCTTGTTATAGATTAAGCGTTCCAATACGCCGCCGTCGGTGCGATTATCGAACCAAAACTTTTATTAACTTCTTCGACTTAATTTTGCTTGGGGACACATTAAGGTGCGTTCAGACACGCGTGCTCGTACTTAACCTCGCGATCGCACTCGCGCTCGTACTGTTTACCGACACCGGATGGAGCACCGCGAGCCACCGGCTCGTGAAGGCTCCGGTTACTTGGGCTCGCGCTCGTATGCCGTCCACATAATATCACGAGTACTACTGTAGTACCAAAAGACAAAATATATGGGTGATTGAAATTATTACAAATCATTACGAAATTATACTACTTTTAATACATTATTACATTAAACAGCGATTGCAGCCCCGTTGTAATGTTAAATAAATTAAACCTTGTTGACGTATTCCTAGGAGGGAATCTGTATAATTAATTGTTTTAAATTTCCTCAAATTTTCAATTAATTCCGTCTGTACGGGGCAATGCACAAGCGTTCAGAATTTTGTTGTAAGCTGCTAATTAGTAAGCCAACGATTGCTCCTTAGCATTTAAATTGGCTTTCCGCAGTAAGGAAATAAAAGGTGTGAGACGCAGAATTTCCACTTCATGCCAACGAGTGCACGAAATACGGTAAATTGTAAATCAACTTCATTAAATTCGATAATTGCATTATCAGGTAACTGCAATTAATATATACAATGGCTGCTCTATCGGGACTGGGTAACTTTACTAATTTGAAGTTTGCAAATTATGTCTATTGTGAATTTCATCGCACTCAATTGCAAACGGGGATGTTATTGAACTGCTATATTGTTATAACAAAAATTTATTCTGTGGTTATATTACCAACTTTAATAATAATAATAATAATTGATTTTATTGGCAAGGTAATAATTTTTTTTTTACAAACAATAGCAACTAAGGAAAAAAAACAGTATCACCCTCCAATGAGGCCTAAGATCATCCCACCCACAAAAGCAGGTGGAATGCTCTTCCACTTAAGCCTAAAAAAACAAAACCTAAGTCTGAGCAGTATCGCCTGCAAGGAAAGGGAGTAATTTAAATCTAGCACCTATGACTTGAGAAAAAACAAGCAATTAAAAATCAACTAAGAAGCACCAAGACACTGAGCCTCAAACACATGTCGCCTGACCAGCTGTCTAAAACCCCCCACAGAACAGGACTCCCAAGACACTTCCAGCTCACCCACGAGTCTCGGTAGCATATACGAAAAACTGCGCCTAAACAACTCAGTCCTAAATAGGGATGGTATAACCTGCTCCTTTAGCGGATCAGGTGCACCGATTCCGACTCCGCTTGCAAACTAGGTGCAAGAAAGTAGGTCCGCGCACCTACTTGTTAATTTGTTATTCATAAACGTCCAGACCTTGAATACATGACAGTCCGGCCGGGGAGCAGCGAGACGGATTGCCGAACACGAAGCGCAATTTATATTTCTTAGTATATTAATTTATTTCAGACAGTAAAGATCCAAATGAATTATTTTACTGGCGGATACCATGCAGTAGTCAGTTAAAATCATCACTGAACAGACACTCCGCTCCGAAATTCGTCATCTGTTCTGTTATACGAGACTCCGACTCCGAGTCCGAGCTCCGACCTCCGAGAAATTCAGGAATTATTTCGTGTAAACAGCTTCACATCCGACGGTTCATCCATATCATCACTCTCATTTACCGTGACTCCGTATAGTGAGTCCGTATTCTGCTGTATTAGGTGTCAGGTCCAGCGACCTACTCATTTACAAAATTCGAACTAGGTGCACCTGCTCCGACCGGCGAACTAGGTTCAAATAAACAGGTCTAGTCCGGAGCAACCATCCCTAGTCCTAAACTTAGGAGGAGCTAAGAGACTCCGAAACCGGGTGTTTAAATTATGAATATCTGTTCTGTACCTCAACCTAATAGCCAAGTAAGGAGGCCTGCGAGAGACTAAAATTTTAAAATAAAAACACAAAGAATGAAAATATCTCCTATTGGACATACTAAGCCAACCAGCATCACGAAGCTTATGCGAAATGTGATGACCCCTTCTCATACCATAAATAAAGCGGAGGCAGGCATTCTGCACTCTCTGGATACGCAAGACATCAGTTTGTAATAAATATGAGGAGTAGACAACATCACAAAAATTAAAATAAGATAGAACTAGAGTTTCACAAAGCAACTTTTTCAATTGAATATTCAAAAATTGTCTACACGAATATAGGTACTTTAGCGATGCGAAAGCACAGCGAATTAATTTATTAGTATTCTCACGAAACCTAAGATTGTGATCAATAACAAGACCCAAATTTTTAACGGTATCGCTAAAATTTAAAGAAACGCCATCAATTCTAACATCAAGAGAAAGCAGAGCATTCTGCCTACAAATCTTACCACCAAAAAGTATCATCTGTGTCTTACTGGTATTAAACTTTAGACCATGGTCTCCAGAGAATGCAACAATGCCGGCCAGATCAGAGTTAATGTTATTCATTGACTGATGTAAATGTTTAGGATTAAAGGAGTAGTACAGTTGCGTATCATCCACGTATAAATGAAATTTACAATGCTTAATATAGGAACCAATCTGCGCCGTGTAAATCGCGAACAACAAAGGACCGAGTATTGACCCCTGAGGCACACCCGACACAATACTAAGAGGAGTCGAACTCAAACCAGCGCACGACACGCGCTGAGTACGTTTCGGAAGATAGTTTCGAAACAGAGAAATTGCTCCCTCCCCAAGGCCGTTGAAGTGTAAAATAGCCAAAAGTAACTTGTGATTGATAGTATCAAATGCCTTGGAGAAGTCCAACAAAATTAAAGCAGTCAACATTTTACTATCAGAGGCGGAAATAATGTCGTCAATAATAAGAGACATAGCCGAGCTGCAACCAAATCCCGCGCGAAAACCGGACTGCAACCCGGGCAAAATTTCATTAACCTCAATAAAATCGAGAAGCTGGCGACTAATGACACGCTCAAGGATTTTAGACAAAGTGGGGAGAATACTTATAGGACGAATATCCTTGAAATCAGACGGATTACCTATCTTGGGGAGGGGAAAGACAAGAGCATTTTTCCATGCACCGGGAAATGTTGAAAAAGATAAACAAAAGTTAAGTATGTGGGTAAGAAAAGGCAAAAGAAAAGGGCAACACAAAACCAGCATTACATAATTGATTCCATCAGCACCGAAGGCGGAAGACTTGATGTTCTCTAAAATATGTAGAACCTCCAACTCAGTGACTTCCCTAAAATTCAGTAAGGTACTAACATTAGAATTAATTGAATTATTATAGGAATTAAGCAAGTGAAAGGGAATATCCAGTTGTTCAATAGAATTCACATAGAAGTCATTAATCTTATTTGGGTCAGAAAGGTGTGGAGGCAGTGCACCAGATGTGCGCCCACTGTGAACATTCATACGGCCAAGCTCCCGCCAGAGATCACCAGAAGAAGAATTACGAGCAACGAACTCCAAATATGCCTTTTTCTCCCTGTTAATCGCACGAGTAGTAAAATTCCGAATGGATCTATAAAAAACACCATGAGCAGGGACTCCCGAAGCTTTAAACCTCCTCAAGGCACCATCGCGAATCGACATCATCTCCTTAATGGTCTGAGTAAGCCAGGGAGCTTTTGGCTTTCGAAATATAGAAGTCTTGAGTGGAGCGTGAATATTATACAATGCCAGGAGATGTTCATTCAAGAAAGCAATCTTGGAATCCACGTCATCAAAACCGTAAATATGCTCCCAAGGCACCGCTACCAAATGATCAGTGAAAAGATGCAGATCAAAGTTGCTAAAATTCCTGTAAGTTCGTCTAATGGCATACGGTCGCTTGGCTCTAAATTTAATATTACAAAAAACTAAAAAATGATCCGCTACTATCTCGGAAGTTAAAGCACCAGAAGACATGGGACATGTAGAATTGGTAAAAATCAAATCAATCAGCGACATCGAACTGCTAGTAACCCTTGTAGGCTCAGAGATCAGTTGAGACATACCAACCGACTCCGCTATGTCAAGCAGCTGCGAAGTACGATAACTGGTTACATCCATCATATTAACGTTGAAGTCACCAAGACAGAACACCTGATCATAAGCAACGGTGAGATGCTGCATAGAGTCATCAAAAACACTCAAAAACTCAAAATTCTTATCAGGTCTGTAATAAACACCAACGACAAATTTAATAGAGCCCATTCGAACCTCAACGAACATACATTCAACATGAACGGCGACAAGATCCAAACCAGTCAAATGCTTGTAAGTAATGCCATTTCTAATGTAAGCTCCAATCCCGCCAGCGTGGGTAGGTCTATCCAAATGAACAAAACTGTACCCGTCAACAAGAATCCGATGATCAGCGATACCCGGCGGCAGCCACGTCTCCGACAAAGTTAGCATGTCAAAATCGCGAACAATCGACTTAATCTGGTTAAGGTAATTCAACAGAGAACGAGAATTAATGTGACCCAGCTTAAATGTGGTATTACGCATGGTCAAGCGAGTAATACAAGAGCATAATCCTATGCATCACATATAAATAAATAAAAAAAATTAAATTAAACAAAAAATGACTAGGTCCAGAATCGTAGGTGTCTCAGTACGTGCATAAAAATATTAACTAAGTAAATACAGCAATACAGAATAAAGATAACAGCAAGTTATTTTATTAAGTGAAGCTAAACAAAAATACGTAAATTAAGCAAAAGTCAAAGTGCCTGACAAGAACTAAAAGTAATATAGTAAGAAGAAGGTGCTCTTAAGTGTCGCGTTTTTTTGTTCGTTATTTTTATATACATATCGGTATAAAAAAACCCTCCACGACTAAGAATTTTGGAATCATATTAATTCTTCTGTGGCCAATTCTTTGTTCAATTACTACATTCGTAAATAACTTATTTCTCCAACTTGAAAATCCTCCCGCTTTCAGTCCCGAGGATCTTTTCCACACGGCGGTGCCGACGTGTATATTAACTTCTGAGATTGTGGAGCTGAGTTTCACAAGGTCGCAAAATAATAATACGAGTTTGAAGTTTAGGTATGGGAGTTTGTTGACTATTCATAAAATATATTACTCGAAGCCCGGGGTAGGTGGCGATAAGACGTGAGAGAAGCAGTTAGAAAAATAAAAAGTTTTAAAACTATATATTTTCGTAAGGGAACTTTATGGCTGAAAGTTATCTAAAGTTTCTACGATCCATGAATTCTTTGATAAGTTTCCTCGGTGCAATAAGTATTATGTTGTTTTCTAACCCGAAATTGCTGACGTTCACTAAAGTAAAATTACGGCTTGTGTAAAATACAACAATTAGCAATAAATGCTGCAGGAATTAAGTAATAATGCTCTGGAGCACATATTAGTCGGTGCCAGTAATGTGAACTCGGGTTTAATGGTTGTTGGTTTAAGTGTATTCCCAGGACGAATGTCCTAACATTATCCTCTGTAATGTGGGATACCCAGCGAGCGTTTAACACTTACATCTAACGGCTGCCAACGCCGGAAAAGGAAAATCCCGCACGTAAGAAATTCATTCTGAACAATACAGGCTGCTGTAACTAAATTTAAGAAAGGCCAGGTTATTTTGTTAAAGAAATACTTGCGTAATTATGATGTTTGAGCTAAATGAGAAATGACAACGCTGTTACTATTTTTTTAATCATTGGTGACGATGGTTTTGCGCGGTGCATTGCCATGATGCAAAAAAGCCGCAGGCGTTCTGCTTTCGCACAAAACTGCAAGCATTTTGTTGCCAATACTGCCGCAACTCTTCTCGTTTATCAGACATATTTCCCATTCGGTAATATTGTCATTCTTTGTTCAGTCAAATCAGAGTTCTTATACAATTGCTTTCGAGAACATCAAAAACGATTTCTTAACAATCTTTAACCATCGTCCTACAATATCAACCATCTTTAGACAACTCTTCAACAGTAACTAAGTTTACTTTACTGCTAGAATTTATAGTTATTTTAACTATCAATAGGATCATCCCTATTGCCTCGACTATCCCTATCGTCACGTGGGACACGACTGGGAAAATCCGAGACTACATTATATTTTCCCTTTTTTTGAAAGTGGCCAAAATTAAGAACCTGGACCCAGTGACACAATTTTCTGAAGGTTTAGTAACCATCTCCATTACGACTGTAAACGTAAACTCTTCCAAGTAGGGCCTAAGTTTTTCTTCTACCCAAACAATGACCAAGCACTCGCGCTGTGTTGTAGTACTTCTCTCTGCGAAGTTCAACGAACAACTAGCATAACTAATCACTTGTTCCTCTAGATTCGTATCTTACTGAAGCAGGACTGCCCATAAGCACTAGCATCGCATTTACAACATCAAACATCAAACATCAAACTATTCTGTATGGTTTGAAAAGCAAAGTCACATTCGGGAGTCCATTTGAAAGTTCTACCGTTTCAAAACAGAGCACCCAATGCAGCTACTAATGTCGAAAAAATTTTTGCTCAAATTTTGTACCACGAAATGAATTTTAAAAATGCCTAATAGGCGAGCAAATATATATATATTAAAAGAAATTCAAGCAGAAAGTTACGAACACCAAATAGAGACCAACATACTATTTATAGATTTTAAGCAAGCCTACGATAAGATTATAAGAACTGAATTGTATAAAGCACTTTTAGAACTAGGAGTCAACAAGAAGCTAGTAAATATGATAAGAATGACATTGAATCAAACGGAAGATCGAGTGAGAGTGAAAGGAAAAGTATCAGACAAGTTTGAGGTTAGAGTGGGACTGAGACAGGGGGATCCGCTTTCATCGATTCTGTTTAATTATGCACTAGAAAAAACCCTAAGAGATGCAAATATTAATAGAACAGGATCACTATACTACAATAGGCACCAGTGCCTGGCGTATGCGGACGATATTGCCATACTAACAAGAAGTAAGTACGAGCTGCAAGAGGTATTCAAGAGATTGGAAAAATCAGCGAGGAGATTAGGACTTGAAGTGAATGAAGAGAAAACTAGGTTTATGAATTGGTCAGATGGCATTTTCAAAGAGGGAAAACACATAACAATAATGAGCAACCAGGGAAGAAAGTACAATTTTGAAGAGGTGGATAGATTCAAGTACTTGGGCGTAATTATAACAAGGACACCGGGAAGTGGTGAGGAAATACAAACAAGAATTATGGCAGGAAACAAGAGCCTCAATGCACTCAGCCGTCTCTTTAAGAACAAAGCTACATCAAGGAATCTAAAGATACGTGTGTACAAGACAGTGATTCGACCAATCGTGGTGTTTGCTAGTGAGGTTTGGACCCTGAGACAGACAGAAATAATGAAATTGGAAGTGTGGGAGCGAAAAGTCCTTCGAAGAATCTTTGGTGGCAAGAAAAACAACGACCTGTGGGAGAGAAGAACGAACCAGAATCTTAGGGAACTGTATAACGAGACGAGTATAACGGGAATAATAAAATCACAGAGAGTAAGATGGTTAGGGCACATAATGAGGATGCCAGAGGAGAGACTTCCGAAGAGGCTGCTGACGTGGGGCATTGGAGGAAGGAAAAGAAGGGGGAGACCGAGAGAGAGATGGAAGAGTGAAGTGGAAGAAGATTTAAGAAAGATGAGAATTACTGACTGGAAAAAGAAAACATTGAATAAGAAAAAATGGAAGGAAATAGTCAATAAAGCCTTGGGCCTTCTAGGCTCGTAGAGCTAATGTATATATAATAGGCGAGCAAAACTATTGCTGAGCTGTTGGTGCAGAAAATAATAATTACTGAATGTGGTTTGAATGATAATGACCCCTTCAAGATCTTTGAATGTGTTTTTTTTACTTTCTTCGGCATTTTTCAATGAGGTTTAAAAGGAGGTGTTAAAACGTCAAGAACATAAAAGAACACCAGGATTAGGGCAGAATCAAAAATTACGGACATTAAATGAAGATCACTTCGATTGCAATTGCAATTGATATGTCATGGTCAGAAACTTCATCTGAGTTTAAGGGAAATATTCCTGTGGTCCGGAATTCATTAAGTGCAGTTTCTACGTAAGCTGATTTTGCCCAGGTACGGCCTATACGAGTAATTTTTCTGCCTGGTGACTGATTAATAATCGAAGTTCTGTATTCCCTTTTAAAATTGGTCCTCAATGATTTGAAGAAATTATGGTCCAGTGGTTGAAGTGTCTGGTGTCTTATGGCTTGACAGGCAAAGTAGGGCAATCTCGAACATTTCAAGTGCATTGCGATGGGAAAAGTGCCCATCTAAGATTAAAATAGTGTGTCCTGGAGGTTTATGTGGGACGAATTGTTCCCTAAACCATTTCAGAAACAAATCAGATGACGATTGAATAAGTGTATAGCAGCGACACCTATCAAATCATCTTCGAAATGCAGATTGTGCGATATCTCTCCCTCTGGGGCATCTATCTGTTCGGTATTTCCAATCAAAACTGATTACCGCCAATAACACTGCAATTTAACCATAGAGAATGGAAGCGTTGGTCAATTTTTGTGGATACGCAGCCAGTTTTAAAAATTTTAAATCTGTACGCTGTTTTCACATGTATGTTAGACAGCAAATGCCGTGTTATAAATGAAGGTCGTTAATATTGTATGTTGTATTATACTGATAGGAACTGCACTATGACACGACAGATTACATCAGTGAACAAACAGTACTAAATGTACACAAACAGGGACAGAAATAATACAAATGGTGCTACCTGCGACATCTGTATCTGTCATGTGTGCTACAAAACGCACTGCTTTAAATGCATTAGGGTATTGAATTATAAGAAGCTTTAGGTTTAGATAAATAATGTAGTGTTGCTAAAAAGTTTTAGGGTATTGATTCTATATGCAATAGAGTTAAAATAATTTTGCCTCATCAAAAGTACTAAAAGAAAGATGCTGCTTAATGCAGAATGCCGATCGAACCGTAGAAATTTGTAGATATAGTCCGGCATAATGTTCCTTATGGAATTTAATCCGCTCATTGAGCCTAGGATCCTTTTTTTGGAATGGATCAGTTCCCGTTTTTCTTCCTTTTAATCTCATAATGCTTTGTGTGACATTGCTCTTTGTACTATTGCTCTCCACTTGTTTCGATCTTTAACATCTTCTCTTCAGTTGTTCACCTCCATGATTTGTAAATCCTCCATCACCTCATCCATCCATCTCTTCCTTGGGCGTCCCCTGCCTCTTCCCTCATCTGGCCTCCATTCTGTTATAGAAATTTGTAGGTAGTACAAAAATGTGGAGGAATGTTTGTTGCCAGACAGGACCCATTTGCTCAGGAGGAAGACGTTATGATTTATAAGCTTCGGAGGTGGGGGTTGAACATGGTATGTATGTTCGTGGAGGAGATGAACCAATAATTTACATAATCAGAGTTATAGAATAGAATAAGTCACAGTACTACTTTCGGGAACCAATAGGAGTACAGGATCATATTTTCAGTACAAGGAAAAGCTGTAACAGTACTCTCAGAGCTGTAATCGATTTTCCAAAGACATTTGAAGTAGCCAAAGAAGAGAGGTATTGGAAACTTTGTTGATATCTATCCTGACCTGCGATGCTCATTACATTTAAGTAGTTCCTAAGCCCGGAGTGCAACCTCGTAGATTTTTACCGCCTATGCGAAACATTATCATGTAGTGAACGAATTAAGGAAAAAAGAAACTTAGCGCAGAGACAACATCCATAAAAGTAATAGTCGTAAAGTAAGGGCTTATTATATAGCTTTCCTTAAAGAGCAATTCGCAGAAACCGTTCAGTTGGCCGGGCGGTCCACCGTCAAATTACCCCCTTCAGAAGCGGGTATAATCGTGCGACCGGGCCAGCTGCCCGAGAGATCCCGGAGTTACGTTTATTTCGTGTTTAGAAACTAAATTCCGTGTTTAGCTGAAACTGCAAATTCCGTGACTAACTTGTTTCCGCGGCAAGCCACGCACGGATGCCAGAGATAATATTCTGCTTCTGCAGCAAAAGTGACAAAAACAACCCGCTTGATTGATGCAATGCAAGCGCACGTGCTGGAGTCAGTTTCAGAGCTGGCAATCTTTATTAAATTGGAGATGTTTCAGTTGGTCAAGAAGTGGACATGCAACATCCGGTACTGTATAGAGACGGAATAATCTGGCGTTTCCACTGAAGGATGTCATTTACATGCATTTTCCGTTAAAATTTCACAAATGTAGAATACACTAGAACCTAGTGATTGAAGAAAGTAGGTGTCAAATGCTAGAGGTCATGTGGTTCGTGCAGATGGATTATGCGCTTCTAGCTGGCCTAAGTTTTTAAAAATTTCACTAAATTGGTTATGAGAAAGTTCTACAAAAGATGATATAACGCTTGCTGAGAATCAGAGTGTTCTATCTCCATTCTCAACTATTTTGAGCTGCAACTTGTTGACAATTTTGGACATTATTTTTATTTTTATGTTGGGAACAGTCGCTCAGCTGATACAGGTATCTCTTACATTTTCAAATTATCAACTTAATTCAGCTGATGCTAGATGGTGGCATACGAAGCTTCTGGGAATATTGTGGAGTTAGAACATTGTGTAAATGACACCTCTTTAATGAAAACGTTCTAACTCCTTTAAGAAAAGCGTAATTTTAAACAATTTTTTTGCTACGGTACTTTTTAAATTGTAAATGAAGGTTTCGACTGGTACATTTTTTGCAAGTAAGATTGAAGTCTGTTTATGGGAAATCCAAAACAACAGTCAGATTGTTATTGCATAAACTAACAAAAATATATATGTAAATATTATAACAGAAAATACAGTGAGGATAATATATAAGCAATCGTCAAACGTGATGGCGAAAGCCCTCGCAGGCAAGGCCACGCCCTAGTTTCGGGCAGTGGCGCGAGGTTCCCTGGACTATAGATGAATTTATTATGAAGTTAATCGTGCGCCACTGACAGTTGCGTGCGTCCACCGAAAACCAATCCCGGTCGTGAGCGTAGTGGATGAATAGTGGGGATTACTCAACGACTTTCTGTGGGCGATTTTTTTGTATTGTGTGCTATTTTTGGCTTCATGTTCATGACACGCATCGCACTGGTCTTCTTTGGTACAAAACCCAATGTTAAAAATTTGTGGGTTTAGCTACTCCTTTTCCACTTTCAGGATCGTTTGTTCTTAATTATATTCTCTGTAGAGATCATATAATTTACTCAAATTTAGCCCTTCTTCGAAATACCTCTTTTGATGTTTTTCTACAATCTACATTAATGAGCTGGAATACGTAGAAGACTGTTAATGTAATCTCTAATGCGATTCGTTGCTTCTTCTGAAATTCTTCTAGACGGTATTTTGCCTCTTCTATCCTTAACAGGAGTTAAAGTGATGCTACTTTTTTATGATCATCATCTTCGTTGGCTAATGTCTAGGGCTGATAAATAGATAAAAGCTTTTGCAAACCCGTATCTCCTCAGCGCCTATTATAAAAAAAAGTATTTGATACCTACTATTTTTTCGGTAATTAGCTGGTTTTGGATTTTTTTTAGAAAGACAAACTCTTTCTTTCAGCTTTCTGCTTGTTGTTTTATCGTCGACATTATTCTATTGATTGTGACCAAAATTTAGCATGGATGTTCAACTTACATATTTGATAATTTTTTTACAAAATTTTTTTGAGGACATGACATGTCATAAGGACGTAGAATGTAAATACAAATCGATTGTATTGATTCTATGTAATAGTAAATACCTACCTGCTTTGATTGATTAAGTCCGTCACTGACTATGTACCTGATTCCACACCAACGTAACATTTGTCGCGAAGATCATTGAACTAGAATACGCGTCTTTAAATAATATCGGGAATGAACATGACCAGCATGCATAAAATTTCTAGAATCTCACGCCTCCCAAGTGCTGGAACATCAATCATACGCGCTCAGAACTATCTTCGAAGGATATACATACTAGAATTTATTTCTCATATTTTCTCGTTCTGCAGCCGAGCATTCGAATAATAAATGCAGAACCCGGAAAGGTCAGACCCCTACGAAGTTATAAAGCAATAGAGATGTTTACAGGTACATTTTGCCACTCGGAAAAAGTGGAAATAACATTTTCGTTTTAGAAAATAAAAACATTCCCTGTTTTACAACCAAAAGTCGAGATAACGACGACCATCCTTCTAGACCAAATAAAGTTCTTATTCATATATCCAAAGTAAAAATACAGCTACGACGAAAAAACTTTATTTCTAGTGTTCATACGTAATTTGAGGAGCAGAAATTTTCGACATTATGTATAGGTCCCGAGGGGTGCAAGGTGAGTGTGGAGGAGGAGCAAAGCTACTGCACCCATCCACCAAGTCACGAGACGCCACTGATATAATCATTATAAATACTTTCAATAGACAATAAATGGAATTTAAAATGCTTATTTTATTGTGTTCCAGATATTACTGCCCTGAAAGACGTTGCGGTATTCGTGCCTCAAGCAGTAAGAATCGGCGATACCGTGTCATTACAGTGCCGATATGACCTCGAAGGAGAACTCATGTACATGATGAAGTGGTACAAAGGAACGAGAGAGTTCTACAGATATATTCCCAAGGAACTTCCAAGCACACAGTTATTTCCGTTGGGAATAGACGTAGACGTAAGCGAATTGTTCGGTACATCAAAGAATGCTTTTATTAATTTTATTTTTAATTTTATTTCAGTTGAGCAAGTCAACTCCCAACGAAGTTGTTCTGAGAAATGTCCAGCCGAACGTTTCCGGTCTGTACAGATGCGAAGTCTTATCGGACCAGCCGTCTTTTGATACCCAAGAAGCTAGCGGTTTCATGTACGTCGTAGGTGAGTACATTTATAAAATTTTCAGCGATTAATTTTATGTCTGGGGTCCACTGTCTCACTGAAATCAATTTGAGCACAAATGGGGTCAAGTGGACTCCTGAAGCAACAACATTCCTTCGCCAAAGTCCTCCTACTGCTCTTGTAATCGAACAAGTGTTTTAGTTAAAGTGACGCCCACTTCACGAACTGTTTGCAGTGTGAGGAACATATGGTTAACATACCTACATTAGAATCTGTAAACAATAATAATAAGACCACCGGAGTTGTGAATATCAGTTAGCAATAGTGAGGTCAGTGGGAAGAAAATGAATACGCCATTTATTTATACTACTCATGAACGTGAGGCAGGAATCGAGTTGATTGCTTCGCTCATTAGCAACACACGAGTAGGTATGCTTGTCTGTGGTTCATTTTTGAAGGTTTATTTCCTCTAAAAACAAGAAATAAGATATAATGTTACTGACATTCTCGTTTTATAAAAGCGGAAGCTGTCGCGTGCCTTAACAGAAAATTGGGCAACTTCAAAATTTCTTAGTGGAAATTATATTTTGGTTAGCTTTAGGACTCACCCATTAGGGCAGTCGATATTATAATTTATTGTATCATAAATTATTACATATTTCACGTAAAACTCATGTTTGGTGCGCAAACTTACGGGGTAGATTACTAGCCCTTCACACTGAAGTTCAAGCTTATTGTGTCCCAATATTGCAATGGTGAGACACTATATTGGGAAAATATGGGTAATACGAGTATATTTTCCCGATATTTAAAGTTGTGTCAATATTTGGCATTCTAAAGCGGTATTGGATGTTTTCAATTTGTAACAGGGTTGCCAATATTACTAGACAACTTATCGATTGCAAATTCTGGGGCAATATTGGCAGCATCTTGTTTGCACTATAGTCTTGCCGATATGTCACTTAGTCCATATTGTACCAATTTAGCAACTTAATAATTTAACTATGAAACGAATTGCTATCAACTAATCATGGTGAAATATTTTATACTTCCTTCCTTTAATATTTAACATGAATATTCGTCTCATGTATGTGCTAATATAGTGATCAGATAGCTCCACCAATAAAGGGAAGAGGATAAAATAAATGTTTTATCGTTGGTTGAGGCGACACCAAAAACTTCTTGTCGCGAAATCGAATCACAAGTTGGTGTTTTCAAAACAGAAGTTCAAAAAATATTAAAAAAGGCAAATATAGGCCATATAAAATTCAAACAATTCACCATCTCTTCCCAGGAGATCAAGAAAGAAGGCTTAATTTTTGTAGGTGGTACTTAAATAAAATTCAAGAAAATCCAGAATTTGGGCGGTCTGTCATTTGGACAGATGAAACTCACATAAGCAGCGTAGGATTATTTAACAGGCATAATGTGCGTCACTGGTCTGATACAAATCAGCACCAAACTTTTGAACGTCAGAGGCAAGGACGTTTTGGATTTAACGTTTCGTGTTTTATTTTGGGTGGTCAACTAGCATACCAAATTTTTGATGGAAACTTAATGGGATTGAGGTACATTAATTTATTGAATAATAACGCAGAGGCGATAATGGAAAATGTTCTGTTAATAAACATAAACATAAACATAAACATAAACATAAACATAAACATAAACAAGATGGTGCCCCTGCACACAATTCTGCAATAGTTGTAAATTATTTAGAAAATCATTTTCCGGATAGATGGTTGGGTACAAATGGACCTATATTGTGGCCTGCAAGATCACCGGATCTGAGTATATTCGACTTCTTACGCTCCATATAAAAAACTACGTATGCCACTGAATTCCTTGGAAAAAGTTCTATAGGAATCAATCAACAGTTTTAGTCTGCTTAATACAAAAAGAGAGAATTTTTGAAAATCGATAAAAATCAATATTATTTATTTTCTAGAAAACTAAAAACGATATCCAAATTCTGGTTTCAGCTTTCTATTATACTCAAGAAAGTAGCTCAGGTTCGCGAAAGCCCCAAGGCTCTATCTCTGCTGTTTCTATGAGAAACCCCCAAATCACAACGAAAATAAGACACCCTGTACATCAAAAGCAAATTTTAAAAAAAATTATATTTGTATTTGGAAGCTATTAATTCCTGGCAGTTAATTTAAACACACCCCTTTATTATTTTTCACTGAAGAGTAAGATAAAAGGATTCCAATTAAACTCCAAATAAAGCATTTCATATGTAATTTGGGCTGTTGAGCAACGAACGAATATGTAAAGATAATAAAACACGGCTAATTGTATAAACGCAAAAGCATTTACATTAAAATCTGCCAAGTTAATATGCAAAAGGTATTCATTAAAGGAAGGTCTGGAAAGCAATGTCCGCTGTCAATTTAAAAAGTTCTCGAGTATTCCAGTATTTCATTCGGAGCTTTTTAATTTAATTTATGCCGAGAGACGCTCAGTGGTCACATATGGTCGAATTGCCCCTATAACTTCTACCTCGTTGACCACCAGCAATAAATCTGGGAAATTGTGATCATATATATGCGCCAGATAAATTGATATGGGTTCTCACCAAGTCGGAATCTAGAAAGTCACAAAGGTAGACAGACGTACGTTTTCATTTCACTTCAATGATAATTAATGAAGTACGGAATTATTCCACTTTTTAATTTTCTCATTTGCAAAGTAATAAGTGTTTGCTGATGTTGCTGCAGCATACTTTGAAAGCTCAATAAAATTATTTTTTCTTGTACAAAATTCCCAATTTATTATTTATACACTGATGAAGGAAAATTTGGTACACACAATAATTAAATTTAATTTTTGAAATGGTATGTTTTAAAAGTGCTTTTGTGCTTCTGTGCTTTTCTTCCTGACTTCTGTTTCATTGATCAGCACACTCGATCGAAGTACATTATTTACCAACTTGCGATTAAAATCAAGAATATATGCATACCTCAAGGGCGCATAGAAAAATTTCCTCCTTTATTAAAAAAATATTAATTCCAAGAGAATGAATACGCACCTACCAACTTCATTTGCATTTGTATTACAATTTTCTCACCAGGGGGAAATACCGTCCCATAAAATCTCATTCTTAATATCTGTCCTTGTCTACTGCCAAGATACAAGATACTTACATCTTTTTCCGAGCGCATATGAAAAGTTTATTGCTCGTGCAATTCAAGTAATTCGTCATTCAAGAGGAGCGAACAGAATGCGTACTGTGAGTTGTCTGAAAAGTCGTATCAAAAAGATATTCATTCATTGCATTCTGAAAACTCTCGTTTGGTGCTATGTATCGTATACCTACTTCCAAATACTACCGCGGGGACTCAAGTGGGTTTAGCGAATGCATCCATTCTGTATCGGAAAAGAACCCTCCTACATCATTACTGTGCATTAAGCTGACTTGTTTTTAAACCCGGAGAATGAATTCATTTAAAATTGATGAATACATTTTGTGCCATTGATTCCAACCACTCTCTTACGGTAAATGTCAAATGTTTGTCAATTCTTATATCTTTCAAAATGTTGCCCAAAATAGACTACGCAAAACTTCTATTGAGGTAACATGACAGTTAACATTATATTTTTAATTCTGTTAGCGACATATTTTGTATTATTTTGGACTCATACTTTATGATGAAAGAGAATAAAATTTCGTCGTATACAATATTAGTTCTTATAATTAAATATAGAAAATTTTTATAGTTTTGTGAAGTCCTTATTGACATAACATAACGTGTAAAGATGTCCAGTCCAGGCTTCTACGAAGCGTTTGAATCTTAAGGCTGTCGGAACGCTTGGATTATTTCGGCGATGTAACGTTCTCGCTGCCAATGGATTATTTCAACATTATTTAAGATATTCGCTTGATTATTTTTTTCGTGTTTCAATTAAACATAGATCTAGGACTGTTCGCTAATAATTTTCATAAATAATCGGAAATTCAACTTTAAAATCTACTTCACAATCTATGAAAATCGGACATATTGTAGCTAGAATATTTATCACATTTTTCGTTTTTTCTTTTTAGAAATTGCAATCGCAGAGTCATAGATTAGACTATTAGTTTTGATGGTATGAAAAAAAATCGGTCCTATTTTTGATAATAATTAAATAATCAATTGGCTCCAGCACCTCTGCATTCGGATTTTCAATCTCCTAGAGGTGGCGGTGTCTAGCGGCGATATGTTTAAACTTCCCAGATACAAGAAACAGATGTGGCGAGTTTTTGTATGAATTCAGATATTATTTTTCTTATCTAAAGAACGCTCTAAAAAAGTGTTACAATTATCCAAAGTTTATACAGGCCCAATACCCAATCACGAATCTTGTTATTTGAAGAACTACATAGTTAAGTAGGTTAAATTAATGGGAGAAAAGATCCGCTATAAGTATTGTGACCATCTTAAACATACTTTCAAATTGTTAAAAATAGCATGGCTTTCTAGATAAAAGGAAAAAACTAAAATTCCCAATTTTTTCTTTTGTTTATAACTCAGTTTCGGTTAGTTATTAGCCGAAATATGCAGAGGTTATGAGAGGTACTGGACCGTTCGAACAACTACTCCTCGGGCAAATACCCCGCCAGGCATTGAATTATAGAACTAAATCCAGATTTTGTGTATTACAAGATCTCATACAGGATGCTACCCCAAACATATATCGTTGGGCTTGGAACATCCCATCTCGAAAGAGATCTCGCACTACACAAAATCTGGATTTAGTTCTATAATTCAATTCCTGGTGGGGTTTCACATACTCCAGTCGATGAGATCTTCACATGGCTATTTGCCAACAGAAAATATTTTTGACCCCTTTTCGATGCATGGAAACCGCCCTAAATATGTGTCCACAACAAACAACTTATATTTGTGTGAATTTGGGCCATGACCCATGTGTCAATTTTATTATTGTATGGTACTTATAGTTTAGGAGATAGAAAGCTTAAGACTGAGAGACATACAGAATAGTAAAACAAAGAGGTCTCTCATATAACTTCGCATAAATGGATCAGCCTTTATAATAGATTCTTTATTTGACATACCGAGGACTTCACTTTAATTGACAAATGAGAATTTTTAACATCAGCTATTTGTTCTACTTGGTTTGGTTCGATTGATTCAGTTGAAATTGTAGAAGAAAAGTGTGCCGATTCAGCTGAGCCAATGGTGCCAACTGGGTCCACTGAAATATTAAGCGATTTTCATTTTCTGTCTGGAAAACACGTACTTTTCGGTCAATCGCAAAACCTACCTAATTCTTCCTTATTACTTCTAACTAACCCACCGCGTTTTCTTCGGGGAACCGACAACCTGAGACGAGTTTTGTTTCCCCGTCTATAATTTGGTTCAGCGTTTCTGATATCCATGTTTTCTATTATGTAGGTACTTGTCGCAGGGTATTCAATAAAACCCGTGTTTTATCTGCAACTTCGGCGTTGAGTATGTTCTAACTCAAAATCACACCAGGTCCAAGTCCTACTCTGTACGCTACGAAGCGCTCCATCACCAGAGTACAAGAGCATTTTTTGAATTCACAGTGTCCGCCTACTCTGTACTTTTGGTATGTTACGTCCCTTCCGATACCCCCCGGCAGTAACTGTTCGTCAGCGTTCCGACAGCCTTAAGAAAATGTTTATTGGCGTCTTCCAAGATACCGGATTTTTGTGGAAAAGTTACTTGGGGTGGCAAATGTAATATATAAAAGATGTCACTCGCAACCTTATGTTTACCATTTGAGACATAAATAATTCTAAATTCCCAGTTTGTATCTCAGAAACTGCAGGAACAGGATGCTCGTGAAAAGGCGCGTTAAGTCAAATATTTCGTTTAAGTCTACATTTTTTTTCCATTTTACCGGCGATCAGCAAACTTCTATTAACTTAGAAGTTAAAAAATGATTATTCAGTTCCATTTTCATACTAAACAGTTCTAACTTCTAACCACCTGCGGTGTTCCATACCTATGACATACCTATACGTTTAGTTTCAATCACTGCGCGTTGAGCATTGAGCATGTTTGGTGGGAAATATTTTTCTTCCAGCAATTTGCAATTTATAGGAGGTCTCGGAAATTTCCTTTAAAAATGTATGCAGCATCCTAAATGCATGTAAGCATCTAATTGCCAAAAATACACGTCGTAGTGAATTATCTGGCTAATTTAGTTCAGTTTCCACTCTAATTGAAAACTAATCTCAATTAGTTTTGGAGAGCAAACGAAAGCCAGCGTCCTTTTGTAACCTACTTCCAAGCTGCGACACTACTCTTGATTAAATCACATAGATCTTTGTAGAAAAGCCCGGGTTGGCGAACGTTTATGGCTTTTAGCGGCAGTACTTCCCCAGTCCATCGGGCCTGGCAGGTGCAGGGCGTCTGCTTTCCGACGAAATCTCTATTAGCTTTTGTTTCTGTCGTTGTATGCTTCCAAGTTGAAACACCGGGTTACACAGAATTTTCGATTCCCTCCCTGCCAGGTCCCCAGGAACATTGATTTATTGAAATGGCGCCACCGTAACTCATCCCGGCCGTAATACAGTTTCCCAAGTGAATATTTTATGATAATTTCTTGGAAAACGTTAGGACTGCAAAGCGTGGAAAATGCATGAATTCACGGACTGCTCATAATTCCGTTTCACAGTTTCTATTATTTATGTGTGTAATTTCTTCGGCCGCAGTAGCAGACCATTTATAAATACATTAGATACTATCGCCCCACCAAACATGTGTAGGCGAAAAAGCAGCCCGATTTCGTAAACCGATTACGCTTTAGTTAGAAAAACTAAATCTGATTTGTCACGGTTTACTTTAACTTCCGAACATCCCTCTTCCGATTTTCCGCCGCCGCCTTTACGCTGAACAGATGGCTAATCGCGGCGAGTCGTCATTAGAGAGTTACAATTATCAAGGGGTGGATTTCTGAACAAATAATTCGGAAGTAATTATTGCTTCTGTCTCATCTTGTAGCAAGAAAATTTGAAGCTTTTGTACACGTTAGTCACAGATTTTTGCTGATCTGTCACAATAATAACAATGTGAATTAAACTTATATTGTATTAGTGAATTATATCAAGTCCCACGAATGTTCTTTCAGCCTATGCTACATAGCATAATTGATTTCCTGTGCAATATTGTTTTATAATGGTGTTATATTTGCTGTCGAATGCTGCCACAAAACTTTCAATAAAACTGTTTTATTAGTGATTTATGTCAAATCCTAAGAATGTTCTTTGAGCCTATGCTACATAGCATAATTGATTTCCTGTGCAATATCGTTTTGTAACGGTGGTTTGTTTGCTGTCGAACGCTGCTACAAAGAAGCCATTTACTGTTATATAATTATGCTTTGTAAACAGTTATAAAGCTGTCCGTTACAAGTAAAATACAGTTCAAAGAACCGCAATATAACCATTATAAAACTGCTTTATGAATGTTATATGAAAAAAAACTATAACAATTAAAAAACTTTTTGCTTCATAAGGACTATGCAGAAACCTTTTTAAAGCTTATGTCATTTGACAGCAATTATTATATTACGCACAATTTACTCCATTCAGCACCAATAAAAGTTTTTAGTAGTACAAATCTGGCACGAAGGATAAAGTTGCCCTATGCATCGTTAGTATTGTAAAAGTCTCATAAAGGTTTCCCACAGCTGTTATAAATCACTTATAGGGCTTTGCAACAAAAATATTTTCTTAGTAAAGCTGTTAAGAGCCAAGTCTCCCTGCTGCATTTTCGAGCGATTCAGACGTTCCCGCCTTTACAAACATTTCTTAAGAGTCGTCTCATCGGCGATTTCTAAAAAAAATAATAGAAGTTTGTCTTTTTCGGCTCCAAATATACCCTAATTTTGTGTACTTATAACTTACTAAAAAATTACTCTTTTAAAAATCCGAGATGAGAGGCCGATTTCCACAAGTTTCTTCTTTCAAATAAAACAACCAATTTCAAAATCGGTTCATAAATAAGGAAGTAATTTGTAAAGAGAGCTGCCCTTGCAAACGCGATTTAATGCCCTGCGTTGTAACGCCCTCTGCTTGTTCATCGCGCTACACTTGGTAAACTGGTAGTACGAACTCAGTGATTTTTGTATGGGGCCCACTTCAATAATTTTATCGCCATACATTACATATTTTAATCGTATATACGCGAACATAGAATTTTGGTCTTGCGAATTAATGTATTTGTGCTTAATTGCAGCGCTCTGCCATATCCCACATTTTTATTATAATTTTGTTCAATTTAGAGTCGATTTTATCTGAAAGTAAATTTACACAATTTGAACACGTTTGTTATTGAAAGTAATGAACATATAGCAAGATATAAAATAATTCAAATTTCACCTTAAATAATGTTCTCTTTATAACCAAATAACAACAACTTAAAATCTCTGAATGAAAACCCAGTAAATTTTTTCCGATACGACGATACGAGGGTTGTTCTGCATGAGCGGGGATTTTATTATAATTTAAGTATTTGTAAATTGATCCAAAAGTAGAACTGAGCAAATATTTTCAAGATTGCAAGTAATTTATCTGCAATATAGTAATTCCGGGTTATAATGGAATGATCCCCATAAATAACAAGTATTTAGGTAATGTAACTCTGAACAAACTAAAAATGCTAATTTCTAATAGCGTGGCTTTCAACATTCATCGTAGAGGCATATTCCTACTTTTTCTACTATCATTTAATTCTGGTAACACATTCGTATAAAATATCTTCTTGTTTTACTTTTTGGTAGAAGTTCATGATTTAACAAATAAATACTTCGCGAACTACCAATATATAACGTTTTATTTAAATATTTTACCGGTTTCAGGATTCACAAAGATCCCATCATAAGAAATGTACATTTCTGATGATGGGATCTTTGTGAATCCTGAAACCGGTAAAATATTTAAATAAAACGTTATATATTGGTAGTTCGCGAAGTATTTATTTGTTAAATCATTCGTATAAAAGTTTACAAGTTGATTTTCCATGTTCATTTTCCAAAATTCATTGTCTCTCATAACCGTTTTATATTTTATGCCTTTGGGTGTCCAAACTGTAAAGATACAATACCCTCTTTTTGTAATTTGCATTTGTCCCTGAATTTGATAAAAGTAATTGTGATTCTTATTTATCTTCCCGTTTCGATTCCAAAATATGATTTTCCTTTTCTCGATACCTTCTTCCGGGGTTAGAATACAAGATCTTTGGGCATAAACTTCAACAACACCTTGATCTCTTATAAGACCGTCCGGGTTTCTGACAAATACGGAATGCTCAGTTCTTGAAATATTCTTTCGCTTTATTATACATATACAGGGTGATTTATACCGGGGGGCGAAAAATTAAAATTAGGGTTCAGAGCCACAAATGAAGTAAAAAAATGTCATATGAGGGTATGTCCGGAAATACTTCGTATAAAAGTTATGCTCGTGCAAAGATGGAGGCTATTAAATTAGGTTTCTAATTTTTTCTCAACTTTTGAGAAAGACATAAAAATGAATTTTGGTACACCTATTGTACTAATAGGGAAGCTTCGAAGAGATATTTTTTAATCATCCCTTATCGTTTCAACCTAATTTATGCTCGTACAAACATGTTTGGACGAGCATAAATTTTAAACGAATCATTTCCGGACACACCTTCATATAATATTTTTTACTTAATTTGTGGCTCTGAACCCTAATTTTAATTTTTCGCCCCCTGGCATAAATCACCCTGTATATGTTACGGGCATAGTGACGAATCGGGCGATGTTAGCGCCTGGGCAACGTGACCTGACCTTACAAGACCTGACCGGACAGCATGAACGGTCATTGTTTGCATTGCCCGGGCACCGTCAGCATTGCCCTACTTTCCCACTATGCCCGTAGCATATACAGGGCGTTACAAAAAAGTAGGTCAAGCCGTTAACCACAGCTTATCTGACCGAAAATAATGGGACTTTCCTTATGCCATTTTTCATTTAGGCTTCTTTCTTTCAAGATACAGAGGGTGTTAAAGTTAATATTTAAAAAACTATTTTTATGAATAACTCCTTTGCTTTTTAAGATATTCCGTTGAAATTTTGTACAACATTTTCTCATATACCGATAAAATGTTTGTGTAACTTTGATAAAAAAAAATCGATGCGCGAACGGAGGAAAGGGGGGGTTGTAATACCCATTGACCCCCAAACTTTTTCCTGCGCGCGTCTATGGTTCCTGCATAACATCTAAGCTTCAAAAAAATGCCCTTGGATGGTACCTCTTTTATTAATAATTATTTTGGCAACTTCACACCTACCCGTCTTTCTTTCCAATGCTAATTTGGCTGTTAGACGTTATGCAGGAATATGACCAAATCGGTACCATCCAAGGGCATTTTTCTGAAGCTTAGACGTTATGCAGGAACATATGCATCCAAGGACATTTTTCTCGAGCTTAGTTCGTCACCTTAGAAAAATTGGGAGACTTAAACAGCGAGTGGATTAACAACACACATAGTCAAATGAGTTGCTACATCTCGTAAACCAAGCCCTAAATCAAAATTTTACAAGTGGGAAAAAATAAAAGAAATGAACGCTTGGTATCAAATCAATACCTTCGAACCATATACGTGCCCAGAGAAAAGTTGGGGGGTCAGTGGGTATTACAACCCGCCCTTTCCTACGTTCGCGCATTAATTTTTTAATCAAAATTACACAAACACAAAGCTGAAACCAGAATTTGGATACCGTTTTTCTCGAAAATAATGTTCTCTCCAATTCTTTCTGTACTAAGCAGACTACTATAGAACTTTTTCCAAGGAATTCAGTAGCGTACGTAGTTGTTTTCTAGGGAGCGTATTTTTTGAGTTATGATAAAGTTGAATTTTTAAAATGGAAATCATAGTAGGTACGCTTTGGTCTAGTTCGAAAGGTCTTTTTTTAAGCTATCAAAATATATATATACTTTTATATTGTTATTTCAAAAAACGGCAACGATTTTGGTACTTTTTAAGTTGTAACTTTAGAAAATATAAGATAGGTAGGTACATTTTGATAGCTTAAAAAAAGTCCTTTTGAACCTGACCACAGAATGCTGCGATTTTCATTTAAAAAATTGAACTTTATGTCATAACTCAAAAAATACGCTCCCTAGAAAAGAACTACGTACGCCACTGAATTCCTTGGAAAAAGTTCTATAGGAATCAATCTTAACAGTTTTAGTCTGCTTAGCACAAAAAGAATTGGAGAGAATTTTTGAAAATCGATAAAAATCAATATTATTTTTTTCTCGAAAACTAAAAAAGATATCCAAATTCTGGTTTCGGCATTATATTATACTCAAGAAAATAGCTCACGTTTGCGAAAATCCCAAGGCTCTACCTCTGATGCTTCTATGAGAAACCCCCAAATCACAACGAAAATAAGACACCCTGTACAGACAAAAATCCAATTGCATAGTCCCTTCAAACGTCAAACCGAACCAGATTCAGACCTATACAAGCTGCAATACAAATTGAAATTAAAGCTTTGCTAAAGCGAAGCCAGAGTGCGACCCTGGAAGAGCTTCCCAGCCACTGTTTTGACCGTGGCTCCGCCTTCGGAGCATACCTCGTCTTACGTCCCTAAAAAATCTTGATGTTGGCGATCGGATACTTGGCTCTTAAAACGTTCTTACAACTAAAGTTTGGAATAACACTATGAAACTGTTTTATATTTTGTGCACGGAACGTTCTTACAGCAATGCTGCAGACATTATACGGTCTTCATAAAAGTATTTAAAAACCAAATCTGCAAATTGAAAAGCTACTACACATCATCTATATGAAGGTTTAGTTATTTAATTTAAATTTATAAGAGAACTGTGCTTGTTGGGAACAATCGCGCGGTCTGCGTGGGAAATTTGCTCAGGTGGGGACTGCTTTATAACAGCTCCGAGAAGCTTTTATAAAGCGTTTTTGTTTTTTAATTGCTTTAATGATGATTCTGACCGCAAATCTGCCCAATAACAGTTTTATAAGAGTGATTTTATAATTCTTACATAGTTATATTAATGTTCCTCGTGTCAATTACTGCGGACGTCTAGTTCTATTAAATGCTATGCGTTTCATTTGCAAGACAAAAGTGTTCCAATGAGATTTTATAATTGCTATTAATGCTTTCTAGCAATGCGGCCATATTTTAACACAAATATTGATGCAGTTTTCGACGGCCATCTTGAACAAAATATAATTCTTCGTAAATCAAAAATTGATAATTTTTGAAACTCAAGCTAATTACCAATATTAGAGGTCGCTAGTTTCCACATTTGTTAGAAAATATCACTGATATAAATTACTTACATCATAGTACGACAAGTAAATCACGCAAAAATATTATAATATATTTCGATCAATTTCCAAAAATCTGTGTTATTTTTGCGGCGCATTGTTTTTTTCAAACTATCTACGTGAACATTAACAGTAAAATTTTCGACACAGAAGCTTTTTAATTTTATGGCGGCTTTGTAAATGTTTTCAGACACTTACAATTACCAATGCTACTAACAAAGCAGTTTTGCAGGTAAAAAGTGCGCAAATGATTTTATAGAGAATACAGGCAGCTTGTATGAGATCTTTAAGTAACAGTAACAAATCAGTTTTATAAAACTCACTCTAAGGCTTTAATAAAAACTATAATCGTACGATAAGTCCGATGAAACGGTTATATATCAGTTTTATAAGTCACCTATAAGTAGTTACATAACAGTTGTAAGAACATTTCTGAAGCATTCGGTATTTGTTTTATAGGTGCTTCTGGGAATAGTAATCATGAGACCACCGTTTCATCAGACATTTCTATGATGCTAACACTATTAAACACTAACTACGACTTTACTTACTTCCTTCCACTTCTGATATCCTGACCCTTGAGAAATATTTCGATTCCATTACTCTCAAGCAGTATAACGTATAAGTTGTATTTACCCAGCGTTTCAATGATCCGTGTACACATTACATTCCACAAGATACGTTAGCTTTTAAGCTTCGGTCTGCGGTTAGTGCTGTGCATGCTTTGAGGTTTGTGGTAGCCGTTACTGGCGCTGGCCGCCCGTGTTTGTGTAGTAATGTTATCGTGCTTTTATGGTTGAATAAACATGGACCCCGTTTGCTGTTTCAAAACACTTTAAATTGGATTGGCCGTCTTATAAGTGAGGAATGGCATGCTAAACATGTGGCGTACTGTGTAATTCGACGCGTAGCTCATGACTTTTAAATAACTCAGTGCTCTGCGATTCGGACCATGTAAAATTCTGGAGCGCAGTGGTGAACCTCTTCTACTATCACATTGTCGCAGAATATACAGAAACAATGCCGATATTCTAAAAACCATGCTGTAGTCAGAAAAACTGACGAGAAAGTCCATCACAAAATTAGTTCATGGCTAAGTAGAACGTCCTGTAGGTACAGTACTCAACTCTATGTAAACAAATGACAATAAATGACGACTGGAATTCTGCTGTTAAACTGTCTGCCCCCAAAACAAATTTGTACAATCGTGACTGAATCCACTAGAGGAATAAATAGCAATTAATGCGACGACCCGAAAATAAATAATCGATGAAGGCATAAAACTCGAATTAGCTTTAGAAATGTTTACATAAATTCATGAGAAGTCAATCAACATTAATCAACTTTTTCAATTCGCTGAATTTTTATGCAGCGAGAGCGGTTTATAAATCGATTAACAACGAATTACTTAACTAACAATTCGAACGCACTTGCATCAGTTACGAATTCATGGCTTGCAGGATTTTTCGATTCAACGGGTACCTATTGAAGTACCAAACACAAGTGTACAAGGTAGTCTACAGTGTATAATCTGACTTCATCAATATAAAACTTACATGAGAATTTTTAAATGCCCACCAAAGGTAGCAGCAGGACTGCGATACCACCTGCAAGCATAATAAGCGGTGGCGGAAAATTCGATTGACTAAACTTCTCCAAGATTCCAGTAAATCTACCCGTACATTCATAAGTTTTTTAAGAATGTAAGATGAACCGTTCTTAAAACCTCCGGTCTCCCTAAATTAACTTCTTCCCCAGATGGAACGAACAAAACTGGTATAATGTTTTCATTGAAAACAGGCCCTCCCTTAGTTCCGTAATAATCTCAGCAGGCATGCCTAAAGCTGGAATAACATAAAATGACGCATTCCCCGTGTCGCATAACCTCGTGAGTAATGACTTGGGACCCGAATATACTAAGATATGGGTAACCTGTCTGAAAGCATCATGCTGTCAGCTTAGATACGCCACCATTTGTTATTAGTGGCTTCTCTGTTGTGGCTTTTCCGTGATACTCTTTGTTGGTTGGGAAATATGAATATAAGTTTTACGGTGTCGGTTGTAAGGGAGATAATGCAACGGGACGGAACTGCATGGAAATATGAAATCTCATTTATAGCTAGAGTACCTACGACTAGGATCAAGGTTTACCTCGTTATGAGTAAGATGGTTCTGCAAAACCTAATAAATATAAGCTATATAATGTGGATATAGCATATTGCATAAAGAAATTTCTATATAATTATATTTATTACAATTTTACTCTATATATTTGGTAATAGGTAAGTATAGTAGTGTGAAAACTCAGTTATGTACAGGGTGTCCTATTTTCGTTGTAATTTGGGGGTTTCTCATAAAAGAAGCAGAGATAGAGCTACTTTCTTGAGTTTAATAGAAAGCTGTAACCAGATTTTTGATATCGTTTTTAGTTTTCGAGAAAAAAGAATAATATTGATTTTCATCGATTTTCAAAAATTCTACTAAGCACTGGCATTAATTAAAAAAGTAGGATGGGCTTGCAAATATTGAAAAGCTGCATGTGTTGCCTCTGCTAGCTCGGCTTGATTGTTGTATCTTCGTATGTATATTTTTTCTTTTAAAAATGCCCAAACAAAACAGTCTAATATACTCAGATCCCGTGATCACAATATAGGTTCATTTGTACCCAACCATCTACCCGGAAAATAATTTTCTAAATAATTTCTAACTATTGCAGAATTGTGTGCAGGGCCACCATCTTGTTGGAAATATACCCTGTTTATGTTTATTAACAAAACATTTTCCATTATCGCCTCTGCGTTAATCTTCAATAAATTAATGTATCTCAATCCCGTTAAGTTTTCATCAAAAATTTGGTATGCTAGTCGACCACCCAAAATAAAACACGAAACGTTAAATCCAAAACGTCCTTGCCTCTGACGTTCAAAAGTTTGGTATTGATTTGTATCAGACCAGTGACGCACATTATGCCTGTTAGATAATCCTACGCTGCTTATGTGAGTTTCATCTGTCCAAATGACAGACCGCCCAAATTCTGGATTTTCTTGAATTTTAGTACCACCTACAAAAATTAAGCCTTCTTTCTTGATCTCCAGAGAAGAGATGGTGATTGGTTCGAACTTTATATGGCCCATATTTAGGTACCCTTTTTAATATGTTTTGAACTTTTGTTTTGGAAACACCTACTTGTGATTCAATTTCGCGACAAGAAGTTTTCGGTGTCGCCTCAACCAACGATAAAACATTTATTTCTTTATCTTCCCTATTTTCTTTATTATAAATTTTGTTTCTAGGTTTATTGAATGACCCAAAGTGAATTAAATTTGATTTTAATCTCGAAAACATCATTTTGCTTGATTGTCTTCTTTCTGGGTATCTAAATTTAATAAATCTATGGATAGGTATTATACTGGAAATGGGTATCTAGGAATTGTGTACCTGTTGAGATTTAGATCCATTGATTCATTTACATTCTCACGACATTCATTGAAAACAGCAATTATGTCGTATTTTTCGAAATTTTGATAATTTTGAAGTGCCATTATGTATATGTCGTAGCCACATAACAAAACCTGTCGTTTTATAAAACGACTAGACGTTTTATATTCTTGGAATGTGATTCCCTTATCTGTCCGGGCACCAGACAAACAAAATGACTAGACATTTTATAAAACGACAGGTTTTGTGATGTGGCTACGACATATATACTAAGTACCTATCTATTAATAAAACTAGCTGCATGCAACTTTTGCTAATGTATGTCAACAGATAATTAATTATTCAGTTGTTAACATAAAATCACAGGTATCTTGGATGTACCTACCTATCTTATATTTTCTAAAGTTAATACTTAAAAAGTGCCAAAATCGTTGACGTTTTTTAAAATAACAATATAAATATATATATATATTTTTTGATAGCTTAAAAAAGACCTTTCGAACTAGGCCAAAACCTACTATGATTTCCTTTTAAAAAATTCAACTTTATGTCATAACTCAAAAAATACGCTCCCTAGAAAAAAACTACGTACGCCACTGAATTCCTTGGAAAAAGTTCTATAAGAGTCAATCATAACAGTTTTGGTCTGCTTAGTACAAAAAGAATTGGAGATAGTTTTTGAAAATCGACAAAAATCAACATTTTTTTTCTCGAAAACTAAAAACGATATTCAAATTCTGGTTTCGGCATTTGTTGAAAATGCCATGTTCACTATGTATTTAACAAAAATATCGGATATTCTTTGAAGCCGTTAAAATATAAATGTAGGGCATACCTATTAACTCGAAAGTCTACCTGTATTCGTCAACAAATATGTTGAATAGTTCTTGGATCCTGCACAGGCAAATATTTATTCATCCAGTATAAATTGTAACATTAATGCCTGAATTTCCAATAAAAAATTTGTATGTCGAAATGGCAAATTAACTACTATCCCTTCCCAATTCCAGCTGCGATGAATACCTTTCCCCAGGTTACAAATTCTCCATTCCCCTCGATAAAATCAACAAAGTCAAAGAATATTAAACAGAAAATTAAATCCATTTTCGAAGTTGTTTTAGAACGGTGCCCGAACTCCGCACAGAAGTTGAATTAGTTAATTTCCTCTGTATGCCCGCACTTAACCTCCTTTTTACGCGCCTTCCTCTCCCGATCCGTGGCAGTGTTATATGTTACAATTTCCATCCCATAATCCGGGTCGCTGTATCCTTTGAGCCAATCTACGCCCTATCGCGGTCGAACGTACGGCACCGCCACCATTAAAGTTCGTCCAGGACCGGCCGGCCAAGTAATCAACCACGTCGGCTTGATGGATGGACCGACGGAGCACGTTCGGCTTTACCCAATTTGAAAATACATTCAAGGATCACTGGAAATACATTGCCTGGGCACGCTGTGCGCAAGCAAGCGCAGCGAGTGGGAAATATAAGATTTTTTTATTACTTAGTCTAAAGACAATACTGATAAAATTTTAAAATTTTAAATGAAACCTTGAAATTTAATGGTCTAAGGCCCGGTTTTTCAAAGAATCCAACACCGGATTAAGTCTGACACCGGCTTCGTTGCTATGATACCGGCTTTCTGATTGGTTGTAGCATAGCAACAAAGGCGGTGTCAGACTTAATCCGGTGTTAGATTCTTTGAAAAACCGGGCCTAAAGGATTGAACCTTCTGAAACATTAATCACTGCAGTGATTAATGAATAATATTCACTACACCAATAGGAACATCGCTTTGACCATTTTTTACATTTATTTAGTAGGCCGTGATCGCGATGTGTCAGTTCAAATTGAAACGTAAAATCATCATGGTTTGCTTTTAATTTGAAATGCATATTCTAAAAAACAAGATATAATGAGTAGTGAGAGTGAAAACGAGGTTTCTTTAACAGCACCAGCAATAAAAGAAGAAGCAGAACTTGCCTCATTAGATTCATTGCCCAAAAAAACCAAGAAAATTATACCTGAGAGCGTATGTATGAATCTTTCTTACACTGGAGAAGGGAAATGAAGGTAAATTCTTTCTGGGAATCTGTTTTAATAGTCGTGGACAAAGTATAGTATACAACTCGTTATAATGTTGCTATTATTACCTCGGATGATTACTTCATCCTCGGTAATAATAGCATTCATTATAAACTCGTGTATAATATACTAATTGTCCACGACTATCTTATAATATACTCTTTATACTTGTGGTTCTTCAATCATAATTAGATACATTAAACACTGCAGTGATTAATGAATATTATTCACTACACCAATAGGAACATCGCTTTGACCCTTTTTACATTTATTTAGTAGGCCGCGATCGCGATGTGTCAATTCAAATTGAAACGTCAAATCAGCATGGTTTGCTTTTAATTTGAAATGCATATTCTAAAAAAGAAGATGTAATGAGTAGCGAGAGTGAAAACGAGGTTTCTATAACAGCACCAGCAATAAAAGAAGCTGCAGAACTTGCCTCATTAGATTCATTGCCCAAAAAAACCAAGAAAATTATACCTGAGAGCGTATGTATGAATCTTTCTTACACTGGAGAAGGGAAATGAAGGTAAATTCTTTCTGGGAATCTGTTTTGATAATCGCGGACAAAGTATAGCATACAACTCGTTATAATGATGCTATTATTACCTCGGATGATTACGAAACTCGCTCGTTTCACTCGCTCGTATTGTAAACTTCATCCTCGGTAATAATAGCATTCATTATAAACTCGTGTATAATATACTAATTTAACTTCGATCACTTGATAATTAGAGTATTTAATATTAGGTTTTTCCATATTAAATCAAAAGATTCAACAAATTTAGGAACGAACAAACACTGCAAATGCTGACATTACAACGCCAACTGTTATATCTACTCTATGCCACTCTATTTTTACTATGTCCATGCTCTATGCAGTCAGACATAAACAGCCGTATCCATAGATACGTACATAATTTCAGTGTTACAGGTAACGTAACGCGTTACTTTTAGTTAATGCGAAATGTAACGCTTGATTTTACTACTCATAAAATTTCCGTACCGCGGGCTATAACTGAAAATCGATCCTTAAGAAGTAAATTCTAAAAATTAATAACAAATTTCCTGTAACAGTTGGATAAAAAATATATGCGATATTGGAGTTTGCCAACAAGCAGGATTTTTAATACGGAATGATTTTTTGAGAAGAAAAAATTAAATCTTTTTGTCCTCTTTGTAACACAATAGGGGGCAAAAGGGCAACGTCCTATAGGTTCTTGTCACAAAAGAATGATCCCTCCTACCTACACGATGAAAATTGACACAATTTCGGAGAAATAATCTTGATTTTTGCGAGTATGCGCTCTTCATTTGTTTGTGCTGTCAGAGTTTTCGCATGTCATGCTGTTAAAGATAGTATGCGCATCCCTTGTACGCATCGCGGCAGCCATTGGCTGACCAACCTCACCTTCTTCTTTGTTTTCACTTTAAAAAAGCTCAGATCGTTCCGTGTTTCACTTATGTCACCCAAGATAATGGCGGGTGTCCATTGAAATCGTTCTTAAAAAATCAACGACACCGACAGAGAGATAGACTTCTGTTTAATTTGTGGTGTTGTCATACTAATGAACAAAGGATTAATGCCATGCGAATAATGAATGGGACGTTCGACACTGTTAAATTGCAAATTGGTCTATCCAATATTATTATCTACATATATTTGTACTTTGTTGTTGGCTACCAATCGAACAAATATGTTTAGTATTGTACCCTCTTGTTGTATTCGAGCAGCGAATCACTGCCAGGTGTACGTTTTCCTCCTATATATAGGTAATTCTGTGGTTCTAGTGGGTAAAGTACTGATGTACTATAATTTTATTATTATACAATTTGCAATAAATGCAATGAATTCATCTTTATTTCTGTTTTTCACAAAATCAATTTTGTCTTCGCAAATGCTGGGGATCATTTTAAATAGATTATCGATGCAACTGAAATGCTTGAAACATTTTATTATGCCGCTGTTGACGGAAGCTCCCCAAGAACTCGTTTTACGCGGATTACAGAAAAGGCGCCATGCACGTAGGAGTAATGGAAAAATTGATTTTCATCGATAAAACCCAGTATAATATTTGCGTGGGAGGGCTAATTCATTCTAAAGATGGATGTTTTTTTAAAGATTATGTCAAGAACATTTTGCAAATGCGCCATAATACTCCCATTTTCACCGTTAGTAGAAGGATTTCAAATATTTAGTAGAAAAGAATGCAGTTGTCAGTGGTTTTCAGGCATGAATACAGGGCCTGGCAACTACATTTTCAGAATAGTAAAACCATACCTTACATGATGGATAAATCATTTATTGTACATCAAAAACAAGCCAACTCCGTCGGGTATCACAACTAATACAGTATTAAATGTTTTGACACTACAATTTTGTTACAGACTTGCCAGAAGGCGGCCCCGAACTCATCGTAGAAAAAGACATAATAGAAGTGGGATACACATTACGAGGAAACTGCACTTCGCCTGCATCATATCCTTATACCAATGTAACTCTATATCTAAACGGCCAAAAGGTAAGTAGATGGAGCTGTGTCTGTTACATATAAGTAGTGTAGTACTTAGACAAATATATTATACACCGCATTAAATTAATAGAACCATTTAATTCAAATTTATGTGAGAGCGAAGTGTCACTTAACTAAGATCGTTTTCTGATTCTAATATCCTTCAACTTCGATGCAGTAACAGCGTAAGTTTATCAAGCTCTCCTATAACATCCATCTACAAAGTCTCAACTTAGATCTTAACCACTACAAATGTTCTTTAAAGTGCCAATAACCGTACTTTATGAGCCTCCATAACCATCGGCGTTCCGTGTGTTAAACAGATAACATACAATTAATATCCACAAATTAGTTGAGCAGTGAGTTTCCCATGAATCATCCTATTTTCCAGAATTGCCAATTCAGCTATGTTTGCTAATTCAAATTGGAATTGACTGCATTACGGAAACTGAGCTATAAAATGGATATAGCAGTTGTTACCTACATAAACAGCAGCATGCAAAAACAATAAATGCCAGTTTCATAGATCGCAAAGTATTTGGAAATTTGAGTTTACTCCGGACAAACACAATTAAATTCAACAAAACCGCGTATTTATTCTATGTATATTTTATGAAATAACTCGAAAATCGTGCAGGCATAATACGTTTCCGATGGACATCCCGGTATGCATTTTAAAATCGTGGGTTAGTACAGCCAATATACCACAAATGAGGAAATCGGGTGCGGCGGAATGTTCTATAATTATGTATATCCAAGACATAGTCTTAATCATAACAAGTCATGACAATAGCTTTCAGCAAACTAGAAACATCTGTTTAGAATCCTGAACGAAATATACACTGATTACAGTACAGATATAGACGCATCATATTATGTATGTACGAATGCTGAAGAAAAGAAGCTGAAATAAAAATCAACAACAGCGAAACTATAAAATCAGAAATTAGTAGAATAAGCAAAGATGGCAGAAGTTATTAATCAGACTCCCAGAATCCAAGGAAAAAACGACTCGTATACTCCAATCATGTCAGTCTGGGTCTTATACAAAACTGATAAAAAGCTTAATTTGGAGTATTTATTGCTTTATAAAAATGAAAAATAAGCCACACCATCAAGAGAAGGAATGAATTTTCGAAAAGTGGTGCTGGAGAAGAATGCTCAAAATACGATGAGGTATTGGAGAAGATAAGAGAATATGGAAATCAATGTAAGAGAAGACATAGATGTATAAGACCACACGTGCAGACTTTGACTTCGTAATAAATGTAATAGAGGGATTAACTGGATCACGGAAGGCCACATATTGGAAGGACCGCGTCCGTCATACATAAAGCGAATTATGGAATATGCAAACAGGAGTAGATGTGGCCTCCAGGTTAGACTAGAGTTTGCAGGGAAATAAAGGATCATCATCATAAGGTTCTCATTCTGAAGACTGGTTGGATGCGTACCTCCACTCTTTTCTATCCTGAGCTAACCTACGCATTTCCCTAAAAGTAGAACATCCTACATCCCTAACTAGTTGAGAGCAGTAGTCTAATCTAGGCCTACCCCAACCTCTTTTTAGTCCTATCTCTGCCTCTAGTATGTCGCAAACTATTCCTTCGTGTCTTAGAAGGTGTCCTACCATCCTATCTCTCCTACTCTTTATTGTCTTCCACACCTTTCGCTTCTCCCCAACTCTTTCTAATACTTCCCTATTGCTAACCTTATCTATCCACGGTATCTTCATCATGCGCCTGTAGCACCACATTTCAAACGCTTCTACTCTTTTTCGATCCGCTTCCCCTATTGTCCATGTTTCGCACCCGTATAATGCCGTACTCCATACATACGACTTTAAGAGTCTCTTCCTAGTCTCAATATTAACCGTTCTCGAACATAACAGTTGTTTCTTTCTGTTAAACGCAACTCGGCCCTGCGCTATTCTTTGTTTTATATTTTAGTGCTCCTGCCGTCTTGAGTTATTTTACTTCCTAAATAGCAGAACTCCGTGACCTCCTCTATCTTCTCATTTCCTATTTGTATGTCAACTTTAGTTCTATTTTCACGTCCCCTACATACCAAAATTTTCTTTTTATTGACTTTCATGCCATAGCCCTGTGTCAAAACTGCTTCCATTTCATTCAAAGCCGCTCCTAATTCTTCTTTGCTAGATGCTAACACTGCTATATCATCCGCAAATCTGAGCATGTTAATAGTTTGACCCTGTACGTTAATCCCTGAGGCTGTTCTGTCCTTAACAATATTAATAGCATCTTCGATATATAAGTTGAAAACTAGAGGTGACAATGCACATCCCTGTCTCACTCCCTTCCGGATATCTACTTCCCTTCGTTCCTGCTCACATTCTATAACTGCCTTTTGCTCTTCGTAGAGATTATGTATTATTCTTCTGTCCCTATATTTCATCCCTACCTTTCTCAGCACTTCGAACATCTTCCCCCATTTTACGTTGTCGAAGGCCTTTTCTAAATCTACAAATCCTATATAGACGCTCTTTCTCTTTTCTATCGTTTTTTCTATAATTACTCGTAAAGCTAGGATGGCCTCGCGCGTTCCTCTATTTCGTCTAAATCCGAACTGATCTTCTCCTAATATTTCTTCCGCCTTTTTCTCCATCCTTCTTTGCACAACTCTAGTTAAAATTTTTGACGCATGGGAAGTTAAACAGATGGTTCTGAAATTTTCGCACCTATCCGCGCCTTTCCTTTTTGGCAAAGCTACCATGATAATCGAAAGCGGGGAGAAGGCAGATAGGTGGAAAGAATATTTAGGAAACTTATATGCGGGACAGGAAGTGCAAGATATATTAGAAAGTGAAAGCAGTGTAGAAGGGGATAACCTAGGGAGTCCTATAATGAGAGAAGAGTTTGAGCTAGCACTAAAAAGTTTAAGGAATAATAAAGCACCCGGTATAGATGGCTTGCAGGCAGAAATCTTAAAGTGCGCAGGTCAAGAGGTAATAGATCGTTTATTTAAATTAGTTAGTCGCATATACCTGACAGGCGAGATTCCAGAGGATTACAAACTGAACATCATGGTAGCTTTGCCAAAAAGGAAAGGCGCGGATAGATGCGAAAATTTTAGAACTATCAGTTTAACTTCCCATGCGTCAAAAATTTTAACTAGAATTGTGCAAAGAAGGATGGAGAAAAAGGCGGAAGAGATATTAGGAGAAGATCAGTTCGGATTTAGACGAAATAGAGGAACGCGCGAGGCCATTCTAGCTTTACGAGTAATTATAGAAAAAACGATAGAAAAGAGAAAGAGCGTATATATAGGATTTGTAGATTTAGAAAAAGCCTTCGACAACGTAAAATGGGGGAAGATGTTCGAAGTGCTGAGAAAGGTAGGGATGAAATTCAGGGACAGAAGAATAATACATAATCTCTACAAAGAGCAAAAGGCAGTTATAGAATGTGAGCAGGAACGAAGGGAAGTAGATATCCGGAAGGGAGTGAGACAGGGATGTGCATTGTCACCTCTAGTTTTCAACTTATATATCGAAGATGCGATTAATATTGTTAAGGAAAGAACAGCCTCAGGGATCAATGTACAGGGCCAAACTATTAACATGCTCAGATTTGCGGATGATATAGCAGTGTTAGCATCTAGCAAAGAAGAATTAGGAGCGGCTTTGAATGAAATGGAAGCAGTTTTGACACAGGGCTACGGCATGAAAATCAATAAAAAGAAAACTAAAATTTTGGTATGTAGATGGAGTGAAAATAGAACTAAAATTGAAATACAAATAGGAAATGAGAAGATAGAGGAGGTCGCGGATTTCTGCTACTTAGGAAGTAAAATAACCCAAGACGGTAGGAGCACTAAAGATATAAAACAAAGAATGGCGCAGGGACGAGTTGCGTTTAACAAAAAGAAACAACTGTTATGTTCGAGAACGGTTAATATAGAGACTAGGAAGAGACTCTTAAAGTCGTATGTATGGAGTACGGCATTATACGGGTGCGAAACTTGGACAATAGGAGAAGCGGATAGAAAAAGAGTAGAAGCGTTTGAACTGTGGTGTTACAGACGCATGATGAAGATACCGTGGATAGATAAGGTTAGCAATAGGGAAGTATTAGAAAGAGTTGGGGAAAGGCGAAAGGTATGGAAAACAATAAAGAGTAGGAGAGATAGGATGGTAGGACACCTTCTAAGACACGAAGGAATAGTTCGCGACATACTAGAGTCAGAGATAGGAATAAGAAGAGGTAGGGGTAGGCCTAGATTAGACTACTGCTCTCAAATAGTTAGGGATGTAGGATGTTCTACTTTTAGGGAAATGCGTAGGTTAGCTCAGGATAGAAAAGAATGGAGGTACGCGTCCAACCAGTCTTCGGACTGAGAACCTTATGATGACCATGATGTTCCGTTTGTAATCCTCTGGAATCTCGCCTGTCAGGTATATACGACTAACTAATTTAAATAAACGATCTATTACCTCTTGACCTGCGCACTTTAAGATTTCTGCCTGCAAGCCATCTATACCTGGCGCTTTATTATTCCTTAAACTTTTTAGTGCTAGCTCAAACTCTTCTCTCATTATAGGATTCCCTAGGTTATCCCCCTCTACACTGCTTTCGCTTTCTAATATATCTTGCACTTCCTGTCCCGCATATAAGTTTCCTAAATATTCTTTCCACCTATCTGCCTTCTCCCCGCTTTCGATTAGGATATCTCCTGCCTCATTCCTAATGCTTTTGGTACTAGATCCAATTTCTCTAAAATTTCTCCTAATTATTTTATATGCTTCATCAGTCTTTCCTACTTCGAACTTATTTTCCACTTCTTTGCACTTATTATCGATTCATTGCTCTTTCGCTTTCCTACATTTCCGAATAATTTCCCACTTGATCGCCTTATATCTTTGTTTCCCTATTTCATCTAACCTATTTTTATATTTTCGCCTTTCCTCTATTAGACTTACAATATGTTTTGTTATCCAGGGTTTCCTTCTTTCATTCTGTTTATGACCCAAAATATCCCTAGCTGAGGAAACTAAACTATTTTTAATGCAATTCCATTCTTCCTCTATGTCCCTAACAATATTTTCGCCCGCGCCCTTTAGTACTTCGTTTGTCTTTTTCTCGAACTTATCGCGCGTATCATCATCTTTTAGTCTCTCTGGGTCAAGATACCTTCTTCCGCTTCGTTTTTACAAAATCTTAAATTTAAGATTGGCCTTCATAACGACTATATTGTGATCACTATCTATATCTGCTCCTGGATAACTTCTACAATCCCTAACTTGATTTCTAAATCTTTGCCTAACAAGAATGTAATCTATTTGATATCTCCCTAGGTCTCCTGGCATCTTCCACGTGTAGCGTCTCCTAACATGATGGTAAAATAAAGTGTTCGCGACCGTTAAGTTATGTTTATCGCAGAACTCTATCAGTCTAACTCCCCTATCGTTCCTATTGCCTAATCCAAAGGGACCAACTATTCCGCCCTCTCGCCCTGTGCCTACCACTGCATTGAAATCTCCTATAATTATTAAATTTTCGTGTCCTCTCACAAAATCTAGCACATGTTCAATATCACTGTAAACTGTCTCTACGACCTCATCACTGTAGTTAGGAGTGGGCATATATACCTGTATTATTACTGTTTTTACAGGTTTCGAATCTAACCTAACCATAACTACCCTGTCACTTTGCTGTAAGAAATTTTCTACACTCTGCCCTACTTTTTTCCGCATAAAAATAAAGGATCGAGGTGCTGGAATTTTTTTAACAATGAATGTCCTAACAGAGTTGCTGGATAATGATTAGTTCTATCCGCTAATCACTGTGCCTACATGGTGCAAAAATAACGAGCTCTTGTGAAATATAGTGCAACAGATGCATGCAGGCTATTTATAACTCATGCGAGTCATTAAACATGCATCACTAATTAAAAAATAATCAAAAGCTGCATAGAACGAATCGATAGGGAGTTTAGGTGGAATTTGGCGATGTACGTTGTACGGTGCACTAATCTGACGCAGCAGTGGTATTTAAATGCAAACAAACGCATCTACATCTGTTTTAAAATGCGAATAATGAGTTCTGCTCGGAAACAAAATTTGAGTCAAAATCATGAGACACAAGAAAAAATTGCAGCAATTTACCGAGCCAAAGGCATAAACAGCTGAAGGTATCCCAAGAATTATTTTAAATCGTTTAAGGATCTAAGTAGGAGATTTGAAGATAAAACACTTGAAAACCCCCGCCCTGCCATCCACCTACCGGCACCACTACCTAGTCACAAGTGGCGTGATCCATCTTATGCGTAGCGAGGGAGTAAATGCCTTAGGAATTAAAGGTGTCTGCTGGTGAGTGTTAGATCGATTTGGTAATCCCGTGTGACTTTAGTCTATAACGGGCCGATTATGGCAGAAATCGATCGAACCTGTTTGAATCGGCGGCCTTTGGTGAAATCCAGCGGCAATACTGTTTATTTGCTCCAGACGTATAAGCCGGTGGCATATAAAAGGAGATTGTACTCTGGTGCTACTACGAAAATCACCTACCGAAACCCAGCTAAGGAGTGCATCTCGGTGCTGCCGCGTAAACTCCAGGAAACCGATAATAATTCAGTCTGATCACATGACGAGCCCGTGGCGTGTACAATCAGGATACACCGCGAGAACCAATTTTAATTTCATGTAAATACTGATTTTCTTGTAAATATTTCTTATTCATTTTAATATACCTTGTAAATAGTTAAATTATAATTTTGTTTATATGTTATTTTAGCCGTCGTTTAGCAATAGTGAAAGAACCCACCCTTCTGCTACTGAATGCTTTTGCAAGTCTCTAAGCGTACAGCTTTATTTATTTCAAAAATAAGTCAGTGCTCTATAATTTAACATCTGCGTTATTGTTATCCTGCCCCCCATGTAGTACGTGTTCGCTCGGGTTGACAGCTGCCAGTAAATCGATAAAAGTGACACGGAATATAAAATTGCTGTATTCATATTCTCGTGTAGTGAATGCGAATAATGAACGTGTGAAAGTGTAAAAATACTTTATATGGTAAATTTTATAATTTGTAATGTCAGCGGTCCTGGGGCGGGTGGCGTGCCAGCACAGGCCCTTTTAGTATCATTTCAAGTGACAACAGCATACACCAATTTATCATCCCAAGTGCGCGCCAACAAAAATACAGCACTAACTACATTTCATTAGTTATTAGGTGAGTGGAGTTGAGTACAGCCAACAATATATCATTTCTTGTTTATCCTGGCGATATTAAATTTAGATTTATGGTGGTAATTGCATTTGTCATTTTAATTGTTACATACTTGCTTGCTCTGCTAAATTCAACTATACTGTAATTAATTAGCGAATTAAATTAATGACCACATTTTGCCACACGCATCAACATCCGCTGAAATATAAACCCCGATATACAGTGACTGCTGGAGCGCCTCGTTGTTTCACCAACGTGGGCAAAAATTTTCCCTGCTTTATTATAGCCCTCACAAGCTTCTAAAATCTTTTATTTTTATAAATCCTTTGGATAATACACACACATAAATTTCAGACATAAAGCTTGTACAGAAATACGAATAAAATTCAGAAAATAAAGTAGTGAACGATGTTTTGTGTAACAGTAGCTCTAGAAGTTCTTCAGAAAGTTTCGGGGAAAACAAAGTAACGATCTCACATAAAACACGAACTATCGCCGGGTGACACGCGCGAAAAATATGAATATTATCTTACACTCTTTCAGAAACAGAGCATGCATTATATATCAAAGCCAACGCAGATGCTGTTTATTCCAAATAAGTTATAAACACATTATTATTCTGTAAAAGCAGACATGCTGATATTTAATAAATAGATAAGACCTTCAGGAAAGCTAGTAAGCTTTCACTGTGTCAAATTTCTGCTACTTTGAGTGCGTTTTCTCATATCCGCGGTGGAACGTCAACAATAGATGACAGCATCCGCAAGGGAAAGGATAGCCACCCTTTCAGACTTTGGATCTAAATTTGTCGTACATACGTGATGCTATCACTTATTTGACGCCCGAATTCATTTTCCACACTTATTCCGTCACGTGTCACATCGTGAACCGAATCGCAAAAATACATGCCACCCGTTTGTTTCAGGTGAACGAGAGCTCCCTGTCACGTCTTCCAGCATCAAACATCATTTCAGTCGACAAACGTCATAAGCCGATGATTACGGTAGCAGGTCTAGAACTCGAAATTGACAGTAACACGTTTCAAAACGGCAGGGCCCGCTTAAAATGTGTCGCCAGCATATTTTCTTTGTACGAAAAAGAGGTCGAACTCACTCTTGACGAAGAACGACCCAAGCCGCGGCCGTCGTCTGTGCTTGGTACCCGAGACGCCGCCTCAGGTGAGCCCACTACTTATATTTTTAAAATTGGGTACAGCACGCGACATGAAGGTTGATTATTCAATATCACTTAGTCTACAGGGTCAATCAGGAATCCTGACGCTTGTATACACGATGAGTAAAAAGTAAGGAACTAATTTTAATGACTGATTTTGAAAAAGCGCCACATACTGGACCCAAAAATTTAATTTTTTTGTCCATGGCACTCATTTTCTTCCCGTTATTCAATTATTCATTTTGAAAAACTGTAGCTGAGAAATCGTGTGTTCCACCAGCGATCTGGCAGTAACCAAACTGACGCACTGTTACTTGACATCTCGTCAAAAACAGAAAACTGGTCAGTTTCATGAATTTCTTGATTTCAAATTGGCGTATTCGAGTTTAAGGATACTGGCTTTAAGGATATTTGCAGCTTCTCTTTCCTCCGAAAAAATCGAAAAGTTGCCCGGCTAAAACGATTTATCAGCTATTAGTACAAGATACCGACTAAGGTCGACCTTCACCCCATCTGTTTTCCTAATGAAAGGTATTTTTCATCAAACATAATATAAAGAAACAAATCGCGGATGGGTTGTCTAATTATATCAGGTCAAGACTACCCGTAATTCAAAATAATGTAATTATTTTTTTTTATTTCTATACTTATTATTATTATTATTATTAATTAATTATTATTATTAGTCTAGTACCAATCGATAGTACAAAGTATAAGGAACAAGGAAAAGGTAGGTTGTCTATCTTTTACTGCTCGCTATTACCGGGTTGCCAGGTAGAAACAGGTGAGTTGATACTATAAATTTGCACTCGTCTGTTTTCTCATTGATATATGCATTAAAATAAAGATAATTTTATTGCGAACACGGTGGTATTGTTGCCTAAGCAAAATCGGTCTTTAAAATTCGAATATTTGTAGGGTTTCGCACAAGACCAAGAAAAGTCTTGGTCTTGTCTTGTCTTGGTCTTGAATTCGAGACCAATACCAAGACCAAGACTAACATAAATGATCCAAGACCAATACCAAGACTTAACCTCCAAGACCAAGAGTCTTGGAGCAAGAGTCTTGGAAAAGTCTTGGTCTTGATATTTTAAAATTTGTTATTTTTTAGTTTATTAAAATATTAATTAGAACAACTGCAATTAAATTTAAGGAATACAATTTTTTAGGCAATAAGTAAATATAATAATTAGGAAACTACAAAGATATTATAATATTTATTGTTCAAAAACTAAAATATAAATAAAAGCAAAACACTAACACCATGGCATCATTGCGGTCGCACAGCACGGATAAGTGTTTCCCGCGAATCTCTGTTTCGCACTCTACGTCATGCGCGAGAGGTGACAAAATTGGGCTGCTTACCGAACATACTATACAATATCATTATACTATAATCTGTACTAGAATAAATAAGATAAGTTTCATGGGAAGTAAGTACATTTCAGATGTCGGACAATTTTTTAGAGCTTTCATTTTGGTTTTTGAATTAAGTTTATTACATTACATCAAAATATCAATTTTACAGCCATGAACTAAATACAAAAGTTGTAGTGAGTCAAGTGAACAAAAAATTATGAAAGTATGCAAATATGAAATAGAATTCTTATTTTTGAACTATCTCCCCTTAAGTGGGTGTGGAAACATTGAAATTCATAAATTTCTCGTACTCTCATAAAAACCAAACAAGACCAAGAAAAAACAACACCAAGACCAAGACTTATGTGGTTCTCGTCTTGGTCTTGGGTGTCAAGACCAAGACCGAGACCAAGCCCAACACGATGATGCAAGACCAATACCAAGACTGGTGTAAGTCTCGTCTTGTCTTGGTCTTGCGAAACCCTAAATATTTGAGTAAGCGAACTGTGCGTAACAGAGAAGCGTTGTGCGATAGAGGGCGCAGCATAACAGCTGCATATATGAGGCAGCTGCCGAGTGAAAGAGAGTGCGCATGCTCGTTTCAGTGCTATAGATAATTTAAAAACAATTTTTAATATAAGAATATTTAACAAAATAATAATATATAAGTAATAACAGAGTAAACAGAAGTTGCAAGATGATACTCAACTTCTGAGGAATTGTCATCGTTATCACTGTTTGTCAAGTGCAATATATCGTCAACTTGTAAGGGCGTTGGGTCCCCAACGAACCCTGTTGGTTTTAAATAGCCATCCATGAACCAACCGCAATTTTCAGTACGTGCCTTTATCTCTCGCACTTTTCTACCTAATTTTGTCGTATTAGGGATAGCCGTATTAACAGGCAAGGGACAATCTACGGTAATAACCACCAGTGCCTGGCATATGCAGACGATGTGGTAATTATATCAAACACAAGAAATAGCCTCAAAAGTGTAATAGAAAGGTTAAGTGGAAGGGCTCTAAAATTGGGACTGAAACTGAACGAAATCAAAACAAAGTATATATGAGTATATGGGACCAGAGATGCAACAGAATCTGGAAGTCGTAATGTAACTGATCCTGATTGTGTCAAACTACGTCCTGAAAATTGCGGTTGGTTCATGGATGGCTATTTAAAACCAACAGGGTTCGTTGGGGACCCAACGCCCTTACAAGTTACAATTGCACATGACAAACAATGATAACGATGACAATTTCTCAAAGTTGAGTATCATCTTGCAACTTCTTATGAATCTGATGCTGAATAACTTTTTGTATTTATATGTATAGTAACATCAGAATTTTATAACAAAATATTTCTTTACTACAATAATGTGTTATTAACTACTTGTTATCGTTTTTTAAAATTTGTATCAATTTCTTAATTATTTATTCTGTTTACTCTGTTATTACTTATATATTACTAGTGGGCCAGGTAGACGTTGTCCTGTCCGATTGCAGCGCCACCTACCGGGTCCAATTGTGAATGTAAACGATTCAGGGACCCACTCAAACACACACAAAAAATTTCATCAAAACCGGTTCAGCCGTTTAGGAGTCCAGTGACATACACACGTACAAAAGAATTATAAAAAAATTATTACATTATCTTTAATTAAGGGTAGTCTTGATCTGATATAATTAGACAACCCATCCGCGATTTGTTTGTTTATATATTATGTTTGATAAAAAATACCTTTCATTCAGAAAACAGATGGGTGAAGGTTGACCTTAATCGGGATCTTAGACTATATGGTTTTTCAAAATTATTAATAATTGAATAACGGGAAGAATAAGAGTGCTTTGGAAAAAATGGCATTCTTCGGTTCAGAATGTGGCGTTGTTCCAAAATCAGCAATTAAAAATAAATATTGCTATTTAAAAATTTGACGATCACGTCATAACTTGGTCACTATGGCGGAAACAATCAGCATATGATGTCAGAAATAGGGCCCTAGAAAACAAAAATTGACGTATCCGAGCGTTTTTTCGAAAATGATTCCTCAATTTTTTAGGGAATTAGTTCCTTACTTTTTACCCACCCTGTATAAACACCGTTCTCATATTAAATAGTCGATCAAATCTGCATCTCAAATTTACTTTCAAAAATTTTAAATTGAAAATTGTAGCTTTTTATTTTATCTAGGCAGCCATGCATTTTTCAGAAGGTATGAAAGTAAGTAGTTTTCTCCCACTTAATCGACTCTATATCTCTTCAAGAGTGCTAATACATGGCAGAGGATTCGTGGTTAACCTTGTACACAAGTAAATTCGCAATTATCAAATTTCAGAAGCCCTCTCATAAGTTTCCTGACCTTCCTGACACGTGCTGTCACAGATAAGTTACTACATTAAAAGTAGCGCTTACTGGCGCTTACAACTATGTATGTCTTATAAGTTGAAAGGCACAAGTTATGTTATTTAAGGGTACGCAGACTTAGCAACAATGGATGGAATCTGTGTAATGGAAATTCCATATTGAACGAACTACATACAGCTTCTTCAGATATTACATTTACATCTTAAGAACGTTCCTTCTTAAAGATTAAAATGCACAAAAATAGTAAAAATATCCAGAAAAATTTCCTCATATATACAGGATAAATTTTCTTATTTTCTTGCAACACAGTGCAAGCACTCTACATAGAATAGCTTTATTATTTTATCAAATTACTCGACGTAATTTGAGAAAGTGGGAAGTTACTAGCCCGCTCAAAAATAAAGTGGAAAGTACAAACACTCGCTAAGTAAATAATTTAAGCGGAAAATGTGAATTTGCATTTGACAGATTCAATTAAAGAAGTTAATCCAGACGAAATTTTAACTTCAACTTGAGAGTTTACTACAGGTGTAGTCCGTGCCAGACGTTATACTGAATAAAGCTGGAAGAGTTTGTGTTGGTTGTGTTGAAGAATAAAAACTTGTAACGCCAACTTAAACTTTATTCTTTTGGTAGGTATACCACTAATTACATAGTTACAAATCGGAAAACTTAAACATTATACTAATTCTGAACGTATTTACAATGCTTACAACTTAGAACTGAATTATGACCACTACCGGGTACGCAGTCTCACGCCCCGTACTCTAAAGATATGGCTTGGGTATAGTGGCCAAATTCAGACTCCATTACCATTTGGTTGTAGTGGTTTGACTCGAATGACCGAATTGCCACGGGCCAGACGATGGGGTGTTGAAGTTGTCCTATATTAGCAAGATTATATAAATAAATCGCAATTGGTTGAACCTTTCCCCGTTAGTAATGTAGTAATTTTTCTGTCACTCGTTCATTGTCTCTAATTGTCTTCCACAGTCATTTATAGTTACGAATATTCAAAAAATACAAAAATGTCCCGCAAAATCAGAAAGAGAAATCTATATCACACATCAATAAGGTATGTGTGAGATGTTTCGCTGATGATACATCAGTTTAATCAATACTTCTGTAACAAATTCAATTACTTTATATACACTACCCGGATTGTCCTCTGAAGACAAAAATGACTATGATTTCCCAAGGGATGAGAAACCGATACGTTTTATGTCCAAAAACTCCGACTTTATTGCACACGACCGTATTGTACACGGAGCCACATTATTTAGGCATTATAAACGGGAACGACAGATACAGAGAACTTATTCGGAGAGTAATTTCTTGCCTAATGGAAACATTTTCATCGTGGTCTATAAATCGACATGTCAGATGTTTACTTAACTTTTCCCCTCGTATAAATAACACGAGACGTCAATACTTGACGTTATACCCTTAGGCAGTGGCATGCAACGGCTTCATTTATTATTAGTCGTGGAACGGAAGAGTAGTTTGTTATTGTGCAATTCAAGTAATTGCTTATTACTTGAATGGCAGTTACGGTAATGTAACTGCTTTGCAACTTCTTAAAAACATTTAATGTTTTAAAGCCTGGAAATAATTTTTGGTGTGTTTTTGTTTTGTATTTTTTAGACATGTGTGCCTTACCAATTTTTTATTTGTATAAAAAATAAACTTGTATTCTGAACAGAACATAAAGGATGGCCACTGTGCCACTATGTCTAAAATACTAAAGTACGACTCTTAGCTTCAAACTCTAATCTGCAACTCCTCAGATTTCAAAGAATAGGCGTTCTAATTCTAAACGACTAACAAAATCAACAGTGCAACTCAAAGTGCATTTTTATGGTATACGGTGAAAAGCTGATAGCAACAGCAAGAAGACTTCCCTGTGACCGCGCAAACGGGGTAACATAGGCGGGATAAAAACAACAATTATTTCCTATTACTAACTTGCTAATTTGTCCCTTTCATATTTCCATATTTCAGAACAAGAAGGCATTTTGATAAGAAATAGGAACTAATTTTTCGTACCCTGAAAAATAAAATATTCGTGCCCTTTCCCCGAGTTAATTACGTAATTATTTTTTAAAATAACTGTTTAGGTTTATGCCTGAGATAATGTGCACTAAGATTTTATAGAACACTCCAAAGCAACAAATATTTGAGCGAGACGCTTTGAAAAAGGCACGCCTACGCTGACCGTTGATTGTAAAGGGATGGAGCAAACTTGCCACTTCATTTTATCGAGTTAAAAGTCATCATTTAAGTTAACCGGGGCTTCGATCAATCCTAAATAAATTTGGCTTTGTTCAAACCTGTATTATTCACTCGCACAGTAAACACAATTTATTCTATTATTGTGAGGCTACCAGAATATAGTGGATTATGAATTAATATTGAAGTCCCGCGGAGAAAAAAAAAGAAAAACAAAAGATTTCCCCGAACAATAAAAAGCCAAAGACGCTATGTTGTCATGGATTTCACGAAGCGAAAATTTAATTTGAATTGTGAATTGATATAGGAAGGAACGAGACAATGAAGCTGAATTCGTTTCCTTTAATTCATCTTGGTGCTGGCATGACATTAATAGGAATTTCTCGTTCACACCCCATTGTCTGTATGTATCAGGACTACAGAGGGAAATATAGTACGCTATTCTTTGGGTAAAGGGCATTAAGGCAGAGATGGAGATAAACAAGAACGTTAGTCCTGTGAATAAGTAAAATTGCCCGGTCCGCGAGTTTCAGAGAGAGATAATGATTATAAAGTACCCCACTTTATGTGCTCTTAACACCCAGCTACTCTGTTCTTGAAGTGTCCGAAGGCATTATGTTCCATGGTTTTATTGCGTATACTGGAAGAATGTATTTTTTAAGGTCTAAAGTCGTATATTTTATTACTGATAAATAAGGTCCTTTGTTATTTTTTCCACTCGCCAGAAAGGTTGCTGCACTAGAAAGGGCCACCTGACCTTATTTACGTCTTACTGAATAACGCCCATTGTCATCCCTCTTCAAGATTGTAATTCGTTCTTATCTTGTTAGCATGTACGTGGTATTAAATAACAAGACTTTCAACTCCGTAATTTTATTCATTATCCTAGACCGATAACAGATTTACCATTCTTTTGTCCTTACTTAAAATATATTAAATATATATTAAAATATATATTAAAATATATATTAAAATATTATGTTCCAAGTGCATACTACTGGTTTCGTCCTTTTTGGGACTCGTTGGTGCGATGCCACCCTTCACATCTTAAACGAAACGTAACTCAATGACATGCCAGGGTCAGATATCAGCAAGAGCTAATTACTTCATTAATTATTTAAGTGAAACTAATGGTATTGAACACTTCTAACAGCTACTTGTCGGACCAGTACTACGCCAGGCACTGAATAATTCAGTGTTCTTGTTCCATCTGTCAACGGTATATTGACGAAATTATTTACGATGCAAATAAAGGACCATGGCATCCTCTGGACTAAGTTGGTGAAGCACCTTTGTATTATATTACACTAGGGAAAGAAATAACGATAGTATGATATCAGTATCGAAAATGCATTCTTTGTACATGTCTGAAAAACCAACAGTAGTTTATTCACTTAGAATTTTTTTATGAAAACTTCAACCCCAGGAGAAAACACCTAGTAAAGGATACTTGCAATATATGTGATATTCAGCAAACAAAACTACAAAATAAAAGCTTACGGGAGATACTGGAAGAGGAGACATACTGTTTGCAAATTGCAAATGAAGCAAAAGACTTATGTGAAGTTATGAAAGCAGAATTTTTAGAGAAGTGTAAAGGCTTCCAACTGTCTGCGCAAAACGAAGATATACACAGAGCTTCAACAAACACATCTTTTTGGTTTATTCGGAAATTTCGAAGGAAGGAGTGGCCGGTCGAGGGGAACAGGAGATTGGATTTTGTATAAAGTTGTTTACTGAAAAATTATTTTTAAATATCCCACACTGAATTCTGGCGAAATCGACCGCGGTCTGAAGTACCAAGCACCAATTTTGTATTTATGTATACCATAGAGAGCTTTAAAGGCATTATTGTTCTGCAGAAAGCCAACATCAAACGGAAATTTTCTCGTAAAATTTGATGTATTGTATCCCGATGGGAAAACGATTTCGGAGAAAGAAGGTCTCCAACATCTAAAGTTTAATAACTGGTTCCTGAGGAATTTTAAAGTTTTTATACTAGGTACCAATAATTTTGCTGACTTTGAGGATGACTTAAGGGAGCATCGTCATAAAGTTTTTAGTCCGAAGACTGGTTCGATACATATCTCCATCATTTCCTATCCTGAACTAACCTGAGTATTTCCCTAAAACTAGAACACCCTACATACCCAACTACATATTTGATAGCAGTAGTCAGATCTGGACTTATCTCTACATCTTATTCCTATTTCCAATTCTAGTATGTCGCGAACTATTCCTTCGTGTCTCTAGTATTCTTTATTGTCTTCCACACCTTTCACTTTTTCCCAACATATAAACATAACTCCACCCTGCGTTCTTCTTTGTTTTATATCTCTATTGCTCCTACCATCGCGAGTTATTTGACTTCCTAAATAGCAAAAATCCCACATATACGTAAAAATTATTAAAATTTGAAACTTAAGCATTTCAATTTCATTGCACCACGTTCGTCCCAGATACATGTGTTTTAGACACAGTTCTCATCTGAATTTTATTAAGTCAGCCACATAAAATGGTTAATTTTTATTAATTCTCTTCTCTTCTTGGATTGAGCATCTACTGCACCCATTGGGTCTCAGAACAAGCATTAATTAGCCTGTTATACCTCTACCACGGATCAATTAAAGTATATTTAATTTTTGGCAGACTCACAGCAACAATAATTAAGCACCGGTACTTACTTCTGGTAATCTATCGTCGGTATATTAGTACAGTTGTAGTAAATCCCATCACGCAACGAGAGGCAGGTGCTCAGGTACTTTCAATAGCTCAAGTGAATAAAAAGGGTGTCAGCATTAAGTACTTCCAGCTTTTCCAAGTCCAGTTATCCGAATATCATAACCTTAACACCGAGTTGTAAGTATTACATCCTGTATCTCGAAAGCACAGCGGTTCCCAGACACCCACATTTATGTATTCTGAGATGAGATTCACTAGGTACACCAAAAATCTGTTCAATGATGAAGAACTAGTTTTCCAAACAATGTTTCATCTTAAAAATATAAAATGCTTGATAACACGTGTTGCCTTCATATCGAATCTGACATGAATCTAGTGCTCCTAGCATTTGCTGTCAGTTTGCTTCAGGATCAATATTTGAGAAGCACAACATAAAATATTTACGTCGTCGTCGACTGACTCTAAAAATTGAAAACCTATATTTACTAATTTCTTTGTTGCAGGTGCACCGATGATCCTAAATCTAGTCTTCAGCCCTCTGCTCCTTCTAGTGGCAACTTTGCGGTAACAACGAAGTTGGTGGTGACTTCAATAAATGTTTTCACTCGTCAAATCAAAATCTCCAATAACTCAAACAGTGTACTGAAGAAACGGACATTCGTGAAATCGATACTTTCTTGTAATAAAAGAACAATATCTCGTGGTACTAGAAGTTGTCTAGAAATTTATTAAATTGTGAAGAAGGGTACATTATTGTGATAACTTGTGCGAATTATAGCGTTGTGTAAATAAACAGAGTTATGCAGATTCGTATTCAGTAAAATTATATTCAGTGTAAATAGTAAGGAGGGTGTAAAACAGTGTTCGAACTTTTGTAAATATTACCTCGAATAATATACACTAAAAATTGCTGTGCCGCAGCATCTTTCCCTTGCATTGAGTTGAATCAATTTTTAGTGCTGAAAAATATGCTAGACTTTATTTCCAAAGTCTATGTTACTGGTACAATCAAGAGACGAACGTAATTTTGTGTAATTAAGTCTAAACATTTGTAATTCTAAATTACTGGGGAAACTCGAGCCAGTATGACAGGTAGTAGAAATGTAAATGTATAAGTTAAAATAAATCAAAGAATCATTGTTGTAAATGTATAAAAGATATTTGTTACCTGGTGTAAAACCCAACATATAAATAAATTTTCTTGTTTCCAAGTCTCGTAGTATTTAGTTACATTTCCAGGTAGTTATTAAGATCACTAGATTTCACATTATTTGCTCATTGAACTAGAAGAGTCTAAACTAAAAACCCTTAAAGCGCTATAAGTAAAATAACTAGCAAAGAAAACGAGACTTACCCCAATCTAAATTACTGGAGGTTCGAAAAACTACCACGCAATATACGCCAACTGAGATATAAACCCTTTCCCAAGGTATAGAAGAATCTTTCGAACTACTATGAAGATTTTCAATAATGTCTAACCTTATGGCAAAATCCGGACGAATTCCGGGGACATGGGACTAGTCTAAACCCAAGAGAGTTAGGCAATCAGCAGTGCGTATTCGAGCGTGCTCAAAATAATATCGACATCGAGTCTTGTCGGCAATGAAAATTCTTTCCAGAAATCAAGGCAATTTTCAGAAATATGGTACTCGAAGAGCCATCTACCGGGGAGCGAGTAAAAGGCGCTCGATGATTCCATGGACAGGATCGATAATATTCTAGGTCTTTATAGTCAACTGCTAAGGAACGAACTATAAGACAAATTCTGTCTGTAACAAAACATCTGAAAATGCGAATGCGAATGCATACGTTCAACACTATACTGCAAGAGTAATCTATAAATGATATTTTATTTGGAAATACTAAATGCATAACATCATCAATGCAACGATGTTGAGGTTAGATTTGCAGCAGATAATGGAATTTTATTAATTAATAGCGAAAAAGAGGCAAATGGCAGTTTGGCGTAACAAACATCTAAAATTGGGAACAAAGTCACAAACAAGCAGAACGAATTGGAAGAATAGAGACCAACAATTGAAGGCTTAACCTTAACTAAGAAGAACGAAAATTGACAAAGAAGAAGCCATCAGATAACAAGTTGCTGACGAATCCTTCCAAATAATAACAAGGGATTAGGTACTTGTTTCCTTAACTATTATTGTGCTGGGATCATCGTTTGTAACGCCCGAGAATCTTTGTCGACTGAAAGTTGGGTTTCTAAACCTGTTAATAGTTTCTCTGGGATTATTGTTATCATTTTACTGCCATGAATTTTGTTGCACGAAAATGTGAAATTTGTTACACAGTATATGCACAGTATACACAGTATGCTGCACTGCACTGGTTAGTTCAAATATACCGATTAGTTCAGACGTAAAGAATAACTAGTTCAAATGTGCCAATTAGTTCAAATGTACTGGTTTTATAAATTTCTTCCTCCCCTCCGATGGTTAGGCAAACAAATCTGACGAGTGGGTCTTATGTTCTGCTATATTCAGGAAATTTGTACCAATATGTAAAAGTGTGGCACAAGCCTAAAAAAAGTTGTAATTTTTCGAAATTTTATAAAATTTGCTCTATTTCAAATGGCACACGAGTTGTGGCTGAAAAACAAAAAATACATAACTTAGGTTCCTATGTCACAAAATTTTTGAAACGAAAACGATATTTTGCGTTCTAGTTCTAACAATAAGTGTTATTAACTTTTAGTTCACGTCATTTACAGGCAAGTCGAATTAAACGATTTTTCAAGATTTTTCTTATTTTTTCTTATTGCAGCTTCTGTAATGTTCAATAAAATTCGATAGCATAATATGCACAAGTTTTATATCAATGAAATCAGAAAAATTAGCTTCTTTAAAAAAAAATCACAGCCTTCGCAAAGATGCAACCGGGGAACACATTGAAAATGACGAAGCAGACTGTAACCCTTGTGTGTTTGGGATGTTTCCGCGTACGCAATAGCGTGTTAAATAATTATTCATAAAACACCTGCGCCGATGTATAATAACGCACTCTGAATGAGACTAGCCGTCTAACGCGCCGCCAGGCGCTCGACTTTAACCGCTAGCGCTCTGCTCTCACGCGTGACGTATGTGGCAAATTCAACAGAATTTTTTGGTGAATATGATCCTCATACTCGGACACTAAAAACATTTTCAATGTTAATATAAGGCAAAAATGACGCCCTAAAAAAATGAAGATGATGGTGAGTTGGCTTAAATACATGAAAATGTGCTCTAATAATGTATACGAGATCAAATAGTCGAACTACGCGGCAAGAAATAAAAAAACACTTTTTGTTAAGTATGTACCATAACTACTGGTAGGTATACCGCTCGAGATAGATCAGATTTTTTAACGGCGTATTAATGAGCATCAAATTCAGAAAATTCTAACAAGCAAGATCCCAGTGATGGCCCTCCAATTCGAATCACCCTGTAGTGGTACTACGCTTGAAGTCTAACAAGAAAGTTAAGTATAATTTTTCGAAACCGCTGTCGACGGTTAGGCAAACGAATATGAGGGATGGGTCTTATTTCTGTAGTTTATAAGAAGATTTGTACCAAGGTATGGTCGCCACGCGCGATAGAAGTGAAACTTATTAGAGGAACGAAAAAAAACTTGTGTGTGTCAGCTCCGTCTGGAGTTTACTCCTTACGAACGATTATTTTAACTTCAATCACTTGATAATAGGGTACACGCGAATGTCAGTTTTATACCCAAATGTGTATTTATCAGATGGTTTATGTTCGAAAATGTCCAACTACTTACATCAAAATACAAATTGTTTATAAGTTCAGTAATTAAGTGACAATCTGCTAAACGTCGATCCCACTGGCAATGAAATAAATACTTTTCCTGGTGTTCGAATAGGCTTTGATTCACATTTCGGCACTAAGCAATATTTGGAGTATTTAATATTAGGTTTTTCCATATTACATCAAAAGTTTCAACAAACTTAGGAACGAACAAACACTGCAAATGCTGACTTTACAACGCCAACTGTCATATCTACTCTATGCCACTCTATTTTCACTATTTCCACGCTCTATGTAGTCAGACATAAACAGCCGTATCCATAGCTACGTACATAATTTCAATGTTACAGGTAACGTATCGCGGGCTATAACTGAAAATCGATTCTTAAGGAGTAAACTCCAAAAATTCTAATTTTTCGAAATTTTCAAAAATTCTCGTTCGTCTCCTTCGGTTAGGCAAACGAATCTCAGGGGTTGGTCTCATTTCTGTGATGAATACTAGAATGTTTGTGTTTATGTACTGAATTCTAGAGAAAGAAGAGGAACGTGAAATTAAAGGAAGAACCAATGAACTGCAGAGCCTGCTGAAAATACCGTGGATAAGAGAGTTTTACGAAAACTTGATAACTTTAAAGGAACTTCATTTTAATGTTTGAATGAATGCTTTTCGAATCGGCATTAATTATGTATTCCTTGGATACACCTTATTCTCCCCGGTTACTATAATGTATATTATCTATTGGTTAGGTACGAATCACAGCCAATACATTAATTTAAAGTTAAACAGCGCCTCCGAATTCCCTGAAGCCTTATAAATACAATCTTGCCTTTGGTGGGTATCTATGCTTCCTCGAGAAGCTAATATATAGAATAAAATATGACGGCTAAATTCCTCGACGTAATTGGAAACACCTACGGTTGAATAACGCGGGGGGGTAAATAATCGAGAATTTGATATTGCCCTAAACCCAAGTCGGTACTTAAATTGATCGGCCAATGCTAATTCTGCATTATCGAATAATTATGGAGGGAGGCTGTACCGTATTTTCAATCCATAGCTGAGGTTGTCAAGCAAGACCTCGGCTTAATTTGTTATTGTAATAAATTAATTCGGCTACGGATAAACAGATCGATAATATTATAACCGACCCTCTGAGTTTAATAAAGGGGTTCACGCTCTATTCGAAGCTTAGGACAATATTTGCTGAAATATATTTTGAAATTCTCTGTTTGTTATTCTGAGTCAACTGAAGCAAATTTACTCAGATCAGAGCCACAACACAAATTTGCCCTCTGGAAAACATTTTAATTATTTCCACAGGAGCAAGTTTTTGAAATCTGCCGCTGAAAATGGTCAGTTTCAATTAAGTAGGTATACTATAAGAAGCATTTTGCGACATGACCGTAGATCATCGCGTATTAAATAAATTAAACCTACCTAACACGAAAGCTAATATGTAATAGCTTTTTCCCACAACCCTCTAGGAAAGCGGCACGTTGCATAGCAGCATAGTAGGCGGAAAACTTGTAGGCAGCTTTGAGATCTTGACGTTTACTGCCTAAATATTCTGTCGCGTCTCTTTAAATCTAATATTTTTTTATCATAAAAATCTTTTAAAAGGTACGGCAGTTGAACATTTTAATGGATACTCCGTGGAAGACCTAAATATTTTAGGTACGAAGTGGTCATTTATGAATTGGCGGGCAAGAGAACAAATCAACGTGTCATTCATGAGCCAGTCTGAATTATTAGAATACTAGCGGGCCCGGCAGACGTTGTCCTGCCTAAAATTACTTTTCGTATTGAACTTTTGATTCATTAACCAAAATGGTTTATTCAATATGAAACATTTTTCTGATTACGTTTATATGTTCAACCAAATATGTCCCATATGTACCATACAAAAATCCAATAGAAAAAAGCACTTTAAGTTTTTTCCGAATTTTCCAATTTTCCGGGTAACTTTTCCAATTTTTCGTTCCCTAAAAATCTTATTTTTGAAAAGATTTAGCCAAATCGGTCCAACCGTTAAACACTTTCAGTTTTTCCCGAATTTTCACATTTTCCGGTGGATTCTCTAAAAATTTTCTTTCATACAAACCTTGTCCTGACAATTACGATCACAACAAAAAAAATCAGCCAAATCGGTCCAGCCGTTAAGCACTTTTAGTTTTTCCCGAATTTTCAAATTTTCCGGTGGATTTTCCAAAATTATGATTTTTACGGTTTGTCCGAATTTCCTGACTTAAGCTGACCGCACACGATCAATATTATTGTCAATATTATTGTCAATAATATTGATCGTGTGCGATTTACGCATATCCATATCATACAAAAATCCCATAGAAAAAAGCACTTTCAGTTTTTCCCGAATTTTCCAATTTTCCGGGCAACTTTTCCCATTTTTCGTTCCCTAATGCCACGTTCGGCCTGTGTTTTGTCGACGCGACGTTCCAAATTATTTTGTGCGTAAGCTCCAACTGAGCGCGTCGAACTCGGCTGTATCCGTTGTTTCGGAGTCATAATGGATCGCTTGAGGCTTGAGAAATTCTTATTCGACTTGGCTCCAAACGCTGTCTATGCTCTTCGTCAGTCTCATTGACTCGACGATCATGTAGGTGGCTTGCATTGCGAGTACGCCGACCGATATTTCGACGCCTCACTGGTGGCATTTTCCACAGAAACACCAAATACATGATCACCACCGATAACACACTGACAATTCAATTTTTAGAACTGTCAAACTGAACGTCATATTTTTGTTTGTCAAACAGATTTTCATACAAACATACCACCCAAATTTTCGACTTTCCCGGTGGATTTTCCAAAATTTTCTTTCATACAAACCTTATCCTGAAAATTACGACGACAACAAAAAAGAAATCAGCCAAATCGGTCGAGCCGTTCTCAAGTGATGATCTTACATACATGTGGCAATTGATTTTTATTTATACAGGGTGGGGCAAACTCCTGGGGATGGACGATAGAGGCCATACGGTTATAGTTAGAAAGAAAAACTAATAACAAACTCTATCTCATTTCAAAAATTCTATTTTATAAAAATATTTTCAATTATACCAGGTGCGTCCAAATAGTTGGAATTAAGTACAACTTTGTTATTTCTTATGGAATGTGTATAATTTTATATTTTTTCCGGCTTCAAAATGATAATTTAATGGTACTTTGATAACATGATTCTATGTCTATTGTTAATGGTTATTGAGAAATAAATTTTTTCCCGAAAATTTTGACAGATAAATAGTACATTTCAAAAATTTATATCTCGAAATTGGTAGAAGTTAAGAGGATGAAATTGGTATTGGTATTGGTAAATATCATGTAGTTTTTTACAGATTAGTTGAATTTTATTTATACTATACAGGGTGTTTGCAAAAAAATGTTTTCTGAAACTGTCGAAAAAACATAAAAAAGTGGAATTTTTCAAATTGAATGTTATATTTTTTCTTGCACTATCTGAAAGAGCTCAAAATTTTGAATGAAAGTGGCCAATAATAGACTAATGTTACATAATGAAGTTTTTTAGAAAAATCCTGTTTTCTTCAATTTTATTTAAAAATGAGGGATCGTGAAAATATCATTAGCCTTGGACGATTATTGCTTGTCAATCTGAAAATGGGTTATTGTTATAATTTTGCTAAGAATTTAATGTCATTGCTATCATGTATTGTTATTGGTGTTATTTTTTCATTTGTGTTGTTCCCGATTATTGTTTTCGTTTCAGTCATCAATTTAAATTCATTGTTACATTCTCTTGCACCCTGCAAAAGGTTTATGAAAATAATTCATGTTCATGAGAACGGTTAACAAAATACTAAAGTTACATAAATGAAGAGAGTTTCATAACTTTTTTCATATTAAAAATCACAACAATATTAGATTTATGGCTACCTTTGGATTATCATTATTACTAATTTTATTTTTTTATTCTGTTGTACCTCTAATAAATTTCTTTAATAAATAAAAAAATATTTTTTTAAGAAAACATTAAAAACAAAAGCAAACATTATGCAGGTTGAATTTTTATTAAACTTTGTTACAAATCAAAAAAATTAATCTGTAAATAATGAGCAATTACAACAAAAATGCTCAATGATCTGGCCATTTTCATTGGAACAAAGAGCAATTCGTTGATGAAAGGATCTATCCACGTTATCCAAAACTTCCGGAGTAATAGCCGAGAATGCATTTTGAATTCGTATAGGCGCATGTCTTGTGGTGTAGTAGGATGAATACTAAACACAATGTCTTTCACGTAACCCCAAAGAAAAAAGTCTAATTTATTTAAATCAGGACTCCTTGCAGGCCACCGATTTTGACTCCCAATCCCTATTCACTATTCTCCAAAATTTTCATTCAAAAAATTTTGAACTAATCTTGCGCTGTAGACTGGAGCTCCATCATGCTGAAACCACATATTTTCAATATTAACTTCTTCATTGGCTTCATCAATAATTACAGGCAAGTTGTTTTGAAAAAAATTGTGGTAAACATTTGCATTTAATCTTCCTTCAAAAAAATGTGGCCCAATTACATTTCTTCCAATTATTCCTCCCCAAACATTCACTGACCACTGATGTTGTCTATCAAAGACTTGTAGAAAATGTGGGTTTTCTTGTGCATAACAGTGGACATTCCTTCTATTAACTTTATTTAAATTTTGAAATGTTGATTCGTCTGTGAACAAAATATTTTTGGAAAAATCTTCATTTTCTGTCAGTTTCCCCTGAGCCCAATCACAAAATAAGGTTCTGTTGAAATGATCTTGTTCATTTAAAAAGTGGCATGTTCGGGGTTTATAATCATGGTAACGGTTTTCTTTTAAAACTCTATGTATGCTTCTCCTGAAAATATTCAATTCTGTTTCAATTCTTCTGCCACTTGTCTGCGGATTTTCAGCTATTGCCAGCTATATATTTTCCTTTGTCACATCGGTTAATACGGATTTGGTTATTTCATTGCGTTTTTCGTAGAGAACAAAACCAGTTCTTTCAAATCTATCCACGAATCTCTGGAAAGCTTCCACGCGTGGATGACGACGCTGTTCATATCTTTGCCCATATACTCGAGAAGCCAGAAGAGAATTTCTGTTGCATTCAATAAATACGGACAGCATATCAACAAGTTCTTGTTGTTGGAAATTCATTTTAAAAAAATAATAAAATGGGTGACTAAACACAAAGACAGAAATGAAAACAACAAACGGGAACAACAAAAACAATTACTTGTAACACCAATAATAATGACAATGAATTCACTACAGAACAAGATTATAACAATAAACCCATTTTCAGATTAACAAGCAATAATCGTTCAAGGCTAATGATATTTTCACGATCCCTCATTTTTACATAAAATTGAAGAAAACGGGATTTTGCTAAAAAACTTCATTATGTAAAATTTTCATTCAAAATTTTGAGCTCTTTCAGATAGTGCAAGAAAAAATATACAATTCCATTTGAAAAATTCGACTTTTTGATGTTTTTTCGGCAGTTTCAGAAAATATCTTTTTGCAAACACCCTGTATAGTATAAATAATATTCAACAAATCTGTCAAAAACTACATGATATTTACCAATACCAATACCAATTTCATCCTCTTAACTTCTACCAATTTCGAGATATAAATTTTTGAAATTTACTATTTATCTGTCAAAATTTTCGGGAAAAAATTTATTTCTCAATAACCATTAACAATAGACATAGAATCATGTTATCAAAGTAACATTAAATTATCATTTTGAAGCCGGAAAAAATATAAAATTATACACATTCCATAAGAAATAACAAAGCTGTACTTAATTCCAACTATTTGGACGCACCTGGTATAATTGAAAATATTTTTATGGAATAGAATTTTTGAAACGAGATAGGGTTTGTTATTAGTTTTTCTTTCTAACTATAACCGTATGGCCTCTATCGTCCATCCCCAGGAGTTTGCCCTACCCTGTATAGATTATGCTCATAGTAAATTAGTAGGCTACTTGGAAATTTTGACATCTGTTAACATAGACAACAAATCTTTAAAAATAAAGTTACTGTTTTATGAATAAATTTATCTTCTTGAGGGGTCGTGCGAAAAATAGTGTATATAGCTCGATGGATTTCCTATAAACTCGCGTGGTTTCCGCACTCGGCTACTCCTCGTGCATAAAATTTCACGCTCATATGAAATTTGTCACTTTCCATGCTCGTTACGTAATATACTATTTTAAACTTAAATCGGAGAATTTGCAGGTAAAAATTCTGAAGCACCAAAACAATAACTAATGAAAATTATTTGTTACGTTGCTCTGCAACTGATGGTTTCCGGTTTAAACAGATTCCCCTTTCACTCTCGATCGTTTAGCCTTAAGTTCTCTTTAAGACAGAAGCATTCCCAAAACACTTAACAAAATAAACACCTCCAGCGTCGATCGCGCGAGTCTGAAAACAATTTTAAATGTTTGGTGCTGGAATTATATCACGTCTCGAGATTTGCTTCAATTCGAGTTTTAATTTGGGTTGCCCCTCGCTCTTGGCAAACTTCCCCACACGTACAAGTTAGTTATCTCCAACCCCTCGAGTAATATCAATAACAACAGCTTTCCATTTTGCCAATAATGGTTTCTTTACCTCGGGGTTCCGTAATTGGGTTTTGCACAGAAATGAAGAATTACTTCAGAATGCAATTAGTTCTACTCGTGTTGATTATGATTCACGGCTTTCCCAGCATCTTTTGTTCAATTCAATTTACCTGGATAAAATTATAATTTTATTTTTGAAGTATCTGGGGAACTGTGAATTTATTAATTAATGTAGTTGTTGCAGGAAACAGAAATCGACGCACCACCATTAACTACAATGTCCGACTGATTCCTAGCGCTACGCCGGCGCGCATATAGGTAAGTAACATCCAGTATCGCCATTCGGCTGCTCGATCAGATTTTGGAATGTAACATACGATAGCGCCAACATAATGTGCGCTATCGGGTGTCACTTACCTGACCATTGCATTACTCCTACAATGTTATGATGCACGTTGAAAGCATGCATCATCCCAAAATAAATGTAAATGTAAAATATTAATTACACATTACCAGAACTTAAGCAACGAATTTTAATATTTTAAAATTCATGATACATCCTTTATAAAATTGCCAAATTATCATGCACATTCATACTTCCTTTTATTTTTAAGACACTAATCTTATTAGAAATCAAATTTGTCAAACTCTAATTCCTTTTTTCATGTCAATATTTTATAATTTTATAGATATACCTATTAAATCGTAATTTTTGATGTCATGGTGCTAAATTTCATATGAATTATTTAATTCAATAAACTGTACAATAGTGCAAACCAGTGCAGAAACGCCAAACAATAATTAGTATATAAGAATATAAAGTAATATTTCAATATTACCATAATCTCAATATTTAGTTGGGTACTACAATTTAACCATTTTGTCAATGACTACTACAGTGTAAGGACAATATTAAGTTTTTATGGTCACAGACTCTTCTCTTGTTCACTTGTTATTTGGTTTTCACCGGACACTATTATTATTAATTTTTAAATAAAAATAACCATTGGGCAATGAAAATGAATACATTTTGGTGGAGGAATTTTCTACTCGAGCATAAAAAACACGTGAGCATGCACTTGCACTGATGTTTTCGCGAGAAATTGTCACATTGGAGATTGGACGGTGGAGCGCGTTAAGTAACACCCTCGAAAACACCAGATAGCAACGATTAGCTTGGGGCTTTCGCGTGTTACTTTATCACAATTTGAGTCTAATTTTTTTACTTTTCAAAAACAATGCTTTCTAAAACAAGCTTTGTTATGCAATTTACCGAAATCTAACATACAGCATTTAGGACCTCGGTTATCTTAGCAAGAGAATAGGTTGGTCAAAGTTGTTTATCCTGAAGATAAATAAAATGGAAAATTGCACTTTTATTGCTTTTGGTTGTAATATTTTTCTTTGACGTTAGGTAAATCTTCATTTTGAAAATTTTCCACACTGGCAATTTTTATTCTAGATATATTTCTGAGCGCGCTGCCACCATTTTACTACGTCTATTCGTTACTGCTCTTAAAATGTCAGTTTTGTTTGCTATCAATAAACTAATTATTTTTTCTTCGGCTCTCATCTTTGAGTTAATGGCGAAATGTAATTGGGAACAAAATCATTTCATCACAGCAAGTTATTAACTTTCAGTAACAGTATCAAAATTATGTGAATACCTACTGTCTTCAATAGAAAAAATAAAATGTTATTTAAAACACTGTTAAAAAGTCGTTTAAAAGTATTAGGCCTGGTAGTTGACTAACCAAAGATGGTCAGTTATACGTAAAAGAAAATTAGGGATTAGAAGTTATGTTACGTTGTTTTCAGGGTAATTGTTATAGAGGGTGATTCATAACAAGTGTAAAAGATTTGGATGGCTGATAGAGGAGGTCAAAATAATAAGAAAAAGTCGATGAACGTATGTCCTAAAACTATTTCCAACAAAAATACGGGGTGTTCAAGTTTCTCGAAAAAAACTGATTATTTTTGTTATTTCCGAAACTAAGAAAGCTATTAAATTAAAATTTTAGGGACAATTTGTCGCTTGCAGACCTCTATCATAAAAAATTACTTTTATATCCGATAATAATTTATTTTTTCAGAACAATCTTTTAACCGAAAATTCAGATTATGACGTTTTTACAAAATGCTGTTTTACTCGGAAGTTATCAGTACGGAAAAAATGAAGAATACCTTTTTTCTTTGAAATTGAACGCAGATTCCAAAACTTAAATCTTTTCTTTAGAAATCGGTGGCGTAACATCGTGTAAGCTAAAGGATAGGGCTCTCCAGCTTATAGCGGCGCCACTGGTGGCAGTATAAAAGCAAATCTTTTTAGGACGATAGAGGTTCACAAAGGACAATAGCCCTCAAAATATGAATTCAATAGTTTCAGTAGATTTGGAGATATTAAAAATAATCAATTTTTTTCCAGAATTTTCTACAACCTGTATCTTTGTTGGGAACGATTTTAGGACAGATGTTCATGAAATATTTTTTCTTGTTTTGACTTCCTCTATCATCTTTCGAATTATTTTACACTCGTTATGAATCACCCTGTATGTACTATTTTTATTAAATTTGAAACGACTGCAGAGATGAATATTAGGTGATGAGTATTAAACGGGCCTCCTGTGTAGTTTAGACTGCTATAATACCCATTTAATACTCATCACCTAATGTACTATTTTTGGCATGGCTTATAAACTGCAGAAGTAAAAGTTGTCAAAATTTTCAAAAACTCTAGTAAAGTAAATGTACGTAAAAACTGCAGTTTTGGAACTTTTCGTTTTCCTTAGTTGACTAGTAAGAAATAGTTAGTTGATAAGCCAAGTTATCGAATATGAGTACCAAAAGAAAAAGTGAAACTGACATTTTTAATGAACAAAAAAATAATAATTATAACAAAGTGCTGACAACGTTTTAAAATACGAAATAAAAAGGGCTTCTTTTAAAAAGTATTGTAATGTTCTATATAATAATTAGCATTCAAATCGTGGTAAGACGGTAGGTAAGTAACACTCGAGATTGCCAAGTGAATGGCGATATCAGGTGCTGCTACATTCAGAAATCCGATCGAGCAGCCGAATGGCGATACAGTATGTTACTTACCTATGTATATGCCGCCGGCGCCGTGACGAATAAGAACGAGAGTGACTGTTTACGGCAGTAGCCGCTAGAGTGAAGCTCTCTGCAGTCGAAATACTTGCCGTTTCCACATTACCCTCATGTTTCCACATTTGCACCCCCTCCTCTATTATATCGTTTATTTCTATTAATAATACATTTTCTGTTTTCTAGACTTTTAATATCCCAAAATTAAATAAAACAAACCTATCTACGGTCAGTAATACTACATATTGAATATAATTAGGTCAGTGCCTGTCGGGTTATTTGTCCGGGGAGTAGTTGTTTTGTTAGAGCAAGTTCGGATCGATTTTATATTAAAAGTTTGAAAAATATAAGACAGTTTAAGTTTATCCATGGTAAATCTAGGGAGATCCAAAGAAAGTCCAGGGAAATCTAGGGAAATCCACAGGGACTTCCCCTTCAGAGGGGAGTTTTGTACGTTTTTTGACCTGCGAAACGATTCTCAAAAGCGGCTATAATGTGATATGAATAAGGAGGAGAATTAACTTTAACCGGAAGATTCAACTTAGGTAAATTACCAGAGAACTTAATTTTGAAGGAATGCGTTGTAAAAATTTTATGTCAGTGAGATACAACCGCCTATTTTGAGAACGAGGGTAATATAGAAGTTTTATACTATTTACCTAAGAAAATCTTACACCAAAAGCTCCTAGTATGTACAAATAAAGACGGTACTTACGCGAAACATGCAGGTTTATGTTTCTTTTCTTTGCGATCCTGGTTGTTACCAAAGGAATGGATTTGTATAAACTAAAAAGAAAATGAACTGAGGGTTGTTTGGTACTTTATATTCTTTTACTTAGGAAACACGTACTTTTATGTTTAGAAGTTGGCGAGATGTGTATGGTGCCTCTTTTCAGTTGGTATTAACTTGTAGAACAGAAAGCAAAACAAAACGTATTCGAGTAATACTTTGATAATATTACGTTCCAAACTTTTCGTTGAACATTTACAAGATTTCTTCATACTTACTTGAGTACAAGAGCCGCTCTCTTCCAAGATAAAATTGCATGAAAAAGACATTATCCGGGATACCGCGGCAGGAAACATATATTTTCATTTGCGCCAAGTCTACATAAATCTAAACAGGGTGTTCTAAATCCCATTTCGCCACTTAGCGCGAGTACCTAGATAATTTCTCATTGTGTACATTAGGGTGGAGTCGGATAAACCGACGCCTGAGGGTTATATTCAGTTGCTCTCTGCAAATATCCCTGTTTACAAAGAAATGCGTAACGAAGTGTCATGTTTCGCAGTGTCAATAATGACATGGCAACTGGGTGACAGACACATCGTGCGATAGAGGGTGAAACGGATAGAATTCTGTCGTATTTTTCCTGGGTTGTTCTAAAGGAGGATATACGAACGCTAAGGTATTAGTGGAGACAGGATCAATAACAAAATTATTGTGTAAATAACACCGACAAAAACACCGCTGGTAAGAATAATAATTCTGAGCAGGATTTAGTCGCATGAAAAAAATTTTGAACAAAGGCAGAAAATAATGATATAGTCTACCGTGACTTTGAAAATGTGTTTGTTCACAATCGGTTAGTAATAAGTTAATTGCCAACTTGCTTAAGAGCCAAGTATCCGATCGCCAACATCAAGATTTTTTAAGGACGTAAGACGAGGTATGCTCCGAAGGCGGAGCCACGGTCAAAAACACGTGGCTTGGAAGCTCTTCAAGGATCGCACTCTGGCTTCGCTTAGCAAAGCTTTAATTTCATTTTGTATTGCAGCTTGTATAGGTCTGAATCTGGTTCGGTTTGACGTTTGAAGCGACTATCCAATTGGATTTTTGTCTGTACAGGGTGTCTTATTTTCGTTGTGATTTGGGGGTTTCTCATAGAAGCAGCAGAGATAGAGCCTTGGCATTTTCGCAAACATGAGCTATTTTCTTGAGTATAATATAATGCCGAAACCAGAATTTGAATATCGTTTTTAGTTTTCGAGAAAAAAAATAATATTGATTTTTATCGATTTTCAAAAATTCTCTCCAATTCTTTTTGTGCTAAGCAGACTAAAACTGTTAAGATTGATTCCTATAGAACTTTTTCCAAGGAATTCAGTGGCGTACGTAGTTTTTTTCTAGGGAGCGTATTTTTTGAGTTATGACATAAAGTTCAATTTTTTAAATGGAAATCACAGCATTCTTTGGTCAAGTTCAAAAGGTCTTTTTTTAAGCTATCAAAATGTACCTACCTATCTTATATTTTCTAAAGTTACAACTTAAAAAGTACCAAAATCGTTGCCGTTCTTTGAAATAACAATATAAAAGTATATATATATTTTGATAGCTTAAAAAAAGACCTTTCGAACTAGACCAAAGCGTACGTACTAGGATTTCCATTTTAAAAATTCAACTTTGTCATAACTCAAAAAATACGCTCCCTAGAAAACAAGTACTTACGCTACTGAATTCCTTGGAAAAAGTTCTATAGTAGTCTACTTATAGTACAAAAAGAATTGGAGAGATAAAAATCAACATTATTTTCGAGAAAAACGGTATCCAAATTCTGGTTTCAGCTTTGTGTTTGTGTAATTTTGATTAAAAAATTGATGCGCGAACGTAGGAAAGGGGGGGTTGTAATACCCACTGACCCCCCAACTTTTCCCTGCGCTTGATACCAAGCGTTCATTTCTTTTATTTTTTCCCTCTTGTGAAATTTTGATTTAGGGCTTGGTTTACGAGATGTTGCAAAACTCATTTGACTATGTGTGTTGTTAATCCACTCGCTGTTTAAGTCTCCCAATTTTTCTAAGGTGACGAACTAAGCTCGAGAAAAATGTCCTTGGATGCATATGTTCCTGCATAACGTCTAAGTTTCAGAAAAATGCCCTTGGATGGTACCGATTCGGTCATATTCCTGCATAACGTCTCTAACAGCCAAATTAGCATTGGAAAGAAAGACGGGTAGGTGTTAAGTTGCCAAAATAATTATTAATAATAGAGGTACCATCCAAGGGCATTTTTTGAAGCTTAGATGTTATGCAGGAACCATAGGAACCATAGACGTGCGCAGGGAAAAGTTTGGGAGTCAATGGGTATTACAACCCCCCCTTTTCTCCGTTCGCGCATCGATTTTTTTGATCAAAGTTACACAAACATTTTATCGGTATATGAGAAAATGTTGTACAAAATTTCAACGGAATATCTTAAAAAGCAAAGGAGTTATTCATAAAAATAGTTTTTTAAATTTTAACTTTAACACCCTGTATCTTCAAAGAAAGAAGCCTAAATGAAAAATGGCATAAGGAAAGTCCCATTATTTTCGGTCAGATAACCTGCGGTTAACGGCTTGACCTACTTTTTTGTAACACCCTGTATATGCTACGGGCATAGTGGGAAAGTAGGGCAATACTGACGGTGCCCGGGCAATGCAAACAATGACCGTTCATGCTGTCCGGTCAGGTCTTGTAAGGTCAGGTCACGTTGCCCAGGCATTGCTGACATCGCTCGATTCGTCACTATGCCCGTAACATATACAGGGTGATTTATACCAGGGGGCGAAAAATTAAAATTAGGGTTCAGAGCCACAAATTAAGTAAAAAATGTCATATGAAGGTGTGTCCGGAAATGATTCGTTTAAAATTTATGCTCGTCCAAACATGATAGACTCCATGTTTGGACGAGCATAAATTAGGTTGAAACGATAAGGGATGATTAAAAAATATCTCTTCGAAGCTTGCCTATTAGTATAATATCATCATCATAAGGTTCTCAGTCCGAAGACTGGTTGGACGCGTACCTCCATTCTTTTCTATCCTGAGCTAACCTACGCATTTCCCTAAAAGTAGAACATCCTACATCCCTAACTATTTGAGAGCAGTAGTCTAATCTAGGCCTACCCCTACCACTTTTTATTCCTATCTCTGACTCTAGTATGTCGCGAACTATTCCTTCGTGTCTTAGAAGGTGTCCTACCATCCTATCTCTCCTACTCTTTATTGTTTTCCATACCTTTCGCCTTTCCCCAACTCTTTCTAATACTTCCCTATTGCTAACCTTATCTATCCACGGTATCTTCATCATACGTCTGTAACACCACAGTTCAAACGCTTCTACTCTTTTTCTATCCGCTTCTCCTATTGTCCAAGTTTCGCACCCGTATAATCCGTACTCCATACATACGACTTTAAGAGTATCTTCCTAGTCTCTATATTAACCGTTCTCGAACATAACAGTTGTTTCTTTTTGTTAAACGCAACTCGGCCCTGCGCCATTCTTTGTTTTATATCTTTAGTGCTCCTACCGCCTTGGGTTATTTTACTTCCTAAGTAGCAGAAATCCGCGACCTCCTCTATCTTCTCATTTCCTATTTGTATTTCAATTTTAGTTCTATTTTCACTCCATCTACATACCAAAATTTTAGTTTTCTTTTTATTGATTTTCATGCCGTAGCCCTGTGTCAAAACTGCTTCCATTTCATTCAAAGCCGCTCCTAATTCTTCTTTGCTAGATGCTAACACTGCTATATCATCCGCAAATCTGAGCATGTTAATAGTTTGGCCCTGTACATTGATCCCTGAGGCTGTTCTTTCCTTAATAATATTAATCGCATCTTCGATATATAAGTTGAAAACTAGAGGTGACAATGCACATCCCTGTCTCACTCCCTTCCGGATATCTACTTCCCTTCGTTCCTGCTCACATTCTATAACTGCCTTTTGCTCTTTGTAGAGATTATGTATTATTCTTCTATCCCTGTATTTCATCCCTACCTTTCTCAGCACTTCGAACATCTTCCCCCATTTTACGTTGTCGAAGGCTTTTTCTAAATCTAAAAATCCTATATATACGCTCTTTCTCTTTTCTATCGTTTTTTCTATAATTACTCGTAAAGCTAGAATGGCCTCGCGCGTTCCTCTATTTCGTCTAAATCCGAACTGATCTTCTCCTAATATTTCTTCCGCCTTTTTCTGCATCCTTCTTTGCACAATTCTAGTTAAAATTTTTGACGCATGGGAAGTTAAACTGATAGTTCTAAAATTTTCGCATCTATCCGCGCCTTTCCTAATTGGCAAAGCTACCATGATGCTTTATTATTCCTTAAACTTTTTAGTGCTAGCTCAAACTCTTCTCTCATTATAGGACTCCCTAGGTTATCCCCTTCTACACTGCTTTCACTTTCTAATATATCTTGCACTTCCTGTCCCGCATATAAGTTTCCTAAATATTCTTTCCACCTATCTGCCTTCTCCCCGCTTTCGATTAGGATATCTCCTGCCTCATTCCTAATGCTTTTGGTACTAGATCCAATTTCTCTAAAATTTCTCCTAATTATTTTATATGCTTCATCAGTCTTTCCTATTTCGAACTTATTTTCCACTTCTTTGCACTTATCATCGATCCATTGCTCTTTCGCTTTCCTACATTTCCGAATAATTTCCCACTTGATCGCCTTATATCTTTGTTTCCCTATTTCATCTAACCTATTTTTATATTTGCGCCTTTCCTCTATTAGACTCGCAATATGTTTTGTTATCCAGGGTTTCCTACTTTCATTCTGTTTATGACCCAAAATATCCCTAGCTGAGGAAACTAAACTATTTTTAATGCAATTCCATTCTTCCTCTATGTCCCTAACAATATTTTCGCCCGCACCCTTTAGTACTTCGTTTGTCTTTTTCTCGAACTTATCGCGCGTATCATCATCTTTTAGTTTCTCTGGGTCAAGATACCTTCTTCCGCTTCGTTTTTTCAAAATCTTAAATTTAAGATTGGCCTTCATAACGACTATATTGTGATCACTATCTATATCTGCTCCTGGATAACTTCTACAATCCCTAACTTGATTTCTAAATCTTTGCCTAACAAGAATGTAATCTATTTGATATCTCCCTAGGTCTCCTGGCATCTTCCACGTGTAGTATAATAGGTGTACCAAAATTCATTTTTATGTCTTTCTCAAAAGTTGAGAAAAAATTAGAAACCTAATTTAATGGCCTCCATCTTTGGACGAGCATAACTTTTATACGAAGTATTTCCGGACATACCTTCATATGACATTTTTTTACTTCATTTGTAGCTCTGAACCATAATTTTAGTTTTTCGCCCCCCGGTATAAATCACCCTGTATATGTATAATAAAGCGAAAGAATATTTCAAGAACTGAGCATTCCGTATTTGTCAGAAACTCCGGACGGTCCTATAAGAGATCAAGGTGTTGTTGAAGTTTATGCCCAACGTTCTTGTAATCTAACCCCGGAAGAAGGTATCCAGAAAAGGAAAATCATATTTTGGAATCGAAACGGGAAGATAAATAAGAATCACAATAATTACTTTTACCAAATTACAAAAAGAGGGTATTGCATCTTTACAGTCTGGACACCCAAAGGCATAAAATATGAAACGGCTATGAGAGACAATGAATTTTGGAAAATGAAATTGGAAATGGAAAATCAACTTGTAAACTTTTATACGAATGCGTTACCAGAATTAAATGATAGCAGAAAAAGTAGGAATATGCCTTTACGATGAATGTTGAAAGCCATGCTATTTAGAACTCTGGGCGAAATTAGCATTTTTAGTTTGTTCACTTTGTTCAGAGTTACATTACCTAAATACCTACTTGTTATTTATGAGGATCATTCCATTATAACCCAGAATTACTTATATTGCAGATAAATTACTTGCAATCTTGAAAATATTTGCCAGGTCTACTGGCAATTAAGCACAAATACATTAATTCGCAAGACCAAAATTCTATGTTCGCGTATATACGATTAAAATATGTAATGTATGGCGATAAAATTATTGAAGTGGGCCCCATACAAAAATCACTGAGTTCGTACTAGCAGTTTACCAAGTGTTGCGCGATGAACAAGCAGAGGGCGTTACAACGCAGGGCATTAAATCGCGTTTGCAAGGGCAGCTCTCTTTACAAATTACTTCCTTATTTATGAACGGATTTTGAAATTGGTTGTTTTATTTGAAAGAAGAAACTTGTGGAAATCGGCCTCTCATCTCGGATTTTTAAAAGAGTAATTTTTTAGTAAGTAATAAGTACACAAAATTAGGGTATATTTGGGGCCGAAAAAGACAAACTTCTATTATTTTTTTTAGAAATCGCCGATGAGACGACTCTTAAGAAATGTTTTCTGTATATGCTTGGAAAATTAGAAAGCAAAATATTAATAAATAACCGCACAGTTTGTAAAGGCGGGAACGTCTGAATCGCTCGAAAATGCAGCAGGGAGACTTGGCTCTTAAGTATATTGTGTATTCCAACTGACTACCAGACATATTTTACCACCAGAAATGCTCTTTCATATTCAGTTATTTTATTGTCAAAAAACGATGCTATAGCTGTCTGCGGCGCTTCGCGCCTTGTTCATCTATCTAGCCCTCGCCTGTAATGAAACATTTTCCACCTCGGTACGTAATATACTGTTTATTTTATACTATAATTGGTAATCGCTTTTTCCAAATACGCCCCACCCCCAAAAGTTAACCATCTGCTTCAACCTGCGCCGCATCGCTAACAAAATTAATAAAATATTACGTTTGCTCAATCGATACTTAAAGAATATGCAAAATCTGTAGGTACTAAACAAATTCCACATCACTTGAAAAGTAGAATCTCTTTCCGCAGCTCTCGTAAATATTTACCAAGATTCGCAAACAAATTCGGCTCGCTCCCTTTTCGCGCAATTTCTCCTTCCATTTACCTGTTTACTGAATTCAGTAATTAATATCAGGGGCAATTGAAATCCTGTCAGAACAAGCACTGGAACTTGCACATTGAACCTCACTGACTCTTGGTTAAATAACAAAACCAGCTTCGATCCCTTAATTAAAATAAACGGATCATATTCATTCCACGCCCAGCGTCGTGTTTTGTTCACCAGACTTTTATAATATTACTGCAAGAAGGAATTCGAAACTTCGCCGGTGGATGTAATACGATATTTATGTTAATAATGAGCTAGATTTAAAAGTAGAATAGATGCATGCATGGAAAATGTAACCTAAGTTTATTATTTGATAAGGACAACAGGATACCTATTATTAGCATATCCTGACAAATAGAGATCCTACACATCCGACTATTTGCGAACAGTAGCTTAATCTTAGCATATTCCCATCATATTTCACTCCTTTATACCTTCTGTTATGTCGCCAACTAGTTCTTCGTTTCTCGGAAGGTGTCACCCGATCCAATGAACCCAATTCTTGATTGACTTTCATTTACCTATTTCTCTTTATTCCTGAACTATTTCTAATTGCTAAGGTTATCTGCGCACGGTGTATCCATCGTTGGTCTCTAGCGCCGCGTTTTACTCTCTTCTATTTTTTCCTGTCCGCTTCTTCTAATTTCTCGCTTCCTATTCGTAACTGAACTTTGTAACTGCAAGTTAGACATTGTCGTCTGTCGTGACTGTTCTAACGGACAAAGTCGTTCTAATGGTCCTAGAGCAAACTTGTTATAGTTCTTCAAGTATACTGCTCAACAATTGAAGTGGACCACTAGGAGTTTTTCCGTTAAGTCGAGGTTCAAGTTGAGATTTCAAAACCAGTCAACCATTTTATGTAATAAACTGCTTTCGAAGTTTAAAAATTACCATTACACAAGACTGCTCGAATTAATTTTAAAAGACGAAGAAGCTGACTTAGTAGAAATGCGAAGCTGACTTAGTAGAAATTCTTCCATATGCAAGAAAAATTCGTGAACAAACATCTTCTCCAGTCGTTCATACAATCTGCTGCCCTTCGTCTTCAATTCAACAATCAGATGGCTTGATCAACATTTCCTTTTAACATCCTTAAAATTAAAATAATAATAATAATATATAAAATTCCGTTTAGACAGAAAGATAGTCAGTAAAAGTCCTGAAAATAATCAAGTGTAGAGCTTACAAGGTGCGATATCAAGCAGGGTAGACCCGTGTCAGATTGCTGAATCTAATTTAGATCCGATTTCAGGAACGCAGCTGAAGAAACGGTTCCTTTCCACCCTGAGCGGAATGCAGTTGAAAGGCGGTTTAATTAATTTTATTTTGTTTTCCAAATAATACTGATGTTTGCGAGGAGACAGATTAATTTATGTTAGCGGCTGTGTACAAGTGATGGAAATTTATCGGGTCGGATAATTTGTCGAGTTCTGAATGACGCGAGTGAGATGATTTATTTCTCTGTTGCTATTTTTTGAACATTTTGTGAATTTATGACCTGATTTGGGTATGAACTACTTATGCAGGTATTTTGTACTATTCTTGCTGGGTACCTCTTTATTGAAATCTGTTCGGTATCTCGTAATTATTCACAAAGTTTCACTATTCCAAATCCTTTCAGTCAGTTCAAAATAGGTTTGTATAAATCTGTATTCTTCTAACTAATAACAGGACAGAAGATACTTCAGCAATTCGTCCAAAAACAGGTGTCCCACTACAATCGGACGAAGGGGTTTGTTGCATTTATGTATGAGCAAAGTGGATAAGATAAGTGTATCGACTCCCATGCATACATTAAAGGAAAAGATGAGTAGTACCTATTTGTTCGAGCTTAAGGGTAAGAGAAGGGAAGTGCGAGAGGGGAATCGGGCCGATTTTTCATATTTCACTCGTAGGAAATGCGGCGCGCTCAAAATGTATCACGTCATAACTCCCTCAAAAATTGTCTTATTGAGCTGCATTTTTTTTCTCATTATTTCTTAAACACTCAGGATGCTTACGAAATCTTTCAAACTGCAATTACATAATTACTTTTCATTCCGCTTTGCGATTTTCGAGACGTTGTCTGTTTGGTGCAGTGGAATTTTCACCTATCTAGGAACTATGCTCATTTTTAGAATTTGGACAAACTGTCAGCGGCAAAGTTATAGAAAAAGGATTGAATTTTATTTTATACCTGGATTGAATTCATTATCTCGCATAGAAAAAAAGTTATGGGGATTTGAACTCGATAATCGTTTTGAGCGCGTAACTCTTGAAGTAAGTAGCGTGCGATAACGAAACGGTTACAGCATCGATCTTTAGGAGACTGCACATGTGTGCAAACGTATTTGATTTTATTTTATAAGTATTCGCCGTGTGATAAAAATATCAAAATGGGACGAAAATGTGTAGTACCTAATTGTGTTTCGGGTTATGCAACGTGCAAGGAAAAGGTTGCCACTGACAGGTATACGATTTCAAGAGTTAGGCGCTCAGAACGATTATCGTGTTCAAATCGCCATAACTTTTTTTCTATGCGAGATAATGAATTCAATCTTGGTGTAAAATAAAATTCAGTCCTTTCTCTATAACTTTGCCGCCGTAAGTTTGTCCAAATTCTAAAAATGAGTATAGTTCCTCGATAGGTTAAAATTCCACTGCACCAAAAAGACTACGTCTCGAAAATCACAAAGCGGAATGAAAAGTAATTATGTAATTGCTATTTGAAAGATTTCGTGAGCATCCTGAAAGTTTAAGAAATAATTTTTAAAAAATTGCAACTCGATAATACAATTTTTGAGGGAGTTATGACATCATGATACATTTTGAGCGCGTGTGTAAGAAGTATAAAATATTACTAGGAAACAAAAATCGATCTTCTTAATACTGGTCGGCTGCTTTGTTTTCCTTTTTCCACAAACAAACGCTTAGACTGTGAGTATCCCAGATGCTTCAGCTGCAAATGTCCCCCTTCCAAGTCTTCGAGTACTTCCGCATTAACTTCTAGCCACAGACTACTACAATGCGTGTATTTAAACTTCAATCTACACGACATCCCGGACTTACCCTAACCATTAAGAAATTAGCCGCGGATGCATCCAGTTCAAAATTGAACTGAAGTTTTAAAAAGATAAAATTGATAGTTAAGTATTAATTTCATTTTATAGTACATATAATAAACATGCCACATAACGATGTAAAACCTTAATAACTCAAAAAAAACACGGTGACATAATTAAATCTCCTGTGCAGTCAATTCGCTTAACTTTAATTCTATTATACCCCATGCTCGCGGAGGATTAGACGAGTCGTGAATGGTCTGCACCAGCAAGAGAATGCGTTGTTTTTCTAATCCCTCTTCGATGAAATGAGCTGGCATTGTTCGTCATTTCGGTTTTTATTAGGTGCACGAATAAGGCAAAGCAATTTCGTAAAAGGAGTATATGGGAGGGTAGTTTATTGCATGCACCTAACCTAATTAATTCACTGAGGGTTTCTTGAAAGCAAATGCTGGACAAACAAGTTTTCTACTGCGTATTGTTTAATAGAAAAATTGAAATATAGGTAGGCCTTTAATACATCCTGAATTATCCAAGGCGATAAGTTAATTTCGTATTCAGCGTCTAAAACAAAGGATACTGTGAGTCTAATAGAGGAGAGGTGTAAATACAAAATGGAATAAATGAATTTTACGGCTAAACAGACTCACTGTATAACGTAACCTTTTCTTCAGTGACAAGAAAATGCATCTCTTCTTGAATCTAATTTTTTATCTTGTTGGCATTGCGTATAATTCTGTCCGATTATCCAGTCCAAAATGTGTTTACCACTGCATATTCGCAGCCAAATTGCCTATTATAATACGTAACTGGCGTCGATCCAGTAATATTAATCAATTTGAATCGGTATTGTTTTCAGCACATTGGATGTTCATATAGGTAGTGCTTTTGACCAGGGATAGTTTTACATCCAAAATTTACATAGAGAGTGAGTACGCTTTCAAATATTGATGAAGCGGGCTGAACAATTTTTCTGCAGTTCTTTTTGTAGAATTACAGAAAAGTTCCCTCGTTAGCTTTACCAGAGTTGTACTTTAGTTCTCTCGTTTCAGCTTTTTCAAGCAATCCTTCAGTCAAATTAGAGTCCAAGAAAATCGAAAAAATCAATTTCAATCCTCTACTAAATACTAATCTTGTTTATGTTCCAACCCTACTTTGAGTGTATTTAACAGGTTGCTCCTGCCTACCTATGTTGTGCCTTTGTGTATAAACTTGAAAGGAAAAGCAAATCTGTGTTAAATTCCTTCACTTAAGCCCCTGAATATTACGGGAATGTCGCCTCCACACAGAGGTCCTGACGCCTTTGTGAATGCCAAAAAGCCCCGGCTAGGATTTCCGCTTTGTTTACGGAAAATTAATTTTGCTATAAGTACGGGAATAGTGTACCACTTTTAAACTACAGTACGCCCAAGGTACTCGGAAAATCAATGTTTTTAGTAATTTAACATTATACATTTTACTTAAAATTAGTTTTCAGATGGATTTATTGGTTCCCTTATTGCAACGGACTCTAATTATGCCAAAGGTGCATAAAATCAGTATAATGGAATAATAATGAACCGTGTGATTTCAGTGTAACCAATTAAAATTTAGTATCTGTTCTATTATGTAATAGTGACGGTGAGATCAAAGTTAAAGTTCACTGGAGACAAAACAATGCAGCAAATAATGAACTATTGCAACAGACGAGCGTTGATATAACGCTGGTTCACTTCACACAATAGGTAGATATCCAGGTCAAAATGTATAGTATCTGAATACATTATTGGTGTGGCAGAACTGATGAGGAAAGTTCACGAAACTTTTCGTATTACACGCACATTATATGCAACAAATATATTTCTGGGGTAAGTTCAGGCCAGGATTTATAGAATTTATGAAATTCGAGTTGAAAGGCATTTACTGAACTATGGACTAAACTAAAGTTGATTACCATAATATACTAAGCAGTGCATATGAAAAAACATTAAGAGTTGGTACCCTCAGTGATGCAGATCTGGCTTTTTATTAATCGATTGTTTATTTGAACGATACTTCTTAATAATGAATAATTATATTCTTTATCGTGACCCGTCAAAATTATTGCCACCGACAAAACAGCCCCCACAAAACAGCTCAGACAAAATAGCCCCGAACAAAAACTAAATCGACCTCATTGTAAGAAATAGAAAATTTCATATATTTTTTTAAAATTGATAACTAAACAACTGAAGTGTAATTTTCCATTTAATATAATTAATCATCATCATAAGGTTCTCAGTCCGAAGACTGGTTGGACGCGTACCTCCATTCTTTTCTATCCTGAGCTAACCTACGCATTTCCCTAAAAGTAGAACATCCTACATCCCTAACTATTTGAGAGCAGTAGTCTAATCTAGGCCTACCCCTACCTCTTTTTATTCCTATCTCTGACTCTAGTATGTCGCGAACTATTCCTTCGTGTCTTAGAAGGTGTCCTACCATCCTATCTCTCCTACTCTTTATTGTTTTCCATACCTTTCGCCTTTCCCCAACTCTTTCTAATACTTCCCTATTGCTAACCTTATCTATCCACGGTATCTTCATCATGCGTCTGTAACACCACAGTTCAAACGCTTCTACTCTTTTTCTATCCGCTTCTCCTATTGTCCAAGTTTCGCACCCGTATAATGCCGTACTCCATACATACGACTTTAAGAGTCTCTTCCTAGTCTCTATATTAACCGTTCTCGAACATAACAGTTGTTTCTTTTTGTTAAACGCAACTCGGCCCTGCGCCATTCTTTGTTTTATATCTTTAGTGCTCCTACCGTCTTGGGTTATTTTACTTCCTAAGTAGCAGAAATCCGCGACCTCCTCTATCTTCTCATTTCCTATTTGTATTTCAATTTTAGTTCTATTTTCACTCCATCTACATACCAAAATTTTAGTTTTCTTTTTATTGATTTTCATGCCGTAGCCCTGTGTCAAAACTGCTTCCATTTCATTCAAAGCCGCTCCTAATTCTTCTTTGCTAGATGCTAACACTGCTATATCATCCGCAAATCTGAGCATGTTAATAGGTTGGCCCTGTACATTGATCCCTGAGGCTGTTCTTTCCTTAACAATATTAATCGCATCTTCGATATATAAGTTGAAAACTAGAGTTGACAATGCACATCCCTGCTCACTCCCTTCCGGATATCTACTTCCCTTCGTTCCTGCTCACATTCTATAACTGCCTTTTGCTCTTTGTAGAGATTATGTATTATTCTTCTGTCCCTGTATTTCATCCCTACCTTTCTCAGCACTTCGAACATCTTCCCCCATTTTACGTTGTCGAAGGCTTTTTCTAAATCTACAAATCCTATATATACGCTCTTTCTCTTTTCTATCGTTTTTTCTATTATTACTCGTAAAGCTAGAATGGCCTCGCGCGTTCCTCTATTTCGTCTAAATCCGAACTGATCTTCTCCTAATATTTCTTCCGCCTTTTTCTCCATCCTTCTTTGCACAATTCTAGTTAAAATTTTTGACGCATGGGAAGTTAAACTGATAGTTCTAAAATTTTCGCATCCATCCGCGCCTTTCCTTTTTGGCAAAGATACTATGATGTTCCGTTTGTAATCTTCTGGAATCTCGCCTGTCAGGTATATGTGACTAACTAATTTAAATAAACGATCTATTACCTCTTGACCTGCGCACTTTAAGATTTCTGCCTGCAAGCCATCTATACCTGGTGCTTTATTATTCCTTAAACTTTTTAGTGCTAGCTCAAACTCTTCTCTCATTATAGGACTCCCTAGGTTATCCCCTTCTACACTGCTTTCACTTTCTAATATATCTTGCACTTCCTGTCCCGCATATAAGTTTCCTAAATATTCTTTCCACCTATCTGCCTTCTCCCCGCTTTCGATTAGGATATCTCCTGCCTCATTCCTAATGCTTTTGGTACTAGATCCAATTTCTCTAAAATTTCTCCTAATTATTTTATATGCTTCATCAGTCTTTCCTATTTCGAACTTATTTTCCACTTCTTTGCACTTATCGTCGATCCATTGCTCTTTCGCTTTCCTACATTTCCGAGTTATTTCCCACTTGATCGCCTTATATCTTTGTTTCCCTATTTCATCTAACCTATTTTTATATTTGCGCCTTTCCTCTATTAGACTCACAATATGTTTTGTTATCCAGGGTTTCCTACTTTCATTCTGTTTATGACCCAAAATATCCCTAGCTGAGGAAACTAAACTATTTTTAATGCAATTCCATTCTTCCTCTATGTCCCTAACAATATTTTCGCCCGCGCCCTTTAGTACCTCGTTTGTCTTTTTCTCGAACTTATCGCGCGTATCATCATCTTTTAGTTTCTCTGGGTCAAGATACCTTCTTCCGCTTCTTTTTTTCAAAATCTTAAATTTAAGATTGGCTTTCATAACGACTATGTTGTGATCACTATCTATATCTGCTCCTGGATAACTTCTACAATCCCTAACTTGATTTCTAAATCTTTGCCTAACGAGAATGTAATCTATTTGATATCTCCCTAAGTCTCCTGGCATCTTCCACGTATAGCATCTCCTAACATGATGGTGAAATAGAGTGTTCGCGACCGTTAAGTTATGTTTATCGCAGAACTCTATCAGTCTAACTCCCCTATCGTTCCTATTGCCTAATCCAAAGGGGCCAACTATTCCGCCCTCTCGCCCTGTACCTACGACTGCATTGAAATCTCCTGTAATTATTAAATTTTCGTGCCCTCTCACAAAATCTAGCACATATTCAATATCACTATAAACTGCCTCTACGGCCTCATCACTGTAGTTAGAAGTGGGCATATATACCTGTATTATTACTGTTTTTACAGGTTTCGAATCTAACCTAACCATAACTACCCTGTCACTTTGATGTAAGAAATTTTCTACACTCTGTCCTACTTTTTTCCGCATAACAATTCCTACTCCCGAATTTCCTCCTACAGATCCTGTGTGTATCACTCTAAAATCTCCGCTCCAGAAGTCTCCAGCTTCTGGCCATCGCACTTCACTGATACCTACTACGTCTAATGCTAACCTATCCATCTCAATTTTCAAATTCTCTAACTTCCCTACTTGTTTCATGCTTCTAACATTCCACGCTCCGACTCGTGAGATGTTACACTTATCATTTCTGATGACTCCCCCCGAAGCAGTCCCCGCCCGGAGATCCGAATGTGGGACTATTTTACCTCCGGAATATTTTACTCCAGAAGGTGCCATCATCATAAATTAAAGTACGCTGTACTAGGGATAAAATAATGTGGTGGTTTCCCGTTGCCTTCCACATCGCAGTAGTGTGTATCACAGTGCCATACCAACCCTCACGATCTCTGCCACTATGATTACTGAAAGAGCTGCTGCCCCCTTCCAGGGACTTGATTTAGTCTGGCTTCTCAAATAAAAACCCCTCCAATATGGTTAAACCTATGGTTCGGCTCTTTATATCATTGAAGCGCGCAAGCCATCCCACCCGTCCCAGTATTACTAGAACTGCGTCAAGGTACAAGTCCTTTGGGATAGAATATAATTAATATAATTAATATAATTTAATATAATTTTCCATTTAATATAATATTATTCAGTCTAGTATCACCAATGTATGTAAGAAACAAAAGAATGAACATTGAACACTTCTAATAAATTTGATAACATAATCTTCAAGTAAACAAAGTTGACAATTTTAATTCGAATTTTAATTCGAATTTTATAACATATAGCATAAAGTACAAAAGTGCAGTATTATAATTAGGTAGGTGGGTAGGTATATTTAAATTAGTGCTGGCAGCAAAAATCGATTTTTCGATTAATCGAATAATCGATTTTCGATTAATCGCGATTTTGGGAAAAATTGAAAATCAATTATTAAGTATGTAATCGATTTTTAAAGTCGACTTTAAAAATCGTTTTCAAAAGTTGACTTTAAAAATCGACTTTGAAATCGAATTTAAAAATCGATTTTTAAGTCGATTTCAATTTTGACCTAAAACCGAATTTCAAAATACATGTGTAGATGGTTAGATTTTTTTAAATAAATTATTAGTTAGGTATTTAACGAACAAGTTTAGTGTATTAATAAAGGCGATTAATAATCGAGACATTTTCACTCACGAGCGATTCTAAAATCGACTTAAATTTATTCTAAAAATCGATTCCAAAATCGACTTTAAAAATCGAATCCGAAATAGACTTTAAAAATCGATTCCGAAATCGACTTAAAAAATTGATTTTCAAAATCGATTTTCAAAATCGATTCCAAAATCGACTTTAAAAATCGACTTTTAAAATCGATTTCTCTCTATCGTCGATTATTCGATTTTTTCCAAAATCAATTTTCTTAATCGATTTTACATTTCTGCCGATTTTGCCAGCACTAATTTAAATGCGAAAATGAAAGGGGCGGAAATTTTCAGTCCTCAATTCTGAAAATGGTAAATTTTATTGCACCTTTTTTTCTTAGAAGATGGGAAAACTCCAATCATTAATAGTATATTATACACGAGTTTATAATGAATTACAATGATTACAAAACTCGCTCGTTTCACTCGCTCGTGTTGTAAACTTCATCCTCGGTAATAATAGCATCATTATAACGAGTTGTATGCTATACTTTGTCCACGACTATCAAAACAGATTCCCATAAAGAATTTACCTTCATTTCCCTTCTCCAGTGTAAGAAAGATTCATACATACGCTCTCAGGTATAATTTTCTTGGTTTTTTGGGCAATGGATCTAATGAGGCAAGTTCTGCAGCTTCTTTTATTGCTGGTGCTGTTAAAGAAACCTCGTTTTCACTCTCACTACTCATTATATCTTCTTTTTTAGAATATGCATTTCAAATTAAAAGCAAACCATGCTGATTTGACGTTTCAATTTGAACTGACACATCGCGATCGTGGCCTACTAAATAAATGTGAAAAAGGGTCAAAGCGACGTTCCTATTAGTTAATAATATTCATTAATCACTGCAGTGATTAATGTATCTACTTATGATTGAAGAAACACAAGTATAAGATAGTTGTGGACAAATATATTTAAATGCGAAGATGAAAGTGGCCGAAAATATCCTGTCTTTCTTTACCTACGCGGTAAAATGCGCGCCTATTAGTTGTTATTTGTATTTAGAAATGCGAAGTCATGCGGTATTAAATGAAGACACTTTCTTATTTTGCAAAACGGAACTCCCACGCACGAATAATTCGGTTGAAGGTTGGAATGGGGCTTTTCAATCAATTTTTGATTGCGTCCATCCGTATACAAAATAACTTTTTCTTTAAACAAGCAGCCTTTTTACTCACAAAGCTCGGAATGCTGCGAATCTCGGTTGGTCAATTAAAAATGTTTTCCATACACCAAGAAATAGTCCTTGGCATACCAAATCTGAATGTAATACCTATTAGACATTTGCAGATGCACTATTTGGTGTTTTCAGTAGAGACTATTATAAACGAGGCATTTTGTATGTGGACCATTTTGTCGGCGAGCTATTTTGTCGGAGCTACGTTGCCTGGGGCTGTAAGGTATACTACGCTGGCGGGCTGCTTCAAAGTATTATGTCAGAAGAAAGGAAGAAACTATTATAATAGCAATAGCAACTGCAACTGAAATCACAGAAACGCGAACGACTCAGAATTCGAAAATTGAAGAATAGAAATGCCACTAGGAGGACGAAATTAGAAGTAAGAATTGGAAGTCAAACACAACAACACGAACATTGGAAAATGAAAATAAAGAACAAAACTTCTAGCATTTTAATGAAAGTATTGGTCATCTACTAGACAGATCAACCATGCACGCATAGGATATCGACTTGGATCTCGAGGATGCCGAAATGATACTGCCTCATCGATTTCATTTAACAACTGGATGATATATCATGCCAATTAATTGATATCCGTTGTTAAATGGAAAATGGGCTATCCCTCATAGTCTATGGTCCAGCTAAGATTTCAGTATATCTGGGGGCTCTTAATTTCTTCATAGGACAGCTGTTTGGGCAAACACATGGAAATCAGGATTGCCATCTCAAAGTAGTAGCTAATGGAAATGGCGGTGAATTCAAGATGGCTGATATTTACTGTTGAAAAACGGCTATTACTCCGATCTTTCTGTTCTGGAACTTCAGGATAATTAAAATAAATATTATTTCCTGATAGCTATCTGACAGTCGGCTGGTAGAGAGTATTGACAAAGACCATCTCCAGGAGAAACTCAACTGCACCTTGTCGACTTCGGAGTATTTGGAGGTCATTACAGTATCTGCTTCTTCTGGAAGCCACCAGTAATTATTTTGATATACCTTTTACTGGGCAGAAACATCCATACTTTATCTATTCTTTAAAGTATGAAACACGACTTCGATATTTTTCTTCAGCGACGCGACGGTCGTAATTACAGCATGAAAACATCCTTAGTTTGCATTAAAACTTGCGAGTGGAGTTCTGCGTTCAACCGCAAATTATCAGCAATTATAAGAGCTCATTTACAAAAACACTTCCTCGAAGTTGTATTTTCAATGAACTGCGAGTGTCGCAACCGGATTACTGCGGGAGTGCTTCTAATGCAAGGCAATTAAAACCTCCAGAGACAATGGTAATATATAAATTTCGAGTCATCGTAGGGGGCGCGTAAATCGCGATCGTCCGTGGAAAATAAAACTCGTATATCTGGCAGTGGATTAATGTTGAGGAATTTACAGGAAATTTCCGACGAAATATTCATTTATTCCGGAGGGGCACTTATTGAACGTCTTTTATGTAGAAGCGGATTACCGACTCTTATAAATTCTGGAGTGGATTTGTTTCTAAAGCAATCCCAATCCACTTTCCAATTGCCCCGAACGAGCGCAGCAGTATTTTGGTCATTCTTGTGAAAATAGGCCTTTCAACGACCGTTTTATAAATATTGCACAAAAGGGGATAGTGAATAACGGAACTTTGGAGATTTTTATTCTTGAATGAATGGGTAAAAGATTTTCCTAACAGAATTCTCTACTGAAGCAAATTTTCTAAATTTCTATTACTGGTAGTTAAAACTTTACATTGTTTCTCTTTAATTTACTTGCTTGATCTGACCAGTGGTGATTGGGCCTAGCATAATCAATTACACTCCTAAGCTTGACTGGCAGCAAATACCTGCCTCGTTTGGGGTTAAATCAGGTGTAGAGTTCTTTAGCACATTATTTAACGGACTGCACACGAACAAATGATATCACCAACACAGGCAATTATCGACGATCAGCAATCTCACTGACCGACCGACCGAAGCAACGCCCTGTATAGTTGCTAAAAACTGATAGGTCGTTGTAGCGTGAAGCAACACACAACACTTTGTAAAACGGAAAAAAATTATCAACTTTAGTATGAAATGCTTCTAATTGCTTGTGGGAGATTCGGTCTATCGACTCGTCTAGTATAAAAACAAGCATATCTTGAAAGTATTTTGCCAATTTCCGCACTAATTCCAGAGCCGTAGAGGCCACTGCAGCACTCTCATCAAAGTATTTTATGTCTGATTTTAGCAGTAGCAGCAGCGCCGCAGAATTGCATTTCTGTGCAAGCGTATAAATTTCACATCGCCCATGCGAGAGGAAATAAATTCCTGCATCCTTCTAAATGTTCCCCGCTGCGCTGGAGTGTAAAATGGGCTAAAGTGTGGCAGCTGTAAAGATGCCTGACAGGTTTTATTAGGAGAAACATATCTTTACGGCTGTCACTCCGCTGAAATCTACAAAACATTTCCAATACTGCGGGAGTCCTCGGTTGTCGCTGCGAGATTGCTTTCTAGGGTGTCTACTTAATAATATTATGCGGAACTTGGGGATTCCTTGTATTTGCGCTATAAATTAATACGTTTCGAAGCGTAGCCGTTAAAAGTAGTTTTAATTTAAAAGAAATTGAAACGAATGCCTCACGTAGGCGACATTATCTAGTCGTCTGTTGACGACACGCGCTTCGTCGAGTACGCGCCTTGCATTAAAATGCCCCGTGTTGCGCTTTTGTGGTATTATAAGAGACATTTTGGAATTCTAATAGAAAACTGGGTTCATAATTCACCGGCGACCGCGTTGAACACTGAAAATTATTTTAATGCGAGTAATAAAGAGAGACGTTATTTATGACGCCATTTGTCTTTCCTGGGACAATCCAGAGGAGTTTTACTGCTCTTGCTCAGTTTTCTTCATTTTTGTAAAATATTATATTCAGAATCGATGAATAGCTGACCAGCTCCTGAAATATTGCCACACTTGCATATAGGTAAGTACAAAAATAATAACTGAAACGGAAGATATGTTCTAACCTCGCTTTCGTTTATAGAGTAGCAGAAAATTGAAGAAACTCCAAACGATATTCAGTTGGCTAAGAGTGAAATTCTACGATGCGCGCGCACAATGCAACAAAAATCGACATGATGAAGTTAGGCGCGTTATGAAAGAATGATGAGAGTGAAATTTTACAATGCGCGCGCAACAACAATTGACAGGATGAAGTTGCTCACTAACCTACTTACAGTTTAAAAACAAGGCTACCAACAAAATAGTGGTGCAGATGTCTACTGCATATATTTAGGTACATGAAAGTACAGATTGATAATATTTATTGTGAATATTCGTGATAAAAATAGTGCGTATAAGTTTCTTAAAATATATTTTAAGTGTATTTCTCTAAGTCCCGGTTTTTCAAAGAATCCAACACCGGATTAAGTCTGACACCGGCTTCGTTGCTATGATACCGGCTTTCTGATTGGTTGTATTGGTTGTTTCGTTACCGAATATCGCATTAGAGAAATGATTTCCGGTGGGTGTTGATGGAATTGGTGAAAGCTTGATTAGACGCTTTGTCCTTATACAGGGTGGTCCACCGTTCTGAAATTCTTCTCTCCTGCACTTATTAAAATTATTGTCGTTTATACAGGCTGTCCCAATATTATTGCATTTTTCAATTCCTTGATTAATTTTAGGACAAGTTTGCTAAAATTGACAGTTTTTGAATTATACTAAATTGTTTCTGGATGTTCTGGATGTTCTGGATGCAGAGTATATTTGAAAACTCTGCATCTTAAAATGCATAAACGTCGCGAGAAAAAAAATCGAACCTGACGTACACTCTACTCGAAGTAGACGAAGTAGAAATTGTCGATATGATATACAGGGTGTTCCAAGACCTGTTGTCAATATTAAAGCAGTTTATCCATAATAGCTTTATTTGTTTTTCAAATGAAATGATATTTCTTTTACGGCATCATCGCCTTCCCTATAGGTACCTAAACTTATGTATTTTTGAGACAAACACATAAAATTATCAATTTTATATAAAATTTAATATTTGATCCCAGGTTTGATTAACAAAACAACCACTGATGTCTAAGTACAAATACAAAATTATTTTTCTGGAGTTTCTACATAATGCATGTGTTTTTTTGAGTTCAAAGGATGTCTCGAGAAAGCCTGACATTAATTATTATTGTATTCTCTAATCATATCTAATAAAAGTGATGTTAGTTGTGGAGAATGCGCAATAGACACGTACCGTTTCGATCTAGCTAGGTCAGATTTTTCGTTTCCGTCTCTTTTTAATACGTACGGGAGCCGATCGCCAAAAGTGCGTACGTCTGAACTATCACAGGTAGGTATCATGTTTGTTGTCGTTGTAAAAGTATACGCCGTCAGAAACAATTCAAAGTTATTGGACGCATGTACTCCGTAAGCCCCAGCCAAATTGAACTATTTCATTTTCGATTATTATTACTTCATATTAAAGGAGCAAACAGATTTGAAGATCTGAAAACAGTAAACGGAGAAATACAGTAATCTTATGTAGCAGCGTGTTTAAAATTAGGTATTATTTAAGATCATCACGAGTGGAAAAGAGCCATGAATGAAGCTGAAATTTGGATGATGCCCAGACAGCTGAGATATTTATTCATTCGTATTTTAATGCATTGCCGATCAATTTATCAGGAAGAATTGTGGAAAGAATTTAAAGAAGCAATGTCACGAGATTATGAAAGACGCTACAGCAATACTGAAGGACAAACAAGCCTATATTCAAATTAGTTCCATGCTTTCTGCGGAAGGTTACAATCTTTCAATGTTTCCTACCATGCCACGACATTGAATATGCAAATGAAGAACAAGCAATAGAAATAGGATCACGACAACAAAAACACCTAAATGAAAAGCAGAAAGAAATTGTAGATATTATTTTGGGTAAATGTGATGCTAACATAAATGCATCAATTTCTGAATCTTCATGTTTTTATATAGACGGTCCAGGAGGTTCCTGTAAGACTTATGTTTATACAACCCTTTACAGCTTACTGAAGAGTAAGAATAAAATTGTTTGTACCATGGCCTTCACGGGCATAGCAGCAGCACTACTTCCTCATGGCAGAATAGTTCATAAAACGTTTGGGTTACCTGTTCCTCTGTTTTTAGATTCATCTTCCAACTTTAAGAAAAATTCAAGAGAAGCAGATTATTTAAGTAGTGTAGATGTTTTTATTTGGGATGAAGCTCCTGTGGCGCCAAAGGTATGCTTTAGACATTATAGACAGAACCTTACGAGACTTTATGAATTGTGATGTTCCGTTTGGTGGAAAAATTATGGTGTTGCGAGGAGATTTTTGACAATTGTTAACCCAGTTAAAATAAATGCTACCCGCTGTGAAACAGTGAATGTAAGTAGCAAATTTAGTTCTCTTTGGAGTTATTTCCGTAAATTTTCTTAAACACAAAATATGCGGGCTCTACCACAGGAACAAGAATTAACCAAGTTTTTATTGGATGTTGGAGATGGAGTTTTGAACGATATGAATAGCAATTTAGAATTGCCACAGAGATGTATTTATAATTCGGATATCGTTGAACGTATATATGGAGGAATCAATTAGAGAAAATCGATTCATAGATATGACCTAATCAGCTATTCTGATGTTGAAGACATTAACAAAAAAGTGGTAGAACTGTTAGATATAAAAACAGAAAAAATATATACAAACTTGGATAGTGTTGAAAATTGTGATAAAGGAGATTTAAACGATGCTGTTCTTCCTGAATATTTAAATACTTTAAACCCGCCAAATTTTCCTCCGCATGAATTGAAGTTGAGAGTATATTGTATTGTGATGTTGGTTAGAAATCTCAGCATTAAGGAAGGCTTATGTAATGGTAAGAGATTGTTAATTTTACAATTGGGAGACAATATCCTACAGTGAAAAATTTTAACAGGTGATAAACATGGAGATATAGTTTTCGTTAACCGTATAACGTTGTACTGTGAAAATGTTTATCCTTTTACTTTTAAAAGACGACAATAATTTCTCATTAAACTAGCGTTTGCAATGACTATTAACAAATCACAAGGTCAAACATTTGATCAAATAGGAATTGATCTCCGAAAAGAAATATTTACTCACGGACAATTATTATGCTTGGCTTTTTCAAGAGTTCGTTCTTGGGAAGGTTTGACAATTTATTTAGGAAATCAAAGAAATAGCCGTTTAGTTCGAAACTACGTTTTATTTATTCTGTAATCAGGCAATAATGCGCTTCTTTATTCATTTTCAACGATAACCCCGGTATATATTGGAGACTTAAGACCTAAAGGCATTTACCAACATCTTTAACATAATAGGTAACCCGTATTACGATTGTGTGACTACGGTCTACGGCAGTGTGACCGGTTCTCCGCAGTTCAGAAGCATTATGAAGCACCCCTTTCGGGGGTGCATCAATATTCTTATCCCAGCAAATAGAATTCGCAAATCGTGCTTTGAACTGCGGAAATGCTGAATTAAAAGTTGTCGACGGAAATTATGCCGAGCCAAAAGTTAAAGTTCCGATTTCTGTACAATAAGCAATTTTGCGGTCAATGACGGAGTTAAAGGTTCACGTAACCAGTGGACACGTTTTCCTAACAGTATCGTGGAATTGGTTCTACTATCAGGAGTCTCCCAAAAAGTCGTATTAATGAATATTATGATTATACCCATATTCAAGTTAGACCTGACCCATTTGCCATGGCCGAGGGCACTTAAGTTACGGATAATTCAAAAGCAGAAAAAAGTGATTGATAAAGTGGGATATTATAACATTACCTCCTGGTTAAAATTATACTCAACTTAAACGGATTAGTAGCAAGAGGGGCAAGGAAATATTTCATACCGCCCACATTCTGTTCTACAAATCATGATAAATAGTTTCGGCGAACTATGAAAATTTCTGGCTAGAACCAGTGCATTCCTCGCAATAGTAGTTCGTAGACGTAATTAAGAAAATATGTCAAACACTCGGAACAGGTTGTATTTCAGGTTTGCTGTCTACTGTGCTGTTAATTGTTTGTAAATGAGGAAAGTTTCCAAATTTCACAGGTGACGGGATAAATTAACCTAAGTTAATGGAAAGTTCTGGCAGAAGATATGCATAAACGAATTGAATATCAAACAGAAGATTCCATAATCCAATTCAATTAAAACCCCAGGGAAGTTTGTAAATACTTAGGAATAATTGAATTTTCTGCTACTGAATATGCATTCGTGGACAATTGTTCATGGAATGCTTTTTAAGATTATTTTACTGATGAAAAGCCGTCGTCAGAAAGTAAGCATTAAAAGTTTATTATTTTAAGCAGTTGAGATTTTTTCTCCGAAGTTTACTTGCTCGAAGCTTCCATTTTAATATGTTGTTAAAACGTTCGAGAACTAAATACGATAGCAAACTGCTAAAATCAGTTCGGCGTGTTATACATAGTTGAGAAATTCAGCACGCATAGAATTTTCCGCAACGAAATTTTCGTCTGAACTACCTAGAAATTGAAAGAGAACGGATGTAGGGTAGCGACGGTGTTATTGGAATTCCACTCGCTCCGCTTTTTTTGCTTCTTGCAAACTCGAATGCGGCCAATGACTTTCGAATCTGTGACTTTTTGTCGATTTTAATAAAATTTTCTTATGGCTTGCGCATATTTTTGGAACATCGGATTTGATTAATACTGACGATTTCACCCCAAATTTCTGGTTACTGTCAACCCCCATAGAATAACCGACGCAAATTGCATTCACTTTCAACCCTTTTTAGAATTTCAACACTCTAATCGGATTAAAGGGATTGTGGCAGGGTGTGACGCTACAACTGCATTTGAGATCAGTATAGTTAGTGATATCAGAACGAGAAACTAGTATACCGTGTTTCGTACTTTGTTGAGACAGTTACGTCAGGTTGAACTTTATGCAGACTAGTAAGACTACTTTATTGCAGCTGTCACTTAGAAATTCCTTTTATATTTCAGTGAATTAAGACTCGGAGTAATAATTTTAAATGATAATTTTCCATGCTGAAGAGATAATATTTCCAAAGAAGTTCATGCTGAAATTAATCTATTTTTTATATTGTCTGCAAGACTAAATTAATAAGATTGATTAAAAATGTACGTTTACATTTGTGCAATATTGGATGTTGAAAACTTTTTGTTTCTCTTACACTTGCCTTATACAGAATAAAATGAATTTCACCTGGCACACAACAGTTTCAAAAATAAGAAAGTTCTAAAACCAACTGTTAATCGAAGCAGTACCCCACTCCTAAACTATGTTACTATAATGTTAATGTCCTTTTTGTTTTTATAAATTTTAAGACAATTTTTAGGCTTTTTAAAAAATTAGGTATCTTCATATTGAACAAAACCACCATGAAAGCAATATTTAAAAGTAACTGCAGCAGAAGTATAAAAACGAAAATGTTCTAAAGGGACAAAATTATAAAACTCCAAAAAACAACTTTATTTTAAAAACTCGACGTAAAATTTTTGTCACTACCTGTTTATTAAATTTTATTTGTTTGCCATTGTTATATCTTGATTATGAAGATAAAGAGCAGGTTAACGGGGTTAATCTATTGCATTTATGTTTTCGATGCTATTTTAGAAACTAAAAATTTGTTGAAATAAATTTTTTATACTGGGTGGGGATTTAGTGTGTAATCGGCTCATATCTCTGGAACTATTTAAGATATCAAAGTGAAATTTTGCACGAATGTGGGGAACCACATGGAGCATTTCCCAAAATTATTTAGGTATATACAGGATGTTCACATTCTAAGTACCAGATCAAAGTTCTATTTCTTTAAAGGGAAACCCTACGTGTCCTTGCATAATATTTATTCCCCATAAAATTCCATGAAAATTGATATACTACATGATGTGGTTTGGCTAAGGAATGTTGAGAAAAATTTCAAACGGAACACCATGTATATTATTTGTACAATTGATGGTCATTTTACTAAGCTTCTTATTGATGTGGATATTGTCAAGTCTACCAGTAAAAGTTTCGACAGAATGTGCAATTAAATTAAATTAAATTAAATTAAATGTAGAGTTTCGTTAGTATTTTACATTATTTTTGACGATCTCCCCTATTTTGTCACCCAAAACTCCAAAAAGGTCAGCATTTTGTTTCTATAAAATATTTAGCAAATGAAGTTTACATTAACACAAAAAATCCCTACATTAAAAAGACAAACATTTAAGAATATGACAATCAAGAAACAATTTTACAATAAGATTTATTGTCTTTATGTTGATACCCATTTGCAAATACAAAATATAAACATTATTGTGAGTTTTGAGCAACAGAATAGTTGGAATTCGCCAAAAAGAGTATAAACTAATAATGAAATTCAAACATTTTGATGTTTAATCGTAATATCTGCCGAAACTATCAGTAGTAGACCTGGCAATATCTACATCAGCTTAGTTAACCGACTGTCAGTTGTGCAAATAATATACATGGTATTCTAATTGAAATTTTTGATAAAAATTCCCTTTTGCATAACTTAACCACCTTGTATAATCCTAAGTATTATGGTGAAAGTATTTATAGATTTCACAAATACAGCAGTGTGTAAGCCCTTTCAATAAAAAATAATTAGGTGGCTTTGGTCAGTTAGCGCCAGTAGCGTCATAGATTTGGGACCATAATGACACAAAAATGTCCTTACTCAAAACCACATTATGTATTATATCAATTTTCATGAACTTTTATGTGGAATCGAAATCACGCAAATACTTGTGGGGTTTCCATTTAAAGAAATAGAACTTTCGTCTGGTACCAAAGTGAATAAGAGAAGTGCCTCCACTCCGTGTGGATACTGAGCTACGCAAATGTAATGTTTCTAGGCGACTGGAGTGGGGGAACTAGGCCGAGCGTCCGCGCGATTATACCGATGTCGAATGTATTGTGTATGATGCATTGATTTCATTACATTACCAAAAAATGGATTTATAGTGAAAAAGATACTCGTTTGACGGTGGTCAACATAGACATGTTAACCACTTATGTAAAATTATAGGAATTCCTCGGTTTCAACAAAAAGCGGTCAAATTATACGTCAATATTCACATAGGATTCACTGTATTTCAATTATTTAAAGTCAGGCCGTAAAGTAAATGCAGCAGCTGTTAAAAAGTCATATTTATTTTGAATATAATCTTGACAATTTCTTATTTTCTCGGTTCTGTTTTTTGAGGCCTGCATTTTGCTGCTTAGAATAAAATTGCATTCTTAACAATATGTAATTATGACGCAATGACGCCAACACATACTGATTCGTGAGATTTACATTCATATTTTAAAGTACCTACTAAAGTTACTTAAGAAATCATATAGTTAGGTCGTAAGCATCTCTGGTATCAATATGCTTGGAAAAAAAACGTTCTAGTTTTCTTAATAAACAATATGTAAGAACTGGGATGCACAAGTTAGTGTTTCCCTTGTTAGAGTGACTTCGTCTGAAATATTTTCGGGGTCCAACTGGTTGTTTTCAAGCTAAGATAAGCATGTAATACAATTGGTAATGGATGACAGATTTTACAAATAATCCAGCCAGGTAAAATAAATAACAGAATCAATTATTACTTCCTCTTGAGTAATTATAGCACCAATTTTGTTTTGCAGTACCCGCTTTAATTAAATTTTGTTTCTATTTATTTCCTTCGAATAAAAATGTTTTTCAAAAACGGAGCCCTATCGAGCAATTGCCAGAGGCCATTTAGCTGCTAATTTTGCTTGTTTTGAAATGGAGAAAAATGCTGTTTTTCCGTACGAAATTATATTTTGGGATACAGCATTTACGCCCCTTTATTCACTTTAACCAGAGTACTTCCTGAACGCTAAAACAATGTATTATTGCATATATGGCCAAGTGGTACGCCCGAACGAATGGCCCAGTTTGCTGCACACGGCACCAATGCCAGTATTACAGTTGCGTAGCCCGCTCTTCTGCTGCAACAGCTATCAAGTGGAGACACTTCTCTTATTCACTTTGTCTGGTACTCAGAATGTGAACAACCTGTATATACATAAATAACTTTACGACATTCTCCATGTCGTTCGCCACATACGTGTAAAATTTACCAGAGATATGAACCGATTAGCCATTAAACCCCCACCCGGTATAAACTAATAAATATTTTATATAAATTTATTGGTTTCGTGAAATTAATTGGCTTAAGGTAAAAATATAGTTTTTTTATCGACCTTTCGGCCCTGTTTAGGGCTTTGTCAAGATATATTTAGAAAGGAAAAGTATAAAAAATGACAATAATTTTTCTAATAAAATTTGTAAAAACAATAACGTAACTATGTATCTAAAACTAAAAATAGAAATAGTTGTAATTGCTAGATTTATTGGAATGTTGGTGTAGAGTGATACAACATCTAGTGAAATTAATTTGAAATTTTCAGGAATATAAAAGTTTCGCTTTTTTCTAAAATTCATTTTGTCCTGTAATATTAGATAGAATATCAGCTAAATATTTTGAAAATTTGTATAAAGTACCTACTTTGTATACATGGTACTCGTAATTTTATGTAATTTTGGGAGGCCATATATATATTGGGGGAGAGAATTTTGTTTTTTAAGTTTAGTACTAAGATTAAGATAAATATTGTTTTTTTCATTTAGCAATTTAGCAATTTAGAAATAAAATTATTATTTTTAATTTGTAAACTTATGGTAGCATCTCTGGGGAGAGGGGTATAAGTTAATTGGTCATTTAGTAGAATAAACATTTTATTTTCGTAATCAATGGAGTCCATAATTACAGTTAGAAAGCTTACTTTTCTTGGGTTGTTTTTAAGAATTCTTGTTTAATTTGTGCCAGTATAACTTTTAATATTTTAAATTTTGTGAAATTCTGGCATACTCGTAAATAAATAACTGATAATCTCAAGATTTATTTAAAAAGTATAAAAAATATAAAATTGACGAGAACAATTTTTTTTCAAAAAAAAATGTTCTTGTCGATTTTGAAAGCCGGTGGAGGAGTATACTCTTAAAGATTCTTTGTAAGTCTTCTACCTTCTCACTGACCCGGGTTCTCATGTTCGTAGATCTAATAAGATCTTCTGAAAATTAACGACGAAGTGGACTTCTGGTTTTGCCTAGATATTTTTAGTTAGGAAAAGTCTGTCCTTTTTTGTCAAGATTTATTTAAAAAGTATAAAAAATATAAAATTGACAAGAACAATTTTTTTTCAAAAAAATATTGTTCTAGTTGATTTTGAAAGCCGGTGGAGGAGTATACTCTTAAAGATTCTTTGTAAGTCTTCTACCTTCTCACTGACTTGGGTTCTCATGTTTCGTAGATCTAAGAAGAGCTTCTGAAAGTTAACGACGAAGTGGACTTCTGGTTTTGCCTAGATTTTTTTGTTAGGAAAAGTCACCAAGGGAATAACGCGTTATTTCGATCGACTGTTGCGATTAACTAATTGCTTAGTTTTCGGTACGTGTACTGTCTTCTGTTGTAAAAACTGCCGTCTTAATACATACTAAAAATATTGGGCATTTTTAATTTGCCAATATTATCAACAGGATGAGTGTAAGGCATAGGATGAGTGTAAGGCATATGCCTTACACTCATCCTATTTTTGAGAGAGGTACCGATGGGGGAAAAATCTCATTTGTCCATCACTACGACAGAGAGTTTTAATTAATTCCACTGCAGTGGGGAAGACAAAGTTGAAGGTAATAAGTTGACACATTCGTAAAGAACAATCTGAGCGTCCGCTGCAAAAAGTAACTCTGCCACTGAATTAAATTTCGTACTCAGAAGTAGAAAAGAAACGCTTTCAGTTGCGCTCTTCATCGTGAACCTCAATCCATTATGTTTTTCTCCATTGGGAGGCAAGAACGTGCGCATTGTCATTGATCGGCCATAACCCCTTACGTTAGGTTACAGCTAAAAATAGAAGACTGGAGTTGGTTAAAATGTTACAAGTATTTGTATCTAACAATAATTAGTCAAATGTATATTTTTTTTGAACGGTATTATTTTTGTGCCAAAACACGAGACATTTAATAAAACGAAACGCTCGACGGATTTGGAACTTTAAGTGTGTTCGACCAGACTGAAGTTTTCGTTTCACTTTGACCAACAAACTAATCAACCACGTCGACTTGATGGATTGAGCATCTACTAAGCCTCTACTTTCGGAGCTTACGAATCTGTAACTATATATTACCAAGCATTTCCCTGGCCGTTTTAAGGATCGCTCCCCGAATAATCCTCAAACCCCCGCCCGTCCATGCGAGCACCCGCATGCAATCTTTTTATACAAGTAGGGCACGAAAAGTTTTATTTCCACAGTTTCTGAAAATCTTTTAAAATGTTACCTAAAACAAATTGTTAGCGTAATTAATAATTACAGACCTTGATGACAGCGAATGCCTGTTTCGTTTGAGGTTAAATCAGGTGCAGAGTTCTTTCGCACATGATTTAACTGCTTGCACAAGAACAATTTGACGAAGCGTGCGCCCGACTGGTAACTTAGATCGCCTACCGCAACATCTTTAGCAACGTCTTTAGCTTACACCCCGTATGCCCATGTTAGAAATTAATCAATATGATGCCATCTTTTATCACAACAACTATTTTATTTCTAAGACGCAATTATTTATTTCAGGTGCGAGTGTAGGTGTATCCAATAAAACGCAAAGATAACAGTTAACCTGTAGAGCCAACAACAGCAAGAAAATGATAATATAATTTGTGTTATTTATCTTAGCCGTAGTGGGAACAAATATATGAGCATAACTCGCTGCAAAACGCTGCACAAGAAGTGTGTATGTGTTTGGTAGAACAACATGTTGAATAGCAGACTGTTTGTTTCTCCATTTCATCAGGATTTCAAAACAAATAGGTTCATGCGATGCAATATCTAGAAGCTCAACGGGCCCGAGGGTGGCGGTCTTCCCGAACAAACAAACGACGTTTGTATCCAGCCTCAGCCTTCGAGTTTGCAACCGATAGATTTATAGTCCTAAAGGATTCAACCAAAGCATATACTATAACCTACATCTTTATACAAGCAAGCGTGGATTATTTGGGGTCCGCTTTTCAGCATCACCTACAGAATATATAATATCGGAAATGTTCCCACAGATAAATCAGAAAAATATATTTATGGAAGTGGAGGGAATCGCCGAAATATATTCAGGAGCTCTACGCGCTCGGCCCACTAGATGTATGGTATCTAATTCAGATATCTTTTCGCCCACGCAATAATGATCGGATGAAACGTTTCGCGAAAATGCCATAATTCTGAATTCTCATGTTTATGCTAGTACGTATTAAGTAATAATGACGCTGTTTAACGTTCCGGATTTAATTAAACAGACTCATTACGGATCATTATCTACATACTAAACCAGCATTTACTTGTTCATTTGCTTCATCATTATTCATAATCCTATAAATAGCTTATGAAAGCTACTTTATACAAATTCACAAGTACTAGTTCATTTTGTATAATTAAATACATAAACGTGTTCCGTATGGTAAACTGGCTATACAATGGTCCAAGGAAGTGAATATTTTTTCAACATTCATTCCAAGATGAAACCTTGGAGCGACTGCCATAAGAAAACCATTTCACTATTAAGACCTGAAAAAATTGTAGGGAGAATTGAGCCACCCAACGCAAAACCCTACGTTTAAACTGGTAGAGGGCATCTGCATTTGTGGTAGAATATGAAGTCCTCCATAAAATAATGCTTTTACTTCACTATTTTGTTCCAAGAAGCTGTAACATAACTTCGGAATTTATCGACTTATATGGGGGTTGGGGGATGAGTATACGTGAATTAATTGAACTGTAAAAGATTAGTGTTAGCAGTATGGAAGTTATAAATAGTGCTTACCAAGCATGCATTACGTAATAACTTAGGGAACTACCTAACTAACAATGTAAGATGAGTATGTTGCGGAGAGTTTTGCCCAATAAGTTTAAGCCCAAGATTCGCGGGCAAATAAATACGTAATCAATATCAATTGGAGATTGTATCTCTATACAATATGGAAATGGTAAGGAAAACAGCAAAAATTTTATTAAGAATGCAGCAGAAAATTTCTGGGGTCAAGATATGTACCGCGTGTCCAAATAAAAAATGACATCGGTGATATCTAAGGAACCGTTCATAATATGGCTTTGGGAAAGAAAAAATTATAACAAAAGTTGCCAAGAGAAATCGCTGGAAATTATTTTCAAGTTTCTAAGTTTGCTATTAGAAGGTATAAAAGTCAACAAAAAAGCAGTTTTCTCTAAAATATCCCTAGGTGAGGTAGAGTAATGCAATCTTGAATACATTTGACATAAATTTGGTTTACCCCTTATTGCTCTCGCTCGTCAATTAGCTGAGGACCATCTGGTTGTGGAGATGATGGTTTGCTTTAACTAAATTTGGCAAAATTTCTCTCGTTGAGAAGAGCACTCTCCGATTAGTCAGATGCTTCTATAAATTAAGTCCTTTTGATATATTTTAGAGAAAACACCCGTCTGTGATTATTACGCCATCTAGTAGCAAACTTAAAAATAATGTTTTTTCAATATTGCATGTTTCGAATGTGCATGGAAAACCGTAGAGCACTGGGTTCGTCCTTTTTGGGACTCATCAGTACGGTGCCTTACCCTACACACTCGAACCATGCAATACTGCTTGCTGTGGTCTACGGTTTTCCATGCACATTCGAAACATGCAATATTGAAAAAACTTCTAACATTCATACTGTTGGTAGAGCAGACAAGTACGTAGAGATCTAAGGATGTTCCAAGCCCAACGATATGGTTGGGGTAGCATCCCGTATAAGATCTCGTAGTTCACAAAATCTGGATTTAGTTCTATAATTCAATGCCTGGCGGGGTATTTGCCCGAGGAGTAGTTGTTCGAACGGTCCAGTACCACTCATTGAAAATAATAATTTTGTTATTATTTTTTCTTCCCAAAGCTGTTCCTTAGATATGATCGTTTCATATTTGGACACTTGGTACAGAGAGCTAAATGCGAATTAGTAAAAAGTTAGTATCTAGGAAGAGAGCATAAATATAGGGTCAAATTGAATGTTCCATCGGGTGTTATGGGCCGAGTCTTAACTGGCGAAACAAACTGAAATGTGAGGGCGATGAGGTATCAAAGATAGAATACTTGAGGGATCGAATAACCTGAAATACAACGATTTGAACGAAATCTAGAAAGTGGGGACGTCACTTTTATTACGGAAAAGGAAGAGGCTGTCACTTTTCTATAAGTTGTGTCGTGTTTTTCCAATTTCCTCAACTTACGACACAAAAATTTCTGACCCCAAATTTGCACATCTGCGAAACTTCAATGAACAGTCGTGTGTATGATTGCATATGTTCCAGACCTAAACCTACAGAGTGTATGGAAAACGCTGTAATAAAGTCTGGATTATAATGCAGCATCAAATATGGAACCCTGCGGGAATCCAAGAAGTTATTACCTCCTTGTTAGCCCAACGCGCTAGCCAATCAACCACCGGGACCAATGAAAATGACGCTCAATCAGTCGGCATTGAAATACACTTAGGTACGTGCATTCGGTCGAATCATGTTTTATATTCGTTCGAGTGCATGTTGTGGCAAGAAATATTAGAATCTGACAATAGGAAAACTCCAGGTACCGAATAACAATATGGAATGCCTGAATGCGTTCGGTAGCTGATATCAGCTATAGATAATCTATTCAATTTCCTTAAAATACTTTGGCTCTATAACGAAATTTACATAGAAACGGCAAAAGAGAAATGTATTAAAATTATAAGTTTTATTGCGGCAAGTATAATATAACCGCCACAAAGTCGGAAAGAAAAACCCGCCGTCATAAAACGGATAATGAGAATCAAGTTATAATTAAGAAGCAGGAAGCCGTGGAGTGCGAAAGCCAGAGTAAGATGCTATAAGGGAGCTACTGAATTCCGGTTCGTATTTAATGACATCAATTCCAGCAGCTGTAGCAACCTTGATAAGGGTAGGACAGCGTAAAAGCAACACATTCGGGCTTCAGCTATTTTGCATTTCGATCCCCAACATCAACATTAAAGTGTGTCTCTCGCAGAAATGCCCAAAAAAGGTTTAAAGCGGGATGGCTTAATGAATATGTTGCTGACAAGTTTTAAACAATATAATGTTTAATTTAATATGCCTGCGTGCGTTACTAAAGCGTTACACGTTCACGAAATTAACATTCTATTAAGGGACACGAAAGCTTAAATCGCCATGTTCCGTATTCCCTTTTGGTCAATTTAAAACAATACCATCTCAATTTATGCATGTCGCTATTAATTCTTCCTTAGGGCAAAATCTATAGTTTTACTGAAATTAAAATATCTCAATTACGTATAATATATTGGGTGCCCCAAACGGGTCATAAAAGATAAAATTAGTTCTTCTAGTCTGAGACACACCGTATAGGGTTGATAGAGTATTTAAAATAACACAACGTGTTTTAAATTTCACTATATTAAATACATGTTTAACAATAAATTATTGTTTCGTCGACACAGCGGTTTCTTCAGACAGGCACAAACTAATCAGAAGCCGCCGTGGAAGTTTATTAACACATGTTGTGTTAAAATATGAATGTTAGCTTTCATCAATTTACTTTTACTTTTTACAATAAATATAAAATACCGAACTGGACCTTTGCAATGAAAGAGTTTTTATAGATACACTCAGTCTCATCAAAAATGATTTTTTAAATGGAAATCCTAATTTTTAGAAAGCTATTTTGATGCTGGTGTAATATAAATCATGTGTCTTCTACAAAGTGCTATCCCTGGGGTAAGATTTGCACACAGAGACTTTTTAAAACAAATATTTGAAAACCATATAAAGGAGCTATGCACTATGCAGTATTAATAAATGAATTCACTGAGTAAAATTTTCATATTTCAAATAACACAACGTGTGTTAAACTTTCGCTACATTAAATATATATATGACAACTGTTTCTCCGATACAGCGGCTTCTTCTGATTAGTTTATGCTTGCTTGAAGACGACGCCGTATCGGCAAAACCATTGTTATCGATATAATTAGTACCGTGAACGTTTAACACACGTTGTGTTATTTTAAATATGAATATTAACCTTCATCAAGTAAGTGCTGAATGCACTCAATGTATAATTTTCTTGTATTACCGTTTTTCGTTATTACTGTGGAATTGCTAGAATCAGGTGCCTAATACAATTGTTGAGTAGACGTGTAAACACAACGTGGGTAGACGAACACTCTAAATATTTTTTCATATTATGTATACCAAAATAATAATATTCTGAAGTATTCTGAAGTACCTTTAAACAATAGAAGAATGGCAAAGCTAATTTTATCCCGCATCGCTGGGTGTAACATATCACAGAATACGAAAGTCCTATAACAGCGGACTAGAAACAAGAAAGTCACACTCTCCGAATAAAACACGGAATGAAATGTAATAGTGTCGTAGCTACACGGTCTTAGAAATTTAATTCAGGAGCAAATATTTAAAAACTTCTGAAAGTCGTAAGCCGAGAAAGCTATAAAAAGTTTCGGAATTCTGCAGATTAGGGTTCGCATTTTAGGGTGTGGGGGAAAAATAAGGGTCAATTCACCGAATTTATTTTCAAGAGAATTGTTTTCCAGTTAGGGAAAAAGTGTTGTTTTCAACGGCTTTTAAGTTACAAAGTGAATAAATTACGGTGCGGAAAAGTGCCTACAATAATTATCATTAGGGACACGGGAAGGCGAAAAAAATATCAAGATTAAATTTAATTCTTAGTTTCAGAGTTTCATATTTAATTCTCCGATGCTATAATTTGTAACTTTACCGATGCAGTCTGGGATACATTGCATTCTACTTTTAAAGCATTCGAGTGTGTTATTTTGTAACTCATTCCATTTAAAGCCATCTGAACCGTGGGGAAAATTGGAAGAGTAATTGTAAGGGTAACAGTCAAATACTGATAAGGGTAGTTTTAATAGCATTACTTCAATTATGCTGTGAATTGCGATAAATAACCAAACATTAAATGTTGCTTGTGAGAGAAAGGCTGTTCGTTCACGTGGGAAATATCAAGATATTTTATGAGAAAACTTTATGTGGACAAGCCACAGTCAATCGCACCCGAAGCAAAAGGACATATATTTCCTGCGGAAAAAATATCTCCAAATATTTAATATTGTGCGGGTAACAGAAGCAATGTTGCAGAATACTTTAAGAGTTTCACACAATTGGAATTTCTCATTTCATTTGCTGGCTTGTCGTTTGCAGCTGACGTTGCGATATATTGTAAGTTCAGGGCCGCGTTAACAGCAAATAGCCCAAAAGGGGACAATAATTCGTTACCGACAGCCTGACCGAGATACATTGCCGTACAGAGTAACGCGGGTCCGTCACTATGCTTCTTGAAAAAGATTCACGATAATGGCACTGCATTTCAAGACAAACTGCTAAGTAGATGGCCGGAATTGGAAACTAGGGACTGCTAGGGGCTATTGCCTTCGGCCCTTTCGCTGGACGTGCCTTTAAGTAAATAATTATCTAGTTAAGCAATGTAGAAACTGCCAGGTGTATAATTGTTTTTGTCCACGACTATCTTATAATATACTCTTTATACTTGTGTTTCTTCAATCATAATTAGATACATTAATCACTGCAGTGATTAATGAATATCATTCACTACACCAATAGGAACATCGCTTTGACCCTTTTTTACATTTATTTAGTAGGCCGCGATCGCGATATGTCAGTTCAAATTGAAACGTCAAATCAGCATGGTTTGCTTTTAATTTGAAATGCATATTCTAAAAAAGAAGATATAATGAGTAGTGAGAGTGAAAACGACGTTTCTTTAACAGCACCAGCAATAAGAGAAGCTGCAGAACTTGCCTCATTAGATTCATTGTCCCAAAAACCAAGAAAATTATACCTGAGAGCGTATGTATGAATCTTTCTTACACTGGAGAAGGGAAATGAAGGTAAATTCTTTCTGGGAATCTGTTTTGATAGTCGTGGACAAAGTATAGTATACAACTCGTTATAATAATGCTATTATTACCTCGGATGATTACGAAACTCGCTCGTTTCACTCGCTCGTGTTGTAAACTTCATCCTCGGTAATAATAGCATTCATTAGAAACTCGTGTATAATATACTATTTTATTTTTCATTTTACGAGAAAAATGCATTCTTGATAAAAAATTTTGCATGTCCCAAAATGGCCAATTCAGTAGGTATTAACCTTTTCAAGTTTTCTTTTAGTTTCAGAGAAAATTCGAAAATAGGTCGATTTAGTAGAAAATTAGTAGAAAATAAGTTCGCGTTGTCATAGCAATTGACGTTATTTATTTATTTTCATTGACTGTCAGTTAGGAAAATCTGTCCTAAATCGTTGAAAATGTTGTCGAAAGACCAACTAATTTACCTAATTCAGTACTATGGCAAAGGTAAAGCGATCCGTAGAGTTGTCGAAGAATTTAATCAAAAGTTTACATCTCAAATTAATGTAGGTGCACGAAAATTGGTCAAAAAGTTCCTATCAACTGGCTCCATACTGGATGTAAAAAAAGGAAGATAGTAGGTACGCGATGAAGATGACGCCGCACTCTTCTTGTAATGGACTCAGTACTGAACTATCCAAAAATTTCTTTCCGGGGAAGATAGCTCCACTTGGGATTTAGTAAATCGATCTTTCAAAAGATTTTGAAACAATGGAAGTTCCATCCCTACAAGCCCATTTTCAATCACGCAGTAGAACCCGGAGATCCTGCGAAACGTTTGGATTTTTGTCTGTGGATGGGCGCTCAAATCATGGATAATCAATACTTTTACCGAAATATTATTTTCTCTGATGAGGCCACGTTTTCTACTAATGGTATATCTCAACATGTGAGATATTGGAGCGATTACAATCCGAATTTCTGAATCACTCGTAATCGACAATATTCGGCAAAAGCTAATAATGTGGTGTGCAATTTCTTACCATGGTATCATTGGACCATATTTTTTGATGATACTGTCAATCAGCATACGTACTTGGATATGCTGCAAAATTTTCTTGTTGAAAGGTTGGTGGATTTATCGATTAATTACCTCGCAAGGTGTTATTTTCAACAAGATGGTTGTCCGGCCCATTATGCTCGGATTTTTGTAGAATGGTTAAATCAGCAATTTGGACAGAATTGGATCGGCCTAAATGGTCGCGTGTTATGGCCACCAAGAAGCCCTGATTTGACTTGGCTGATTTTTATCTTTGGAGCCGTTAGAAACAAATAGTTTATGCAAATAATCTTCCTCCGAACGTAGAGAATAAAGGAGAGGATTAGAGACGCTGTGACGTCTTTAACTCTCGAAGAAATTCGAAGAAGTTATAGGGAATTACGTCGGAGAGTAGAATTGTGCGTTGAAAAAGGCGGCGAATGGATTGAATAGAATAGTTATTGATTATATTATTTTTGTTGTTAAGTTTATGAAATTAAAATTTAGTAAACAAAAGTCAACTAAATCGACCCATTTTCGAATTTTCTCTGAAACCAAAAGAAAATTTGAAAAGGTTAAAACTGAATTGGCCGTTTTGGGATATGCAAAAACTTTTATCAAGAATACATTTTTCTTGTAAAATTAAAAATAAAAAAGTTTTTCCTCTTTGCAACTCGATCCGTGGACATACTATATATACTAGGAAACTGTCAATTGCTTTGTATAACTTAAGTTTGCATTCGATTGTTAACACTTTTTTAAGGTAAAATAAAAATCTGGCATATTTTAGTTAGCCGATTTCTTGCGGCATATTTAAACTTATTAGTTTTAAAAAATAATTATATTTTTAAACTCTTAATATAATTTCCACCTGTCGGTAGGGCACCACTACACACTGTCAGGAAAATTGAAATTCGTTTTAAATTAAGAGAGAAAATATCGAATTAGAGCGACCATGTTTTTACCCATCAGCCATCAATTCCTCCCACCTTAAGCGTTGCTCGTAACTGAAGATTGAATATTCCTTTAGAACCGTGCGTACGATAATATTGAAGACGTAATAAAAACTAACTAAAATAGTTATAGGTCGTATGTAATAATAATACTGTACTTTCAATATTTCATAGATTACATTCTTGTTAGGCAAAGATTTAGAAATCAAGTTAGGGATTGTAGAAGTTATCCAGGAGCAGATATAGATAGTGATCACAATATAGTCGTTATGAAGGCCAATCTTAAATTTAAGATTTTGAAAAAACGAAGCGGAAGAAGGTATCTTGACCCAGAGAAACTAAAAGATGATGATACGCGCGATAAGTTCGAGAAAAAGACAAACGAAGTACTAAAGGGCGCGGGCGAAAATATTGTTAGGGACATAGAGGAAGAATGGAATTGCATTAAAAATAGTTTAGTTTCCTCAGCTAGGGATATTTTGGGTCATAAACAGAATGAAAGTAGGAAACCCTGGATAACAAAACATATTGTGAGTCTAATAGAGGAAAGGCGCAAATATAAAAATAGGTTAGATGAAATAGGGAAACAAAGATATAAGGCGATCAAGTGGGAAATTATTCGGAAATGTAGGAAAGCGAAAGAGCAATGGATCGATGATAAGTGCAAAGAAGTGGAAAATAAGTTCGAAATAGGAAAGACTGATGAAGCATATAAAATAATTAGGAGAAATTTTAGAGAAATTGGATCTAGTACCAAAAGCATTAGGAATGAGGCAGGAGATATCCTAATCGAAAGCGGGGAGAAGGCAGATAGGTGGAAAGAATATTTAGGAAACTTATATGCGGGACAGGAAGTGCAAGATATATTAGAAAGTGAAAGCAGTGTAGAAGGGGATAACCTAGGGAGTCCTATAATGAGAGAAGAGTTTGAGCTAGCACTAAAAAGTTTAAGGAATAATAAAGCACCAGGTATAGATGGCTTGCAGGCAGAAATCTTAAAGTGCGCAGGTCAAGAGGTAATAGATCGTTTATTTAAATTGGTTAGTCGCATATACCTGACAGGCGAGATTCCAGAGGATTACAAACTGAACATCATGGTAGCTTTGCCAAAAAGGAAAGGCGCGGATAGATGCGAAAATTTTAGAACTATCAGTTTAACTTCCCATGCGTCAAAAATTTTAACTAGAATTGTGCAAAGAAGGATGGAGAAAAAGGCGGAAGAAATATTAGGAGAAGATCAGTTCGGATTTAGACGAAATAGAGGAACGCGCGAGGCCATTCTAGCTTTACGAGTAATTATAGAAAAAACGATAGAAAAGAGAAAGAGCGTATATATAGGATTTGTAGATTTAGAAAAAGCCTTCGACAACGTAAAATGGGGGAAGATGTTCGAAGTGCTGAGAAAGGTAGGGATGAAATACAGGGACAGAAGAATAATACATAATCTCTACAAAGAGCAAAAGGCAGTTATAGAATGTGAGCAGGAACGAAGGGAAGTAGATATCCGGAAGGGAGTGAGACAGGGATGTGCATTGTCACCTCTAGTTTTCAACTTATATATCGAAGATGCGATTAATATTGTTAAGGAAAGAACAGCCTCAGGGATCAATGTACAGGGCCAAACTATTAACATGCTCAGATTTGCGGATGATATAGCAGCGTTAGCATCTAGCAAAGAAGAATTAGGAGCGGCTTTGAATGAAATGGAAGCAGTTTTGACACAGGGCTACGGCATGAAAATCAATAAAAAGAAAACTAAAATTTTGGTATGTAGATGGAGTGAAAATAGAACTAAAATTGAAATACGAATAGGAAATGAGAAGATAGAGGAGGTCGCGGATTTCTGCTACTTAGGAAGTAAAATAACCCAAGACGGTAGGAGCACTAAAGATATAAAACAAAGAATGGCGCAGGGACGAGTTGCGTTTAACAAAAAGAAACAACTGTTATGTTCGAGAACGGTTAATATAGAGACTAGGAAGAGACTCTTAAAGTCGTATGTATGGAGTACGGCATTATACGGGTGCGAAACTTGGACAATAGGAGAAGCGGATAGAAAAAGAGTAGAAGCGTTTGAACTGTGGTGTTACAGACGCATGATGAAGATACCGTGGATAGATAAGGTTAGCAATAGGGAAGTATTAGAAAGAGTTGGGGAAAGGCGAAAGGTATGGAAAACAATAAAGAGTAGGAGAGATAGGATGGTAGGACACCTTCTAAGACACGAAGGAATAGTTCGCGACATACTAGAGTCAGAGATAGGAATAAAAAGAGGTAGGGGTAGGCCTAGATTAGACTACTGCTCTCAAATAGTTAGGGATGTAGGATGTTCTACTTTTAGGGAAATGCGTAGGTTAGCTCAGGATAGAAAAGAATGGAGGTACGCGTCCAACCAGTCTTCGGACTGAGAACCTTATGATGATTCAATATTTCGTAGACATTGCCTCAGATAGACGGCGAAAAAATTCTAAAAATTATTTTGCGATTATATAAGCTATTAGTGAATGAGTACCGTCAGCACGTTATATTTATAGGAAACGTAGGTACCGAAATATCTCTCCACATTTCCCTTATAATACAGAATATTTTCGTCTGCGTGCTTCTGATATGAAGGGAGACATTTTTATCTCGTAAATTGATTTGTGAGCTTGACGATGCAATCTGAATGAAAAACAGACGTTTGCGTTCTGGGTAAAATTAAATAAAATTGTACCAAAGTTCCGAATTACTTTGTAATCGAATTTAACTTTGATTTTCTATCAAGCCGCTGAATTTGATTGGGTCTAGAGTAGCAATAAAGTTGGTAGCATCGCAAGTACCTATAATCTGATGATGCTAATCAAACTATTATTAATTTACAAAACCAATAAATTTCGCCTGTCTTACCAGACGAAGTCACCTGAAGTTATCTCACTGATAAATTAGTTAATTTAGTAGTTTCGTAAGTAAGGGCGCCATTTATACCTGTGAAACGTAGGAACAGGGCTGCAGCAAGGGAATTCTTATAACTTGCTTATTGCTGAAATGCTGAGACCCTCTATCAATCACAATCCAAGAGTGGAGCGATATCTGCTTCCATTTATCATTCTCCTTTGTCTTTACTAATCCCATCCATTCCGGAACACACAGAAAACATTTCAAGTGAGAATACTTTAGACGGAATAAGTAAAAAATGACAAACTCTTTGATTGAGCTTCTATTTCAGCCAGAAAATTAAATTAATTGTTTTTTGTGATTACTCCGCCGTGATAAATGCCTCAATTTAATTATCGTCTCTTCCTTGCTTGCCCCAACCGCGATTCCGGGCTTTCTTTTTATTCTGGACTTTCACGCTTCTAGTTCTATTGCTCTTATGCAAATATTCTGTTTGCTTATGTGAATGATCTATTCAATAAAAAATACCTAGGGCATAAAATTATGAAGCAATAAAGTAAAATTTGCGTTGGTTCATGTAACATAGGTACCCGCAATTTTTACGCGATTGATTTCAGACTAATGGACATAATTTAAAATCTCAAATTTGATATAGGCTAAACAAAGCGGCACGACTTTTACGTAGTGGTAAATCGGTGTAGTAATTATACTTAAAACGTAAGTGCATCACAGGTGCACCACAAAATATTCCCATAGAATATTTAATTTAATTTAATTTAATTTAATACGGGTAAAAACCATTCTGCGAACAGCGCTGAGCAGATCCAAGCGTCCATCGGAATGATACCGATGTAATTTTCTTATTTGCGCTAAAGAAACACCTGATCGAGTGCACGACCTCACCCATACCATCGAGCGACCAATATCCCCACCCGTAAAGTGTTGTGCCAGTTCGCTTTTAATATTATGATGATTATTATTGATTCGGTTATACTAGTAGTATATTAATATTAGGCAATAGATGAAAATGATGCACCCACTGAAGGACATTGGAATAATCTGTGGGGCTGCAGAACTGGTTTCAAAACCAAACGTTGCGATGTATGTATGTCTGGTTATATAACTAAGATATAGAAGGCTAATAGAAGACGAAAAACATTTTAGATTTTAGACTCTGATGTCTGCCTCAACCTCGACCTCATGTGCCACAGCGACTGTAACGTCAAGAAATTATCAAAGCTTATAACGAAAGCCATGACTTGGCGAAGCGGTCAATGACATTTAAGACCAGAACAGTGGATGAAAATGCAGAAATGTTGTCCAATTTTTGTTCATATCTCATGAATATTAAGGAAATTAGAGGACATATGCCCAGAAGTTCCTGGTGTATGTCACTTTATTACCCCCAGACAAAATGTTTAGGTAACGACAAGGTTGAGGGACTAAAAAGTAAATTAAAATTCCATTACAGCGAACGTTCTGGTAATACCGTGAGCCGTTTCACGTAGCACGTAAATTCACCGCCGGATGACCTAAATATCTGATGTTCCTAGAGCCGTGAAATTACATTTGACAATTGCTTTCAGACACCAACAACCACCGCCACCGAAGAGGAGTTTGGATACAGAGACGGGGGCGGCGATGTTATTCCAATTCAAACACGATTAAAGCGCTATGAGTCGCTCGAGACGAGACTAGGTGTTCAAGTGTAAGGACCTGGGCAGCAAGGGAGCCTTCATGCGGAAAGAATTTGAATGCCATTGGAGTTCTTTTTAATGCACGTTCTTCTTGCGCCCTGAGAACGATTTGCTGTAAAAAGAGAAGGTATAATAGAAAGAAATCATAGCAAGAGAAATACGTACTTAGAAACAATGACTATCGTTGGTAGGCGACTTTCAAAATAAAAATCAAATTTCGGAAAAATTTTGATAAAGATTAGACTACTGTTCTCAAATAGTTAGGGATGTAGAATGCTCTACTTTTAGGTAAATGCTGTAGGTTAGCTCAGGATATGAAAGGATGGAGGTACGCGTCCAAAACCAGTCTTCGAACTGATGATGAGGCACGAAAACTCCAAGGCAACAAAATTCTTAAGTTTGTTTTTTCCCCAATTTAGTTTCTCGCGTGTTTGCTTCTGGTTATCAAAGAAACCTGTATTGACCATGCTGAATTATTTGCCCACGTGAATATATTGGTATTTATTTAGTATGTAGGCCGTCTTTATCGAAGTTCATGAACCCTTGCGGTAGAAATTAAGACAAGGGTTGATACATAATATTTAGTCAGGTATGTAAATATAAGTTGGTTTGAGGTTATCGCGGGTAGCCGGTATATGAACAAATATTTCCGTCTGTTCCTCGAACTGAGCTCGCAGCTTATTAAATGTTTCAAAGTTTACCTTCGTACACTTTTGCTGTATTACAAACAAAGAAAACAGAAAATTTGTAAAGCAAAGAAGCATCCCCGGGATTTTCCAGATGAACCCCATATTTTTCTAAGCGCTCCTTGGAAAATAAACAAACTTTTTACCCCCATAAGTACACTCAATGCCGAAAACTTTAGAAGTTCTAGAATGCTCGATTTCAGTCCTGGCTTTAAAACAAGTTACTTCAACATACAATGGAATTCAATTAAACAAGCTACTCTGTCGAACATCACTGCACCAGTAAACTTCTCGAATAATTCCCCGGGTTACCTTAGATTCAAATTCCTCGAAGATGGCTGCCGACAGTCGCACATTCCACGGTTTCAACCGAACAATCAACAAGCCAAATTATTTCTGTTACAATAGCATTCCCAATAAAAGAGTTTTCACAATTTAAAACTATGTGTTCTTAATAATTTATCGATCAAACGAACTTACCTTGTGAAGTTCGATCGTAATTATACGAATAGCCTCGTTCGAGATGATTACATACGTAGTAGTTCTTCTAAGTACTAACAACAACACGAATTTTTAAAGCCAAGCAAGAAACGCCCAGCGCACTATGCCTACTGCAATACTCACTGTCTGAATCATAAAGTTTAAAGCGTAATAAAAAATTTCATAGGGGGCTAGGAAAGGGTTGGGTTGGGCTGTAATCATCTCGAACGAGGCTATTCGTATAATTACCATCGAACTTCACAAGGTAAGTTCGTTTGATCGGTAAATTATACTTCTAGCCTCGTTCTCGAGATTACATACGTAGATGTTTAAAGCTACAATAAGTAATTTTTTATTGCAGTTTCCTAATAACATAACCATGTAAAATAAACAGCCTATTCTAGTTATGAATTAACCAATGGAAGTCATAACGCAACCCTAATATATACAAGAATAAGCAAGGTGACGTTTAATACACTTAACGCAAGATCGACTCCATGATCTACAATTGGTAGGTTATAAAATTTCGCGAATTCCCTCGAATTTTCCATCCTTCCTTCAGTAGCTCTTATGGTATCTAGACTTACGCCGTGAAAAAAGGCCGAGTACATCGACACCACTTTGGAACAGAATCGATTTTATCCATCTTCCTATCGTTTGTGACGATACCTGTTTGTAAGATTTTTGAAGCGAAATGAATAAGTTACATTTCCTCTTAAAGTTTCGGTATACTTCATGTAGTAGATTAATGTCGTAGCTACACACAGATCTGGTTTCTCTGGTAGGAAAGGTAACAATAGCAAAGATTGGGGTCGTCCAGGGAGGGAGGTTTTTATAGTATCGGGGATTCTGATCTCTATTTTATTGTGGAATTTAGTAATGCTACCAATATCAATCAGAGCAAACGTTTGAGCTCTGTGGACTGCAGCTAACACTAATAGAGCTACAGTTTTCTCCGTAAGTTGTTTGAGAGACAACGGTTCTAACGGGTGTATATTTGATAAATACTTCAAAACCGTACTAGTATCCCAAGTGCGTTGATACTTTTGGCCTTACTAGGTCGTAACCGAAAAACACCTTTTAAAAATCTGCATATAAATGGATTTTTTACGATTTCTTCTGCGGATATTAAAGCAATAGCTGATCGCGCAGAATTAAGAGGACGTTCCCATTTGAAATCTTTCTGTCAGGTTGTAAAACATCTGACGCTACAGCTAAATAAGGGTCATAGTTTTGTTTTTTACAAAGTATACACCAAGATTTAATTTCTGCGTCATATTGTTTCAGATATGGCGGACGATAACGATGCCATTACAATATCTAACGTATTTCTTGGAACGTGTTTTTGCTATAAAGCTTGCCTTATAATTTCCCTGCAATTAATATCAGTTTCTCGTATAACGGGTGGCGAGTTGATCTGCAAGGAGAAAGTAATAAATTCTAAGATGGAGGGAATTTTAAGAACTGTCCGTCTAATAAGGCTAAAAATGGGGTACCATGGTTGTGTTGACCAGAGTGGCACTACTAAAATTCCCTCTGCACGGTCTGCCTTGATTTTTTGTAACGTAAGATAGAGAAACATCGGAAAGAATTTCCTTTGTGAATCTAAATGTTTTCATCTTATATCAACTGCATGAATAGTTTTATTCTCCCACCAACCTAAATCTAGTTTAGCAGTTTCTGAATTTTTTTTTATATTCTGCTCATAATTATTATCCGATAATAGTAATGCCAAATACTTTTCTCGTTCAAGTAGTTTTGTGTATAACCACCCATAAAGACACTGCATGGCAACTTGATACTAATAGCCCTATTAAATGAGCTAGTCCTCTAATTGTGATTGCCTGATTGCTATAAAATTATTTTGTCAACTTAATTTAAGTTAAGTTTCTTCTTTTCAGTCTATTCTAATGAAAACTCTTGCGAATCTATTATAAAACCCAGGAAGTTACATCTTTGATTAGGTATCAACTGAGATTTCTTATAGTTTATCAGGAATCCTAAATTATGCAATAAGTTCTTTGTATTATTTATATTATTTGCACAATCATCGTACGATTTCCCGAACCACAGTATGTCATCCAGATAAATAGTAGAAATATATCCGTTCAATCTTAGCTTATTAACAACAGGTTTTAACATCTTTGTGAAAACATACGGGCTTGTACACAAACCAAGGGGTAGGCATGCAAATTGAAAGAGCTGCCCTTGAAAAAGAAAAATCGCAAGTATTTCCTACTTTCCTTTGCAACTAGGATCAAAGAATATGCATCTTGAAGGTCAATACGCCCTAAGTAGTCTCGTAGCTGTCCTTATGTCTTCCATTTTAAAATGACCGGTAGTGACAAATTTTTTAAAATGAATCGCTTTGTACCGTTTGGTTTGGGAACAAGAAAGTAACTTGAAATAAATTAGATCTTTTTCGGTAGTCACGGTTCAACTGTTCCTAAAACGTGTACCAAGTGATTAATGGCCAAGTTTAATTCTGTTTCCTCTTTATTTCTGTTTGGTTCATTAGGAACCTGGTTTTGAACGACCTTTTGAGACAAAGGAATAACATAGCCAGCAAGTTTGCTTACTGTTAATTCCTCCTCTAATATGGTTGATTGCGATTGTGAGAGCTCCTTGGATATACAGGTCTGAACTGAACTGCAGGTCTCCTCGATCCCCTGAATCTGTTGGTGGTTGTACCCACCTTTGCGCTGCTGTGCTGACTAACAGGTGGGCTTTTCCGGTTTATACGTCGGAGTTTACGATTATAACTCGACGTTGATGGTTGATCAGATGGTTGGGTTCTTATTCCTTAACTCTTGACTTGCTCTTTCAAGAGTTTTAGCGTACCTTTACTTTTATCGCTCAAGTTGTCACCAAATAAAGCACTCTACATTAGAGTTCTCTAATATAGGTTTTAGTTGTTTGTTTAACCCCGGCGTTAAATATGCCCGCCGTGAAATGGGGAACGAGTTATGCAATTCGGCAAGGATTTTCCCGTATCACGTAGGTTTTCCAATACCTGAAATCTAGATGAAGGTTTAACAACCTCACCTCAGAATTTGAAAGGTCTTGCCCCATGAGTTGTAATTTAGACTATTGTTGTCTCTGTCTCACCTCCCATGTGAGCTCTAGAGTCAGCATTTTAACAGTCAATGTTTCACCTCTCGTGTGAACTCTACCCCGTACAAAATTGTATAAACACATACGAATGTTTCACCTCTCGTGTGAACTCTACCGCACTACTTCAAAAGGGTAAATATGGCCAGCTGCGTATTTTCAATCGAAAACACATGACTCATGTAGAATACATAACTCAACAAAGGTACTGAATTAACTGGAAAACACAATTAAATCATAATTAAGTGTACTTACTTTCTGCTAAACTTGAATCTGCAGATGATTCTTCCGAATCAGACACTATTGGAAGAACACGACGCCTGGGCCGCTTTTGTTTCTCTTTCCGAGTTATCACCGCTTTCATCATTCGGAGGATAAAATGTTCTTCAAGATTATCAAATTTCTTATGTTTTCCCATCACCCTAAATAAGCACTAAATAAGCACTAACACCTAACACCACTTAAAAGAAATCAACGTGAGGCTCAAAAGAACGTGCTGTTGCATACGCACGAAGAAAACTTATGATTCAGCCAGTGAGTATTGCAGTAGGCATAGTGCGCTGGGCGTTTTTTGCTTGGCTTTAAAAATTCGTGTTGTTATTAGTACTCAGAAGAACTACTACGTATGTAATCTCGAGAACGAGGCTAGAAGTATAATTTTATATATGCAGCCGTTGAATGTTTTATGTTCTGATCTCAGAGAAGATGCTTGGACTCGCGAAATACCTCCAGAGAAAATTGTATTGTTATCCATGTTCAATTTAGCACAAAAATTGCTGTTGTATGATTACAGGCAGCCCTGGAGCGTCAGATGTTCATTTAACAAACCAAACCAAGTGAAAAGAATAACATTCCAGCTTTGTTTCCTCTCTTGGTGAGTTTACAATAATTCTTATAAAATATGTATTGTGTATTATGATAATATTGAAGATGCTTTTAAAATTTCAGACAGAAAAAGTTTATACAAAAGTAATTTCAATATTCATTTACGAATGAACGTACGTATTACATACCTTCAAACATTTTATATGTGGGTAAGAAATAACATAGGGGGGTACTTGTTTAGCCCTTCTTTGTTTATTATCTAAATATGAAAATGACAAAAGATATGTTTCATACGCTAAGAACAAAGGCTAGAACTTTTGTTTGGGCCTTCGGTAATTAATATTTGTTTTTCTAGTCCAATTTTACTTTCTCCAGCATATTATCAGATGAACCGGCTTTTGGCTATTTCGTTAAACGAAAGACTTCATCTCCTCATGTATTTTTGCTACAAGTATGTGGACTCCAGTATTGGCCAAAGGAGTGCCAGAAGTTCTGTGAAATGAATGACTAACGTGGTATACCTGCTTTTTCATGTTCAAAAATTTCTCTATTTCAGAAAGTATTTCAGCAAGGATGTTTCTGCCTACTTGTCATTTCACGATTCAAGTTCCAATTCCTGAGAACGAATTTCAAGTTTCATTTTCCATTAAATGGAAGTTTTCATCTGCATTGCCAACGATGACGAAATTGTCGTTTGAGTTGGTAGCTGATCGCAGCATGGAGTATTCGCACCATAAGCCAGACGAATATTGGAGTTTTCTAAACCATAGTATACACAGTGTCCCAATTTTGAGGCGTCAGTATAGGCAACTTGGTAACATTGAAGATACAAGGATGGTTAAATGGGGAAAGTTTATCAGAATCTTATAACCGCTTCAAATGTATAAGCAAATTTTTAAAATCTTTTTTGGTTTTTGGGACATAAAGACAAAAAGTTGGCATTTCCTTTTTATCGATTTTTTAAATTATTTATTTTACATTATTGGAACTTAATCATTGTTAAAGCACTTTTTGAAGAGACGCTTGGTTGTCTTACCACTTTGTCCCCTTTTTTAATTTCGAAGATAAGACTCCTAACTTTTGTTTCTCTTATGGGCACCAATTGTTTTGTTTGCATTTTTGAATAGTGCTTTTTATTACCTTCTCAACGACATATTATAATCCGTCAAAATTTTCAATTTTTGTTCCGTTTTCGTATTTGAAAATTAATTCTTAGGTCTTTTGTTTTATTATTTTTCGAAGGATTAAAAAATTTACAGTGCTATTGAAAAGTGTAAACAAAACAAGTGAGGTCAATAAGAAAAACAAAAGTTAGTAGTCTTTTCTCCGAAATAAAAGGAATTAGGAAAAAATTGATAAGACCACCAAAATGTTTTCAAAAAGTACCTTAACAATGTTTAATTTTCAACAATGTAAAATAAATAATAAAAAGAATATCCAGAAAAACTAAAACATACTTTCTTTCAGATTTCTCAAAAACCAAAAAAAGATCCCGAAATTTGAATTTAGATTTGGGTTAGTCATAAAATTGTGATAATCTTTGACAATTTAACCATCTTTGCATCTTCAATACTAACAAAGTTACCCATACTGACGGCTCGAAATTGAGACACTATGTATTTAATATAAAATAAATTCTTAAACAACTTATGGTTCTATCTGAGATGACCATGACCATGTTCAGGCTCACAGCCTGGTCGGCATGACATCACAATCGCAAACAACTCAGTTGGGAAGGGATTCGAATGGTATTTGCACAGGACACCCACTTGACGCGACAGACCAACGTAACATTTATGGTGCTCGAAAATTTCGAAGAAGATCGTTGAAGTATCCCCCCGCTCAGCTTATAAAAGAAGGGGATCGAACAAGGGATCCTCAGTATTTGGTCGTCCAGCCATCAACTGAAACAAGTACTCCCAGCGTTAGAGATGATGTTGGTCGTTTGTATCTGACCTGACCAACCGACCAAAGCCAGTAATACCGATGTAAATTTATATTCCCGTAACCTGGACAGACTGACTTTTTAACCGCCCTGAGTAAACGTTCTCGTTTCTCCGTACCATCTTCTGATATCCACGTAAGTGCCGATGACTATTTGTTGTTATAGCTTAGCAATCAATAATTAAACATTATGCAACCACCAGGCAACAGATAAACTTGGTTCATTCGGTTCACATAATTCCGTTTTTGCCGTTTCTGTGGTGAGCGGTCTTCGTCCTATTGCAATCGGCTACGTAAATCCCATACCTAACCCCCGGAAGAAGGGCATCTTCATGCTAGTACGTATTTTCCAGAAAAACAGACCTGTATCATCTCAGGATTACGCCGGACGATCGACAGTATATCAGGCTGCCAGAATACGGCGAGAGGTTCGCTCGTTCCACATTATTTGATTAACTGAAGACAGAAAACCGAGTAGAGAATCCGGAATACCGTAATCCCGTTATACAAAGGGTGGCTCATTTGAAGTGGAATTGGGCAAGCTGACACAATAGAACATCCGATGGCAGGTGGAAAAAATGCACGCTAGCGTGGAGACCCAGACACCAGTGGCGGTTTCTCCTTAAGGTCAATTGGTTCAATGACCCTCCTAAAATATTCTAATCAAAACCATAATTTTAATAAAAATATATTTTGTCTGATAGTCTCAAATTTAAAATCCTCAGCGGTCTGCATTCGCAGCAATACTAGAAATAACCAAGCTTCAAGCAGCGCTGCGCGCTCGCTAGCAAGCCGGGACATTATTCAAATTGACCCTGCACAGCTCTTATGGCTTATGGAGAAATGCATGTAAAGAAGAACAGTGACAGCAGATGGCGAATTCTTGAGTGGAAGTGAGAGTCACCTTTTACTCCTATATCTCCAACGTGGTCAATGTCCCGATGACAACTGCGCAGAATCGAGTTAATAGTTCTTTAGGATGGAGTTATATTTTCTCTGGTCATCACATCAGTTCGTCGTAGACAGCGGTAGAAGTGTTATGGTTCGCGTAAGTTGTAATATATCGTTAGGATTTTCACAATAATGCCGGTGTAGTCGCCATAATACTTTAACTTTTGTCTGAAACATTTTCTGAAGCAGTGAACTTATTAAATATTTTGTGTACACTACCGATGACAACCTTGGAAAGTGAGAGATGTTTTTCAACTTTGAAAGGGGTAAAAATTAAAAAAACCTTTTTACGCAATACAATGGGACAGTCTAGCCTTGGTGCTTTGTCTATGGCGAGCATCGAGAAGATGCTTGTCAAGAGCATTCCAAACTTCAACGAAAAAGACCCTTTTGCAGAACAGAATTGACCTGAAATATAAGCACGTTTAAGGTATGTTTTATTTTGACAATATGTACCCCTTTCTTATATTTTAGTTTTGTACATATATGCATATAGGTACTTTTAGTATTAATTATAAGTTCCAAAACCAAAATGACCCCCCTGGTTATTAACCCACGAGCCGCCACTGCCAGACACCAAGCCTACATGTACAGAGAAATACCATAAACAAGGTGGGCTGACGACATCTGGAAAATCCAGAAGAACTGAATACAAGTAGCGCGAAATTGAGCGAAGTGGCGAGCATTACGGAAGACTTGTGTACACCTACCAGTGGACGAAGAAAATTATATGAGTATACGTTCAGAAATTTTTTAATTAAAAACAGATTCCATAGCTAAGCATCTTCGAGTTTCGGTCAAGCGGAGCGAGCGAAGCGAGTGGAACTTTATCAGTTCCAGTCGCTTGCTGACCATTTGCCTTTGTTTACTGTTCAAAATTATGTTAAAAACCTGTCTGAACTATCTTTGTGCGTATTTTATAATTATTCAGTCTTTTATTGTGTTCACCCCTGCAAAACTATATGCGCAAATATGTAAGTGTGCAACTTTTGTTTAAGTAAATAACTCATAGCATGTTTGTTTTACACGGTATTCACTTCTAGTTAGGAGTGATTTTATTTACTCTGCAGTTTATAATTTCCACTCCGCTCGTAATTTTAACGTCATCCAATTAAAACTTTGTTTCATGTATGACCTGGCATTTATAAACTTGAATTATCTTTTTGTGCTCAAGTATTACTCGCATACCTGATGAATTTGTCTGCTTTAATCCACGAGTATCGTTTCAAAATTTACTCATAATGAAATGAATAAACTCTGATTTTCAAAGGTAGGTAATTGAATTTTTCTGTTCACTGGGCTCTCTTGACATCGAATATTAATTTTATGATTAATTATGTAGATGGGTGTACTAAAAACACACGGACGATAACCGCTGGATGTTCGCCACCACAATATCAAATTAATGTGTTTGTTTTGCTGTGAAAATTTCATAATAAACCACTAACAATTCAGTTGATAATTGCACTCGAAAATTTCCCGCATTAATGGACATTATATTTTACCAACTAGTTAAAATTAACTCATTAAAATTATTGTGGCCCTGTGCTTGTTGAAAAGAAGTTATAGAACAAAACAAGATAGTATAGGTAAGGCTACAGAATTACAGAACACTTAAATTTTCCTGAAATATAATATTATTACTTCACAATCACTAAATGGTGGCACTCTAAAAGTTACAATGAATGGAGTACGTATACTCCTAGTATTTTATATATTTAGTTTTCGTAGTTGGCCACGACTGTCGTGAACGGACCAGGGTCCCGTTCTGAAATCAGTAATGGACAATATTACCCAGAGAACGTGATTTCGAACGCTAATAGAAGGCTTAGTGAAACCGCATGTTTTCTTTATGAGGCACGTATACATGATTCCCCCGGTCCTGAAAAGGTGCTCTAGCCTTATATGTGACTGAAATTTGATTTTCCGGCTCCAATTTTATTAATTAAATTACGAATTTATGAAGACCCCGTATTTCAGGAAGTCACGTGAGTTGGTTAGATATTTGAAAGCTAGTTGATCTCTCTCTGTTGCGTAAATTCTATGTACCTAAGTGAGCAGAATACAAAGTGACGGGAATCAAAAATTAACACAAAAACAAAGTAGGTACCTGTAGCTTATTAATAATGGAAATCATAGTTCTGGCAATTTTTAATTTTCGGTTTTATAGAGACTTTTAAGTACATGTTTTTAAATAACAACCGTAATAGTTGGCCCTGGTCTAATTGAATATTATATTGTTTTATAAGGAAGAAAAGTGTCGTTTTTTAGTTTTAGTTTTAGTTTTAGTTTTAGTTTTAGTTTTAGTTTTAGTTTTAGTTTTAGTTTTAGTTTTAGTTTTAGTTTTAGTTTTAGTTTCAGTTTCAGTTTTAGTTTTAGTTTAGTCTTATTCATGGTATCAGGTGTCGTCTATTCTGAGTAGTATAGTCTATTATAATATTTAATGTAATTGAATGTGATCTGTGGGGTTAAGTGGTAGACCAGGGGGTTAATTTGTAAAATGTAATTGTAACTGAGATACAATAAAGACACTATCATTATTATATTCGCTTTCAGAGTGGCCAATTAATGGGATTGGTCGATATTTTAAAAATGAGCAAGTGTCAGGTAATTCCAAGAGAATGAAATAGTTCTTATTATATTTTCCAAATCCTGACACATTCATATGAAAGTAACTAGGTATAGTAGATATAATGTGTTGTTTGCTAAAGTCACATTTCCAGGATAAAGAAAACAGAATAAAAAGAGATATTGAATTTGTCCTTAATTTTGGTTGCAAGTACTGAAGAGAATATCACATTCTGTACTTAGTTTCAAACAAATATTGTAAGATGTCGCACACATATGTATTTTCCATGCTTCCTAACTTTTACCGCTGTCTTATTGTTAGAACTTTTATGGTTTTATGTACTTTATTATGATATATAAATTGGTTAATTTGGCAGTAAGTAAATTCACGAACTCAGCGAAATGCGCAAATAGAATCCCACTTCCGCTAATTTATGGCTCGGACAGTGAATAGCCGAACATAAAGTTGCTCCCAAACTTTCAAAGTGTAACGCGCTTACTCGCAAGACTAAACGAGCTACAACGACGCTGATATTTACTGTTATGGATTCTCGAGCTTCCAAAATACCCTCGTAACCACCGATGTTTCAAACTCTTGCTTCCCTTAAACTTAGTTTTACAAAAAAACTTAAAGAGAGTTAATGCTCGGTTTTGGTCAACAAGTAAAGAGTAAACTTTAAAAGGTTTTAGATTTGTAGGTGAGGCAAAACTATTGTAATGCACAGCCAGTGTTGATGAATAAGAATAATCACTCTTTGACAAAATTAAAGCTTTTTATTCTTACATCGCTACCAAATCTTTAGAAAGAGTAAACAGAGTAAGTAAGCAAATTTATAGCAGCAACAACTTATTTATTGTTCACTATTTATAATTTGATGCTGAACACTTTACCCTACTTATGTGATTATTTTCTAAAAAATGTATGGTAAATTACAGAAAATATTGTATATTAATATCTACATACCTACATAGAGTTATATCAAGTCATAATCCATTTTCAGAATATTTCAAGTATGTTAGTTTTTGGCCAGCAACTTCCAAACATTAATCTAGAAAATCAGGCCACTTAGGACACTAACTTCTTGGTTTCAAAGGGATGGTTCCAAGGCACTATCCCTTCAAATTTTGTAGCAAAAATACCGGGTGCCCACGAAATCGTTGTGCAGTTCGCTAACACTTTGTTATTTAATGTAGACTTAAAATTTTGGCCAGGGTTATGGTTGGTAATTACACTACTTTGGGCATAAAAAGTTAAATGACCTAAGTGTCAAGAAAATCAAATACAATATTGTTTTTCTTATTGGAGTTTACTCCTTAAGAATCGATTTTCAGTTATAGCCCGCGGTACGGAAATTTTATGAGTAGGTAGTAAAATCAAGAGTTACATTTCGCGTTAACAGCGTTAACTAAAAGTGAGGCGTTACGTTCCTCTGTGCAACGCAACTTTCACATTGAAATTATGTGTGTATCTATGGACACGTATATTTCTGTACAATAAACAAAATTATCAAGTGATTTAAGTTAAAAAAATACTGACAGATATGGAAAAAACCTATTCCAGTGATAATGTAGAAGAATCCGAAAAACACGTGGATGCGGTTAATTGGTATGCGTATAATTCATGTTAACGAATTATAAAAATTGAACATAAGTACGAACAGCTATGGCTTATTTAGTGTATGTATATTTGATTAGTAATTGTTTACCATGTGTCCCGGGAATCCTGAAGCATCTTGTTTAACATGGGACATTTGAAAATTGCGATTTCTATGTCCCCAAAGTGTTTCAAGGATATTCCGAGTATCAGGACACATACAATGTGCACCAGAGAACGTTTTTGTGCAATATTTTTCAAAATTTAACAAAAAATATCAAAAATATTTCCAAAAATATATCGCGTGGGAATCAACTTCGTTTAAATACAAGTGTAAAGAAGAGGACAGCCAATCGCCAATAGCGGTTAGTTTTCTTTTTTTACTTTTATCGTTATTTTGAGTAAACGGCGATTGATTTCTATCAGTAAAGATGCATAATTAAACGTTTTATAATTTTTAATTAAACTGGAAATGGACTTACTAGAAAATTATTTATCAAGTGATTGAAGTTAAAATAATCTTTCGTAAGGAGTAAACTCCAGTCGTGCGTCGGAACTGACACACACAAGTTTTTTTTAACAAAGCTTCCTGGTTGGTCTGTTACAAAAGCACCTTAATGAGATTTAAAAGAACAATTTATATTGGACTATGTCCGCAGACTACTATATTTGTAAAATCTCTTAACACTTTTTCCAAAGTATGTACTTCATATTGTACAAAATTGAGCTTTTCTCAAAAATTTTAAATGGAACACCCAGTATGTTATTTATAGATTTAATAGCCAGTTTATTAAACCTTTCATTGGTTTAGATATTGGCACGTCTGCGACTGTAAATTTAAACAGAAATTGAAATTTTGGTGTAATTTTGTACTACTTTTGGGGAATTTCCCCTTTTTTGCAGCCCAAAACTCAGAAAAATGCTTACATTTCTTTTTACAGAAAATTCATCATCATCATAAGGTTCTGAGTCCGAAGACTGGTTGGATGCGTACCTCCACTCTTTTCTATCCTGAGCTAACCTACGCATTTCCCTAAAAGTAGAACATCCTACATCCCTAACTATTTGAGAGCAGTAGTCTAATCTAGGCCTACCCCTACATCTTTTTATTCCTATCTCTGACTCTAGTAATGTCGCGAACTATTCCTTCATGTCTTAGAAGGTGACCTACCATCCTATCTCTCCTACTCTTTATTGTCTTCCATACCTTTCGCTTTTCCCCAACTCTTTCTAATACTTCCCTATTGCTAACCTTATCTATCCACGGTATCTTCATCATGCGCCTGTAGCACCACATTTCAAACGCTTCTACTCTTTTTCGATCCGCTGTCCAAGTTTCGCACCCATATAATGCCGCACTCCACACATACGACTTTAAGAGTCTCTTCCTAGTCTCAATATTAACCGTTCTCGAACATAACAGTTGTTTGTTTCTGTTAAACGCAACTCGGCCCTGCGCTATTCTTTGTTTTATATCTTTAGTGCTCCTACCGTCTTGAGTTATTTTACTTCCTAAATAGCAGAAATCCGCGACCTCCTCTATCTTCTCATTTCCTATTTGTATGTCAACTTTAGTTCTATTTTCACATCCCCTACATACCAAAATTTTAGTTTTATTTTTATTGACTTTCATGCCATAGCCCTGTGTCAAAACTGCTTCCATTTCATTCAAAGCCGCTCCTCTAATTCTTCTTTGCTAGATGCTAACACTGCTATATCATCCGTTCCTGCTCACATTCTATAACTGCCTTTTGCTTTTCGTAGAGATTATGTATTATTCTTCTGTCCCTATATTTCATCCCTACCTTTCTCAGCACTTCGAACATCTTCCCCCATTTTACGTTATCGAAGGCCTTTTCTAAATCTACAAATCCTATATAGACGCTCTTTCTCTTTTCTATCGTTTTTTCTATAATTACTCGTAAAGCTAGGATGGCCTCGCGCGTTCCTCTATTTCGTCTAAATCCGAACTGATCTTCTCCTAATATTTCTTCCGCCTTTTTCTCCATCCTTCTTTGCACAATTCTAGTTAAAATTTTTGACGCATGGGAAGTTAAACTGATGGTTCTGAAATTTTCGCACCTATCCGCGCCTTTCCTTTTTAGCAAAGCTACCATAATGTTCCGTTTGTAATCCTCTAGAATCTCGCCCGTCAGGTATATGCGACTAACTAATTTAAATAAATGATCTATTACCTCTTGACCTGCGCACTTTAAGATTTCTGCCTGCAAGCCATCTATACCTGGCGCTTTATTATTCCTTAAACTTTTTAGTGCTAGCTTAAACTCTTCTCTCATTATAGGATTCCCTAGGCTATCCCCCTCTACACTGCTTTCGCTTTCTAATATATCTTGCACTTCCTGTCCCGCATATAAGTTTCCTAAATATTCTTTACACCTATCTGCCTTCTCCCCGCTTTCGATTAGGATATCTCCTGCCTCATTCCTAATGCTTTTGGTACTAGATCCAATTTCTCTAAAATTTCTCCTAATTATTTTATATGCTTCATCAGTTTTTCCTACTTCGAACTTATTTTCCACTTCTTTGCACTTATTATCGGTCCATTGCTCTTTCGCTTTCCTACATTTCCGAATAATTTCCCACTTGATCGCCTTATATCTTTGTTTCCCTATTTCATCTAACCTATTTTTATCTTTTCGCCTTTCCTCTATTAGACTCACAATATGTTTTGTTATCCAGGGTTTCTTACTTTCATTCTGTTTATGACCCAAAATATCCCTAGTTGAGGAAACTAAACTATTTTTAATGCAATTCCATTCTTCCTCTATATCCCTAAAATTATTTTCGCCCGCGCCCTTTAGTACTTCGTTTGTCAGCGAACAGAATTTACCACCGGTACAAGAAATCTCAGTGCAAAATTACCTAAAGTCTGAATCATATTACTTGACGGATGATTGAAATAATCTACGCATTATGTTAGTTTGATGTCTCTCTCGCACGCAATCAGTTGATATGGTTGCTAATTATTAACGTAAGATGAAATAATCAAGGTTTTCCATTGTAACTCTTTATTTCACTCATTCTCATTTTTAATGTTGGGTAACAATGTATTTGTACGTCTCTGCTTGTTTCGTACTAATTAGTTAGTCCCAAAAAAGTTATCATGGAAACTATAGTATTAATGTCACAGTACTGTCAATGTCGAAACAAATTAGTTCACATGCATGTGTCAACCCATACGCCAAGTTATATTATTCAGACTTTACTTCTTGGAAGGACTGTTTTCTTTCATGGCACTCCTTGTTTCAAATTATACCTAGGTTTAATAAGAAGAAGCAATTTGGCTATGAAATTTTTGCTTTTCTTTTTCGATTTTGTTACGAACTAGAATTAGATTAGGCATTTATTCTTTAGCAAATTTATTTATATTTTACAACTTATAGTTTTCTTTCTATCGAGTAGTTTGTTCTGTTTATTTTAATATACCTGTTTTACATTATATAAATTAAAGCCGCTTGTTAAAATTGTGTAGCTCAGGTTTTAAATTTTTGCCAACTGTTGTGGGTAGAGGTCATAAAGGTCGGATATTTTTTAATTTTTCCAGTGGTGTACCCATTTCAGTAAGATTTGTCAAGGAAAAACCCTCACAAACCACGAGGTAAGCATGTTTCTTTATGATCTTTATATACCTAAACCTTTAGTCATCGTTGTTGCTTTATTTCTTTTTTCATATTTTCTTTTCTAAATTGTTCTTATGACATTTTGGGTTTTTTTTATTATGCAATTTTTATCCTGGTGCACTTCCGTCTAAAAGCGCCGTATCCCACCCGCGGTGCAGAACTTCAGGAGTATCCAGCTTTTACTCGCAGCTGACTTTCACCACCTTCACCTCCAGTTGTCGCGTGTCCGACTGGAACGTCGCGTCCAATGGCTGGTTTTTAAGTAGCGCCCGGCACGACCTAACGTGACCACCATCTTGAACATTTCTTCAATTGTTTTCGTGTCCCATTGTCACTTGTATTATATTTAACTTATTTTGCACGTAGTTCCAGTAGTTCTGCTAGAATTTTTGTACATAGTTAATTTTGTCAGTAATAAATTTGTTAATTCGATTGACAATAAAAATAGTTTTCTTTTGAATTACCCTCGTATTTTATATTACCTAGATTGCTTTCCAACAAACAGAACATTGTCTAGTTCGTTGTCTGGTTCTGTCATTTTTATCTGCACATACACCCACCTTTACATTTACGATAAGGAAGTAGGGATCGACGAATTTGATGTCAGCGATATGAATTTTGAATGAAAATATCGGCTAAACATGGTAGGTAACCTACAAGATTCCTGTTTGTGTGGGATCTCGTATCATGGTTTTTATTGTTCGGTAAACTTGAAAGCAGCGGCATGCCGTTTTCTTATACCCCGCCGCGTAATATTTTGTATAAGGGGTTTAGCTTTCGCATATTGGATGTTACAAACTGGATTGCATTTTCATATCGAATAGGTTGGCTACCTTGTCATAAATGTTGCTTGAAACCGTGAACTTTGCTTTTTATGATTACAGTTTTCAATCCAATTTCTTACGTTACTTGTCGCATCTGGTAGGTAGGTATTTCTTGCGTTATTTCTTTGTAAATGGGTTTCATGTGACAGACTGCCACATTTTAGCATATCATAGTGCTTAAGATATAGAGAAGGAAATTGTATTTCTTTTAGAAGGGGAGTTTTAGCAGGAAATTTACTGGCGTAATAAGCCTTGTTCGAAAGTTTGCATGCGGCGAACCATTTTATTTTTCAACACTTTGAATTTCTTATCTTCTTGGAGTGCGTTATTTCATATTTATTATTGCTAACGCTGATTCCGTCAAATCACAATAATTTTACAACTATATTTTGGAACAAAGGAAGTTGAAATATAAATAAGTATAGCAGATTGGCCTAAAAAGATACCAAATCTGTAGAAATACTTTATTTATGTTACTCTGCAAAATTTCGTATAGGTAAACAAATTGAGAACTGTTACAACGACCTATCCCGTTGCGTCACCTTTTGTGACCATACAGGGTGTTGCTTCATTCGGTCGGTCGGTGGAATTCTGGTCGTCGATAAATATACCTTGAACTCTAGTCAGAGATAGGGTTCTCTGGAACTATTGCAAAACAAAAATAATACTGACGATGAAAATTAAACTTACTCTATTACTTTAACTATATACAGGAAAGTTAGAATAAAACCAAAACGAATGTACAATAAAAAGTTATATACAAATTTAATCAAAATAGTTACAGCCAGCGGTATCTGGGGGCCAAATTCGGTACGGCTGTATATACGGAGCGCGTGATTTTCGCTCTTGGCGATGTAGGTTACCGATCGGGCACCCACATTCAGAAAATCACAAACCAAAATCAACGGAGGCATGTAAATCGTACTACCTTGTGGTTATTCGCTGGGAGTAAATGAGACTTTCGACGCAAGCTTTCCCTAATGAGTGAGCGGAGAAGAGAATTATTCCGTCTTTCGATTGTAGCAATTCCCTTCAGTGTAAATGATGGCTGTGTTGCGTTATGTAATAGCAATTTAAATACTATGCCAAAGAACTCTGCACCGTATTTAACCCCAAGAGCGGCTGATATTTCACCGCCTGCAACTTAGGTCTTGGCAAGATAATTTGGTTCGCTCAACCAGTCAACACGTCCAATCAATTTTCTGGCTGAGACCTTCATGATGAAGATGATGCAGCTCAACGCTATTGAACTATTATAAGTGCAAATTATATATATTTTCCAATAAAAAATGATCCATCCTGAAGCTTTTCCATCGTTTCGTGGAATGGCAAAAAATAACCAATTATGAGTATTTGCTTTCATTCAAGTGTAAATAAGCGAATCCTGGCAGTAATGAAGCGTTAGGTTATTCAGAATTCTCAATATTAATTGCGAGACATTACAGTAAAAAATGATAAGGGGAGGACGAGGCAAGAAGGTTTTATTTATCATACTTAATTTAAATCATTTTTATTCCTTTGTCTAATTTATTTATGACAGAGCGCTTGATTTCAGTTTTATTTTTTCTAAAAGAGCAAATATTGCGCCGCCATTCGTCAGCCCTTATTAATTCAGTGCAGAGCGTTGCGGAAATTGGAAAAATGTAAATATATGTTAGGTTTGTAGGGAATACCTTTAAAATACAAGGCAGTGTCTCTTCTGTTAATAATAAAATTAAATTGGGTTGGGTTATATTTACACAGAACGCATACTGGAATTTTGAGGGTGTATATTTATATTCGCATTATTGTTAGCTCTGAATGCCGAGGGTGGGTATTATTGTATTATTTGCGGCAGATGATTATAAAATTAAAAATAAATATTTGCCGTACCAGCGATGATTTAATTCCAAATGAGTTCTGCGAAAGTTTGTTCTAAATGCAAATCAGGGCTCTTTGGGGACCTGGTTATTCGAAATAACTGAGTGTTTTATGCGATATTATGTTTATAACAGGGTGAGAAATATTTTTAGCTGATTCTTGAAATCAAACTTTATTGTGTTAGGTGAGTTTACAGCTGATGGTGGATATTGTAGACACACAACAGTATGAGTCGTGTAACGAACAAAGGGGAGGGTTTTCTTAAAAGTTTTCAATTCCAAAACATCAGTTCTAGTTTGCACACAGATGTGCACTTTATAAGATTCGGCACCGAATGTAGTAAACCGTAGTGTAACTCCTAAGGACCACTGCAGTCAGATTTTCCGGTTCGATTCTATTTGGCAAGTCTTTAATCCACACTACAAAAGCTAGAGTGAAATATTTACATATTATAATACAAGAAGACCAGCTAAGGTACCTGCTTTAAGCCGTGATCATCTCAGAGCAAGAACGTTCTTTGCTGAAGAACATGTTAATTGGAACTTAAGGCAGTGGAGCAACGTGCTGTTCACTGACGAATCCAGGTTCTGTTTAAATCACATTGATGGACGAGTTCGAGTCTGGAGACGCCCAGGTGAACGTTTTTTAGACTGCACTGTGGAAGAAAGGGTTCCATTTGGAGGAGGGTCCATCATGGTTTGGGGTGGGATAAATTTGAATGGGCGCACGGAGCTGGTGGAAATTCGTAGATATATATACGAAATTCTAGAACCACATGTTGTACTATTTGCCGAGAATATGGGTCCAGTATTCATTCTGCAGGAAGATAATGCCCGCCCACACATCGCCAGAATAGTGCAAAATTTCCTCAGTTAACACAATATTGAGGTTATGGATTGACCTGCCCTCAGTCCAGACCTCGATCCAATCGAGCACGTATGGGACACACTTGGGAAACGATTGAAGGAACGTCAGCCAATCCGGAACCTTTAACACGTTGAAGAAATCCTCCTGGAAAAGTGGGAACAGCTGCCTCCTCAAGTTATTCGAAATTTAGTTGAAAGTATGCCCCGTCGTCACGCTGAAGTTTTACGAGTTAGAGGTCACACACGTTATTGATTTTGAAATTTTGCTTACTTTCCATTAAAACAATAAAGAGCTTAATCGCAAATTTCTGCATTTTTATTTTTTTCTGGACGAATCACAGGCAGATTATAACAAATTGTACTAAATTTTTAAACCCTATGTATACAAGGTGATTCAGAAATTAATGCTGGAATTTTGTTGAGTGATAGAGTGAGTGAGATGAAGAAGTCTACACAATAAAAAGCATTAAAATTCTTGCCCTAGGCGAGTATGGAAAACACATAAAAGGGTGCTAAATTAAGGATTAGTAATCCCGTTGATTGAGAAGTCCTTGACTTCTCAATCAACGGTAATACATAGTAGCGTTTACACATGCAACATAGCCAGAGTTTCAGCTAAAAGCAGTTTGCTACAATCGTAAAGGGGCACCCTTAAAATAGGGTTGAAAATCAACTAATTTCTTCAATTTCGAGCTTAGCTAACGGATCTGACTGTAAAAATAATAAGAAGTTGAAGGCTTTAAGAGTCGGACAACTAGCAGTTCTGTATTAATACATGAAACAGGGAGAATCAAATTTTCTGTTGTGATATAATTGAGCAAGATGCCTGCAGAGATATTAAAACAATAACTAGAAGCTTTATTCTCAATTTAATTTAAGTGAGAGCAAAGAGAAGTAAGCTGTTCAATATTCATCGTACGTCTCGCGAAGTTTGACTTAACTCGACGTGGAATGGGAATCGAGATCGTTGGAAGCGGGAATGTGTAAGTTTTAAATAAAAAAGGAAAAAATCTACAAGACGAATGAAAATTGCCAAATTGCCTGCGGTTGTTAATTAGAGAATTTCCGTTCGAGACCTTAGAATTTCCAGACTTTCCTGGAAAGGTACATACATCAAAAGCTGTAAAAGTCTGGATAAAACTTACGAGAAATTTTAATGCCTCTCGTGTTTGCCCTCGGAGATAATTAACTGCTTTGATAAAATATTCAATAAAACTGTTAATATTATAGTAAGAAACAATTGGATGTTAAACTCAACGAAACATAAACGGTGATGAATTTTTGAAAAGCTCAAGGTGCATCGCTACTGCAATTGCCCGGAATTTAATTTCCATTTTAAAGAACACGCAGCGGAACATTCATAAATCACTGAAATTGAATTTTGTATGCAGGAGAAGAATTCAATTCGGTTGCAACAATGTCATAGGTTTGTAATTACCAATATTTACAGCATATCCAGAACTGTTGAGAATTCACAATTACATTTTTACTGTGAGAAATAATTTCATTTGAATTCATTCCATTCTGCAGGAATGTCAGTCAGCAATATTTACATTGCAAATATGGAACTGAATTGAATAATAATACAAAGCGTTTTGTAGGTATTACTATTATTATTGCTCTTACGAGGAGCATTCCTGAGCTTTCGTACTATAGGTGAAATATGTTTTATCTGATAAGTCCTGTCAATTCAAGAATTTGAGGACATCTTCGTTTGGTTCTACAACAAGGCTGCTATAAGAGTTTTCTATTCGTCTTTACACTTTCTGCAGTCAGAATTATTATTCTTTGTGACGACTCTACGCCACTACAACACTGCTATCACAATTTAGCATTTATCTGGAACGACTTGACCAAAAAGCACCTTCAGCGAATTCCTTTCGTGTGTACATACTGTAAATACTATATTTGTAACTAATCAAATATTCGATTGATTCAATAATCGATTAATAAAATATTCGATTAATCCAGATAACGAGTTAAATTAACAAATACCATATCAATTTGTTGCGTGTGATATTGACGTTACAATTACAATTAGGTTTTTCAACAAATTTGGAACCAATTGGGAGGTTCGGAGAAAAATAAGATATCTATTTTTGGCATGAAAATGACAGAAAATTGTTATTGTAATTGATTAACGGCGAAATTTTTTTTCTACAAATTTTTTTTGCGGCGTAATAAGCGAAAGAAATTAGCTTATCACGCCCACATGCTAGTTCGCTTTGTTATTGGTTTGACGTCAGAGATTCGTAAGGCGCTCCTCCCACTTCTCATGAAGTGCCCGTGAACCGGTAGGTACCTATCTCATAACATACTTATTGGGACTATTTCGAGCGTGAATTTTTAAAGTAAGGTGTCGAGGAAACATAAAACAAAGACAACATAATCGATATAATGATGCAACAAGGGTATCAAAAGTCCGATTCACATAATTTGCCTTATTTATGTAGTAGGTAAATTTCCCGGTAAATGTGGAAATGGTGTGTGATTCTTGCATCTAACCCCAATTTCATTCAACTTCAAAACAGTAGTGTAAAGGCAGACCGGTATAAGCAAAACAAAGTCAACAATTTATTAACTGTACATGCCTTTTATAATTCAGTATAAGTAGGTATGTAGATACCTGCTTACTTCTGTTTGTAAAATAGGTACCTACCTATATTCTCTAATACAATACAATACATACGACATACCTACTCATTTATGTAGGTATGTATACCTAAGTGATTGACAAGTTATCAAGCTAACAGTTTTATAACGGATTGGAAATTTTTTTAAAAAACGGAAACAAATACAACTCACTCGAATTAAAAAACTACGCTACGTAGGTACTAGGTACTTGTTTACCAAAAAGAAACAACTGCTATATTCTGGAACGGTTAATGTAGAAACTCGGAAGAGACTCTTAAAGACGCATGTATGGAGTACGAAATTATACCTATGGGTGCGAAACTTGGACAATGGGAGAAGTGGATTTAAAAAGAGTAGAAGCGTTTGAAATGTGATGCTACAGACGGGTGTTGAAGATACCGTGGATAGACAAGTTAGCAATAAGGAGGAATTAGAAAGAGTTGGGGAAAAGAGAAAAGTATGGAAGACAATAAAGAATAGGGGATAGGATCGTAGGATGGTAGGACACCTTCTGAGACACAAAGGAATAGTTCGCGACATACTAGAGTCAGAGATAGGAATAAAGAGGTAGAGGTTGGAGCAGATTAGACTACTGCTCTCAAATAGTTGGGGATGTAGAATGTTCTACTTTTACGGAAATGCGTAGGCTAGCTCAGGGAAAGGATGGAGGTACGCGTCCTACCAGTCTTCAAAAGAGAACTTTATGATGACGTACTATTTAATTATTATTGTAAAATAGGTAATAAAATTTCCTTTTTTAGTTCAGGGAGGGAACGCTATGGCGATTCAGTATTTGGCTCCGTCATGCTCCTAGCATCCTGTTTCAAATTATGCTAACCGTAACACGTTACCAAGTATCAAGGGGTCCCAGAAAACTGTCGATAAATTACACTATGTTCGATTTTATTTAGAGTGGCTGCAATGGGGCAGCCGATAATTTTATAAACTTTTGCAATGATAAACTAACTCGCGAAACTATCGATAATGCTGACCGAATTTCCTTCTGGCTCCAACGAACCACTTTTTCCGTTTTATTGGTGTGCTGTCCGATGTATTAGTCTGGGTACAAAACAGAAAACACCAGTTAGAACCAGTTAATAATTTTTAACAATTTAACTACACATGCATATGCATAATACTTATGGGACTGCTGCGCGCTGAAGCTGGGACTTGTATGTTATACTAAGTTCTGACGTCACGAGGCCTACTCTCGCTGCAAGGTACGATTTCTAGCCTCACACCGACGGAAAACTTTGCAACGGCTTCACAGCCGAAGGAATTTTTTTTTAACAAAAATTAACAACATAACTGCCTTCAGTATAATAAACTCTATCAATTTTAATGGAATTTGAAAATTACCGAACCTGCCTATTGTGCTAAACTCTCTTGTAATCATTACGTGACTTTATCGAAAGCTTGCGTCTTTTCTTTCAAGGAATATCTCCGAAATTTCCTCTACTCCTTCGTGATCTATTATCCTTTCAAATGAGAAATTATAACCATCATTTTAACTCCGCGGTTTTTATCGCTCTTTGATGTAAGATATACATCAAGCATGTAGATAAAATCCCCTTGATGTATATTCGACCTCAATCTCGGAATCCTCTCCTACAAGAGGTCTTTGAATGAATTTATAGTACATGCTAATATGGTAATATCGCAGTGGATTTTATTTTGTTTTATATTCTCTTCGGATTTCCATATTGAAAGACTAGCAGCTCATAAAGTAACCTAAGATGAGAGGCTTGCTAATAAGAATAGGGACTCTCTGTATAATACGAATATTTCATAACACAGTCCGAATATTGTATTATATTATATTATATTATATTACATTACATTACATTATATTATATTATATTATATACTTCTCAATTTTTTCCATTCTTCAAGCATTTTTTCTTGGTTCTTCATCATATGATTGATTCTCTTATACAATTTATTGTTCTCCTCCATGCTTTATAAGCAAGGACCATTGCACTGTGCATTTCCAAGTTTGGAGGTGTCACTTTGCGTCTACGTCCAAAGTTTTCTTTATTAAACACCATCAATCAAAACAACAATTCGATTTTTTTTATTCTCAAACAAGCTATAAAAGTTTCGGAAATACATACCGACAGCAATTCGCAATTTCATCTAAAAGTGAGTTATGACTGTTTACACTTTTTTCGACACAGACATAAATCAAGAATATTTTATGGTTATATTAAACTAACTGGGGTTTGTTCTCAATTACAAAATGTATGATAGAAAAGAATGCCTTGGAGGGTTTTTGTTTACCTTACTGTAGTATATATGCTATTCTCGTTTCAGGTTCCTTTTTCACCCCAGTGGCCCCAATATTCCACCACTTCTGTTCCGGAAGGCAATGTAGCGAAAAGTTATTCGCACTCAATATATTTCAGAATAGACCCTGTGATTTATATGGTTACAGTTAAAGTTTTTTATATATGTTGGAAACTTATATTTCACATATACATAAGAAAAGAAAAATAGGGGCACTGCAGAATTGGAAGATCGTTGTGTTTATTTACATTTATGCGGACACGTTCAGAAGTCAGAGGGATATTAGACGATCCACTGGAATAAATATATGACTCGAGACTGATGTATTTGAGAGCATATATTCAACAGAATACTACTGTGAAATAGCTACTGAACTGGCTCAGGACGACTTGCACCACCACGCCCATTTCTTCAGGAGCGACCTTGAAAGGCACCAGGAGCATGTAAGACTGGTGGTAGCGGAAGCACTAGATGACCCCCGGAATCATCGTGATAGACTTGGTTCAGAATATTACACAATAAATAAATAAATAAAAACATAAAATATCCTTTCGACCAAGACCGATGCTTCAAGTTTCAGATCATAACGGAAAATCACGTAATGGAAATGTCCTTTATTTGACTGTGATGGACGACTTGTCGCTACCTCAAAAGTCAAGGTACAACCAGGTCCTTACTTAAGAATAATTTTATACACGACTACTTTGTATTTTTGCAAAATAAGTTCAATGAAAGAGCAGCACCAAGCTCCTGAATTTTAATAAACATAATACTTCCGTCACTTTATGATGAAAAATTGCTCATGAGATACGGGTAGATGAAATGCTGACGCTTGCATTAAGGGATATACTTTAAATGAAAGGGTGGCGTTTCAGGAAAATTTCCGATAAGAAAACAACCCTTTCTTTGAAGCTCATTAAGCATGCTGGGCGGACATTATTAGAACAAAATGAAAAATTCCTCAGATTTTCCGAATCCTAGTAAAATATAATTAATCAAAGTTCTGAGCAAGAGCAAAATAATTTTTCAATTACGAACCTTCCACGGCAATATCGCCTTAAAAATAAATGGTTTAATGGAAACCCTTGCTTTAAAGATACTCTAATATCGGCAACGCTGAAAAATGCTTTTAAGAGAATAATTTTCTTTCGCGGAGTGAATTTTTGTTCAAGATCGAAAATGTGTTATATTGTCTGGCAGCATTGACTACACCAAGTATTTCGCGTGGTCGGAAACCGTAGTAATACATTTTCACAAAAAACCTTACTTTCCCCCTTGCTTTGACAGTTCATCACAAACTTTTTCTAAAGATGTTCCCCATTATGCCAGAATTTTAATAGTACAAAAGTATAAGAACAGATGCATCCGCTAGAGCTTTTTGTGCTTTTGTCGTGCGAAATAATAAAGTGATACTATACAAAAGCTACATTTTCCGAGAGTTAAACACTTCTTGCTCGCAAGGTTTTTAATTTACATTTCTAGGAGAGTGTAGTTACCACGGTTTTAGTGTACCTATATTTGACGAATATTTTTAATCAAATATTATAAACTCTCACGTACCAGAACATATTGATGACCCTCTCAAATTCAATTCAATTCAATTAAAAATTAATGTTTGTACCCCAGTACAAAAAGTTTCTAAAGTTTGGAGAAATGCTAATGTGGTATATAACATTCTAAAAAAATAGAATGGAAAAGAATGGAATGGAATGGAATGGAATAGAATGGAATGGAATGGAATGGAATGGAATGGAATGGAATGGAATGGAATGGAATGGAATGGAATGGAATGGAATGGAATGGAATGGAATGGAATGGAATGGAATGGAATGGAATGGAATGGAATGGAATGGAATGGAATGGAATGGAATGGAATGGAATGGAATGGAATGGAATGGAATGGAATGGAATGGAATGGAATGGAATGGAATGGAACTTTATAGTTGCTCGCGAGTATTCGAAAACAAATAGGTGTTGCATTATTGCTGTGTTGGTGGATAGCTCAAAAAGCTCAAAATCCTATTCGTCATAAAAGAACTAGGTAATTAATTCCTTGTCCATTTAATTCGACCTACGTTCAATAATAACAAACTTAGCAAGGTAACTTTGTGCATCCTGTATGTGCACAGCATTATAATATGGCGATCTATTAAGTGGATGAGATAATATTGTTAAAGATAAAGTGCAATTTTGTATTTAGAAAATCCTCGTACTTTGCACTAAATCTAAAACTTAACGAGTTAGTTGCGGAATAAATTTAAACGAAAGGTGCTTTTAACGCTAGAGCAAAAAACCGGCAGAAAAAGTTACCTACATCAAAGTAAATTTTAAACTAGTATAACTTTAATCCATTAAACTAAAATGAAATGTGAAGAAACTTTTCTGTAATTAAGTAAAGCAGACGCGATGCTCGCAAAATGCAGATGCTTATTTGTTTATTTTGTTTGAACTTACTAACTAGTAAATTATTCATCAGTTTTAAAAATGCAACATAATTTATTATTACTTTCAGTTATGTACCTACGTTCAAAATTATTATTATACTAGGTTAAACTTAATTTTTAAAATAAATCATTTTGGTTTTCAATAAACTTAATTTTTGTTGACAAGTGGAGAATTAGTTCGGTACAATATTTTCCGGGCAGAATACCAACTTGGAAAATAAAAATTGCTAGAATAAATCCTCTAATGAATATTTTTTTTATCACAGTTCATTTTTTTCTTCATTTTAATGATAACCTCACAAATTGTCAATTGTGTATTAAATCTAAAAATTCCAATATTCCTAATGTATGGCAGCTCTATTGTGCAAAAATTCGATGAAAATGTAATTCACCAATTCTTGAAAAATATGATACAGTAAGCAATTTATAAATTATTTCCCCCTTCGTATCACAAAGTGAATTTGCAACAAAAAAGTTTCAACCGTAAACCTTTCGAACAGGAAATAGCTGTAACGAAGTAAATCGATTTGTATCGAGAGAGTTATAGAATATCCTGGATGAAATTGACCGTATACACCTCAGAAGGAACCTCTACGCCCCGAAATTTTATATACAGGTACCAAAGAAAGACAAGGTTTGTATTTACTACACGAAAATGTTGTACCTACGCTTGTGGATTTTTTAGAAGGTCATTGTTAGAAAATGACGAAAATTTCATGATTTCAAAAATGAATTTCAAGAAATATTAACATACTTAACTTTTAATAAATAGGTAAGTAGCTCAGGTAGGCAAGCTTTATCGAAGGAGGTAAAGGACACAGAGCAAATGATGCTGATGCTGATCGAGTTGTCTAGAGCGGGTGCTAGCGAAGGTGCTAGATATTTCAAAGTACATTTTATTATACTGAACCCCTAGGGTGTAGTAGAAATTGGCCTGGAACCATCACTGCTTAACCGCTAAAGTTCAAAAATAGCAGAAACAACATTGATGTACATTAATGTGCAACTTTTAAGCGTATTTCTTCTATTGTACTGTTATTACATGTTTTAGGGAAAATATTATATGGAAAACTATGTACCTACTTTTTATTGCTCTATTTTGAAGATTATTTCAATTTATATAGGCTCTCCCATTTCTTTCGCACGGCATATTAAGTATTAAGTACTAAATACTAAATACTAAATACTAAATACTAAATACTAAATACTAAATACTAAATACTAAATACTAACACTGAACACTAAATACTGAATAGTAAATACTAAATAATAATCGAGCCTCCTGACTATCGATGTTATTCAAAAATACAAAAAAATACGTTGTTCCGATTATCCAGTCTTTCCTTTTGAAAGGGGATTTTCTTTCTGTTTTACAACGTAACTTACGAAACCATTTCGCTGTTTTCAGTTTACTCTTGTAACTAATGGAGAACGTTTAGTGAAATAGTAAGACATGCTGAAATGAATGTCTTAATGTTGCGTATATAATCCATAATTTCAAGCTGTGTTTACTTTAAGTCCTACTATTTTTCATGTACAATCAAATAAACTAGTCTTGTAAGTTTAAGGACGATGAGGAATACATTTCTTTTTTATTTAATGTTTTAAGTGAAAATATAATATTCAGTGCAAAAAATGTCCGTACCTGAATCATTCTCATCTTGCCAGTAAAAGAAATTCATATTACTTGACAATTATTCTTGTTTTTGTAGATTGTTAGACGCAAGTTTAATTCGCACCCCTGACATTAATGTCTCCTGGCGCTACTCGCAGAACATTAGTGTCAACTTAGTAACTTTGGATACGCATATTTCCAGGAATATCAATATTGAAGCTGAAAGTTTTCGCGGAAATCTTAAATTTACGACAACTTAAATGTAAGTATAGATTCTTGCCCCAACCGAACTTCTCTGTGGATGAGACGACAAAAAATCCCATTTACCCTTTACCTATAGGGGAGAAATTACGTTGGCTACTATCCAAAAGTATTTGCGGGAAAAGAGATCACAAGGCTATGGAAATGGATTCCATTATCGAGCTTATAATAGGGTTTCAGTGTCGAAGCGACGACGACGCTCTCGGCGGTCGAACGATGAGATGAGAACAAGTAGTGTTATATGGCCACTCGTACGAAATTGAATTTCGCGCACGCGTACACTAACACGGAAACTTGATTGGTTTTGGAGTGCTCCGAGCTAACTCTACAACACCCTAGACAGATTCGTACATTGTTTTGCACTACTCATTCCGCATATCGAGCAATTTCATAAATGTAGAACGGGATGCTGCTCGATGCTTGCAGCCCCGAGGCATGCGAAAATATTTGTGATGCATGGGAATCAGCTGTTCAGGGCTTGATGCCTAAAACTCTCCAAGAATTAATTTCGTCGCTGCAATTGATTTTTTTCAATTGCACGTATTATTGTACCACTCGAGTAACCCTAGAAATGTGTAATGGTTCAATTAGGCGTTTAAGCAGTAATAAACGTTGATAGAAAATAGATAAATAAGTAAATTTTCAGTGAAATAATAATAATAATAAACGCCTTCATTAAGAAAAGTAAGAATGGCGAAATTTGGCCAAAGGCTATTCTACCACTTAACCGTACCATCAACATAAAGAGAAAAGAAAAAAAATGCAATCAATAAAAAAAATAAACACTAAGAAAATACTCGAGAAAAAAATTGTACTAAATTGCAGTAGTTAAAATTTCTAAATTGTATGTTCGCTGTAAAATAACTGCGCTCTCAGTTTCCTCCTGCACGTGGACGGATAATGATGTGATACGGAGCTCCCTGTGTTGCGCCCGAAGGGTGCACACAAACACAGTCAGTATTATCCATCAGTGCGCCGAAATATTTCAACATTTTCCTATTTTAAAAAATTTGGCCTACCAAAAAGTAAATAGTGATTGTGTTATAAACTTAAATTTTGCAAATAGTTTTCTTCAAGTTCATTATTGGACGAAAAATGATGTGATGCGGAGATTCCTGTGTTGCGCCCGAAGGGCACACACAAATTTAGTTATAGCTAACCGTGTAATATCCGTCAGCGCGCTGAAATATTTTGACATTTTCGTATTTTAAGAAATTTTGCAAAAATGTTCTTTTTTAGATATGTCAAAATAGTTTTTACTTGTTTTAAATGTTCTTTTACAATGAACATGGAAGTCATGTACGGTTGTCCATACCAATTTTTTTCTTGAAAACAGTAAACCTCAGATTATAAACTACCAAAAAGAAGTTTATCTCTGACAGTCAGTTCGATAGATCGCGTGCTCTCGTGATTCACATTCACACCAGTGCAGTTATTAAGTGACGCTTTCGTAAAATTACCAACAATTCCAGACCACTTACCGTATTACGGATAAAATGAAATGCACCAAAAACAATAAAATATATGAACTTTTAAGTTGGCTGGTTTTTAATATGTTAGCGGTGAAAATCAATCAATTTTTTGAAAGAAAACGGAGAAAAAAGATTTTCAACTCGGTACAATTTTGCAAAAGAAAAAAATATATTTTTTTTCTGGCAAATGCTTCTGTCAAAACTCTTCCGAAGTAATATTTTTCTTGAAAAATCTCACCACCATCCAAAATCATGAGTTTTCCTCTTCAACAATCCTTTCCTTAATGGTTAAGTATTCAAATAATTTTTCAAAAGTACCTACTTCACTTTTCCAATATAAATCCAACATTTTGATTAAGTATGATAGTTTAAGGGTTTAATACACTTTTCCATTTCGAATTTTGCCTCTTACACTTTTTCCACGCAATTTATATAGGCGGAACAAGTCCTCACATGGTCACCGACCCAGTTATTAACTTCTATTGTCCCCAGTCTTAGGCAGGGTTTGGGAAATGGATAAAATCGTACTCCCAAGCGATAACTTGGCCTACCCGCTCGCGCCTTCGCGTTTTATTATAATGAAGAGCACTATTAGCGGTCAAGAAAACAAATCCAAGGATCATTATTGAGCCGGTCGGAATCATCCGAATAGAAATTTTGACATGTACTAACATAATGTAAATAACAAATCATTAAAGATAAAGTTACTGTTTTGTGAATAAATTTGACTTTCTTAAGGGGCCGTGGAAAAAATAGTGTACATAACTCGATGGAAAGTGTATTTCATTTATACTCGTGTGATTTCTGCACTCGGCTGCGCTACGTGCATAAAATTTCACGTTCGTACGAAATTTGGTAATATACTATTAGAGACTGATAATATGACTTGGAGGTTATTCCAGATAAAGGTTACTGTCAAGGCGTTTTTCCTTTTATTTTTGTAAAGTTACTACAGTGTGAGGAAATATCTCCGGTTATAATATTACGAAAGCTATCAATAAGATTTCAACAAATTTGGTACAATATAATAAAATACAATTTTAACGGTATTATCTTGAATCTGCGCCAAACCTTTAACGCTTCCTACAATATTTTCTTAATAATGGTTTCCTCTAAGAGGTGGCTATGCATTCTGAACACGAAACGTTTCCTTATGAATGCAAATGTCTTGTTAATCTCCAGGCAATTTGCGGATTTTCTTGAAATCTAGACTGTTTGTTTTCCTTTACCCCAGAGAGTCTAGTTTAGCACGTAGTTGAAACGACTCTGCAGAATGAAAATATCTACAGCTGCCTAATTTGCCGCAAGAAAATACGACTATGCAAGAGTTGGAGCGATAATTATATCATCATGTGTAATTCACATTTTTAATGAATATCGATAAAACAATACAACAAAAATAATACGTAAGGAAATGAGCATGCAGAACCGAATATTCGGCAACAGATAATGGGGCGAAAACACCGTTAGCAAACAAGACCCTGGTAGTGTTGTTCCCCACCCAAACAAAGCCCATTTTAATAAACACTTCGCCCGTGAATATATTCGTTTGTTTCTCCCTTTTCTGCGAAATATACGCAGATCCTTAGCAAAGGTTCTGGATGTCTCGAAATCCGACACCAAATTCAATTTACCAGCAAGGATATTTATGATACGAGGCCCGAGGAATGTTTCAGAAAAACATTAGGTTTCGACATTCCCGATTCTGCTCGCAATACCACATTAATTAGAAAATTAAATGACGCTCGCCTGATATTTATTTTTACTTTAATTAAAAACTGAATCGGGGAGATATCGCTTCACCCCTTTAGTTCTTTGTACAGGCTGTTCCGTATCTCTTGCACGGCACTTAACTTTGTTTTTTTAAATTGATCTGATCGTAGCATTTAATTCATTGAGGAGCCTTGTCTGTCTCGCTCACGCTCATTGAGAAACCTCTCGGAAAAAACGTTGCAAGAGACAAATAACTTTCTAGAAATCAATAAAAAACAGTTTCTTTGTTTAATGCTTCAAATACGTCATGTTATATTATTGTGTGGTTGTTCCCCCCTAAGTTTATTATTCCAAGTAAAAAAAAAAAGTTGCTCTAAGTTTAAAGACGGTTAGACCTGAAATGAAACTCGATCATTTTCATCAGAACGCCCTTTTTCTTTTCTGGGATTGGCAATAAGCCATTATTGCTGGGGTAACTTCCTTGGTTCAATATACTTATATACAAAGTTTACCAAGGAAGAGGACCGTTTGGCCCTTTCAAAATTTCAGAAGTCTGCCATGATTTCATAATGTTATGACATCCACGCAAAAGTAAGTCGGTAAGTTCACTAGCCAGCTACTAGCCTAAGTTGTTTCTAATTATTTATAAACCTTTTTTCTCTGATTTTCAATTAGTCTAAAATCCAAGAAATGCGCCTGTTTCATTTCAACCACTGCAAACCGTTTATTTAGCCTTGCTCCTGCTACTAAGTTAACCCCATTTTTTATTTGGGGAATACAATCTTGTTGATTTCTTAAGTTTTTCGGTTGCAGCAAAGCCTCTGTCACAGGGTAAGAAACTACGGCCAGATAGTGGCATAATGATACCATCTTTCAGGTATTATTCTGACCGACGCATCGATCAGGCCAAATTACTCATTTTCGTCCTTCGGCTTGTTCCAGTTGTGTGATATTGTCAAGAATGTGTCGCAAAATACAAGATTAAAGTTCTTTTCGAAAATTTCTCGATAAGTATGAATTTTGACACTCCTATCCCCAGGATGCCCTTTTTGAAATAATCGAAACATTTTATTTACTTTCAGATCTGGATTAAGGCTTTTGTTTTGGTAGAGTTTTGTGAATAATGACTCTCCTGGGAAGGAAATAAAAGCAATATGTTTCTTTATCAAATTAACTAATCCGTCTTGAATTTTATGCAGCCTGTTTTCATAAGTCACGGAAATCGCAAAAGAGTTTGTTTGCTTTCAACTTCTCAACTACTATTTGGATTCTTCGCCTTTTAATATGGAACATAGAACCTACCATCTTCTGACAAACTCTCGATCTTCTATCATCAACTAGCAAGGAATAACCACGGGTGCAGTGGCGGGATGACTGGCATTTCATCCACTCTTCTTTTGATAGGTTCCAGCAACTCAACACAAGGTCCAAAAAAAGCATATTTCTGACTAGACGATTTCTTGTAGAACACAAAAAATAAATCCCCCCCCCTTGTTTGCTATTAATTTTTTTCTTAAAACTATTTTGAGCAATAAAATTAGGGTCTGGAGGGTAAATGTTTATGGCTAGTCATAATTCTATCTACCTGATAAATGTATACAGGGTTGAGTTCGGAATCGGACCATAGTTACTGTTGAGACAACTACGTTTATTTGTATATATCGCTATACTTTCCAAGTCATTTAATAGTATTCATACCTCTATTTTTATAAATTTAGTAATTTTATTATCCCAATTTAAAGTGGCGGAATTTCGCAATACCATTTTAAATTTTCGTTTCCTAATTATTAACCTATTGACAATCTCTGGATCGAAACCGTTACATCTCGCTATCTATATCTTTGATGGTATTTACTTCCTCGCGGTATCTTTCAACGGATAACGGTAGACTCAACAGTCTCGAATCTGCAGTTATGTACCAAGCTGTACTGGTTTCTTTCCTATAGATGTCAAATTCTAACTTATTGTTATTCCTAATTACCAAAATGTTCAAAAATGGAAGCTGTCCTTCCCTTCCTATTTCATGGGTAAATTTGATTGAATTGAATCTACTATTTAAGTCGCTCAAAAAATCTTAAATGTTACATTATTGCTCAAAATAGTTTTAAGAAACCCTATAGGTTTATTGATCCATTTGACTTAAAAATCCAATTTTATTGATCTCGTGTTCAAAATAGTTCTGAGAAACCCTATAGGGGTGGAGGTTTACAATTTCTCACGTTTAAGTTCAAATAAAAATATTGAAAATATTAATTATTACCTATATCCACATCTGACGTAATATAGGCACAACGATATATATTCTAGTTTTTCTTACGGATATCGAGCAACTCAGAAACATTAAACGTAAGGCTGAGCTATTTCCAATATAAACGACGTTGCCATATTTCCTTTTCTTGCTCCTTATGGGGGATGGCGGCTGCATCAAGGAACAAACGAAAGCCGACTTTTTGGGAGGTCCCTTTTTCGGTTTTTGTCGCGACTTTTCGTACCAACCCATAAATAATAAAGCTGAAATTTTAAGTGCCTTAGATTCGAATTCGAGATCCGATATCTACAACTGTTGGAGGTAATTTTTCTGACATTACGATATTTTTTATGTGGAAAAGCTTGTCCACTATTTCTTAAAGTTTCGCGTTTCTCTTTTGTCTAGTTTTTAACATTAATTTTGCGCTTTTTATTGCATCCGTAAAGTATCCTAATGCGCAACCCCACCCTTCGCCAACTTAAATCTGTTGGACTCTCCATACTTCACGTTAATTTGTATAAAATGTTCCGTTTTATTCCGAATCCCCTAAAATTGGGGGCCACCCTAACGCTCCACGAGAATTAGATTTCGATGCCATTACCCTAATCCCCCGGGCCAATCGTGAAACCTTTGATGGTTATTTTTGATTTTGGATAGCTGCACTTTTAATATATTGCACATTATTAGCGTTCACGTCCCATAGGTCGCTCCAGAAATTATGAGCTCCATTAGAGCAATTTGCTCTTAACGTAAAATCGAACCAACGACCTGTAACGGCGACTCAACGTTCATCGGAGTGGAAACTATGCCTGCGGCTTTTGTTGATGTTTAGCAGTAGTTTACTGTGGGGGCTGCATCCACTGATACCGCTGCTGGACACAAGTTACATGACAGCATAAGTGCTTTATTATTATTGTCCGCTAAATCAAAGTTAATTAAAGCCATCCGTGCACGACAGGGTTGTGAGATTCAAATGATGTTTACCACCACAAAAGAAAGTTACATGTTTCCATCATGGCCTCATCACTTTTGTTTTAATCATGTCGCTTACGGCGCTATTTCGATAAACGTCCGGCGGGACCGACCGTTGTTAATGTGATAACTGCTCAGCTCTGTTAAGTAGTAGAGATTTAATACATCTCCCTAGGCGAAGTTGAGCTATTACTGAATATACAACGAGTACCTTTAATAAGTTAAACTGAGGTGTGAATTTATGAACAAAAGCCATAATGATTGACTAAATATTACATTCTATCAATTGTATTTTTATGTTTGTTTTGAATTCAAGGTTTGAAACAATAATTACAACTAAGTATTTTCAGGTTTAAGTATAAATGTTTTGTTGTTTAAACAGTTATTTTCGTGGTTATTGATTTTAAACTTAATTGCGTTCTGTTTATTTTTTTAGTTTTGTGTTGTTTGTGTTTCAATGTATAGGATAGTGTCATATTTTTTAAATTATATTTGGAAAATTAATTATAATATGTTATTTACTTTTAGCAGTCAAATAAACAAAAGAAATACCGAAATCCCAGAATATTTTAACCTTAAAATTTGAGAACTAATTTCTGTGTGAATCAAGCAAAGCAAATGCTAACTGGTCACTTGCATTTTACTCCGCAAACAAGTCCAACTTCTCGTCATTTACACGATAATTTTCACTTAAATCTAGCGACTGAAACTTCACTAAAGCTACGGTGTCCTAGAAAAGTGGTGCCGTCATTATAGCGGCCATAATATATGGTGGTAGCGAAACCGGAAAAATACGAAAGTCGAAGTGTTTATTATTATCAGAATACACATTTTATTGCACTATGTTAAACATAGATAGATAAGTTCGAGAAAAAGATGAACGAAGTAGAGGCAAAATGGAATTGCTTTTGAAAAATAATTTAGATTCTGCAACAGAATGAAAGTAGAAAACCCTGTGGTACTAGCACTAGAGATATAAAACAAAGAATAGTGCAGGGTCGGTTAACAAAAAGAAACAACTGTTATGCTCAGGAACAATTGCTGCAGAAACTCGGAAGAGACTCTTAAAAACACATGTATGGAGTACGGCATAGTACGGGTGCGAAACATGGATAATGTGGTGTTCCAACAGCTAGTAAGTATTATACCGCGTGACAAACTTCCATGTGTACATGGGGAAATAACATGGGCAATTACATTTTTGGAGATTCCTGCTCCCCATGTGTAGTCGAAAGACTACTTTTTTCTGAGTATGAGAATATCAAAAACTCTGCAATTTTCCAATTTATTAAAGCATTAAAAGCAAAAATTACACTAATAATTCTCAAATTAAAACACGGATATTCATCAGATTACCTATGACAATTTAATTTATTCTAATCAAAGACTCCCTTGATTCTAATTTCTAATTCGTCTGAACTGTCAACATTATTTATCGACAATTTAAAATTTGGGTTTCAAAATGAACAAAAATATTTGTTCAGTTGAAGAAAAGGTTTTCATTGTGAAAACATTTTACGGCGGCAATAGTCTGCGGGTAGTCCGTAACTTATTTTCTGTAAAATTCAATAACAGTCCTATCCCTTCGGTAACAACAATAAAAAATTTAGTTAAGAAATTTGAAGATACTGGGAATCTTTCATTGAAAGAAGGTAATTTTTACTAATAAATTTGCTTGGTTTGTATTTAGATAATTCTGATTCGCTTATTATTATTACCTAGTTGCTAATTCCTTATTGTTCGCTAACTTAAATTTTACTGGGATTATGAGAAATTTAACAAGTGATAACGTGGAGTGAAACAAAACTAAAATTAATCTTATCATTTATTTTTTTAGTCGTTCCAAGAAATCTAAATGTTGAGGTAGCGGAAATGGTAATAGGCCTGATAACTGCTAGTCCAACGTCTAGTTTAAGGTCTATTGCCCTAGAATGTAATGTTTCAAGATAAACTGTCCGTAACATATTAAAAAAAAAAAACAAATATCATCCCTTTAAATTTCAATGTCACCAAGAGTTACTTCCTTTTGACGAAGAATCAAGGCAAACTTTCTGTGAAGAAATGCAAGAACGGGCTAATCGGAATCGCAGCTTCCTTTCATCAATTTGTTTTACCGATGAGAGTACCTTTACTTTAAATCAAGAGCCAAATTCACAAAACGTTAGGCATTGGGCCCAGGAAAATCCCAGAATAAATCTAGCCACTACAACGCAATACCCTCAAAAAATCAATATTTGGGCAGGCATTTTTAATAATCGCATTATAGGACCATTTGAAATACAGGGAAATTTAAATTCAGAAGCTTATTTAGATCTTTTAATTAACCATATTGGCCCTGCATTAGAAGAATGCACATGCGAATCGGGAGGTCTGGTTTCAACATGACGGATGCCCAGCACATTTTGGAGCACAAGTGAGGGAATTATTAAATAAAATATTTCCAGATGGATTGGTCGAGGTGGTGCTATAAACTGACCAGCTAGATCTCCCGATTTGGCACCGTGTGACTTTTTCTTGTGGGGTCATTTAAAAAATAAGATTTATAAAACTCGTCACCCAAAATATTGATTCTTTAAGGAATGCTGTTTTTGCGGAATGCAACTTAATAAACGATCGGCAACTTGCGAATGTGAGAAATTCTCTATAATAGGCTGGGATACTGTCTGATACAGAATGGGGGTTTATTTGAATATTTGTTATAGTTATAGTCATATAATTTGCAAAACTCGCTCACTTCGTTCGCTCGTTTTGGCAAATATTATATTCGTCAAATAAAATTAATCTTTTCATAACTGGTTACGTAAATAACTATTGTTCATTTTTAAATGTTGACAGTTCAGAAAATCCATAAAAATCAAAGACGTCCGTGATTAGAATAAATTAAGTTGTCATGGATAATCTGATAAATTTCTGTGTTTTAGTTAGAAAATTATTAATGTAATTTTTGCTTTTAATGCTTTAATAAATTGGAAAGTTTTAGAGTTTTTGATATCCTCATACGCAGAAAAAAATAATCTTTCGATTGCTACCTTTACCACCACTGTAACTACACATGGGGAGCAGGAATCCCCAAAAATGTAATTGCTCATGTTATTTCCCCATGTACACATGGAAGTTTGTCACACGGTATGTACGAAGTTACCAGGTTCCGCGTGAGAAATTCAAACAATTAAAAATCACCGTTCTGTGGAAGTTCACCGTCAAAAAACGTTGAAGAATTGTTTATCCACTGTACTACTACCATCTCAAATATAACGGCAACGCTTAATTACTATGCAGTGTTCAGTACCGTTTTCTAGGAAACCTCAGTGATTATTAGTCTATTACACAGGAAACCTTGTAATATTACGGTCGCTATAATATGACGGCACCGTTTTCTTAGGAAACCGTAGCTTAATGAGCCTGCAGCCGGTACTGCTTAGAGTCGCCAGCGGAAAACTTCAGGTGGTTGATCTAAAAATCTTTATTCATATACGTGACCAAGGTTAACTTACAGCGAGGATAATGACATAATCTCCCGCGCAGTCCTTCCATTATTATCCTACCCTACATTAGCCGGTAACTTAATTAATTCCAAGATGTCATGTTTCTCTTCCACCTTAAGCAGTATTAACAGGTCGTGACTTTGCATAGGATGTAAAATGTAATTAAAATTCCTGGCTGCAATCCGTGTAGGAATAATCCTTCTTTAAAATCCACTTCAGTAATTTGGTACACACCACGCTACGTTTCATTCCTGAAAATTGAATACCATCGCACAACACTGCTGTTACATTTTAATTTTTTATATTATGTGAATTTAAACAACTGTTTGTATGTATATCTAAGTTCTACCGATCGCACAACAGATCGATTAATTCATAAAGAAAGAATTTCTTGCTGCGCTTTTTCCTGAAATGAATTTATTTCACCAATTAATAAAGTAAATTAGGGGTCAAAGATCGCCAGAAAGAAAATTTTCCGTTCGCTTAAATAACGTCTCCATATCTTAAGCAAATCGCTTGGAATTCGGCGGGGCGCAATAAATAAACCGAAAACTGCGAACTTTCATTATTTGTTGGCGGTGAAGGATGGAAGTGGTTTGATGAAAAAGCGAGTGTAGCATTCATATCCGGACCGCGACATTATACCTGCAACGCGCAGCTGGAGCCGTCGTTTCACAGGAAGGATTTTCAATATCGGCTCTTTACATATAACCCCCGAGTTCTTATAGAACTGCGGGTAAAGCTATAGCTTCACAACTTCGGAATAATGTGTTTGTTAACATTGTAGCAATTACACGAAATATATTGCTACACTTTGCCGCCTTACATCCGAAAGTTTCCCCGTTCTCTGCATTATCGAATTCGCTATTGAGGTTAACACCTGAACATGGAAAGAAACAAACTTATTATAATTGGTACATCCTGGGTGAAATTAAATACTCAATGCAAAAAGTAAATAAAAATATTGTATAAAGAGGATTGAATTTAACTATTTACTTTTTTAGACTTCATAATCACACTACTGAAAATTTGACGAGAATGTAATGGCTAAATGCAAAAGGATTTTGTTTACACACAAATCCCAAATACCCGTTTCAAAGCAAATATAAAAATTAATACCAGTCCCACATTTTCAATGTTTGCCAAACTTTATTTATTTGAACCTATTGAACAATTAAAATGAAAATGCATATACTTTTTCTATACTCATGAACGAGCAGTCAGTGTCGGCGTCTTTGAAGTTTTCTAAACGTATTTGGTGACCTTGAACTGTGTGTTATTTACAACCGCACGCCTTTCGCGCTTTTTATCGATTTGACGCTCAGGTTGGCATTAGAAAATTTGAAGTAGGAAATTTTGATTTTTTAGTTTTCCTAAGATGTCTGTCAATAATAACGTCAACAACAAAAAATTGTTCACATTTATCTTCATTGATACTTTGAAATGCATTACGAACTCGTTCCATCATATTCTCTCGAGTATTTGGAGGTTCCCTGTAAGTTAACTGCTTTACGTGGCCCCACAAAAAAAGTCAAATTTTGTTAGGTCTGGAGATCGCGATGGCCGAGGTGTCGGACCTCCACTTCCTATCCATTTGTTTGGAAATGCTGCAGTCAAGTGCTCCCTTACATCCCTCCCGTAATGTGCAGGCGCTCCATCTTGTTGATACCACATCTGTTGTATTGTAGCAAGTGGTAAATTGTCTAACATTTCTGGCAAATTGTTTTGTAGAAATTGTAGGTAGCTATTGCCGTTCAAATTTCCATCGAAAAAATGTGGTCCAATTACGTGTCGTCCAATGATGCCACCCCATACATTCAAAGACCACCTATGTTGATGATCCAATGGCCTTATTCAATGGGAATTATCAGTGCTGTAATAATGGCAGTTGTATCTTGAAACAAAACCGTTCTTATGAAACGAAGCTTCGTCCGTAAAGAGAACATGATCGAAAAAGTCATTCCGCTCCTGAAGTTTACGTACAGCCCACTCACAAAACTGCAACCGATTGTTGAAATAATTTTGATCTAGTTCTTGTACCAACTGAACGTGGTACGGGTGAAATTTATTTTTGCGCAGTATTCGAGATACAGAAGTTGGACTAATTTCTCTGGTATCTAAATGAGGATCTCGGACAACAGTAGAAGCTACTAAAACTTGGTTTTCCTCATGCGTCACTGATTTTACACGTTCTTTCTTCTCGTATCCCGCACAATCAGTTTGCGAATGCCGCTACATTTGGATGTCTATTTTCGGGAAAACGTTGCGCAAATTAAAAAACTCCAGAGTGGTTCGACCGAGACCCAATGTTTGATTAACAAACTGTCATTTATTTTTCATGAGAAATCCAAAAATGCAATAATATACAGGGTGTTCCATTTAAAATAACAAAGTTAGAATCCATTTCCGGTATAACCGGAATCTGCCATATTTGAAAATATTTTTATCTCATTAAGCACTTATATTTGAAAATGTTTCTTCCATTTTGAACTGTACGCTTGTTATAGACCGATTTCGCCTTACTGACTCACCCTGTAGATTTGCTATTCTCTCACTTATTTCATCCTCCATACTTCCCTCTCTGTGTATCTGTACACCCAAATACTTGAAAATCTCAACTTGTTGTGTGACTTTCCCATTTATAGCTATATTGGTGTCTTTTGTATCTCTTCCGATAACCATCACTTTTGATTTATTTGTATTTATTTTAATTTTTCTCTTCCCCAGTTGCCGCTCCCATATTTCCAGATTTCCTTGCAGGTCTATTTCTCGCGAGGCACAAATCATCAGATCGTCTGCAAAGGCACATACTCACATTTCAGTTGGTTTTAGTTTATAATATCCTATATGCACTCTCTTCGTCTGCTTTTTTGTTTCTTTCATAACATCGTCCATGATCATTATAAACAGTGTTGGGCTCAGTACTCCTCCTTGCCATAGGCCGTCATTAGTGGCAAATTCTTGTGATTGCACATTTTCCTTTCTTACATAGCTTTTGTTATTTTGGTATAAGCTCATTATTGCTCCTCTTAGTTTTAAATTTATACCTTTGTTTTCTAAGCTTTTCCATACAGTTTTTTACGGGATTCGGTCGAATGCCTTTTCCAAGTCTAAGAAGGCCAAATACACTTCAGAGTTCTTTGTTCTGGTCTTTTCAATTATTTGTTTGATTGTGAAGATATGGTCCTGTGCACTTCTTCCTCTCCTGAAACCGCTTTGTGCTTCTTCTAGCTGTGGTTCTAATAATATTCTGAATCTTTGTTCGATTATTCGTTCGTATGTTTTCGCTACGACACTCAGTAATGTGATTCCTCGGTAGTTTGAGCATACTCTGGTATCTCCTTTATTCTTGTAGACCGGTACAGTTATTCCCACCTTCCAATCATCTGGTACTTCTCCCAAATCCCAAGCTTTATTGAAGATTGCTCTTACCATTTCTTCACCTTTTCCGCCCAAATTTATCATCATCTCTGGTGTTATTCCATCATGGCCTGCAGATTTTCCTCTTTTGATGACTTTCACGGCCCCCACAACCTCTTCCACACTTATGGCATCGTTCAGAACCTCGTCCTGTATTATACTTAATAGTTCTTCATTAGAGTCAGTTTGTTTTTCATTATACAGCAAATCCTGAAAGTATTCCTTCCTTCTTTCCATTATTTCTATTTCATCTGTTATTCTTCTCCTTTGATCTGCCTTAAGTTATATTGCTTTTTATTTCTCAGATTTTTCAAGACTTTATAGAACAGTTTCTGGTTTGCCTTGCTGTCCTCTTCCATTTTTCCGCCGAACTTTTCCCATGTTTGCTTCTTTGCTTGTAGCACCATATCTCTTACTTTCGTTCTTTGTTGTTTGTATTCGGTATAACTATCTTCTGTTTTTCTTTCCAGATACTGTTTCCACTTTTCTTTTTTTGTTTTTATTTGCTCTTTTATCTCTAGATTCCACCACTTCGTTTGTTTTATGTTCCTGCTATTCATTTTCGTTCCGCATACTTCTTTTGCTGTTGTCATTACTATTTCCTTAAACAATTGCCACATTTGTTCAACATTTTTATTCTTCCATTCCCTCTCATGTTCTTCTACTATTGCTTCTATTCGTTTACTGAACGTTTGTGCAACCTTTGTATCTAGCAACTTGTAGGTTTTTATTACTTCATTTGGTTTCTTCAGTTGCTTCTTTGTTGCTTTAATTTCTTCAACCTTTGATCGAATTCTTATTCTTGATGTCAACAGATAATGGTCACTATAGATTTCATGGCCTCTTTTAACTCTCACGTCTAATACTTCTTTTCTGTAGGTTCGATTTATCAATACATAATCTATTATTGATCTTTCGTTTCGACTTCTAACCTCTCTTGTATACATATGTATATCTTTGTGATAGTAAAACTTCTTTTTTGTAGTTTCGATTTATCAATACATAATCTATTATTGATCTTTCGTTTCGACTTCTAACCTCTCTTGTATACATATGTATATCTTTGTGACAGTAAAACGTGTTCGCTATTATTATATTGTTCTGCAAGCAAAAGTTTATTAATCTGTTTCCATTATTATTTTGGTAGTTTTCTCCATATGGCCCCAGCACGTCAATAGCTTCCTCATTTCTTCTGCCAACTCTGCTGTTTAGGTCTCCTACTATTATCAGTCTTCCTGTAACCTCTTCAATGACATCTGTCAACTTTTCCCAGAACTCATCTTTTGAAGCCTTTCTCTCATCTTCACTGGGTCCGTATGTCACTAGTATTGTTGTGTCCTTATTCCCCCCCATCCTCATTTCTAACCTCAACATTTTCTCTGATAAAAATTCCCACCCCTGTAAGTACTGTGCACAATTTTCTCTTACTAAACATGCCACTCCTTCTCTAGCTCTCATTTCAGGTGTAACTCCGCTGTATAGCAATACGTGCCGTCTTCCCATTTCCAACAGTCCCTGACCTTTTTTCTTTGTTTCACAAATTGCCAGTATGTCCAGTTCTGCCTTCTGATATATTTACGAAAAAGCTGCCTACGTTGTAGTATTGTAATCATCTTAAAGGAACAAAATACATTCACCCCGTAAGTAACTCACTTGTTAATTCGCCCTACACCCACATGAATTAGCAAGGGAGTCTAAATTTATTACCACCACCACTATGATAATAAATGAACAGTTATGGGCATAAATTGTTTAATTGCCTTTATACAAAGTAATTTGGGGGACATAAATTTTATTTCAGGTCCAACTAATGACTGAACCTAAAGAAAGCAGACATCGCCAAATGAAGATATATGCCGGCTTATCGGGTGCGTTGTTCTTGATTAATCCAGGGTTGATGCGTCCTGACCCGCCTGCAATCTCGTCTTCCCGCGTTCCTGACTGATGGACGCCCCCTCGAGAGAAGAATATTAATTATCGCGGTTCGTGGGAGAGCTTTACATCGATGATAATAGACGACAAGTCGTAAATTTCTTTGCGGCATTAGAACCGCAGCAATTTTATATTGAAAACGTGTCTCTGAAATGTAATTTTTGATGCGGAACCAGTTGGCCACGTAGAATTTTAATTCTTGTTTGAAATCGCGATTTGTAGTTGTAAGGAATTCAGTCTCAGTTCGTTTAGTTTTATGGAGAGAGGTTGCCCGTTAAATGCGGGATTTCAATTCATTTCAGTTCTGCGAAGTTTTTGCGTGCGAAAAATGAGGGGCTTACAAACGAGTTCATCCCACTTATAGGAAAATCTCTCCTTTAATTTAAGGGCTGGGTGATATAAATTAACCTTACGTTTATTACTTTGACGATTACCCACATATCAGATGAAATAATATATATAGGATCCATAATGCTCAATCAGGATGTACTTAGTTGCTCATATAGGTACACAGGTGTTCGCGCGAAACGCATAGGCAAGTTTATATAGAAAATGGGAAGGTTTACGAAAAAATGTTTCAGACAAAAGTTGTTAGGTTACATCTACTCTGTAATAGGAAAATAGTTTTATTTATACAGCTTGTCCCATTTAAGCGTGGCGAACCAAAGGTAATTTTTTCAATAGAATACCTTTGTTATGATTTGTTTTTCGAATTCTGCACTTAACTATAAATATGAATTTTTGGAATCCAAAACAGAAACATGTATCCTAGAAAACCCTTAAGTAAGCAAGTAAAATAAATCTACTGGAACCTAGAAGTGTTTATCTAAAAATTCAAAAATTCAAAAATTCAAATTTTCGCTGACAAATTGTATCATCTAGCATGCGACCTAAGATAGAAAGTATGCCAATGTATCTATTAGAATAAGAAGAATTACGTAAATCCAATATTTATATCTATGCTTTGAATGATTTAAGGCTTTACACCAATAAAGAAGTGCCGCTAATGTAAACTTAATCTGAAGTACAGAGCCGCATTCAGTTGTGATTGCGTTGGTGAAAATGTCTGCTGCTGGCAATTTATGCTAATATTTCAAATATGATAAAAGTAAATATAGAAACAACAGTTTAAAGTTTTTCTCAATTTCCCATGGAAAAGGTAAAGACAGTTGTAAACAATGGGCATTATGTTCAGGTAAAATAAATTTTTGAAATATGAAAATATGTATTCTGTTTTGGAATCCGCAGTAAACGGATTTTTTGCAACATGGTCATTGATCAATGTGTAACGTCCTCAATAAAGTGTGGCACTGCATCGAAATTATAAGTATATATATACAGAGAGGTGCATGAAAAACGGCCAAAGCTGTAGTGTCGTTCTTTGTGATCCGATTTAAATATTTTATACACCAAATTATATGGCTGAAAGGATAGTTTTAACCAACATTGAAAAAGTTTTCTCGATTTTGAAAACTTTTGAGGAACGAAATTCAGCTTTTTTTTCTGAAATTACAACATTCTACTTATTATTAAGTTTTCTAATTTTGTGAATTTCTGGCAAAATAAATACTTCATACTTGTGTAGTTTTTGTCGTTCAACGTTTCGCCTCCGCTTAGAGGCTTTGTCAAGAACTTTTATTTAAATAACATATAAGTTTTATATTTATATGTTATTTAAATAAAAGTTCTTGACAAAGCCTCTAATCGGAGCCGAAACGTCGAACGACAAAAACTACACAAGTATTTATTTTGCCAGAAATTCACAAAATTAGAAAACTTAAGTTTTAAAACTGGCACAAAAAATCTGATAAGAACTTGTATTATTAATTTGTTGCTGATCGAGTTAATTTTTCTGAACTCAATTATGTAATAATATCATAATTTTTCGTGAATCGTCTCTAAAAGTAAATTAAAGCTTTCGACGGTAGCTTTCTCTTAAATTGTCATATTGTAATATTAAACGTAAAATAATATAGTAGTTCATCTGGTACAATCTCTATCTAGAATTAGGAGTTCTTGGGATATTTGTTTATTTTTTTTAATTCTCGATTTTGTTAAAATATTTGCCATTGACTTTGTTAATTTATTTTTAATCATGTTGCCCATTTTTTTTTCGCTGACCGCTGCACAAACCTGAGTTTATACATGGCGTAATTTATACACCTATTTATAAATAATAAAAGGTTTTTAATGGTACATAATAATAATTCAATTTGCGTTTCATAAATTATATTCCACAATGAATATAGTTTGTAATTGTAAGTAATTGTAAGTTCTTCTACTCAGAGACGTTCTGAGGCCGACCCTGGCGCTTGCTGTTTGAGTTGCCACACCCAAATATATCCAGAGTCCGACCAGAGAGATAAGATATTTATTCACACAGCTGAAGCTAACAAATATGAATTTTGACCGTATACGCCATCTGGGAAAGATGTCACTTACTATGAAGTAAAAACCTCGTCTGCGTTTATATTAGAGGTCTTGAGTTATTCAGTCTATGCTTATGACTATAAAACAATGCATTCAGGCAAAAACATAATTTGCGTACCGTAAATAGCATTTGTTTATAATTACCATATTATTGTTAAAACCATAAATCAAAGAACTAGCAGCTTATAACAACCCCTGCGTTTGGTTTCCTTGTATCCAAGTCTACCATTTGTTTAATATAACCAAATTTCTGTTATGGTAACTAAAAATTTCTCTCAGTGTAGATGTGCTGATGATTGACAGGGACATTGCCTGTGGCAGGTGGAAGGTCGATAAAATTCGAAGGAAGTTGGGTATCTCGGTGCAGTAGTTGTTGAAAACGATATATTCCCAAAAGCTGAAAGACCGTACTTTTTAAAAAATTTGCTAAATCCTATGTTATTCTCCCTATTTAGGTGAAAATTGGATTCCGGTATCATTTTGCAAACAGATTTCAAATAAGTCACCAGAATTTATGTCGCTTACTCCCTTTCCTGCGAGATGATTTTTGTGACCGAAATTATGAATTTTTGCATTGTCAGTTATCTACCTGCTTCAGTTTCGTTTACAGGGTGCTAATATTCTTTAACTTATCCGATGAAGACTGCTGAAAGCTCCCGTATTTTAACTTTCCATTGAACTTAAACAAATGTCAATTTACGGAAGTCACAAATATATTATTATACTAAGCATAATGACAATTGACAATGATAATTCTCTGTGGAAATCCCCAACTGTTGAATACAACAGATAAATTTAGTAAAGCAATTAATTGAATTCAATTAAACGTATCTAATACAAAATACATTGCGGGTATAGGTTGTGTAAATTGTTTCCAGACGATAAAGAAAATGTATGTGTAATGTTTTATGGCTGTCAGTAGAAGTATGTGCTGTTGGCAGTCTAGCCCGTACATCTTACTTATATGTGTTACTTCTACCAGAACAAATTGTACCACTTCGACACAATTTTTCAACCAAGTCAGATCGGAAACTACAATTTATTTCTGATTCCTAAAAGATCTATAAATCAAACGTTGCTTGGTGTGTTAACACGACATATCTGGACAATACAGCCATTATAGGGTAGCTTACTAAATATAACTACATATTGTGCTAGCAAAAGTTTACAGTTTAAATAAGTCGTTTGGAATCTTGGAAAAATAAAACAATATGCCAACAATATTTACCCTAGAAATCAAAAATATACGGGATATGAATACTTGAAATATGTTTCGTTCAAAATGATTACCGAAAACTGCAGACCACTGGTTTCGTCCTTGTGGGACTCGTCAGTGCTTTCTGCATTCATCCTATACGCAACTAACTTATTAGGTAGCAGGAGGATGAATGATTGCAACAAATGTATTGGAATGGCGTAGTAATTCGGCCGTACTAATAAGTCTAGTATGGCGTCACAAGCGTTGGAAACGGGCCATAAATTCAATACCAATAATCTCAAAGATGCTGACGTTGTCAGCGAAACACGTGTCGAGTTTAATTACTATGTCACTATCTTTTGGCGAGTGGGGTTAACTTATTAAGAATTCATAGTGATACCCTTATAAAATAAATTTACTTTTGGGCATCTGTTAGTAAAGCTGCTTTTAATGGATTCCCCTGAAACACTTTTAATGCCGAGTAAAATCTTATTCTACGTAAAATCAAACAACAGTAAATTCCGAAACAGACACATAAAACTTGCCGGTGTTTATCTGTTTGGTTTATTGCATCTTTGTGCCACAGAGTACGAAGAATTTAATGTTTCGCAAAATATGTTTGAGTCAGCTAAAAGCGTTGCTGATGGCTCTGAATACATTGAAAGATAATTTATGTTGCATTTCCAGCTTCACGAGGGCTATTAAGATTTTTATAGTCGGTATCAAAAGTTAAAAGGAGGAAAGTCGTTTTCGATCTCAAACAAAAAAAAAATACTCCGGGAAAATAATGTTTTCTAAAGGATTCCTTTGATTGCGAAGAAAAATAAGATAATTTATATTACTGCAAAGTAGGCGTGTTGCTATTTACTTAATTCAAGACAATGAGCGAGGCTTTTCTATTGCTTCCGCTACTTTGAGTAACTTTTGATAAAGTACCTACGATGATCCTTTTTTTCCTAAAATACAGCACTTGGAGAGAAGTTTTATAGCACAAATTGTATTATAGGATGCATCGCTTGTCCAGAAAAGTCATGTTTTTCTTATTCGTGCAGCCTTTTGCGTATGTTATTTGCTCCATTACCACTCATGGAACCGACTCTTAAAATAAAAGTCTCGACTTAAAAATCTCCCTGAAATTTCTATACATATAAAAAATTCTGTATATCTGCATTCAGCAGTATATGATTCGTTTTACACGGACAACTTTAATATCGAATATTATAGTGCACGATGCTGCTGAAATAAATACCTACATCGTAGCAATTTAAAATATAAATACCAATAGGACATATTTAAATGAAAACTCGTTTTTTATCCCTTCAGTCAGAGCTATGCAAACAAATTGAAAACAAATATTTCATACATTTCTATTTCAATATATTTTGACATCTGTTGATTGGCTTCGCGCACAAACGCTATATGAGGCACATGAATAGGTATATGAATTTAAAATTTTAATTGAAAATCAAAAAGTTAATGCCGGTTAAAGGGGCAATGTAGGTGTAATTGTAGAGGGTAAATTATTCGTTATTCTCAAATTATCATTATTTTACCTTTTTTGTATGATATGTAGACGTTTGTCTCACTGCTATTCGTCCTGGCAAAGAAAATGAAATTCTTAATCAATTTAATAACTATATCATTCCAAATTATGCAGTTTATTATGGAAATTTCAAACAATAACCAAATTAACTTCTTAGATTTAACACTTTACAAAATTGATAATTCAATACAAACACAATGGTAGGTACACTAAATCTACTTGATCTGACCGTTACATTTATTTTAATTCTAAACAACCCACTTGTCACAAAAAAGTATTGTTATGTGTTTAGTTGACCGTACAATTAAACTTTCTAGTCCACAATTCACTAGACAAAGCCACAAATTGTTTAGTAAAAAATAACTACCTACCCAAGAAATTTTATTATCAAAATTATAAAAAACAGACTACACCGATTTTATAATAACAGCACTATTAAAGAAAAACCAAAAAGAACCTAAAAACTACTGCATTTCTTTACCTTATACAGGATGAGTTTTTTTTATATTCACTACAGGGATCTTGGAAACCAGCAGAGATAGAAGGTAGGTTAAATGAGGAAAGAGGTGCAGTTCTTTGAGCTTAATAAATAAGTAAATTCAAATTTTCTAAAATTTGCATAGTCTGCTAGATAAAATGGAAAAATAAAATTTTACGAGATTTAAAAATATTTTCGAGCCGGCTTGTAACAAAAAATATGAAATAATGCCGAAGGAAAAAGTTGTACAGAATTAGACTTAATACTATCTCAAATAATCAAAAGTTGTATTATATAAGTAGTGTTCGAGAAATAATGCAAACTTATGTTTTTTTAATGGAAACCATATGCGACTATTTCACCACTAAATAGGATATTTTTTGCTGTTTTCGGCGATATATCACATTCCATATTTATTTTAAAAAATGAAGGAGTTATAAGCATTTTTCAATTTTAAATTAATGAAATATGCAAGTTATCCATGGAAAACAAAGAAAAAAAATAAAATAAGTATGTACCTACAAGTGAATCACGGTGGCGTAGTAAACCTACAAGTTGCAGTTACCGATTGTTTTTTATCTTCATGCATTTTATACCCTAAAACGGAAAAACTTTTTCAAATAAGTATGGACAATGTTATATCGCCAAAATCAGCAAAAAATATCATATTTAGTGGTGCCATAGTCGCATAATTATGGTTTCCATTAAAGAAACATAAGTTTGCATTATTTCTCGAACACGACTGGTATAATACAACTTTTGATTATTTGAGATAGTACTAAGTAAGCTAGACATGTCTTAGGAATGATACACATCCGAAAAGACAAAAATTCTTTAAATGACAGATCTGACATTCAAAATTTAAGCCAAATTTACAGTGACATAATAACGTAAATCTGCTTTCTACCACTTGATATTAATTTAACCTAAATATGTACTATAAACTCCAAAAGTTTTGTTCCAGTTTACGACGCGAATCGTTTATGCCGGACGTTGCTATTTTTTCGTCAGCCCCGCCCCCCATAGACCATGTGATTTTTCGTTAAAAGATCTTGATTATTTATCTATTTTTTGCTGTCCTTTGTTTACTAGTGCAAGGCTAACACGTTTGAAGTCATTCAAATAAAATCGTTTAGATCCGCCTTCAAAACTTTAATTGGCGGACAGTTGCTAAGGTTTTTTTACCTCGAATGTAATTGGTTATGGCATTTTAAGCGGAATTGAACCGTAAAGTGGAACAGCAATTTTGGCGTTTATAGTACAAGTATTTCCTATTTCATAATGTTAGATATCAAAATCAAACGTGCTAAGTATAATTTTTATTTTTAATTTTAGATACAATTGCGTTATTATTTACAAATTTTATTAGAAAAATTGTTGTCACTTTTTTATACTTTTTAAATAATAAATCTTGTCAAGGACCCTGTCCAGGGTCGAAACGTCGATAATTTACATACAGTAGTTTATTTTGCCAATAATTTCGCGAAAGTAATAAATTTAACAAATAAGATTGGAAAAGGATGACAGCTTAATAGCCCCTGATTTGAACCCTTCTATTTTTCGCGGTGCAGCACTAAAAATCAGACAATGTAAGCGAAATCAATATTAGTCTGTACCCTGTAAGTTTAAAATTTACGAGTACCAACAATGTGTATCACTAATCCCTTGTCTACAAACTCGTCCATGACTCAACGGCTTTCAAATTACTTTGCTGACAGCCACAAAGCGCCTATCTTGTAAATATAAGCAACACAGTTCAGAGAGACGCAACCAATATATTGGCTATAATAGCATTCCAGGGAAATGTAGGACGATCAAGTTTCACATACTGTTGGGTATTATACTTAACGTGGAAGTTCATATTTCGTCTGCATGGAATTTAATGACATGATATTGTAATCTCGTGTTTGGCGTATATTCAACAACTCCTATAGAATTTAGGAACTCTGGATATTTGTAGCACGTCTGAAGATGTCCCACCAATACGTGCCAGAATATGAAATAATACCAAGTTAACCTAGGCAGATTACCATGCGCAGAATCAGTTTCTGTTGCCAGAGCAATTACCAATAAATAGCGATATATAAAAGATCCCTTCGCTAACCCACCCAGCCAACGCTGCTTGTTAGAATTTCAATGTGTTACGGGACTCGCCACTACACTACAATGTGTTATTATTGCGCAAGCATAATATCTATAATATTATTTTTTTGCGAAATTACAGTTGAGACATGCAAATTAAAGAGAAGAGAGGCCCCCAAATTTTTCCCCTGCGGTGACAAAGAAAGTATTGTTGTTTTATGTCACTCCAGGCATAAAACGATTAGGCGATTCTTCCATGCAACCAGTACTTCACAACTGCTGCGTTTTCCGTACGTGTGCTCGCTTAACAAGGTTAACGCATGCGAAAATTCGTTCTCCCTAAGTAAATACTGTGAGAAAGGAAATATCCGGGTTGCATAAAGCTTGCAACGCAGATTATTAATATTTTTTTACATTTTCCATGTTATTCTTTCAACTTTTTGCTTCCGTGATTAAATTTTAGCGGAACATAAATCATATCCTGCCAGGTTCCTCAACGTCCCGGGGCTGAATTCATTAATAATTGAAAAAAACTCGTTTCTACTTTTTACCGATACTTACATTGTTCTCAACCAGCGAGTTCTGCGAAGAAGTTGAGTGATAAAAAGTTGTTATAATTAAGTGGAATTTCTCATGCAGTGACGCTCATGCTGCGGCAAATAAATTTGTAATAACAATAAAACTATTCCCGAGTCTCGGAAAACAGCAATTTAATCTGTAAGTTCGTTAAAACTTCATAGTTCATGCTCCATTTTAATAGAAACTGTCTGGAAAGCTCTTTATTAGTTGACTTAAGAATGAGATCCTTTCCTAGGATTAGGTGAGTAAGCAGGGCTCCCAGAATTAGCTCACAGGGTTGCATAATAAATGAGTAAATTATACGCCAATTAATTAACCGAGATACAATGGCAAGTGGTAGTGGTACAGCGCAATATTCCACACCATAATAATAGAAATGTAAGTTTACAGTCTTAATGAGATAAATTTCAAGACATGGGACAATTGTTATAAACTGTCTTTGTCGCGAGGAAGAAATGGCAAACTTGGGCAATAAATCATGTGATATAATGGGTATGCAATTTAATTACAATTAGATACACAACTTCAGTCAACTTGGAAGAGTTTCCGGGGATATGAATTAAGATTTCTCTCACTGATTTGCTGGAATTTCGACGCAACTAAAATTTCGTTTCTATTTGCTTAATAATCGAAAACGTAATTAGGCCCGAAATTTTTATTTTGTCTGCAGAAATTCCTGTTTTGTAGCCTCAATTTTGTTGCCTGTCAGCAATTTCACTTAAAGAACTGCAATCTCAGAGCGCTCCGACTCCGTCGTCGCGCTCGTTTTGGCTAACAGCTTTTTCGTCGAACAGTTCGTTCAAAACAGAAATACATATGTCGTGCAAAATAAAAGGCTATCATCTAATTACATACTATAATACGTGATATTCGTAGAGGACGGGGTGCAAATGTGGAAACATGAGGATAATTTGGAAATGGCAAGTATTTCGACTGCAGAGAGCTTCACTCTAGCGGCGATTGCCGTAAACAGTCACTCTCGTTCCTATTCGTCACGGCACAGCGCTAGGAATCAGTCGGGAATTGTAGTTAGTGGTGGTGCATCGATTTCTGTTTCGTGGTTTTCGTTTTTGGAGGTAAGTTTGTGGCATTATTTGGTCTAACTTATCATAGAGGTAGCGTAATGCGTATCAGAGTATTGGGAAACGGAGTTATAGGAAAGGTATTGTTGGATTTCAATGAATCATAAGCTAACGTTTTCTTGACTTAACTCGTAAAATCCAGCTGTAAAGTTTTTGCAGTATATGATGTAATCAATTCAAGCGGAGATTGACTATTTGTTGCTTCACTCGATGTAACGAGCGACAGCTTGTTAGCCACATACTCTATATACTGAAAGGTATAAATAATACAGCAGGACAATTAAGAAAAGAATAAATTGACAGTTTGAATTGCGTAATACTTTTGCCAAATATCAAACCCAGAACTTCCTATTTCCTTATCAGGAACAAATTTTATAAGAACAGCAAGCCTAAATTATGGTAAGAAGTAAAGCATTTAAATTTTAGAAATGTCTGTCCCAACACCATGGAATCAAGTTTGTTAGAAACTAAGAGTCATCTATTCATACTACAAACTTCATTCGAGCAACTTTATGACGATTGAAGGGTCCATTCGAAGTTGTAAGACACACGTCATTCAAGATTACTAGAACTTTCAGAATCCAGTATAAATACATCATTATTTCCTCAACAAAGAATACAAAAGTGACCCTTGCAGAATACACAGTGTCCCCCAACTTGCCACACAAGAAATATGTCACTGAAAGAAAAGGTCAGTTTGTTTGATTGATACTTCTGCTTCGGCTACAATCCCCAGATGGGACTCCGAGATAGTTGTTTTGCATGAAAGCTGAAGGAATTTTTTGTTTCTGGAAAGTTATTCTGACATGGATGTCTCCGTCGGAGCATTGATTTATTTTAAATAAGCCAGAAATACGCTTTATAAAATTTTCTTGCAAAAAAGGAGGACGCGCGACTTCCAAGCGGATATTGGGAAGAAAAAAGTTTGTCCCTTTTTCTCATAGAAATGTGATCAATACGGTTCGCATTTTATATTGAAACTCGGAATTTTATATTCGAAATAGAAAATGTCGCATGCATTGTTATCTAAAGAATAGTCTGTTCACATATTCTACGTATACATAGCAAATAGTTTCTTCCTGAAGAGAACGGAATCAACTATGTTAAGCTGTCAATTTTCAAATTTCCAATATAACGGGAAAACTATAAACTTCTAATGAACAGTTTGCGTGGAACATCCTGTATACAAAATATAATTGCCATTGCCATTTAAATTAATCAATCCGAGGAATTCTGTAATTAAATAAATGTTCATTGATCTTATTAAATAGTTTCCTGAGGCTAAGCAGTCCTTTATAATTGGAAATTGCAGAGACCTAAAAATAGCTAGTGCTTCCAGAAAGAAGGAAATTTAATCAAAACCCGGAATGCAAATCCAATCTAATTCCATACTTTATGCTAGGCATGGAACACTAATATCCAGTAATGTAACCGCAAATATTTCCAAGAATATATCAGGAGATTTTATCGCAAGGACCATTTCAGGAATATATTCAGGATGTGGCCGCAACGTCATTAGCAGCTGTGCCACCTGAGTTTTCAACCCCGGAAACCCAGTCGAAGCACTGATAACGCTCTAAATGTAACCTCTTGCGACCAACAAATACTTCAATTTATAGCTTTCCCTACGCCCAAACTGCTAAAGCCAGTTAATACCACTACCGAAATAAGGCCGAAATTACTGCTACCAGTGTCTTTACGTAATACAAAATCACACCCCGTCACATAAACAAGTGTAATAATCGTTTCAGAAGATACTATGAAAAATACGTATCGCCATCTGGTGGAATCGGTAGAGATCTGCAATTATTGCTATCGGCCTAGATTTTCCTTTCAGATGCGAATTTCATTTCTCCTGTATATTTAAGTTAGGCACCAAATTTCTTGTTGTCTCTTTTTATTCAGTAATGGTTGATGAATTCGTTATTTTATTCATGCATGAATGTGGTAAAAGTTAATGTGGAATGTTAAAGTTTGAATTTGTTGGTTTGAAATCTGGTTTCCAAGCTCCCCCTCTCTCTCTCTCTCCCTCTCTCCCTCTCTCCATCTCTCCTTCCCTTTCCCTTTCCCTTTCCCTTTCCCTTTCCCTCTCTGCCCCTCTTTCCCAATCCATTCCAATCACCTATAATAACAATCGTATTTGAAAATGGGGTTGAAATGCGATCTCTGAGGCTTCTTCCTGCCAAAGGCCGTTTTGTAGCGCCTTACGTAAGTTTTGCTGCATTACTCAAGAAGTGTATAACGTAATGGGGCAGTGTACTGATGAGTTCCTTATTAAAGAGGTTGTTTTATAGGGGACGGATTAAATTATATTATTGAAACAAAATTTATACATTGGAATTTTTGTCCATTTGCGACTGTGAAATTGTAAGCCGGAAATTTCTATAAACACACAAAGCTGCGACTAATTAATGCGAGTGCGACGCAAGACCTCGCACTTCAGGTACCGGTATCTGCTAGTTTTACCGGATTGCACCCTTATGAGTCATATAATCGTAAACTGCAGGATTTTCTCTTTAAAGTACGACCATTTAAGTAACGTTTCCAGATGATTCATGAAACCGAATTTTGGTCCCGTTTTCAATTTGAATATAAAAAATCGGTCAATTTTATCCCTAAGCACTTAGGGATAATCTTGTTATCAGAAGTGCATCAAGAGTAGGAGGTATCTAGTGGGTCACGAGAATAATGAAAATATCTTGAATTCAAGATGTTGTCAAATTTCCTGTATATTCTAATAAGAGACGAGACAAATATAAACTTTCAAAGTAAAGATTTCTTGTCGAGTTTCAATCCCTTGATAAAGTTTCATGGGTCGGCAAATGGTATTATATATACCTATGTCCTTAATAGCAATAATTAAATTACATAATTTTGGATTTTCGGTTTCAGACGTTGATCAGCATGCAAGTGTAAAAACGATGCCAGTATTTCTGCGCCATCTACTTGTGTGAAATAAGTCTTCTATGACAGTCACAAGAGCAGAAATCTGCAGGAACTACCGAGCATATCGATTTCTGCCTCTCACAGTATTGCGACATCTACCGTCAAGAAGCTGAATTTGCAAGTTGCAAATGAAAATCAATTTCCTCATGAAAACTGTACTCGGAGTTACTGTGCTGCTCTCTGCAGGATAGTTATAGTAAGCTACAATTTTCACAGGAAAAGAAGTTGGCTGTACTGAAGCTTATGAGAAAGGAATTTTTTAATTCAATATTATTTAAAATATAGGCGACTGTAAGTAAGGAAACATATTCATTGTTATTTACACCCAGAAATTGTTTTCCCCCATAATTTATTACTTATTTCTAACAGCAATATTCTACTTTAAAATTAAGAATTGACCAGTTTAATATGTTTCGCTTCGTTTATTGTTCAAGTCAATACAACTGTTTGTATTCGTTTGATGAACCAGTTTAATAACTTCAATAAAGAATACGCCTGGGGTGAGATATTTCGAACAGCTTCGAATCAAATAAAGGGAAAAGTTAATTTTAAACCTTCTTTAGAAACAAAATTTGAAATACACATTTCTAGATTACTGTGCACCTGAAATTTATTTGATTTATGTCTCGTGTCTGTGAAATTCCAAGCATATTTCATTTTTTTTTGCTCTTTTTCAATTATTGATATTGCCTGGCTTTTCACAGTACAGCAGTGGGCGAAGTGGAAATGTTTTTTTTTATCAAACACATGTGCGCGTTTGTCAAATATACACGTCTGCAGTGCCGTGAATATAAATAACTACCAACGTTTTATGAAAAGCTCGATAAAATTTGCATAAAAACTTAATTAGCAACTAATGATCCAAAAGGCAATTCTTTATCGAAATTTAATGAAATTCTCGTGTAGACATGAAATTCAGAGGTACAAAGGTAATGAATGTCACATCAGCTGCTGTAATCTAACAAAATTTATTCGCAACAGTGCCCACGCACGCAAAACGGCCAATTATGTAAATGTATTTTAATATCTCAAATATAGAGGCTTTCATATCATATAATAGGGATATTTAATTTGTAATTACCACACCCCGAACAACTCGCCCTCTTCGTTATCGCGATAATTTAAGATCTTACAGTCGTTGTAAGACAACTGGTATTCGAATGAGAGTAGCTAACTGAAAAACGACTTTGATAGACAGAACAGTAAATAAAAAAAATTAGTAGAACAATATATCGTACCTATACATAAAATACAGAACCAATAAATTGTGAAAATTGCTGATTTTTTCAATACTAAGAAAGCATAACATTGTAATGGACACGCAGGAGGCTGTGGAAAGAAACGCGCAGCAACATAATAATGTGAGGTGTTGACGGATCAAAGGGCTCTCGTTCCATTCGAAATTTGAGTCTGTATGAATTCTACACACGTACCAAGCTCCATTCTCCGGAGGTTGTTGTTTCTGTACACCCAGTCCCACATGTGCGATCTCAACTTATAAAGTCAAAAACACTAAAGAGAAAATATCAGACGAGGGAAACGCTACTGCAGCGGTATTTACGGACACGACCTACTTATATATTTTGACACAACCGGTACCTAGTTCTACAGTAGTAAATTAAATTCGGATTTCCAGGCAGTTCACTTGCGATTGCTTGCTTGAAAGTCTGTGTTTTATTGTAGTTGGTTGTAGATATTTTACAAGGGTTTAAAACGCGCACGTACCGAAAACACAGCATAATAAATACCGGTGTTTCTCTAGCTCTTGCACTGACAGCTATTTACAGCGTTGCCAAATGCGAAGAATTCCTCCTTTTTAGGGATAAAACATCTTTAGCCGGATGCTGATAACCAATGGTAGCTGTTGGACGTTTCTATTGACGCATATTTTGGACTATGTTTCTGAGCTTGCAGAGGCAAGCAAAACTGGGCAGTTTCAATGATTCAATCGAGTCAGTGCCTGCAGGTGGTTGCGATTTCGGTTTCGTAATGGTTCATCCAAGATTTTATGTATGGACGAGAAAATTGTTTTCCTTGCAACAATTCTATACTTAACTAGCAGCTCTTAGCAATTAGCAAGTTGTCATTTCAGTTTCCAAAATTTCGATAATGTTAATGGTAAGATCATTTAGAACGCTATAATATAAGATGAATATTGAAAACTCAATTGAAATGAAAAATTTGGCGTTTTTGTGTAGAATGTGTGAGAGACTGCACCAAAGAAATAATTTTGAGAAAGGATTAATGATACTTATGCAAACTGTGTGCAAAATTGCAATTACTAAACTATAAACGCAAGGTGGTTTCAGAAGCGGTGTGATAAAGAAGTGTAGTTACTGGGATTTATTGAGTTGAAACAAAATATTTAGTGCCTGCTTTGCATACCAGTTTCTAAAAGTTTTACAACGCAATCGAAACATTTTACTGAGGGAATGAACTGCTAGTTGTTTGAAAATATTCACTAGCATTACAAATTGCATTAAGGGTAATTTTATTATTATCAGAAATGTTCTGAAGCACATAATTAAATAGGTAATAGGTGACAAACTACAAAGTTGCAACTGCAAAATTATCGCTATCAACAAACAGATGAACAGAACTGGGTAAGTACTTGCATAAATTGAAACTCGTACTTTTTTACCACATTTTGAAAATATATGTTAAGTTTATCGTGAGGGTATAAAATCAGACTCTTTTGTGTAGCAATTTGTTGTTTATTCCTTTACCGAGGAGTAAAAATCTAACAATTTTCTATTAAAACACAGTTAAACTCTAGAAATATGTTAAAAAGAAGAATAACTAATTATTAGTATATTTCAGAATCATTACTAGTACGTTTTAATAAATTGTTCATCCTAGCTGAGTTACCTACATGTTTTTTATTTCACAACTTGTTTTAGAAACGAATATCACAAATCTATCTGCCCGCAGAAGGTTTTGCGCAAGCAAAATCCCATAATCTACCTAAAATAGCCTCGTTCATGATAGTAGAGTCTAGAGCAGTTTATGTTGTATTTGCACATTTGCGAACTATTAAAATACACAAGATATCCACATAGTGAGTAATCGGTCTGTGTGGTTTCACTATGTACTTTATCAAAGAAATGTTTTATATAAACCTCACCTTATTTTACGTGCTATATTACCCAAAATTATTGTCAGCCATATATATAGAATGTTCCATATTTGCTGTGCGTAGGATAGCTTTGTTTTTTTAAGTGTAACACCCTCTTGGATTCCACTGAATTAGCATTTAAAGATTTTTTGTCTAAAATAAGCAGATTAGAAGTTATTTAAATTTTTCAAAAATTTTAAGCCAGTGCAAACTACATTTAAAAACCCTATATCTTATAAAGCACCAAAGCTACAGCAAGATGGTCAAAAACCTGAGGTCAGGGCCTGCTGCTGTAACTTCATTCTATTTTAAAAGTTCCAGATATTATCATCATAATAGAGTTCTCAGTCCGAAGATTGCTTGGACACGTACTTCCATCCTTACCTACCCTGAGCTAACCTACGCATTTCCCTAAATGTAGAACATCCTACATCCCCAACTATTTGAAAGCAATAGTCAATCTGGACCTACCCCTATCTATTTTTATTCCTATCTCTTACTCTAGTATGTCACGAACTATTCCTTCGTGTCTCAAAAGGTGTCGTAGTGCTCCTACCATCTCGAGTTATCTGACTTCCTAAATAGCAGAAATACGCGACTTCTTCCATCTTCTTCTATCTTCTTCTATCTTCTATCTTCTATTTTCTTTTTGTGTTTATGTTTAAGTTCTATTTGTGTTTAAGCTCCAAAATTTTGATTTTCCTTTTATTGATTTTCATGCCGTAGCCCTCTGTCAAAACTGCTTCCATTTCATTCAGAGCCATTCTTAATTCTTCTTTGCTGGATGCTAATTAATACTGCTACATCATCCGCGAATCTGAGCATGTTAATAGTTTGGAGCTGTACATTAATCCCTGAGGCTGTTCTGTCCTTAACAACATTAATCGCATCTTCGAATTTGAAAACTATATTTGAAAAATAGGTTTTGTGATTCAACATTACAAGCACCCTGAATAATATTTTGAACTTTTAAAATAGCACGAAGTTTCAGTGTCGTGCCCTGACCTCAGATCCCGTAGCATCTTGCTTTAGCTTTTGTGATTTACGGGATATACGGTTTTTAAAATTAGTTTGCGCTAATGAAAATTTTTGAAAAAAAAAATAAAATAACTGAAAATCTGTTTGTTTTAACTTAAAAAACATTTTTCTACTCCCATCTTTAAAATGCCATTTATCGTATATGTTTCCATGACGCCAAATGATCTTTTAAATACACCTTGACAAGCCGTGGCTTCGTGCGTTTTAGTCACGGGGTGAACTTAGCAACTAGTCGGGAATCTGACTCTCCAAAAGACGCTTCTAAAATGGTGAACTGTCAACTCAAAGATATAGTTTTAAAAAAATAAGGGCAACATGGGAAATCGTTATGCGCATTCGTGTCTAGAAGGGCGCAAAAGTCCGGGATTGCAAAAAGCCAAAAAAAAATATTTTGTAATTTTTTTTTGCGAATTCGAAAGTGCTGAATGTTTTTTTGAATCGTATTTGCGAGCGTAATATTTGACGTACAGTAATAATTTTTACATAAATAGAAAGCTTATTCTCTGCACTTTCCGCTGGTATCAAGCCCGTTTTTATATTATTGTTAATAAAACCTATATAAATTGTTTAATTAGAGAATGTACAAAAAGTGCATTGCAAACTTCAGCATCGAGGGAATTTCCTAACTATTATAGTCAGCTGCATACATGTATCGTATCGAATGTGCCGAAAAGAATGTGGAAAATTTTGGTGAAACAATCATTTCAATAACGTTTTTGTAGCAAAAGTTATAAATATTTATTTACAGCGTACCGCTGCCCGCTGGGGCAAGCCCCGACGCAGTTCAGTTCCTATCCCTATCATGCCTCGCATCATGCTCACGTCCGTCTCTTGTTAATCTGTGCGTTATCGCAAGTCTGTCTCTTTCTCACTAGCAGAATGTGTGACAAGAAATAAATTTTCGTCTTCGGTCAGCCTAAATGCTTTAATTGTTACGTATAAAATAAACTACATATTATTACACGTATCATGATGATTTCAAATCAAAGAGTTGTGGATCCGTAGATTTGATCTGTCTATACCAATTCATGTTGTTATTAGAGAACTATCGCAAAATACTGGTTTACTATTGACTGCATATGATTTAAGTGGATGCGACGTAGTAAGCTTCATTTTCAAGAAAATTGAAAATTTAAATAAACTGAGAGCTCACTTGTTTCACAATTGCAAATCCGACATTCGAAATTTACTACCAACAGAAGATGCCTTTCATCAACATGTGTTAAGAGCCGGCGCTTACCAGTTTATTCTCTAGTTTATTGTTTGGAAAAATTAAACAACTTTTAATCCTGTTATCCGTAACCCCGAAAACTTGGGATGGATTTTCAAAGATAAGATATACCTACATACCAAAGTTAATAACAATAATAGTATTAGGCCACAAATAGAAACAAATGACAATGTATTCGGCAAATGTAAAGGTGGGTAATTGTTCAAGAGATTGTAATTGTAGCAGATATAAATTGCATAATCGGTTGTTATTGTGAAGGAATGTGTGATTAGTACTCCGGATAGTGACAATTTTCATAACTGATTTCAGCGCCCTTCGTATTCATATAAAATTGTCTGTTGGAAATCAGGAATATCCATCATGTGCGAGCCCCCAGCGTGGGACGTTTTACAAATGGCAGGTCTTCAAAAATGAAAAAGAAAAAAGTTAACCTAAATCTTTTCAGTTTACATCAATTTATTAATTAAATCATGAACAAGAAAATATCTGAGGCAGAGATCCTGTACAGCTTCAGATCAGAGGCAGACGTTTTAAATATGTTTAGAAAAGTAGCTCTACTTAGTCATTTCAGCTCGTTTGAATCTAAGTAGGCCTATATTCCAAACACTTTCAAAACCTCTGCCTCTGCTCAGGGACTGCTCAGAACCTCTACCTCGGATATTTTGTCGTTTTCTATGATTTAATCTCGGATTTAATTAATAAGTTGAATCATAAGGCAGAGGCGTTGAAAAGATTTAGGTTAACTTATTCTTTCTTTTAAATTTTTGAAGACATGCCAATTGTAAAATATCCGACGCGGGGTGGGCAGAGGTCAATTTTCCTGTTTGCCATCACACAAACTACCAAATTTACAACCTCTTCCACACGCTAAAATCATTTTAAAATTGATGTCGCCATCCGTCGGTGATAATATGTAAATGTTGTTCCAAATTTATATTTTAGTTACCTATGTAAAAAGTTGTGGTTTATGTTTATTAATCATAATACGTGTAATAATATGTAGTTTATTTTATACGTAACAATTAAAGTATTTAGGCTGACCGAAGACGAAAAATTATTTCTTGTCACACATTCTGCTAGTGAGAAAGAGACAGACTTACGCGATAACGCACAGATTAACAAGAGACGGACGTGAGCATGATGCGAGGCATGATAGGGATAGGAACTGAACTGCGTCGGGGCTTGCCCGGCGACAGCGGGCAGCGGTACGCTGTAAATAAATATTTATAACTTTTGCTACAAAAACGTTATTGAAATGATTGTTTCATCAAAATTTTCCACATTCTTTTCGGAACATTCGATACGATACATGTATGCAGCTGACTATAATAGTTAGGAAATTCCCTCGATGCTGAAGTTTGCAATGCACTTTTTGTACATTCTCTAATTAAACAATTTATATAGGTTTTATTAACAATAATATAAAAACGAGCTTGGTACCAGCGGAAAGTGCAGAGAATAAGCTTTCTATTTATGTAAAAATTATTACTGCACGTCAAATATCACGCTCGCAAATACGATTCAAAAAAAAATTAAACACTTTCGAGTTCCCAAAAAAAAAATTACAAAATATTTTTTTTTTTGCTTTTTGCAATCCCGGACTTTTGCGCCCTTCTAGACACGAATGCGCATAACGATTTCCCATGTTGCCCTTATTTTTTTAAAACTATATCTTCGAGTTGACACCCCTTGATCGATTTTCGATTTTCAGATTCCGTACTAAACGAGCAGGTCAGTTACGGATTGAAGTTTTAGATTTTTTAATGGTAAAAATCAAGTTAGTTCGTTAGTTGTCCGTGTTCCTTATCAGAAATGCTAATTCATTTTAAAAACAGAATCCAAAAGTGAAATAATATACAGGGTGGTATATTTAAAAAACAAAATTAACCTACGTACAGCAAATATGGGACAGTCCTAATGGCTAAAATATTTTTAGGTAATAGAGCATTTAAAATAAGGTGAGGTTTGTATAAAACATTTCTTTGATAAAGGGCATAATGAAGCCACAATAGACCGATTACATATTACGTGGATACCCTGTACATATAATATTAGTTTTTAGCAAAAAATTGCCACTGAGCTCCTTTATAGTTATATTTTCACAGTAAACATCTTAAACATAAACAGAGAATTGTTTCGACTCCCAAGACTGTTAACTAAAGCGAAAGCGTCCATAACGATATTTAACGATTTTTAAAGAAACGTCATAGAGATGTCACCGTTTAGTTTTGAAAGTTCACACATGAAGTGATAAGCATATTGAGCGCGAGATATTTTTGTGTCATAAATTAAAATTTATAGGCCACAGAGAAAAATTCATTGGGGGATGTATTTCTGACCTCCCAAAACTAAATCCCAAATTCATGCAAGTAATTATTAAATTAAATTAAATTAAATGTCAGGCCTTTTAACCATTAATTTCTGGGCACAAAATGGATGAATGAATTTAATTTTTACTTATATGGTAACCACAATTTGTCTAATGAACTTCGAGCATCCCAATGCCTGGGAAAACTAGATACCAACAGCTCCTCGTATATAAGTCTATAATTGAGGCTCCTCGTATACAGGGTGTGTTTTTTAAGCGTCCGCGGAAGATTATGCCTAAATGACGAAAAATATCAAGAAAACATTTTAACTAACCTCACCTCATTTTTTACGCTCTATAATCTAAAAATGTTTTTACTTATACCAGGTTAATCCAAATAGTTGGAATGATGCTCAAATTTGTTTTTTCTTATGGAATGTGCATTATTTAATTTTTTACTTGATTGAGAACAATATTTTAATAGCACTTTCATAACATAATATTATAGTAATTTTCTTTCTTTTTTGAGATAAAATTATTTTTCTCGATATTTTGGCAGTTATATCATACATTTTAAAAATTCATATTTCTGCACTGGTTGAAGATGAAGTAATGATATTTTTAACAGCGCTCCTCATGATAATCATGATTAACACTGTTTGCTCAAATTTTGTATAAAATATACGAGGAGCATTCAAAAATTTATCATATGAAAGCGACAAAACACCAGAAAAAAGTCAGCTTTTTCAAATGACATGGTATATTTTTTATTACTCCATTTGAAAGAGCGGAATATTTCGCATCTGCTGACCCAATAAAACAATATTGTTACATAACTATAATTTTTAAATATTTACAATATTAAAATTTTCACTTCAAAAATCAAAAATAAAGTAGCTTTGGAATGTCTACAGTTTTGTTGTTGTTTTACTATAGGGTTTTATATTCTGTGGCTAACTTTATTTTTGATTTTTGAAATGAAAATTTCAATATTGTAAATATTTAAAAATTATGCTCATGGACCAATATTGTTTTATTAGGTGAGCCCAAGCGAAATTTTTTGCTCTTTCCATTGGAGCAATAAAAAATATACCGTGTCATTTGAAAAAACTGACTTCTTGATGGTTTTCTCTGATTTTTATTTGATAAATTTTTGAATGCTCCTCGTATATTTTATACAAAATTTGAGCAAACAGTGTTAATCATGATTATCATGAGGACCGCTGCCAAAAATATCATTATTCCATCTTCAACCAGTACAGAAATATGAATTTTTAAAATGTATGATGTAACTGTCAAAATATCGAGAAAAAAAATAATATCTCAAAAAAGAAAGAAAATTACTATAATATTATGTTAAGAAAGTGCCATTAAAATATTGTTCTGAATCTAGTAAAAAATTAAATAATGCACATTCCATAAGAAAAACAAACATTCCAACTATTTGGACTAACCTGGTATAAGTAAAAACATTTTTAGATTATAGAGCGTAAAAAATGAGGTGGGGTTAGTTAAAATATTTTCTTTATATTTTTCGTCATTTAGGCATAATCTTCCGCGGACGCTTAAAAAACACACCCTGTATAAGTCTATAAATTGAGGCAGTCAGTTTTTACTTTAAATTAATTTCCTATTTTTAATTTTGTTTTCCTTGGGCCATAAGTACTGTAACATAATATGTACATGCAGAAGTAAATTTTAAATCTGCCTGCATGCAGACGCTTAGCAAATATTTCCTCGTGTTTATACGTTTTAATATCTAGTGAACCAAGGGACCCAGGTTTGTTCATTCAAACCTTAGTAATTAACTAAATGTTTCATAAGCATAACATGATTCAACATTTTATTAGCTGAAATAACGTAGTTACCTATTTTCACCGACGCGTTTGCAGTTTTTGCAAATATAAATATTACATGAATTAGGGAAAAACTGCAGAACAAGTTGTTTATTTGAAAGTTTTCCTGTGTAAATATTGGCAGATAGTTCGCGCCAGATATGAATTCAGGAACGGATAGTTGAAATATGACGCTTCGCCTACTATCCCGTAGTCGTAAAACTTGCAAGTTTCCAACACACTTTCTGTAAACTACAACACTCGACCACATATGCGTTATAAATCACGAGAACTAAAGCACTTGGTGACAAGACCAGATTTCAGCGATACAAACTACCACTACATTTGATGCGATAAAGCCGGCTGGAAAAGGACGGAATAATTTAGGATCTTTTTGCTTCTCCTAGAAAAGAAGCGGTCGTTCTAAGTTTACGTATTCTCAATTCTTTTTCAGATTTCTAAAATGGCCGCCGGTTGATTCGCGAATGCAAAATTCTACGATCATTTTCGTTAGGATTGACTTTGTGCACGACCTCGGTCTATCTGAACCAATTTTACATAAAAGATTAAATACAATAGGGTAGTACCCAAAGTGAATAAGACAAGTATATAGACTAAAAGGTGAGTAGTATTTGTCCGAGCTTATAGGCATGAGAAGGGAAGTGCGAGAGGGGAATCGGGCCGATTTTCCATATTTCGCGCGCAGGAAATGCGACGCGCTCAAAATGTATCATGTCATAACTCCCTCAAAAATTGTCTTATCGAGTTGCAATTTTTTAAAAATTATTTCTTAAACTTTCAGGATGCTCACGAAATCTTTCAAATTGCAATTACATAATTACTTTTCATTCCGCTTTGCGATTTTCGAGACGTTGTCTTTTTGGTTCAGTGGAATTTTCAGCTATCGAGGTACTATACTCATTTTTAGAATGTGGACAAACTTCCGGCGGCAAAGTTATAGAGAAAGGACTGAATTTTATTTTACACCAAGATTCAATTCATTATCTCGCATAGAAAAAAACTTATGGCGATTTAAACACGATAATCGTTCTGAGCGCGTAACTCTTGAAGCAAGTAAAAGTTACGCGCTCAGAACGATTATCGTGTTCAAATCGCCATAACTTTTTTTCTATGCGAGATAATGAATTGAATCTTGGTGGAAAATAAAATTCAATCCTTTCTCTATAACTTTGCCGCTGGAAGTTTGTTCAAATTCTAAAAATGGGCAAGGTTCTTCGATAGGTGAAAATTCCACTGCACCAAAAAGACAAAGTCTCGAAAATCGAAAAGCGGAATGAAAAGTAATTATGTAATTGCAATTTTAAAGATTTCGTGAGCATCCTGAAAGTTTAAGAAATAATTTTAGAAAAATTGCATCTCGATAAGACAATTTTTGAGGGAGTTATGACATGATACATTTTGAGCGCGTCGCATTTCCTACGCGCGAAATATGGGAAATCGGTCCGATTCCCCTCTCGCACTTCCCTTCTCTTGTCTATAAGCTCGGACAAATACTACTCACCTTGTCTTATCCACTTTTGGTGCCAACTAAAGGTATCTTCTGTTAAACCATTATTATCCTACGCAAATTGTGTAAGATGGGTGTGGAAACGTAAAAATTGCTGAAAGTAACTTTATTTTCGTCTTATAAAAAGTTCCAGAGAATTTTTCACGAGCCGAACAAATTTGCGCTTTTACCCCGAAGTGACTCCCACATAAAATTAAAATCTTATTCTCGGTTTGTTATTTTCCTATAAAAATACGGAAAGATCCTGGCCGGGGTTTCCTGAGGAAGTCCTAAACTCCAAATTGCGGTGTCTCCACTGGAACGACTTGCAACACGACTTCCGAAAAGCTCATTAAAATACAACAAAATAGCGGAGAGCGCCCACTCATAACTTTTTTGCGATCGTGGAGGGTGTGCTTAAATAGGTTGAAATTTATTTTAGAACTGGAATAACACCTTCATATTTTGTTTAAAAATGTACTTCCTAAGAGTTCAAGAATATATTATGAATTTAAATTGTAGCTCGGGGTACTTTGCCGAGAAAGTTTCTCTGGAGTTTCCGGAACAAGTTCACTGGAGTTCTTTTATGTTTATATAATTATTCGGAAAATTGTGTTCCCTAGTAATTATAATGCAATAATGCATAGGTAAATTGAATTTTAGTTGTTGTAGGATTGTTTGAATTATAGAGGGAAAAGAACAAAGGAATGCATAAAGCATAGCTAGGGGAAATGAAACTGTAAATGTATGGTATACTAAGCTTAATAATTTTTTTGAGGACACAGACAAATTTGCTTCAACTTGCAACAGAGTGGTTCACATAATTGTGAGAAATAGAGGAATGTGTTGACCAGTGCATTTGATGCGTCGAACTGCTTCAGATTGACCAGTTTTCGTTGTGAAGTTTCCCGCTTACAGCTTACAAAGTTTTCGGGAAAAAAATTTGAACAAAATGTCATTCATCTCAATTATGGAAATAGTGCAGATTATATAATTGGGAGATTACTGAGAAATATCTTATCTACCGCATGTATATACGAAGGTTGCCCAGGAAAAATCATTGGAACCACATCTTCTCTTAAACGTAAGAATTCCCTGGGTACGAACAAAACTTAGCTGTCTTCGGTTCCCTCAATAAATGTTTCCTCGAAATTTAGAACGCCAACACTCCATTCACGCCCTTAAGAAATCTCAGACAAAATAGCGTGTGCTCTATACTTAGATATACCTACTTGATTCACAAGTTGGCCGTCTGTGGCGATTTATTCGCAGGGCCTAAATCGAGCTGCCTGCCTTCAGATACCGACGTCTACGACTCAGGCTGGTTTCATTAGAAACAAGTTCTTCCATGGGAAATCGTTCAGATAAAACGCAATATATCGGAAACGGGCGTAACAAAGCATAATTAGAACCCTATAGATCTAATAAACTTAGATTGGCATTAATTGTTTTGTTCTGCCGGGTAAAAAAAAGTTCGCGACACCTGGAATGAAACATATGGAACGACGCCATACGCGTCAATGAACCGAAGAGAACTGAGAGAGGGCACACGGATGCGCCCTGCAGTTTCTGAGTTGATTGATGGGACGGATTTGAGTACCAAAAAAGTCATTATATAACAATATAACTCCAATAATTCCACAACTTTAAAATATTTTTCAAGGCATATTGACCGAATTCTTCGGTGAAACAAAATACAGGCAAATTAGAGGCACTCAGCAAAAACGGTATAAAATAACCACAAAAGTTTTAAGTTTGGGAGTTAATTTATTTGAAATGTTTTAGAAAAATTCCATTTTGAAACTCATATTTCGATACTCGAAAATTTTCTTCTATACCTACCTCGTAGTGGATGTCTGCCGAGTTTCAACTTTTCCTCTATACACGCATCCCTTTTAATCGCAAAATTTTTACGCAAATTTTTTGTTCGTACGCCATTTCTAAGACTGAGGTGCTCAGTATCTATCAGTTCCAACCAAAAGATAGATAGATAAATTTATCCATTGACACAAGCATAGAATACAATACAAAAAAACATCAGCAAAAGGGCAGTAATAAAAAAACGCACACACGAACAAAGCACAACACTTACAATGTATCAAAATATACAAAATAAAATATATATGTCAATAAAGTAGCGGTAACAAACTAAACAAAAAAAAACAGTTAAAAGAGCACAGGCACACCATCCACACCACAGTAATACAGGGTGAGTCGTAAGTCACGCCCCATCTGCAAAATATGAGTTTATAATGGTAAAGTAAGTTGAAATGAAGGAATAAAAAAATCGATTTCGCCTTCGTTAACGAGTTATAACTTTTGAAATTTGTGTGTGGTACCAGCATGATGGGGCGCCTGCACATTTTGGAATTGAAGTGAGAAATTTTTTTAATCAACGTTTTCCACGACAGTGGATTAGAAGGGGCGGACCAATTCGTTGGCCCCCTCGGTCACCTGACCTGACACCGGTTGACTTCTTTTATTGGGGTTACCTCAAGAGAAAAATTTACCATGTACCTGTTGAAAATCAGGCAGACATACTTCCCAGAATACTACAAGCAATAGCTTTAATAGATAGGGAAATGCTGCAGAGAGTTAGAGATTCTCTTTTACGACGTGCTGCCTTGTGCACTAAAGTCAATGGTGTATTGTTTGAACATCTCTAATTTATTGTACTTATCAGTATTAATTAATTGAATAAACTAATGTTCCAAGTATTATTATCTAACTTTAATTTGACCCAGAAAAGCCGATTAGTAGTTTCAGCATATTTGTCAATAACTTGAACGAAGGCGAAATCGAAATTTTTTTATTCTTTAATTTCAACTTATTTTATCGTCATAAACTCATATTTTACGGGTGGGGCGTGACTTACGACTCACCCTGTATATTCATATCGCCAACTATGTTGGTTTTTTCGACATTAATAATTAACAATCACTTCATACCAAACCAAGATGTGGATTATTCCACGGACAGCACTAGGTTACATTCCAATTCGCTCTCGTCCTCACCAGTAACAATAATGCTCGTATCGCCTGCGTTATATTTTGCGGCAGGTCATTTATAAAGATTTAGAACAATATGGGTCCCAAAACCGAGCCCTGAGGCACTCCACAAGATATACTACAAAAATTTAACTTGCATGAAATATGTATTTAAAACTGCAAATCTCTGGTGGCGTTAGCTTAAATTCAATAACAATGCAGGCGTATTTGCAAAAACAGGATAACAATTACGCAGTTAATATTTTCTTGATTCACTTTTTTAATTCATGTTGAATTAATTAAATACTCTGCTTACTACCAATGTAACAATTTATTATAGTATATTGACCGGTTTCAAGATTTAAAAAATCTCATCATCAGAATTTGTTTACATAAAGTAAAATTGTAAATACATTTATCTAACCCCGCTATGAAATGTCACATTTTAAATGCATTTTTGACATTACGAAACGTCATATTTTTCATAACTATCAGTTCATTACGTAACTAGTTATGTAATGAACTTTCATTACATAACTAGTTATGTAATGAACTTTTACGTAACTGAATATTTAAAAGCAAAATCAAAAATAAGAATTTATAACGTATAATTAAATGCGTGTAATAACAAGAAACGAAAATTAATTTTAAACATGCAATTCCGAATTTTTACGGTTACAGTTGTGGTTGGTTTGTATGTACATTAATAACAAAATTACTACAAACACAGTTACTAAACCTAAGTCCTGAACCTGACGGTATATTCATTTCTTTCTTCGAAATAGCAACCTGCTCGTGGTATTCTGAGCCCGATAGATTTAATTGGATTGAAGCAGTTCCCTCGGAATGTTCTCCTAGATCGATTTCCAGCCCCCATGCTGCTTAATCTTTAAAATGTCAGCTCCTGAATCTGCGAGCAAAGATGCAGATGACCGCCGGAAACAATGTCCAGTATAACCGGCAGGATTTGGTAAACCAAGATGTTGGGCAATTAATTTTGGTAAGGATCCAAATGTATTGATACCTACAGGCTGCACTCCACACTTGCTATTACTATATTTAACAAAAAAACGATCATGTTTTGTAATTTGTGGTCGCAGGTTTACGTATTTTCGAATAATATCAACCAAATTGTCTTTATATCCAGGAATGTTGCTATTTGTGACCACAAACTCCCGTATCCTTCATTTACAACATCTCTGATACGTATCTCAGTCAGTTCCGCTTTTCTACAAGCACCGGCTACTCCAACAATCATTGCCACCTAAAATAATCAATAAATTAGAAACGGAAATGTTTCAAATACAATGACAGTAAATTATACCTTTGCGAATAAATACTTCCTGTCATCAGCCTCTCTAATGAAAGTTTCAAAGTTTTCTCTTGTAAAAATCATAGATTTTTTGGCGTGATAACCCGCAGATCTGCGCTTCAAAAATGCTACTAATGTAGTATACTTTTGGATGTTAATGCTTCTTTTGACATTTAATTCTGCCTTTAACATTGAATACATACTCCTTACTGTAGATGATTTATAGTTTTTCATTGTTTCGAAGTACGCTAACAGAACCTTTTCACAAACATTTTTTACTCCTTTCTCTTGGCACCATTTTTCAAATTTCTTATATGTATCTTCATACCTACTTCTTGATTTACAGGGTATTATTGAATCTATTGCCAAATTCGCTGATTCTTCTATATCAGAAGGCATATCTACCTCAGAATCATCCATTTTTGGCGTAATTTGCAATAAAAAAACTCATCACTGACAATAGTTATTTATAGTATCCATACCAACGCCAAGGTAAAGCGATGAAGTTGAATTTATTTGTACGGCTACAAGGGATGTTACATTATTTGGAGTAGCACAATTCTTTTTTATTTTAAAGCGGGGTTAGATAAAATTTTGTACTTAACACGTTATGAAAAGGCTAATCTTATTTGACTCATATAATTTGCAAAACTCGCTCACTTCGTTCGCTCGTTTTGGCAAATATTATATTCGTCAAATAAAATTAGTCTTTTCATAACTGGTTACGTAAATAACTATAATATGTCACTAAATTAACAGTTGACAAAACAATACAAATAATTAAAATAATGATATCCATGAAATAAGCTAACTAGATAACTGATTTTCAGTATTTACCTACGAGGCATTAGAAACACACAAAGGAAATTCGAATACCTTGTAGATTGAAGGGAAAAACAATGAATTTAAAGAAAACCATTTGGAAAAAACAATAAATTCAATTGAAAAAACCTTCAAGTGAAATATCAGAAAAAACTAAATAATAATCCATGGAATCTTGATAACTGCCAACTAATCTTGTAATAAATTGAACAAAGAACTAATCATAATATTAGAACAATTGCTATAAATAAGGGATTTAAAATAATATATAAACATAAAAATTATAACTTACTTAATGACCAAGTGGATTATAAAATCTAGTTTATTTAAACTTTTGTAAATATCTTTTGACCAAAATAATCCTCAGGTGTCGGTATAACAGGTTCCTTTATATACTTTTTTCTGAAGTTCTAACCTCTCTTATTGCCATTATGACATTTAATAAATTTCCCTTTTTTAGTTTATTACAAAATTCGCAGTTGGCAGTTGTCAAGATTCCATGGATATTTAGTTTATTTAGTTTTTTCTGATATTTTACTTGAAGGTTTTTTCAATAGAATTTATTGTTTTTCCCAAATGGTTTTCTTTAAATTCATGGTTTTTTCCCCTCAAGCTACGAGGTATTCGATGCCTCGTAGGTAAATACTATAATTCAGTTATCTAGTAAGCTTATTTCTTGGATATCATTATTTTAATTATTTGTCAATTTTAGTTTCCTTATCAACTGTTCCGTTAGTGTCATATTAATTTATTTACAATTTTACTTTATGTAAACAAATTCTGTTGATGCCTTTTTTTAAATCTTGAAACCGGTCAATATATTACAATAACTTGTTACGTTGGTAGTACGCAGAATATTTAATTAGGATGTCAATTATTATTATTCCAGAAGAAAGCTATGGATGATTCTCCTCTCCTACGTTTTATGTCCCAAATTACTTTGTACTTAATATACAGTGAGGTCCTAAAGTTTGGAATAAAATTCATAATTTCTTTTTTATTAATATTTCAATGAAATGCTCGGACACGTCAATTTTTATTTTCGATTTAGAATATTGTGAGCAACATATAAAATATATAGGATGTTCCATTTTCATATACCGCTGTCAATGTCAATTTTCTTAAATGGAACACCCTATATACTTTCATGTTTCTAAGTAGGCCATTGAAAGACAATTTCATAAATGTGGCATTTGTTACCTTTTACCTCTATGGCTATCGAGATATTAACATTTGAGTTCAGATATTCCTCAAAATTAGAATTAGGATATCTGAACTTCTACAAAAGCTAGAGATTGCCGAGATTGGAAATTAGGTTTACAAAACTACCACGAAATAACAAACAATGTTGAGTAAAAACACAAGCAAGTAATTAACATCAAAAATAATCTAAATTAAATGTTCAGTGTGAGCTCCAAGAACTTGCTAAGCTATAGCCAAACTGTACTCGAATTCGTAAAGAACATTTCTAATAACTTCAGGCGTGATTCTCCGAATTTCATTTCGTATTTTCGTTCATAAATCTTTGATGTCATACGGTTGTGTGAGGTATACTTTGCTTTTTTTAGCTTCTAATTTTGACGAATTTCTAAATTCAAATGTTAATATCTCGATAGCCATGGAAGTAAAAGGTAACAAATGCCACATTTATGAAATTGCCTTTCAATGGACTACTCAGAAATATGAAAATGTATAGGGTGTTCCATTTAATAAAATTGACATTGACAGCTGTACATGAAAATGGGACAACTTGTATATTTTACATATTCCTTATAAAATTCTAAATTGAAAATAAAAATTGACGTGTCCGAGAATTTCATTGAAATATTGATAAAAAAGAAATTATGAATTTTATTCAAAACTTTAGGACCTCACTGTATAAATTGCTATTTGGTTTAATAAACGGAAATAAATAGAAAATTTCGTCTGTGCGAGTTCTGAATATTCCAAATATATTTTGAGCATTATTATACACTGCCTTTTTTTACAAATGCACCATATGTATCTACATGCTATAGTCTTTGTCTCGTGTTAATGGTTTTTGTACCGTGAATTTCAAAATGATTTTTAGCACACTTCAAGTTTACATCATTTCTGACATTTTCTGATAGTTTTGAAAATGTAAAAAGTGAAATTGTTTACGATAAAGAGAAACTAGACTCGATAATTAATAGCTCATTCCATTGAAATAATTTTTAAGTTAGTAGGCCGTGTTCCCTGACAAGCAATAATGTAGTAGGTACTTAAATAATTACAAATCTGTCACTTTTAAGCCGAACGAATATTCAAACGTGAAAATGGCAGTTTATACTACACCAGAAAAGGTAAAAATGGTTACTGATTATATCAGAGGTCTATCGAGTAGAGAGGTACGTGATCACTTTGCGGCGGAGTATCCAAATCGTCCTGTACCAAATAAAACAACCATTTTAAGATTATACAAACAGTTTATTACGTGCGGATGTTTGAATACGCAACATAATAAAAACAAGAAAAGAGGAAACCGTATTGTGACTGACGATCTGAAACAAAATGTTTGTTTGGCAATTGAGGAAGAACCTTCCACTAGTTTGTCAATATTATCTAATATGTTTCAAGTTTCAAAAAGTAGCTGCTACAAAGCATTAAAAGAGGAAAAATTCAAGAGCTACAAAATACGTAACTTACATCACCTATTGGAAAGGGATTTCTTTCCACGAATGGAATTCTGTGAATACTGGATGAACAGAATAAACGAAAATCCAAATGTTCAGAATCGTATTCTGTTTTCTGATGAGAAAACATTTTTACTCAACGGAACTGTGAACGACCAAAATACAAGAATATGGGCGCGAGAAAATCCGTATATTTTCCAAGAAACACACACACAATGGCCTCAAAAGGTTAATGTGTGGGCGGGAATTTTGGGAAACCATATTGTTGGTCCATTTATTATTGATGGGTCATTAAATAGTGCCAAGTACCTGGCATTGTTAAATGAAAGAATCCTGCCAGCTTTAGATAGAATAGCAGTAAATGGAAGAATAATATTCCAGCATGACGGGGCTCCACCGCATAGCACTCGAGAAATAACCAACTTTTTAAATATCCAATTTCCAAATGAATGGATTGGTCGTTACGGACCGTTAAAGTGGCCAGCCAGAAGTCCAGATTTGAGCCCCCTAGACTTCTTTTATTGGGGACATCTCGCCACAAAAGTGTATGATAATGTAAGAGACAGACCACAGGATTTACAGGATTTGATGAATCGAATAAACGAAGTTTCAAATGAAATTAGTGTAAGACATTTACAAAATGTGAAAAGAAATTTTCGGGATAGATTAGAGTACTGTTTAGCGGCTTATGGCAAACAGTTTGAACATTTAATTGAATAATATCAAAGCTTTATTATTTAAGTAATATTTCGTTTTATTTTTAGATTGTTCATGATTTACCAAATAAATACCGATTTAAAGAGTTAATTATTACTTATCTTTAACATGAAAAGTTTTTGATAATAAGACGTGAAATAGCAGAACACCAATGATGACTTTTTCTTTGGTCATATTACAACAGAAATTTCATGTTTAATTACTTTTCTGGCTATAAGATGTAAAATAAAGTGACAGACGTGCATTATTTATTTGGTAGTCAGTAGAATAGCCTACTATAACGTAAAACACAGTTTAATAAAATGGGCAATAATTTTTTGATATTTTCCTTTTATTGCAAAGTTTATCACTTCTTAAATTTTAGAAATAATCAGAAAAGGTCAAAAATGATGTAAACTTAAATTGTGCCAAAAATCATTTTGAAATTCCCAGTAGAAAATCCATTAACACTAGATAAAGCCTATAACATGTAAATACATATGGTGCATTGATAAAAAAAGGCACTGTATAAGTAATCGGCATTGGTGCATCGAAATTTTAATAACTCTCGCATGGGCCGTGTGTTGAGATTTCTTCTTAATAAATCGTCATAAAAAAGCCTCCTTTCTTACCTGACCTTCACCTGACAGAAGTAAAACAACCAAATTTTCATGCGCGAATACCAAATCTAATGCTCATTTCATTTTAAATATTGTGAATTTAAATTGTCTTTATTGTACAATTTTTGGCCTACCCTGTGCCACAGTATCAATGACAAGTCCATGCCTTGATTGAAATTTTTGCAATACCTTGATATTTTTCCTTATTATATACCAGGGTTTAAAAAAATCACGATTAAAATAAAAAATTCAAAAAAATCGATTTATTTGATTTAAATCAGGTTTTTCTTGATTTAAATCAAATATAATAAGATATTCATTATAAATAAAGAGAAATATTGGCTCCAGCGCCACCTAGTAAATTAAGAAATAGGCTGGGGACGGATAAGGCAGCGAAATTAGTATTCTTTTATAAGTATTTCAACGAGTAGTTATAAAATTGTGATCTTTTTAGTTTGTTAATCTATTGGCATTACGTTTATATCATGCTATGTATTTTTTTAAATGTTTTGACGTTTTAAGATTGTTATTCATTTAAAAAGAAATGTTTTTTAAGTAAAATGTGTTGCTTTTTAATTTTAATTTTTTAATTTTTTGCTATAAAAGCATAAAATAAACGTTGTCATAAATTAATTTTGCAATTTTGATTTAAATCAGTGATTAAAATAAAAAAAAATCAGGTGATTAAAATCGCGATTTAAATAGTGATTTAAATCAAATGATTTAAATCTTTGAAACCCTGTTATATACCAATGTAATACACTGAATGTAATAAACTGAATGTCTGACTTTCTACAAATCGCTAAGAGCTGAATATTTTCCCGAGCCCGGAAGTATTTTCATTTGGTAACTATTGGAGTGCGTTCTTATATTTTCTCATAAAATCTTACAAGCACTCATGCATTATGCGCCCTTTGATGATTATTAACTGCGGGGATGCTGCGAACCGTGCAGCAGCAGCCGTGCATCTCCCAATGCGAATACGACATAGGTGCATTAAATTGGTATTGCTCTTCGCCATGTTCCAATTGAAAGTTTCTTGTCTCTGTTCCGTGCCCGGAATGCAGCATAAGCAATCAAAAGAGCAAGCCAACTCAGCCAGCTCGTATCAACTTCTCTTCAGAGACGATCTGTTTCTGTATGTTGTGAATAGCGTGAATTGAACTGCTCGGCATTTCATTCTATTTGCGCAGTTTGAGGTATAAACCCGCAGAATCACGATATCAAGTTTCTTGAAAGGATGTTTGGATCGCTGCCATTGTGAAAGTTTACAAAAGATTCGTCTCGTATACTCTCAGTGGTCAGTTTGTCCTTCTTATACAGTCATTGTAACCGCAGATATATACCAGGATCCCATTTCATTACTTACATAACGAACTTGGGAAAACAAATCGAGTCCGCTGTTCGTAAATTGGATTTCTCGACTGTTCTGAACTGATTAGGTACCTGCACGTTTTAAGATTAAGCATTCTCGAAACGTCAAATGAATTATAATTTACCGGATCAAGATGTAAACTTTTCATTAGGTACTACAAAATATTATGTTGTAACAAACTTCCTGAGGCATACTTACCTACATATAATCTAAAACTATACATGTTTGATATTATATCAGGTACCTAAGAAAAATTGGGAGATTTAAACAGCGAGTGGATCGACAACACGTAGTCAAATGAGTTCCAACATCTCGTAAACCAAGCCCTAAATCAAAATTTTACAAGGGGGAAAAATAAAAGAAATGAACGCTTGGTATAAGAAATAATACCTTTGAACCATAGACGTGCGCAGGGAAAAGTTAGGGGGTCAATGGGTATTACAACCCCCCCTTTACTCCGTTCGAACATCGATTTTTTTGATCAAAATTACACAAAGATTGTGCCGGTATATGAAAAAATGTTGTACAAAATTTCAACGGAATATCGTAAAAAACAAAGGAGTTATTAATAAAAATAGTTTTTCAATACTAAATTTAACACCCTGTATCTTGAAAGAAATGAGTCTAAATGAAAAATGGCATAAGGAAAGTCCCATTATTTAACACCCTGTATCTTGAAAGAAAGGAGTCTAAATGAAAAATGGCATAAGGAAAGTCCCATTATTTTCGGCCAGATAATGTGTGGTTAACGGCTTAACCTACTTTTTTTGTAACAACCTGTATATGTATATAGGTCAAACTGTCAAACATATTCGCGGATGATATAGCAGTATTAGCATCCTGCAAAAAAGAATTAGGAATGACTATGAATGAAATGGACGCAGTTTTGACAGAGTGCTACGGGATGAATTTAAAAAAAAAACAGAACCTAAATTTTGGTGTGTAGAGGGCGTGAAAATAGAACTAAAACTAAAATGCAAATAGGAAATGAGAAGATAGAGGAAGTCGCAGATTTCTGCTATTTAGGAAGTCAAATGACTCGAGATGGTAGGAGCACTAAAGATACAAAACAAAGAATAGCGCAGGGCCGAGTTGCGTTTAACAAAAAGAAACAACCGTTATGCGTTGTGCTACAGACGCATGATGAAGATACTGTACATTTCGCATGTGGGGCAAATCTAAAGAATTTCTAGAACCTTGCATAGAGTGTAATCCCCAAACAGGTTTCGTTCTACTAGGGCTCGTCAGTACTGTGAGCTGTTCAACGTTCAATTTGTGAATGACTGCTTGCGTCATTCTTCTATTACTAGGCAGCTGTTAAACACTTTCTAACTAAAAAACCCACAAGATAACAACTCATCTATATCAGTAATCATTTTATATTTCTATTTTCTTAGTTGTTTTTGGTTCACAAATTTTAGTTTATTATCTATATCAAGGCAAATCAATAAACCGCTACCTTGTTTTCTTGAAATTTACTAACTACTTACAACCCAAATTCTGTAAATCAAGAATATACAGTGTGTCCCAAAAGTATGGAATAAATTCGATGTTTCCTAAAATTGAAGTTTCAAACTAAAATCCTCGAACACGTCGACTTTTTCTATTCCACACGTTTTGATGTGATATGATGTAATCGATTTTTTTTAAATGGCAACCCTATATTTTTCCATCGGAATATTGTAGAGAATCGTTTCTTGTGTACAGTAATAGGTATGCATCTTTTTAAATTTTCTGTCATAAATAATTTGTGACAACTTATTCGTTTTGATTTTTGTTAGTGTCAGTTGTTTACGATACACTACTACAATCTCGATAAAAATTATGGATTTAGATATTCCAGCTGGCTAAAGCTGAAGAACTTTAACGAAGGGTGCATACACATGTATTTGCCTATTTAGTTATCTTTTTCGCGTTGTTGCGTATTTTCTAAATGTTCTCGAGTTTTCGTTTTATTTTTTTCTCCTTATTTATAACAAAAAAATAGTAAGTGTTGCATATTACCGTACAAGGGAAACGATTCTCTAAAATATTCCAACGGAATAATATAGGGTTGCCATTTAAAAAAATCGGTTACTTCATATTTGTGAGGTGTGCAGCGCCATCTACCCATGAATTACTTCAAAACGTGAAGAATACAAATTAAAAATCGACGTGTTCGAGGATTTCAGTTTGAAACTTCAATTTTAGGAAATATCGAATTTATTCCATACTTTTGGGACACTCTGCATGTAATAATAATAAAGGTATTTGTCCACGACTATCTTACAACATACTCTTTATACTTGTGTTTCTTCAATCATAATTAGATACATTATTCACTGCAGTGATTAATGAATATTATTCACTAAACCAATAGGAACATCGCTTAGACCCTTTTTTACATTTATTTAGTAGGCCGCGATCGCGATGTGTTAGTTCAAATTGAAACGTCAAATCAGCATGGTTTGCTTTTAATTTGAAATGCATATTCTAAAAAGGAAGATATAATGAGTAGTGAGAGTGAAAACGAGATTTCTTTAACAGCACCAGCAATAAAAGAAGCTGCAGAACTTGCCTCATTAGATTCATTGCCCAAAAAACCAAGAAAATTATACCTGAGACCTGAGAGCGTATGTATGAATCTTTCTTACACTGGAGAAGGGAAATGAAGGTAAATTCTTTCTGGAAATCTGTTTTGATAGTCGTGGACAAAGTATAGTATACAACTCGTTATAATGATGATATTATTACCTCGTGTATAATATACTACTGTCCACGACTATCTTACAACATACTCTTTATACTTGTGTTTCTTCAATCAAAATTAGATACATTATTCACTAAACCAATAGGAACATCGCTTTGACCCTTTTTTACATTTATTTAGTAGGCCGCGATCGCGATGTGTTAGTTCAAATTGAAACGTCAAATCAGCATGGTTTGCTTTTAATTTGAAATGCATATTCTAAAAAGGAAGATATAATGAGTAGTGAGAGTGAAAACGAGATTTCTTTAACAGCACCAGCAATAAAAGAAGCTGCAGAACTTGCCTCATTATAGACCGGCGGCCGGGGATGGAAATTTTTCATCAACCCAATATTTCGGTATAATTTTATGGGACCTTTACAGATCTATTTATAGGAAGATTTTGCATCAGAAATGGAAAAGGACGACTCTTTTTTGTGGTCGAGACCGCCATTATAACGGAAAAACTAAGAAAAACCACACTTTTTAAGAGCTGTATGTACGCTCCGATATCTTGGTATCTATAAGAGATATTGATCTGAAATTTGCATGAGCCGAGAGCTCTTTTAATTTACTAAAAAACTGTGTCTTCGAAATCAGCCCGCTTTGATTGTTTATAACAATAACTAAACATTTTCTCCGGCGACATTCTTTTTCCAAACATTTCTTCATATTCAAAGCGCTGCAGTTTAACTCCTGTATAAGATATTTAAAAAATTCTTGCACAGAAAACTGGAAAATTTCATAATGATTATCCTCTCGATTTTGTATGAACTTATCTTTAACAATAAAGTGGCCAGAATTAATTAACTTCCCCGATGCACCTTTCACGCGCTGCCGGTCTCGATCACCCTCCCGCGCCTCTCGCTCCCCGCTTCTACAATGTACTGGTGATACAGGGCCCACTGCGCTACGTACCTACAACATGCCCATCGTTGTTTGTCGTTCCAATAACTTCATTTTGGGTGGAATTATAAATAACGTGAATTAAGAATGAAAAGCTTTAGTCTTTTATTTGAACTTATTCCTGCATATCATCTTGTTCATCAAACAACAATTCATTTTCCACTTACATTCGGAAAAACAAAACATGCCATCATTTTTGCACGCCCATTTATTGTTATTACAGTATTGCAGAAAAGACTGATTATTGTTCTAATATCTTGGGGAATTGGGGCCCTTATGACAAATTGTGGGACCAAAATATCATTTTTGTGTACCCAGCCATAAATGCTTAGCTCAAGTTTATCAATTATACCAATGTGACTCATTATTATACTTGGTAGTAACATCTAAAAAGGAAAAATGTATAAAAATATCTATATGTATGTATACGCATAGTATACAGTTCATTCACCGAATGAATTTAGACCACAATAAATTGAGTAAAACTTTCAACTGATAAAATTATCACATAGTAGGTAATGATTCAATTATACCAAAGTTTTATATTAATTTTACATTACCCAGGTTCAAAAATCCATCTGTGATAATTTTTACAGTTCAAGTTTTACCCATTCTGTGAATACAGAAGTATACAGATATTTTGTTTAATAACACCACCTACCTCGTACATGTAAATAAAATGAATCCTCAGTAGGAGGAATTTCTTTGGCCGATTTTTTTCTTTTCTTTGGTAGCTTGAGCATAATTTGAGGAAAAACTGTCTGTGATGGATTATTAGCTTTTCACGCGATACCCGGCTTTCTTTAAAATGGGGAAAAAATCAGCTTGACATATTTATTTTAAAAACTACCACTTAGAATTAGAATGTTTTGGTAAAAGTTCTATAGAACATAGTTTGTATGCAGCAAGAAAGCTTGTATCATACCTATATCGACATGACAAATGCTCAGATCTAAATGAAATTATGCTCAAGCTAACAAAGAAAACAAAAAAATCAACCAAAGAAATTCCCCCTACTGAGGATTCATTTTATTTACATTTACATAGGTAGGTGGTGTTATTAAACAAAATATCTCTATATGTACCTACTTCATTCACAGAATGGGTAAAACTTGAACTGTAAAAATGATCACAGATGGGTTCTTGGACATGGGTAATGTAAAATTAATATTAAACTTTGGTATAATTGAATAATTACCTACTTTGTGATAATTTTATCAGTTGAAAGTTTTACTCAATTGTGGTCGAAATTAGGTGAATGAACTGCATGCTATGCGTATACATACATAATATAGATATTTTTATACATTTTTCCTTTTTAGATGTTACTACTAAGTATACCTCTGGATAATGAGTCACATTGGTATAATTGATAAACTTGAGCTAAGCAATTATGGCTGGGTACGCAAAAATGATATTTTGGTCCCACAATTTGTCACAAGGGCCCCAATTCCCCAAGATATTAAAACAATAATCAGTCTTTTCTGCAACGAAAAAAAAAGTAATAACAATAAATGGGCGTGCAAAAATGAGGGCATGTTATGTTTTTCCGAATGTAAGCGGAAAATGAATTGTGCAAGAATTTTTTAAATAACTTATACAGGAGTTAAACTGCAGCGCTTTGAATATGAAGAAATGCTTGGAAAAAGAATGTCGCCGGAGAAAATGTTTAGTTATTGTTATAAACAATCAAAGCGGGCTGATTTCGAAGACACAGTTTTGTAGTAAATTAAAAGAGCTATCGGCTCATGCAAATTTCAGATCAATATCTCTTATAGATACCAAGATATTGGAGCGTAGATACAGGTCTTAAAAAGTGTGGTTTTTCTTAGTTTTTCCTCTGTATTGGCGGTCTCGACCACAAAAAAGAGTCGTCCTTTTCCATTTCTGATGCAAAATCTTCCTATAAATAGATCTGTAAAGGTCCCATAAAATTATACCGAAATATTGGGTTACTCTTTAAAATGACGCCTTTTGGTTGTCACGCCGCCGGTCTATTAGATTCATTGCCCAAAACACCAAGAAAATTATACCTGAGAGTATATGTATGAATCTTTCTTACACTGGAGAAGGGAAATGAAGGTAAATTCTTTCTGGGAATCTGTTTTGATAGTCGTGGACAAAGTATAGTATACAACTCGTTATAATGATGCTATTATTACTTCGGATGATTACAAAACTCGCTCGCTTCGCTCGCTCGTGTTGTAAACTTCATCCTCGGTAATAATAGCATTCATTATAAACTCGTGTATAATATACTATTATTATCTGCAAAAAATAAGAAGGATAATTTCAATGTAAACATTCCAAACCTACAAAATATAAAATATGACAATGCTTTTAACTAAAATATAGTGGGTACCTGCTTCACAGAGAATAAATTAAAACAACTTTGCATAAAATTGCAATACCGATTCTCAACAATTTTGAAAAATTCAGCTTGCTATGGTTATTTACTTAGCAAATAGAGTGACATGTCGCAGTAGCTTCACTTTTAAATTTATTTTTAGAGTTTTATATTTTACTGAAAATCACCAACACCTGAAAACTATTGGTTTCGGAAGTTCTCTAGTATTAACGAAGCGAATATAGTTTAGTCTTTTGGGGTTTATTTCAACCCTTTCTACTAAATATTCAGACGACTTGATTTCAACCAACTCTAAAATATGTCCGTCGATAACTTGAACTGACTTCACCTTGCCCTACATCAAAGCGAGTTACTGAGGTAAATACGAAATTCGCAGAAAAATCCTTCACAGAAATATTAAACTCAGGAGCACTTGAAAGTTTCCGACATAAACGGCTTATAATATTCAACGTAAACGTCGACATCATAAAAGAACTTTCGAAGATTTTAGGTGTCACTTTATTTATACCGCACTGCGCTTCCCGCGGTTCGTGCGGTACACCAGAGATTTTCGTTTCGTTATTTACATGCACTGAATGTAAACCACTGGCAGGTGGAGTCAAGTGTGCATGTGTGCTACATAAAGTGGTTGTTTTACAGGGTAATAACTTCAGAAGTAGCTACAACGTCGGCATACCCTTAATTAATTAAAGTATTATTAGTCAGCTTGTTAAGTTTAGGTTATAATTCTAAATGTAATGCAGTGCAAATCTGTTTCTCAATTTCTTCGATTAGGCGAAAATATGTATGTTGTATGTTGTTTCTGACTTGGAAAATTGATTCACACCTGCTATGAATTGGTATTAAAGTTGGGTTACCACAATGCAGGATTAGGACGTTAACCGGTAAGATAGTGAAAAAATAATACTAAGCACAGCCCTATATTTCGATCGACCTTAAGAAAGATACTTGTTTATAACGTTAAAAGAACTTCTGTCGGTGCGGTCGGTGTTCGCTTGAAACTTTAATCCACTGGACATCCCTTTAAGGACTTGGGACTTCCCTAGGATGTACCAATATCCCATCATTATAGTAATTTGGCTGTCATATAGACGTCCTAGTGTCACACTTTGGGATGGTAATAATTGAGCCAATGGACGTCCGCTGCACATGTCCACTGTACCCCATATGGACATCCCAGGATATCCTAGGACATACTAGGATGTAAAATGGATATCCCAGGATGTCCTATTTAGTACATGAATGGGACATCAAAGGGATATCCCTAAATTTGAAAATCGGATGTACATTAATTTATATTATTCACCTCCAATGAAATGGTACTAATATCTGGAAAATGGTCTTAATGAATAATGATGTTTTCCAGAAATTTTTCACACTTTAATACTTTAAGAGTAGGTAAGCATTTAATAGAAATATAGAGATTATTTATTAGGAATTATTTATTAAGCAATAATCACAATAAAATAACAACCAATAATAATAATAAATTTATTTAGTCGCACTGGCTGTGTAAGTGCTATAATGCAATATTATATATCAAAACATAATGAATTCTGATCTACAGAAATGAATCAAAATGAAACTAAAAAGTAAAACGTAAAAGTAAAACCAAAAAGTTCCATGGCATAATAGTATTCCCGAAACAAAAATTATATGAATTCAAATTGACATAAAACTACATTAAATATTCGTTGCAATAAATAAAAAATAATTGCATTTAACCAATTTGCAATTATTATCTAACCTAAATCTATATCTTCTAAGCTATGCTGATTAAACTGTTCGTTGCTGACTGGCCCTAGTAAAGTTATAGATACCTACTAAGCTGAATTTACTGAACCATTAATTATATTCAGCTACCACAGTCCCTCTTCACAGATCGCACATTGCGTTCCGCTCCTGAATTCTGCACCCCAACGTCTCATGGATGTCCATATGCCATCCTTTTTTATACATTGGGACGTACTAGAACGGAGATTGTATGGATGTCCCTTTTTGTACATACATGTTAGAGACGTCGACAGGACGTTATATGGACATCCCGGATGTCCCGGGACGTTATATGAATATATCAAATCCCAGTTCTATTAAGTGGGCAGTTCTATGGACATCCTTTTTAGTATGTACATTTTGAACACATAAACTGACAGTCATATGGACATCCGGAATGTCCAGGGACGTTATGTGGATGTCCCATATCCTGGTTGTGTTATGTGGGGAGGTGTGTGACCATCGGACAAACTTTCATTTTACCAAATAGTTTTCGAAAAATTCAGGGGTTTGAAAACGCAGTACTCACTTAGGAGGACCTTGGTGGATAGGGGGGTTTTGTCGGAAAAATGAGTAGGCTTGTTGAATAATCTAAAGTTTGCATATTCAGTCTCAGCGATAAAAATATTATGTGGAAAAACAAAAACGTGGGGTATCTCTTGAACACCTTTGGAGGTCGTGATGCAAAAATGCCTCGTTTTATTTCTTTCTTTTGTGTCTTCCTAAAATATTTTGATAGCATCCACTTTACATGTTTCCCCTTTTGCATCCAAAAGAGGAAACATGTAAAGTGGATGCTATGGGCTTTCTAGCCTTAAAAGTTGATGAATTCAAAATTCGTTTCCAAACAATTTAACCTCGCAAATTGTAAAATATCAGGACGAAATTAATATTTTTGGGCCGAATAATTAGGGTTTATCCGTTATAAAAACCCCATTAATTTGGTGGTGCCATATTTCGGCCGTCTTTTGAGCCACTCACTATAACATGCGACTAGTGGGTAGAAAATCGTTGCTCTGCCCAGGTTACCGATACTTATGGATGCGCTGGCTTTTGAGGTACCTACTTCGAGTTTGTTACTCATTGACGACTTACAATAATTATTATCGCAAATTTGACTGGTTTGCCACTTTTTTATTCGGAAATTCCTTCCTCTCTTGTAACATCCTTGATATCAAAGTGGAGCATTCTGATTGCCCTTTGGTCTCTGATAATTTTAGGTCGGTGATCGACTGACACCTTCACTATTATTGCCATATTGTTAGAGTTGAAGGATTATTCCTTCTGATAGGCAAACTCGGATATTTGATGGAATTTATATGAAGCTCTTTTCGCCCTTTTGCAGAAAGGGTCGCGGACGCTCCACTTTAGATGCGAGATGGTTAAGACAAGAGACCTTTGACGAGGGTGGTTGGATTTGGTTTTGTGGAAGTTCTTGGTAACAGCAACTTCAGCAAACTTGAGAAACCTCAGAAACTCATGTCGAAGTGTAGCCGGGGTGGCGGGCGTAAAGAAAGGAGGCCTCTTTTCTTGCAGCAACTCTTTGTTACTGGCCGTCGGAGCCTTTTTGCTGTGGCGCGGTAACATGTTATTTGTGCTTCGTTTTCGGTACGTGTACCTACCGTTACGCATTACTTTTAACAGCTTTAAGCTTAAGATTTTATCTTCCTACACTGTACATTATAGCTACTTACAAAAAAATACGATGCCTCTAATTGTTTCGCTTATTCTTAGTCATTCAGAGTGGAACAAATTAAAACTGACTTTATTATCTTTTGATTGCCATCTCGTTAACAGCGTTTCCCCTTAATGTATAACAAGGCATTAACAAAAACAGCCCTATTAATACAATATTTGGGTCAGGGATGCTATCTCGAATCTGTTGAGAGCAAAAATGTTTTGTTGCGAGAACTTCGGTATTCCGCAGTCTTAGTTTTTGTTATATTAGAAGGGAAGATTTAGATGCGATCTAGATCTACGTTTCATATTTGACCGTAACGATAATAAGCGGACGGGAAATTTATGTCTGAAAAGATAAAGTGTGATGGGAGAGCACGTCGAGAAAATTGTCAGTACTTATGTTTGATTTGAGGTTATAAGTTTTAAGCTGGCACTTTTGAATTTGCCGACGTCGCTCGCCTTAGAAAATAATGCGGGATAAGGGCAGGTTCATTTCAAAACATTCTATGAATATTGCTTTATCCCTAGGAGTACCTACATTCCATCTAATCTACTTTTATGGAAATACGGCGTATAGAAGAAAGTGGGCGTGTCTACAAACGTGATTTCTTGAATTTATTGTTCTGACAAGTAAATACTTATTTGACTTCTTGCGCTTCACAGCAATCTCGATTTGCTACTACAGGAGTATTTTACTGATTACTTTTTTCATCGTCAAATTGACCAATAGGAACATTTCATTTGGCTCTAGAAGCATGTATTATTTCGGTTAATACACGCCTATCCTAAGAGCCAATGATATTTCTTCAATTTCTTAAAATCGACCAATCAACTGTCATTATAAACGATAAAAACCTACCTAGCTTTCCCAATAACTGATAAATATGCGCCTTGCTTTTAATCAACTATGCTGTGAATGATAGTTTTGACATTTCTACCTTGGCAACTGGTACTGTCATATTATTTTCGAGTTTTCTTGCAACATCGTCGTTTTGAAATGGCAAGATTTGGCCAAGAATCTTTGGAAGATATCCAAAAAACTGTACAGAGTGTTACTCCGAGGAGTACAGTTAAAAATCAAAAGTCAATATGGAAACAGTTCGAAATATTTTTAAAAGAGAAGCATTATGAACTTCTAGAAATTACTTCAAATCAAGAGCTTGGACTGATAATGAATGATTGGGCTTTTAATATGAAGAGAGCTGATGGTGAAGATTATAAAGAATGCGTTATAAAGTCCATGTGGAATGTTACTGCAAAACTCCTTCAGGAAAAATACTACAAAGAGTACGCCCGAAAATTTAATCCATTTACAGACATTGAATTCAAACAAGCAAGGGATGCAGAAAATGCGAAACGAAAGCAGCTTCAGTCTATTCTCTGAAAGTTCGACTGCTCTGAGTAAGAAAGAAATATATACAATAATGAATCTGTGGAACGAAGATTGTCCAGAAGGACTTCAAAAAAAATTGTATCATATAATAGCATTCGAACTAGCCTGGAGAGGGGGAGAGGCAGCAAAATCAAATGGTAACGTAACCGGAAGAATTGAATACAACCCGATTTTTTCCAAAACATGCCCAGGGTGGAGCTCAAAAATTATCAGACAGTAAGTGGTTAGTGCCTAATTACAATAATCTCGGTATGTGCCCGGTAAGGTTATTTAAAAAGCTTACTTCTAAACGCACTAATAGAATTACGTCAGATCGACTATTTCTGACTGTAAATCCTTACCGGAATAAAACCAATTCTGAATGGTACAAAAATATGCCTTATGGAGTAAATGAGATTGGAAAATGGACCAAACAATCTGCTGAAAGAATAGGGCTTGATACTCTGACAAACAAAATCACGATTCATTCAAATCGATCAAGTGCTGTATCAAATCTTGCTAAATCAGGTGTCCCGGAAGAACAGTTCATCAAAATGACTGGACATGCAAATGCTAAGGTATTAGGCCCTTATTTACAGTTAGACAAGGAACATCATGCTAGTTTAATAAACAACCTGAGACCTGGACCGAATCCAAACTACAAGAGATGTAAACATAAGGCAAGAAAATTTTACCACTGAAAACATTAATAATAATAATATGCAAAAAAAATCTGGTCATTATATAACATATAACCATTGCACTTTAATGTTCAAAATATGTATGTAACTAAAGATCAGTCAAACTCTACACAATATATTTTAATATTTTAATATGTTCTGTTAATTTAAAATGTTTATTGTTTCATTAAATCTTCTATTTCCAATTAAATTGTCCGTATAATGTAGTTGTGTATTAACCTCCCTAAAATACATTCGAGATCATTTTTTATAAGATAAATACATTTCAAATTGTATTCAAATTTTATTGCCAATCGGCAAAAAATCTCGAATCAAGGGAAGTAGAAAATATCGCTCAGCAAGCGCTCGCGATTTTTTCACTACTTTGATTCTCGATTATTTGCCATGACAATAAAATTTTCATACAATTAAACATGTATTTATCGATAAAAAAATGATCTCTTATGTATTTACCCCCCGTAATTTTTTCGATAATTTTGTTGCCATAGTTGCGAATTTGTAGGTGCATTTACTTTAGTACCTGCCAAACGTCAAATTAATATTCCCAACACATTTCTTTGTATGTGAATTAATTCAAATAAAATTTCGTTTTGAACTACCTTGATTCGATTCAAAAAATAATCTTGTTAAATACAATTCGTGGTCTGGAATTTTTAGGTAATTTTACTCAAGCTGTTGCTTTTACTAACCACTCGTGTTACCAAGCAAAGCAACAGCTTTCTTAAAATTTCTGACAATTCCAGACCACTTATTGTATTACTACAGATTATAAAAGTTCAAGGGGTAAAGCGAATAGTCTGAGTAGTCAGAAAAATTTGTTAATTCAATTATTATCTTTTTTCTTCTGCACCCTGTAGCCGATATGCCCCTACCTGCATCGTTCAAGATAAATTTATGTTTGCTGAACGCTTGAAGACTACAGTATTATCATTTTTTTTATAAAAAGGACTACGTGCTTGAACTTTTGTACATATTTATTTTTTGTTCAATCATCTGAAAGAATTACTTCCGCTGTATTCTGATACTAAAAGATGTCTTCCGGTAAATGTAGAAGAGTGTAGAGACAACAAAATAACTGTATCAGGAGAATAAGGCATTCTTTGGAGTTTTTTCTTTGGCAAATATAAAAGTTTAATTTAAAAATTGCTTTAGAAAATGCTGCAGAAGATGCACTTTGAAGGTGTGAAAACAGTAAACGGAGAAATACAGGAATGTTGTGTAGCAGCGTGTTTAAAATTAGGTCTTATTTAAGATCATCACAAGTGGAAAAGAGCCATGAATGAAGCTGAAATTTGGATGATGCCCAGACAGCTGAGATATTTATTCATTCGTATTTTAATGCATTGCCGACCAATTTATCAGGAAGAATTATTGTGGGAAGAATTTAAAGAAGCAATGTTACAAGATTGTGAAAGACGTTACAGCAATACTGAAGGACAAAAAAGCCTATATTCAAATTAGTTCCATGCTTTCTGCGGAAGGTTACAATCTTTCAATGTTTTCTACCATGCCACGACATTGAATATGCAAATGAAGAACAAGCAATAAAAATAGGATCACGACAATATAAACACCTAAATGAAAAGCAGAAAGAAATTGTAGATATTATTTTGGGTAAATGTGATGCTAACATAAGTGAATCAATTTCTGAATCTTCATGTTTTTATATAGACGGTCCAGGAGGCTCCTGTAAGACTTATGTTTATACAACCCTTTACAGCTTACTGAAGACTAAGAATAAAATTGTTTGTACCATGGCCTTCACGGGCATAGCAGCAACACTACTTATTCACAGCAGAACAGTTCATAAAACGTTTGGGTTACCTGTTCCTCTGTTTTTAGATTCATCTTCCAACTTTAAGAAAAATTCAAAAGGAGCAGATTATTTAAGGAGTGTAGATGTTTTTATTTAGGATGAAGCTCCTATGGCGCCAAGGTATGCTTTAGACATTATAGACAGAACCTTACGAGACTTTATGAATTGTAATGTTCCGTTTGGTGGAAAAATTATGGTGTTGCGAGGAGATTTTTGACAATTGTTACCAGTTAAAATAAATGCTACCCGCTGTGAAACAGTGAATTTAAGTAGCAATTTTAGTTCTCTTTGGAGTTATTTCCGTAAATTTTCTTAAACACAAAATATGCGGGCTCTACCACAGGAACAAGAATTCACCAAGTTTTTATTGGATGTTGGAGATGGAGTTTTGAACGATATGAATAGCAATTTAGAATTGCCACAGAGATGTATTTATAATTAGAGAAAAGCGATTCATAGATATATATTGGTAGTACGCGTAGTAATTTTTCAATTCATCATAGATATGATATTCTGATGTTGAAGACATTAACAAAAAAGTGGTAGAACTGTTAGATATAAAAACAGAAAAAATATATACAAACTTGGATAGTGTTGAAAATTGTGATAATGGAGATTTAAACGATGCTATTCTTCCTGAATATTTAAATACTTTAAACCCACCAAATTTTCCTCCGCATGAATTGAAGTTGAGAGTATATTGTATTGTGATGTTGGTTAGAAATCTCAGCATTAATGAATGCTTATGTAATGGTACGAGATTGTTAATTTTACAATTGGGAGACCATATCCTACAGTGCAAAATTTTAACAGGCGATAAACATGAAGATATAGTTTTCGTTAACCGTATAACGTTGTACTGTGAAAATGTTTATCCTTTTGCTTTTAAAAGACGACAATAATTGCCCATTAAACTAGCGTTTGCAATGACTATTAACAAATCACAAGGCCAAACATTTTATCAAATAGGAATTGATCTCCGAAAAGAAATATTTACTCACGGACAATTATGCGTGGCTATTTCAAGAGTTCGTTCTTGGGAAGGTTTGATAATTTATTTAGGAAATCAAAGAAATAGCCGTATAGTTCAAAACTACGTTTTCAATGAATTATATCAGATGTAAATTATTCTGTAATCAGGCAATAATGCGTTTCTTTGAAGTCATGATTCGACTAGGGCAGTGAGCGCGCGTAGCGCGCGAGATGACCTAGTGACAATTAAAAATTTGGTGAATAATACCTATAACAAAACAAAATTGTTTTTGTACAAGCAAAATAAATCATGAATTTCTATATCACACAAGGCAATAAACATTATAGGAGTAAATTTTGCCACCCATTTGTTAGTAACTCCAGACACGTTAGTGGAAATAAATTGTTAAAAGAAAAACTCAAGAAGGAGAATAAATAATGCATCTGAAGCGAACTTTCCTTTGTGTACTCTTGTCTATAGCAATTCAACTTTTTTAAGGGCAACTTGAATTAATTTATCGCTTTGAAGTTCCTGTTTATACATATATACGATACCCCTCGAAGTTAATTTATTTGAATTTTTATTTCGGGAATTATTAAGCAGCAAATTAAATCATTCTGGGAGAGAAAAATGAAGGACTACACATTGGTTGACTGACTAGAATAATGTACATATACATCATAATCAATGAAAATAATCGAAATGTTCTGTAGGTGTTGGTCAGGGTTGCATAACTAAATATTACACTGGTTTATGCTTGGTTGCAAAACCAAGACAGGAAGCTAGCTGAAAGGTGTGCATAAGGTTAGATTTTAGTCGCTGATGTCACTTAAACATTCGCGTCAATGCGATTTTACTCACATTTGACCATGTGGTAACACTAACTCCCCTTCCTTAACTCTTGAACTTTCAAGCAATTAAAATCTACGTACTTAAGTGCCGAAGTGGGGTCTCCCAAGGATCCCAACCCCTTTATTACAAGTTTCAGACTAAAATAATTAATAAAAGAAGCTTGTAGAAAAAGTCGACTTTTAAAACAATACATAACCACTACAAAGGTTTTGCGGTACGCCTTTTACTAGATTGTTTGTTTAAACAACCCCTGCAAGCGGCCGGTACATTTTTAGAGTCAATGTAAATTTCTTAAAGCTCTTTTCTACCTGTATCTCAAGCAACAAATTGTGTTGTGAAACAGCAATAGGGTAGTCGCACACATGGTCGTAATATGATAAAAGAAAAACTGGGGCGCTGTTACATGGTTGCCCCTAGGGAGCTTTGTAAAAATCGCATTTATATTGAGATTTCGCGTCAGAGGTCGCAGTCTTTCCTGCCCCAGCGACTGTAAATTCTGTTGTAACACTAGGAATTAGTTACACCGTACTTATATAGAAGCTATTTCTCATGTGTCGAGTTGCCGGTTTCAAATTGCTTCGACAACCCCTCAAGTCTCATAAATAATCTTCCGCAAAACAATAACTGCCATCTACAGTATTGGATTTTCATAATTCGCTTGCGTTTCCCAAGCTGCGACGTTATCTGAACCTAAAGAAATAACAAAACAACGTTTGCCCTTTCGTAGGTTCCAGTTTCTTATTTGGGTTTATGTCTGAGGATTTCATAAAGCATATACATTTCGGGATTTCGCTTCGGTAGTGGGACTATAATGAGCGATAAAGGATTTTTCCGAAGAATATATTGAATCTAACTTCTCTTAGTTGCATTAGTAGTTTTCTTTGAAAAGACCGTCCACAGATAGGTGGATCTGGAATGTTTTCTATAGTTATCCTCTTGTTTTTGTTTATCGTAATTTCCCATTTTCTACCATTAGTATTTCTGCTGCAGATAATATAGTTTATATGCAAATGATGCACCGTTGACGCAATCTATAAAATTACATTACGAATGCAAGAACAATATAAATAACAACAAACAAAAATTTGCGAGAAATCCTCACGCGGCAGCTTTTGATGAAAATTATGTGCATTTCAAATTTTCTTGGCACAAATACTAAAGAATATACTTTTCTCAGTTTGTTAGAATTATCAAAGGATCGGTAAGATTCAAATTAGACCTGATTCGATTAGTACAGTTCAAGTAGGCCAAGCAACACAAAATGTCTGTCTAGGAGTCGGGAGTTTTTCCAGAAAGACGATTAAATAGGGCAATAAAATCAGCCAGAACTAAGATGTGTTTTTTCTTATGGTGGAGGGTGACGCTACTAGACGAAGACTATTAACCATCCAACCGGTCTTATCCGATGCCATAACGAAGATCGTTGTCAACGGGTATTTATAACAATTACATCTAACTAGCGGTCCCGACAGACGTTGTCCTGCCCGACATTAAAAAAATTTTCGTCAAAGGAATTCCTAGAATCCGATTGCAGCGCCTCCTACCGGGTCCGATTGTGAGTGTAAACCATCCAGGGACCCACTTCAACACACACAAAAAATTTCATCAAAATCGGTCCAGCCGTTTAGGAGGAGTTCATCAGTGACACCCGATTGCAGTGCCATCGGCCACCGGATCCAATTGTAGATGTAAACCATCCACACATCATCATAAGGTTCTCAGTCCGAAGACTGGTTGGATGCGTACCTCCACTATTTTCTATCCTGAGCTAACCTACGCATTTCTCTAAAAGTAGAACATCCTACATCCCTAACAATTTGAGAGCAGTAGTCTAATCTAGGCCTACCCCTACCTCTTTTTATTCCTATCTCTGACTCTAGTATGTCGCGAACTATTCCTTCGTGTCTTAGAAGGTGTCCTACCATCCTATCTCTTCTACTCTTTATTGTCTTCCATACCTTTCGCTTTTCCCCATCTCTTTCTAATACTTCCCTATTGCTAACCTTATCTATCCACGGTATCTTCATCATACGCCTGTAGCACCACATTTCAAACGCTTCTACTCTTTTTCGATCCGCTTCCCCTATTGTCCAAGTTTCGCACCCGTATAATGCCGTACTCCATACATACGACTTTAAGAGTCTCTTCCTAGTCTCAATATTAACCGTTCTCGAACATAACAGTTGTTTCTTTCTGTTAAACGCAACTCGGCCCTGCGCTATTCTTTGTTTTATATCTTTAGTGCTCCTACCGTCTTGAGTTATTTTACTTCCTAAATAGCAGAAATCCGCGACCTCCACTATCTTCTCATTTCCTATTTGTATGTCAACTTTAGTTCTATTTTCAAATCCCCTACATACCAAAATTTTAGTTTTATTTTTATTGACTTTCATGCCATAGCCCTGTGTCAAAACTGCTTCCATTTCATTCAAAGCCGCTCCTAATTCTTCTTTGCTAGATGCTAACACTGCTATATCATCCGCAAATCTGAGCATGTTAATAGTTTGACCCTGTACGTTAATCCCTGAGGCTGTTCTGTCCTTAACAATATTAATAGCATCTTCGATATATAAGTTGAAAACTAGAGGTGACAATGCACATCACTGTCTCACTCCCTTCCGGATATCTACTTCCCTTCGTTCCTGCTCACATTCTATAACTGCCTTTTGCTCTTCGTAGAGATTATGTATTATTCTTCTGTCCCTATATTTCATCCCTACCTTTCTCAGCACTTCGAACATCTTCCCCGATTTTACGTTGTCGAAGGCCTTTTCTAAATCTACAAATCCTATATAGACGCTCTTTCTCTTTTCTATCGTTTTTTCTATAATTACTCGTAAAGCTAGGATGGCCTCGCGCGTTCCTCTATTTCGTCTAAATCCGAACTGATCTTCTCCTAATATTTCTTCCGCCTTTTTCTCCATCCTTCTTTGCACAATTCTAATGAAAATTTTTGACGCATGGGAAGTTAAACTGATGGTTCTGAAATTTTCGCACCTATCCGCGCCTTTCCTTTTTGGACAAAATCTCCAGGAAGAGAGGTCCTGTACTGCAACATTACAGCTTTGTTAATTCAAGAGGGGAATTGAGACTTCAACTAATCACCATGCAGAAAAGAAAGCTGGGTTACACTAACCGAAATGAAATTTGGAATTTCGTAACTCAAAGAGAATAATTTCTAAGATCCTATTTCTAAGATGGCCAAATGATAAAAATCTGCTTAACCAACTGAACCAACAACTCAAAGTGGAAATACTGGGACTAAAGAACGAAAATTTAAACGCCTCCCTCAGAGGTCTAATCGACGAAAAGGTTACCCATTTTACTCTTTTTATAGATTTAGAAAAAGGGTATCATATAGGCGATAGAAAACAAGGCAAAATTGTTTACAAAACATTTGGTCATTACTTTCCAATCACATCACAATCAGAGCGACGAAGAAAACTTTTCACCAACCAATAACACCGAACTGATGTTCAAACCAACCAAAGGTGCAGTGGCGGCGCTAGACTTCTAAAATGGGTGGGCTGATGCCGGCAAAAGAAAATAATTTGGGGGCAGGTGGTGGACGAGGTTAGCAAAAAAAAATTACCAACAACTTAAAACTCATGCAATAAATTCATTAAAATTATATTATCCCGTAACATACGCAATGCTGCCGGGTGCCGGCTCGCCAAAAATTCTCCCTTGGGCGTAAAAGAGATGTGCCGGTGGTGCCTCAAGCCAACGGCGGGCGGCCAGGGTGGGCGGCGACCGGCGCTTGGATTTTTAGGTTGGGCTCCCGCCCACCCCAGCACCCCTCTAGCGCCGCCACTGCAAAGGTGCCAATGAAATTACCAAAAATTTGTGTCGGATAAATGGTCATGAAATCACCAAGAATGATTATAATTCTAAAATCCGACAAATTATTGAAGGAGATAACATCTTGCCAATAATATTTAGGTAGCTGTTGCTGAAATGCAATCAATAATTAGAGGAAATAGTTCACACCTACCATAAACATCCATCAGTGAGATTTTTGGACAAAATTCAAACATACATCAAGTACATGGAACCCTAGAACAGAAATCTCGTTGAAAGAGAAACAATTGTGTTGCAAATTGCAACGCTTTTGATGTGGTTCATGCAAATAAAGATAGGCGAGGCCAACGTTAGGCATACAAATTATGGAAAATGCAACAAAAACAAATTAATCACCTTCCAGTGCTTGTCAGTCTAAAAACGATTCCTTAAACCAACACAGCTAAGAGCCTTAAGTATGAGAATGACCTGAGGAGGAAATAGCATGTGAAGAAAAATGGGAACTGAACATTCAATTTAGAAGAATGTAATAATGTGGTTAGTTATGGAAAGCGGTAATCCAAAAAAAAACTAGAATTAAAATTCACTACAAAATCTGCAGTTATAGAAAATTCATGGTATGGTTATGATTAAATAATGAAATATATATTTTTTAAATTTAAAGAAATTTGGTTGATTTGTGGCGCTTGGATTCTTTTTGAACAAAGAGAAGGGGTGTATACGAGAAGGTTCACAAATTCTGAGGGGGTGGTAGTACTCGTTAGATTTCGCGCACTAGTGCGCGACACTGACCCTTTCCGGCTTTCTAGAAATAATTTGTATTGATAGTAATAAAGTTTGATTAACAAAACGCCATTTCTCCAATTCGGATGTTGAAAATAGTGAAAGAATAAAGATAAATCGCTATCAATTCGATTGACACTTTGACAACTCAATTCAATAAATTAAACCAAATGTCATTTTCTACAATTGTCAAATGGAAATCTGTCAATGTAACCACTTGATTTTTTGAAATTTTAAATTGGAAACGTATTAGATAATAATTAAAAAATTATAATGTTCGTTTCAAAAAATATTGTACGAACCTCGATGCGCGAAGACGTCTTCGGCGCATTCGCGCGAATGAAGCATTCGCTCCTTCGTCGCTCGTGCTTCAAACATTGCGCTCATGCGCGAAAAATGTCTTCTCGCACTCGTTTCGTAAATAACTATTTTGAGCGTTTTTGACTTAGAAAATTTTCATTAATGTTGACACTACACTCAAAATTTATTTTATTCGGTACCGTATAGTACTGGTGAAGAATGCTACCGCCTATAGTGTAGGAAGTGAGCGAATATCGCTTAGCGGCGCCTCACTACGGCAAATTTATACATTTTTGGTGGTAATTCAGTTGTCACCTGTCAGTTTTAAGTTTCAAGTTTCTAGGCACTGAATATATATATATGGTGTAATATTAAATCAAAGTATAAAAAGTACAAATGCCAACAAAAATATGACAGCTCAGTACCACCAAACCTTTAAATGGTGGCGTTGGCTGAAAATTCGTTCACTTCCTATATTCTATCTTCTATATCTATATATATAAAAATCGATGTGTGTGCGTCTGTATGAATGTATGTTCCCTATGGACTCCAAAACGGCTGGACCGATGTTGATGAAGTTTTTAGGAAATCTTCAGATCTTCAGATGGGTAGAAAAATTGTTGTTGAAGTTTGGAAGATTATGGAAGCTATTTGTAATGTAGTTTTAATCAAATTATGTATTCAGAGGAATCACAGTCGCAGAATGTACAACCCAGTTTGTTGTACCCTGCATCACGATATACCTCTTGATATCCAGAAATTCTTTGATACTGATTGAATTGTAAAAGTTCCAATAAGTACTCCTTGACAAAAGTGACTTGATGCTCTTAAACATAATGCAACACGCCAAAATGGGTGTGGACAGTGTTAATAGTTAATCGTTATTTTATATTATAGTTCAAGATAGTCTCAATACCATAAATTATTAGCAAAAAGTGTTGCCTTCTAGCAGAACGTGGGCGTTATCTTAAATGGGGCAAATAAGTAATCGAATCCATTTCAGAGTGCGGCGGTTTTGTGCAGACGAACTGAATGCAGTAGCGTCGGAGTGCCTTTTTGTTTACATGTATATAAAAATTACTATTTAATGCCGCCACTCGCTAAGTCCATTTACAGCACACAAAATACTGGAGTTCCCAGTAAATCTCAGGGCTCGAAACAAGATTCTGAACAAACACAATGCGGAGTCCGACCCTTGCGTCCAATCCTTCCGACCTTTTTAACTTGTTAAATAAAAAATTCAGACAATAAATAACTTTTAGGGACGAAACTTTTCTATTACAATGAATGGAATTGATTTTACGCTTTTTCTGGTGCCGTCTACAAGAACTTCGCTGCGATTTCCCTAATAAACTACCGTAATAATTCGTTTTTGTTTGGGCGTGCCATTTGAATAATATTCTTTATGTCACTTTCCTTGCCAGTAGATTAAGTCTAGTCACAGGGCGCGGACCGGGAGCTTTGCCTGGTACCCCGCTGTCACCCCAACTATATAATTATTTTATGTCAGAATTGGGTACTTGCATGAATTTGAGATTTTGCGAAATTATAATCTTCGGGAGGTCAGAAATACATTCCCAAAGCAATTTTTCTCTGAGCCCTGTAGAATTCAAATTATTGGGGAAAAAATATTTCCCGCTAAATATGCTTATGGCGCCATGTGTGAATTATTGAAACTATACGGTGACGTCAGTATGACGTACCTATGCATTCTAAATCGAAATGGCCGCTTCCGGTTTAGTTGACAGCTGTCTCGTAAGTCTTGAAATTGTTTGGTGAGTAGATAAGCTATGAGAGAACGGGCTCACAATTAACATTGAAAGTCCCATAAGAGCTGAAAAACTGCTTTTACTTCCGGTCCGGGACAAGAACCTAGAATTAGTCTGGACAACAACCTAAAATATTCAGGAAACGGTAATGGTGGAGGTGACGTTCAACTATTCTCCGTCAGATGGCGTTGTCGTCAAATAAAAATTAAACTATTCTCCGTCAGATGGCGTTGTAATCAAAATAAAATTTAAAAATGGCGGCGGCGCGGCGACGCATTCACAATTTGCAGGTAAAAATTTGCAAATTGAAAAATTGACAGATGGCGTTGTCGTCAAAACAATGAAGAATACCTAAAAATTAAACATGCCCGTTAGATGGTGGTACAGTGTGACCGCGCCTTTAGCCCAGTCTCCAGGGCCGCTCGCCGGATATATGATAACAACATAACAGGAAGTGTTATCACGGGCAACCCATATTATTCGATTTTAACCAAGTCTGTGAACTGTGAGTGAATGTATTGTGTTCGTGTTTTTAGGCGTGGCAGTTTTCCTATAAGAAAATAGAAGGAAATGGAGGGAAATAAAAGATAAATAAGGTGAGTGTTGTAATTGTTTATTTTTCCTTACATAAATGAGCTCAAACGAGGCGGTAGTACTGGGCATTTAGGTGACAAATTGCAATTATTATTTTTGGTACTTTGAGTTTGGAAACATACAGGGCGTGGTCGGAAAATTTTAAATATGTGTTAATGCTTTGAATTTGATATAAGGAGTCTTTAGGTATAGTAAATTTCAATTATTATTTTTAACATTTTGAATTCGTTATATACAGGGGGCAGCCAGGAGCTTATGGGTATGTGTTTATACTTTTATGATAATTTATAACATTATTTTCATTTGCATAGTATTTCTACTTGCTATAACTAATATTTATTGTTTGTTTTCCTCAGAAACGGTGAATTGGTATTTCTGGAACATCTTATGGCTAAATGGGGGAGAGAGATGGAGATAGAGGCGATTAGGACACTCTGTATGATCTTCTACGAAAGAGGAAAATGCGGTGTTGGACATTTTGGATTTTAAGACGGTATTAAACATCAGAGAACAACCTGAAAAAATGTGAGTACATTCCTTAGACTTAGTAAATCTCAAGTACACATTAGTTTTGCTACTCCAAACTTGCTATACAGGGTGGGCGTATGTGTTGCTTTGAGAGCATTTAGGTGACAAATTGCAATTATTATTTTTAGTACTTTGAGTTTGGAAACATACAGGGTGTGGTCGGAAGGTTGTAAGTATTTTACGGACATGTGCGGCATATTTTTAGTGTTTTTCTTACAGCATAAAATTTTCCATTTTATTTCTATTTACTATAACTAATACGCAATTGTTTGTTTTCCACAGAAACGGTGAGAATTGGTATTCCTGGAACATCTTATGACTAAATGGAGAAAGAGTCGATTAGGGCACCCCGTATGATCTTCAGCGAGAGGGAGGAAAATGGGCTGTTGGACATTTCGGATTTTAAGATTGCATTAAACATCAGGGAACAACCTGAAAAAATGTGAGTACATTCCTTAGACTTAGTAAATTTCAATTACACATTATTTTTGCTGCTCTAAACGTGCTATACAGGGTGTACGTGTTGCTTTGAATTAGATATACAAGGTATTTAGGTGGCAAATTTCAATTATTATTTTTAGTGCTCTGGATTTCTGAAATACAGGGTGCGGTCGGAAGGTTGTAAGTATTTTACGGCCATGTATGATGTATTTTTAGTGTTTTCCATTTCAGGATTTATATTTCTATTTACTATAACTAATATTTATTTGTTTGTTTTCCACAGAAACGGTGAGAATTGGTATTGCTGGAACATCTTATGACTAAATGGAGAAAGAGATGATTAGGACACCCCGTATGATTTTCAGCAAGAGAGAGGAAATTGGACTGTTGGACATTTCGAATCTGGAACGATGGTGACGTCATCAATCTTCAAGTCAGCTTCAAATGACGCGACTCTTGCAAGTATTTTATGCTACCTGGTGATGCTCTTATTCTAATTTATACAATAAAAATCAATTTACTTAATCGTCGAATTTATTTAATCTTACATTATGGTAATAATTGACTTACATAAGTATATAAAGTGAAGCAATTTCTTATTGCACAAACACAATAGGTGTTATTAAGATGACTTAAACAATATGGGATATTTTTCTCAAAATTTGGAACAGATTCACAATCTTCGGTTTCTTCAAGGTTGATTACGAGAGGGATCGAAGTAGTAGTAGTAGTCGATGCTGGAGAGCTTCTTTCACGCATAACCACACTCTCCAAGAATTCCTTCTTTTCGCGTCCTTTTACGTACACCCTTTGTACATCGGCAGAGCACAAAAATTCTCCCAAAACATCGCCCACATGTTCGTATTTAATGTGACCACTGCTGTACCTGATACAATGGTGGCCAGATTCTAAATACCTGACTTGTCGTGCTTGTTCCACAGATAAAGACGAATAATTTTTCGGCGGCCCAAATATGAAATGTGCTGTTCTCATACCATCGTTTATGGCAACTTCTTTCGCCACAAATTCGGGAATACGAAACCCCTGTATGTCTACAACTAGAAACTTCATCGTTAACTCTCTCCGTCCTTCCTTCCTTCCGGACAATCTGCTCAATACTGAGGGTTAAAATTACATTATATTTCTAACGGCGCCAGACAGAGGTTTATACTCTACTACGCAGTCGTGAATAATTATGCAGTAGGCTCGGGTATTTTCGGGAAAATTATTCGAACTTTCGAATTCCAGTTTGACATCTACGGTTGACGACTTTAGAGCCTCGTTTTGCTTGGAACAGTCAATAACAAATATTGCTTTCTTGTGGAACTCGTAATATGAGAGTAAAGGTTCAGGGCGTAATTTTCCGCGGAAACTTTTTTGAAAGTCCACGTACATTAGGTATGCGTCCATGTACCGTTTTTTCCTGAAATCCATTCGCAGAGATTCATACGGATAACACTGTGAGTTTAAATAAAGTCTCACGTCAGTTAAATTTACGTTGTCAAAGTAATCAATATCTCCTGTCGGATTATCTTTTCTCCCTGTTTGAAATGCCACAATGACAGTGGCGGCTCGTGAGCCTCCAAACAGGTGAAGCGTTTTTAGCGGCCTATTGGTGGGGGGGGGGGTAAGTTTGTGTAAAGCACCATAACCATAACTATAACTATTAAAAAAGCGACTTACCCACTTTTTGTAAATCAAATCTATTCTTCTGTTTTTCAACAAATCAAATTTGTCAATGATATCGTCAAAGAAAGGGCGGCTTGCTTGTAATTCCCTCAACAACTCCTTTTCAATAGAAATCCTTGCGAGGCTCGAAAGTCTTTCTTGGGTCATAGAATTCCTTAGGTACGTTTTCACTCTTTTTAAGCACGAGAAGCTTCTTTCAATAGATGAACTTGTGCTAGGAATTGTCAGAATTAAAGAAAATAGTTTGTAAGTTTCTCTAAAAATCTCCTTATTTTCTAACAGCAACTACAGTGCCTCTTCCAATTTTTTCTCTCGATACTGGCAATCGGCGTACACAATTTCCAATTCGTTTCTTAATCTTTGTATTTCTACATTACTAAATAAATTAGGATAACTAAGTTTAAGATTACTAAGGCTCTCTTCCGTACCACACATCTTTAAACTTTCTGTTGTACGCACCTTTCGCGCTTTTGACGTTTTTTGTAATATTTAATTTCGGCTTTGGTCTATCTAAATTTAATATTTGTTTTTTATCATCGTCATTTATGGTCGAAAAGGGTTTCATGCGCAAAACGCACACAGGGTCATATTCCGGAAACATGACGTTAAAAATTCAGTTCAGTTTACGCCCAAGTAGGTACCCCACAACGCCTAATGCTTTACTACTGTGATTTGGTGGCTTATCCCAAATCAGAGCACGTGTTTAGTCTCGACGACTGAGCGGGTAGTTACACCAGCGCTGCCTACGCAATGATGCCGTTGTCATAGCAACGCACAAGCGATGATCGCCCTGACTGAAAACGCTTCATTTGCTGTGGAGTGATGCCGCTCGTTGGGTAACGTGGGCGTCCGTCGCGTCCCAGTCAGGAATATCTTATGGAAACAAGGAAAGGGTTACATGTTTCAGACGTGAAACTATGGACTATACTAGAACTTATGGATAATTGATGATTGAATTCATAATACATAATTATTATAATTTAAATTATAAAAATATTCAAATTAAGAAAAAGTTTGTTATAAAATATTAAAATTTGGGTGAAGGAATTTGGGTGAAGCGCCGCTTCACATGCTTCATCCCACAAGCCGCCACTGCACAATGACATATCTGGGCCGTTCAACGTTTGTTGTAGTTTTAACAGCCCACACATCCCGATTTGTCTCTCTCAGTGCAGGTAACTCGTGAAACTCCCATCGCCTGAACGGAATCAGTATAGGTGAATCTTTCGAGATTTCGTTCAAAAGCCTCAATTTCACCGCGTCATTTGGATATACGTGCTTCACACGTAATTCGATGTTAGTAATTTCAATCGATGCCGTCTTAGTGCTGGCGGGAGGAATTTGAAAACAATTATCATCGGTTCGTGCTCTTATCAAGCGCAGTGTATGCTTTCCGCTAATGACCCGCCTGTAATCTTGGAAGACCCCCAACAAATAATCCAAGGGCATTCCAACTGTATAGGTCTTATCAGTATGGAGGGTTGGAATAGGGGTGTCGTCTCGAGGGTAGTTCCACCCTAATACGTCGTAGGGGACGCATTCGCTGGGACTGAGGGATATGTAGGTGCGTAGAGAGCTAGTTGTTCCGGGGTCTCTAATTTTATCCACTTCTTTTCCATTTAATTCGTAAGTTATAGATTCAAATAGATAAGCCCCCGAATTATTTGAAAGCTTCACTTCACCCACACCTTCCCCGCCAATTTTTAATTTTGCTTCTATATGTAAAACGGCCTCATTCAATGACACCAACACATCCTCTTGATTGATTGATATTATAATTTCATCCGAATTACCGAAAGATTTGGTCTGGGGGTGATACGTATGTATTTCTTCCCGGACGATAGAGTCATCAAAATTTGGGTCGCCGAATATTTCTAGTTTGCTTGACATGGTGCCCCAGAGACCGAAGAAACCTGATGTTTTCTAAAGTTAGAGCCGCTCTGTTGCGTCGTTGTTGTTGTTCTTGAACTGCGTCTGCTAAGACTGAATCTTTCCGAAACTGTCCTGCTTTAATATACTCTGCGAAAGTTAGGCCCATGATGGCTGCCTCTTCAGTTCCAATCTGATTACGACTTCTTCTTCCCGAAAATTTATCGGTTGATTGTCCTGATCGAGCAGTGTAAGCGTAATATTGTCTATGCTGGTTTTGTTCACGAGCGGTAAATAAATGTGATTGGTCGGCTCAATATTTATACTATATCCTGGAGGGACTGACGGGCTGAATTCGTATATGGTGTGAGCCTGGGTGCCGCCGTAGTAGGCGCCACTAGTAATATTGCACTCCACTCTGATGGTTACAACCTTGATTATGTTCACGGGCAAGTCGGATTCGTGCAGAATATCGGGCTTTAGTTTTCGTCTGGAGAATCCCAATATGGGGCCGATGCTATCTTCACGGTCGAAATTAACGGGAAAAGCGCTTTTCAGCTGACACTGCAACGTATTGTTGTTCGCGGTCAGAGACAGAATTTTCTGATGTTCCTCGTATGTGGCGTGTTCGTCGGCGAGAATGACTGAATGCAAATATTTCTCGATGTCGATTATTTCATAGGACCCCGTCGGAATTTTAACAGACACTTCCGCGTTCTTATTGGTTTTCGTGTTTTTAATTGTGTAATAGAATTTATTACACCCCACATCAATATTAGGTATAGAGTTGTAGGTATGAAATCCTATAAGAGCCAACGAATATTCAAATCTGGGAATAAGTTCAATAGGAGGATAGAAATTCGCAGACAACTGATTGCTTAGTCCCTTGAGGGTGAACGTCTGAGACATGACTGATAGAAAAACTCTTTGGTACACAATTTTATTTATTTGTCAAAAATTCTAAGCACAAATGACCGCAGTTAACGCTTCCGTAGTTTTGATATCTGTTGTAATTGTATAATATTTTACATCCGCGAAAATAATTAAGTAATTCGAGAGGGGGTTTGAGATCTCCAAAACTGTCAAAGTACTGCACAACCCCGTCCCGCTTCTTGTAAGCCACCCAGTGTGTCCCCCGTCCAGATTCGCTGTCCAAATTAACTACTGCAGACTCGTTGCGTTTGAAGGTAGCCGGCATACCGTCACGCATAAACACACCTCTGAAATGGGGAATTTTCATTTGTTTTGCGTACTTTACGATATCTGAGTCCGTCAGAGGTCGTCGACGATTATTGATTCCTACCGGCATTTTGTTCAGTTTTTTTCGCTCTTGAGAAAGAGACCCATGCCTCTTCGGTACGGTTTTAAGTATAGACCGCTTCCCTTTTTACCCAACGCAATTGCTTCCATAGTTTTGTTGTGCCGAGATAATTCGTCGAATTTCTTGGTTGCTTGTTTCGAGTCGTTAACAACCTTCGCAATGCCTGCGGCGCCCCCAGATAGAGCTCCCAATGCTGAAAGTCCCGCGAAGATGGCCGGCAAGAGAGGTAAAAAGCCCCCAGATTTCGGAATAGGTATAACTCGAGGTGTTCGAACTTTCTTCTTACCTCCAGCTTTACGTACTGCGTTCCGCGCCGCTTCTAAAGCTAATTTAACGGCATCGTTAACATTTGGTGCTCTAGCATCTTTTATCGCTTGCTTAGATGCTTCTATGATTCGTCTTAAAGCGACTTTCTTTTTCTTGGCCTTTAATCGTTGTTGTTGTCTTCGCCGCTTCAAGCCCATTCCTAGTTTACGTTTAACTTTCATCGCGTTCGTGACCGCCCAAGCTGCAGCCTTTTCACCGAATTTTGAATCTTTTGCCTTCACGCGGTCCCACGCCTTATACTCGAGAATTTTGTCGGCTTTGTGTCGTTCCTCAAGATTCTCACTTTTGGAATAAGCTACGTCGTGGTCTTTACACGCTGCGTCTAAGGGATTAATACCGGTATCCCCGCGTTGAAGTCTTTTTCTCAATTTAGTACCAGGGCCACAATACTGATAACCGGGCACGTGAAGTTCAAACGGGAGCTTATTTATAAGAGCGTTTAAAACACCCTCACCTTGATAGGTTAACATAGATACTGAACCGGCCACGAAGAGATATGCTCTATAAATAGGCGCGTACGTGTAATGTTCGATCAGTTAATAGAAATGCGTATAATTAAGCAAACCGCCTCGCTGCCAATAAGAAATCTCGATGATGTTGCCGGATCTGTTAAACCGAAACTATCAAAGCACGGGTGTCTGCTACCAAACAGCATACGTGCTCTAATTTGCGGCCCCAGTGGATGCGGAAAAACGAACGTCCTCATAAGCCTCATTTTCGATCCTAATGGACTGCGTTTTGAGAATGTTTACGTGTACTCGAAATCATTGAAGCAATGGAAGTATGAAATTTTGCAGAAAGTTATGTCACGTGTTGACGAAGTGAACTATTACCCCTACGAGGATAATGATAAGGTATTAGATCCATCGGAAGCGAAACCATATTCTCTGATGATATTTGATGACATCGCGTTTGTTAACCAAGCCAAGGTTTATCCATATTTTACGACTGGGAGACATTGGGAAATTGATTCTTTCTATTTATCTCAAACCTATACTAAGATCCCGAAGCATCTCATACGAGATAATGCGAACTGTATAGTGTTGTTTAAACAAGACGCTTTGAACTTGAGACACGCCTACGATGAACATGTGACGACAGACATGACATTTGACCGGTTCAAAAATATTTGTTCCGAATGCTGGAATGATAAGTACGGCATGTTAGTGATAGTAAAAGATAATGCGATTAACGAGGGAAGATACAGAAAAGGGTTCGATGGGTACATTGTAATATAAATACAACCGGTTCATTGATTATCGGTTCATATCAACTGGCGAATCGGATCTGATCAGTTCATTAGAAGTGACCGCTCAAGAGACCAAAGAGGCCGATCGATGGGGTCAAAGAGACCGATCGAAGGGATCGCATCAAGCGGTCGCTTCCATTCGAAGGGCTCAAAGAGACCGCTCATGCGCTTTTCAAGCGATCCCTTTAAGCGATCGCTTGGACCCATTCAAAAACCGGTTGACCGGTCGGTTAACCGGTCGGTTAACCGGTTCAAAACCTGTTCAACACCTGATCAAAACCAGTTCAAAATGACGGGAAGACATAATAAAGTTAACCGTGGCCCTCGACGTAACATCAAACCGCCCAAGTCTACTCAAATTACAGAGGAACTTATTAAAGCCGCCGATAACATACGAAAAAAATATATGGCTTTAAGGTTGGGAAGAGCCGAAGAGGATGAATCAATCGGTAGACTTATGAAATCCGTATCAAAACCTTTGAGTCACATAAGTGAAACCGCTAAAGCAATCGCCCAGGACGTAATTCAAATAAAAGAGGAACGTAAAGTTAAAGCGGAACCGCCGCACCAGGAACATCACCACCATCACCATCATCAATTCGACAGCCCCCCTTCAAAATTAAAGCGGCGAAAATTATCCTTTGTACCGTTAGAGAAGATTGCTGAAAGTTCAGACCCCGAAGAAGAAGACGCAGCAGAGGGGCCCTCAAAAGACGCCGAAGATGATGTGTTTGAAAGTATGCGAACTGAATACGAAAGGACGCCGGAACAAATTCAACAAGAGTTTCTCGAACAATATCCGCCGATAGCGAGAAATTACATAGAAGGTTACATATTGGACAAAACCCGCGAATATGATTCGGCTTACGGCATTTATTTCGATGGGAATAAGTGCAAATTGGGGAACAAGATAGTCGAAATAGACGATATTGGCAATTTTATAATTGAAGGAAACAAATTTAATGCGACCCGTGGGTTGTACGAATTACTTTTCAAACGTGACCCTAAGGAGACTCTTTACAGCAAAGAGGATCAGCGGAAGTATAAAGAGATGCTGGAATTGACTAGCGCACACAAACGGAATTTCAATCCGCTGGATCAACTCCAGGGCACCAAGTCTCTAAAGTACACGAAAATAGTGAAACAGCTGTTCCCCAAGCAACGGTCAAAGTCTTATGGAGGGGAGGGTTTATTATATAATCAAAAAATCTGTACAGACAAACCAGTTGATTATATTTATTGGGACGATGTCAACGAGCTTGTAGATCGCTTAAAGTTATTAATTGCTTCGCAACTGTCGGGTCATACCAATCATCAAAACGAAATTTTATCGATCGAAGAAGAACTGAGGGAAGCCGGCGTGATAGCATGAGTATCAACAAGTTCGGGAGAAGCGCCCAACATAACGCATCAGCGGTTCGAGGGCCTCGAGGCATCGGTTTCCATCTGACCCCAGAAGGTGACTTTAACATTCAAAATCGTAAATTGTGCAACGTTAAATTACCTACCGGTGAAAATGATGGTGCGACAAAGATCTATATCGATTCAATCAAAAATATTCTGGAGACAAAGATCGATACTGTTGATCTGATGTTGAAAAACCACATAACTGCAGCAAATCAAAACATACAATCTGCGAATGGTGTTATTAAAGGAATGGGAAAGTGGCAAGAGGTTAAGGCAAAAGAAATTCAATCGATGCAAGAGAACAAAGCAGATAAACAATACGTGGACGATAAGATAGAAGAAGAAATTGGTGCTGATGTGAATAAAATGGAGCAGTTTATAACAACTAATTTACAGGCGTTCTTTACTAAGGAGCGCCAGCAAGATCTCACTAAATGGGAGAAATTATTCCAAGATAACAATCGTATATTAACCGATAGAATTAATAAATTGGAACAGAATATTAAAAGCTCTTCGCCGAAACGTGTAAAGCCCACGCCCACAACGACAATCTAAGATATGCCGCCGAAAATTAAACCTTCAACGGGAAAATTGCAAGTTGTTCGAGAATTGCATAAGCCTGCTAGAAGGAATTTTTCGCGTAGGCGCACAATTATAAAGGGATACGATGATTTGTGGCAGGCGGATCTGGCGGAATTCGGTCAATATTCAACAACAAATCGAGGACATAAATATCTTTTAGTGGTAATTGATTGTTTTTCAAAATACGTGTGGGGAAAACCTCTAAAATCAAAGACCGCTCAAGAGGTTACGAACGCTTTGGCGGCAATTTTGAAACAAGGACGACGTAAACCTAAAAATCTGCAAACAGATCAGGGTACAGAGTTTTTCAATGTGCATTTTAAGAAGTTGACTGATAAGTACAAAATCAATCACTACAACACGTACAGCGTTAAGAAAGCGGCGATCGTTGAACGGGTTATTAGAACCCTAAAAGAGAAACTTTATAAATTGTTCAGTTTAAACGGGACATATAAATGGATAGATCTAATTGATGATGTAATACTACAGTACAATAATACGGTGCACAGAACCACAAACAGGAAACCTACAGATATAACGAAAAATATGGAAAATGCGGTGTTGAATTCCTCGTTTAACCACACAAAAATCGCGGGAAGGCCGAAATTTAAAAAGGGGGACATCGTGCGAATAAGTAAGACAAAATTTCAATTTGAAAAAGGCTATACACCCAACTGGTCAACGGAATTATTTAAAATAGCGAAAATACAAATTACCAATCCGTGTACGTATCTGTTGGAAGATATGGAGGGGCAACCAATCAGCGGGGGATTTTACTCTGAAGAATTACAGAAAACTACGCAACCAGATGTTTACTTGGTGGAAAAGGTTCTGCGCAAAAACAAGAGGGGGGATTTGTACGTTTCCTGGCTTGGTTTCCCGGCAAGTCACAACTCGTGGGTGAAATCTTCAGACGTAGTTTAGTCGAGGTGAAACAATTACCGTGTAAAGATGTCCTCCGAAATCAGTAGCACCGATAGCTTCCTCGCCAGCCCGTGGAGTTTTATGGAAAATCATTTGTCGAAATACGAGGACGCAATTAAGAATGAAATTCGCTTCATCTACGAGACTCGTTACAAGTGCGCGAATGACTTTTCTTTAACCTGTGGACTTAGTCACGCGAGAAATTTCGAACCCGCGGTGAAAATTTTCAATAAATTCACCGTGAGTGGTGTACATAGTGTCTCCTTCTTAGCTGACGATTGGTATGAAGTAGCTAAATTTATACGGGAATCGTTGGAACAGTACTTTTTGAAGCCTAAAGAAGACGACGCCAAGTACCGCAGGGAAAGTGGTTCGTGTTCCGTTGACGGAGACTCGCTTTTCGGGTGCAGACTGCTTAGAATTCAAGAAAAAAACACCAATCTCAATTCTGTGCTGTATCTGGGCGAAGATACCGTTCGTCAAATTGTCGAGTTGGAAACAGTAATAGATGGTCGGTTAGATCTCTTGTATTCCTTATATTTTCCCGAATTTTACAATGATGTGCTCTTACCCACAGTGTCCGAGGAACTTAAAAAATATAAAAAAGAATGTGCTCATGATATATTTTTAAATCATCATTTCATAGCCCGCCCCAGTGATGAAAAAGAATGTGTTAAAAATATAATTTTAAATCGTCGTTTCATAACCCACGCCGGCGTGCGTTATGAAGATGTGCGGTACTGTTTAAAAGAATGTTTGGTATATTGTATGGACAAATTATATTATGATTTAGGCATAGTAGTAGTACCTATTTATGTAGAAAACTAAATAAATCTAATCACTTTCAACCCAAATGTCTTTTAATGCAGACCTCTGCCTCCCACCCGAAAATTTAACGAAAGAATTTAATATATAACCTCTACGCAGTTGGAAAAGATTTGGATTCTGTTGCCTGCTACTTTACAAAACGACGTCGATTTGCAATTAAAACGACCCTGCTTCGCTCATTATAACAGACCTGGCGATAGCGATCATATAGACGGACCTCCTGGACCTAAATCCCAGTGTTATTTCTGTCTAAAGTCTGCACGTAATACGTAAGAAGAAGATGCCAATTTTAACAAGTTCATTTGTCATTCTGACAGCTTTGGTAAACCAGATATTTTACGTTAATCAAGCACCCGGTGTAACGGAAATATTTGCTTGCTTCGATGCCAAAAATGACAGTTGGCCTGATTCATGGTACCGATTGGAACAACACAATGTATATGGAATTTCCGTTTTTTCTCGGAATATCTCTGACGTCATCAAAGAACAACAGAATAAACCGCCACTGCTGGTCTACAAGTTAAGACTTGTCTTTTTTGATAGAACCTATGGAGATGCTCCTGATTGGAAAAGAATTCTCATATCCGGATATGATATCGAAGATGATGATTCATCAATACACAGTTTACTTATCTACTATATTTTCATATTTATCACCTGTTTCACGGCATTTATTTATTCTCTTTATAAAACGTACAAGTTTATAAGAACAAATACTGTTAATAATGATAATGTACCAATTTGACCTTGAATAATACTTATTATGTCTTATCTGATATTTTAATCTCCAAGTACCGGATGCTTATTTCCGGCTAAGCTGTTTGATGCTGATAAGACCGTGACGCATCAATTCTTGTCGTTGCCCTCCCTCTCTATTGTATATCTATATATAAATAGAACTCCATAAATTCTAGCTCATTCTGTTAACTGTGCGTGACCAGTAAACTACCGTCTTAATACTTCTTTGCTATTACATATATTCAAAATGTCTTACGCCACATCATTAGTCAACAAACATAAAGCGGCTCTGCTAAATGCTAATGATAACCCCGGTAATATTCGCGAGAGTATACAAAGTTGCGGTCGAGATATTGTGATATTAAATGGGCTGTTGAAAAAATCCACCAACATCGGCGAGAAACAACATCTTACCACATCAATCGGCCAAATAATGGGATTTCGGCAGCTCCTTAAAGGATTAGAAGTTATTGGGGGATCGTATACATCGTCAGCTACTAAGTATCTATCCAGGAGAGTCAAATGGGAAGATGTTGAATCGGCGTTTAAAAGCCGCATGAGAACCGGTGTTATCATTAATCTAGTTCATAAAGACCCCGCTCAATTTTTATTGGATTGCGAAAACGTGTTCAAGAAAAAAGTCGCCCAGATACTCCAACAACATAACCATCTTAAAGTAAATACGGTCTTTTGCGGGGAATTTAAAGTAGTTGCAGCTGAACAAGAAACTTTAGAATTTAAATATATACGTACTAAAAATGTAGCAATTTATAATGACACCGATTTAACGTCATGGTTCTCCGAGAACGTCGAACAGCCTATTCTGCAGGAGCTGGAAGAATTTCAGGAAAGAGATTCAGGTAAGTTCTTTCCTTATAATAGTAGATCATGCGCAGTTAACAGAATGATAAAGAATATTAGAGTTTTATTTATATATTTTCATTGTTTTAGGTTGGGCGTTGTCGACGATTGTTAACCTTCAAGTTAACGTGAATAAGTTTACCCCGCAAGTTGGCTCATCGTACATTGAGCTGCCGCCTCAAATCAAAAGGAAGGAGGCCTGTGTTAATGTGAAGAACATGACCGATGACCTTTGTGTAGCCTGGAGCATTTTGTCCTGTCTGTATCCAAGTAATACTAATAGCGATAGAACTTCTTCATACCCGCACCCCTCAGCCGTTTTAAATTTATGTGGAATTCAATTCCCCATGACGATTAAGCAAGTACCACGTTTGGAAGCACAAAATGAAATTTCAATTAACGTCTATATTTTGGAAAAGAAGAAGAAAAATTATGAAACCCTCCCCGTCTATTTAACCAAGGAGAAACGGGACAGACATGTTAATCTGCTGATGATTCAAGATAAGTACTTTAATGATGATGATAATGGCCCCAATGATGTAGATATAAAATATCATTTTGTCTGGATAAAAAATCTGTCACGCATAGTTTCCACACAGTTAAGCAAACATAACGGTAAAAAATATTTTTGTGACCGCTGTCTTCATTATTTTTATTCTGAAACGAAATTAAATAAGCACTACGAGGACTGCATAAATATGAACGAGTGTAAAATTCGTTTGCCAACTGCCGAACAGAAATATTTTTCTTTTAAAAATTGGGCGAATAAACTAAAGGCTCCGTTCATTATTTATGCGGACTTGGAGTGCATTTTAGAGCCGAGCACTAAGAATAAGGAATTTCAAAAACATGTGCCCTGCAGTATCGCTTATTATGTTAAATGTTCATATGATGATTCGCTCTCTTTCTTCAGATTTTACCGTGGTGAGGACTCAATCCAATGGTTTGTCCGAGAACTGGAAACTTTTGCTGAGGATTTAGAGACCGTATTTCTTTGCCCGTTACCTATGGACCCGCTGGCCTTAAACCAACAAATTCAGTTCGCCAACACCCCAGTTTGCCACATTTGTGAGCAACCTTTTACGCAAGAACAGAAAAAATTTCGAGACCATTGTCACTTGAGTGGTACATACAGAGGTCCAGCTCATGAAAATTGTAACCTAAACTTCCAGGATAGTCACGTGGTTCCGGTAGTTTTTCACAATTTATCCGGTTACGATTCTCATTTCATCATACAAAATTTGGCTACGGATTTGAAAGGTCGCGTTGATTTGTTACCAATAAATAAAGAACGGTACATTTCCTTTACCAAACATCTAGATGAAAATCTTATTAAATTTCGTTTCATAGATTCACTTAGATTTTTGGCTTCCGGTTTAGATCAGCTCGCGTCATATTTAATCAAGTATCCAACACTAAACTCAGAATTTCCCAATTTAAACGAGGAGCAGCTTCGTTTGCTGCAGAGAAAGGGTATTTACCCCTACGACTATTTCGACGATTTTTCGAAATTTAACGAAACTTCCTTACCTCCTAAATCAAAATTTTATAATAAATTAAATGATTCCGATATTACTGATGTCGCGTATGAGCATGCGCAACGAGTTTGGTGTGACTTTGAAATTCAAAATTTGGGGGAATATTCGGACCTTTATTTAAAAACAGATGTGTTACTCTTGGCCGACGTTTTCGAAGAATTTAGAATTAGCTGTTTAGAAACTTATGGTTTAGATCCCGCCCACTATTATACCCTCCCCGGCTATACGTGGGACTGCATGCTTAAACACACCAACATTACTTTAGAATTATTGGTAGATATTGATCAGATAATGTTTTTCGAACGGGGGATAAGGGGGGGTCTTAGTCAGTGTTCCAAGAGGTATAGTAAATCGAATAATCCCTACATGCCCGATTTTAATCCTGCAGAACCATCAAAATTTTTAATGTATAACGACATAAATAATCAATATGGTTGGGCTATGTCCATGTATCTCCCGTACGGGGGTTTTGAGTGGGTGGGTGACGATGATTTCGGCGGTTTAAATGTAAATGATGTAGCTGATAATTCCGATGTGGGCTACATTTTCGAGGTCGATTTGGAATACCCCCAAAATTTGCACGACTCTCATTCGGACCTCCCATTTTGCCCTGAACATCTTAATCCGCCGAATTCTAAACAGCGAAAACTTTTGGCAACCCTGTATAACAAAGAGCGTTACGTCATTCATTATCGAAATTTAAAACAAGCTTTGAAACATGGGCTAAGAGTAACAAAAGTGCATCGCATTCTTAAATTCAACCAATCGGCTTGGCTGAAATCCTACATTGACTTGAACACGCGGCTTAGAACAAATGCTAAAAATGATTTTGAAAAGAATTTGTTCAAATTAATGAACAACGCGGTTTTTGGCAAGACTATGGAAAATATTCGTAAACATTCTATAGTAAAATTAATTTCAAAGTGGGAGGGCCGATATGGTGCTGAAGCTTTAATCTCGAAGCCTACATTTAAGGCGTCAACAATTTTCTCGGAAAATTTGGCCGCGATCGAGTTAAATAAATCTGAAATATACTTTAACAAACCAATATATGTGGGCATGTGCATACTCGACATCAGTAAAACGAAAATTTATGAATTTCATTATGAATATATGAAACGAAAATTTAATAATGCCTGCAAAGTTCTTTACACCGATACCCACTCCCTTATTTATGAAATCGCAACCGATGATTTATATGCAGCTATTAGGGAGGATTGTCACGAATTTTTTGATACCAGCGACTACCCTGCGGATAATATTTATCAAATTCCGCTGGTAAATAAAAAGGTGTTGGGTCTCATGAAAGATGAGAATAACGGTAAAATAATGACTGAATTTGTTGGTTTGAGGTCGAAAATGTACGCTCTTAGAGTGGAGGGTAAAGATGCAGTTAAAAAATCCAAGGGCGTAAAGCGGTGCATTATTAAGAATCAAATAACCTTTGACGACTATTTAGAATGTTTAAATTCTTTTCACGAAAAATATATCACTCAAAATTTAATAAAGTCGGAGAAACACGCCGTCAGTTCCATCACCCAGACGAAAATTGGATTGAGTCCTCACGACGACAAACGTTATCTACATAAAGGCGATTTTAATACGCTACCGTGGGGGCATTATTCTATTTTAGAGCAATAGATAGTAGTTTTAGTTGTAGTCTTAGGGTTTTAATGTATAATATAAAGTATTTTCTGTTTTCAAATAGTTTAGGATGTTCTACTTAATAGATTTTACTTTTGTTCTGTTTACAAATAGTTGGGAATGTAGGATGTTCTACTTAATTTATTTTATTTTGTTTTACTTTTTCTGTTTACAAATAAAACTGTTTATTGTTTTGACATACGTGTAATTACTCAATTACCTCTCCCACTCTGTTGCAGTACTGCCATCTATTTTACATATTCTTCTTTATTTTGATAACAACGCCATCTGTCAATTTTTCAATTTGCAAATTTTTACCTGCAAATTGTGAATGCATCGCCGCGCCGCCGCCATTTTTAAATTTTATTTTGATTACAACGCCATCTGACGGAGAATAGTTTAATTTTTATTTGACGACAACGCCATCTGACGGAGAATAGTTGAACGTCACCTCCACCATTACCGTTTCCTGAATATTTTAGGTTGTTGTCCAGACTAATTCTAGGTTCTTGTCCCGGACCGGAAGTAAAAGCAGTTTTTCAGCTCTTATGGGACTTTCAATGTTAATTGTGAGCCCGTTCTCTCATAGCTTATCTACTTTGGTGTGTACGTTAATGGTGTTTGCTGGGAGAATGGAACTATGGTGGAGCTCAGTAGCAATTTGTTGTTAAAAATCCATTATATTTTATAATTCCCAACTGTGAATAGGTACAACAAAACCACTTCTAACCTCTAAACTCTACTATCTATCGTGAACGCGGCTATTTTATGATTGATTATGGGATTCTGCTTGCAAGAAACTTCTGCGGATATTTTACAGATGGATTTGTGATATTCGTACTAGTTGTGAAATAACAACAACTTGGACACAAATGAGTGAAACGAAAATTCTGTGCTTGGCTAACCTATAACTGTCACTGTATGACAGGGCTCAGGGCAGCCACGGTGTAAAATTGAAATGTACTAATGATCCTGAAATACACTAATAATTAGTTTATTCTTCTTCTTAACTTATTTCCAGTGTTTAACTGTGCATTAATAAAATATTGATACTGCTCAGTAAAGTAATAACATCCGATTGAAACGCTGATAATAAGTGATACAGTTAGGCGAGTAGGGACAACAGACGCGAAATGTTGGCAATAGGCAAAAGTAGCACGTCAGGCTGTGACGACACCTAGATTATGAGACGTCAATAAGACTGCTCAAATGGCCCAATGGCGCGTGCTCCGCGATTTGAAACTAAAAATGAAATTATATTCTTATTACTACACAAAATAGTCTCATTTTATACGGTCACGATAAACTTAACACGTATTTGCAAAATATGATAAAAAAGTGCCAATTTAAATTTATGCAAGTACCCAATTGCCACTTTGGGAATGCCACAAGTTAGAAAAGTATGGTTAAACGGAGGGGGGCAGGCAGTATGGAAAGAGAAGGCAAAATATGAAATTACCATAAATAGAATCAACTAGGTGATTTCCCTGATAATTTGTATATAGTAGTGACCTCTGCTGTGTTCTTGATGAAGTGCACGCAAATTAGTTAAGTATCTTAGTTCCAAAAATTGATGAGAGAGGCGACACTTTCTCGTGCAGTAAGTAGATAAATATTTTTTTTTATTTAAGTGAATAATGGTACATAAGTATAAGGCAAAGAGTAATAGTGGAAAATGGACAGAAAATCAGATGGAACTGGCCAAAATATCAATGTTGGAGTATTTCAATTGAACGGTGTTATTATGTCTTATGAACAACCAGGTGATTTTAATCGATGCAAATGGATGGATGTAAATTTTGTCGTGGGTGAATGAATAATTCAGTCGTTTTATATACCTCCCAGAATTAAATGACGGGGTAAATTTGCAGGCAATTTACAAATGAATTTTTCTTAATTTTGAATGTTGGCTGGCTTTTCCCACTTTGTAATTCGCCCACATAATATTTTTGGAATAACCGCAAGTAATTTTCTCTGGAGCACTTACTGTGTTATTGTTTTGCATTTTTATGGAAGGTATTATTTGCACAGAAAGAAAATTAGATTTACAATAACTTTATAAATAGACTACTGTGAGTAAATTATGGAAAGTTACCAGTAACCAGTAAATATTATAGCTTCTGTGCAGTGTGCATCTACCTACCCGTTTCCCAAATTCTATATGAGGTAATTCAACGTCTTGAAACTTCGAAACATCTGGGCTTTCGATGATTCACTTGTTTACAATGTACAATCGGTGACGCGAAGAATATGCCAGATAGATATGAAACGAATACTTATTCTAACCCTTGGCTCACTTTGCTTGCGCCACACTTTTATTTAAGAAAGGCGGCTTACTTAATAGGCTTCATTCATAACAATATTATACACTGGGTATGAGAAATGACATTTTAAATAGAACTGCCTTTCAACCATTATCGATTTTATTCCGTGCTGCTTTTTCTTTGTACCTATAGTAGGCATCAAACAGGAAAAATTTTCAATTATAATTTTTTATAAATTTTACCCTGGCTATTACAGGTGGTTGAGAAAAATGCAAATGAGCTAAATAAAAGTTGTCACGGAACTCCCGGTTTCTGTTATTTTTATTTTTAATAATTTCGAAAAATGCATCCTTTAGCCAAGATAGAGAAACATTTCACTAATAAAAGTTGTTGAAAATACAATTTTATATCTAAATACAAAATTTTAACTCAACATTTTGAAAAAAATGCTAAATAAGAAAAACTTAGTAATTAGTAATTTTTTGTTGTTACTTTAAGTAGGCACCTAATCAAAAAGTTATTTGAAATAGTCACATCAGTTGAACCATTTAATCCAAATAAACATAAATATTAAATCACAAAAATTATTTCAACTAACATTCAACGAATAATAAATAACAACAAGTAACGCTAATAATTTCTTATCCAATGTAACTAATAAATATTATTTCATAATTATTGCTACAAAAATAATAACATAACCTTACAAAATAACACTTAACACACTTATAACACAATAATTTAAATATGGTACACTTCATATTTTATTTGAAAATTAGACGGTCAATTTACCAGTCCTTAGCAACTGAAATTATAGGGGTTGAAACTTATTAACTATGGAAAAATTCACCGTAATTAAATGATTTTTGTGAATATTTCCTATTTTTAGCATTTCGTTTTTACAGGAAATTTATAAAATTGCAAGATCAGGTACTTCTTGGGTATATACTACCTATTTTCTTCCATGGCACTCCTTGCTGGAAATTATATCCTACTCTTATAAGACTTTACGTTTTTAAGCAATAATATCTACGGAACCAATTTAGAGAAACAAAATGAGAACAATATTTTGTATTTTGGGTGATAAAATAGAACAGGCATAAGTCATGAGGAAAAAAACTGTCTGCTAAATTCTCAAATTTGAAATTCAAACCTCCCCCCCCCCCCCTTAGGACCTGCCTGTCCGTAGACTCAGATGCACTGCAGCTACAAAATGGGCTTACTGTGCTCACCCTAATTCTGAGTCACACCCATTCCATGATCTTGGTGCCTTAGACCAAACGGTACAAGTCAAACATTGAATGCGTGGAAAATTCTTCCGGTTCCATCCAGACATCGGCCGAAAATTCGCTGCCTCTTTTGGTCTAGAGCTTCACATCTGCACAAGATGTGCATAGCTGTCTCCTGTTCCTTATTACACAAGCGGCAGTTAAGGTCTCCGTAATATTTGCCAATCTTCCACAGGTGTTCTTTAACGGTCGTGTGTCCCGTTAGGAAGCCTGTTACGATTCTAATTTGCATCCTACTAAGGCAAAGTAGTTCTGAGCATCTTTTCCTGCAAGGTCCCTTTACATACGACTTGCTGTGCCTGTGTCCTGGAATCATGTTCCAGTAACTGTGATGTTGAGCGCGAATCCATCCGTTTACTTGGTGTCTGACGGCACTCTTAGTTATGCCGAAAGGATTGTTGGAGCCCCGCTTTGCTAGTTTATCGGCTTTCTCGTTCCCTATCAACCCACAGTGACCTCGAATCCAAAGCAGTCTCACTGCGTTCCGCATGGCTAGGATATTAAGTTGCTCAAAGCATTCCCACACCAATCTGGAAGACATCTTTGGGCTCATAAGAGCCTTAAAAGCTGCCTGGCTGTCTGATAAGATAAAGATCCGCTGATTTTTGTAGCCCCTCTTAATGTTTTCCCGCGCACATTGAAGTATCGCGTATACCTCTGCTTGAAAGACAGATGCACATTTGCCCAGAGAGGAGCTGAGTTTCACTCTTGGTTTATCTCCAAACAGTCCTGACCCAGCACCTGTGTCGGTCTTAGAACCGCCGGTGTACCAGATTAGACTGCCGGAAGGTATGCTGTTCAGAATTTGGTTCTCCACTCTAGGGTCATCGATTGTGACCTGAAAGAGTGGTTAATTCAAGAATTTAGTAAGCTAGACATAATAAATTTTTGAAGAAAATTTCGTAAGCTGATCTCTCTCCAGACGAGATTTCAAAGATAGTTTGGTGGTTCGGAATGGTGTTTCCTCGAAGTTTAATTTCTTAGGTAGGTCTATGACGGCATTATTTATAGGTATTTGAAAATTAATGTTCAAATGACTAAACCAAAATTAAGTGAAATAGATCATGTTTGAATTTAAGAGAACGAAACATCTTGCAAAGCAATTTGTGCTTACACTTTGAGGAGTAAATCGCGACGAGAAAAAGCTTTTAGGTTATGGAGACCCAAATCATGTTTGAAGCAATTAGAAAGAACTGCGCATAACTGTAGCAGAAGAATGGAACAGCGCAGACTTTTAGAAAACGGGGGGAAGAGAGGTTTTCGAGAATAGCCAGTTGGTCTTCGGAAAGTCAAGAAAGTAGGCGAATATGCCAGAATTGCAATCTCTTAACAAGCCAATGTTGCAAAGAAAGTTTTCCCCTGTTAAATAGGCACAAAATAATAAATGAAACAAGAACTTAAGTCTACAAATATCCCGTACAATTATTAAGGAACCTTACTCTGTGAAAAATTCCATTGATGTTAAAAAGTTTGGCCCAATGCGGAAATTGGATTCAGATTGTAGAGAGCCAGCCGTTCAGATCGAAAAGAGTAATAAATTAAACAGTCCCCATTAAGCATTGCCTATCGCAAATTCTTAGCATTCGAAATGCAACGTGTGCACGGCCAACGCTTGCGCGACTGTTTTGCCGCTCGCACAGCCGTCTTCTTCATTTATTTCAACTCGACGCTCTGGCAGACGCGTAACAAAACTCGATTTATCTCACACATTTGATCTCTATCGCCAGGATACTTTAGCAATGGATCGTTTCCGATATACCTTCAGCGGCGTATAATCCGGTGCTGGAAACACTTCAGACAGACTGAAACTCTAGTGCCGTTTTGCAGAATAAGTGATGTGGGACCTCTGTGTTTTAAAATGACATGTCATATTCACTGGATATTTGGAACTTTGCTCTCGTTCGCGCTTACTTACGAAGGTACTATTCGACCCGATTCATTTTTGCAATGTCGCTCGCTTTTTGATGCTGTTATATTCCTATGAATGTTCTTATATTTGCACATAAAAATTTTACGATCTGAAGCACCGCATAAATTTTTAGTAGTAAATTATTGACGCGTTCTTCTTTGCTCATCAGTATTCGCTTATTCCACTGCGAACCACATATTGTTAAAGAATCAGGTCACTTTGATCATAGGCGTCGCGTAGATATCCAAGGGTCCAATTAAAATTGTTTTGGCTTTGGATAATCTCTGGATTATTTATTTGGTCACTGAAGGCACCATAACATAATATGCAAATATAAACAATGTAACACCTTTGGAAACAGTTTAATTTTGCAAACAAAAAGCCCCTATACTTGGGCCGCCCAACAGACGGAGTGATTACCCTGCAAAAACGTCCTCTAGGCAGGACCACTATCAATTTAGGACAACCGAACCGCAGTGAAGCGCTTTCTTTAGACCAAACCAAGTAGCATCACTCCAATTCGGTCGTCATAAATTACTGTTGGCACCGCTAGAGCACGTTTTTGCAGGGTAATCACTCCGTCTGTGGCGGCCCAAGTATAGGGCTATAAACTATAAAGTATTTTTCCCACGACTCCCTTGTTGCACACAACAAGTAGGCGTGGAAGTTGACAGTTGCCTCCACTCGTGTTATGCGGAGGCGCATGCGCGATGACATTTTCGGATAGATGTCAAAGTTTTGTATTGCTGTATTGTTTGAAAGTGTTTATTTTAAATTCTTTGGTCTATACAGTAAAATTTTATTGCAAACGTGCAAAATTAGTATGGAGCATCCAAATTTTGTGCTTTTGGTGACTGCAACGGCGCTAGCAGAGTGGGTAGGCCAAGCTATCGCTTGGGATTACGATTTTATCCATTTCCCAAACCCTGCCTAACACTGGGATAAATCGAAGTTAACAACTGTGTTGCGTGAATGAAAATGTGTAAGAGGCAAGATTCGAAATGGAAAAGTGTGCTGGATGTTTCCAGGTCTTTAAAATAATAATTATTGGTAGTTATATATGAGTACATTGCAGAAAAATACGCACCTCTCTACTAGATCTTTTTCTCAGTTTTCTTTCAAAAAATTGATTGATTTTCACCGCTACCTATTAAAAACCTGCGTTATTGAAATTATGTTGGTTAACATTCCCGTATTTTAAACATGCCAGGCACGCCGTCAGGATTCAGCCTCACAATTTTATGAGGGATGTCACTTGGAACTAACATTTGTAATTTTCCGTCTTTCAAATACCCTCCTTATTTGGTACTCTACTATTTACTTGCAAATATCCTACATGAAGTTCAAAAACTGGTATCTCAGAATGAAGAATGAAGAAAGGAGCAATTGAAATTGCAACTGATTTAATATTTTCAAACGATCTGATGGAAGAGGTTAGAGTCGAGATTTCTGGCTATTGATGACAAGGTAGAGAAAAGGCGAATTAGTAGCTGAGACCTTACTGACATTTAAAAATAATTGACTGGATCACTGGATATATGCCTTAAAATTTATAAGAGGATTTGAGGTAGGGATCACTGGAATGACGGAATTTTATAATTGCCTTTCAGTGGCATCTTTCAGATACTTCAGAGATTTTCAGTTTAAATTCTGGGCGCATTCAGCGATAATATGTTATCAAAACGGAATAAGCCGTAACATGTAAGGTTTATTTTTTTATTGGAAATTTTGTAATGCGCTTTACAATCTGTGTATTTTAAATTGGAAGAACAAAGGGAATTTTCCATACTTTTATAAATATATTTAACTACGAATCAGGACTGTAGAAGATTTTGTAATGTCGAAAGAATAAATGCACGTACGAAGTTTCAGTCCAGGAAAGAGTTTTTAACGTCGGTCTCTTTCAAAATAATGGATGTAGCTTGATAGATAACTTTATGTCGTGGCGTAATTTTTATTCCGTTCCAAGAATAATGACCATCAAAAGATTATATGGTTTATCATAAGCTGCCGTAGTCGGAAAGTTAACTTTTATATAAATCGTGTGTTGGGAACGGGTCATACAGACCAGGAAATTGAACATTCATAATTCATGAATTGCAAATAGCAGTCGTTTAACTGGAGCGAAATATAAATATGGGTGCAATTGGGACGGTAATATGTTTCAAGAAAAATCAAGTTTCACGAAGACCAGTACAGTACTCTATGTAGCCCGCATCTTTGGGGTTCAGTGCTAAGGTTACGATAAAAGTAACTTCGTTGAAAAAAATGTATAACTAGGAACTTATCATATATTAAACTTTCCCAGTAATTTATCATATTTACATTTTATTTTCTGTTTCATCCAAGTTGTAAATAAGGAGAGATGCGTAAGATGTACCCTATAGCCATAACACAGCTCGTAGCTCGATAATATCCAAGTAAAATTTAACAACCGAAGTTTATAGTAGAAACATGATATATTGTAGGGATACCTATTTATTTGTTGAAGTATTGCTTACTACAAAGTTGAATCGTAAAAACGTTATTGCTTTCTGTAAGCATTTTATGGATATAATGGCGCCAATACTATCTTCAATATTCGCTTGAATCGCAATTTGATATGGAATTGCTAAATTATTTTCCCTTTTCAAAGGCTTTATATTTCTTCGCAATATAATAAGGTTGCTGCAAAAATCGGCTTCTTTCCTAAGTTAAAAGTTAATCAGATTATATTACAATTGAATGGGAAATGTCATTCAGGATAAAGTCGCATCCTTAAAAATGTTTCCCTAAAATTGCGGGAAACAAAATTCCGCGACACTTTCACAATGAAAAGCCTGTACTGAACTTCCGTTTCTTTCGACACGGAAGGCCTAAACAATCAAGGGTACCTAGCTTATATTTGTTAAGTTTGTAAAAAGTTACCTACGGAAATAATAGATAAGTGAATATGACTAATTCTACCAGATTTATATTTCTTTTACAGTTACGAAAGTATTAAGGCTGGGATACTCGAATACACGAGAAGCGTTCTCCTCGCTTCTGAGACGGTGTTAGTACAGACAGTCCAGCTCAAAAACTGTATTACTTATAGACATGAATTATGGTTTAAAAGAAATATGAGGGTTGGTAGAATACGCTTATAACTATTTTATTTGCCATATTTACACTGTTGTTAAAATAAACGAAGTTGAAAACTGGCAAATTTTAACGGAAAACTTAGCATTATTCACACACAAATTGTACATTTGGATTGTAGTTTAACAGCCAAATAAAATATATGAGCATATTCACCGATCTTTTAGCTTTACTTTAAGACTATATTTGCCTAATTTCGTTGTTTCAATTTTCTGCTGGACTGACTGTACCAAGCGGTTGCTGAAGCTATGTCTATTTCTGTCTTACACATGTACTGCCGATCTCCTGTCCTTTCCTTGCGTATCCCACCCTTAATGCAGATGACTATGTAACAGGAGCATAGTACACCCCCCTTTATTTTCTTTATTTTTGAAGATAAATTTTTGCAAATTGGCAATGTACTGAGTAAACGTCAAGTTTTGCCGCCGGGTTGGTAGGCAACCTTTTTTGCACTCGTGCTTTGTTGGTAGATGCCCCCCTTGACTTCCTATAAATATATTAAATTCGAAGTTAACAGTTTTTTTCGTTCATTAGCATAGAAGTAGGGGCCTGCGCGTTCTTTTGCTGTACATTGCTTAGTTGTCATTGAAGCAAGCTTCTAATTAAAATTTCACCAAAGCTTTATTGTTTTAATAGATAAGTTTAGGAATATAGGTAAAATTTAGTGTTTAGTTTTCTTTTGATTTTCCCCGCCTCTGGTAGTATAATCTAGAAACCGGAAGTTCATAAGGTACCTGAACTTGATATTTTGTTCTTGAATATTCACGTCTAAGCCTATATGAGACTACATAGTAACTTCGAGTAGTGAAGCAAGTGTTGAACGGTTGGTTCCTACTATACAGGGTTACAACTAATTCAAGGGCCACTATGGGAATATTTGAAACCGTAATACATACAAGGTTGGTCAAATGGGATAAAAGTTGCGTAATTATGGGGACATCTCACACACACATTTACAGATCTCGAAAATATTTCATGGATCACTAGATATAACAAGAAATGTGAAATTTGCCGATTTCTTTAATCTAAATATCTTTTTTGCTATTAGAGATAATGATCTGAAATTTTGTAACGTTGCATAAGCAAATATTCTGCATCTAATAGTGGTCATATAATCTTCCCAAGCCTACTAGTTTCTGCAGGGTGGTAATAAACTTTTGTTTTCCTTATGGGCGCCATATTGGTTTTTAATCGCATTAAATAGACAGAAAAACTCTGAATACAATATGGTACCAAACACATTATAAAAACTTTGAAGAAAAAATGCATATTAATAGATAAAATGATATTTTTCATTTTTTCAACTTGGCTTTGGAATTTTGACAATTACACTGCTTTTTGTTATCAGTTGACATCTCTTACGATGAAAATAATTTTTTTGCAAACGAAATTTTTATTAGCATCACATCTATTAATATGCATCTATTAACATGCATTTTTCTTCAAAGTTTTTATGTGTTTGGTATCATTGTATTAAGATTTTTTCTGTCTATTTAATATGAACAAAAACCAATGTGGCGCCCATAAGGAAAATAAAAGTTGACTATCACCCTGAAGAAACTAGGAGGCTTAGGAAGATTATATGACTACTATTAGATGCAGAATATTTGCTTATCCAACGGTACCAAATTTCAGATCACTATCTCTAATAGCAAAAAAGATATTTAAGATTAAAGAAATCGGCAAATTTCACATTTCTTGTTATATCTAGTGATCCATGAAATATTTTCGAGATCTGTAAATGTGTGTGAGATGTCCCCATAATTACGCAACTTTTACCCCATTTGACCAACCTTGTATGTATTACGGTTTCAAATATTCCCATAGTGGCCCTTGAATTAGTTGTAACCCTGTAGATAGTATAGTATAGTTTCGAAGAATATTTCGGACTTTTATCAGGGCCAACTAGCAGCTAGTTTCTTAGTGGAAGAATAGATAGATGAATTGTTTGATAGTGAAACTCAGCTAAACCAGTGGGACTGGGATTTCGTTCAACACCCCCTCGTTTTAATAGTCTTCAGGAATTCCCAGCATCACAGGCGTAAGCTTGTCAAACTTGGTGTTTTATTGGTGGCTTTTCTCTTTATCTAGGGTTTTAGGAATAAAGTTTAGAATTCCCCTTAACCAAGACATCCAGTTTTTCAAGAATGGTGTTGCTATACCCGAACATAGATGGAATAGGTGTCTTCAAGTTCAAGAGGGTTATGCTGATAAATAATGTTGTACTTATTCTGTATTGTGCTATACGTGATATGATACTTCGCTTCCGAGCAGAACGCGTTTAGTAACTAACCATGATTCAAGGATAACAAGATTTGGTACCAAACCAAAATAGAGGAAAAAGAATTCAAAAAAAATTTCAAGTCAAAACTTGAAAGAAAAGCACGAAATTTGTACGCGTCGATAAAATACCCACTAACCAATAATAAACTCGCCGGGTATACACAAGCAAACTTATATGGAATCGCACAGTATTTTCGATATACCTACAGTGAACTAAAAAAGGTTGGAATAAATTCAATATTTTTAAAAGTGTGCATTGTTGAGAAATATCCTCACACGTCGATTTTATTTTTTCTTGCGCATATTTTGATGTATAAATTACGTAGATGGCGCTATTCAAATTTCGGATATGACGTCATCGATGATTTTTTCAAATACCAAAAATATATTTTGCTTGTATAATCTTGTAGATGAGCTTTTTCTGATTCTGATTCTGGGATATATATTAAGGTTAGAAACTGCAAAATCTGTAGTCAGTTGCACCTGGGGGGTTGCAACTCTAAATAAGAGGTAAATATGATTCCACAGAGATTTCGATGAATGTCCCATGCGAACGAAATTTGAAACGGTCAACTTTTAAGGAAAGAATTTAAATTTTGAAAATTGCGTATAAAATGAATGCAGAAAGCACTGTACTGACGAGTCCCACAAGGACGAAACCAGAGGTCTGTAATCAATTTGAACGCAACATATTTAATATAACCTATAAAACGAACCTTGTTCATTGAAGTAATGTACGTAGAAATACGTTGTGAATGTTTCAAAACCAGCTAGCTGGAGTAACATTCTGTGAGATCTCGTAGTCCAATCAAATCTGGATTCGTTCTATAATTCAATGCCTGGCGGGGTATTTGTTCGAGGAGTAGTTGTTCGAACGGTCCAGTACGACTCATTAAATTGGAATTGGTTTATTGAACTAGTAGAAGAAGAAAAAAGCATATTCCAGGGCTTTTATTCCTAAAAACTATCAATTTCCCTTTTGAAATGAACTCACATAAATGGATAAAGGGTGCTATATTAAATCGCATAAATATCCTCAGCTAATTAAGTAACGCAATTTGCAGTTTCATTTTCTTAAATCTACACAGACCGGCATACATGCTTCTCGGAGATTCTGCAATGGGAAAATCAGGCCTGCTCGGATATTGGATTACATTAAATTTTATCTCTTTTCGCCACGGCGAACTAATAAATTAAATAAAATAGCTGCGGTTATAGTCCTCCGATATTTTCCTTTCCGGATCGCATGCAAATTTCGACGGAATAACAAGACACCTAAACATAAAAGATGTGACAGTCTCTTAAGGCCAACTTGATGGGGACACAAGTGTTTTTATGTCCTAACGAAGCACGCCCTGGAGCATATAACAAAGCACTCTTCTGCTGTAACAAATAGACACTTGCTGGCTGCTTATCTCGTCCCTTTGACCTCCTTGCAACGCCCTCTCTATTGTTATGTGCAGTTGTTCTTACCAAAGAAATTCCCATTATGTCTCGCGATATATTTTACGGGACCACCATTTTAGTACATCGTACATCATTAGTATGAATTTAACTAACACTGCTTCCTGCTCAACTTTCTGGAACTTTCGTCTGAAAGACGGAGAGTTCGTAATGAAAACACGAACTCGAGAAATGTCTAAAAATGTTCAGCTGCTGAATCTAGAGTGGCTCGTAATTTTCTTTGGGGTTAAACGAATAACTGAATACTTCTCACAATTTACAACTGTAATAATATTTTGAACTTCTGTAAAATTTAATAGTTAGATTCTCGTAGGCATACAGTCTATAACTTTTTTTCAGTCATTGCCAAAGAATGCATTTCTTGCGGATTTTATATTTCTTTTCTTTTATTCTTTTCTTTTATTCTTATCTTTTATTTTCCCTTATTTAAAGCCAGTATCTTAAGTTATAGATAGACCACAATTGTGCACAGTGACATAATCATACGACAAAGGTTAAGATCAGCACGTATATTTGACCTTGAAATCGTGCAAGCGAAAGCTTGGAAATCTCAAGCAAATACTCCAATTCGCTTTGAAATTTCCATGCGCATTCGATACTCCACGCAATGCGCACAATCCAAATGAAAAACATTTCAAAATTTTCTTGATTCTTGGTAGTTACTACAAATTCAAGACTTGGGTGCATTTATTCGTTAAAATGCTTTGAATCTTAATTTAGCTTTATTTGATTTTTCTATATAAAATGTGGATGATTCCAATCAATGTGGACCAACAGGAACTAGCTATACATCTCGAAAGTATCTGCTACTGATAATTATACCCCATCTACGTCAGGAACACAATCCCTTAAAAGAAAACAAAGCAAAAGTAAACATGACAATGAACCTGAGCTCAATCAATGTAGCAGGAGCTATAGAAAAATTAACAAAAACAATAATTGAAGATATAAACTTCCCTCCCCGTAGACTCATCTAAGGATACTTACATGCAATAAAAAAATCACTAAATTTTGTCAATATGTATAAGAGGAATTAAATTCGTTGCCTTCAGTGATTTGCGAAATGTTTATTAATAAAAGCTTAATCAGACTAGAAAGATGAAACAAAGTGATTAAAACTACTCTTGAAATTTAAAAATATATCTTTATAAAGAAGTTTAAGTTGGCCATCAAGTAAATCTTTATATTTCTCAGATTTTATTTATTAATAACATATTTAACTACTTCATATTACCTATACGCAAGTTATCCCGAAGGGGACTGTTTGCAGGAACTTCTTTTCGCCACTCTTGTGGAAGAATACCGCCACTTCTGCCCCGGTCTACAAAACTATTAGCGGAATAAATTCCAGCATCCCCTTTTCTACTCGTAATGAAGTTTTGTAAACAAACTTATTAGCACTGTCCACAGTTTCTGGGAGGGCATTGAGGACTGAAAAATTCTGAATCTGGCCACCAATATTTCGAATGCGTTTTCTAACATTCTTCGAGACCTAGGAAGTACGTCCCCAGGAATATTTAATGTGTCATTTTGTAACCTTTGTACTGTTTTTCAAATTTCACAATAGGATTTTACTTCATTTAACCATTGTTTTTCTGTTAACGGTTTTAAGTACAGAGGAGGTAAAACATCCCATATTACTGAGCAAGTTTCTTGGACTGTTTAATATATTGTCGAGGGAGCAATTCGAAATACATATGAAAGGCTAGGATATGAATCTCCTGTAGCTAGTAGCACAAGATCCCAATTAAGGTCGACCGTCACCCATCTGATTTCCTAATGAAAGGTATTTTTTATCACACATATTATGTAAACAAATAAATTGCGGATGGGTTGCCTAATTATATCAGGTCAAGACTACCCTTAATTAAAAATAATGTAATAATTTTTTTATAATTCTTCTGTACGTGTGTATGTCACTGAACTCCTCCTAAACGGCTGGACCGATTTTAATGAAATTTTTTGGGTGTGTTTGAGTGGGTCTCTGGATGGTTTACATTCACGATTGGACCCGGTAGGTGGCGCTGCAATCGGGCAGGACAACGTCTGCCGGGCCTACTAGTAATATATAAGTAATAACAGAGTAAACAGAGTAAATACTTAAAAAAATTAATACAAATTTTAGAAAACGGCAACAAATAGTTAATAACACATTATTGTTGTAAAGAAGTATTTTGTTATAAAATTCTGTTGTTATTATACATATAAATACAAAAAGTTATTCAGCATCAGATTCATCAGAAGTAGCAAGATGATACTCAACTTATCGTTAAAATGGACGTTGTTCAGGAGTTTACTGCTCTGATGTATGGCGTCAAGCACTGCACTAGTGTAAATGATGCCAGATATCGAATTTTTCAAAAAAATTAGTCGTCTAAGAAAGACAATGAACAATTTATGGAAAAGATCAAAAGTTATGACTCAAATATGATTCCACCATGCTGGGAATCGTTGAAACAAAAATTTTTACGTACAATATACATAAGTTCTATGTGGCTTAATGCAACTGATCCTGATTGTGTCAAACTACGTCCTGAAAATTGCGGTTGGTTCATGGATGGCTATTTAAAACCAACAGGGTTCGTTGGGGATCCAACGCCCTTACAAGTTGGCGATATAGGTATTGCACTTGACAAACAGTGATAACGATTCCTCAAAAGTTGAGTATCATCTTGCAACTTCTGGCGAATCTGATGCTGAATAACTTTTTGTATAATAACATCAAAATTTTATAACAAAATACTTCTTTACTACAACAATGTATCATTAACCATTTGTTGTCGTTTTCTAAAATTTGTATTAATTTCTTTAAGTATTTACTGTTTACTCTGTTATTACTTATATTATATTACTAGTGGGCCCGGCAGACGTTGTCCTGCCCGATTGCAGCGCTACCTACCGGGTCCAATTGTAATTGTCAACCATCCAGAGACCCACTCAAACACACACAAAAAATTTCATCAAAATCGGTCCAGCCGTTTAGGAGGAGTGACATACACACGTACAGAAGAATTATAAAAAAATTATTACATTATTTTTAATTAAGGGTAGTCTTGACCTGATAAAATTAGGCAACCCGTCCGCGATTTGTTTGTTTATATATTATGTTTGATAAAAAATACATTTCATTAGGAAAACAGATGGGTGAAGGTTGACCTTAATCGGGATCTTAGACTATAGGTTGTTGAGGTGGACGTTTTATCAAAGAGGGTCCCACTAATAACAGATATTCAAATGATGCTACACCCATTTTAGTGAAATTGAAGAAAAGCACTTGATCACCAAGAATCATTTCTTGCATCAAATTATTGTAGAAACTTTGTTACTCCCTTCTTTTGAATAGGTACAGGACGTATCCACATTGCACGTTTTTTTCGAAGTCCATTTTTCCTGTTTTGTTTTTTCTTGCACAATTACAGTTGATATTGATAAATACAAAGAAGTAGTCCGAAAGATGCTAACAAAGTTATTAAGTTTCTTTTCAATATATTTCAATTTTATTTGCTAATGTCAAAAATGTAAACATAACCTACAAATCTGACACAACAAACTGGCAGTGTAAATGCTTTTTTCCTTCCATCACAAATCCAAGCCGATGCAAAATTCAATGTAAATGACGCTTATCTCGCGACGAGTCCGTACTCCATAAAACTGCCTCTTTAATTGGTGACACCGACATGAATATGTCTTACGCTCCATATAATTCAAAAATTTCAGGCTTAGATCAGACTGAATTAATGATGCAGTAGGTAGAATTAGATGGAAAACAGATGGAGACTCAAGCAAGAAATGGGGAACTTTCAGATCCTCTATAATGGTTCCGAGCAAGGATTGCTGGAAACACATAGGATCAATAATAAAAAGAACTGTGATGAGATATTGCAACTGACGGAACGTAGAAGAACACATAGAAATAAAAAGAACAATGCATGCAAAGATTTGCATAAGAAAATAAGAAGGAAGATACGGGGAGCCAAAGAAAATTGTTATGAAAACAGATGTGCAGAAATAGAGGAGTTACAAACAAAGAAAGATGACTTCAATTTGCACAAAAAAATAATTATAGAACTAGCGGGTATAAAGAGATCAAATGGAAAAATAATCTCAGACACCAAAGGGAAATTAGAAAGATGAAAAGAGTATATTCGGGAATTAATTGAGGACGAGAGACAACAAGAAATATTGGAGCGAGAATAGTGGCGATGATAACCAACCTTCTCGAAGGAGATGGTACCTACCTAACGAAGAAGAACGCTCAGATCCACAAGTATAGTTTTCTAAATTTAAGGCAAAAATAATGCTACTATTTAAAAATTGCCGTAGTGTCATACTCATAACAATATCCTTCAAAGATTTTGAAAATGTGAAGTATGAAGCGGTAGCAAACTTTCGTCCACTCGTGCAGACAAACTCCACAAAATAATCTTAAATCATTATTCTATTAGGGAATCCAAACTAAGATGACACATTCGAAACATTTACATTGGGAACTAAAATGTGCCTGTGTAAATGGGGTTTCCAAACCACGCCCACCGAATTCTTAAACTAAATAGACTATACATAATTACGCTCCTATATGATTATGTAAAATTATTTATACATATTTACCACCATTGTTACAGAAAATTATTAAAATATTGTACACAAAGCATATCCATGCTAATAACGCCTCGTTCGTTTCCAGGGGTCTTTGGCCTGAGAGACGTGAAGCTCACAATAGAACCCCGAATCGTGCAGGAATCAAAAAATGCTGTGCTACGATGTTTGTACGAACTTGAGAACGATTCTTTGTATTACGTCAACTGGTTCAGAGGGCAACACGAATTTTACCGCTACGAACCGCACGAACGTCCCAAAGTTTTTCCGATTGCGGGAATTTCGGTTGATGTAGGTGAATCCGCGACACGGGAGCTGGAAGAGGAAGAATAACACTTCTTTTGTGATTTACAGGAAAGTAAATCGAACAGCACGCAGGTTGTTCTGCAGAATATCCAGTTTAATGTGGCGGGGAATTTTTCATGCGTGGTGACTTCTGGAATTGCCGGCGACGAACCAATCCGCACTGATGAGGATACTGCGACCATGGTAGTTGTAGGTAAGTCATAAATAATTATTTAGAAGAGCGCTATTTCTTTAATTTATTTATATTTCATATGAGTCCTGTAACCTTCCTGTAACTCGTCTTACCCAGTCAAATGGGAAGTGAAAATTAGTTAGGTAACACACAACGTAGGTAAAAGACGATATGTATGGTGACCACTTCTATAGGTTTCTGGGTAAATTCCTAATTAGGTTAATTTATTAATTTATTAATGAGGATATCAAAAACTCCGCAACTTTCCAATTTATTAAAGCATTACAAGCAAAAATTACATTAATAATTTTCTAACTAAAACACAGAAATTTATCAGATTATCCATGACAACTTAATTTATTCTAATCACGGACGTCTTTGATTTTTATGGATTTTCTGAACTGTCAGCATTTAAAAATGAACAAAAATACTTATTCTCATTTACATTATTATTGTCATTACCTATAGTTGACACTACTGGTTTGGATGTTTGGATGTTTCGTTGGTGAATGCTGGTCCATAGTTTAGGGTAAATTGTAGGTGTCGTCTAACCTACTAAAAAGTTTTTGGGAAAATGTTAAAGCAGTAAAATGAAATAATAAAAATTTAATTACTTTAATTTTACTGCAATTATGAAAAATTTAACAAGCGGCAACATTTGTTTATTTTGCTCTAATGAATTTTGTAATCTGGCAATTTAATACTTAAATTTATTTCTTATCTAGGTAAGGACAAAAACATATTAATATACAATGAAATTAAACTAACATAAAAAAAGAAAAATAACTATAACAAATATTCAAATAAACCCCCATTCTGTATCAGACAGTATCCCAGCCTATTATAGAAAGAATTTCTCACATTCGCAAGTTGCCGATCGTTTATTAAGTTGCATTCCGCAAAAATAGCATTCATTAAAGAATCAATATTTGGGTGACGAGTTTTACAAATTTTATTTTTTAAATGACCCCACGAGAAAAAGTCACACGGTGCCAAATCGGGAGATCTAGCTGGCCAGTTTATAGCACCACCTCGACCAATCCAGCTCTCTGGAAATATTTCATTTAATAATTCCCTCACTTATGTGCTCCAAAATGTGCTGGGCATCCGTCATGTCGAAACCAGACCTCCCGATTCGCATGTGCAACTTCTTCTAATGCAGGGCCAATATGGTTAATTAAAAGATCTAAATAAGCTTCTGAATTTAAGTTTCCCTGTATTTCAAATGGTCCTATAATGCGATTATTAAAAATGCCTGCCCAAATATTGATTTTTTGAGGGTATTGCGTTGTAGTGGCTAGATTTATTCTGGGATTTTCCTGGGCCCAATGCCTAACGTTTTGTGAATTTGGCTCTTGATTTAAAGTGAAACAAATTGATGAGAGGAAGCTGCGATCCCGATTAGCCCGTTCTTGCATTTCTTCACAGAAAGTTTGCCTTGATTTTTCGTCAAAAGGAAGTAATTCTTGGTGACATTGGAATTTAAAGGGATGATATTTGCTTTTTTTTAATATGTTACGGACAGTTTCTCTTGAAACATTACATTCTAGGGCAATAGACCTTAAACTAGATGTTGGACTAGCAGTTATCAGGCCTATTACCATTTCCTCTACCTCAACATTTAGATTTCTTGGAACGACTAAAAAAATAAATGATAAGATTAATTTTAATTTTGTTTCACTCCACGTTATCACTTGTTAAATTTCTCATAATCCCAGTAAAATTTAAGTTAGTCAACAATAAGGAATTAGCAACTAGGTAATAATAATAAGCGAATGAGAATTATCTAAATAACCAAGTAAATTTATTAGCAAAAATTACCTTCTTTCAATGAAAGATTCCCAGTATCTTCAAATTTCTTAATTAAATGTTTTATTGTTGTTACCGAAGGAATAGGACTGTTATTGAATTTTACAGAAAATAAATCACGGACTACCCGCAGACTATTGCCGCCGTAAAATGTTTTCACAATGAAAACCTTTTCTGCAACCGAATAAATATTTTTGTTCATTTTGAAACCCAAATTTTAAATTGTCGATAAATGATGTTGACAGTTCAGATGAAAGAAATTAGAATCAAGGGAATCTTTGATTAGAATAAATTAAATTGTCATAGGTAATCTGATGAATATCCGTGTTTTAATTTGAAAATTATTAGTGTAATTTTTGCTTTTAATGCTTCAATAAATTGGAAAATTGCAGAGTTTTTGATATCCTCATATCCAGAAAAAAATAGTCTTTTGATTGCTACCTTTACCACCACTGTAACTACACATGGGGAGCAGGAATCCCCAAAAATGTAATTGCCCATGTTATTTCCCCATGTACACATGGAAGTTTGTGACACGGTATAAGAAATAATAGAACTAAAACTACTATAATACACATACAAAATTCAGCATCTCACGAGAAATTAAATGAATTGAATGAATGAATTTTTAATAAAGGAAATTCATTTTCACCCTCTAAAAGATCAATATTGTAGCTCATGTCCAATTTAACGAGACGATATCTTATCAAAGCAATTAATAATAATTGATGGAAAAAGTTTCACGGAATGAATTTCTGATATGATTCGCGATCCTTTTCAGAATAGGAAATGAACTTTCTTCCTTACAATTTGCTAGCAGCCGCTTAATTGGAGATGTGATCAGGGCTCATAATTTGTTGGAAAAGTAGATACAAATTTTTTTCACGGAAATGGGAAGTGCGAGATGTACGATTTTTGACTCAAATTTGTTTATATAGCTTTCTTATAAATTCCTTCGTGCAAAACTCGTAACCCAAAACTCTCACCCTGGGAGAAGAAGTTGGCCAAGCGTGTTTTACTAAGGTATTATGCAGGTATTATGTGGGATGATTTTTAAATTTAAATTTTCTACACGAAGCTAAACTTATATCAATATTCCCTTGTAGCCACTCAGTATTTTCTACGAGTGTATTCCCAACTTACTGACACCAATGAGGAAAGTTATTTTCCGGATAACAAACTTCGGAACAAAAAATAACTTGATTCCGTTGCATCAGACAATCTAATTTACCTTAACGCCAAGGAAACAACTGTAGCTCCGAAACATTTAACTCAATAGTTGGAACGTCAAACTTAAAATTTAAACCCAAATTATCAGTTACGAATTTCGTGACATTGTCAGCGAAACACGTGTCGAGTTTAAAATCAGTTTTAAAATCATTTGAAAATTGCTGTCACTATCCGGCGTACTATAATACCGTGTGACAAACTTCCATGTGTACATGGGGAAATAACATGGGCAATTACATTTTTGGGGATTCCTGCTCCCCATGTGTAGTTACAGTGGTGGGTAAAGGTAGCAATCGAAAGACTATTTTTTTCTGCGTATGAGGATATCAAAAACTCTGCAATTTTCCAATTTATTAAAGCATTAAAAGCAAAAATTACACTAATAATTTTCAAATTAAAACACGGATATTCATCAGATTACCTATGGCAATTTAATTTATTCTAATCAAAGACTCCCTTCATTCTAATTTCTAATTTGTCTGAACTGTCAACATCATTTTTCGACAATTTAAAATTTGGGTTTCAAAATGAACAAACATATTTATTCAGTTGAAGAAAAGGTTTTCATTGTGAAAACATTTTACGGCGGCAATAGTCTGCGGGTAGTGAGTGACTTATTTTCTGTAAAATTCAATAACAGTCCTATTCTTTCGGTAACAACAATAAAAAATTTAGTTAAGAAATTTGAAGATACTGGGAATTTTTCATTGAAAGAAGGTAATTTTTACTAATGAATTTACTTGGTTTTTATTTAGATAATTCTGATTCGCTTATTATTATTACCTAGTTGCTAATTCCTTATTGTTCCCTAACTTAAATTTTGCTGGGATTATGAGAAATTTAACAAGTGATAACGTGGAGTGAAACAAAACTAAAATTAATCTTATCATTTATTTTTTTAGTCGTTCCAAGAAATCTAAATGTTGAGGTTGAGGAAATGATAATAGGCCTGATAACTGCTAGTCCAACATCTAGTTTAAGGTCTACTGCCCTAGAATGTAATGTTTCAAGAGAAACTGTCCGTAACATATTAAAAAAAAAACAAATATCATCCCTTTAAATTCCAATGTCTCCAAGAATTACTTCCTTTTGACGAAAAATCAAGGCAAACTTTCTGTGAAGAAATGCAAGAACGGGCTAATCGGGATCGCAGCTTCCTCTCATCAATTTGTTTTACCGATGAGTGTACCTTCACTTTAAATCAAGAGCCAAATTCACAAAACGTTAGGCATTGGGCCCAGGAAAATCCCAGAATAAATCTAGCCGCTACAACGCAATACCCTCAAAAAATCAATATTTGGGCAGGCATTTTTAATCATCGCATTATAGGACCATTTGAAATACAGGGAAATTTAAATTCAGAAGCTTATTTAGATCTTTTAATTAACCATATTGGCCCTGCATTAGAAGAAGTTGCACATGCGAATCGGGAGGTCTGGTTTCAACATGACGGATGCCCAGCACATTTCGGAGCACAAGTGAGGGAATTATTAAATGAAATATTTCCAGAGAGCTGGATTGGTCGAGGTGGTGCTATAAACTGGCCAGCTAGATCTCCCGATTTGGCACCGTGTGACTTTTTCTTGTGGGGTCATTTAAAAAATAAGATTTATAAAACTCGTCACCCAAATATTGATTCTTTAAGGAATGCTATTTTTGCGGAATGCAACTTAATAAACGATCGGCAACTTGCGAATGTGAGAAATTCTTTCTATAATAGGCTGGGATACTGTCTGATACAGAATGGGGGTTTATTTGAATATTTGTTATAGTTATTTTTCTTTTTTTATGTTACTTTAATTTCATTGTATATTAATAAGTTTTGTCCTTACCTAGATATGAAATAAATAAGTATTAAATTGCCAGATTACAAAATTCATTAGAGCAAAATAAACAAATGTTGCCGCTTGTTAAATTTTTCATAATTGCAGTAAAATTAAAGTAATTTAATTTTTATTATTTCATTTTACTGCTTTATAACATTTTCCCAAAAACTTTTTAATAGGTTAGACGACACCTACAATTTACCCTAAACTATGGACCAGCATTCACCAACGAAACATCCACACCAGTGATCAATTAATTGTCAATTATAGGTAATGACAATAATAAAGTGAATGAGAATTATCTAAATAAAAAATTAACTTCTTTCGATGAAAGATTCCCAACCTTCAAATTCCTTACTAAATTATTTGTTGTTATACCGAAGGAATAGGACCGTTATTGAATTTTACAGAAAATAAGGCACGGACTACGCGCAAACTATTGCCGCCGTAAAATCAAAGACGTCCGTGATTAGAATAAATTAAGTTGTCATGGATAATCTGATAAATTTATGTGTTTTAGTTAGAAAATTATTAATGTAATTTTTGCTTTTAATGCTTTAATAAATTGGAAAGTTGTGGAAAGTTTTTGATATCCTCATACGCAGAAAAAAATTATCTTTCGATGGCTACCACCACTGTAACTACACATGGGGAGCAGGAATCCCCAAAAATGTAATTGCCCATGTTATTTCCCCATGTACACATGGAAGTTTGTCACACGGTACCTATAAAAAAGAATCTGCAGCATGAAATACTGTCCTACTGAAGAGAAGTTGACACCGTCATTGCTCCCCGGTGTGCTGTAGTTGAAAAATATTGCAGATTGTAATGAATAAAAAATTCAAGACAACGACGCTATAAATTCTTAATCCTGCGAAAGCACAGAGAGACACGTATTTGTAATATTGCGTCTTTATTCTTTCCAAGTGCACCTCATACCTTTCCGCTGAGCGTTCCACAAAATCCCACGGCTAAAAAGCCAATTACACTTCCGTCGCCACATTCATGCTAATTTAAAAATTTCTTGTTGCTGGAAGTTTTCAGTTACGAATTTATACAATGAAGCATAAAAATTTACTCCTACTAAATAACCGTCTTTTAAATAATCGTATTTTAAAAGAATAAAGAGACCTGACGAGAAAAAATCAAGGCAGGGAGGAGCAATTGTCTATATGTTACCGATAGAAGACAGGAATCAGAAGGCTTATTTATACTAGGAGAATGATGTTACGGCATTGAGATAACAATTTGTGTGACGGAAACTTTTATTCAGATTACACAAATGTCAAAAACATCTAAAAAGGGCAAGTTATCCGTAAAGTTGTACCACCATGGTGAACTGAACATTGGGGTGATGACTATCGAGATGATTTAAGAATTGATTTAATGTGGCACTACCATTACGCTGCGCCGAAAACAAGCTTATTTATTTCCGAAATTGAAACAGAGATAGTGTAAAAGAGACGTGCTAAAAATTTCCATTTTCCATAATTTTTTCGAAAAAAACAGCCGGGTCTCCTTGAACCTCAAAAATATTTTTTTTAAATTTGAAACGGAGATAGTGTGGTCAGTACTCCTTATTGCACAAATTTTCTTATCTTTACTTCACACATAATCCAGGGGCACCCCTTGAATTTGGAATTAAAAAAATATCCATTGGGTATCAATTAGAAGATGCTTCAGTTACTTATACTTACTTGCCAGAAATAAATACAAAAAAAATGTGCAGTAAAGTGAGCGGTTAGCTATTTTAAAAGAAATTAGGTAATAAGAGGTACCTACCTACCACAGCTTTACCGCGGTATTTCTATTTCAATCAGAAAAAAATCGGCCCTGTCTAATGACCATGTGATCAAATTTCAAAAATTTTATCGACATACCAGAACCAACACTTCGGTTTAAGACTATGATTAGAGAGGCGAGAGCTTGCTCCATGAAGATATCAGTAACTACAGTATTCCATGAAAATGTTGACAAACAAGGAATAAAGGAGAACAATGGCGATTCCTTATCTTGTTCATTCAGCTGTCCATGAAACAGGAAACGTGAAGAAGGGAGATATAATTCAACAAGAGAGTCCAAATCCGATGAAGGACCTTTAGACTTTGGGGGTTGTTTAATGATCACAATAGAACAGGAAATAGGAACATCGGAAATGGCGAGAATATCTTGGGGTTGAACTTCAACGCAAGGTTTTGGGCAAAATATTCGGAGAGTTGAGGATTTTGGTATGAAAGCGAGATACTTGGCAATTTGTACGGGGGCAAATTAATCGCAGCTACAATCGGACGAAGAGTATTATCTGATTTATGAACAATAGAGTGTGGACTGTAGGGCTAATCGGGGAATCGGTTTATTTTGAACTTGAAGAAGTGAGAGTGGTAAGAAGAAGAGATTTCCCCATGTGTATTACTATCTCGGAGAAGGGAGCAAACTTTCGCTTCATTCCAGAATAACTGTGTCGACACCCTTATTCTCAGAGAGAATCGCTAACTCAGAATTTTAATTTGATATACAGAAAGCGAGAAATTCAGGCCTGGAGATGCCGCATTTAGGAAATGTCGTGGAATTTATAGCTTTTCCAGCATCAGACTGAAGAATATTCTCTTTACTGTAATCACTCATCCAAATTATTCGCGAATGACTGACTATTCTTCGGGAAATAGAAAGTCCTCTGATTCGAATTTTATTAGCTCGACCTACCTAGATGATGATGTCCCTTGGTAGTGGAAAAAAGTTGGCATCCATCAGGTGATCAAAGACGGGGTTTGCACGCGGAAATAGTAGACATGATTTTATTGAAAACTAGCTGGTACCCGGCGTGTTGCTGCCGTTTGACGTTTGCTGCAATTTTTAAATTATGTTGAAAGGAAAGAAGATATTGTAGAATTGCAGAAATATTCTTTCAAATACATTTCCCTGTACGACATGCGAGCCACCTATTGTCGATTGTCAATTGTCAATTTTTAAATTATGTTGAAAGATTATGTTGAAAGAAAATATTGTAGAATTGCATTTCCCGGTGCGACACGCGCGCCACCTACTGTAAGTTAATTGTACTATGCCTATAACCTTCGCGCAAGTGCGAGCACTAAGCTGACTAAGTTTTATCGCAATGGGATGAACGGTATGGCAGCGCATACAATACGAACAAACAAATATTGATTTTTATATTATACTAGCGGGCCCGGCAGACGTTGTCCTGCCTAAAATTACTTTTCGCATTGAACTTTTGACTCATTAACCAAATCGTTTATTCAATGTGAAACATTTTTCTGATTACGTTTATGTTCAACCAAATATGTCGTTCTTATTGCCAGTTATGATCGCGAGTGCATACAAAAAATTATGATTTTCTCACAGTTTGTCCAAATTTCCCGACTTACGCCTATCCATATCATACAAAAATCCTATAGAAAAAAGCACTTTCAGATTTTCCGAATTTTCCAATTTTCCGGGCAACGTTTCCAATTTTTCGTTCCCTAAAAACCTTATTTTTAAAAAGAATTAGCCAAATCGGTCCAACCGTTAAGCACTTTCAGTTTTTCCCGAATTTTAACATTTTCAGTTGGATTCTCCAAAAATTTTCTTTCATACAAACCTTGTGCTGGCAATTACGACCACAACAAAAAAAGATCAGCCAAATCGGTCCAGCCGTTAAGCACTTTTAGTTTTTCCCGAATTTTCAAATTTTCGGTTGGATTTTCCAAAATTATGATTTTTACAGTTTGTCCGAATTTCCCGACTTACGCATATCCATATCATACAAAAATCCCATAGAAAAAAGCACTTTCAGTTTTTCCATAATTTTTCAATTTTCCTGGCAACTTTTCCAATTTTTCGTTCTCTAATGCCACGTTCGGCCTTTGTTTTGTCGACGTCCCAAATTATTTTGTGCGTAAGCTCCAACTGAGGGCGTCGAACTCGACTGAGTATCCGTTGTTCCGGAGTCATAATGGATCGCGCATGAGGCTTGAGAAATTCTTATTCGACTTGGCTCCAAACGCTGTCTACGCTCTTCGTCAGTCTCATTGACTCGACTATCATGTAGTTGGCTTGCATTGCGCGTACGCCGACCGATATTTCGACGCCTCGCTGGTGGCAGTTTCTCCAAAGAAACACCAAATACGCATGATCACCACCGATAACACACTGACAATTCAATTTTTAGAACTGTCAAACTGAACGTCACATTTTTGTTTGTCAAACAGATTTTCATACAAACATACCATCCAAATTTTCGACTTTCCCGGTGGATTTTCCAAAATTTTCTTTCATACAAACCTTGCCCTGACAATTTCGAACACAACAAAAAAGAAATCAGCCAAATCGGTCGAGCCGTTCTCAAGTGATGATCTTACATACATGCGGCAATTGATTTTTATTTTTATAGATGTATAGCGGTACCCGGCACGCGTTGCTGCGCCAAAGAAAGAAGCACAATGGCAAATATTTATATTTATATTTATATTTATTTATTTATTTATTTATTTTATTTATTTATATATTTATTTGTTCATTAATTTATTAATTTATTAATTAATTTATTTTTTTATTTTTATTTATTTATTTATTTATATTTTTATTTATTTATTTATTTATTTATCTATTTACTCTTATTTTATGTATATGGCACGTAACATTATGTGTTCATAGTACGCGCGTGACACAATCCGACTCCTAATTTCTACATTTTTTCAATTTCTACACAGAAAACTGAATATTTCCGAAATAAAAAGTAGTCTATATCAATCTCTGAAAAGTCCTTTACCTGATAATGAAAATCTCATCAAATTCGCTTCAGCCATTTCCGAGATTAGCCCGGACAAACAAACAGACAGACAAAAAATTAAAAATGCGATTTTATGTTTTGGTAACGTGCGAAGAATCATATGAGTTTAGAAAAAAGCATTTATTTAGTTAATATTTTCTGACTTTATTTCGAAATCACAGTCAGACACTTCAATTTTATTTATATGTATAGATGTATAGATGAATAGATGTATTTTATAGATACATATATAGATGTATTATAGATAAGGTGAAAATTGAGGACGCATATTGTAACTCAGATTCAGTAGTAGATCAATTGACTCTTTCACTTGTCAACACGCGTTTGAAACATAAAAAAAAATAGAAAAACTGTTACAAACATTTTTCTCAGCGCATTCATGACCGACACTTCTGTGGCATAATTTCCACAGTTTATTGATTGCACCACAGAATTCCTAAGGGTGAAAAGGTCTTTCTTCTTATTGTACCTTTCTACACATTTTTAAAGTTTCGATTTATTCCACGGAGTTTAGCGCCTGTTTGGCCATCTACTAGACTAGACCGTTCCAACAAGAAAAACTTTTCCTGCAGTAAAAAACGCCAATGATAAATTCCAGTAATTTCTGTCCTACTGCGCGCATTTGTTTTCGAATTATTTGTCCGGAAAAGTTGTTTCTTGCAATCTATGAAAAGGGGTGACTGATGATTATATTATTCGGGCTATTTATTTTGGGATATTGGTTCAGCTGCTGGATGGGAAAGGTCCCGCGCACAAAAAATAAAGACGCACTCAGAACAAATGCTCTGGAGCCGGTACAAAAAATTATATGTTTGTTTGAAGAGCCCTGCGAAAAATGTGCGTATGTGGAATTGATTTTTATACAAATGGTCTAAGGATTATAAAGGTGAAACGGGAATATTCAGCAAGATTATCGAAGCCAATTTTATGTAAAGCTAATAAATACATAAATTAATTTAACCAGTCAAAGGTCAGTACTCCACCCAGCCACATGTAGTATTCCACCCATGAAATAATTTTGATATTCGATACTCCAGTGTGATGCTAAGTTCTAAATAAAAGTGGTTATGGATAGCATTATCACTCGAAAAAATATACTTAGTTTAGAAGAAAACGCTATTAAATAAGAAAAAATCTGTATGGAGAACCATACATGACTTCCATGTTCATTGCATACATATAACAAAAGAACACTTAAAACAATTATATGTTTATTATAGGCAATTTTACGAAAGATTGTAAATTTTTGTAAAAATTTGTAAAAATATTTTGTAAATTTTTGTGAAAGAATAATTGTTATTCCGTAAATTTTTGTAATTCTTGAAAAAAATTGGGCAAGAAAATTTTTATAAAATATTTTCGCAATGTTTACAAATTTTTATAAAATGTTTTACAAATTTTGACAAAAATTACAACATTTTATGGAATAACAAATTTTTAACAAACATTTACAAAATATTTTTAGAAATTTGTATAAAAATTTACAAAAGCCTTAAAATACGCAATATTTCTTATTTAAACTTTTTTCATATTTCCAATAGTTTAGTTACAATACTTATTTGAAGAATGTTTGAAGAATTTCCTTATACGGAACATGGAAGTAAAAAGCGTTGTTTTGGAAGGTTTGATTATTAAAATGACATATTGGCATCGTTTAGATTAGCAATATACATGGTGATTCAGAAATGAATGTTAGAATTTTGTGGAGTATAAAGAGAGTTTACGGGATTATTTTTTTCCAACACACTTGTTGTCGCTGAGGTGTCACTACATGCAATATGTCAAAGTACGTATCAGTAAGTTCTGGTCAGGCAAATTTTGCCATTTTCAACGTTCACAAACTTGCATACGCTCTCTGAATTTGACATTTGCAAAAAAACTTTAACCGGCTATGCTGCCTTCGGAAAATTATTGCCGTCTGATATATTGCGTGTAGTGTGGCAATTATGCCTCAAAGGCACCAACTATATCGTCAAAAAAATAATCGTCTACACTCACTTTGTCACTCCACAGAATTTCTGAATCACCCTGTATTTTGTACGTGAATGGTTCACTTAATACTACTTAATACTAACGCACACCATGGTGAACTTCTAATGGGAGTATACAGGGTGATTGGTAACTGGACAGCCGAAGTTAAATGTCATATGTAAAATCGAATTCTAAACATAAAACAAAGAATAACTTTTTTCATGTCAGGCTTCGTTTAGGAAATAATTAAAAATAAAGGTAAAATTAATGCGGCTGTGAAAAAAAATTTGTTTATTATTTGACAGCTTGTAATCAACTTATTATTTTTGTCTACATTACATGACTTTCTATTAGTGTTTCATTTAAAATGCAGTTTACTAATGAAGAGTATGCTGACATTATTTATGTTTATGGGTACTGTGATGGTAAAACTAGAGCTGCGGGTCGGGAATAGACGGCAACCTTATCGTGCACTCTTTTCTAATGCATTTCGAAGAAGTTTAAAATTCACTTGTATTGCGTTGCCAAGGTGTATCAATGCAAATGGTGGAATTTTTGAAAATCTGCTGTAGTATTTTACGCTGTTATAACTTGTTAAAATTTGTTCAATTTATTAAATTTATAATAAACAAATTTTTATTTTCATTTTTTCCGTACATTTTTGCTAATATTTCCTAAACGAAGTCCGATGTGAAAAAAAATTATTCTTTGTTTTATTTTTAGAATTCGATTTCACATATGACATTTAATTTTGGCTGTCCAGTTACCAATCACCCTGTGTTTATTGACGAGACAGCTCCTCGGACAGCTCTAATAATGAGAGTTCTGAGTGATACTGTACAGTTCGAACAACTACTTCTCGGGCGAATACCACTTAAGAAATTGGATTATAGAAGTAAAACCAGATTTTTTATACTACGTGACATATGTATACTTACCTGCTAGTTTCAGTTTGGTAGCCTGCCGATTTAGTGTCCCACGTAGCACGGTCAGCTACGCAATGTTTTCAGTAACTAAGTGGAGCCAAATATTTTGTTGCTTAACTCTAAATAAAGAGTGATTCTCGCGATTATGAACTTTTCTTTCTTCGCCTGTGTTTAAAATGACCCATATTCTTTACTAAACTGGCGTTTGACCACGTCATTGAGAAAGTGTCGCGAGTTTGTCGTAAGTACTTTCACAACTTCCCAATCTAAAGCGAAATAATGTGGCAAAACTGGCAATATTTTACATTTAGGCGAAACTATTATTCGAATTGTGACCTGCCTTATTAAAATAGATCAGTTACATTCCTTAGGTTCGCCAAGTTAACGTGGTCGGACTATACCTATATGTTATAACAGGAAGCGCGTCTAACGTTGTTTAGCAATGAATAAATTATGACAGAATTTTTGAGAATTGCTATTGTATTTGAGTAAGTACTGTGTTCCTAATTTTACAAGTTGGAGACATTCCCCAACCACTTACGAATTAACCTTATATGCATAACCGTGGTGGGAAAGAAATATGGTGTGCCCATGCGCAGTAGACCGCGAACTTTTTGACATTTTGTGACATCGCGGCCTAATATTCATAAGGAATTTAATTGTGGAAAACTGAAATTTTGAATTTACTAAATAACAGCGATCTTTATTATTTTAGAGATTAGATTTTTGCGCATTATTAAGACACATTTTTGAGAAGACTTTTTGGTTTTCTCAAATGTTTTTCTTATGGGGCGAGCTGTTACTTCGACAGTTGGTTCTAAAATTTATTAAAATAAAACATTAATGACCGGGCGGATAGATTCCTTATTGTGATCCAAAATATGAACCACGTAGGTCGTAGGCATAAAAAAATGCAGAAAACTATTTTTAAATTTGTAACCACTCACACCTGATTTACGAACAGATGGAACAATAAACCACTCATAATAAACAAGCTGAAATATAGACCAGCCGATTTAACTATTACCCGATGACTACCTGACTTTGTTTCCCAAAACCAATACGTAGCAAAATTTGTGCAGATTAAACATTGTATTGCATCGAGTAGTTGGAGAGTTCCTCTATTGCACAGTCAATATATAAACGTAATCTCGAAAATTGGAATACCTACTTGCACAGTAAATAATTTGAATTCAATGAAGCATGTTTCCCCTAAGAGATTGCGTAAAGCTCGATTGCTTCACATGCGCCTTTAAATCCATATACTCCATTTACTCTTCCAAACGCCCCATTACTTTTCTCCATTCGATTTTTTATTTGCATGGGACTTTACGCATAAGAATAACATTTACAGAAAGCCTGTTTACTGAGGGAAATGGAAAGTAAATTGAACAAGTAGGTATAAATATACCCGATAAAACAAACCAAATATTTCCTAGCTTTTTCGATTGCGGCGTATGGGAATATATTATACTCGTCAGCGATTTCCTTTACTGATATTAAATGCCTAGTTGGCCTGTAATTCGTCCGAAAAATGGACGAGAGAGACACAGTAATTAAACTCGACACGTGTTTCGCTGACAAAGGAAGAGGTAGGCCCAGATTAGACTACTGCTCTCAAATAGTTGTGGGTGTAGGATGTTCTACTCTTAGGGAAAAACGTAGGCTAGTTCAGAATATGGATACCTAGGATGGAGGTAGGCGTCCAACCAGTCTTCGAACTTTATGATGATAAGCAATATTCTAAAATTTCAGACATACTATATTTCCTCGGAATTTAAACAATTCGGCAGAAAATGTTTCATTTAGAACTTTCTAAGTTTATGTATACTTATCTAAATAAAATGCTGAGACATGCAAAGGTTTACCAGATATTTTATGTTCTATAATATAAACTCTCACAACGAATTTAAATTTCCAAACGTTCTCTCTGCAACTGCAGTAGCTTGCAGATTAAAACCACTTCAACCGGCAAGTTTTCCCGTACGAAAATTATCTCATCTTTCTTTGATCTAGCGATTTATTTTAGGAATTACAGGAACTCTTAGAAAAATTGTGAGATTCTCCCACATTAGGGCTTGTTAGAATGTAAAATTATTCAGGTAAACTTTCCGAAAAACAAGAATGAACCTCTCCGGCGTATGAACCCCGACACCAACATTTTTGTAAGCGGCAAATAAAGTGCCGGAATTCTTTCGAGTGTTATCTTAAGTGAGCGCGAACGGGATTCTGCAATAACTTTGAATTTCCCAGGAAAATATATTTTTGTAATGTACTTGTGCAGCGCACGTTGGAAGGATATCGCGTAATAAACAGAACTTGAGACTTCCAGTTGTAAATTCAAGTTTTCCTAGGAAAGAGAGTTTTCTCGAGTGGAACTGTAAAATTTAACAAAATATTTAAATTCATATCGAGATATTTTATACTTATTATCTTGGGCGTAATGGTAAAACATTTATAGGGTAGTAAAAAGAGATGCAGTAAAAACTAAGCAAGAGAGTTCGAGGGACAATGTACGCAGGAAGATTATTATCGACGATTGCAGATGAAAAATTTTATACACTCATCATGACGTGCGTATTCCAAAAATTTTTAGAGTGTTAGAAATTGTCAACTCCCGTCAAATATGTATATTGTTTTTACATAAAATCATAAAATGTATGGGCGAGAAAGGGGCACACTGAGTTTTATTAGCCTAAGATTATTTGTAAAGAATTTCAAAATAAAAATTGAAATTACTTTTGAATTTACTCAAACAACTTTAATATTGTTGCAAGAGAAGTCCCCATACCGACGCCCATGGAGTTGTTTATGCAAAGTGTGATTGATTCAATATTTTGTGTTGCAAACAAGCCAGATTTTTTTTGTAATGATGACCTTGTTTATTATAAATTGCATTTATCTGGAAATATCCAGAAAATTCCTTCAGAGGGTATATAAAGGCAAGTAAGGGACCGGAAGGGCAGTCAATTTTTGGAAGCAATTGAAAATAGGAGACGAGAGAATTATTGTATTGCTTGTTGCCTTTCTGCTAAATTTCTTCATTGTAAATTTTATGTGTCCAAATCATTTGTAAATAAATATTTGTAAATAATCATTTGTTAATAAAATTATTAAATTGAAATAAATATTTTTTTCCTTTGATTTACACACTTGTTATTTTGTGTTATAGTAAAATTATTCCTTTTAATGCCATATACAGGGTGTCCCGGTGAAGGTGGGAAATCTCTCAGGTTCACCCCAAGTTCATGTAAATTTTTCTTCTACGACCTTCCCCTGCCTAGATATTCTCCCTTAAATTGGAGAAATAAAAATCATTTCTTTAACATACAATTTTTGTTTTTAATTGTATTTCGATAATTTTCTTGGTGACGTACGTAGTGATTGAATGTCGATAAAATAATGTAGCCCGCTTTTTGATAGTGCATCAGGGAAGCTATTGGTGAACTACCCCTTACCTTCATAACTTCATATTTTTTAAGGGGCTGGATGTTTTTAATTTTTAACCGCATTTTTTGTTTCCTCGGACATTTTGATAATAAAAAGTTACTCTTGTTAGGTTTCGATAAAATGAAGCGTTTTCGAGAAAATGAAACTCAACGAGCAAGAGGTACAGTGTTTCTACGATTTTCGTCTTTATTTTTCTGGTATTATTTTCAAATATATCAAAAAATCGAAAACTCTTTCAATCAATTATTTCTTAGGATTTTTTAAAATATGATTTGACTCTACATTAGCTATTTCTTTTGAAATTCATTAAAAATTGTCCAGGTGCGTATTAAGAAAAAATAAAAATTGACGTAGACAACAGACAAAATGTCGTACAAAAATAACCTTAACAGTTTGCCAAAGGAAGTGAAAATTTGCATTAAAAAATTGCTTTCGGTTTTTCGAATGCCAGAAAAAATGAAAACGAAAATTTTAGAAACACGATATCTCTTGCTCGTTGAGTTTTATTTTCTCGAAAACGCTTCATTTTATCGAAACCTAATAAGAGTAACTTTTTATTAGAAAAATGTCCGAGGAAACAAAAAATGCGGTTAAAAATTAAAAGTATCCAGCCAGTTAAAAAATATGAAGTTAAGAAGGTAAGGGGTAGTTCACTCCTTGCTCTTCTGATGCACTGTCAAAAATCGGGTCGCATTATTTTATCGACATTCAATCACTAGGTACGTCACCAAGAAAATTATCGAAATACAATTAAAAATAAAAATTTTGTGTAAAAAGAAGATTTTTATTTCTCCAATTTAAGGGTGAATATCTCGGCAGGGGAAGGTCGTAGGAGAAAACTTTATATGAACTTGGGGTGTTATTTTCGTGTAATCTATACGCACCCGAGAGATTTCCCACCTTCACCGGGACACCATGTATTTGGTTCACTAAAAACCCAACTCTTGTAAAATAAATTCCATAGCAGTCTTTTCCTAACCAGGTTTATTAACAAAATAGGAAATTTTATGAAGTTTTAGTCATGTAGAAAAAAAATCGCAAGAGAGCAAATTTCATCCCCCACGCCTTGAGGTGACTGTTTACAATTTGGCATGCATTTTATGTTATGTAGAAGATTAACCTAAGTGCAATGACATTTCTTGTGTCGGTGTAAACTCTATTCGCTAAATTTTCTGTAAAAACAAAGTGTAAGCATTCTTCTGAGTTTTGGGTGGCAAAATGGGGGAAATTTCCCAAAAATGTTACAAAAGTTCGGCAAAAATCTCAATTCTTAAGATTCAATCTTTATTTCTGTCTAAACTAGCAGTCGCAGACCTGCCAATATCTGATGCATCAGTCAAAAGCTTAATAAACTGGCTATCAAACCTGCAAATAATATACGGGGTGTTCCATTTAACATTTTTGAGAAAAGCTCCATTTCGCGCAAGTTGGCCACTCTGTACAATATGGACTATTTTGGAAAAAGTGTTAATGGATTTTACAAATAGAGTATCCTCTGAACCTACTCCAATAAAAAAATCATAGCTTTGACCACCAGGCGTCAGTAGCACCACAAATTTGGGTTCACACTGGTACTAAGATGGCCATATCTTACTATCGCTTACCCTAAACCCCACCGTGTAGCATATCAACTTTCATGAAATTTTATGGGGAATCCAAAAATGCAAACAAATGTGGGGCATTCCATTTAAAAAAACATAACTTTGGTTTGGTACGTAGCACGTGAACATCCTGTATACATCAAAATAATTTTAACAGAAGCTTCGTGGGGTAAAATTTCATGTTGATATCTTGAATAGAATCAGAAATATTTACCGACTACCCACTGTTGGCCCACCCTGTATATGGCTAGCAGTTAACGTGTTAATGAATTTTTTTTCATTTTCCCTTTACCATTTTTGTTTTAGTTAATGGTAAATAAACACGTCTTGCTTACAAAGTTTCTCAAAACCAAAGTCCATAACGTTTTAGCAACAACACTAATAGCAAACGACATTCTTCAGGCTGACCGTTCAAGCGGTAACGACCCATTAATCTTTCCAGGGCTAGAATTTTGTCACAATACGCACGTTATTTTTTATACGTCAAGTTGAAATAGCCTATTTCCTGCAATATTATTTCTCAGAAAAAGTTTATTCGTACAATATTTTGACAACTAATTCCTCCACGGTCGGTATAACCTCACAGTTTGCACCCTATAATTGATTTTGTTCAACGCTCCCCACCCCGTTGGAATTGATGACCTATTCTCAGTTTGAAATAAAACTTTTCGTCCCTTGGGCATAGTAAGGTTGAGTGATGTTTTAAACTCTTCCAGATTTACCGAAGCAGTCGCCTACAATAAGCGTAACGGGCGAACCCTTCGATGCTGGACACACGTTACGAGCCAAATGCTTCTCGTCACCCTCCAAGCCTCCAGCGAAACTAAAGTTTTCGCTCAACAATATAACAGTAAGTATTTAAAAGCAATTTCTAGTGAATTTGGTAGAACAGGCAGTGCAATTTGATTTGTTTAATCAGCGCATAGTTATTTCGATAAGTAAATTTGAACTAAAATGGTATAACCATTTAAGAATATGCACGTTCATTTGTAGTGGTCAAATAAAGATATGAAAAATGTCAAAAGGACCAATGTATGTGATTTTCAACAAAAACAGCCTTGTAACAATCGAGACCAGAAAGGATGACGGGACTGTCATCAAAAAAAATCTTCCCTACTAGCAGAATCTGGAAGGTTGACAACAGAACTGAACTGTCCAAATCATATTTTCACGTTCCATTCTAGCAGTTTATTCAATTACGTTATCGAGGATAGTTATCATAGTTATCATAATATGTATGAGTATTAGAATCAAGAACGAAACAATAGAAACCACTTTAATATTACAATTCAGAACATCATCATCATGTTCTCAGCCCGAAGACTGATTGGGCGCGTACCTCCATCCTTTCCGATCCTGAGCTAACCTACGCATTAACCTGCAATATTAATGGCACAATTCAGAACATATTACCTTTAAAATAAGACAAAGGCATTTTTCACATTTTTAATTTTAAACTCAACATGTTTTCTGAATAGAATCTTAAAATCAAAGACTAAAAAAATCTTTATTAAGTCAGGAGCTTTGAGAGTAATTTTCGAAAGACTAATTCGATTTTGTTATATTTTACATAAGCTGGAAGGTAGGTACGTCAGAAGATTTATTGACGTGGAGGAGTGAATCATTAATTCATAATGTATTAATTCTATTATGGGCCGCTCGAAAAGATAAGTTCTCAAATGGAAGTAGACGACTGAGATGTTTAAAAATATAATACGTACCTAAGTATGTACAGGTGCCCTATTTTCGATCTGGGGGTTTCTCATAGAAGCAGCAGAGATAGAGCCTTGGGGTTTTCACGAACCTGAGCTACTTTCTTGAGTATAACAGAAAGCTGAAACCAGAATTTGGATATCGTTTTTAGTTTTCTAGAAAAAAATATTGATTTTTATCGATTTTTTCAAAAATTCTCTACAATTCTTTTTGTACTAAGCAGACTAAAACTGTTAAGATTGATTCCTATAGAACTTTTTTCAAGGAAGTCAGTGGCGTACGTAGTTTTTCTAGAGAGCGTATTTTTTAAATAGAAACCACAGCAGGCGTTAGTCACGTTCGAAAGGTCTTTTTTTAAGCTATCAAAATATATATACTTTTATATTGTTGTTGGTACTTTTTACCCTTAGAAATATAAGATAGGTAGATACATCCAAGATACCTGTGATTTTATGTTAGCAACTTTAAATAACAACTGAAATAAAAACAACAAAAACCGAAAAAACAACAAAACAAACAAAAACAAGAAAAACAACAAACAACAAAATTATAGGAACTGCTCAAATTGATTGCCCAACCATCTAACCGGAAAATGATTTTCTAAATAATTTCTAACTACTTATTGCAGAATTGTGTGCAGGGGCACTATCTTGTTGTTTATGTTTATTAACGGAACATTTTCCACTATCGCCTCTGCGTTAATATTCAATAAATTGATGTATCTCAATCCCGTTAAGTTTCCATCAAAAATTTGGTATGTGTTGAAAATCACTCAACGCCCGAACAATCGGGAGAACTCAGTGACGTGCGAGTCAGTACAGGGTAGTTCGGGGGTGCAGTGAAAGTGGAAGTTAAGTAACATCTTTTGAACGGAACGGAACGGTTGAACGCGAGTGGTTTTTATTTGTTTATTCTCTTAGTTGTTAGTTATAGTTAGTATATTCTTTATAAGCCATATTGTTTTGCCTAGTTTACATCTTAAATAGTAATAAATAGTTTGTACCTAACCGAGGCCGACTATTATTGAACAGTATGCTAGTTGACCACCCAAAATAAAACTCGAAACGTTAAATCCAAAACGTCCTCCCCTCTGACGTTCAAAAGTTTGGAGCTGATTTGTATCAGACCAGTGACGCACATTATGCCTGTTAAATAATCCTACGCTGCTTTATGTGAGTTTCATCTGTCCAAATGACAGACCGCCCAAATTCTGGATTTTCTTGAGACATCAGTACATTAACGTCCTCGATAGACTGTGTGTATTTTTGGGGGCAGACGAAAGGCGCATAGTCCAACTTTGTGAGTTGTTTCTTCACATACAAAAAGTCTCATCTGTATCATCTGCTGATACAGCAATGCAATAATATATGAGGCAAAGTTCAAGACGACTTTTAGGAACAGCATCACCCATCTTTCTTAACAACAATATTAGTTGAGTCTTAATTCGTCCTTTTTTAAAAAAATGGACAAGGCACTTACGATCGAAAAGCAAGGAATAATTTTTTATTTTGATCTGTGATCGTGACATCAGCATTTTTTGTGATTGTCGTAATGGTTAGATACCTTTTGGATTCTGGGCAAAATACTACTCGTTAATTAGACGGTTATCGACGTTTCGTCAACTATCACAAAGTACATCTTCGGGAATGATGTAACGACTAGCAGTGGAAGGCTAAAGAATATTTGGCCGACGATAAAAGATCTGATATTTTGTTTTGAAGAGGACAGAATGAAGATGACCGTTTTTATGATGAAGTTTGCTAATTCTTTGCATTGTGAATTAGAAAAAATCCATTAGGTACCTATTGCAGTTTTGTGTGAAGATGAAAAGCACCCACCGCGTATATACATATAATTATATAAATTTTAAAAGCTAAAACTACATAAAATCTTATTTCTTTTGATACCAAAAGAAAATAGTCATACAAGTTCATGGGCGTTTATATTTTATATCTCATAAAATACAGTAAACTGTAAAATTAGTCTACGCCCCAAAACTTCTTATATATTTGTCAATATCACTTTACGATATTCTCAATATGAAGCCATAAAACAGTACCTAGTTTATACGCAATGTTACCACGGTATTGTGTACCTACACAGAAAACATCTTTCTAAAGGTGACCTGCAATTCGAAACTGATTTCTCAGCATCAGATTGCACTGTACTGTAATTATATTTTAAGCCGCTCGAGATAACAGCACCTTAAACTTTGTTGCACCAGGTCCCGAGCATGCCTATATCGGACAGAAGATCTCAGGAAGTGTCTGGCAGCGCTAGCAACTTGGAATTGAAACTGTCCGAGTTCCATTTTAGCAACGGAAGATTAATCCTGCGGTGCGTGGCCCAGGTGCACGACGTCTACAGTGAGGAGGCCGTGCTGGAATTGGCCACTGCCAAAAATCCAATTTCGCAAAGAGGTAAGAATATAAAAAATTATCATTGCCGTGTCCGAAAGCTCACAGTTGTAAGTTTATGCGGGAATTGCTCGGGGTGTGGGAACACGGGGATTAACAAGTCGTGCTTCAGTAAGTCAAAGAAGTATGATGAGGGAGAGACTGATTTTTTGCGAAAGAAATTTGATATGGGTAGAGACCTTCACAAATAGAAGTGGAGTAAATTTTCATTTGTGGCAGGTCAGTGACCACCGCAATAGAAAAAATTTGTATCACGTACTTGTTTGCAATAAACAACTCATTGAAAAATAAATTAAACAAATTGTGATTTATATATTTTGATATGTTCATTATTAATAGAAGTTGGGTCAAACAGAATTGGAATTAATAATTGGTGTCTGAAAATAACTTTCAAATTGAAACAATGTAAAGAATGGGCTTTAAAATCATCTGCCAGTTGGGCAGTACCTATTAAACTTGATCCAATATTAGAAAGCACTTAAATCGTTGAGACTGGGTAGACGACGCGACGTATTTATGTTGCCAGCAATTCGGTAATGCCAGCTGCTGGGACATTTCAGCAATTTATCCAGTTTGTCAGCGTTTTCGATTTTCGTTTTCGATTTTCAACAAAATAATTTGGGATTACTTCCTATATTATTTTATGGTAATTGAAGAATAAATAATCGAGTTTTCTTCCCGAAAAATTCGAAGTAATTAATACTACGGTTTTGTGCACATGTTTCAATATTATTTTGGTTTACCTATCATCGTCATAAGGTTCTCATCCCGAAGACTGGTTGGATGCGTACCTCCACTTTTTTCTATCCTGAGCTAACCTACGCATTTCCCTAAAAGTAGAACAACCTACATCCCTAACTATTTGAGAGCAGTAGTCTAATCTAGGCCTACCCCTACCTCTTTTTATTCCTATCTCTGACTCTAGTATGTCGCGAACTATTCCTTCGTTTCTTAGAAGGTGTCCTACCATCCTATCTCTCCTACTCTTTATTGTCTTCTATACCTTTCGCTTTTCCCCAACTCTTTCTAATACTTTCCTATTGCTAACCTTATCTATCCACGGTATCTTCATCAAGCGCCTGTAGCACCACATTTCAAACGCTTCTATTCTTTTTCGATCCGCTTCCCCTATTGTCCGAGTTTCGCACCCATATAATGCCGTACTCCATACATACGACTTTAAGAGTCTCTTCCTAGTCTCAATATTAACCGTTCTCGAACATAACAGTTGTTTCTTTCTGTTAAACGCAACTCGGCCCTGCTCTATTCTTTGTTTTATATCTTTAGTGCTCCTACCGTCTTGAGTTATTTTACTTCCTAAATAGCAGAAATCCGTGACCTCCTCTATCTTCTCATTTCCTATTTGTATGTCAACTTTAGTTCTATTTTCACGTCCCCTACATACCAAAATTTTCTTTTTATTGACTTTCATGCCATAGCCCTGTGTCAAAACTGCTTCCATTTCATTCAAAGCCGCTCCTAATTCTTCTTTGCTAGATGCTAACACTGCTATATCATCCGCAAATCTGAGCATGTTAATAGTTCGACCCTGTACGTTAATCCCTGAGGCTGTTCTGTCCTTAACAATATTAATAGCATCTTCGATATATAAGTTGAAAACTAGAGGTGACAATGCACATCCCTGTCTCACTCCCTTCCGGATATCTACTTCCCTTCGTTCCTGCTCACATTCTATAACTGCCTGTTGCTCTTCGTAGAGATTATGTATTATTCTTCTGTCCCTATATTTCATCCCTACTTTTCTCAGGACTTCGAACATCTTCCCCCATTTTACGTTGTCGAAGGCCTTTTCTAAATCTACGAATCCTATATAGACGCTCTTTCTCTTTTCTATCGTTTTTTCTATAATTGCTCGTAAAGCTAGGATGGCCTCGCGCGTTCCTCTATTTCGTCTAAATCCGAACTGATCTTCTCCTAATATTTCTTCCGCCTTTTTCTCCATCCTTCTTTGCACAATTCTAGTTAAAATTTTTTACGCATGGGAAGTTAAACTGATGGTTCTGAAATTTTCGCACTTATCCGCGCCTTTCCTTTTTGGCAAAGCTACCATGATGTTCCGTTTGTAATCCTCTGGAATCTCGCCTGTCAGAGTATAAAATGTTATTGGCCCACTATACTGTTACAACTTTTTTTTATTTCTTATGGGCGCTATACAGTTTACAGGGTTATTCAATTTTTTTGTTGTTTTTTTAAGAGTTTTGACAAAATGTTTTATTCAAAAGTTAGTTGGATTTAGGTTCTGCATTTCCCAAATTTTCTTCAAAATCTACAGTGTGCGTACTTTTTACGGGACGTCGTGAAACTTTATTGACTTAAGTGCAACTTAGTACTTTCGCTACAATTTTGAATCGTAATAGTTTTAGGGGAATTCCAGTTTTATCAAAAATTGTGAAGGATGTGAGGTAATTTAAAAATACATATATCTCTTTGCATAAAACTTTAACATTTAAAATGTAAATAAAACTATATTTTGTTCAAGTACCTGGGCATCTTTCAAAATTGTTGGTAAAACCGCAATCTCTCTAAAACGGTTATTAAGATCTCGGGAACGGTATTTCCAATAAAGATGCGGTACAATTTCTCGCAGGAGTCTCACCGTCAGTTGAAAGGTGGAGTTGCCTACTAACTACCGAAGCACTCCGACCTGCGAACATGTGTTAAGTACTGTGTTACAACTTGCAACAAAGAAATTTATGAAACCGACTTAGGTACGAAACCTTACAGAACGCATTTTTTGCAAAAAAAGATAATGTAAAGACGTGAGAAAAAACTGACCTCTACGGGAGCCGACCCCACCCAGCCTATGGGCATCGAACTACCAACTCTATGCGATAGCCACCTACTCACCGACGCTGCTGACGGTATTTAGAACTAACGAAGTACTTCAACGAAAGTATAACGTATACACATACAATGATGACGTGTCACCTTTCATCCGGCGAGAAGACTCCTAGGAATTTACGTAGAATTCGAAAATAATTTTGGGAAATGCAGAACTGGAACACAAGTAACTTTGTATAAAATATTTTGTCATAACTCTTAAAGCAAAGACACAATTTGCTAAGGACGGAATATTTATTATCCAAAATCAAAAAATTTGCTTATGAAAAACTGCAATTAGCTAACGAGGATTTGGTAAAAAAATAATTTCTAATTTAAATTTTTGGGAAAAATTTGTAAATAAATATAAAAAAAATGTTTTTAAAATTCCTAGAATTTCGCTAATTTTCTCTGATCGGTGCTCTATTCTTTATTATTGTTAATAAATACTTTAAAAAATATATACAGGGTGCTCTATTAGTGTGGCGACTGCCTATATCTCTTGAACCATTCAAGGCTTCAAAATGAAATTTTGCAAGTGCTTAGGAAATCCCATGCCGCATATTGTAAAATTATTTTGGTGTATACAGGGTCTTCACATTTTGCGTAACAAACCAAAGTTATATTTTTCAAATGGAAACCCCCAATTTTTTACATATTCATGTTCCCCACAAAATTTCATGGAAAACGATATACCACATTATGGGGTTTCCAGCAGGGAATTTTAAGATATTTCCATTTTAGTGTCGATGTGGACCTATCTTCGTGGCACCACTGACGTCTACTTACCGAAGCTATCTAAGATTTCTTTATCGAACTATATTCATAGACTATTCTATTTACAAATTCTGTTAATACCTCTGCCACGTTACTTTATACTATACAGGGTGATCAACATACGCATAATTGAATTTTTCTCAAGAATTTCAAATGGAACACCCTGTATATTAATTGCACATTTAATAGCCAGTTTACTAAGCTTTTAATTGATGCCGGCATTGCCAGCTCTGCGACAGACAGTTTCTACAGAAATTAAGATTCAAATTTAAAAATTCTCAATTTCACTAATTTTTTACAATTTTATTCAAATTTCCACATTTAACTTAAATTCGGACATTTCCCGTTTTAAATCGATCTAATTAGGTAACTTTGTTGCGTATTTTTAAAAGAAACTTTAACAGGACCTGGTTTTTCTAAATTTCCTGCAAAACAATTTGCCCAATCTTTTCAATAATGTGCCCGAAATTGTGTAAAATGATATGTGGTTTCAACTGGACGGCAATGGCTAAATGAAATTTTTCGTAATAAATGGATTGGTTGTGGTTCCGCAGTACCCTGTCCTGCACGATCACCTGACTTTACCCCACTCGACTTTTTCATGTGGGGTTATGTGGATGACAAAGTACACATTGAACCACCACCGTGAAAATATCCAAGAACGGATAAGGTTCTTGTCTTGTTATTTGTTTTATTTAGTTTTATTTATATACAATTTATACAACCATACATTTACAATAACTTCGTTTGGCTCGGCAAACCAGGATCTCGCAGATCGCTCTCTTGAGGTTGCGGATACTATGTCTACTCCTTTTCCGCGCCACACACGCGCACTGTCAGATATCACTACACCTTCCTTTCTTACTTAAAACTACTATACAACTTAACAATTTTTTCATTCTTACTCAACTAACAATATTTTACGTTGCTAACTTAAACATTATTTCTCACTTAACTAACTTAGATGCTATTTCTTAAACTAATTTTATAAAGTCTGATTATTCAATTTATGTACAGTCATAGTCGTCTAAATATTTAGGTTTATTTACATGTTTCTTAGGTCTATCATTATTTTTATTAACATTAGTCGTATCTGGCAATACTTCGGTTTTATTTGAATCTTTAATTAATAGTTTCCTATTTCTAACAACTGTACTTCCATTATTTAATCTTATTAGATAAGTTCTTGGTTTATCAAGTTTCTTTAGTACAATACCAGGTTGCCAAGAAGTTTTATTTAAATTTTGTACTCTTACTCTATCTTGCTCTTTAAATTCACTTAATTCTTTAGCTGTTTTATCATAATTACCTTTTTGCTTTTCTTGCCTAACTTTAAGGTATTCTGTTATACTTTCCCTTTTCCTTTTTTCATTAAAAATTTGAAATTTTGGAAGTAAAGAATTTATTTCTCTATTATACAGCAAATTAGCTGGAGCAGGAATTTTATTGTCTATAGGTGTTGCGCGATATTCTAATAAACACAAGTAGGGATCTTTATCGTCATATTCGGCTTTTTTCATTATTCTTTTAAACGTTTGTACTGCCCTTTCAACCATACCATTCGACTGAGCAAATGTTGGGCTTGAAGTTACATGTTGAATATTCCATGAGTCATCATCATCATAAGGTTCTCAGTCCGAAGACTGGTTGGACGCGTACCTCCATTCTTTTCTATCCTGAGCTAACCTACGCATTTCCCTAAAAGTAGAACATCCTACATCCCTAACTATTTGAGAGCAGTAGTCTAATCTAGGCCTACCCCTACCTCTTTTTATTCCTATCTCTGACTCTAGTATGTCACGAACTATTCCTTCGTGTCTTAGAAGGTGTCGTACCATCCTATCTCTCCTACTCTTTATTGTTTTCCATACCTTTCGCTTTTCCCTAACTCTTTCTAATACTTCCCTATTGCTAACCTTATCTATCCACGGTATCTTCATCATGCGCCTGTAGCACCACATTTCAAACGCTTCTACTCTTTTTCTATCCGCTTCTCCTATTGTCCAAGTTTCGCACCCGTATAATGCCGTACTCCATACATACGACGTTAAGAGTCTCTTCCTAGTCTCTATATTAACCGTTCTCGAGCATAACAGTTGTTTCTTTTTGTTAAACGCAACTCGGCCCTGCGCCATTCTTTGTTTTATATCTTTAGTGCTCCTACCGTCTTGAGTTATTTTACTTCCTAAGTAGCAGAAATCCGCGACCTCTTCTATCTTCTCATTTCCAATTTGTATTTCCATTTTAGTTCTATTTTCACATCCCCTACATACCAAAATTTTAGTTTTCTTTTTATTGATTTTCATGCCGAAGCCCTGTGTCAAAACTGCTTCCATTTCATTCAGAGCCGCTCCTAATTCTTCTTTGCTAGATGCTAACACTGCTATATCATCCGCAAATCTGAGCATGTTAATAGTTTGGCCCTGTACATTGATCCCTGAGGCTGTTCTTTCCTTAACAATATTAATCGCATCTTCGATATATAAGTTGAAAACTAGAGGTGACAATGCACATCCCTGTCTCACTCCCTTCCGGATATCTACTTCCCTTTGTTCCTGCTCACATTCTATAACTGCCTTTTGCTCTTTGTAGAGATTATGTATTATTCTTCTGTCCCTGTATTTCATCCCTACCTTTCTCAGCACTTCGAACATCTTCCCCCATTTTACGTTGTCGAAGGCTTTTTCTAAATCTACAAATCCTATATAGACGCTCTTTCTCTTTTCTATCGTTTTTTCTATAATTACTCGTAAAGCTAGAATGGCCTCGCGCGTTCCTCTATTTTGTCTAAATCCGAACTGATCTTCTCCTAATATTTCTTCCGCCTTTTTCTCCATCCTTCTTTGCACAATTCTAGTTAAAATTTTTGACGCATGGGAAGTTAAACTGATAGTTCTAAAATTTTCGCATCTATCCGCGCCTTTTCTTTTTGGCAAAGCTACTATGATGTTCCGTTTGTAATCTTCTGGAATCTCGCCTGTCAGGTATATGCGACTAACTAGTTTAAATAAACGATCTATTACCTCTTGACCTGCGCACTTTAAGATTTCTGCCTGCAAGCCATCTATACCTGGTGCTTTATTATTCCTTAAACTTTTTAGTGCTATCTCAAACTCTTCTCTCATTATAGGACTACCTAGGTTATCCCCCTCTACACTGCTTTCGCTTTCTAATATATCTTGCACTTCCTGTCCCGCATATAAGTTTCCTAAATATTCTTTCCACCTATCTGCCTTCTCCCCGCTTTCGATTAGGATATCTCCTGCCTCATTTCTAATGTTTTTGGTACTAGATCCAATTTCTCTAAAATTTCTCCTAATTATTTTATATGCTTCATCAGTCTTTCCTACTTCGAATTTATCTTCCACTTCTTTGCATTTATTATCGATCCATTGCTCTTTCGCTTTCCTACATTCCCGAATAATTTCCCACTTGATCGCCTTATATCTTTGTTTCCCTGTTTCATCTAACCTATTTTTATATTTTCGCCTTTCCTCTATTAGACTCACAATATGTTTTGTTATCCAGGGTTTCCTACTTTCATTCTGTTTATGACCCAAAATATCCCTAGCTGAGGAAACTAAACTATTTTTAATGCAATTCCATTCTGCCTCTATGTCCCTAACAATATTTCCATCCGTGCCCTTTAGTGCTTCGTTTGTCTTTTTCTCGAACTTATTGCGCATATCATCATCTTTTAGTTTCTCTGGGTCAAGATACCTTCTTCCGCTTCTTTTTTTCAAAATCTTAAATTTAAGATTGGCTTTCATAACGACTATGTTGTGATCACTATCTATATCTGCTCCTGGATAACTTCTACAATCCCTAACTTGATTTCTAAATCTTTGCCTAACGAGAATGTAATCTATTTGATATCTCCCTAAGTCTCCTGGCATCTTCCACGTATAGCATCTCCTAACATGATGGTGAAATAGAGTGTTCGCGACCGTTAAGTTATGTTTATCGCAGAACTCTATCAGTCTAACTCCCCTATCGTTCCTATTGCCTAATCCAAAGGGGCCAACTATTCCGCCCTCTCGCCCTGTGCCTACGACTGCATTGAAATCTCCTGTAATTATTAAATTTTCGTGCCCTCTCACAAAATCTAGCACATATTCAATATCACTATAAACTGCCTCTACGGCCTCATCACTGTAGTTAGAAGTGGGCATATATACCTGTATTATTACTGTTTTTACAGGTTTCGAATCTAACCTAACCATAACTACCCTGTCACTTTGCTGTAAGAAATTTTCTACACTCTGTCCTACTTTTTTCCGCATAACAATTCCTACTCCCGAATTTCCTCCTACAGATCCTGTGTGTATTACTCTAAAATCTCCGCTCCAGAAGTCTCCAGCTTCTGGCCATCGCACTTCACTGATACCTACTACGTCTAATGCTAACCTATCCATCTCAATTTTCAAATTCTCTAACTTCCCTACTTGTTTCATGCTTCTAACATTCCACGCTCCGACTCGTGAGATGTTACACTTATCATTTCTGATGACTCCCCCCGAAGCAGTCCCCGCCCGGAGATCCGAATGTGGGACTATTTTACCTCCGGAATATTTTACTCCAGAAGGTGCCATCATCATAAATTAAAGTACGCTGTACTAGGGATAAAATAATGTGGTGGTTTCCCGTTGCCTTCCACATCGCAGTAGTGTGTATCACAGTGCCATACCAACCCTCACGATCTCTGCCACTATGATTACTGAAAGAGCTGCTGCCCCCTTCCAGGGACTTGATTTAGTCTGGCTTCTCAAATAAAAACCCCTCCAATATGGTTAAACCTATGGTTCGGCTCTTTATATCATTGAAGCGCGCAAGCCATCCCACCCGTCCCAGTATTACTAGAACTGCGTCAAGGTACAAGTCCTTTGGGAGTCGACAAAATTTTTAAATTCTTCCGAACTATAATTGGTGCCATTGTCAGACCTAATAATTTTTGGAATACCGTGAGTTGCAAAGATAGACTTTAAAGCAGTGATTGTATGAAAACTATCTAGTTTCTTTACCGGTCTTGTTTCTATAAATTTGGAAAAATAATCTATTGCAAGTAAATAATTGTTACCTTTAAACTGGTATAGATCTGTTCCTACGCATTCCCAAACATTAGAAGGTATCGGCGAAGGAATTAAAGGTTCCTTGGGGTTTGAATTTCTAAATTTTAAACATGTACATATTACAATTGCTTATAAATTTCTCAATTTCGTCATTTATATTTGGCCAATAGAGACATTGTCTAGCTCGAAGTTGACATTTAATTATTCCCATATGATTATAATGAATTAAGTCGAGCATTTCCTTCCTGAGTGAATTCGGAACTATTACTTTGTTACCCTTAAATAACACATCATTTACGCTGATAATTTCATCTCTAAATAACCAGTACTTTTGCAATTCATGACCAAGATTTTGTTTATTCTCTGGCCAGCCTTTTTTTACCAAATTTAAAAGTTTAATTAAAACTTCGTCATTTTTAGTTTCTTCCTGAAACTTTATAAATTTTTCTTTTGACATAGGTATTAGTTTTTCAACTAAATTAACGTGAGCTTCAATCTCTTCCAAATTTAAATTATCTGATTCTTTGATTTCATTTAGAAAATTACGAGACAAAAAATCAGCAATTATTAATTCTGACCCTCTTTTGTAAATTATATCAAAGTCATATGTTTGCAATTTAATTAGCATACGCTGCAACCGTAAAGGACAGTTCACCAGTGGTTTTTTGGAAATAGAAACCAGTGGTTTATGGTCACTTTCAATTATAATTTTTATTCCAAAAATATACTGGTGAAATCTGGTACAACCAAACACAACAGCTGCCATTTCTTTTTCAATTTGCGCGTAGCTTTTTTCCGCGTCAGTAAGAGATCTGGAGCTATAAATTACGGGTAAATTGTCTTGCAACAAAACTGCACCCAGCCCGTTTTGCGATGCATCTACCGAAACTATAATTGGCTTACTTGGATTAAAGTATTGTAATACTGGAGTAGTAGTTAATGATTTCTTTAAATTATTAAATGCGACTGTATGATTTTCGTCCCATTGAAATTCATACTTTTTACTTAACAATTCTCTTAATTTAGTTGTTTTTTCAGACAATCCCGATACAAATTTAGACACATAAGTTACTAAACCAAGAAATTTTTCTACCTCTTTTTTACATGTCGGTATAGGTACATTCAAAATGCTTTTAATTTTATCATCGTCTGCTCTAACGCCAGAATTTGTAATTATATGCCCTACAAACTTAACTTGATCGACATTAAATTGACACTTACTTTTATTAAATTTTATATTAGCTTGTTTAGCTTTTTCAAGGACCTTTTCTAAATTCTTGTCATGTTCTTCTTTATTTTTACCAAAGACTAACAAGTCATCAATATAACAAACATTACCGGGTAAACTTTCAAAAATTTGCTTGAAATTTTTATAAAAAACTTCGGGGGCGGAAGAAATTCCGAAAGGGAGTCGCTTAAACATGTACCTTCCGAAAGGGCTCGCAAAAGTACAAAGACGACTACTTTTGTCATCTAGTGGGATTTGGTAAAATCCCATGTTCGCATCTAAAATGCTAAAAACAGTTGCCCCTGACAATTCAGCTAAAAGATCTTCAATTGTAGGCATTTGAAAAAATTCTCGCTTGATTACTTTATTTAACTCTCGAGGATCGAGACAAACCCTTATTTTGCCTGAAGGTTTTCTCACCACTACTAACGGATGACACCAATCCGTTGGTTCGTCAATTTTTTGAATTATACCCATCTTTTCTAAATTATCTAGCTCAATTTTTACCTCATTTTTAATTGAGTGTGGGATTTTCCTTGAATTAAATGTTACAGGAACAGCATTTTCCGAAATTACAATTTTGTGTTCCACATTTTCCATGCAACCTACACCCTTGAACACCTCTTTAAATTTTTCAATTAAACCTTGGTTCTCAATTAGTTGTATTCTCTTAATTAAGTTCATTTTAATGCAAGCGTTTAATCCCAGTACCGCTGGAGAACTGTCATTATTTGTATCTACTACCTGAAATTTTAAAACAAATTTTTCTGCATTTCCTCTAATATTACAAGTTAAATTACACATTCCTAAATTTCGAATATCAGAACCATTATAATTTAAAAGTTTAACATTCGACTTAAACAAGGGTACATTATGAATTTTCTTATACAGATGAAAGGGTATTATACTCGCCTGAGCACCTGTGTCTAATTTAAATTTCATTAATAATTGTTTCTTGTCCCCGATTTCCAGTACTTCAGTCCAATCTTCTTGATTGTCTTCTCTCTTGCCGATACTTCCTATAAGTAATTCCTCTTCTTCGTCTTCTTCGTCTTCATTTACTCTTTCTTGTGATGCTTGTCTAATTTCCTTAATTTTTCTCACCTTACATTTACTTTGAAAGTGATTTTTGTTTTTGCATCTGAAACATTCAACTCCATACGCAGGACATTCATTAATTTTGTGATTGTAGCCACATCTTGAACAGCTGATTATCATTTTATTATTTTCTTCTTTATTTACATGTTTTTTACTTTTATTTTCAAACGCTTTTCTATTTTTAAACGCATGTGTTCTTCTGGCTGTTTTTTCAACTTTATTTATTTGTGAAGTTTCTCCAACCAATTCCTTTAACTGATTTTTTGTGCTCTCTGCAGAACGACAAATATCAAGGCATTTTGTCAAGTTTAAATTATGTTCCGACAATAACCTTTCTCTTAATTTATCATTTTCGATTCCACAAACCACTCTATCTTTAATTAACGGTTCTTTTAATTTATCAAAATCGCACGTCGATGCCAGAGCCTTCAATTCAGTTACATACGCATCAATATTTTCTCCACTTCTTTGATTACGGGTAAAAAATTTATGTCTCTCAAACGTGACGTTAACTTTTGGCAAAAAATAATTGTTGAATTTTTCTACTAGTACGATGTAGGCATCAATTTCTTTTGCTTTTAATTCGAAAGTATTGTACAAATCCACGCCTTCAGAACCCATACAGTGAAGTAATAAATTGCACTTACGTTTTTCATCGGAGTTCGAGAGTCCAATGGCGTCGGTATAAATTTGAAAACTTTGTAAAAATTTTGACCACGTGTTGGCACCTCCTCTCACATTGAAAAACGGCGGTCGTAGGTCAACGTAACCTGTATACTGCGCCATGTCTTGTTATTTGTTTTATTTAGTTTTATTTATATACAATTTATACAACCATACATTTACAATAACTTCGTTTGGCTCGGCAAACCAGGATCTCGCAGATCGCTCTCTTGAGGTTGCGGATACTATGTCTACTCCTTTTCCGCGCCACACACGCGCACTGTCAGATATCACTACAGTTCTTATACATTCTAGTAAGTACGGCGTCCTTGAAAAAAAAACAAATTATAGGAACCTGCACTCACCTTAAAAATGCCCTAGCTCAACCTTGGTTCCCAAATTTTTTCTTGATCTACTCATAGTTACGTACCTGTTTTACTGCTTCATAAGGAGAACAAATTAAAATCATTAGACATTTTCGAAGCCTATACCTACACATTTTTGCGAGATTGTTTGGTCGGGAAGCGAAAAATAATACCCACTTTCAGAACAAAGGCATTCCTTAATTAATTGCCTCTTCGTAACTGAAAACAAACTTCGAAGACGAATTTTCTGCCTACTAGGGTTATAACAAATAAGATCGCAGAACATGCAAAAAGTATTTATTAATAAATTAGAGCCGCCGCAGCGACAAACTTAGTTTCAACTTAATCTTACAATTTCTGCAACTAGTTCTGTGTTCACTTCCAATACAATGAATTATTGACAAAGTTTAATTGCTATTAATAGGAAGCAGTCCCTGGTATTATAAGTACATGCTGAGTTATTATTATTAACACATAATCACGGAAAACTTTGTTTTAATCGGAATCTTGTTCTCGGAAATGTAATTACTCTTCATTTCAGGGGGTACTGTAGGGTATTCTCAAGAATTTATGGGTGGGTTCGGTAATTGACTGTTTAAGTTGACAAGGGTCACTTGGAAATAAGTTGCCTGGATAAGTGAAAAGGTATGTCAACCGAATCAAAGCCAATAACATCGGTCTCTCGCGAAGCTTCAACATTTTAAGCAGTACCTGCCTACGTACGTACATTAAACAAATAGAATAGTTATCTGGAAGCAACAAATAAATTGGAAAACTCATTCAGTATTGGAAGTTTAGTCTTTAACATATATTTATTTATAAAGCAAATTTTACAGTTCCCTCCTTTATCAACCCCTTTTTCTTGTTTATTACAGTGTTTTTGATTTTTCCAGTTTACTAATTTCTTGTCTTTTTATAAAGTCCCTGCCTTATGTATGTCCGGCACGGCTTATCGTGACCACCACCCTTAATCTTATTGGTTCCCTTTATTATTTACAGCACTGCGTAATGGAAATGAAACAAAAATCATCGTCATGGCCCACCATTAAAAAAATGTGCTGTAGTTGCTTGCCTACACTGTAAGAAATAACTTAATATAGTTATTTGCGGCATGATTGTTGACCACTGGCTATAAACATCGATATTGTTTGTGCTGTATGTAATGAGCATTATCAAACAATAAATAGCAGCAATTATTAATACAAACAGCGCTTAATAAATATTTCAACAATTATGGGATCCATGCCAACAACGATGGCCTAAACAAATTAAAATCGTCAAGCTTAAAACTTACAACTGTGTGCAGCTTCATTTGCAATAATTTCCATATTTCCGAATAATTTGCATTACTTTCCCATGGCGAATGTGAGCTTTATTCGGCATGTTCGATATTTCCATAATTTAAAAACAACATTTTTACAGTGAGCGCCGGCAGTTCAGCGTGTCTCTTGTTGTTCTGCCACTCGTGGACATGGATATTGATTTTTTCAGTGTTTATGTTATAGTTAATTTATAGCGAATTGACAAAACGCTTTTGCTAACAATTTGGGAATTTCTTTGTAACTTCAAAGTGCTAATCCCATTATGTACTTTGTACTTAGTTCAAAAATTAGCACGGAAATCGAATTTATGCTCTGTATTTTTTTCTTGCTAAGTTGAAAATCCATTATAGAGTTTAATTATGCGAAATAGTTTTATAACTTTATTAAAAAAACAGTTACAAAATAATTTCAAAATGTTTTACTGAAACTCAGAAAGAGTAGGTACATTTTCATGATTAAATCTTGCGGCTCTTGTAATGCACATGGTGGCTAGAGTTCGAAGTAAATTAAATTATCAGGCAGTGCGAATACCTACGTGAAGTCTCTGCTGTGCAGTATTATGCAGTCATTCGCTTGTATTGGGTTCATGCAAAAGTTCAAGGCGTTTTCAGTTTGCAGGTCAAGAGTGCCTTGGAAACAAATTTTTTGACATACTTCAAAGCTGTAATGTCATACTATTGTTTAATTCAATAGTCTTCGAATTTGCAAATTTGTGAAAAGATTATCCACGATCAGGAAGACCAGGAAGATCGTTTGAACGCTTTAATTCATCATCATCCACGTCAATCAACCCGAGAATTGGCCAGAACTATTGATTGTGGCCAGTCGGCCAGAGCACGACGTTTGCATTTTGAGCAAAACAAGAAAAATCAGCTTGGTGACATTTGTGCCTCTTAGCTTAGCTCATCAGCAACATCTGCCGCTTTTGTTCCAGATTGTTACTGGCGACAAAAAACGGTACCTTTACGTCAACAACAAGAACAGAAAAGAAAGGTTTAGTCCTAACAGACTGGCAACTCCCCGAGCAAAAAGATGGTACCCATCCGCGGAAGCTGATGTTGAGCATCTGGTGGGACAAAAACGGCGTCGTCTATTATGAATTGCTTCAGTGAACGTGACTATCACTGCTGAAGTTTATTGCCAACAGCTCCGACGTCTTGAGGCCGCAGTTGAAGAAAATAGACCGGGAAGACACATCGAGTGGTTTTGCAGCAAGATAACGCTCGTCCTCATACTGGTAACATCACAATGACGGCTATTCAGGAGCTCCTGATCTTCTCCTGATCTTGCTCCATCAGATTTCCATCTCTTCCGATCTTTATCGAACAACCTTCGAGGAATCTCCCTTAATGACGACGCGACCTCGGGCTTCAAACTTGACTTGGCGAGTTCTTCACTTCCAAACAACAGGTTTTTTTCAGGCGTGGAATAGAAAAACTGACATATCGTTGGAAGGCAATCGTAAACAATGGAGGAGAATATATCCTTGATCAGTTCACACATTTTGTTCATTAAATACATGTTATAGTTGTTACAAGATTCGGGGTTCTAGAACCAATTTTCAATTTTGTTGACCATCCTGCGAGAAGATTATTTGGCTATCTCTGAAGAATCACAAACGAAGTTTGTCAACTATTGTTCAATCACGAATTCATCCAGATTGGCCATAACCAAGTGCAAAGTTAAGAATGGCTAAAATTTTGGGAAAATGATTTATCAAAAAGAGGGAGATTACACCAACGCTGTAACGAATTTTTTTCTAGGAAATCCTCCATTCACTACAAAAAGATCGCACCCCAACACACGCAAAAGGTGGAAATGTACATAATTCGAATATTTCATTCCTTTTAGTGCACCTACAGGGATGATATATTTTTTAGTGCATCCTGTTTTATAGAAGGAGAAACGGTGACGTCAGTAAATCTACGAAATGGCGATTCTAACGCCAACATAGTCTAATCTCAGTAACTGCTGATATTCGTTGCCTGGCAACCGTATGGATGGCTTCTGCGCATAAGGTCATCATTTCTCTTCCGATGAAGCGAGCTGTAGATCTGCTGAGGACTGCAAGAGCATGGACTTAATAGTATAGATTTTCAAGCTATACTGCCATTTCAATATTAATGCTAGTAATGTTCAGATCCTTAATTACAAAGATACTTCATAAAAATTTTCAACGAATTCTAACCACCTTGTGCTTTGCACACTAGACCTATATAATATTTATTTGTTAAGTTTTATGGGGAATTTACCTAAAAATTCTAGCCAAGTCACAGCTGATTTTTCAGTTTCAGTTTAGAGTAGTAGGGACCGAACTGAACAAAAAAATTTAACTTATTTTGGTTTGTACTTAGACTTCCGTATAAAAGCGCCTAAGGGTCACGAAATTATTATAAAGTTAAATTTCTTTCCAAAAATCCGAAATAATATAAAAAATCGTTCTACTGGTATATGTAAATATAGAAAAAATCTATATAGATAGAAAGTTATTCAAATTCGAGGGCCACCATTGGGATCTCGCTTATTTGAACTAATAGAGGGTAGGTTTAAATTTGGCACTTTTGCAGAATTTGGTGTCATTATTAAGCCGATGAGAAATCTGATCTCGACTATTTGGCCTCGTATCAAAACGATATGGATATATTATTAGTGCACTTTTTGTGCTCTATCTGCACATTCCCATGGATTTACTGAAAAACGTTTCGTTTAGATAAGACCATCATCAACTTTTTTCTTAAGGGTGCCATTTTTTTCTTGCACTTTACTGAAAGAAGCATATTTTTCTGATTTCTTTGGTACAATACAACTTGTCCTTATTATATCGAATACTGTGGCCACTACAGCCAGAAAACAGAAAATTTTAGCAAAAATCAAGTTAGTGGCCTTGCAAGAAAATAAATAGGAAACCGTCATCAGTTTTGGTGTAATTTAAGCAAATATGTCAAATATTCTTGGTGCTATTCGGAGACTCATTTTTCGAAGAAAAGTTTGCAAAAGTGCCAAATTTAAACCTACCCTCTATCATTTCAAATAAGCCAGATCCCAATGGTGGCCCTCGAATTTGAAGCACCCTGTGTAAAAAAATCCGACATATAGAAAAAAATCCTACATGTAGAAAAAAACCGACATAGAGAAAAAAATCCTACATGTAGAAAATAAATCCGACATATGGAAAAAATATCCTACATATAGAAAAAAAATCCTACATATAGAAAAATAATCCGACATATAGAAAAAAAAATCCTACATATAGAAAAAAAATCCGACATACAGAAAAAAATCCGACATGTAGGAAAATTACTATAATCGTGCAAATTCTATATGTCGAATTTTTTTTCTATATGAAGGATTTTTTCCGATATGCAGGATGTTTTTTCTATATGTCGGATATTTTTTCTATATGTAGGATTTTTTCCCGATATGTAGGATGTTTTTTTCTACATGTCGGATTTTTTTCTAGATGTAAGGTTTTTTCTACATGCCGGATTTTTGGAAAGAAATATAATTTTATAATAATTTCGTGACCCTTAGGCGCTTTCGTACTTCCGCGGTCGATGTCTGAAACAAAAATATTATTATAATTATGTTCCGGGCTGGCTCGTCTAATAGATAATAATAATAATATTTCTGTTTCAGAATTTAACTTGCTCGTAACAAATAGAATATTTTTCTTACCAATACAGCTCAGTGTTATCTATGTTACCTATATGTTATTGTAATCAAACATTGCACTTGGCCATGCTAAATAAATTATTAGTGCAGCTCACTTTATATTGGAAAAGCTGTAAATCCCTAATTTAAGCTTAGATTTCCAGATATGAAACCATAAAGACTTTTTAAGTAACGAGCCGTCACAGTTGTTTCGAAATTTAGGTCCGTATTTAAAAAAATGTAGAGTGATATAACATATAATTTCAAGCCGATGTGAATTTAGCAATAGAAAGTTTCCACTGCAGTAGTTACTTGATAACACCATGTAAAGTTAATTCAGAATAAGAAAAGTTCAGGGTCGTCATTTGCATAGGACCACACCTATTTCCAGTTTTAATTTGTTTCAAAATAAAAGCAAAAATTCTGTTACAATATATTATATTTTTATAAGTTGTAATTTCGCATGGCCTGCACCATTTATTAGTTTGTTCCGTTTCATCAAGTTCATATACCTAGGTACTCTCATTTTTGTAAATGTGTCATTTAACCACTTTCTCTTTCTGTATGTAATAATTCTTCACAATTTAAACTGTACTCTCTAGTGTACTGACAATTAAAAACATATTATCTGTGATATAAATAAAATAAAATCAGTTAAGTTCGTGTAATACCCCAACTTGTTTTATTTAACAACGAAAACTTTCCCGTTTTCTTTCCAACCACTTGAGTGAAACTCTTCGATACTCCAGGGACTGAAGTTACATGGATTTCGAACTTCGGTAGGTATAAAAATTTGCCACAATATGTTATAACAAACTTCTGTGCTTGAACAAAGTCCCCACTCGCAGGAGGGATTAAAAACCGTAATCTATTTTGTAACAGAAGTCCGAGTTCTAATAGGCTCACCTTTGGCGCAGTTGGGATTAGAATTTGCCAAGGCTCCGGCCGATGCTTCTCAGGTTATTAGAGAGACATACGAACAGTATGAGCAAGCGGTATTTATACACTGGAACTGTATATCTAAGTGACTTACCTTTTCCTGTGATGAACAAATCGAAATCCAGATTGATATTATTATGGTAGCAATAATAATAAGATACACAGTACTAAATGTCTGTGTCAACCCCATGTTGACGTGCACATTACCGTCTCCTAGGAACTAGCACGTCACAAACACATCACATTTGCACCATGGTTGGTTCGACCAACATATTAACTGTAAATACTTATACAGACGTCTAAGTTTTACGATTTTGTCAAGGTTGCTTTCTTGATAGAATAAGAACTTGCTTCTTCCGCGATACTGCATTCCTATTATTTCAACGAGTGTCTTAAGCTTTCCCCACCCCTGCTGGTAATATAAAATTTTATGAGCTGACTGACAGATAATAATGATCTCAATTAACCAAAACATTGTGGGCGTGATTCTACCTGATTGAAACACTATGTCTAGCTTGAATCTATATATTATTCTAAAACTCTGGCTTTGTACTAATTCGTGTCACTTATTAATTTATTTATGCAATAAAATTTAGTGCCGCACCCTTGTGTGACACCGCGTTGTCCCAATTACGATCCCCTGACATTTTATAATTGCGATTATCACTTCGTTTAATTGGGGAGTGTTCTTCTCTTTTGTGTATGTTTGGCATAGAGGGAGTTCATGCTATGTGCTTATATTATGTCACGTCATGTTCCATTTGGGACCGACGAACCTATTAGGAATTTTACTTGTTTATTAAAGTAATTATTGTTTTTCGTAATACCTTATTCGGCCAACAGTTTTATTTACTTCAATGAACAGTTCATTAGTACGTGCTAGTGAGGGAAATCATAAATGCTCAAAAAAAAGGTCGCGAATCATATTTTAATTGCCAAACTGTTAATTAACCAACTTTATGTTAAATAAATTGTTCCTGATTTGATGGCTCACGAGGTCTCTTAAAGCTTTAATCTGTTGTTGTATTATTTATAGCACATTTTGGTTACTTTTTGGTACCTTTTTGCAATATACAATTTCAGACCAGTTGTAAGCCCAGCTAGACAGTCAAAGAATAACAACCCCTAAACCGTAAGACTATCTCTGTGCTCTACTTCATGCGCCTCTGGTTAATAGGATACTTAAGCAACCCAGAATTTTGACAAAGTTACAGGCTCAGAACGATTATCGTGTTCAAATCGCCATAACTTTTTTTCTATGCGAGATAATGAATTGAATCTTGGTGTAAAATAAAATTCAACTCTTTCTCTATAACTTTGCCGCTGAAAGTTTGTCCAAATTCTAAAAATGAGCATAGTTCCTCGATAGGTGAAAATTCCACTGCACCAAAAAGACAACGTCTCGAAAATCGCAAAGCGGAATGAAAAGTAATTACGTAATTGCAATTTGAAAGATTTTGTGAGCATCCTGAAAGTTTAAGAAATAATTTTTAAAAAATTGCAACTCGATAAGACAATTTTTGAGGGAGTTATGACATGATACATTTTGAGCGCGCCGCATTTCCTGCGCGCGAAATATGAAAAATCGGCCCGATTCCCCTCTCGCACTTCTCTTCTCTTGCCTATAAGCTTGGACAAAATCCTACTCACCTTTTCCTCTACTGCATGCATGAGAGTCGATACACTTGTCTTATCCACTTTGTATACGACTAATGGCACGAAATGGAAAGTCATGCAAAGAGGTGACAAGTTCTGAACAGAATGCGAGTGAAACGGAAAAATTTTATTTTCACCATTTATTACTGGGGTTGGAGATAGAGATTTAATAGAAATATGGAGTTTCGCGCTGAATCTATTCTGCGAAAATATAATTTTATACCTAGTATATTTTATATTGATTTTTGTTATAAAAAGACGGAGTACTCATGCGGAATTGAGAGAAGGGGTATCCAAAAAAAAGCATTCTGCCAGTTGGTAAATTATTTTTTGTACGAGTTTTCTAGAAATAACGAGCTCTGCAAATATTTATTATCTCGCGGCAGAAATGGCTTTAGAGGAGTGATAGTTTTAATTTATATTTGACGTAATTTGCTCACAAACCCTGTCCAGAAAAGCACCTGGAGTTTGTCTTTTGCAAACTTTCTTTCATTCTACGAGGCTAAAAACCTCTATTAGGACTCAGTAATTTTCCCGTTCATTGAATTTCTTTCTTTTCTCCTTCGTTTTTGCTTAAATCCTTTTAACTTGATCAGACATCTGCGGCTTTTGTCTCGTGCTAAAACTCCCCTATATTACATTAAATTAAATGCCATATTTTGTTGCTGCTAGAGCTCAATGAACTTAAACAGTGTAATTAGTTAGACCGAAAATTTTAATCTATGTAATGGTACTACTGGAGCGCACACACCGGAAATGACAAGCAAATTTTTTTCTTGGAATGTATATACCTAGGGCAACACCCTCCACGCACACATATGATAATTATATTACTTCAATTAATCCACCCCTTTTGTGTTTTATGTAGTGTTGACTGAATTTAATTCAATAGTATCCTACCCATATTTGTTATCTGCTACTACCTATTAATACGTAAAATACATCGTTGTTTCATACTTTTCCAAAATCCACTTCTACGACATTTTCCGTTACCATCGTCATAGGTCGTAATATAATATAAACGCGTGCGGAAGTTACTGGATTAATTACAGAATTCTGCTGAGCCTATACGAAAAGAGCGTAGAGTCCTTGAGCCCCCACTGGGAAAGAAAAGTGTAACCCTCATATTCCCCGTATGACCTAATCAGGTCAGCCTCTTCCTCGTGTCAGATATTCGAGATATATGGTCCGTCTATTTAGTTGTTGAATGCCTCTTATGAAACGATCGAAATCGGGAATTGAACTCCACAAAAACGTACGTCGTTTATCACGCCAATATTGTGCGTCTCAAGCTCACTCTTTAATGGGAGGTTCAATAAGGTACGACAGCTGTAGCCGATATTGTATTTTATCGGTTTATGGGTTGTAAAAATTAAATTAATTCTTTCTGTGTCGAAAGTCTTTTCGTTTGGTATTTGTTCAGTGAAATTCAATATCTGTAGCTTATGGTAAATGACATTAGGTTATGTTGTTTAGGTATATTAATAAGGGAGTGACTACAGCTCCGCCAGAACGTCACCTAAAATTTTGTTCGAACACGGTCGGGCATGCGCATTACAGAATGTCAACACAATAGATATCGCTTCGGTACTTAGGTTATGACGTTGCTAAATGGATGGTCATCCAATTTCAAATCCACCAGTAAACCTGCTGAATATTTAAATTAGGAGTGAGTACCAAAACAATAAACACATTTTTATAACCCTTGATGGAAAGACATATACGAGTATAGTTACCTTAATAAACCTTAATTTGAAGTAAGTAATTCTCAACATTCACAAAATAAACCTTTTGTCCGGAAAAGAATCAGAAAAATGAGAGGGCTTATTTCACTTTCATGTTCAGCTGATAAAAAGATGGCCCGCCAAAAGAAATTCAAAACCAGTTTGCGGTTGATAGCAGAAGTGCATTAAAGTTGAATGTCTAAGAGAAAATTTTTAATTCAATGCTCTCCTGAAAGTTTTCCCTGGGGAGAAACGTGGAGTGGAATTTCTATCATCTCCAAGTTGTATTACTAATGCATTCAAGGTGGCTCGACGATCCTACAAGTTGCTCCATAACGGCAACTCTGTATTTATAAAACCAATGGAATAACAAAATGGCCGAACGTTGCATTTCGCTGATTCTTGTCATGTAAAGCATGAGATGCACTTTTAAGGAGTGGTTTTACTTAACAAAACAGAATGAATAATGGTACCCAGTTTTGCTTTGCAGTTTGCATTTGCAGGAGGGCCACTTGTCCGACATAATATGGCAGAGGATAGAGCACGTCGTATTTGTCTGAACTGGAACAGTGTATTGAATAATAATATTGTTCTATTTAAATTACTAGTAAGCGTACCTTGTATTGATTCTACTGCTGCGTAAAACGACCGAAATGTAGTAGAAATTACAATTACAAAACAATGTCAACATTTCAGCAGTATTCAAACCGTTTGTAAATGTCGCAATAATATTTCTGGGGATTTTGCAGGTAAACTACGTAGTATTATTATTATTATTATTATTGCACCCAAGTAGAAGAAAAGAACATAATTTTTATACCGAGTTCTGAAAAACTTGTAGAGGTGTTAGTTTTAAGAAACATGAAGGAAGGAGATGAGGATGCTGACGTTGTCAGCGAAACACGTGTCGAGTTTAATTACTATGTCACTGTCTTTTGGCGTGTGGGGTTAACTTATTAAGAATTCATAGTACTACCTATCAGCTCACTCTATTCCTTGAGCTAAGTGACAAAGTTGAAAGAGACGGAAAGAAATATACAGGCTGTCTGGAATTCGGTGTGCAACATGGGAATCTCTCTTATCTTAACAGCTAGACCCTATGTTTGAATTAGGCAAAGTTGCCAAATATTATACTGACTAATGTCCTCAAAAAAATCGAGATATTCTGAATCGTTCTCCTGTAAACTGAAAAAAACTGAAAAGTTGCGTTTTCGTTTTCTGGCTGTAACTTTTTAGTTTGACCTTGTACCTTCATTCTGTAAAAACATTTACATTGCCACTGTTTATTCTTTTTTTGGCAGCATTATCACCCATTGGCTGCGCAGATTCGTTTTTGTTTTTTAAAAGCCAACTTCATTTTTTCTTATATCTGAGTCACAGGTGAGCTAATACGCGTTTTTTCTTGAATACAATCATCTTCCTTACATTGCCCTTTAACTGTTTTTACCAGTTTTTTTTTGATTTTATCCATTTTTGTATTTGCATTCTAATTATCCATAATTTAATAGGAATAATGTAATAGTTACCATGGAAACAAAGTAACCATAGGAATTATCTTTGTAAAGCTACTTACTTATTCTGTCCCAACGAATAATAAAGTTTAATCTTATCTCGTTTTTCAAAATTTTCAAAATTAATTACAAATATGTAATACAAATTCAAAAACACAAAAGAAGAAACAATAACAGTACGAACTCAACAACACAATCAAAAATGAACAAAACAAAAACAAATTCAAAGCGGGGAAAAGGTAAACAAAATAATGTGGCACAAATCGAAAAAAGTTGTAAGCGAAAAATAGCAACTTAACGCTACGTGACTTTGTTTCCATATTATTTCTGATTTTGTCATGGATAACTAGAACGCAGGGATAAAAAGCTGTAAAAATATGAAAAAAGCAAAATGAAGCACATGGTCCTATTCGGGAAAATAACGCGGATTAGCTCACCTGTCAATCAGATATGGCGCCTATAAGAAAAAACGAAATTGATCCTTGAAAAACAAAATCGAATCGACGTAGCAAAATGGTAATGATGCTATCAAATAGAGAATAAAAAGTGGCAATGTAAAAGTTTTCACAGAATGAAAATACAAGGTCAAACAAAAAAGTTACAATCAAAAAACCGAAACGCAATTTTCAGTTTTTTTCAGTTTTCAGGAGAACGATTCAGAATTATCTTTGTTAATGGTCGTACTTTTTTAATATTCACGGACCCTGGACGATTAGTACTGGCTGGTAGACCGAAAAAGAAAATTCGATAGAATATACTCAGTTCTCCTGTTCCTGTTCCTATAGAATATCTCAAGTAATTGGAAAGATAGAAATCTGAAATTTGAAATGAATTACATACATTCAGCCAAAAATCTTCAAAATTGCCACTACTGCCGGTTAAACCGGAAGTGATAATAACTTCTTTTATTCACATATCACCCTGTCTATTTCTTTTAAAATTTGAATTCTACGAAAAATTATCTTTCCGATTATGTATTGAAAGGAGGCTTTTGTGGCAAAATGGCGACCAAATCGTATTTTAATGTATTCAGGAAAGTTGGCCGTGAACGGAACAAATTCTATAAAACAAAAATAAAAATAAACGTTGGCGTCGGCGTTGACTTCGACAGTATACAGGTAAATTGTTTCTGTCATTAAATCGAAGTGGAGGTTTCAAAAATTAATTGGTCGCCATTTTGATATAAAAACCTAACTTGCAATTCATCATCGAAAAGAGAATTTTCCGTAGAATTCAAATTATAAAAGAAATATACAGGGTGATATTTGATTAAAAAAAGTTATTGTCGCTTCCGATTTAACGTGAAGTAGTGGCATATCGGTAACACGGCAGTACTATGTCCTAGGACATTCTGTAAAATGTGCAGTCTCCAGGTAAGAATTGAATTCCTGTACCGCCCGCTGTGATCTTCCACTTGGCGGATCTGATTTTGATTCTTCATAAACTAGTAGTGCAATCTAGATACCAGTGTTTGTTTATAAATTGATAGCTCATTTTCTGTTAATACCTAGTTATTCAGTAACCATAAGCAGTGCAGTCTCTTACATTCAGTTTCCAATCGTTGATGTTTTTGCTTAATACAATTATTAAAATTTTACTTTGACTCATAAGGAGATATCAAGGGAGACTGGGCGACCGTCGAAGCTACTGTGACGTCACGCTCGGAATTGCCGCGATTTTCAAAATCGATGTCTGTCTAATGTGTGCTTTTTCTTCTTAGATATTTTTATCCCGCAACATAATGTGAAAATGCATTTTTAGCGGACACCCTCTTTAAAGGGGGGGGGGGGAGTGGACTTATAACCATCCCGTTATAACTACTGATTCTCATCTAATATAGAACAAATTAATAGACAATGCAAAGATATCCACTGTATAGGTTATTCTATAGGTACTATTATACCAAATAATAAATACATTTCGTCGTTCCATAGGAATAATATCCGATTACATAAATTTTGTGGAAGTGAATATAATAGAACGGAACAGGTTGACTTTTCCAAAACTGTTGATATATTACGGGATCTCGCTTGTGCCAATTTATAAATTTACAGGTCGGTTTTATTTATTGCTTTCCCAGTCGTCTCGCCCGGTATTAGGGGGACTTACAGAAGTAAGCAGAGCAACTTTTAGATTTAAGAGCGACAGCCAGCGGCATTTTGTAACCACTTGAAAACGCTAAGCCCCATTTATTTTTAAGTGAAACTTTTCAATAAAACTAAAAACTTTCTCATTTGCTTTTAACCTTGGAAGTTCCAGGTTTTAAGAAATTAGGAAAACGAATTATGTCGATAATCGATGAATGAGCAATTATTTCTATAAATTACGTTTTCCCTGCTGAACGCTGCGCGGGGCGAATATAATGAGAATATTATATTTACATCACTTCCATGCAAGAAAAATGGTCTACGGGGTTGGAAGTTTATAATGCAGAGGAAAATTCCTTTATTTGGGAAAGTAAACGCGCTCGCCCGTATAATGGAAATGAATTTCTCGTGGCAAAAAACGTTGCACTAGATAATTTATACTCGTGCTAAAATCGATATGGGATGGCATATTTCAAATATTAAAATGCAGAATACAAACTGTATCCTAGCGTAGATCAAGTTCTGAATATTTAAGCAATTTTAACGGTGGGCCATAAAATTATTACAGGGAAAAACAAGCACTAAATTAACCTAATTTACTAAGAGGAATCCAATATGTTCAGTACATAACTTTCATCACGTCTATGCAATTTGAAATAAATGTGAATAGGCCTTTTCAGTTTTACCTGGTGCGCGCGCATAGGGTAGAAAATGTGGGAGGTCCTAAACAGGTAATATTTCAAAAAGCGTGCATTTCTTATTATTATTTAATTTTTGTAAACATTACAGTCAAGCTAAATTTTGAAACCAAATTCTACCCTAGGTTTTTACGTCCATATAGGTAGGTGCGGATGAAGCTCGAGGTATAATTTAGTTGAAATAAAGCCAGAGCAATTTTTAAACTGTTAGCGTTCCGTATCTCGAAAAATACGGACGACAGACGTACAATAGCAATATTGCAGCATACTGTGCACAGCCCAGAAAAACTTGGCATGATATAGCTTCCGAGTGAGGAAACTTTAAGAACAAATCCATAACTACCAAGGACATATTTTTCATCGTCACAAGAGATAAAGAAAACGATTTCCTGTAATCTACAAAAAAATGGACAAATTTATATTTCCGAGAAATAGGCGCTTTTTGGATGCCAAAATTATTCAGAGGGGGGAAAACTTTAACCGGAATTTCCTGGAAAAACTTAAAGGGAAATCATTATTATCATTGGCAGTATTCTTTTTAATAAAACCAAATTAATAAATAAAGAGTTTAGCCATGTTCCCTAGAGACTGCATGTCGGCGAACTGATGCTGAAGTGAGCAATTATTATTAATATCCTTTTGAGGCTGCCGCTGCAAGTTTGATTAGACATCTGAAGAATTTTCCAACAGTTGCACCTGAGGTCTGCGAGGTCGCATCTCGTGCACACTTAGACAGGAGCAGCCGACTGCAAATAAGCTCTCCTCAAATTGGATGTGCACCTCCTGGAAAGAAAAAGATAAATTATCTGAAAAATAACACTCGCGCTACACAAGAATACTGCGCTTGTAAAAAGCAAAGGAAATAAATCTTAGTGACAAATTGACAATGTGTTGCGGACAATGACGTATAAGCCTTGAAAAAAATAGTTTACAGCAGTGGCGGGACTGCACTCCCGGTGGAACATTCATCGTCATGTGTCATTAAATGTAAATGCTGGGATTAACTGAAAATTTGTGCAAAATCGAATTTTACCGTTGAAGTAATAAGTTTTCAGGAATACGAAGGGTGATAGGAAAAGTTCAAAATTGCGCCTAAACAGTCGCTCTCGTTCCTATTCGTCACGGCGCAGCGCTAGGAATCAGTCGGGCATTGTAGTTAATGGTGGTGCGTCGATTTCTCTTTCGTGATTTTCGTGAAGTTTTTGGAGGTAAGTTTGTGGTATTATTTAGTCTAACTTATCATACAGGTAGCGTAATGCATATCAGAATATTGGGAAAGGGAGTTATAGGGAAGGTATTGTTGGATTTCAATGAATCATAAGCTAACGTTTTCTTGACTTAACTCGTAAAATCCAGTTTGGCTAAAGCGCGGGTAACTTGGAAACATGTGGATGAGGGCAATGTGGTGTTTTTTTTATCAACGAATAATGCTTTCTATGAACAAAAACATATTATAAAAAGAATATAATGCTTAAAATTCAATATTCCAACATCTGAACAAAACTCCCGATTAAAAATTGGCGCGGCGTATCGTTAAGTAAGATATTTCAGGGGAATCGGTTTTTCGGTCCGGAAAACTTTAGGTACTTAAATAAATAATAGAAAACAGAGAGCTCAATGGTTTTGACCTGGAAAATATATTTGAATCTGAAAATTTGTATAAATTTTCCTGAGGAGAAAACACATTAAAAAATCTCAAATTTGTAAACAATAGCGTAACTATATATCTAAAATTAAAAATATAAATTATACTACAAATTCAAGTTAATAAAATATTACAACAAACATATAACAATTTTTTCAAACAATCGTAAAACCAAAAATTTCATACTAAATTTCTTAGCATAAAAAATAAACAACAACACAAATTACCAAAACTTGCTAAGAAATAAGACAATAACAACGATTACAACTTTTTTATTAATACTGAATGAATACATAATATTTCCGCTACAGATATTCTTATCAATGTACAAATAATTTTACAAATAGGCCCGAATTTTACCATAAACACAGGTAATACAAAAATTTCAATCAATAATATTATCGCTACCATTGAAAGTTGTATAACCTTGCTGAAGAAAAAATTATGTATAGAAATAAAATCTGTTAAATTATTAAAAAATTCAACAATTCACCTACAAAAATTAATAAAAATGAAAACGAACTTTTAAGTAATATTAAAATTACCGCAACATTCCTTAAGAGCCAAGTTTCCCTGCCGCATTTTCGAGCGATTCAGACGTTCCCGCCTTTACAAACTGTACGGTTATTTATTAATATTTTGCTTTATAATTTTGCAAGCATATACAGAAAACATTTCTTAAGAGTCGTCTCATCGGCGATTTCTAAAAAAAATAATAGAAGTTTGTCTTTTTCGGCTCCAAATATACCCTAATTTTGTGTACTTATAACTTACTAAAAAATTACTATTTTAAAAATCCGAGATGAGAGCCCGATTTCCACAAGTTTCTTCTTTCAAATAAAATAAACAATTTCAAAATTGGTTCATAAATAACGAAGTCATTTGTAAAGAGAGCTGCCCTTGCAAACGCGATTTAATGCCCTGCGTTGTAACGCCCTCTGCTTGTTCATCGCGCAACACTTGGTAAACTGCTAGTACGAACTCAGTGATTTTTGTATGGGGCCCACTTCAATAATTGTATAGTCATACATTACATATTTTAATCGTATATACACGAACATACAATTTTGGTCTTGCGAATTAATGTATTTGTGCTTAATTGCAGCGCTCTGCCATATCCCACATTTTTATTATAATTTTGTTCAATTTAGAGTCGATTTTATCTGAAAGTAAATTTACACAATTTGAACACGTTTGTTATTGAAAGTAATGAACATTTAGCAAGATATAAAATAATTCAAATTTCACCTTAAATAATGTTCTCTTTATAACCAAATAACAACAACTTAAAATCTCTGAATGAAAACCCAGTAATTTTTTTTCGATACGAGGGTTGTTCTGACATGAGCGGGGATTTTATTATAATTTATTTGTAAATTGGTCCAAAAGTAGACCTGAGCAAATATTTTCAAGATTGCAAGATTGCAAGACAAACGAAGCACTAAAGGGCACGGGTGGAAATATTGTTAGGGACATAGAGGCAGAATGGAATTGCATTAAAAATAGTTTAGTTTCCTCAGCTAGGGATATTTTGGGTCATAAGCAGAATGAAAGTAGGAAACCCTGGATAACAAAACATATTGTGAGTCTAATAGAGGAAAGGCGGAAATATAAAAATAGGTTAGATGAAACAGGGAAACAAAGATATAAGGCGATCAAGTGGGAAATTATTCGGAAATGTAGGAAAGCGAAAGAGCAATGGATCGATAATAAATGCAAAGAAGTGGAAGATAAGTTCGAAGTAGGAAAGACTGATGAAGCATATAAAATAATCAGGAGAAATTTTAGAGAAATTGGATCTAGTACCAAAAACATTAGAAATGAGGCAGGAGATATCCTAATCGGAAGTGGGGAGAAGGCAGATAGGTGGAAAGAATATTTAGGAAACTTATATGCGGGACAGGAAGTGCAAGATATATTAGAAAGCGAAAGCAGTGTAGAGGGGGATAACCTAGGGAGTCCTATAATGAGAGAAGAGTTTGAGATAGCACTAAAAAGTTTAAGGAATAATAAAGCACCAGGTATAGATGGCTTGCAGGCAGAAATCTTAAAGTGCGCAGGTCAAGAGGTAATAGATCGTTTATTTAAATTAGTTAGTCGCATATACCTGACAGGCGAGATTCCAGAAGATTACAAACGGAACATCATAGTAGCTTTGCCAAAAAGAAAAGGCGCGGATAGATGCGAAAATTTTAGAACTATAAGTTTAACTTCACATGCGTCAAAAATTTTAACTAGAATTGTGCAAAGAAGGATGGAGAAAAAGGCGGAAGAAATATTAGGAGAAGATCAGTTCGGATTTAGACGAAATAGAGGAACGCGCGAGGCCATTCTAGCTTTACGAGTAATTATAGAAAAAACGATAGAAAAGAGAAAGAGCGTCTATATAGGATTTGTAGATTTAGAAAAAGCCTTCGACAACGTAAAATGGGGGAAGATGTTCGAAGTGCTGAGAAAGGTAGGGATGAAATACAGGGACAGAAGAATAATACATAATCTCTACAAAGAGCAAAAGGCAGTTATAGAATGTGAGCAGGAACAAAGGGAAGTAGATATCCGGAAGGGAGTGAGACAGGGATGTGCATTGTCACCTCTAGTTTTCAACTTATATATCGAAGATGCGATTAATATTGTTAAGGAAAGAACAGCCTCAGGGATCAATGTACAGGGCCAAACTATTAACATGCTCAGATTTGCGGATGATATAGCAGTGTTAGCATCTAGCAAAGAAGAATTAGGAGCGGCTTTGAATGAAATGGAAGCAGTTTTGACACAGGGCTTCGGAATGAAAATCAATAAAAAGAAAACTAAAATTTTGGTATGTAGGGGATGTGAAAATAGAACTAAAATGGAAATACAAATTGGAAATGAGAAGATAGAGGAGGTCGCGGATTTCTGCTACTTAGGAAGTAAAATAACTCAAGACGGTAGGAGCACTAAAGATATAAAACAAAGAATGGCGCAGGGCCGAGTTGCGTTTAACAAAAAGAAACAACTGTTATGCTCGAGAACGGTTAATATAGAGACTAGGAAGAGACTCTTAACGTCGTATGTATGGAGTACGGCATTATACGGGTGCGAAACTTGGACAATAGGAGAAGCGGATAGAAAAAGAGTAGAAGCGTTTGAAATGTGGTGCTACAGACGCATGATGAAGATACCGTGGATAGATAAGGTTAGCAATAGGGAAGTATTAGAAAGAGTTGGGGAAAAGCGCAAGGTATGGAAAACAATAAAGAGTAGGAGAGATAGGATGGTAGGACACCTTCTAAGACACGAAGGAATAGTTCGTGACATACTAGAGTCAGAGATAGGAATAAAAAGAGGTAGGGGTAGGCCTAGATTAGACTACTGCTCTCAAATAGTTAGGGATGTAGGATGTTCTACTTTTAGGGAAATGCGTAGGTTAGCTCAGGATAGAAAAGAATGGAGGTACGCGTCCAACCAGTCTTCGGACTGAGAACCTTATGATGATGATGCAAGTAATTTATCTGCAATATAGTAATTCCGGGTTACAATGGAATGATCCTCATAAATAACAAGTATTTAGGTAATGTAACTCTGAACAAACTAAAAATGCTAATTTCGCCCAGAGTTCTAATAGCGTGGCTTCAACATTCATCGTAGAGGCGCATATTCCTACTTTTTCTACTATCATTTAATTCTGGTAACACATTCGTATAAAAGTTTACAAGTTTATTTTCCATTTTCATTTTCCAAAATTCATTGTCTCATAGCCGTTTCATATTTTATGCCTTTGGGTGTCCAGACTGTAAAGATACAATACCCGTCTTTTGTAATTTGCATTTGTCCCTGAATTTGGTAAAAGTAATTGTGATTCTTATTTATCTTCCCGTTTCCATTCCAAAATATGATTTTCCATTTCTCGATACCTTCTTCCGGGGTTAGATTACAAGAACTTTGGGCATAAACTTCAACAACACTTTGATCTCTTATAAGACCGTCCGGAGTTTCTGACAAATACGGAATGCTCAGTTCTTGAAATATTCTTTCGCTTTATTATACATATACAGGGTGATTTATACCGGGGGGCGAAAAATTAAAATTATGGTTCAGAGCCACAAATGAAGTAAAAAAATGTCATATGAAGGTATGTCCGGAAATACTTCGTATAAAAGTAATGCTCGTCTAAAGATGGAGGCTATTAAATTAGGTTTCTAATTTTTTCTCAACTTTTGAGAAAGACATAAAAATGAATTTTGGTACACCTATTATACTAATAGGGAAGCTTCGAAGAGATATTTTTTAATCATCTCTTATCGTTTCAACCTAATTTATGCTCGTCCAAACATGGAGTTTATCATGTTTGGACGAGCATAAATTTTAAACGAATCATTTCCGGACACACCTTCATATGACATTTTTTACTTAATTTGTGGCTCTGAACCCTAATTTTAATTTTTTGCCCCCTGGTATAAATCACCCTGTATATGTATGTTACGGGCATAGTGACGAATCGGGCGATGTTAGAAATGCCTGGGCAACGTGACCTGACCTTACAAGACCTGACCGGACAGCATGAACGGTCATTGTTTGCATTGCCCGGGCACCGTCAGCATTGCCCTACTTTCCTACTATGCCCGTAGCATATACAGGGTGTTACAAAAAAGTAGGTCAAGCCGTTAGCCACAGGTTATCTGACCGAAAATAATGGGACTTTCCTTATGCCATTTTTCATTTAGGCTTTTTTCTTTTAAGATACAGGGTGTTAAAGTTAAAATTTAAAAACTATTTTTATGAATAACTCCTTTGCTTTTTAAGATATTCCGTTTAAATTTTGTACAACATTTTCTCATATACCGATAAAATGTTTGTGTAACTTTGATCAAAAAAATCGATGCGCACGTCTATGGTTCCTATGGTTCCTGCAATACATCTAAGCTTCAAAAAAAGTCCTTGGATGGTACCTCTTTTATTAATAATTATTTTGGCAACTTAACACCTACCCGTCTTTCTTTCCAGTGCTAATTTGGCTGTTAGACGTTATGCAGGAATATGACCGAATCGGTACCATCCAAGGGCATTTTTCTGAAGCTTAGACGTTATTCACGAACCTATGCATCCAAGAACATTTTTCTCGAGCTTAGTTCGTCACCTTAGAAAAATTGGGAGACTTAAACAGCGAGTGGATTAACAACACACATAGTCAAATGAGTTGCAACATCTCGTAAACCAAGCCCTAAATCAAAATTTTACAAGAGGGAAAAAATAAAACAAATGAAAGCTTGGTATCAAATCAATACCTTTGAACCATACACGTGCGCAGAGAAAAGTTGGGGGGTCAGTGGGTATTACAACCCCCTCTTTCCTACATTCGCGCATCAGTTTTTTAATCAAAATTACACAAACACAAAGCTGAAACCAGAATTTGGATACCGTTTTTCTCGAAAATAATGTTGATTTTTATCTCTCCAATTCTTTTTGTACTAAGCAGACTACTATAGAACTTTTTCCAAGGAATTCAGTAGCGTACGTAGTTGTTTTCTAGGGAGCGTATTTTTTGAGTTATGACATAAAGTTGAATTTTAAAAATGGAAATCATAGTAGGTACTCTTTGGTCTAGTTCGAAAGGTCTTTTTTTAAGCTATCAAAATATATATACTTTTATATTGTTATTTCAAAAAACGGCAAGGATTTTGGTACTTTTTAAGTTGTAACTTTACAAAATATAAGATAGGTAGGTACATTTTGATAGCTTAAAAAAACCTTTTGAACTTGACCAAAGAATGCTGTGATTTCCATTTAAAAAATGGAACTGTATGTCATAACTCAAAAAATACGCTCCCTAGAAAAAAACTACGTACGCCACTGAATTCCTTGGAAAAAGTTCTATAGGAATCAGTCTTAACAGTTTTAGTCTGCTTAGCACAAAAAGAATTGGAGAGAATTTTTGAAAATCGATAAAAATCAATATTATTTTTTTTCTCGAAAACTAAAAACGATATCCAAATTCTGGTTTCGGCATTATATTATACTCAAGAAAATAGCTCATGTTTGCGAAAATCCCAAGGCTCTATCTCTGCTGCTTCTATGAGAAACCCCCAAATCACAACGAAAATAAGACACCCTGTACAGACAAAAGTCCAATTGCATATAGTCCCTTCAAATGTCAAACCGAACCAGGTTCAGACCTATACAAGCTGCAATACAAATTGAAATTAAAGCTTTGCTAAGCGAAGCCAGAGTGCGACCCTGGAAGAGCTTCCGTGCCACGTGTTTTTGACCGTGGCTCCGCCTTCGGAGCATACCTCGTCTTACGTCCCTAAAAAATCTTGATGTTGGCGATCGGATACTTAGCTCTTAAAAATAACCCACAAATAAAACTTTTAATGTTTAATCTAATAAATGACGAATTAACTTATACAACCTATCCCAAAGATCCTACCATAAGTTTACAAACTAAAAATATCAATTTTGTTTCTAAATTACTGAATGAAAATCATATATTTTTAATAATCTCAGCACTAAACTTATAATACAAAATTCTCTCCCCCACGTATCCTTTCCCTCTTCTATTGGATCTCTATTGTTTCTAAGAGGTAAATTGTTATCTTGCAGTGCCCCTTACGTCATATTCCATTCCATCGACAAATATATCGGATTTTCATCAAGTATTTTAAAGCAAACGCTTCAAAAAGTCTCCAGCAAAAAGCATAACTTATTTATAGTGACCTGAAATATCACATATTTATGAGGCATGAATCGGAGAGGTGAAATAGTTCCAGGGATCATATTCCAGATGAGAATTCGTTTATTTGCAAAAGCTGAACGCATCCACGGAGCAATGAAACTGAAATTCTCAATACGTAATTGAAATTTTATATTTGCTCGTCGCTTAACGTGTCGTTGTTGGAAGCCCCGATTCTCGAACAGATGGCGTACACTGATTTGCAATTTCATTAGTCATTGCTGTTGCAGCTTCCTATGCAAATGAACGAGTGTGTCGATAATTTAGAATCGCACTGAATGCAGTAATCAATTGCAGGACGCAACAAAGTGTTTGTGTCCCGTGTAATAAAATACAAGCTGTTGTGTTTAGTCTACCTTGTTGCACGTTAAATGTTTACCGGCAGCAAAAACATTTAACAGACTAGGTAGAAAAAACAGAGTGCCAAAATTCCTAAGAATCCGTAAAGCAGGTGTAGTACGTAGCTGAAATTTGTATTATAGCAATATATGAGCCGTTCTTACTATGTACGTTGCAGATATTATGCACGCTGGTGGTTCTAACTAAGTCGAAGACAATTTCGTACGAAAAGACGGTATAAGTATATCCGTTTATCCGCTTAATTTATTGAGTTTATTGAACACATATCAAGGTTTATTGTAACGTGCCGCTGCTCTCGAAATCTCATCTCGGCTCAGCCACCCACTGTAAATTCTGCACACGTAGCATGGCGTGTTCAATTTTGCTCGAGATGAGGGGATGTTGTTTTATTATACACATCCGCAGCCAGAAACCAAAAGATAATGATTAGAATGATCCTGCTATTTGCTACCTGAATATATATTTTTATAGGCGATAGCTTAATATTAAATTCTATGGAAGCACCGAGGCTTCTTAACGAGCAATTAGCAGATAATCCAGAATTTATTCGATACGGAATACGGACTATTTAACTAAGGGTAATTGAGTATTTGCTAAGAGGAAATCCCGGCTTAATTCAAGCAAATAGGGGGTGTAACTCCATATGATGTATGTATTTATATTTCTAAATTATTAATATTCAATCCAGTCTGAAATACGAGTGGGGATATCGGTCGCTCGGTCTCTTTTCAACTTGCGGAGATCGTATGGGGGAAGTCGTGTACTCGATCAGGTGTTTCTTTAACGCAAATAAGAAAATTGCATCAGCATCATTTCGATGGACGTTTGGATCTGCTGAGCGCTGTTCGCAGTCGTAGTTCAACGTCGCGCCCGTAGCGTTGATTGAGAAGTCGTGGAGCGTAGCCCACGGGTTCATCTAGTTATTCTTATTATTGTAACAGGACAAAGGATGAACATTATTAGATAGGATACGTAGGGAGGTGGAACAGAAATGGTGATAGGATAACACCACGGTCGGCAGAGTCGGTTAAATTGACTGCTAGTTTCTATAGTGGAATCTACGAATGCTAAGCAGTTATGCAACTCATCGCAAGTGCACTCTAAGCACTCAATTACACACTCCAAGCTAGAGGACAATACAGTTTAGCATGCTAATTTATCAGAAGATAACGTGAAGTGCGGTATTGTATTTTCAGTTACAAATTGATTAACCTTGAAGCTTCTTGTTCCGCACTTTCAGTACTACATATTCTCATTATCAACAATTTTTCTGTCGATGAGTGAGAACTCTTATTTTGTCATCATAAGGTTCTCAGTCCGAAGACTGGTTGGATGCGTACCTCCACTCTTTTCTATCCTGAGCTAACCTGCGCATTTCCCTAAAAGTAGAACATCCTACATCCCTAACTATTTGAGAGCAGTAGTCTAATCTAGGCCTACCCCTACCTCTTTTTATTCCTATCTCTTACTCTAGTATGTCGCGAACTATTCCTTCGTGTCTTAGAAGGTGTCCTACCATCCTATCTCTCCTACTCTTTATTGTCTTCCATACCTTTCGCTTTTCCCCAACTCTTTCTAATACTTCCCTATTGCTAACCTTATCTATCCACGGTATATTCATCATGCGCCTGTAGCACCACATTTCAAACGCTTCTACTCTTCTTCGATCTGCGTCCCCTATTGTTTCTTTCTGTTAAACGCAACTCGGCCCTGCGCTACTCTTTGTTTTATATCTTTAGTGCTCCTACCGTCTTGAGTTATTTTACTTCCTAAATAGCAGAAATCCGTGACCTCCTCTATCTTCTCATTTCCTATTTGTATGTCAACTTTAATTCTATTTTCACATCCCCTACATACCAAAATTTTAGTTTTCTTTTTATTGACTTTCATGCCATAGCCCTGTGTCAAAACTGCTTCCATTTCATTCAAAGCCGCTCCTAGTTCTTCTTTGCTAGATGCTAACACTGCTATATCATCCGCAAATCTGAGCATGTTAATAGTTTGACCCTGTACGTTAATCCCTGAAGCTGTTCTGTCCTTAACAATATTAATAGCATCTTCGATATATAAGTTGAAAACTAGAGGTGACAATGCACATCCCTGTCTCACTCCCTTCCGGATATCTACTTCCCTTCGTTCCTGCTCACATTCTATAACTGCCTTTTGCTCTTCGTAGAGATTATGTATTATTCTTCTGTCCCTATATTTCATCCCTACCTTTCTCAGTACTTCGAACATCTTCCCCCATTTTACGTTGTCGAAGGCCTTTTCTAAATCTACAAATCCTATATAGACGCTCTTTCTCTTTTCTATCGTTTTTTCTATAATTACTCGTAAAGCTAGGATGGCCTCGCGCGTTCCTCTATTTCGTCTAAATCCGAACTGATCTTCTCCTAATATTTCCTCCGCCTTTTTCTCCATCCTTCTTTGCACGATTCTAATTAAAATTTTTGACGCATGGGAAGTTAAACTGATGGTTCTGAAATTTTCGCACCTATCCGCGCCTTTCCTTTTTGGCAAAGCTACCATGATGTTCCGTTTCTAATCCTCTGGAATCTCGCCTGTCAGGTATATGCGACTAACTAATTTAAATAAACGATCTATTACCTCTTGACCTGCGCACTTTAAGATTTCTGCCTGCAAGCCATCTATACCTGGCGCTTTATTATTCCTTAAACTTTTTAGTGCTAGCTCAAACTCTTCTCTCATTATAGGATTCCCTAGGTTATCCCCCTCTACACTGCTTTCGCTTTCTAATTATATCTTGCACTTCCTGTCTCGCATATAAGTTTCCTAAATATTCTTTCCACCGATCTGCCTTCTCCCCGCTTTCGATTAGGATATCTCCTGCCTCATTCCTAATGCTTTTGGTTTCTCTAAAATTTCTCCTAATTATTTTATATGCTTCATCAGTCTTTCCTACTTCGAACTTATTTTCCACTTCTTTGCACTTATTATCGATCCATTGCTCTTTCGCTTTCCTACATTTCCGAATAATTTCCCACTTGATCGCCTTATATCTTTGTTTCCCTATTTCATCTAACCTATTTTTATATTTTCGCCTTTCCTCTATTAGACTCACAATATGTTTTGTTACTCAGGGTTTCCTACTTTCATTCTGTTTATGACCCAAAATATCCCTAGCTGAGGAAACTAAACTATTTTTAATGCAATTCCATTCTTCCTCTATGTCCTTAACAATATTTTCGCCCGCGCCCTTTAGTACTTCGTTTGTCTTTTTCTCGAACTTATCGCGCGTATCATCATCTTTTAGTTTCTCTGGGTCAAGATACCTTCTTCCGCTTCGTTTTTTCAAAATCTTAAATTTAAGATTGGCGTTCATAACGACTATATTGTGATCACTATCTATATCTGCTCCTGGATAACTTCTACAATCCCTAACTTGATTTCTAAATCTTTGCCTAACAAGAATGTAATCTATTTGATATCTCCCTAGGTCTCCTGGCATCTTCCACGTGTAGCGTCTCCTAACATGATGGTGAAATAGAGTGTTCGCGACCGTTAAGTTATGTTTATCGCAGAACTCTATCAGTCTAACTCCCCTATCGTTCCTATTGCCTAATCCAAAGGGACCAACTATTCCGCCCTCTCGCCCTGTGCCTACGACTGTATTGAAATCTCCTATAATTATTAAATTTTCGTGTCCTCTCACAAAATCTAGCACATGTTCAATATCACTATAAACTGTAGTTAGAAGTGGGCATATATACCTGTATTATTACTGTTTTTACAGGTTTCGAATCTAACCTAACCATAACTACCCTGTCACTTTGCTGTAAGAAATTTTGTATCGTTATTGAAAAGATTCAACCAAACAGATTATCCAGGGAACAACGCAGATTATATGCGCATGCGCATAGCGAAGTTATGGTGTCTAGTAGCCTGAGGGATCTCCTGTGGCACAAACTCTTGGCAACTGGGTCAATTTTCCAATGCAGCACTGCCTCTCCTGATATTTACTTCGGGAGGCACGGACCCTATTATCCCCAGTAGTAGGGGCATATCTGTCTTTTAGAAACCTGATGCAACCTGAGATAATTTGCATGGTTGCAAGTAGGCTTTGGGCCTTCTTTGACATGTAAAGCAAATGGTGGAAACCAGCGAATTTTAAAAATGCTTACTACTATTATTTACTATTGAAAATAAATTCCGTAACTTTCGTTTTTCTTGATTTGAGACTTAATTTACTGAAAATTAAATGCCAAACCTTGTGTCTCTTTGAAACTCATAATTTAAGTAAGCCCTGTGACATATTGCTCCGAAAGGTGGGAAGGGACTTAGACTTGCGCAAACACGCTGATTCTGTCCCCACTTTATTCATTCAGGTCAGTGACCATTATTGTTATTGGCGCAGCGGTTGGAGGAGAAGGCCAGCAGGTACTGTAGTGGGACAATCAGGCTAATTTGACGGAATTGCACCTCGCACCCTACCCCTGTATGCGCGATTCCCAAATTTATTAAAATTTCAATAAATTGCAGATTTCTTGCTTAGCCCAACACTTTATCAAATTTTTCATGTAGCACACTATATACTTATATTACAATTGTGTTTGATATTATAGTGCTAAAAATTGTAAACTCCGTAAGCTGGTGTTCCCCATTGTGTCAAAGAATACTTTATTTCAAAATTTAAAATTTATTGTCAGTAATATTGACAGGTGAAATAAGTTTTAACAAAAATGAATTACGCTCGGAAACGGCTAATTAAGAAAAGTTATCTTGTCGTCAACTGTCGGCGTCGCTACTATAATTGGAGCTTACGGGCGACTGTAAAAGTAGCTTTTGCTGCCGCCCGTGAGCGACAGTAAAAGTAACTTTTACTGCCTTACTGCAGTAAAGCTGAACTTTAAGTTCATGTATACCTACAGTCACGAAATGTCATGTTTTCTGACGTTTGAAGAAAAAAGAATTCAGAAGATATTTAATTTTAATTTAATTTAATTTAAATTTAAGTTTAGTTTCTTTCCTGCATGGACATCAGTTTAAATAAAAAGAGGAACAGGTACGTTGCGTTTTACCCGTTATACTCAGAGCATATTTTCAAAATATACCAAGAATTGTAGAATAATAAGCTGCAATTTTTCTGACCTACTATTTCTATCTTATTTACGACTTTAGCATAGATACACAAATAAAACGAAGTGAAATAAAACACACAATGAATATCGATCAAACGAATGTTTGTGGACTCCAAAAAGACATCGTATCCGTGATTTTCTCTGCCTCAAAAAATAATGACGCTATTGCTTTCTTCCGCTAGTTTCTGCCAAAATAACGCTTTTTCTTAGAATGTAGCAACGCCTCTTCCAGGAAGGCCGACAGCTGTTACAAATAATATCGATATATTAAATAAGTTTCCGGCTCTCGATTTTTCAGACGTACTCGGGGCACATCACTCCCAAACTTTTAATGTTCGTCTCACACAACACTGAAATTTCAGAGAAGTTATGAGACACATATTTAATATAGAAATGTTACGTTACATGTCCGCCAGAACGTGCATCTTCAGTAAATTATGATTTAACTTCGGATTGCAAACACCCAATTTACACCGAACAGCGCTATAAATGCCCTCGCTCGGGGAATTACAGAGACGGCTTGCTGCATTAATAAACACATACGGGTATTTGCTTATAATGAATATCCTATCCACTGTGTTGAGACCTCATAATAGTATTATTCCATATTAAATTTATTCGTCAACACTCCGGCAAAGATTTTGTTCGGAATTTCCATTGTTAATTTAATTCAAAAATACTTTCGTATTTCAAGGTAGGTACTGAAGAAGGGCGGAACAATCCATAGGGGTATGTTTAGTTGCACCACCAAACAATGAGGTGCATGTCAGTTTGATTACTAGATTGATTGCACTAACCACTGCCAATTTTGGGAAAGAAAGTTATAATTGGTTATTATTATTTCAGAAAATGTAAAATTATATCGGGTATTCCATTTGAACAAAAAATTGACACTCTTCGCTTTTGACACATGTGCGTATTTTTAATTCTGTACTAATTTTTCGATGTGCTGCTAGAACCCCCCCCCCTGCCTTTTTTTAATGGAACATAATGGCGAGCGAGAGTTGCCTCTCATGTTATACACATTGTTCCAGTATGGGTGCAGGATTCTTGTTACTGCTAGCAGCCGAATTCCAGAAAGCTGAAAGCAGCATCAATGTATGGCAGACTGAACCGGGTACTAATATCTCTGAAAACGCAAATGCCCTTCGGCAGAATGGAACCCGGGACTTCGCAGTCATAAGCTAGCTATCTTAACCACTGAGCTACCCGACCAATATAGTATATTTAAAAATATATATGATTTATTTTGTGTAATAAAGATGCTACAGGGCTGGACCTTTACAATAAAACAGACTGTATACTATTAACTTATATCTGACCGTTAGCACAACCTGAAAACGTTATTGTTGTTCTGCTTGATTGCCTTGCTGGCTAAATATAAAAATTCCCTAACTTACGAATTCTGTCCAGACACTTTTAGCGAATTTCTCATGGGGTTACTAAGATGTAAAGTTTTCCCACTCTAGTTGAAAACTTAGGGAAACTTAGTCTCAAGGACATGGATAACATCTCAGATAACTATTACTGAAGGTGAGGAACTGAACTTGAAGTATTTGAGCAGCCATCGAGCTGAAATTCTGTTATTTGACCACGCCGATGTTCTTGTTTCGGAACTGTATACGGCTTCGAACTTTCCTGAACAAGGCAGGTAAATAATTTTACTTTAAAAAACTGTATTTTATGAATATTTCTGGATATTACGAAGTTTTATAACTCCGCCTCACCTAACTTGATTCCAAGTCGTCGATAAAGCAATTTTTGTAAACAAGATGCTTAAATATTCTTTTAATATTAAGACGATTTAAATGAGATTATGAGGTAAGACGCAGAATGTTTTATGGGCGTGGAATAGCTCAGAAAAGCCGATTCATAATAATTCAATTTGAAATTTCCCATTTCATTTCGCTCGTAGAATTTTCAACGACAAATTTGTTGTGCTGTGTTCACCAAGGCTACAAAATTTAATAGCTGCGTTATATTCAATCATTTCGAATTCCATATTTTATAAAATGGTATAAGAGGCAATCGAGTGCAAGTTGTTTAAATTTTATTTTAGCTGGATTATTCCTGAGTTATTACGTCCATTCAGTCTTAGATTATTTAGATGCAAGTGTCATAAAATTATCTTCTCTTCTCGCTTATTCTATAAGTCATATACGTCTTAGTTTCAAGTTTTCCTGAGTTTTTATTAGATTTTGCAGAATTCAGTCTACGATCTGGTTTGTCTATGATTACCTTGCCTTGAAGAAGAGTACTTATCTGAATGTCAATTACTCCAAGACTACAAAAGGTGGTTGATCCCTGCGGACATTTTGGGAACCCCTCGTAGTGAATTTTGTGACGTCTACAAGTGCAGTGTTTTATAGCAAACTAATTTTCTGAAATCCTTACTACATATCAGTTGTAGAAGAATTTGCTGCTAAACTTAATTTTAACTAGATGTTGGTTTTGCTACATTTTGCTTCGAAAGTGATAATTTTAAAATATGGGAATGCATAAATTACAAGATAAATTGGATTTTCAGTAGAAGTGGAAGAAACTGAAATACAACTAAATCGTGTATTTTGTAAATATTCTCATTGAATTAGACCAGATTTGTTAGACAATCTTCCCTCTAGTTCTAAGTTTTTCAAAGTTCGAGGCATTTTCATTGTGACGCACTAACCTCCGTTTTCTTTCGTTATTTTGCAAAGGATCCTCTACGCCTACACTTTAGAACAGCATTATTTTCTGCTTTGAAGCCTGCACCATTGAATCCTTCTCAACAACTAACGTAATGGATTAGTTAATCTTCGGTTCTATGCATGAAAATCACGAGGACGCAATATATCATGTGTCACACTCAAATGTGGGAAAAATCCAAAGGTTATAAAAGCACATCATATATTTAAAATTGTTGGCAGCATATTTCTTAGCTGACACATTTCTGCGGTATTACCCCATATGTTTCCCGTTGATCTCTTTCAGTTTAATGCTTTTCAGGGAGGTTTCAGCACGTCATGCAGCAAAAATTCATCGTTTCTTGTATTGTAGCCAGTCGCATGAAAAACGGTTATAGATTTGCGAGTTTTCGTTAAATTCGATGATGATCCTTAAACATAAATATTTTAAATTAAATTCATTTTGTTTTGATCATGTAACTAAAAATATTGATACCAGTTTCGCCGACAAAGTTAGAATTTAAACATTCTGCTCCAGTTTATTAGTCAATACCTATATAAACATATGGAAGAACAGACTTTCAAGGGGAGCTCCAAAATTAGTGAGATTACCGTCTTCAAGTCAAGTTAGATTCTCACTATTGGAATCTCGAGAACAGTAAGAGACCGATCAAATTCGTTAAGTGAGGGCAAAGCTTTAAAATTTTGTAATGCAAGTAACAAAAGCTATTGCAACTATTTTTATTTTTAACTAAGGCCCATGATAGTTTCGTTAATTGTGGACGGTGAAAATGTCGTTTTCTTGTTTTATTAAAAGTAACCATCCATTTTATAAACACATTTATTTAACAAAATACAGACTTATGCATGCGGCCACGCTGCTTCTTGTCGCATGTATTCTTAACTACTGACAACATAACCTAACAACTAACTTCACACCTATACCATAGAACAGACAACTTTGAGGTAGAGCACTACTCACAACACCCTCTCTTAGTGCTCTTCTCAAATGTTCACTATACAATCACATCACTCCCTCAAACCCAAACTTAAACTATTCTTATAAAATTCCATTTTCGGTAATCCTTTTGTAAGCATGTCAGCTTGTTGTTCTTTTGAATTCAAATATTTAATAACAATTGCTTTGTTCTTGACATTCTCACAAATAAAATGGAATTTTAAATCTACATGTTTCACACGTCGGTTATTTTCAGGGTTTCTAACTAATGAAATACATCCCTGATTATCTTCAAAAATCAGTATACTCCCAACATTCACATTTAAATCTAACAACAGTTTCTTAAACCAAAGACAATCCTGAAGACAGTTACATAACGCTACAAGTTCAGTTTCAGTCGTGGACAAAGCAACACAATTTTGCTTTCTTGTTATCCACGATACAGTATTACCAAAAACTTTTATAACATATCCTGAAACTGATTTTCGATCATTCAAATCTCCTACCCAATCTGAATCTACGTAACTGATTAATGGAGTTGAGTTATTTTGTCTGATATATTCAAGGCTTAAATTAACAGTCCCACTTAAGTACCTTAGTACCCTCTTCAAATTGTTCCATATTGCATCTGAAGATCTATCCTGATACCTGCTGAAATAATTGACTGCAAAACTTATATCGGGACGAGACCCTAGCATCAGATACATTAAACAGCCTACTAACTCTCTAACCGGTTTGCTACTATCATTCCCTTCATTTAATGTCAACTTCAATCTTGGATCGATTGGTGTCGCACAAGACCTACTGTTTTCAAAATTAAACCGTTTCAAAATTCCCAACAGATACCTCTTTTGATTAATTTTTAGCGTGCCTTTAATTTTATCATGCTCAATTTCTAACCCTAGAAAATGTTTCAATTCTCCTTTATCTTTTATGTCAAATTTGTTACTTAAGTTTGCGGTGCACCAATGGATCAATTCCAAGTTTGGTCCTGCCAAAATTATGTCGTCAACATACAACAGGTAAACAATACCACTATTAAAAATTTTTGAATACAAACAATAATCATTTTCAGATCGCTTAAATCCTGAATTTACTATATGATCATTAATTCTATCATTCCAGCACTTCGATGACTGTTTTAGGCCATAAAGAGCCTTTTGCAATTTCAAAACATGACCTGATTTACAAGCTACACCTTCAGGAGGATAAATAAACACATCTTCCTTCAGAATACCATTCAAAAATGCTGTCTTGACGTCCAAAATAGTAACCATTTTGATTTCCTACTACCAATAAAGTCCTAATTGTAGCCATTTTTGCAACCGGAGAATAAATCTCATTATAGTCAAATGACCCTTGCTGAGCAAAACCTCTCACAACCAACCTAGCTTTATATTTATCAGTCTTATCCTTTTCAAAAGGCTTGAATGAAAAAACCCACTTTGTATCTAATATTTCTGCATTTTCAGGCATGATTACAAGTTTCCAAGTTTTATTTTTATTTATAGATTCAATTTCTTTATTCATTGCATCTCTCCATTGTTTTTCATCATCTCTATTACTTAACTCATCAACACTTCTAGGAGTTTGCTCTACAAAAGCCATTGCATCGAAAGCCATATAGAGTTCATAATCTTTAAACTTTGAAGGAATCTTTGTAATTCTTTTACTTCCAACTTCAGAATTTTCATAGTCTTCTACAATTTCAACTTTATTATCTATATCTACATTCCTACTACTATTATCTTTGTCTATATACTCTAACTCATTCTCATCCTTCATTATTTCGTTTTCTTTTATTTGCACCTGATTTTTCTTATAATAAAATGATCTTTCATTAAACATTGCATCCCTAGAAATTATTATCTTTCCTAATCTTACTTTCCATAACCTGTAACCATTAGGCGCATACCCCATCATGATACATTCATCCGCTTTTGAATCAAATTTATCCCTCAATTCTTTAGGTATAATATACTCACATATTATGTGAGTGCACAACACAACCAAAAATTTTCAAATTATTAACATTAGGTTTTTTTTCATACCAGATTTCAGATGGTGTGACATAATTTAAATTTGCACTTGGACTTCTATTTATTAAATATGCAGCTGTTTGTATAGCTTCATTCCAAAATTCTTTCGGAACACCCGAATCAATAATCATTGACCTCGCCTTATCTACTAAACTTCTATTAAACCTTTCAGCTTTACCATTTTGTTGAGGTGTGTATGGAATTGTGAAGGCTAACATAGTCCCATTATCCCTACAATAATTCTTAAAATCGTGCGATGCATATTCTCCCCCATTATCGCATCGAAGGACAGAAATTTTCTGACCAAACTTTGCTTGTACCATTTGGCAATACTCTTTATAACACCTGAACACATCACTTTTATTTTTAATTATATAAAGCCAAACAAAATTTGAATAATCATCGATAAATGTTACAAAGTATTTTTTTCCATCATGTGAGATCGGTGTTACCGGTCCACAAACATCTGAGTGAACTATTTCTAATACTCTCTTACTTTTACTGCGAGTTCCAAAACTTAGCCTCGTCATTTTTCCATTAGCACAACTTTCACAAAATTCAACTTTACTTATTTTCAAATTGCCTATACCGTCGACCATTTTATGTTTAATCAGCCTATCTAAATTGGAGTACCCAATGTGACCCAATCTTCTGTGCCACAATTCTGCTTCTTCATCTTTTGTTTACGTAAAATTTCGTAAAATTTCAAAATTTCAAATGTTATTTCATACAAATTATTTCTGACACCAATACCTATCAAGATATTATCATTAAACAATTTCACTTGACCATTTTCGAAAACTATTTTCATATCTGACATTTCCAGCTTTTTAACAGAAAGAAGATTCTTTTTCAAGTTTGGTACATAGAAAGCATTTTTAATTGTACACTTTGTTTTTCTACCATTCACACAACTAATCGCTTCAACATTACCTTCACCTACAGCCTCTAAATAATTATCATTTTTTGCAACGGCTATTTTTATAGGATTTTCTAACATCAACAAATCTGAAAAATATTCTTTCCTATTGACTAAATGATCTGTACAACCAGAATCAATAAAGAATGTGATACAATTTCGACTTACAGCTTTTACATCATTTTCAAAATTACTCATGAAACAAATTGGTTTTTCATACTCATCTATCTCTTCACTTCCGTCAGCAAAATTTCCTTTTCTACCTTATAATCCTCTTCTCTCTTCTTGATAACCTTGATACTTGCCCCTAAAATATGATTGACTGCCACTTCCTCGATTACCTCCTCTTGAGTGAGAGTGAGCCGGAGTTGGCCCATAATTCTTCCTTGCACGGTAACTTCCACGTCCTCTATTTGACCACCACTGCTCTCTGTAGCCTGCACTACTTCCAGGTTCGGTTAACCTTTTACAATCCCGTTTAAAGTGTCCATATTCACCACATCCAAAGCATGCTCCTAACTGTTTCGACACAAACGCAGTTGGTTTAGATATCTCGTCTCTACTGCCACCCTTTCTTTTCTCTGCTTCAGTCCTAAGCTTCATTTTTACAAAATCAATAGAAAGTTTTTCATTTGGTAAATTCTCCAATATTGTAACTACCGTTTCATATGACTTGGGTAATGAAAGCAATAAATTACATACCGCATCTTCTTCTTTTACTTCTGCTCCAGTGGCCTTCAGCTGACCTAACACATCTTCAAATTTTAGTATAAAATCATCCAAATTTTCGCTTTCACTCATCTTCATTCCCATCAACTTTCTTTTCAAAAATAACTGTCCAGGTAACCCTTTCTTTTCATACATTTCTTCTAAACTCTTCCACATGCTATAAGCCGTTTCTTTACTTCGAAGAAGATCAATTTGAGCGTCATCCACACACTGCACAATCATGGATTTACATTTATTATCTCTTGCTTTTGCATCACTCCTCTTTTTCTCGTCTTCGTAATTTGCATCACTATATTCTCTCTTGATCATTTCCTCTACTTTATGCTCGATTAGTAACGTTTGCATTCTAAATTTCCATGTGTGATAATTGCTTCCACTCAAAAGATCCACATTAAAATTATTTTTCATACTTCCAGCCATTCTCTTTTCCCTCTCTGGTTTCTCTCACCTTGCACGTGTTTTCTTATCTTTTAATATCTTTCCAATCCTTTTATATCTTGCGCTGTCTCAATACCTACTACGTGCCTGGGCCATAACCTGTCGTTTTCTTGTTTTATTAAAAGTAACCATCCATTTTATAAACACATTTATTTAACAAAATACAGACTTATGCATGCGGCCACGCTGCTTCTTGTCGCATGTATTCTTAACTACTGACAACATAACCTAACAACTAACTTCACACCTATACCATAGAACAGACAACTTTGAGGTAGAGCACTACTCACAACAGAAAACATAGCCACAATCGGCCGTATTGCCAACACGAATGTCGACAATACGATCATGCCAAAAAATTAAATACGGGAGCAAAATGAGTGTAAGTAGGGGGGCATCTTACATTTGTTCAAAACCAACTTTTTATAAGTACAAAAATACGTTGCATTTTAATAAAATTTTCCCTTGTTACAATCTGGCCAAAAACACATTTTATCCTTTGCTGGTAGACCAACAAAATCTTCGTGAACGTAACTTAAATAACAAAAATAATAAACTTTCAAAAATCAGTTTTAATACCTACTGCAAGAACGGACAGCTCGATATCATGTAAATCAATACATATAAGCAAAATGTAATACACTTACATGGAAGCAATGTATATAACTCTGCGTGCCGCTATTTAAGGTTATACAGGAGTACCTACTGCATCAGTGTTGCCAACTGACTGTATCATGATTCCACAGACAAATTGTCGAAATTCCACAATTTTCTCTAGGATTCCACAACTTTGGATTTTAGGAAGAAAAACCGTGTTAATCTTTACAAGAAAAAAATATATACTTAACGTAAATTTGTTGTAATATAATGAAGCACGTCAGACGTCAACGAAATCCAGTGTTTCCAGATTGTGAAAATGTAATTACTAAAAAATAATTATGAAATTACCAGATTTTACGAAAATTTACCAAAAACTTCAGAAATACGTTAACATTCAAAAACTTTATTACGATATATATTTTTTGCTAAGGCAATAATTTCAAGCATGTTGCTAATTATTATTTACTTACGTAGCCCAAAGTCTAGTGGTTTTCGTCGACGTAAAAAATAAACACAAAAAATGCAATCGCAATAACAAAACAACACTTGCTGTTAATATAAACGAATGAGAAATGGGACATTTGCTTAGGGCATAAATCCCTTATTTGCGGAAAATAAATGATTTGGTAGCTACAAATCTATAATTTACTTGTCACAAGTAAGTAATATATTTTAACAAACTCTATGATTTATTTCTGTCAAATAAATTATGAAATTAATTGAAATAAAATCTCCAAGTAGATGATTTAGTTGACTGAAATGACATTTATTTTGCTCTATGCAGGTCTACCATTTATTTCACAGAAATAAAATTCACATTGATATAAATAAACCTTTCTCTCAGTATGGATGGGGCGCATTGGACCAGTTTATTGATCAGCACGCTTTTCCAACCTAAACCCCTATGGTTTTTTTCTTTTGAATTATTTGGAGAACTTAGTTTTTCGCTTGCTCTCTTTATAGAAGATGTCCTCATCTAGTGACAACAAATACCAGCTTAGCAGTCATTGTTAAACTGAACTAATCTTACAGCAGCTAAGCTTTTTGTTATATTTAAAGCAGAATATTGTATTTAATGCTTAATTGTTTTGCTAATTTTGTTATGAGTGCTAAAACAACAAGGTACTTGCCAACTAGGTACTGCAAGGTTTTTAAATATAAAAAACCATTGGAAAAGTTATTTATACATGAAACATTATAGTCGGGAGTCTGGTGGACAAAAATCGACAAGGGGGTGTCGACTCGAGGGTATACAAAAAAGAAAAATACTGTCTTATAGAAAATTTTATGCTGCATCCGAATCTGCCGTTCGCCCTTTAATCCGAGATTGCAAAATATGAGAAAACACATATTTTGCGTTAAAACTCGAAAAAACTGAATTAATTGACTTTTTTTGTCCATCACTCGATATCTCGCTTATTATTGCAGATATCAACTTCCAATTTTGTATTGTATTACTTCAGGCCCTTGTTGATGACATTATATTAACAAACTTTAATTAAACTTAGTACTTTTTTTGTAATAAAATTGTTATTAATGCCTTGTTGCATGAAATTAAGAAAATGCTATGCAAATTATAGTGAGCGAGAAACTTTTTTATTTTTGAAGATAGATGATCGCATATCGGGATAAAATGAAGACAATAGACCAAGGAAGTTTTTTTATTTGAAGTTTTTTTTTCTACGGCGAATAGTTTTCCCACAAAACTGACAACTTTGCGGTGCTTGTCTGCTCGCCACGCCGAACTGGCTTGCGGGTTGTCACTTGTGGCGTTGTGACTTCAGTCGCGAGTAGGTTGTTAGGATTTCCGCTTCACTACCTATTAATACATAATACATATTTACTTAGATCTAGATTCACACACAATATGGCATTTTGCGGTAAGTTCCAAAAAAATTTTAGATGTAGTATAATAATTGTGATACATGTTCTAATAGATTATTTTTATTATCTCTATCAAAGACTTCTTTGATCTCTATAGGTATATCTGAATCCGATAATAAACAACGGTTGCTTACCTTTTTGGCATTAGAATTTGAAAAAAAATTGACATAGAAGAAAACTGCCAGATTATCTTAGCAGGTGTGCACAAAGATAACAAAAGAACAATCATATGCAGCAAAAATAAATATGAAGTTACCGATATTATTGTTCTTGATGGATTATATGTATTACTGCACCATTTTAAATTCTGATATGTATATGGCTTCAGAAACAAAATATTTACGTTCCTATAATAATAACACATTGGGCATCCACGTACAAATTCAATGAAAATGAATTGGCAAACTTTATATTGGCTGTGTACTGCTCGTCAGGCTGACACTGTTAGTTTTCCCTTCAAAAAGGAAAAACGAATAGCACTAAATTTAAATTCTATTCTAAAGGGGCATCCAAATGAATTAAAGCAATTAACTTCTTTTGGAAATGATTCTTTGACTACCCAAGATTTATAATTTAGATACATGCAGATTTTTCTTCGAGGCTCTATATGGACGAGCACTGTTTAAAGGAAACATGGACGAACTGAGAGCACATTATTTATTTCCATTTTGTAAGACAGATATGTATAAGGTACGTCAATATAAAGTACGTACATTTTTCGATAATACACTAATAATACTATGTATTATCTGAGGTAGGTGTCTAAAATAACAGTACAACTAAGATATACAGGGTGGAACTTTCTAATGGAATAAATTCAGTAAAGACTAAACGGCTAATATTTGATCGAAATTCTGGGACACGTCAATTTTTGTTTTAATTGCACACCTTATAACATAAATTTCATCACCATTTGCTCACGTGACTACGCGTTATGACGTCACAGTACATTTTCTTAAATAGCAAGGTATGTTAAATTTTATATCCTTGGATAGATTCTTTCGAGAGAAATTCAGTGCCTTTTTCCGTTTTTGAATATCTATTAGTTTTCGAGAAAAATCGATTCAAACTTCAGGACGTATACTCATAAAAATAAAACCGGTCATCAAACAAAAGTATTTTTATTATCAAAATTGAATTTTTAAAGTAAAGCAATTTGCGAATAACAAAGCGGTAGCAAGAAATTTACTTAAATGAGATTTCCAAATCAAAGTAAATGACCAGCTTTATTTTTATGATGTATACGTCCCTGCAGTTTGAAATGATTTTTCTCGAAAACTAATAAAGATATTCAAAAACGGAAAACGGCACTGAATTTCTCTCGAAAGAATCTATTCAAGAATATACAATTTAACATACCTTGGTATTTAAAAAAATGTACTGTGACGTCATAACTTGTAGTCACGTGACAAAATTGTAATGAAATTTACATCAGAAGGTGCGCAATTAAAATCAAAAATCTACGTGTCCGAGGATTTCAACCAAATATTAACCGATCAGTGTTTACTGAATTTATTCCATTAGAAAGTTCCACCCTGTATATCTTAGTTTTACTGTTATTCTAAACCTCCGAGTGAAGACGCTCTTCAGTTGTTCAGTTTCATATTAAAAGGGCTTATCTGCAAGTGGCAATTTATAAAAAAACCTACGAAATCCAGCCCAGACTGCCTTTCTTACCTTCCCAGCGCAGCATTATGAATAGCGTTCATACCACAAATAATCACGCGGCAAATAATGTGCGACGTTAACTACCATTTTTGTCACTAAGTGAAATCGCCCATCAGATTAAGATATTTTAAAAACTTCCTTGGTCTTTGACCTTCATTTTATCTCGATATACGATACATTTATCTTCAAAAATAAAAAAGTTTCTCGCTCACTATAATTTGCATAGCATTTTCTTAATTTCATGCAACAAGGCATTAATAACAATTTTATTACATAAAAAGTACTAAGTTTAATTCAAGTTTGTTAATATAATGTCAACAACAAGGGTATCAGGTAATACAATACAAAATTGGAAATTGATATCTGTAATAATAAGCGAGATATCGAGTGATGAACAAAAAAAGTCAATTAATTGGGTTTTTTCGAGGTTTAACACAAAATATGTGTTTTCTCATATTTTGCAAGTCCGGATTAAGGGGCGAACGGCAGATTCGGATGCAGCATAAAATTTTCTATAAGACAGTATTTTCTGTTTTTGTATACCCTCGAGTCGACACCCCCTCTCTTAAATTGGATCGTACGGTCGACCAGATCCCGTACTATTATGACACTTGCACCTTGCAGTTAGGTAACCTTAGTAACAGAGCTTTTAACAAGTCGTTACTTAATTTTAGAACTTGGTAAGTAATTTAATGCAGTTCTCAAGCGACGGTAACCAAGTCAACAAGACAAATTCTAGGCTAGCTTCAAACTTTACCATACAGAAATTATACAATCGAATGCATGTGGGAGCTTCGTAAATTTGGTGACCTATTTCTCCACATCGTCAAATATGACTAGCGGATTCGAATTAAACAATGTTTGAATTTCAGCACTTGTTCTATACGATGAAAGCAAACAATCAGATTTGTCATATTAATTTTGCGCATCGTAGTTAACAAAGTTTGTTTATAGAAGTAACCTTTAAAGGAACAATACGAAGCGTGCTTGCTTGCGAGATTGTTTATTATAGTGCGTAAATAATGAAGTGTTCGTAATAATTTTCCTTCGACACAAGGAAGCATTGTTTGACGTACCAAGGCATTCTTCAGGGAGAACTTCATTAAGGGGGAACCATGATATTTAACAGTCACTTCTGTTAAAGCTTGGCGGGTGTATGACATGTGTCAAGTCAAGGCGTTGTCGGGGGCGAATATAATACTTCGTAAATTGCGATGGTGTGGGGCAGATTAAATCTTAATTACTAGTGCTACTTCAACATAAATTTTAGTTATGCTGTTTGCGGATTAATAGAGACGGAGATTCGCTGACACCCCCGCACATAACTGAAATTAAATCCACTCTTATTTAGTGCTTCTCTCGAGAAAAACAACATGCACGCACTGTATCAGAAGTAATTTGATATTTTGGCACTTCCATTAAGGTTTTTGTAAAAATACCGTTTCCTAATCCATTATTATCTACATCTATGAACTAGTCGGAATTCCCCACTATTGAACGGTAAATGTCAACCAACACTGGCAAAATTATATCTTTCTCGCTTGATACAAATAATTGAAATGACAACTTTCTTTGTCTAACTGATTCGAGTTTTAATAATTTCTCGCAACTGTCAGAAAATTAACAATGGAAGTTGGAGAATGTGCACATAGAAAACGGCTTTTTTCTCTTCAACTGAATATAAGAATAACTAGAAAAAATGGCTATAAATCGCACATAGCATAGTCGAGCATAAGCAACGAACCCCAAATTTTTCACTTGCCGAACTGCTCCTGAAACCAAGTTTAAGAGCTGGGTTCGATTCCCAGTCTTCTCATCATATTTTTCTGCCTTTGCTTGTATTTGACTGGTTTGTCCAGTTTCTAACTAGTTATTCTAATTCACGTTTCGTCGGAATAACCAAGACTTTCTTCGCCATTTTCCCCTTCATTGCAGCCCTATTCCAGATCCTGCTACACGTGTACAGCATTGAAGATGGTAGTCCAGTTACTGGATAATAGGATTGGTGGTTGTGGTGGGTGTGGAGGTTGTTAATACCAACCAATTAAAGTTATTATAAAACTTAAACCATTTAAGAAGACTTTATGTAGTTGCATAATTTTTGACTTGAAGAGTGCAATAAAAGTTTCATAAAACCATTTAGATTTAACGTAAAAAAATTTATTGAAACTTTAACCAAGACAGTAATGAGAACCTTTGGTTTCAAATTATGATAATAATAGGATAGTTTTGATTTAAAATAACTTTAAAGTATATTTTATCTAACCCCGCTATGAAATGTCACATTTTAAATGCATTTTTGACATTACGAAACGTCATATTTTTCATAACTGTCAGTTCATTACGTAACTAGTTATGTAATGAACTTTCCTTACATAACTATTTATGTAATGAACTTTTACGTAACTGAATATTTAAAAGCAAAAACAAAAGTAAGAATTTATTACAGGGTATTATTGAATCTATTGCCCAATTCGCTGATTCTTCTATATCAGAAGGCATATCTACATCAGAATCATCCATTTTTGGCGTAATTTGAAATAAAAAAACTCATCACTGACAATAGTTATTTATAGTATCCATAGCAACGCCAAGGTAAGCGATGAAGTTGAATTTATTTGTACGGTTACAAGGGATGTTACATTATTTGGAGTAGCACAATTTTTTTTCATTTTAAAGCGGAGTTAGATAAAATTTTGTACTTAACACGTTATGAAAAGGCTAATTTTATTTGACTCATATAATTTGCAAAACTCGCTCACTTCGTTCGCTCGTTTTGGCAAATATTATATTCGTCAAATAAAATTAGTCTTTTCATAACTGGCTACGTAAATAACTATTAAATCATTACTTCATAAAATAAAAATGATTGACACAATAAATTATATGTTTTATGAACTCTTGCTTAATTTGTGCCAGTTCAAATTTTAACTTTTTTTTAATTTTGTGAATTTCTGGCATTTACTTAGTAAAAAAAATAACTGTATATGTCGACGTTTCGCCCCCGTTCAGGGGCTTTGTCAAGATTTATTAAAGAGAAACGTTTTAAAAGATATAAAATACTTGACAACATTTTTTTCAAACAATCAAAAATTATGATAACTATGATATATATAACAAAAATGTTAAGCACGTTTGATTTTGAATGAAAGAGAAAAAGGTATATACGTATGTATTTAATTTAACATTGATACTAATAAGCAAGTAGGAGAGAGTATGATTTATTTTTTTATATACAGGTGTCCCAGATAAGCCTCGACAGCATTGCTATCTCACTTATCTTTAAAGATAGAAACACGTTTAAATGGGGAAAAAGTTTTGCAATTTGGAGCTCTTTAATATGCCCTCACAAAAATCGACTTCGCTCTGTTGGTTTCCTAGATATTTGAAAAAAAGGAAAAAATTACAATTTGGTTTTTTGTTAATAACTTCGTTATTTATTAACATTTTAATAATTTTTAGAAACAGGTTTAAATGGTTGTTTAACCCGCATATTTCTCTGTGCTCTAAAATTGTCTCCGACGTTTCATACACTTGCAGTCATCATCAGGTTTATTTTTTCTTATGGACGCCATATTGGATTTTTATGTCATTAAATAGCTCATTTTTTTGCTGAGAACATCAACCTATAACAAGTTGATATTATATCAAAAATAATAACTGGGGAAAATGAAATTCATAATTTAGTGCAAAAATTTAGTTATCCATGGAGAAACAACTTTATTAAGGAATAATTTTGCAAGAATTATTACAGTTTTATTTCGTTAAGTAGAAATCAATGCCTTCCCAAAGGACTTGTACCTTGACGCAGTTCTAGTAATACTGGGACGGGTGGGATGGCTTGCGCGCTTCAATGATATAAAGAGCCGAACCATAGGTTTAACCATATTGGAGGGGTTTTTATTTGAGAAGCCAGACTAAATCAAGTCCCTGGAAGGGGGCAGCAGCTCTTTCAGTAATCATAGTGGCAGAGATCGTGAGGGTTGGTATGGCACTGTGATACACACTACTGCGATGTGGAAGGCAACGGGAAACCACCACATTATTTCATCCCTAGTACAGCGTACTTTAATTTATGATGATGGCACCTTCTGGAGTAAAATATTCCGGAGGTAAAATAGTCCCACATTCGGATCTCCGGGCGGGGACTGCTTCGGGGGGAGTCATCAGAAATGATAAGTGTAACATCTCACGAGTCGGAGCGTGGAATGTTAGAAGCATGAAACAAGTAGGGAAGTTAGAGAATTTGAAAATTGAGATGGATAGGTTAGCATTAGACGTAGTAGGTATCAGTGAAGTGCGATGGCCAGAAGCTGGAGACTTCTGGAGCGGAGATTTTAGAGTAATACACACAGGATCTGTAGGAGGAAATTCGGGAGTAGGAATTGTTATGCGGAAAAAAGTAGGACAGAGTGTAGAAAATTTCTTACAGCAAAGTGACAGGGTAGTTATGGTTAGGTTAGATTCGAAACCTGTAAAAACAGTAATAATACAGGTATATATGCCCACTTCTAACTACAGTGATGAGGCCGTAGAGGCAGTTTATAGTGATATTGAATATGTGCTAGATTTTGTGAGAGGGAACGAAAATTTAATAATTACAGGAGATTTCAATGCAGTCGTAGGCACAGGGCGAGAGGGCGGAATAGTTGGCCCCTTTGGATTAGGCAATAGGAACGATAGGGGAGTTAGACTGATAGAGTTCTGCGATAAACATAACTTAACGGTCGCGAACACTCTATTTCACCATCATGTTAGGAGATGCTATACGTGGAAGATGCCAGGAGACTTAGGGAGATATCAAATAGATTACATTCTCGTTAGGCAAAGATTTAGAAATCAAGTTAGGGATTCTAGAAGTTATCCAGGAGCAGATATAGATAGTGATCACAACATAGTCGTTATGAAAGCCAATCTTAAATTTAAGATTTTGAAAAAAAGAAGCGGAAGAAGGTATCTTGACCCAGAGAAACTAAAAGATGATGATATGCGCAATAAGTTCGAGAAAAAGACAAACGAAGCACTAAAGGGCACGGGTGGAAATATTGTTAGGGACATAGAGGCAGAATGGAATTGCATTAAAAATAGTTTAGTTTCCTCAGCTAGGGATATTTTGGGTCATAAACAGAATGAAAGTAGGAAACCCTGGATAACAAAACATATTGTGAGTCTAATAGAGGAAAGGCGAAAATATAAAAATAGGTTAGACGAAACAGGGAAACAAAGATATAAGGCGATCAAGTGGGAAATTATTCGGAAATGTAGGAAAGCGAAAGAGCAATGGATCAATAATAAATGCAAAGAAGTGGAAGATAAATTCGAAGTAAGAAAGACTGATGAAGCATATAAAATAATTAGGAGAAATTTTAGAGAAATTGGATCTAGTACCAAAAACATTAGAAATGAGGCAGGAGATATCCTAATCGGAAGTGGGGAGAAGGCAGATAGGTGGAAAGAATATTTAGGAAACTTATATGCGGGACAGGAAGTGCAAGATATATTAGAAAGCGAAAGCAATGTAGAGGGGGATAACCTAGGGAGTCCTATAATGAGAGAAGAGTTTGAGATAGCACTAAAAAGTTTAAGGAATAATAAAGCACCAGGTATAGATGGAATGCAGGCAGAAATCTTAAAGTGCGCAGGTCAAGAGGTAATAGATCGTTTATTTAAATTAGTTAGTCGCATATACCTGACAGGCGAGATTCCAGAAGATTACAAACGGAACATCATAGTAGCTTTGCCAAAAAGAAAAGGCGCGGATGGATGCGAAAATTTTAGAACTACCAGTTTAACTTCCCATGCGTCAAAAATTTTAACTAGAATTGTGCAAAGAAGGATAGAGAAAAAGGCGGAAGAAATATTAGGAGAAGATCAGTTCGGATTTAGACGAAATAGAGGAACGCGCGAGGCCATTCTAGCTTTACGAGTAATTATAGAAAAAACGATAGAAAAGAGAAAGAGCGTCTATATAGGATTTGTAGATTTAGAAAAAGCCTTCGACAACGTAAAATGGGGGAAGATGTTCGAAGTACTGAGAAAGGTAAGGATGAAATACAGGGACAGAAGAATAATACATAATCTCTACAAAGAGCAAAAGGCAGTTATAGAATGTGAGCAGGAACAAAGGGAAGTAGATATCCGGAAGGGAGTGAGACAGGGATGTGCATTGTCACCTCTAGTTTTCAACTTATATATCGAAGATGCGATTAATATTGTTAAGGAAAGAACAGCCTCAGGGATCAATGTACAGGGCCAAACTATTAACATGCTCAGATTTGCGGATGATATAGCAGTGTTAGCATCTAGCAAAGAAGAATTAGGAGCGGCTTTGAATGAAATGGAAGCAGTTTTGACACAGGGCTTCGGCATGAAAATCAATAAAAAGAAAACTAAAATTTTGGTATGTAGGGGATGTGAAAATAGAACTAAAATGGAAATACAAATTGGAAATGAGAAGATAGAGGAGGTCGCGGATTTCTGCTACTTAGGAAGTAAAATAACTCAAGACGGTAGGAGCACTAAAGATATAAAACAAAGAATGGCGCAGGGCCGAGTTGCGTTTAACAAAAAGAGGAGAAGCGGATAGAAAAAGAGTAGAAGCGTTTGAAATGTGGTGCTACAGACGCATGATGAAGATACCGTGGATAGATAAGGTTAGCAATAGGGAAGTATTAGAAAGAGTTGGGGAAAAGCGAAAGATATGGAAAACAATAAAGAGTAGGAGAGATAGGATGGTAGGACACCTTCTAAGACACGAAGGAATAGTTCGTGACATACTAGAGTCAGAGATAGGAATAAAAAGAGGTAGGGGTAGGCCTAGATTAGACTACTGCTCTCAAATAGTTAGGGATGTAGGATGTTCTACTTTTAGGGAAATGCGTAGGTTAGCTCAGGATAGAAAAGAATGGAGGTACGCGTCCAATCAGTCTTCGGACTGAGAACCTTATGATGAGAAATCAATGAAACACTCATAATTTGTAGCAGTAGAAACTGCCAAAAAATAGTTTAGTTCAAAATCGTATTTGCCGCCCCAGGAAATTATAATTTCAAAATTGAAAAACAAAAAACATCAAGAGAATAAAAAAAACTAGTTACAAAACAAACGGAAACAACTTATTGTCGCTAATGTTCAAAATGTGCCCCTTCATATTCCATGCAGATTTGCGCTCGTCCTACAATTTCGCTGGTAGCGTTCGGCGTCTTTGTACGGCTTATTTTTAGGCCTTCAATAACTTGAATTGGAATCCTCAATTGTGCAAGTTATTGTAACTTAATTCAAAATATTACAAGTAGACAGATTGTTTTGTAAATAAAGAAAGTACCTATGCATTGGGAAGACATCAACTTTGAAACTCAAAAAAAATAACTTATTTCTAATTTCATCGTTAAGATGTTCTTTCACACTTTCTTATTGTTTAGAAAGTTCATATTTTGTAAAATTACAGTTTTGTAATTCTTTTTTCCAAGGCCAACTAAATTGTAGTCCAAAATAATAGAATTTTATGTTCTAAGACTATTTGTGCTGGAATATTACCCATTTGTTATAGGTCGCTATTCTCAGCAAAAAATAAGATATTTAATGACATAAAAATCCAATATGGCGTCCATAAGAAAAAATAAACCTGATGATGACTGCAAGTGTATAAAACGTCGGAGACAATTTTAGAGTACTGTGAAATATATGCGGGTTAAACAACCATTTAAACCTGTTTTTACAAATCATTAAAATGTTAATAAATATCGAAGTTATTAACAAAAAACCAAATTGCATTTTTTTTCTTAATATCTAGGAAACCAACAGAGCGAAGTCGATTTTTGTGAGGGCATATTGAAGAGTTCCAAATTGCAAAACTTTTTCCCCATAAACGTGTTTCTATCTTTAAAGATAAGTGAGTTAGCAATGTTGTCGAGGCTTATCATTTCTAAAAATAGTTGAGACTTTAAATTTTTTCTTGTTCTAAAATTTTGGTCATCATCATAAGGTTCTCAGTCCGAAGACTGGTTGGACGCGTACCTCCATTCTTTTCTATCCTGAGCTAACCTACGCATTTCCCTAAAAGTAGAACATCCTACATCCCTAACTATTTGAGAGCAGTAGTCTAATCTAGGCCTACCCCTACCTCTTTTTATTCCTATCTCTGACTGTAGTATGTCACGAACTATTCCTTCGTGTCTTAGAAGGTGTCCTACCATCCTATCTCTCCTACTCTTTATTGTTTTCCATACCTTTCGCTTTTCCCCAACTCTTTCTAATACTTCCCTATTGCTAACCTTATCTATCCACGGTATCTTCATCATGCGTCTGTAGCACCACATTTCAAACGCTTCTACTCTTTTTCTATCCGCTTCTCCTATTGTCCAAGTTTCGCACCCGTATAATGCCGTACTCCATACATACGACGTTAAGAGTCTCTTCCTAGTCTCTATATTAACCGTTCTCGAGCATAACAGTTGTTTCTTTTTGTTAAACGCAACTCGGCCCTGCGCCATTCTTTGTTTTATATCTTTAGTGCTCCTACCGTCTTGAGTTATTTTACTTCCTAAGTAGCAGAAATCCGCGACCTCCTCTATCTTCTCATTTCCAATTTGTATTTCCATTTTAGTTCTATTTTCGCATCCCCTACATACCAGAATTTTAGTTTTCTTTTTATTGATTTTCATGCCGAAGCCCTGTGTCAAAACTGCTTCCATTTCATTCAAAGCCGCTCCTAATTCTTCTTTGCTAGATGCTAACACTGCTATATCATCCGCAAATCTGAGCATGTTAATAGTTTGGCCCTGTACATTGATCCCTGAGGCTGTTCTTTCCTTAACAATATTAATCGCCTCTTCGATATATAAGTTGAAAACTAGAGGTGACAATGCACATCCCTGTCTCACTCCCTTCCGGATATCTACTTCCCTTTGTTCCTGCTCACATTCTATAACTGCCTTTTGCTCTTTGTAGAGATTATGTATTATTCTTCTGTCCCTGTATTTCATCCCTACCTTTCTCAGCACTTCGAACATCTTCCCCCATTTTACGTTGTCGAAGGCTTTTTCTAAATCTACAAATCCTATATAGACGCTCTTTCTCTTTTCTATCGTTTTTTCTATAATTACTCGTAAAGCTAGAATGGCCTCGCGCGTTCCTCTATTTCGTCTAAATCCGAACTGATCTTCTCCTAATATTTCTTCCGCCTTTTTCTCCATCCTTCTTTGCACAATTCTAGTTAAAATTTTTGACGCATGGGAAGTTAAACTGATAGTTCTAAAATTTTCGCATCTATCCGCGCCTTTTCTTTTTGGCAAAGCTACTATGATGTTCCGTTTGTAATCTTCTGGAATCTCGCCTGTCAGGTATATGCGACTAACTAGTTTAAATAAACGATCTATTACCTCTTGACCTGCGCACTTTAAGATTTCTGCCTGCAAGCCATCTATACCTGGTGCTTTATTATTCCTTAAACTTTTTAGTGCTATCTCAAACTCTTCTCTCATTATAGGACTCCCTAGGTTATCCCCCTCTACACTGCTTTCGCTTTCTAATTTTGGTAGGTAACGATAAATTCAAAGGTATGATTGCTGTTTTTCATATGTTTTACTTATTGCTGAATTACTGTTTTTGTATTTGTGATGTTTATGAACATTATACAAAATAGAATCCATCAATTTTACGATAATAATACCTATAGTAAAAAAGCGAAAGAAGATAAAAATTACATTTCATTATACCATATATTAAAGGCGTGTCACAAAATATTAATAAATCTATTCAAAAAATCGAGATGTGACTTCAAGGCCGTTACGCTGAAATGCGCGCGCACTCGAATGTAGGTATATTCGCTCAGACCCACAGAGAATATCAACCACAAGGAGCGACAACGGTCCGGGTTAATATAATTCAAATCTACATGCGCATGTCTGAAGCCGCCAATATTGGAAATTAGGAATGCTTTAGACAAACAGACGATGCCGATTGATTATTTTATGGCAAAGCCTTTTACTTTTGGATACATTTTGTTATACGATAGTATCGTAATTATGAAATAACGTTGTGTCGGAAATTTGAAGTGGGAAAGTTGGCGTAGCAGAAAAATGATACCTAAAATTGAATTGTTGACGTTTCGGTCCTCTTCAGGGCCTTTGTAAAGATTTAGTAGATAAAATTGTGTAATTGTATATAAATATAGATGACAATAACTGACTTTTAAAAGCTTAAATGCTTTAGACAAATAGACAATGCCGATTGTACTTTTGGCCACACTTTGTCAGGAAAGTATCATAATTATAAAATAATGTTGTGTTATTGAAGTGGAAAAGTTCATGTAGCAGAAAAAATAATGTATTGTATATAAATATAGTAGATGACAATGACTGACTTATTTTAAATTTTTTTATTTTTGAAATTTGAGGTGGATAAGTTTATGTAGCGGAAAAAATAATACCTAAAATTGAATTGCTGACGTTTCGGCCCTTCTCAGGGTCTTTGTCAAGATTCATTAGATAAAATTGTATGTATTGTATTGACAATGATAGACTATTTTTAAATTTTTTATATTAAAAAATAAAAAATTTAATAAAAAAGTGTAAATAAAAAAAATTAATATAAAAACAAAAATCAACATCAAAAAATTTGTTTTCCCAACATAAAATTCACATGGCTCTTCGCAAATGCACAATACGGACGTACCGTTTCGATCTAGCGAAGTCAGATTTTTCGTTCCCGTCTCTTTTTAATACGTACGGGATCCGATCGCCGGAAGTGCGTACGTCTGAACTGTTCATTTGCGCGAATGCGCCGAAGACGTCTTCGCGCATCGAAGTTTGTACAATATTTTTTGAAACGAACATTAGAATTTTTTAATTATTACCTAATACGGTTCCAATTTAAAATTTAAAAAAATCAAGTAGGTACATTGACAGATTTTCATTTGACAATAAATTGTAGAAAACGACATTTGGTTTAATTTGTTGAACTGAGTTGCCAAAGTGTCAATCAAATTATAGTATGGAGTTCGATTTCGTGTTTCATTTGCAGCATTTATACGAAACAGACCCGAGCGCTAGCGGCTAAATGCGAGAGCCTGGCGGCTGTGAACTTATTAGATTTAAAAAGAGACGCGACAGTGGTGGTTTGTAGAGGTGGTTGTAGGGGTGGGTTTGGAGGTGGTTTGTAGCGGTGGTGTTAGGGGCGGTTGTTAGGGGTGATATTTGGGGTGATTTTTAGGAGTGGTTTTGGGGGTAGTTTCTAGGAATAATTTTGGGGTGTAGTTTTCGGGGGTAGTTTTTAGGAGTAGTTTTGGGGGTGGTTTTTGGGGGTGGTTTGGGGGGTGGTTTTTAGGAATAGTTTTCGGTGTGGATTTTGGGGGTCGTTTTCAGGGGTGGTTGTTAGGGGTTGTTTTTAGAAATGGTTTTGGAGGTGGTTTGGAGATGTGGTTTTTGGGGTGGTTGGTGGGGGTGATTTTAGGGGTAGTTGCTAGGAGTGGTTTTTAAGAATTATTTTGGGGGTGATTTTCTGGTTTTAGCGGAGGTTTTCTTTGGTGGTTTTAGGGGTGATTTGGTATTTAGGGGCGTTTTTGAGGGGAGGTGGTTTTTCATATTTACAAATAGGTAGGTACCAAAACCCATTGTCCATATTTCCGTTACAAACGCGATGCCTAATAGGTAAGGTGCAGTGGGGCAAGAGCAATTTTGGGGAAAGTGCGGCCAACCCAGTTTTCTTGTTATTTCGTGTGTGTAAACTGGGCTTTATCACACTTGAATTCAATATTATATACGCAACCGTTAGGGGAACACCAATAGCGCCACCTATCCGACACGCATATGTGCCTGCAAGGCTAAACTGCCAGCGGATCTGCTGAATTTCGTCAGTCAAAATTGCAGGTGCATACTCGTCGTAAATTAATAACCTTAAAAATAAAATCTTTTAGTTTATTATCAATTGTAAAAGAAACCTTGCAGAGTCAACGTGCCTTTGGTAAGCATTAATGAACTTTTAGATATATTTTTATCAAAAAATGTTGTAGGTCGCACTTGCCCCCCAAAAATTACGGTTAAGGGTAAGTGCGCAGGGCAAGTGCGACTTATAGGCCTGTGTAGTTTTCCTTGACTGCTATGCCCGATTATTACACATTACTTTATATTTACTTACTGCAGTCGATTTAAAATTTAATAATTGTATTATTTTTAGATACCTAATAAGTTACCTAAGCAGTTACCAGTTATGTTATTAAATAAATAAAAATTTAAATATTCGCATTTGCATTAATTATTCGTACTCTAACAATTTTGTTCAATAATCTAAATCGTCACTATTTCTATTTTTCACTTACAAAATGCCATAACTTTCCACCTGTCGCAGATACGAGAAACTATCAAACACAAAGTTAATTCAACTTTTGATGTACAACACGCTCTTGCCCCAACAGACACTGCTAGTTATTTACATGAGCTATAAATCAGGTGGTGCGCACTTGCCTCACATTCATGGGGAAAGTGCGACCCAATGACGAAAAAAAATATTTCTTGCTCAAAAAAATTTGAGATACATTTATCGCTATTTAGTATTCGAAACGAACAGAAAACATTGTCAAGATTACTACATATATTAAAAAGCTGAATTCCTATTTAAAAAAATCACAATCTGACAAGTACCAAAAGTCAAAAATCTGAAAAGATAGGTCGCACTTACCCCACTGCACCTTAGGTAGGTACTTATGTGTAATGGAGGTACCTTTTGTATATTGAAATGAAGTCCGCCTTGAATTTAGAATCTGGTGTATTTGTAAGTGGTATCTGGTGTATATGATGTTTATTGCGAGTTGGCAACGCTGCACCAGTGTCGTTCTGTACCTAACCTAAGAGATACGGTATGTTCCTTTTGTTCAGCAAATGAAAAGGTACCCATACCCAAGTAAAAACTGTATTTTGCTTACTCACACTGTATTGTCGCCAGATGTAAGCGAATCAATCTCCTCATTGGATGTTAATGAATTATATTAAAATTATTCTGAAAGTATTAATCAAATATGCAAGTACATGGATAGTATACCATGTGTAACAGGAGCATGGTACACCCCCTTTTTTTCTTTATTTTTGAAGATACATTTTTGTAACTTGGCACATTGTATGTACTAAGTAAACGTCAAATTTTGACACAAACAAGGAAATTTTCACACTTCCAGTTTCAGCGGAAGTGGTGCCAACTTTTGATTTTCAAATGGGACAACCTGTATACTATTGAATTTTTAGACTCTACATAATTTCCTGAATGTAATGGTACCACATAAGCGACATTTCAAGTCCGAGACTTTTTTAAAATCTAATTTTAATTTTGTCATTTAAGTGTGCCTTGACAGTTCCAATTTATTCTAATGGACCCAGGTAATGCCATAAAAAACGAAATTGTGTCGGAAATGCTAAATAATGTGATTCGTGCTTAAACAAAGTTCTCCAAATGATTTTTTGGGCAAAACTCATTTTTTTCAAATGGAACCATATTGGTACCAAAAGGTACTATTCAAGGCTACTATTAATAAGGAATCTACTGATATGATCACTTTGCATCTAGCATAAGAACAACTGAAATTATTACAGCCCATCGAAAATTAAAAATAGTTATTTAATTTTGTTTTCGTCAAATGCTAAGAACCTACAAGGGGGCTTTGAAAATTTGAAAATAAATGAAACATGGGATCGATGTATTCAGAAAATTATGTAGATTCCAAAAATTCAATAATATACAGTCTGCCCCATTTGAAAATCAAAAGTTGGTACCACTTCCGCCTAAATCGGAAGTGTGAAAATTTCATTGTGTATGCCAAAACTTGATGTTTACTCAATACATACGATGTGCCAAGTTGCAAAAACTTATCTTCAAAAACAAAGAAGAAAAGGGGGTTGTACCATGCTCCTGTTACACCCGGTATACAAAAAAATCAAATCAAAACTGAAATAGTACAATGCTCATTATTTAAGTATAGTTGGAAAATTTAAAACAATGAAAAGATAGTAACAAGATGAAAACGAGAATGAAAACCACGTCTTCAGTTAAATATTAGATACCTATACAGCACATTTTGTTTTATTAATTTCATTAATGGGGAAAGATTTGAAAAAAATCCGTAATACATAAAAATAATTTCCTCAAGGACTCAATAATCAATAATCAATAATCCGCCAAAAAGTTTTTTAACAAAATTACAATTTCCTCATGATTCTGCGCACCGTTTAAGAACCGGCTTGTGTTTCACAGTGCGCATAATCCTGACGGTTATGCAACAACTGATTTTGTTTTGAAGTCTACACGTTCGTAGGCCAGCGGGTCGCGGGTAGCGTTGTTTGTTATTAGATTCAAGCAACGGACCAGACGAATGTTCCGCGATATTCTGTTTCCGCGGCGGCATCTGTTTAATGGACAACTGGTCGACTGTTTTGTTTTGCCTTTTTCACACACAAACGCTTAGACAACATCTCCTATAGGTGGTGGCGGCTTAGACTGTGAGTATTCCCCCTGCTTCAGTCGAAAATGTAAATATGTAGCTAAGTCCCCTCTACAAGTCTTTGGTTGGAACAAACCTGATAATTTAGCACGTGTAGTTCAACATTGACATAACCTAGTTATTAGTAAAATACAACTTACTAGTATCACATCAAAATTATAGCAACTTAATTTGTTTTCTAATTTAAAAACACCCATTCCTAAACTAATGAAAACGCATACTGTATACAAAATTAAATGTAAAGACTGTGAAAAAACATGTAATATTTGAATAAGAATATAATTTCTTACTTAAAATACCAATAAGAGTACAATAAATCATATAAAACAGTTTGATCTTGGTTGAAACTCTATTATCTTATGTCAAACAATATTAAAACTATTTGGTTTTAATGCGCTCTTATAATTGTTTTTAATTTTCGCGCCCAAAACCTAACCTAAAATGCATTTTTCTGCAGTTTGTAGTCTAACCTCAAATTTGCCGGGTAGTTGGTTGCTAGTATAAACAAATAAAGGCTTGGAAGTTTGTGTTTATGTTAAATTTGCTAGTGACCACTGACAGTGCCGTTTAAGGTTGTAAAAATCATAGAGGATTTTGAAGTGTGTTTAGACATTGAGCCTTCTAAATGGGAGGAAAATGACATTTTCAGATGGGCTAACAAGCCAATGAGAGTAGCTCGAAAGTTGAGCTACCAAGAAATTAATAACGTACCTATACTCGTACATGTTGGTTTCTATAATTTACAGGGCAGATTGTATTAACAATTTTCTCTATTTTTGAAACTAAATTTCAAGACGGGACTGAGGATGGAAGTCAATAATTTTTGTCTATTCCTAGATTCCTACCGATATTCCTCTCGCTCCGGACTACCTTTTACATCCCATTCCCTGTGCTTGCAAAAAGGAGTGCTCGGCTGGCTGTGCTTTGTCAACCAGCTGGTCAACCATGTTCGGGATGTGCGCCCTACAGGACAGGGAGCTACCATAGCAGACAAGTAGTGTAAACTAGTCACAATTCCAATGAAACTTTTCCAAACTTAAAGAGCGTATATTTGACCAATTATCGCTATTACCTACTTACTACCGTCCAACTCACATTTGTATAGTCTTATAACAGAGGAAAGTGGTAAATTAATGTCGAATAAGAGAAACAACATAATGTAATGATCGTAAAGCGTTTGTCCGATATGCACAATACCAAGAAGTGTACATTACCAAGAAGTGATATCTGATTAACGTTTGTTCGATTTTCTCTCTAGTTGCCTCTTCGGATTATAAATTATCGATATAGCGTTAGATAGCAAACAATTACTTTCGTCTAGAATTAACTCAACAAATTAGGTCAGAGCTGAACAATGCGTCTCATAATTTATGATCTACGAACACCAGATAATAATACTTAACTCTATTCTGACTTTTAGCTATAAAAAGGGTTATTAACCACTTCCTAAGAAGCAAAATAACTATTTTAAGAGAAGTTTGATTGTACTTAATTGCTATAAATGCCCTAAATTATGGGCGATAAATTATTGTAAGTAATAGATTAATCTTTTCGAATTCGACAAACCGTATTGGAAAACATATACAAGGCCGGATATATCCCAACGGAATCACACTCCGCAACGTTATAAAACAAAAAAAGCCGTTTAATTCTTTTGCTTATCGCCTGATTAATGTACCACATCCAATGGGAGTTAAATAAAATAATTCACACAGGGCAATAAACGAGAATTACACGTTTAACCTTAAATAGTCGCAACAAGACCAACGAGTGCCCGAATGAGAGCAAATAACGAAAAAAAAAATAAGTCTTGAAAATTGGTAGAGATGTTGCTGAACGGTTGGTCCTACATCTCCTTTTTTTAATTTTAGGATGGAGATAAAAATACCTTCTCAAAAGAATCTGATTAAGCCCAAAATAGGAAAACATGGGCGATAATGCGAGTACAAGAGGATGCTCCTCCAGCATATTTTTTATCTGCAAATTTGAACAATATTTCCTTTGCTAGGTTTTTATGTTGGTATCGTTATAAGCATTACAAAAGTTCAAGTAAAGAACGCGAGAGAACTTTCTATTAACCAAGGAAAATTCAGTTCTGCATAAATTACTGGTCTTGCACCCTAACCTGATAAATTCAGCTACATAATTCAATATGAAAATCAAACAATTTATTAATAATTACGCCAGCATCCCTCGTGATTTATCTCTAAAGGGTGTGTAGGTTAAGGTTACACGCATACGTTACGCACATGTACGAACGCTTCGGAGAATCCTATAAATCCGAATTACAAAATGACAAAATAGTAATATCAAAGATGGCAAATCCGAAACGAAACGCTAGCGTCATCTGCAGACTTTGATAAATTACGTCGAGGTAATGAGTCTCGTTAAAGCTGGATTATCACACCCTTAATTAATATGTCGGAGCTCGTGAAAAATTCATCACAGGCGAAATCTGGGAGTCAATGTAATTACTCGCATAATACTGAGAAATCGAGCACACACAAACCACCTAGCTACTTCACAATAAGCTTGTACCTACTTCATGACTATGGAAATAAAAAGATTTCCTATTTTTATGATAGGTTCATTCGGAATTCATAAAAAATCATGCAATGGACATGTTAAATTGCCTTCGTAGACCCTGCACACCTAGCAGAAATCGGTCGCATGCGTTGGATACAGGCCACAAATTTAATGTTAATAATTTGAAACTTTTGTAGTCAGCCAACAACGGGGGGTAAACCGCTGGAGATTTATGGTGTACACCATGTAGGAATTACGAGATTTAAAAGGAATTATGTAGATTCATAAGGAATTATGGGAATTTTTAAGGAATTATGGAGAATTATTGGGATTTATCGTGAATTACAAGGGGTTTATTAGGAATTATAGGGGATTTATTGGGAATTACAAGAGAAATAACCGTTGGCAACAGTTTAGATTTAGACACATGCGCAGTAAGTTGCCAGACAAGTTAGTCCGCGCTCTGAGAAGGGCTCCTAAGAAACAGAAATTAATCTGCGAGAAATTAATACCTTAGATGATATTCGACGACAAATTGTTGAAGTTATTAATCTAAATATGTCCATAATTTTCACTTCATGTCGGATTCTACCGTAAATTTACATCACCATAAATTTCTCAGTCCGAAAACTGGTACCTCCATCCTTTCGTATCCTGAGCTAACCTACGTATTTCCCTAAAAGTATAACATATTACATCCCCGACTATTAGAGCAGTAGTGTGGGCCTACCCCTACCTCTTTTTATTCCTATCTCCGACTCTAGTCTGTCGCGAACTATTCCTTCGTGTTTCATCATGCTCCTGTAGCACCACATTTCAGATGCTTCTATTCTTTTTCGATCCGCTTCTCCTGTTGTTCAAGTTTCGCACCCGTAGTACCGTACTCAATATATACGTCTTTAAGAGTCTCTTCCAAGTTTCTAGATTAACCGTTCCTGAGCATAAATTGTTTCTTTTTGTTAAACGCAACTCGGCCCTGGGCTGTTCTTTTTTTATGTTTCTAGTGCTCCTACTATCGCCAGTTATTTGACTTCCTAAACAGTAGAAATCCTCTTATCTTCCCAATTCCTATTATTTGTATTTTAATTTTAGTTCTATCAAAACTGCTTCCATTTCGTTCAGAGCTATTTATAATTCGTCTTTCCTGTATGCTAACACTGCTATATCATCCGCGAATCTGAGTATGCTAATAGTTTGACCCTGTTCATTAATCCTTGAAGCTGTTATGTTCTTTACAGTATTAATCGCATCTTCGATACATAAATTGAAAACTAGGTGAGCCAACGCACATCCCTGTCTCACTCCCTTTCGGATATCTACTTCTCTTCGTTCCTGCTCAAATTCTATAACTGCCGTTTGCTCTTTGTAGACATTATTTATTATTCTTATGTCCCTATATTTCATCTCTGCCTTTCTGAGCACTTCGAACATTTTCTCCCTTCTTACGTTGCCGAAGGCTTTTTCTATTTTTTTTTTCTGTAATTGCTAGTAAAGCTAGAATAGCCTTGTGCGTTCCTCTACTTCGTCTAAATCCGAACTGATCTCCTAATATTTCTTCCGCCCTTTTCTCCAAAATTCTAGTCAGAATTTTTGACGCTTGGGAAGCTAAACTGATCTAAAATCTTCACACTTATCCGCGCCTTTCCTTTTTGGCAAAGCGAATATATTTTTCCTTTTGTAATCTCTCGAATGTCACTAGATTAAATAGACCCCAAAATAGACTCTCTTACCTCTTGACCGGCAGACTTTAAAATTTCTGCCTGCACTCCGCCTACTACTAGTGCTTTAGTGTTTTTAAAATTTTCTAATGCTAGTTCAAACTCTTCCCTCATTATAGGACAGCCTTGGTTATCCCCTCGGTTATCCCCCTCAACACTGATTTCCTTTTCTAATATATCTCCTAGTTCTTGTCTCGCATAATAAGATTCCCAAATATTCCTTCCACCTTGCCTCTTCCTTTCTTCCGATTAGGATGTCACCTGCCTCACTTCTAATATTCTTGCTGCTAATTTCAATTTCTCTGAAATTTCTCCTAATTATTTTATACTCTACGTCAGTTTTTCCTACTTCGAACGTATGTTCCACTTCTTTGCATTTATTATCAATCCGCATTGTTTTTTTTTCGTTTTACATAGAAGATAAAATGTATGTGTAGAAAATAATGGTGGTCATGTTGAACAGTTTTATAAATTTCTATAGTATGGGCTTTTAAGTTTCTACTTTCATTATTTCTGTTCATTATCTTTCGATACAAATACCTACTTCAAATATATCAAGAAAGACATGTGCCATGTAAAAATCTCAAAATATAAGCAAACACCCAGTATGTGCATCCTCTTATGAGTAAATATGCATATTCAAGAATCAATTGTACCCCTAACCACATAAATTTTGAAATACTATATACGCATTTCGGCAGCTAAGCTGCCATCTTCAGTAGCAGGGAAAAACCTATAGTAATAAAAATAGCAATAACAATTGAGAGCTGATCGAGTGCACTTCGATTCTTTCGGAGTGGTGAGCAGAAAATACCTATATTATTGTTATTGTCACTATCATTGTTTCACATCATCATTATTGTTGTTATTATTATTGTCATATATATAATTGTTTTTTTTTTTGCTATTTTTATTACTATAGGTTTTTCCCTGCTACTGAAGATGGCAGCTTAGCTGCCGAAATGCGTATATAGTATTTCAAAATTTATGTGGTTAGGGGTACAATTGATTCTTGAATTGATTATTTAACCACAGTCTCTTACATCTTAATCCTTGAAATATGCATATAGTAAATAGCCTATATAAGTACTTAAAATTCTCGTTAAAGTTAAAGTTAAAGTTAAAGAATTATTGAGGATTTATGGGAATTATAGGGGAATTACGGAGGATTTATGGGATTTATTAAAGAATTACAGGAATTATTGGTGAATTATAGAGATTATATCCTTAAAAAGGATTTATGGTGTACATTTTTACGCCAGCGGTTTACCCCTCGGCCAACAATAAATTTGAATTAAACAGTAATGATATCCGACCCTGATAGGTTAATTAGTTAAATAGAACTATTTAGGAGAAGCACTAAAAACTTTCGTACCTACCCCTGAGTTCTAAGAAAACCAAGTTGAGGATCTTTAGGATGATGACGTTGTCAGCGAAGCACGTGTCAAGTTTGATTACTGTGCCACTGCGATTTTTCATTTATCTTTCCTTGATTTACTCTAAAGAACCGCAAGTTCTCATCCGATAATAGATTTCAATAGTGTTTAAACTCATAGAGTGCAGCTCATCTTGTATGATGAATGTCGAAAGGTTTTCTATTGTGAATTCTGTCTAAATCGATGACGTGATTTATGTTTTAAAACGACGAATTTCTGCAGTGCTATCTGTCCTGAAAGTATTTGAACGTCGAAGCTGGAATTTTAAATTAATGCAATCTTTCACATCTAAAAAAAGGGAGCCAGAAACAAATGCAATTATTTTATCAGCTCAGAAAGATTTATCAACGTTATAGCTGATGAAGGTCTCCGCTGTTAATCTAAATAAAACGGAAAGCAATAAATAATATTACTTTTTCATATTGGCTATGCGTTATTTTTCACTTGGTGCACAATTGTTGCGAGCAATTTGCAATATTGTGCATCGATCATTCACGAAACAATTCTACTTCCGTCCATTGGCACTCCATCGTTTTGCTCAGGCTGAATTATGCCAGCTATTTTTCGGTGTGGATTTAAAAAATGTTCACGCAGTTGTTGTCAATATAAATCTCAAATTTGATAGCTGTTATACCTACGTTACAAACGGATCTTTCTGAGAAGTATATATATAGTGCCGTTTTTGACCAATTCATTGTATATCTTAAAAGTGATGTAACCTATTTGGATTCCAGTTATTGCATTTCATATGCACTGTTACAAAAGAGGCAAGTGACACCTGTATTCTATCAACTGAACCTCCTTCATTTTTGTGGAATTGCATTCAATTTGTAAAAGTTAGCCGGGAAACTGTAAGTAATTCTGGCATAATTATTCATAGAACGAACTTATTTGTTAATGGAAATGAAATCGTCCAGGCGCTAAACGAATTAAAATTTGATCGAGTTAATGGCTGCGACTATACACACCAAACACAATGATAAAATGAACCATTTGAGCAGAGTAGAAAATTGAGTTAGGAAAATGTAATCCAATAATTAAGTGAACTTGTATACCTAATTTACTTCTGTTATTTTAGAACAGCAGTTGATATGAATATTAATCCCCTCTTTTATTTTGTGTCAGCGCCGGGGCCGTATAGAAGCAATTACCCCAAACGAACTTCTGCAATTTACTATTGTCTGCCAGAAATATCACAATTGATTACGAACATCAGCAGCTTGAAAATGTTACATTTTTAACGGAATAAAAACTAACATCTAATGGTGTAGTTTTTACTTTAATGCTGTATGGACCACCCTCAAAATTCCTAGTTGAAATTGAAACATTTTTTAATATGCCAAATTTTTAACCTACTTTGTGTTTTATACAGGGTGGCCCGAAATTAGCGTGCAATATTTTACCAGCGTGTTCTGTGGTCAAAAATAAGACAAAAAGCTCTTATAAGCGTATACCGAAATATGCTTCGCAAAGGAGCTATAGCTTTCTAAAAGAGAAGGCCTGAAGACGTTTCCTTCTAAATATCTTCGAAACAAGTCCAGTTAAAATTATGAAATATTTCATGAAATGTGTAAGTACCAAATGCTGAATCTTTTGCTGTAAACATAATTTCTAAAATTCAACAGGGGCGTCCCAAATCTGGCGGTGGTGGAGGTAAGATTTACCCCAACTTTTTTTACAACATGTCATTTTCAATTTTTTCATAAAAATTTGAAACTTTAGAGTTTTTTGCAAAAAAATGTGCTCCTGTCTCGTTTTGATAGGACGCGCCGTTATAGAGCACAATCGATTTAAAAATTTCGCTGCATGCCCAAAAAATTCCTACAAGAACTGGAAAACTTCGTTTGTATACTTAAACGAGACAGGAGCACATATTTTTGCAAAAAACTCTGAAGTTGCAAATTTTTATGGAAAAATTTCCGGAAAAATTGAAAACGACATGTTATGGAAAAAGTTGGGGTAAATCTTACCTCCACCGCCCCCAGATTTGAGACGCCTCTGTTAAATTTTAAAAATTATGTTTGCAGCAAAAGATTCAGCATTTGGTACTTACACATTCCATTAAATTTAATAATTTTAACTTGACTTGTTCCGAAGATATTTAGAAGAAAACGTCTTCAGGCCTTCTCTTTTAGAAAGCTATAGCTCCTTTGCGAAGCATATTTCGGTATTCGCTTACAAGAGCTTTTTGTCTTATTTTTGACCACAGAACACGCTGGTAAAATATTGCACGCTAATTTCGGGACACCCTGTATAATTAATGCCTGGCGGGGTATTTGCCCGAAATTAGCGTGCAATATTTTACCAGCGTGTTCTGTGGTCAAAAATAAGACAAAAAGCTCTTGTAAGCAAATACCGAAATATGCTTCGCAAAGGAGCTATAACTTTCTAAAAGAGAAGGCCTGAAGACGTTTCCTTCTAAATATCTTCGAAACAAGTCCAGTTAAAATTATGAAATTTTATGGAATGTGTAAGTACCAAATGCTGAATCTTTTGCTCTAAATATAATTTTTAAAATTTAACAGGGGCGTCTCAAATCTGGGGGCGGTGGAGGTAAGATTTACCCCAACTTTTTTCCATAACATGTTTTCAATTTTCCCGGAAATTTTTCCATAAAAATTTGCAACTTCAGATTTTTTTTGCAAAAAAATGTGCTCCTGTCTCGTTTAAGTACACAAACGAAGTTTTCCACTTCTTGTAGGAATTTTTTGGGCATGCAGCGAAATTTTTAAATCGATTGTGCTCGATAACGGTGCCTCCTATCATAACGAGACAGGAGCACATTTTTTTGCAAAAAACTCTGAAGTTTCAAATTTTCATGGAAAAATTGAAAACGACGTGTTGTAAAAAAAGTTGGGGTAAATCTTACCTCCACCACCCGCAGATTTGGGACGCCCCTGTTAAATTTTAGAAATTATGTTTACAGCAAAAGATTCAGCATTTGGTACTTACACATTCAATAAAATTTCATAATTTTAACTGGACTTGTTTCGAAGATATTTAGAAGGAAACGTCTTCAGGCCTTCTCTTTTAGAAAGCTATAGCTCCATTGCGAAGCATATTTCGGTATATGCTTATAAGAGTTTTTTGTCTTATTTTTGACCACAGAACACGCTGGTAAAATATTGCACGCTAATTTCGGGCCATCCTGTATATGATAGAAGTAATATTAGATGAAACGAAGGTCAATTCCAAAATTTTTTATATGGCAAAGATTTCCTTCATCTTTTTTCTATTATTAAAAATTTTCGTAATCGTAATTATATATACTGATGATTTTGAAAAATCACTGTTTCCTCTTATGCCCTTCTCGTTCGATTTCGTTGGTAACGGTTGGACAGCCTTTTATAATGATACTGATAACGATGTTTCCGAATTTTGTTCAATTAGTTTTGTCCCGTTTGTCAATTTCTCTTGTATCAAAGCAATCGAGAAAACACTCATTAACTTCAACCAATTCCTATTACGTATCCAATTATTCATCAGCAGATTGACGGCAATTTGTTTAAATGCTGGATTATCTGGTGCAGTTGACTCGTCAACACTGCTGAAAAGTATCGCAATAATGAATGTCAGTTTAGCGAACTAAAAAATATTACTTTGATGTTACCTACATCACATGAGATACCATCAATATGTTGCAGAGTGCAGACCAGTCTGCCTTTATTGGGAAATGCCAAGTTTCCACAATCCATCAGTGTGATGGTAGGTATATAAAATATGCCACGATTCGTTTATATTCTTTGAGTGAACAATAAATATGTTGCTATAAAAATCTAGACATACATCGTGGTACAGCTTAACTAATGGCAAATGGGTATCTGTGAGAAGAAACAGTTCAAGTTATAAATACCAAAGAGTCTTTTCTTCATGACCAAGCCCTTCGAAAGTTAGTGAAAAGGAAAAGGAGAGAAGTCAATACTGCTCCTCTGAAGTCTCAAAAATTTGCAAGCTTTGGTTATTCCGGAACACTATACAATTTACAAAAGTCGACCAGGGGTCCAGAAACCATTTTTGCTGACTGAGAGTAGGCCAGATCAAAGAAGAATGTTAATATTCGAAAGAAGACGTAATGTATCTGAGATTCTGCGCAATTCTACCGAATGGTGTGTCGATGGTACATTGCCAAGGAATTGATCCCATCTTGTATGCTCTATTGCAAAACAGTCGTGCCGCAGGCGGATCAAGATGAAGCGGTTGACATGTCGGAAGCTGAATTACCAGCAGAACTCCAACCCATTTTGAACTAGTTTGAGGATGATAACGAGCAGATAGAATCGTCGTGGAAATGGAAGACGCCTACCGATGTCTCCTCCGGATATGGTGACTATGTATGAAAATAAAACAAACAATCAAGACGAAGCCTCCCATCGACGCCGTCAAACCGAATTGGCAATACAGCATCCTATATTATGGAAGCTTATTATTGGCAGTCTTCTAAAAGTACAGAAAGGTATCTTTACTTTGTGTAATATAACTATAGGATGTTCCGAAAACGAGTATAAAAATAGGTAATTTTAATAGTTGTAGTTTCGTCTAGTAATTTGTGACTCCCCTCCTTCTCCCCTAAACTTATTTGTACGCCATTGATATCTGAATCAATGAACTAATTTTAGTTAAATTGGGAGCTAAATACCACGTAGAAATTTGTAATTTTCATTTTTACTACTTTTAATCATTTTTAAAACACCCTGAATATTTCTTAATATCAAAATGTAATCATTTAAGAGATAAATCTATTTTGTTTTCTTAATACTGATTCACATTTTATGTTATAGGTTGGGACATTTACTGCGAAAAACTTATTGTTGGTCAAAGACCACCTGCTAAATTGAGAAAATTTTGAGAATTGTGCAAAACTATGATAATAGAAGTTTAATGGAATTTTTTGAAAGTATAGCACACAATTACAATACGTAGGAATTATAAAAATTATTAAACAAATATGTATACCTATTTATTTCATTAAAATTTTTGAATGTACAGACTGCTTGTTTATAATAGTTATACCTATTTAATACTTTAAACAGGGCGTCCTAAAATCTCCGTGGGTCATAATGGTGGATTATGTGTCAGAAATCTGAAGGGGTAAAGCTTATTTTTGAAATTACTTTGCTTTTTCACTATCTATTTATATTTCTTTATCTAGATTTCTAAAACCTTATATAAGCTGACGAAGAAAGCATATAACTAAACAAAGAAATATCGCATGTTGTGTTACAGTTTATGTGCAACAAAATAGTAATAAAAGTTGTTAAAAGTCATTAAATTTGGGAAAACTAATTGATAATCTCGAATTAAAAAACAAATTGGACTAACATGAGTTCCAGGTAAGATTTGATGCTATACGGATGTACAAAGAAAGCGGTATTTTCAAGGAAGTGACTGCTGCTCCGGCAGACGGTCCTCTGAAATTTTCTTCCAATACGGTCGGACTTGCGCATTACTTAAAGTCGGTAAAATGACGTTTAAGTATAGGTATCGTTATCGGATAGTAACGCCAACGGTCTTGGTGGGTGTGCGGGTATCGAACAGAACTGCCATGTTGTTTTCCTACGCCTAGACGAGTTCTGGGTTTTTATATATTTTTCTTGTTTTTACATCATCTTTTTTCCAAAAAATGCGTGTGTCTGGTGCGAGGACAACTAAATGGTCTGTCTCAAAAATGCGTTCTCTCAGCTTGTCAGCTTTAGTTTTTCTTGCACCTCCAAAATTCAAATTGTGTTGACATTCAGTAATGCGCATGCCCGACCGTGTTCGAACACAATTTCAGGTGACCCTATTTTCAATACAATTTTTATGATGCATACCTTACAACCTTCAAATGCCGGTATTTTGGTCCCGAATACTGATTTTAGCATTTTATTCTTGAAAATTTCTATTTTGTGTTTTATTGTATTATGATAAATTCCAAATAATATTGTTTGAGTTTTAGTGTATTATAGTGGCATGTCGTCAGTAATATTTAGGTATCGTACTATCCATTAATAAATTAAGATAAGGAGTTTGTAAGGTTATACTAACTTTTTGCAAGTACATAATGTATTAATAGAGGAATGAGTTTTCAGTACAACTTTTTAAAACATCGACTGGTTTTGATCGAACAGGTCGCGTGTTTTTTTCCTCTCGCTGTATCTAAATACATCCAGAGTTGGCACTTCATATTCGTCTACTTTATATGGATCATAAACAAGTAACGATGTTCTAGTCTTCCATAATGAAGCAATTAGCTTAACAAAATAGCATTACATCTAATGCCTAACACATTAAATGCAAGTTTGCTGAAAACCTTGCTATTTAAACAGACATAATTGCTCCGCGCCGTTCGATAGCAGCCAGAGATGTATTTTATATGCTTTATTTACATTTCTCACATGTGCTCGAACTATATGTAATATTCATCGGGTATTGTTGTTTGAGTAGATTGAAATATACGCCTCCCTAAAGTCGAATACAATAGATTAAATATACCTTCGCGCTTTTGGGAAGAATAGATGAATGAATATTAGGGGAGCAAATACCAGGAACTCTGTTAATAAACTGATATAATTGAGACAGTTTCAGTTCACAAAATTATCATAATGGCTGAAGGAGTTAGGCCAGGAAGTGTTTTCAGGCAGCTTCTGTTCCTAACAACAATGGACGTAATAGTGAGCAGATGTTTACGGTTGAGTTAAGATTTAAGCACGGTAGGTGCTAGTGTGTAGCAACTAAGTACAGTAGTAAAAAGAACCGTAAAGCAATATACTCAAGAGAACCATCACCGAAGTTAAGTGAATTTTTTGAATTGGTTGTGTTTAAAATTAAAATTAAAAGTAAAATTAAAATTAAAATTAAAATTAAAAATTACATTAAAATTAAATTAAAATTAAAATTAAATTTGAAACCGAAATTGAAATTAAAATTAAAATTAAAAATAAAAATAAAATTATAATTATAATTATAATTATAATTATAATTATAATTAAAATAAAAATTAAAAATTATAATTATAATTATAATTAAAAATTAAAATTACAATTATAATTAAAATTATAATTTAAACTAAAATTAAAATTACAATTATTATTATTATTTAAATTTAAATTAAAATGTTCATAACAGTGGATCTCGTTGCACGCTTCTTTCATGTTTCATGTCCTACCGAATTGGTAAATACATTACCGGAGAGTCTTGATCCTTCAAAATACATGTTATTTTTACTTTTGGGATAGATGTTTTAGTCAGAATTTTACTCTCTTTCCATTTAAAATTATTATGTGAATTGTCTGAAAATTGTTCATACTCGTTATAAAAATACTAATACTTTGATTATTTAACCCAAATCAGAAAAAAAAAACTTTTTATTGAGATCATACCCGACTATTAACTATTGTTATTTAAAAGATGTGTTCTAGGTATCTGGAAAATAAGATAACCATGAAATTTTATTGGTTATTTTAAATATAAAATTTTGTTTGCTTTGTATAACAAAATTAAACTTTTTCTGATACATCAAATATCTATCTATCAAATAGGTATTACAACAAAATTAATTTTTAGTTCATAAACTATCTTATAGTTTGAAACGAATCACCGCATTTTTCTGCGACATTTTTCAGACCTGATAAAGTAAGTTTTAGTTTTCAGAATTAGTAAAGAACTAAAACTTCTTACAGCGACGTTTGTCTTATTCCTTTTAACAAAGAAAGTTATTTTCTGAATTTAACAAAAGTAAGCTGATTCTTCCGTTTCTTAAAGACAAATTCTAATGAGTTCTGATTTTTCATGAAGACATCTTATGACACACATAATGGCGTCTCGGTCTAGGGATATTAATGAATTGCAGTGCAGTTTCCTTGGAGGATTCAAAAAGATATTCGAAGTAAATATCCAACTGAGTTTTCAGTATCGTATAGCACATCATTAAGGCAAAAATCATTTTTCTATTTATCATTTAAGTTACCATTAAATATTCGACTGTTACAAGTCTTTATTTCAGCCCGACTTAATTTACGTGTTTCTGAACTCTTTTGATCTTTTCGCATTCAATATTTTGGATTCTAATATGTATTAACATTTTGAAATTTCAGGGAATACTCGTACCTGTATGGAAAATGCCTTTCACAATTTTCGTCCTAACAAAACGTAATAACATTCTCATTGAGGAAAATTTAAGGAAGAGGGTGATTATTAATTTTAATTCTGAGAGTATTTTGTGCGAGAAAATTGGATCTGCTGATGTCTCCTTTTTCTTGTACTCACATTATTCATCCATTTCTTCAATACACCGTATCTGCCTTGTGTAATAAATACCTACCCACAGTTCAGGAACATGGTACGTTTTTCAGACAATATACGCTATTCAACAAAATCTAAGAAAAGAAATGGTGCGTATAAGAAAAACAAGTTTTATGGTATCCTAAGCTAAGGGAAACGTTTTCTACAAATCCACGAGGATGTACTGATAGAGCGCAAAATGTTTCGGCAATGATGTATTCATGACTTTTGTGATAAGAGGTAAAATGGTCGATCTACACGGCAAAAACGGCAAGAGTATTTTTTGGTTTTCCTAGCATATCAGTCAACCAATTCGTCAAATTGTCTGGCAACAAAATTTCATCAAAACAGAAAGAGAAACAGCGTAATTCAGTATCGACAGCACCAGAAACTCTCAAAGCACGACCTTAATATTTTTGTCGGCATCCGTCCATTCCAATAAATATGAATTTTAAGGTGAAACAACAGAATTTTTCATATCTCGGTTTATTATCTAGTAAAACCCCAAAAAAATTTACAGCTACCAACTTTTCCAAAGTTAAGTTATTTATTTAAATATTGATATTACCTCTGCTCCTCTTTGGGTCAAAAACAACGTCCGACTTACCATGTCATCAGCAGAGAAGGAGTGGTAGATTATGCACTGAGAAAAAAGTGTTGTCCGTAATATCATAAAAGTTGCATGCAATACAACATGTTGTTGCTATATATGCACCAGCTACAACGGATTGTATATTTTACAACAACAATTTTGTAATAACTTTATGACAAAGAATACGACACAAAATATATAAACATGTCCCTTGTGAAGTTCGCGCATGCAAGGCAGTTGTTGTAATACTTAATAGTTGAAATAGTATACGATATTGTGGCTGCTCCGAAATTGTTACGGGATGTGTTTTCTATCATACAGTTAAATTCAATCTATACTTACCGTTTTTACAGTTCTGTATAACATATTAGTTCCATTCTTAATATCTTTGTAGATCGGCTTCTTATACTTTACTCTTGCTTATTTCTTAACTCCGATATCAGTGTATCGACAAGTTAACAAAAAGTAAGAGATAATTGAAAATATTTATGTACAATTATTCTGGAAGGTATGAAAAAAAATCATGATGAAAATGTAACTGCTTTATTTGTTTTAAAAATACAACCTACGTAATCATTAACAAATAAATAAAAAATTAAAATATAAATTTGTATAGTGTACAAACATTAACGGCTATTAATAAAAATTATATTCTATTTTGGACTACCTCAATATTTTAAAACATTCTTAATAGTGAGGTGGTGGTTCATTTTAGTAGGCCCGTAATACAGGGTCTTTCAATTTAAACATACATTAGAGATTAGACATTTTATCTGAAAATTTGCTTACGTCTTAGAAGAAGAATTCTAGGTTGATGCCAAGGATTCTCTATCCTCTATCCATGGTTGATGCAGATCTCACAGCTAGGTATTTCTGTAAAGAAAATAAGATACTGTAAAATGATACCCCTTAAGAAAACCCCGTTTTAATCTTTTAATCAACCCTATCTAAATTTTCAAGGAGAATTCAAAAATGTCATAAAAATATAGCAATCTATTTAAAATTACTAGGTAATATAAGAATTAATTTTCTGGAATTTAATAAAGAATTGCACACACTTGTAGATGTTTTGGCAGAATGTATAGTTTTTTCATAAGGATGTGGAATACAACAGCGTTTACTTTTATGATGAACACCCTGAATAGCAAAAAAAACATGCATTTATGGTGTTAGGCAATGTTAACTTTGTGCTAATTATTAATTGTTCGTAAAACACATTTAAGCTTCAGAAATGTCCTCTTTTACAATCTTCCATGCACAACCTACAGTAATCTACTTTAAGACTTCCAGAAATAATCATGATTTGTGTTAAGTTCAATGTAATAAAGAGAAAAGTAATAGTGCAATATGATAAACGTGAAAAATATTATGTAGGTAGGTACCTAACTGATGTTGCGGGTATACATCATCTAAAATACAGCAAATTTTACTTACCGATAAAGACGAAGACATGTACATAGGTACCAAATCTTGAAATCCACAAAGGTTTAACATGTCTTCCATTTTCAATAACAATAAACTGCAATTGATTTCAGTACTTAACACACACACTAACAAATCTGCTGCACTTTTGATGAGACGGAAAGGTTGCAAGTTAAAACTAGAGAACAACCGTTTGGTAGTTATGATGTGTTGCGCAGGTGCGTGGCACCAGCTTCGACCAATCATAAACGAAAACTAGTTAAATTACAACGTCGTTGTTGTAATGCTTACAATTTGAGCAGTATATTATTTACAAAGTCATGAACGATATTACTTAATGTTTGTCGTACCTATGTCTTGCTTGCAATTTGAAGGTATGTATATCGCAAGTAAATGTAATCCATACGAATGAGTCTTAATGATAATAACACTTTAAGGAAATTTGTTTTTCCATAGTATCTTATGCAAGAAACTTGGCGTATGCAAGAATATTCTATTTCAGATTTCTGATACACCCTCCGTTTTCGCAATGAGTAAATGTATTCGAAAATGAAAATGTATTGCTGGATACGGTATCTCAAATACAGTTTAAGTGTAATATGAAAAACATTCCATATTGTAAGCAGTGTATAAATATTGAATATGATAGAACATAAAAATATTATACTATACATAAAGTTCCCAGCAACTACATTTTGTATAAATATTTTGTAAAATTTCTCTCAGTGTGGCGTCATCAGAATAGAAATTGATCTCACAATATTTCCCAAAGTTAATAAAATTACTAGCGTAAACGTTAACAATAGAGGACCAAAAATGGAACCGTGCGAACAGTTCATGGTTAACAGTATCAACAGCAGACTGGAATTCAAAAGACAAGCACTAATTTTTGCAAGTATCGAAAAATTTTGGATTTCTAATAGCCCAAGAAATGATATAAAAACCCCCTTGACATGGATGGTGATTACTTACACACAATTTTAATTCATTGCAAATAATTTCAATAATATGCTGAAGACAAGGATTGAAACAGAAATAGAAAGTGATTTGGGCGATTGTGAAGCAATTCAGTATTAAATAATAGCCAGTAGAAATTTCCAAAAAGCCCGTATCCAGTCATTCCTTTAAATAGAATTTCACAAAGTGCTAATGCGTTCTGCTAAGTTCGAATGCTTAACAGTTTGTTGCCACTTCAAAAAAGTTATCGTCTCATCTCAGAAATCAGGATAATCGTTAGTCCATTAGTGGAAGTACAGCTCTGAGCCAGGCTGCTGCGTTCTGGTTCGAGGGTGAAATTCAACTTTAGAGAGATTATTTCACATCAATGCGTTCGCAGAGCTTCAGCGAATAAACGTTTCCCAGTCTGTGATCATCCATAAATTCCTAGAAAATGCAAATCGATACCAATTTTTGCTAACGAACTGAAGATTATATTTCTCTATCAAAAACAAACTAGATTCATTCCGGGCCATTACTCATAATTGAAGATAAATATTGATTGATGATTACAACAATCGAAGCACTTTAACACCATCAAACAACGAAGGCAAATAAAAAGGAAAATGGAACCGGGCATTTTAATCAAAGTTAAACATATTTCAGTTTGCATATCCTAATGAGATTCTTGATTGAATGAACCTCTTATTAATCGCTACAAAAATGCGATTAAAATATAAATGATAACTCAAATACTTTAGTGTTCTACGAATTGAATAAGAGAGGTCAAATAACCTTAATTTTTACTTCAAACGTGGAAAACAAATTAAACATTTAAAATATGTAATATAAGAGGAAATTTCAATTAAAATGTTTACGTTCTGCCTTAGCATAATATAGTGAATAAATAGTGGCAGAAATATAGGAATAAAACCAATTATTATGCCGCTGTAAAAGAGCATTTTTACAGAAGTAAGGAGGCAGGCGGATCTCACTGCATCTAATAAAACATTTGTGAAGGGTGTCAGATCTTCATAAACGTCTAAAGGGATGATTTATTATGGTTGTGGCTTTTTGGCAACGGGAAGATAATGGATATTTTTATTATACAGACGCATCCATTATGAAGTCACAACATAGAACATTTCAATCAATCATATACACAAATTTGGCAATCGTATTCTAGTTTTATGTGAATCGTTCTTCTCTCTGGATGAACGTCTCCGTTATTAATGTATTTGTTATCCTGAGTAAAATAGCTTCCAGTTAAACAATGCCACTACTATTCATATATTTATCATCCCTTTTAAAAGTGGCTCCTATCTGGTGCATTCAAACTTCAAAAAATTGATTTATTGCTCATACTATTTTCTACAGAACTTAAAGTTCATCGGGCACCACGAAATAGTTGCAAATATGAAAGCAGACACGTGTGTTGCGAACATATTTATTTTTTTAATACTTAAAATAAATAACTTGCCCTCAGTATGTCGAGGCAGTTAACCCTTGTTGCCTATTGAAATCATGGATGACGCAACTTAGCTTTAGGGAATTGTCAGAAGTGTTTTTATGCGCGGTTTAGTTGTCAGGATCTTGAGTAACGTAACATTGTAGTAGATATAATAATGTAATCGTTTCAATACAAGGTAACAACATCTAGCTAATACTTGTCTCATTACTGAAAGACCTTTTGGTGAGATAGCGGAGACAATTGTGTCTCAGTGTCGACGGTTACGGAAATCCATGGTATAAGTTTAAATTTCACAAATAGTCCTAGCGGTTAACGACAATTTTTGCCGAAACCCTGCAAATTGTGTTAAAAGCATGAAACTTGGTCGGCAGCTTAAATAGGTCAAATTAAGAGATTTTGCCTGCTGTACCCAAAAAATACCCAGAAGGAGCCGCTCAGGGGCGGAACATATTCCAAGGGGCTTGAATTTCAAAAATAATTAAATAATAACCAATGTGGGCAAGTAATATGTCATTTTATATTGATTTGATATCGCTGAAGTCAATTCAAACCATATTTTATTTATAACAATAAAATTTTCAATTTTAATTCAAAATTTTGTTAAATTCGCTAATATTAAAAAAATTGTAAAATATATACTTAACATTTTCATTCAAATTGCAGGCTCTTAACCTGTTCTAATGATATTTTTTGGTATCCCCAAAAATTTCAAAATGGTTGCCATTTTTGAAAGTAAAATTTATTTTCAGAACCCATACTATGTTGGATATGGATGGACGAACTGAGGGCATTATAGAAATCTAATTTTTTGTTTCTCTTTTTATTTAACATGTCGACAATTTGTTTTTGAAGATAACTATACCTACATACTGTGTCACGACGAGTTCCTATTGGACGTTTGTGGAGAAGCGCATAATTCCCCTAATAATTAGCTCTTGCTAATACTTGCACCAAGCGTGTAAGTATATAGCAAGCAGTATTGCATGGTTCGAGTGTGTAGGGCAAAGCACCGTACTGATGAGTCTCGAAATGACGAAACCAGTGGTCTACTGTTTTCCATGCACATTCGAAACATGCAATATTGAAACACTTCTGACATACATAAGACTACTGCTGGTAGAGCAGGAAAGTACCTACGTAGAGATCTAAGGATGTTTCAAGCCCGACGATATGTTTGAGGTAGCATCCCGTATAAGATCTCGTAGTACCCAAAATCTGGATTTAGTTCTATAATTCAAAGCCTGGCGGGGTACTTGCCCGAGGAGTAGTTGTTCGAACGGTCCAGTGCCACACAGAATTCTGAAAATTTGTAATATGACGTTTTCAAATATTCTCTATTTAATGAAAATAATGGCAACTTAATCCAACATCCGCTTATACCGGAAGTGGCACTTAACTTCCTTATTTTAAATAGAACTAATACCTAATTTTTTACACTTTCCGGTTCTCCATAAAATTTTAGATGGACTTTATGTAACATAAATAATCTCTAAATGTCAAAATTTCCAAGATATACGCGAGATTTCAAATTTTTTTACAGTTGCAGGGTACTCTTTGGCGTCTGCGGCAAAAGAAACGAATTGAAATCGAAACAATTGCGGGCGGTAGCATTAATGACAAAGATCTAAATTAAAGTTCAGTGTACTCAAAGTTTGAAAATACTGGGAACAGTGATTAGGATGCGACATTAAACTGAGAAATCAAAATATTGCCAGAACTCAACAAAATTAAATGGAACGCCCCCTTTTTATGCACTTTTTGGATTTATATCGACTCCAACTAAAATTTTCCGTAGAATCCAAAAAGTGCATAAAAAAGAGGGCGTTCCATTTAATTATAAATATTCTTATAAACTAACATGGCGACACAACAAGAATTGAAGAAAAGTTCAATGCAGTGGTCACGTTAAGCCGTGCCGGGTGCTACTTAGAAACAACCCGTTGGACGCGGAGTTCCAAACAAACAAGCGACAACAATCGAAATAGATATTTCTGACGTTATAGGAGGTGAAGGTGGTGTACGTCAGCTGCTACAAACTGGAACTCAGCACCAGACATACGACGTTTCTGGACGGGGGGTACATCAGCAAAAATTCTCGCCCGAGAAAAACTGCAAATTAGAAAATAAAGTATGAAAAAGGAAAGGAAGCAATAACTATGACAAAGATTGAAGTAAATGACGAAAAGTAACCATATAAATAATAAGACTATAAAGAGTTTTGTCCTTAAGACCAATGAGCAGAAAATGCGACTAGTAAAGAGAGATAGAAGACAAGTCTTGTGAAGCGCTCAAAGTGTCAAACGCAGCATGACTATCTCTAGGGTTGCTAGTATCGAATGAAAGTATCGATACCAGTATCATTTGATACTTTTAGCTTTAGGTATCGATACCTCCCGACACTTCACAAGAAAGTATCGATATCTTCGAGTATCGGTATCGCTTTTGTAAAACGTCTACTGAGGGTGTTTTGTGAGAACGTAAAACTGGCAAAAAGGAAGCAAACTTTATTTTTTATCATTACAGCTTTTCAGTAAATAAAACATACCTCTGAACTCACTACAAAACAAAATTAAAACAAAAATAAACTTGGATGGGTGGCGCTAATGAATGAGGTTGGGCCTGAGATAAAAAACTTGATCTTGACGAAAAGCTTGAATCAAGTACTCAGTATCAATATCTGAGACCTCCACAGTCCCTTCCAAGACGACGCGACGGAGACGTGGAGACATTTTACATTAAATTTATTATTAAACATTAAAAGTTCGACCTTTTTGACGGTATATCCGGCAGCCGGTAAGGGAATGATGAATACCGTACAGAGTGCAGCTCAGTTAGCGCCTATATCTTTTATTCGATATCGATCTAAAAGCATCGATACCAGACAAGCATCGCATGTAAGGTATCGATACCAAATATCGATACTTCAGAAGTATCGATGTATCGTCATCATCCCTAACTATCTCCAATTCCAAGGAACTATTTTCTAAATGAATTAAGGCGGGAGGCGATAAAAATATGTCCAAGATTTAAGATAGATGGCACTAGTAGAAAAAATGTTTGATATTTAATTACGGGAGCTATTTATCGTTTGATGGAATGTGATCTAACCTGAAAGTGTAGTTTGTGTCTGTAAATATAAACAATCAATATTCAAGTGCCCATATTTAAATAATATAACAAACTATAGGTATACGTAAATTGGTAAACCAAAAATACTGCAGGAAATGTATCGCGCTATAAGAATGGAAACTGAGCTATGCAATAAATTCAAATTTGCTAAAGAATAAATGCGTTAAAGTATAGTAAAAGTTGTTTTGTTAATTATTGTTAATTAATTATTGTTAATTAATTATAAAGAATTCAATGTAGAGAAACTAAAAGAACAAAATGAATTGTACACTACATTCTTTCAGTATTGGATATAAATGTTATTGACTATAAGACTATAACATACTTACCTTAATGTTTTCTGTGTTGCATCCGCTCTTTGACGTTCGGACAAAATTGGTTTGTTGTTAGGAGGGCAATTCACATTTATTTTTATACGGCAAGGAAGTGCTTCTGCAGCGATACGTGTAGTAGTAACTTGAAATTTTAGTAGATACTTATTAAATTGGCTCTGTCACTTTATATTTGGCCGCTTCACTACCAGGGTAAGGATACCTGGCTGTAATAAATCCGCAGCTCCGCCGGGGCCGATTGAAAGCTCAGGCTATCGAGACAGTATGCCGCCTGCATACGGATGCGAGCAAAACGGTACACAGGTATAAACTGCTACAACTGTGTACTTTGCTTTCAATTTCGCACGTTCAAGAGCTTGATATAGTTAATAATAGTACACTTGCAAACTTACATGAGAGGGAATTGTGGCTCCTTTATGTAAATTGCTCGCAAACAAACGAACGTAGGCTGGTTACTCGGAGTAACCGGCAGATCTGAGAAGTTTCAGTATCTGCGTAACGAGGCGAGGACTAACTTAATCACATAAAATTAACGTCGTTTATATTTGAGCAGTTAGGTTCTATCTCCTTCCTAGTTACTTGTAATTAACACGTATTGGAGCAAAGTTCTGGGTTCGCACAATTGCATTATCTCGGTATTATTGTTTGCCGCTTCCTTATACCGATACATTCACTTGGAACGTATTAATTGGGTCCACTTGCACAATGGAACTTCTGAAGGGTTGTTGCCCTCATCTTTTGCCCGAGCTGGAATACTCCTCGCATGGAAACTAATGGGAAAGCTAACAAATGAATCTTGTACGACCCTTAATTTTCGTTTTATAAAAATTACGAAATTCGCGGTTTTGCTTCCGCAAATCCTTTGGCATTAAATGAATGCAAACTCCGTACATCATTGTTACAATGCAGGTACTTTTATTAAAAAGATGTAATTTGAAATGTATAAGTCCTGAAAAGAACACACTCAGATATAAAAACGGTGGAAATATTATTTAGGCGTATAAATCGGCATCATGCTTTACTGTATGCACTGGCCCTGACCTCTTTTAAATGATAACGTCAGTGGGGACTCTGCCGGGGAGTGTCGATAATAGCCGAAATGTAGGGCCACAACAGATTGAGTGGTAAAATATCAGCAGTAAAAAAGTGGAAACGAGGAGTAACACATCTTCAAATGAGTACAAATGAGAACGGGCTAATTCCTGCCACCACACTCGAGCCCCCAGCTCCGGTAAGCTTGTTAAAACTTATTTCTTGCAAATTCAAAAAGAGATGTCAGAAAGCCTGTGGATGCAGAAAGGCTGGATTAAAGTGCTCCGTTATATGCACGAATTGTAGTGGTATCTGTGATAACTCGCAAGTTCCATCACAAGAGAGCGATGAAGAGGAAGAAACGGAGACTATTTTAGAGCAAGCGTATGATGAAATCGAGAACGAAGAGGATTGCGATGTAACTGATAATCCCATCGCGGATGATGTGGAAGAAATTTCGGTTTGTGACGTTTCGATCGGTACTAAAGACAATGAACCCGCATCCATCAAGAACAGCGAAGCGAAGGAGAATGCACTAAATTTTGGAATAGTGAATTGCATGTGGATTAGGTTTACTGGGGATACCACGTTAAAAAAAACGCGCCGCTTACTCTACCTCAAGGTGGTGTGGAAATGAGTTTTTAGCCAAAACGCGTGTTGAACTACAATTTGCGGCGCTCGTACACCAAAACTATTGATTTTACGAAAAAAAGTTATTACATAAATTGTAGGCAATTTTCTCTAGTTTCATTTTGTATATAAATGTTTTTATCGTAAAACGAGTCGGAAAGGAAATATTGTCAAAAAACTGCCTTTAGGCGCCATTTTTCCAATATGGCGGCGCGAGCGGCAAAGATACGAGGTGGCAAAGTTGAAATTCGGAAAGAGCACATCGAAATCTATAAAATTACCCATTTTAAAAACTCCCGGAAAACTTTCCAGGTAAAACTACCAAATGACTGTACTATGATTTCATTGCACCCAAGTGTAGTACAGACACTTGTAAATGAAATGTACACAAAGCAGAGAGATGCAATATTGAAGCACTTTGCATCGCGTATAATTTATCGATACTCCTCTTATTCATTCACTTTGGCATAACAAGATTCGAGTTCGCTACACAGTAGCAGCAGCAGCAGCGGGTACAAGATGAATTACAACAGTAATTAGTGGAAAGTTCCGGGGGATATGGAGAGGGGTAGTTGACTTTGTCTCTTGAAAGCTCGTTATTGAGTTGCTCGTCTCAGAATTAGCAAGTCAGCTAGAGGCAAACGAGGTTGGATGACATTGCTCCTAGGCATACACTTACCTCTGCAGTAGAAACACATGGGCCTGTTGTTAATTATGCCTGACCTAAAACTAGGTCCCTTCCCTTTGAATCGCACATTAGCCACATACCAATCAAACTAAGTGTTATTGTAGGTACCAAATTTTCTTGGAACAATGGGGAGGAGAGCAGCCATTATGTATATAACCTCTAGGCGGCGTTCCAAGATTTCGCGTGGAAGTGACAAGGACAAGTTTCTATTTAGGCATTCCTGATTTAATTTGTTATTCTGAAAGTTTAACAAGGAGTTTCTGAAGACCTATGATTTGTAAAATATAGGTACCTACCAGGTATGCTGCGATTATCGTGTTGAATAAGTTATCGGAAGATTAAGATTAATTGCATAGCTCTGATCATTTAATGCTTTAGATTATTTTTTTCATCGTCAAATTGACCAATTAGAACATTTCATTTGGGTCTAGAAGCGTGTATTATTTCGTTTATTTTTTGACGTTTCTATTTTCCAATAAATGAACAGTATTTTTGATCACGCGTTTAATTCTGACCAATTAAATCATTATTATAGTGAGAATTTTTTACCTAACTTGTCCCAGCGGGAATTTTTTTTAGTATTTTGTTTTTGTTGATAAAACGACTTGTTTTCTGGTTTTGACATATGTCATATGTTTTAATCGCAAATTGTGACACTGAAAGAATAATATTGAAGAGTTGTTTCACATTTGAACGTCAAAAAATAACCTTTCGAATACCACACGACAGTAAGAATAACTTGGAAAATAATTCTCCACATTTTACTCAAATTTGTCGCCATTCGGCAATAGCCACTCGAGCCCTACGGGCTCTCGTGCCTACAAGTTTTCGAAAATCTGTCGAATTATTTTCAAGTTATTCTCACTCTCTTGTGATATTACGTACGGTTATTTTTTGCCGTTTCTATTTTCCAATAAATGAACAGTATTTTTGATCACGCGTTTAATTCTGACCAATTAAATCATTATTATAGTGAGAATTTTTTACCTAACTTATCCCAGCGGGAATTTTTTTTAGTATTTTGTTTTTGTTGATAAAACGACTTGTTTTCTGGTTTTGACATATTGTCTTATATGTTTTAATCGCAAATTGTGACATTGAAAGAATAATATTGACAGTTGTTTCATATTTGAACGTCAAAAAATAACCTTTCGAATACCACACGACAGTAAGAATAACTTGGAAAATAATTCTCCACATTTTACTCAAACTTGTCGCCATTCGGCAATAGCCACTCGAGCCCTACGGGCTCTCGTGTCTACTGCCTGGCGACAAGTTTTCGAAAATCTGTCGAATTATTTTCAAGTAATTCTCACTCTCTTGTGATATTACATACGGTAATTTTTTCGATAATTTTGCTTGTTGACAAGTTGCCATAGTTTCAAATTTGTAGGTGCATTTATAATGTATAATCTAGTTACTTTAGTACCTGCCAAACATCAAATATTCCCAACACATTTCTTTGTATGTGAATTAATAAATTGAGATAAAATTTCGTTTTGAACTACCTTGCTTCGATTCAAAAAATAATCTTGTCAAATAAAATTCGTGATCTGGCATTTTTAGGTAATTTTACTCAAGCTGTTGCTTTTACTAGCCACCACAGAACACCTAGCCACTCGTGTAAATTTGACAGAAGACCACTCGCGCAAGCGCTCGTGATCTTTTAACTGTCAAATTTACACTCGTGGCTACCAAGCAACGCAACAGCTTTCGTAAAATTTCCGACAATTCCAGACCACTTATTGTATTACTACAGATTATTCTCTAATATTAAGTTAGTTGCCATTAGGCTATGCCAAGTTCAAATCTGGAAAGCTGTGGTAAGGGGTATATTGTGATATATGGGACTAGTTAAGGCACGTGCCATTACTGAATTTACTGAATTTAAATTGTGGTTGTTATGCCACACGAAAATTGAGAATTAACAAAGTAAGAATTTTATTTTCTGTTATTAGCAACTGTTATGTAAGTACGTGCATGGATAAAAAAGTCATAAACATTACTCTACTATAAGTTTGTTGAAGTTGCTGAATAAGCCACCTGATCTGGTTACAAAAATAATCTACCTAGGTACCCACCTAAATTTGAAGATTAAACAAGCCAACTCGACTGCTAATACCCCAGGGCAATATTTATGATTATATTTTTATGTTTATTGCGCTTCTTGTTAATTGTTTAATATTTTAATGACACCCTGCATTTTTACTGGCGAATTATGAAAGAGGGCATCTTTTTTAGTTCGTTAAAAAAGTATTAGTTCCATACGAGATATTTGACAGTGGAGACTTTAAAAATTAAATACTGTTATCGGTTTTGAAAAATCAAGTTGGTCAGTACTCAAAACCTAATTTATTATACGCGGCTGTGGTTAGTCGACCGGTAACGGCTGATTATAGGCAACCGGGAGAATAACGTAAATCGCCAGTACAACCGTGGAGCAGTGGAGAGTGTCTCGCTTAGTGACCGAAAGGTTCGGGGTTCAATGCTCGTGTGAGTTCCACTTTCTTGCTTGCTGTCAGGTCCCCCGTCAGGTAAGTGATCGCCATAACACCAAAGCAATCCCACATATTTGAATAAATTAAAAAATAAAGTCATCATCAATTATTGTCACATATTTGCCACAGTTATCCCGGGTTTGTTGGAATCGAAGAATAAATATTAGACAGGCGATATTACATAAATTACTTGTGTTGTTTTTGGTTCAGTGCCTATTTTAAACTACGGAACTGTGACTCGCACAATCTGGGATTGTAACCACTACGAAAATTATCGATGTTTTCTGCAAGATTCAAGTTCAAGGGCGCTCAGTATTACATTACAACAATAAAGGGCACTTTAGTGTATTTGAAGGGTACATTCGTGCTTATGTTAACATTTGTTTGATGCGGTGTGGATTGAAGGGAGCTACCACTTGAAAGCAAGAAAAAGGGAAAATGCCGAAAGTTAGGGGGCATATTTTATAGCTGCTGAAACAAATTCTGCGTAAAGGCTTAGGTGGCTTATTGCTTACAAGAAATCAGGTTTGGCGTTCATTTTATTTTATTTTATTCTCATACTGAATATTCAAATACCTACGCAATACGAAGGCAACAATTTTTTTAACAGTTTTTACATTGACGCCATAAGCTTCATAGCAGGGTGGGTGGAATTTTTAAAATGCAAATTCTACCTGCGGAACATTGCAAACTCAATTTTATTACACCGCCAGCTGCAAATTTTACTGTCATGTAAACCAATCAGCATTTGTAAATTTTACTGAGATTGACGAAAGACTTTTTATGTATAAATCGATATGGAACAGGAACTGTTGATTCCAATTACTAGCAATTATGCGAGAGTGCTTCAAAGCTTTAATTATAAATAGGGCCTTTCTCCGATAAATTATATAAACGATTGCATTAAGCAGACTGTTCAAAATAAAGTGTCAACAGCACTATTTTCGTCGACCCAAAATTCCTAATCAGGGTGGTTAAATGAGCTGCCTGTGACAAATTTTAATTTCAATTAATGGAATAGGTATGCGGTTACACAGGTAAAATTTACACTTTATATTATAGAACAGAATAGGCAAATAGAACATTAATTTAAAAAAATTGAATTTTTATTACGTTACTACATAAATAAACCTACTAATAGTATCCTTCCTGTACACATCAAATTCCAAGCGGCCAATGCCGTTTCTGACAACGAAGACATCCAGAAAAGGGATTGAACCATTTTGTTCCATTTCCAAGGTGAATTTAGCACTATTGAAACATGAATTTAAATTATCTAAGAAGACATAAGTTCTGCTCCTCTTTGTATCAAAAACTGCGAACCAAAACATTCACATAACGCAACCACAATCGAGGGAAGTACTCACTATCCCTTTTGAAAACCACTTCAAACCTACTCATGAACAAATTGGCCAAAAACGGAGATAAACTATTGCCCAAAGCAGTCTCTTCCTGCTGTTCAAAAAACTTATCATTAATCTGAAAACAATTCTGGGACATACATAATAAAGTCAATTTCAAATATTCATCGAATTTTGTCTACTTCATTCTTAGTCAGTAGCTCCTCCAAGTATACAAACGTGGTAGGTATAGGTATACTTTGAAACAATGACACAACATCGAAAGAAATCTCACCCTCATCAAGGCCTACATTTTTATTTTTATTAATAAACTATAAAACACTGTAAAATTTTCTTCTTTAGCTGTGGGCAACGCGCTGAATTTCTTCGTTAGCCACTTAGAAAGTAGATAGGTTGGCGAGTTAATACCGGAAATGATGGGTCTCACTGATCTACCCGGCTTATGCATCTTAGGAAGGACGTACTATAAACTCCAAAAGTGGTTTTCCAGTTTGCGACGCGAATCGTTTATGCCGGACGTTGCTATGTTTTCGTCAGCCCCACCCCCCATCGACTACGTGATTTTTCGTTAAAAGAACATGATTATTTATCTATTTCTTGCTGCCCTTTGTTTACTAGTGCAAGTGTGCAAGGCTAACGTTTGTTGTCATTCAAATAAAATCGTTTAGATCCGCCTTCAAAACTTTAATTGGCGGACAGTTGCTAAGGTTTTTTTACCTCAGAATGTAATTGGTTATGGCATTTTAAGCGGAATTGAACCGTAAAGTGGAACAGCAATTTTGGCGTTTATAGTACATATTCGGAACCACAGGATTAGACAAACTTAACCTGAATTTGTTTTGGGTGTCACACAGTGACGTCAATGTGACGTCAATTCGGGTATATAAACGGGTTTTGTCTTGGGCGGTCCTCACTCTTGTTTGAGATCTAGACGAGTGAACTTCTGAGGCTGAAATACGTATTAAGTGTTTTAAATTTTGTGTGGTCTAATTGATTTTCGAATTATTTTTACTGCCTTTGTTTCATAACAGGGTGAATTGCACAATAATTTACCCTCTTAGTAATTTCTTCATTTATAATTAGGTATCAAAAATTTTCTTTTAATTCCTATAAAAGCGACTTTTTCCTCAAGGAACCTGTAAACAGCGTTTTAATAGGTAACTTGGCATTTACCGTTTTCACCTTTTGCGGATAAAAAAGAGCGTTTAGAAGTATTTACGTGTTTGTTTCAAAAGTCAAAGGTAACTTAGACCGGACTTTTTAAAACTCTTAATTATTTTTCTTTTGAATTATAAAGCCCTCACGATAAAAATGGCGAGTGTTTTCCCTTTGATGTCAAAGAAAAATGTACTGCCAAACACACGCACCAAAATTTCTTAAAAACACAAATATTTGTTCATACACCTACAAAGGAACCGTTTATAAAGGGAAACGTAAGTCACCCCCCGCATGCCTTTGAAGTATCGGATATGGGAGAAAGACTTAAATGTTCGGGTAAGTATTCCATAAAGGACCTTGGCGAACCTGCGGTTACTTCTAGGACAATATAATATTGATCTGGATGAAATATTTTTGTCCCAAACGCAAAGAATTTTTAGTACCTACGTATATAGTAAATCTCATTCCAAAAGAAAATATTCAAATTAATTTAAATTATGAAATGTATTAAATCGGGCGCGAACGTTAAAATCAGAGAACCTTTGAAATATGTGGCACAGAAGTTCATGTTATTCAGACATCCTGAATTACGTTTATTGACAAACTGGTTTTACGCCCACCTAACTTTTTACCTTTTAGTGGGTTTGTAAGGAAAGCTCTGCAAATATTGAACGCCTACTACTGTATCTAAAATAAACTTATTTCTATTTTATATATGATCTCAACTTCCGTATTTACCTACAACTGTCGTTCTTTTAGTAATCTTCTTTAGAGTTCTATCGTGGCTTACACAATCCTACAATGTACTTAAGAAATTGAATCGCATCATTTCCTGTGAGCTATACAGAGAACGCTATATTGAAGTGCTCTAGCATCTACTAGAACGGTGGATCTTTGAAATAATAAGTTAGGTAGTATGCAATACTATAATCTTACTTTAAGCATCTTTCAGTTTATTTCTATTATCAACCAAACATTTTGGTGAGAAAAAAATATCGTATGAAAATATCTAAACTTTGCATTTCGCAAAATTTTCAGAATAGCGTTCAGACAATTTTATGCCTTTGCCGTCTACGGCCGTTAGGTCGCTTTTTATTTGCCGCGTTACCAATACACGGGTCATGTACAATTCTCCAGAATGGAAAAAAGTTATTACGTCCAGGAAATGGGATTTTATAAAACAACGGTAAGCTAAATCAATAGAGAGGTTTAGAAGGCTTTACGGTCATAAATAAACTAGCGGCTACGTGTACTAGAAGTGTCTGGACAGCGCATTATAACGAACAGTTTCTAAATCCCGTTATGTACGAAAATGAAAAACGGTTCGTAATAGTTCAGAGATAGTTTGAAGCCCAGCGTTATCATGACCATGTTTAGAGCATCCACTGTTATGATAAATTATATCACTTAGTTCATGCAACTCGATTAGAATTCAGAAATTTCAGCTACGATCATCGTAACTCGGAGTATCATCAAGTAACTTTGAATTAAACTGTAGGTATCACACTATAAACCGAATAGTTGGTGGTTATTGATTTATCACTTAATTGTACAGGATGGGCAATAGAGATGAAACCATTCATGAACGACTCTCCTATGGGAGGGGTGAACTAACGACTCATTTTAATAATACTGCCTGTTCACTTCATTTTAGACTTTCAGTAATAATATACTTGGGCCGCCCAACAGACGGAGTGATCACCCTGCAAGAACGTGCTCTAGAGGGGCCAATATTAATTTATGACGACCGAATTGGAGTGATGCGACTTCGTTGGGTCTAAAGAAAGCGCATCACTGCGGTTCGGTCGTCCTAAATTGATAGTGGTCCCGTCTAGAGCTCATGCTTGCAGGGTGATCACTCCGTCTGTTGGGCGGCCCAAGTATAGTATATTATACACGAGTTTATAATAGCATCATTATAACGAGTTGTATACTATACTTTGTCCACGACTATCAAAACAGATTCCCAGAAAGAATTTACCTTCATTTCCCTTCTCCAGTGCAAGAAAGATTCATACATACGCTCTCAGGTATAATTTTCTTGGTTTTTTGGGCAATGAATCTAATGAGGCAAGTTCTGGAACTTCCTTTATTGCTGGTGCTGTTAAAGAAACCTAGTTTTCACTCTCACTATTCATTATATCTTCTTTTTTAGAATATGCATTTCAAATTAAAAGCAAACCATGCTGATTTGACGTTTCAATTTGAACTGACATCGCGATCGCGGCCTACTAAATAAATGTAAAAAAGGGTCAAAGCGATGTTCCTATTGGTGTAGTGAATAATATTCATTAATCACTGCAGTGATTAATGTATCTAATTACGATTGAAGAAACACAAGTATAAAGAGTATATTATAAGATAGTCGTGAACAAAATATATTGTTGACATGAAAGTTGCAACATTCGAAATTAATTTAAGATATGGGAACCGCCACAGATGAAGCTCTGGGGATTGAATCCGCGCCCGCTGAATTTCATAGCGCTTAAACCACGCATAATTTTGTTGTAGATACACAGAGATTAAGTTCTGACAGTTTTTCACAAACCTATGACGTCATCATTATATTTTTCAAAATTACAACACGCCATTTCTGTTACCTGATTTGAAAGAGGGAAGTATGGATTTGATCTAGACTTCTTAATTTTCTGATTCCCAGTTAAGCGTTATTTCGAACTTTATTCCAGATTAATCAAGACGCTCTCGTCAAGGATTTGGTCTGTAGTTCAATGCCTGTCGGGGTATTTGCCCGAGCAGTAGTTGTTAGAGCACGTTCGACTCGAATTTTTATTTGCACTCATGTGGCCTGTAGATGCCTGAGCGTTGGAAAAAGTGTTTCGTTGTCTGCCTCTTGTTATTGTAATTGTTACATAAGAAAGTTCAATTCAAAGCCATATACGGGAAGTAATTACTTGGGCGGTTGTTTTAACATCCAGGCAGTTCCATCGGGCAGTTAAAAATTCACGCGGGCGGTAGGTAGGTATTAAACTTTTTCTTTGTCGGTTATTTAATCCTACAACGGCAGTTCAAAACTTACTAGAGCGGCAGATTAAATAAATGTCCAGTGCAATTATTATTTGAGCTGTAAAATGATTGAATGGGCAGTATAATGTATCAATGGGCAGTTAGATAAATAGTTCGCCAGTTCTCGACGTCTGGCAAAATCGAACGTCATTTTCATTGAAAAGAGCGGCACACTTCCGTTAAAAGGGGCGCAGCTTACGCGACAGTGCACCGTGGGCGGCCAATTGGAAGAGATTTACCTATAAACATTAGGTCGTTTCGCTCATTACCTTGTCACTGTGTTACTAGTGCTTGGATCTATTAAACTAGCATTGGACCATTAAATTTATTCAACGCACCCATCCCCGTTTTCCCACAGAAATATTTAAAATACTGAACTCAGCCCCTCACAGGTAAAAAAATATTAAGTTTGCTTCATCCCTTTGCGTCTTCTATTGGATGCTAACGACTGAAACTTACAACGCTCCGCTCGCTTCGCTCCGCTTCACCTTAACCTGACAGACTTTTATATTAAAAGTGTCAGTCGTTAGCGTTTATATTATTCTTTTCAAATATTATTCACATGAGAATGAGCACCTTTGAAGAAAATAACATTATAAGCGCTTACAACTGACACTTTTTGTCCAAAAATCTGTCAGGTTAAGATCAAGCGGAGCGAAGCGAAGCGAGCGGAGAGTTGTAAGTCTCAGCCGTTAGCATTGAATAATTTTAATGGTGCAATAAATTTAATTTTTCTCTTAATATCTATATTATTTGTTAATTGTTATTTTTGATTTCGCTGCCTAACTTAAATAAATATTATATGTATGTATCATTTAACAGGGCGATCATATTTTGTACTGCGTAAGTATTTATAGAAATACTTGTTCCACGATTTCTAACAGTCCCATTCTGATTTCATGACTATACGCGCGTTACTGCCCCTTTATTCATTTTACTGCCCAATTTAATTTTCACGCATTCAAATATTTATTGAGCTACTCATTTGATGATATGCTACTCCTCGTTTCCACTTTTTTTACTGCTCATATTTTACCACTTAATCTGTTACTGAACATACAATTTGTATTTTCACACTGACCAAAATAATACCCAATCTATTCTATGTAAAATACAGTAAAAATGGATGTAAGAAATTTGTAAAAAAACTGTCTTGAAATTAAAAAAATACCAACTTACTGGCAAAGGATTTAAAAATAAATGTTTAAATTTGGTTCCATTGGCAGTCTGACAATAGCAGAGACGGGTAATAAACTTTTTTGTTCACGACTATCTTATAAGATACTCTTTATACTTGTGTTTCTTCAATCATAATTAGATTAATCACTGCAGTGATTAATGAATATTATTCACTACACCAATAGGAACATCGCTTTTTTACATTTATTTAGTAGGCCGCGATCGCGATGTGTCAGTTCAAATTGAAACGTCAAATCAGCATGGTTTGCTTTTAATTTGAAATGTATATTCTAAAAAAGAGGATATAATGAGTAGTGAGAGTGAAAACGAGGTTTCTTTAACAGCACCAGCAATAAAAGAAGCTGCAGAACTTGCCTCATTAGATGCATTGCCCAAAAAACCAAGAAAATTATACCTGAGAGCGTATGTATGAATCTTTCTTACACTGGAGAAGGGAAATGGAGGTAAATTCTTTCTGGGAATCTGTTTTGACAGTCGTGGACAAAGTATAGTATACAACTCGTTATAATGATGCTATTATTACCTCGGATGATTACAAAACTCGCTCGTTTCACTCGCTCGTGTTGTAAACTTCATCCTCGATAGCATTCATTATAAACTCGTGTATAATATACTATTTTAACATTCTCAATAATTTCCGGTGATATGCCTTGTATTTATTGATGAATTCTTTCCAACACGCAGTCCTTGTCCCAACCAATTTGAATGAGATATTTCCAAATCGTTGTTTGTTAAAAACTTGCTATTTCAAATTCCGTATCAGAAAAGGGGTGCAGCATTCAAAAAAATATTGATGACATTATAGCCGTGTGAAAACTTGTAAAAAAATTGAAAGAATGAAATACGCCATTAGTGCACAGTTTTCTAAACAGAAAGTTTCAAAATTTTATGGTAAAACCAATAATTATTAGTATATTTGCAGGAAAAGAAAAGAAAGAAAAGAAAAGAAAAAGATTTGTGCTTACAACTACTGTTCCTTTATCTAAATCTAACTTAGAAAAAGAATACATCAATACAATAAGAACAATTGCTATTATGAATAGATTCAAAATAGAAATAATAATATGAAATTTTGTCGTATAACTTAAGCAAGTAATTTTAGGTGTGTGTAGTAAATAGACATTAAAATTTAATGCCAAAAATAAAAACCTATCGTCAAGCAAACTGTTCATTAGCTAATTATACGTTATAGAACAAGAAGTAAACATATTACAAAATTTAAGTGAGCAAAGTTGTAGAGATAGACCAAATTCTAAACAAATATTTGATTTTGCCGTCTGACTTTGTACATTTTGTTTATATAGATATTTCGCCGTCACAGAAAGATAAGCTTTTCTAATGGAAAATGGCGTAGCAGACGTCTCAAAATCTGCCTTATTCATTGTGGCAAAGTTGTGTTTCACCTTTTTATTTTGCAAATCTCTCTTATTTTCCCATTTTCAAGTAAGCTCGGTTGTCAGTCTCCTGCGATCACTTATTTAGCGGATACATTATTTCCCGTGAAGTCTTGCAGACTGCGCTACAGCAGCAATCGTGATTTTCTTGAAGTGAGTGACAGTTTGCTCCTGAGAATCTTTGCGCTGCCTCTTGTGAACGTGAGATAGTTTCGAACTTGGAAATTCAATATTTGGTGCTGCGCTCGCGCCTCCTCTGTCTACGCAAAATAATTCGATTACCGGCAGTCATAGTGTTATTATGACAATTTAGCAAGTTTCTTCATTTAATATTAGTAGTAATGCAAGCCTATTATTAGAGCGAACTTCTGAAACCTTACCATGGCGGAAGCGAAATAATGGAATTATTGTTCGTATGCCACTCTATTACGGCGCCTGGCTTTGTAATTAACTATCGAAGCAATATTCTGGGTTGCGATGGAATATGATTGAGGTCCTACTTAGCAAAAGAAAACGAACAAGGGTCTGATAAGAGCTGTAAAGAGATTATGTAATATCGCGGCACTAATTAATGTCGAGAACGGAGGGATCCACGGCGTATTCGAAACAGAAGACGCATCATCGTGTTATAATTACTGCACTCGGCTTAATAAATTTAATAACTAGTCTTAACTGCGAGAGACACTTACAATTATTTCAGGGACATCATTTGCGATTGAAAATCAGATTTATTATTAGAAGTAAAAAGTAGAACTAGAAAAAAATGTAAAATAATTGTTTGAAAAAAAAAATCATAAGTGCTTTACTACAGTACTGTTTCTATTCAACTAAATACACTTACTTGCACATTTTTAACGGGTAAATACACTTACTTGCACATTTTTAACGGGTAGGTACCGAATTTTTAATTTTATAATTTCAATTTTCTAATTTTTTCTTACTGAATATCAGAGCTGCTATACTGAGTTCAGGAAGGTATTGCAAGTCCAGTACTCAGTAAATACGATACTTACAGTACATTACTTCAAGTACTTTCAAAAATTATTACTTGTACTGGGTACTTGCAATACTTTGATGCTGAGGTACTTGTATTTGGTACTGGATTGAAACATTTAAGTAAAAGTAATTTACTTGAAGTTTTTTTTGGTATCGTAAGTACTTTTTGTACTTGCAGTAAAAAAAGTACTCCAAGTGCCTGCATTTTGCGTTTTAAGTGTTTATACAAGTATTAACTAGGGCTGTGCTTAAGAACCGGGTACCCGGGTACCCGGTTCTGACATCGACGGGTACCCGTTTCAAAAATCGGTCCCTACCCGGATTTAATACCCGTAAAAGTCTACCCGGATACCCGGCCTGGTACCCGGATATTCGGGTACCCGGTTCCGCCCGGGTACCCGGTCCCGCCCGGGAACCCGGTCCCGCCCGCGTCTGGCCATAAACGCTAGTTATGCCCGAGATGCCTACAAAATTTTATGCACAACTGGTCATCTTACTTCTTGTAAAAGTACTACATAAGAATTATTTTTGATAAATTTTTGCGTTGCATAAAAGTAAAGTCACACCGACAGATAGCTACTTGATTTTATTCCCAACTTAAGAATTCATTCAAATAACCATAGAGACGCCGAAAGCAACGAAAGCCATATTGTAAATTTATGTAATCGTTTACCTACGCTAACCTAAGTACTGTTACATACAAAATAACTTTTGGAGTGTTTTAATTATGTATTTCACAATGGAAAGTGATGAAGATTTCAGTTCTTGCACTCCACCGAAAGTTGTGGTAGCGGCTAAGGCAGCGACAATGAACTTGCCTGAGTAAAAACTAGATCAGTACTTAAAGCACAAAAAAGCCTGCAATATAGTTGAAACAATGATAGTTGTCAACAATAAAATGACACTTTAAGCCCTATACTTGGGCCGCCGAACAGACGGAGTGATCACCCTGCAAGAACTTGCTCTAGCGGGGCCAATATTAATTTATGACGACCGAATCGGAGTGATGCGACTTCGTTGCGTCTAAAGAAAGCGTATCACTGCGGTTCGGTTGTCCTAAATTCATAGTGGTCCTGCCTAGAGCTCATGATTGCAGGATGATTACTCCATCTGTTCGGCGGCCCAAATATAAAATAAAGCATTTAAAGTGGCCTGCTGCGCCCGGTTGTGTATAAAATTATTGACATTATTAAAAGGCTGTACCATTGGAACGAAAGGTACCTACCTAGAAAATTAGTTACTTATTTACTTAAAGGTTTTAAAACTTTGTTCATTTTAATTTGCAACAATAACTGCGTTTATTTGCGCTGCGGGCATTGATAAAAAACAGCTATTACGCAATCATCGTGTCTGAAATCAACCCTCGAATAAATATTTGTGGCGGTCCTGAAAAGGACCTATTGGGATGGTTTGCACCAGACAGTAGCCCAGCCTATTGCAATATTCCCGACGCACATTCGCTAGCTGTCGGTAAATACTCCCAAGTAAAAATTCCCTCCGTAAATTCTCTATTATTTGCAAATAATTATTCCTTTAAGAATCGAACACAAAGCACAAACACAATTAATAAATTTTCTAGTTATCGTTCCAATGCTACAGCCTTTTAATAATGTGAATAATTTTCTAATAAGTCCATTTCCAGTTTAATTAAAAATTATAAAACGTTTAATTAGGTATCTTTACTGAAATCAATCGCCGCTCATTCTAAATAACAATACAAGTAAAAACACGTAAACGCCGCGCAGGTGGATTTGAACCTCCGTACGCTGGACGCTATGTCGGGGGTGCCGCGATTAAACTCACTCAACCATTGCGACATGGCCGTAGCACTCTTTACAGTAATATTTAAACTAAGTTGATTCCAACGCGATATATTTTCGGAAATATTGATATTTTTTGTTAAACTTTGAAAATTATTGCACAAAAACGTTCTCTGGTCCACATTGTATGTGTCCTGATACTCGGAATATCCTTAAAACACGTTGGGGACATAGAAATCGCAATTTTCAGATTTCTCATTTTAAACAGGATGCTTCAGAATTCCCGGGACACACGGTATAAATAAACACCATGCTCCAAGCGTGCTGTGGAAAACTCAAGTTGGTTGCTGTAAGTGAAATAAGTTAAGTCTGTACATTGCTCAATGTCTCAGTTCATAAAATACTTTTGGTGTTAGAATCTATAAAGCTTATGTGGGGAAGGGGCATTAAACTAAAGAATTTGTCAGTTTTTCTAGGACGATTTTTTACGCGTTTCAACTTTTCACATTCGACGCGTTAGTAAAGAAAATTGGTAGGAAGATTGCACCAGTGTAATTATTTATGTACGAAATAACCCTTATTTATATTATTTAGATGCAAGTAGTGCTTATTATTTAAACCAGGCGCAAAATCCGAAAGAGCAAATTTTCGGCACCGCGGTAACACCAACCATAGCATCTTGCCTAAACCTACCATGTTGAAATCCTAAAATAAGGGTGATTTAATATGTGCTATAAAATTATGCATAAGGTCCAACTTACAGAATATGAAGACTAGATATAGGCCCGGTTTTTCAAAGAATCCAACACCGCGTTAAGTCTGACACCGGCTTCGTTGCTATGATACAACCAATCAGAAAGCCGGTATCATAGCAACAAAGCCGGTGTCAGACTTAACGCGGTGTTGGATTCTTTGAAAAACCGGGCCATAGAATTCGCTTTTTATGGGAAAATTTTCTTACTTATAGCCGGGTCTACTCGGTAAATATGGATACCCGTTAAACCGTGTATTCGGAACCGGGTATTCACTATTTTTTGGTCCCGCTACCTAGGGGGATCCGGGTATTCGCGATTTCGGTTACCCACGTATATCGGGTACCCGCTACTCGGGAGATTCTGGTACCCGTGCCTGAGTATTTGCGAATTCGATTACCCGGACCCGGGAATTGACGATTGACGGGTAGGTACCCGGATTCGGGTACCCGGATACCCGGGTACCCGATTTAATACCCGCTACCCGGGGCATCCGAGTACCCGGATTTTATAGAACCGGGTACCCGGTTCCAAAAATTCCGGGTAGGCACAGCCCTAGTATTAACAGGTTCAAACTGGAAACTTCAAATTTTAATGTCTCATCCATCGGTGTATAGGGAAACGGTATAAGGGTTAGTTTTTCTCAGTCAGTGCAAGTGCATTGCCGAATCAGTTTGAGTTGGAATTTTTAAAATATTTGAATGACAGAAGAAGCAATATTTGTATGCTAGATGATTATCATCATATTAAGCGTCTTTTCATAAAATACAATACCATTTTGCCATCTTCTGCTTCTGTAGAACGCTTGTTTTCATTCGCCAAATAATTAATAATCCACGAAGACACGCCTTAACAGACGGAAATTTCGAAAAGTTAGTGTTGTTAAAGGCCAACAAAAATTACTGACAACTAATGAACTAGTGTCAATTGAACTTTATTTTTTTATGCAATTAAAAATGTTGTTTAGTTTATATTTCTTATTTCAATAACAAGTATCTTTATGCAATTTGCAGTTTTTTTAAGAAGTACCCAATATAAATGCTCTACAGATAAGTGCATATAGTACCACAAGACAGTAAACCTTACAATTATTTACTTAATCCTTATAGCTCTTTTTCCCTGTCATCTATTTGTATAGTAATGTCTTATACTGGAAGTAACTAGTCCTTGGTACTTGAAATTCTTTCATGTACTTCAAGTTTTTTATTTAATTCAAGTACTGATAATACTGCAAGTAGTCTGTACTGGATACTAGGTACTGCATTTTAAAACTTTCAAGTAAAATACTTATTACTTTCAATACTTCTCTAAAAGTAGATTACTCGGTACTGGATACTTGCAGTACTTTCAGTGTTTACTGGATACTGGTACTGGAAGTACTTTATACTAGTACTTGTAGCAGCTCTGCTGAATATCTAAAACAAATATATCAAAAATCTAGCCCCGTCATTCGATTTTTTTGTGTTTAACATTCATGTTTTGAAAATTCTTAAGTCGTAGGATTTTTGGAGTTTACTCCATAATAATCGATTTTCAGTTATAGCCCGCGGTACGGAAATTTTATGAGAAGTAAAATCAACCGTTAACTAAAAGTGAGGCGTTACGTTCCTCTGCACAACGCACAACGCGCACCTTTCTCATTGAAATTATGTATGTATCTATGGATACGTATATTTCTGTACAATAAACAAAATTATCAAGTGATGGAAGTTAAAATAATCGTTCGTAAGGAGTAAACTCCAGTCGGAGCTGAGACACACAAGTTTTTTTTATTTATTCAGATTTCTTTGATTTAAATCAAATGCAGAGCGATTGTCAAAAATAACAACTTCAGATACGTTACCTGATTTAAAAGTAGTAGTAGCAGAAATAGGCTATAGGTACAGGTTGTAAACGGCGAAGTTAGTATTTTTATTGTAATATTTTAATAACATTTAAAAATACAGGACTTTGTTTTCTTTACAGAATATTATTTTTTTGCATATTTTACCCAATATATTTAGTTGCAATATATTAGTTTAAAAAGAATGTTTGTTTTGTGTTTTCTAGGGGGTTTTTTGTTAATCTACAATTAAATTTTCATTTAGCAGCAATTAAAATAAAAAATCGAGTGATTTAAGTCGTGATTTAAATCATGGCTTAAATCAAATTATTAAAATCGTCTATACTCGGCTCTTTTCAATATACAGGTGTCCCACGCTAGCGTATTTCCTGCATAACTCGACAGGAGTTGTAGATATCGAAAAATTATTCAATTGAAAGTTGCATCCAATCAACTTCCTCACATTAAAAAATTATTTTCGACTATACAGGATGTCCCATTTCTTCTGCACAGCATCCAACATTGTTTTCTTCAATGGAACACCCTGTATCTGATCGAATTTTGGAAGTGTTTGTTGAATTTAAGAGCCACCTTTGTTAACCATACATTGGGTCAAATTCTTACGGTTTCGGCGTTATTTCTCGTTAAAATTCGCCATTTTTCAAATTTCATCAATAATCATTGTAGCTTGGAAACGGTACGAGATAAAGAGAAATGACTTAAGTACATGTCCCTTACTTAATTAATTCACTGTCAAAAAATTTCACAGCCTGTCATAAACATTTAGTTATGATTAAAATTCAAAATTCAAACCTGTTTTCTGCAAACATCAAACAGTAAACATATATCGTAAATGCACAACACATACTAGGTATACTGTATACATACATATATACAAATGACAAAGCACTTAAAAAACGCAAAAATGCACGTAACTACATGTATAAACATGGGGTATGCTGAAAATACTCAAACACACTCCTGCATCAGCTAAAGTCAGGTTCCCCAATGCTATCGCCCAGAAACTCCTGAGAAGTGTAATAAGCCTTGTTTAATAAGAAGACCTTTACCGCCCTTTTGAAGGCTCCCAGCTTCAATTCCCTTACACTTGAAGGCAATTTATTGTAAAACAAAAAACAGTAATAGTTTGTGCTCTGCTGTGACAATTTGATCCTGTGTGACGGCACCACCAAGTCGCCCCGGCATCTCGTGTTGTGAGCAGTTTTTAATTCTCTATCTAATGGATATGGAAAATACTGCCTCCTGATTGGTCAAAAAAATTTACAAAAAGTTGTCAATCAGGAAGCAGTATTTTCTAGACCCATTATGTAGATAGAGAATTAAAAACGAGGATAGGAACATGTCAGTCATTTTTCTTTATCTCGTACCGTTTCCAAGTTATAACTGACGAAATTTGAAAAATAACGATTTTTAACGTCAAGTAACGCCGAGGCCGTAAGACTTAGATCCAATGTATGGTTAACGAAGCGGCCCTTAAATTCAACAAACAATTCCAAAATGCAATCAGATACAGGGTGTTCCATTAAAGAAAACAAAGGAAGGTGCTGTGCAGAAGAAATGGGACACCCTGCATAGTAGAAAATAATTTTATAATGTGAGGAATTTCATTGGACGAATCTTTCATTTGAATAATTTTTCGATATCTACGACTCCTGTGAGTTATGGAGGAAATACGCTAGCGTGGGACACCCTGTATAGTCTCGGGTGTATTTGTATCCTAACTCATCAATACAAAAAAATAAAAAAAGCTATAGGCAACTCGAAATAATATGGTGCAGATTGCCAATATCAATTAGGTATTAGTTATTTCCAAAGCCTATTCTACTCATATATTCATCATAAAACGTTTGACGAGCTGAATATATTATTTGTAATTAACTATTATCATTAACGTTGAAAACAATATCATGCAGATATATTACACAGTGCGTTGTTGTATTACCCATAAACTTTATTAGTTTGAACAGTAATTGATATTATAGCTGCATGATGTTTGTGCGCGGCATTTTCATGTAGATCAAATACATCTCTACAAGTACCTACACATAATAATTATTAATATGCTCCTATGGCAATAACTAAAGTATGCAGTCTTTTACATCTACTTAACAAAGTTGGTCCACGTGGGGTTCATAAAATACCATTAGGCTTCACCACCAATCGAAGGATAGAAATAATTAATATTCGGCTAGTAAAAGATACCGCTTACTGATGCATTGTTTCCGAAAACTGACTACTTAAGCGATTTTCAACAGCGGTTGAGGCTTGAGGCGGCTGCCCTAAATAAGTCAAGTAATATTGTAGATGGCGTACTGCCATACTATATTTTGAAGCCCAGTTCATAACAGACCTCTCCTACTCCTACTTTTGTGTCAATAAAGTAGAAAACTTCGCTTGGCAGCTTTCAGCGTCACCTCTTACATAAATTATTTAACAGGAGTAAATAATTGCATAATTACCTACTGGTAACGGCAACATTTTCTTCGACTGTTTCCCTGCGATCGTCTCCGCTGCAGGAAAAAACTTCAATAGCATCATTGAGTAACTAAAATGCACTATTAAAATATATTCACCATACCTAATATCATACCGTATGACAAACTTCCATGTGTACATGAGGAAATAACATGAGCAATTACATTTTTGGGGATTCCTGCTCCCCATGTGTAGTTACAGTGGTGGTAAAGGTAGCAATCGAAAGACTATTTTTGTCTGCGTATGAGGATATCAAAAACTCTGCAATTTTCCAATTTATTAAAGCATTAAAAGCAAAAATTACATTAATAATTTTCTAACTAAAATACAGAAATTCATCAGATTACCTATGACAATTTAATTTATTCTAATCAAAGACTCCCTTGATTCTAATTTCTAATTCGTCTGAACTGTCAACATTATTTATCGACAATTTAAAATTTGGGTTTCAAAATGAACAAAAATATTTATTCAGTTGAAGAAAAGGTTTTCATTGTGAAAACATTTTACTGCGGCAATAGTCTGCGGGTAGTCTTTCATTGAAAGAAAGTAATTTTTACTAATAAATTTACTTGGTTTTTATTTAGATAATTCTGATTCGCTTATTATTATTACCTATAGTTGCTAATTCCTTATTGTTCGCTAACTTAAATTTTACTGGGATTATGAGAAATTTAAGAAGTGATAACGTGGAGTGAAACAAAACTAAAATTAATCTTATCATTTATTTATTTAGTCGTTCCAAGAAATCTAAATGTAGAGGAAATGGTAATAGATGCCTAATAACTGCTAGTCCAACATCTAGATTAAGGTCTATTGCCCTAGAATGTAATGTTTCAAGAGAAACAGTCCGTAACATATTAAAAAAAACAAATATCATCCCTTTAAATTCTAATGTCACCAAGAGTTACTTCCTTTTGACGAAGAATCAAGGCAAACTTTCTGTGAAGAAATCCCAGAATAAATCTAGCCACTACAACGCAATACCCTCAAAAAATCAATATTTGGGCAGGCATTTTTAATAATCGCATTATAGGACCATTTGAAATACAGGGAAATTTAAATTCAGAAGCTTATTTAGATCTTTTAATTAACCATATTGGCCCTGCATTAGAAGAAGTTGCACATGCGAATCGGGAGGTCTGGTTTCAGCATGACTTATGCCCAGCACATTTTGGAGCACAAGTGAGGGAATTATTAAATGAAATATTTCCAGAGAGCTGGATTGGTCGAGGTGGTGCTATAAACTGGCCAGCTAGATCTCCCGATTTGGCACCGTGTGGCTTTTTCTTGTGGGGTCATTTAAAAAATAAGATTTATAAAGCTCGTCACCCAAATATTGATTCTTTAAGGTTTAAGGAATGCTATTTTTGCGGAATGCAACTTTATAAACGATCGGCAACTTGCAAATGTGAGAAATTCTTTCTATAATAGGCTGGGATACTGTCTGATACAGAATGGGGGTTTATTTGAATATTTGTTGTAGTTATTTTTCTTTTTTTATGTTACTTTAATTTAATTGTATATTAATAAGTTTTTGTCCTTACCTAGATATGAAATAAATAAGTATTAAATTGCCAGATTACAAAATTCATTAGAGCAAAATAAACAAATGTTGCCGCTTGTTAAATTTTTCATAATTGCAGTAAAATTAAAGTAATTTAATTTTTATTATTTCATTTTACTGCTTTAACATTTTCCCAAAAACTTTTTAATAGGTTAGACGACACCTACAATTTACCCTAAACTATGGACCAGCATTCACCAACGAAACATCCACACCAGTAATCAATTAATTGTCAACTATAGGTAATGACAATAATAATGTGAATGAGAATTATCTAAATAAAAAAACAAGTTTATGTATTAGTAAAAATTAACTTCTTTCGATGAAAGATTCCCAGCCTTCAAATTTCTTACTAAATTATTTGTTGTTATACCGAAGGGATAGGACCGTTATTGAATTTTACAGAAAATAAGGCACGGACTACGCGCAAACTATGGCCGCCGTAAAATATTTTCACAATGAAAACCTTTTCTTGAACTGAATAAATATTTAATCAAAGACGTCCGTGATTAGAATAAATTAATTAAGTTGTCATGGATAATCTGATAAATTTCTGTGTTTTAGTTAGAAAATTATTAATGTAAATTTTACTTTTAATGCTTTAATAAATTGGAAAGTTGTAAAGTTTTTGATATCCTCATACGCAGAAAAAAATAATCTTTCGATTGCTACCTTTACCACCACTGTAACTACACATGGGGAGCAGGAATCCCCAAAAATGTAATTGCCCATGTTATTTCCCCGTGTACGCATGGAAGTTTGTCACACGGTATATCACACCAGCACACCTTTTTGAAGCCAAATGTCGTAGTTATATTTTGTATAATTCCTTGATGCTTGTTGTGCCAACGAAAATTTTTCTTGCCTGGAGAACATGTTAGACTCGCTGCATTGTGTCTTATTCTGACTTATATTTCATAATTTCGAAGAAACCAATATCCTACAATCTGGGTCGAATTTATCGTTTCGCAAAGCGAAATTGAAAGAAAGTAAATAAAGTCTACCGCTTGGTTTAAGAAATTTATCGAATTAATTGCTGCAAAGTACATAATGATGCGTAGAAGTCTTTGAGGAAATCCACTCTTCAGTGAAATCGCCGGTGTGTTTTATGAAGGCTTCGGTTTTCCCCTATTGCCCTCATTTCCGCTTTATTGAATCCAAACATCTTTAATATAAACATCTTTGCGAAAATAAATACCTTTATTCCTCCAATAATCGCAAGCGAAATCCGTGTTCCTCCTTCAATTCAAGATGTAAAGAACCTAGATTTCCTGCTTCCATACTGTTACCCAGAGCAATTCTGATGAAACAATTCGTAGGACCGATGTAATTTAGCACGTTGACTGTCCTGCTTTGCGGTAGACTAATGAATGAGATAGGTTTCTGTGTCGACTACCCTTGACCACAACACAGGAATATTGAAGTAGTTTGCGACACACCGGCTGCTGCATGCTATAAGCAAATATTACCCTATGCATCAATTGTGTTAGGCCTGTTTGCTTCTATGTTGATCTGGTTAGTTGCGGATCTACAAGTTTCAAACGAAACTGATTAATTTGGAGAGCGGGTAGCGTTTATATAGTCAGATTTACTCGTGCACTTCACTAGAGTACCATACAAATTGCACAGTGAATAGGGACAAGTGCCCGGTGCCGGATGGCGAATCAAATAAAATATGTTCTCTAATGTACTTAAAGGTTTCAAGCAATTTAACTGCTTCTCGGAGTATTTTTAGGTTTAAATCATCATCATAAGGTTCTCAGTCCGAAGACTGGTTGGACGCGTACCTCCATTCTTTTCTATCCTGAGCTAACCTACGCATTTCCCTAAAAGTAGAACATCCTACATCCCTAACTATTTGAGAGCAGTAGTCTAATCTAGGCCTACCCCTACCTCTTTTTATTCCTATCTCTGACTCTAGTATGTCGCGAACTATTCCTTCGTGTCTTAGAAGGTGTCCTACCATCCTATCTCTCCTACTCTTTATTGTTTTCCATACCTTTCGCCTTTCCCCAACTCTTTCTAATACTTCCCTATTGCTAACCTTATCTATCCACGGTATCTTCATCATGCGTCTGTAACACCACAGTTCAAACGCTTCTACTCTTTTTCTATCCGCTTCTCCTATTGTCCAAGTTTCGCACCCGTATAATGCCGTACTCCATACATACGACTTTAAGAGTCTCTTCCTAGTCTCTATATTAACCGTTCTCGAACATAACAGTTGTTTCTTTTTGTTAAACGCAGCTCGTCCCTGCGCCATTCTTTGTTTTATATCTTTAGTGCTCCTACCGTCTTGGGTTATTTTACTTCCTAAGTAGCAGAAATCCGCGACCTCCTCTATCTTCTCATTTCCTATTTGTATTTCAATTTTAGTTCTATTTTCACTCCATCTACATACCAAAATTTTAGTTTTCTTTTTATTGATTTTCATGCCGTAGCCCTGTGTCAAAACTGCTTCCATTTCATTCAAAGCCGCTTCTAATTCTTCTTTGCTAGATGCTAACACTGCTATATCATCCGCAAATCTGAGCATGTTAATAGTTTGGCCCTGTACATTGATCCCTGAGGCTGTTCTTTCCTTAACAATATTAATCGCATCTTCGATATATAAGTTGAAAACTAGAGGTGACAATGCACATCCCTGTCTCACTCCCTTCCGGATATCTACTTCCCTTCGTTCCAGCTCACATTCTATAACTGCCTTTTGCTCTTTGTAGAGATTATGTATTATTCTTCTGTCCCTGTATTTCATCCCTACCTTTCTCAGCACTTCGAACATCTTCCCCCATTTTACGTTGTCGAAGGCTTTTTCTAAATCTACAAATCCTATATATACGCTCTTTCTCTTTTCTATCGTTTTTTCTATAATTACTCGTAAAGCTAGAATGGCCTCGCGCGTTCCTCTATTTCGTCTAAATCCGAACTGATCTTCTCCTAATATTTCTTCCGCCTTTTTCTCCATCCTTCTTTGCACAATTCTAGTTAAAATTTTTGACGCATGGGAAGTTAAACTGATAGTTCTAAAATTTTCGCATCTATCCGCGCCTTTTCTTTTTGGCAAAGCTACTATGATGTTCCGTTTGTAATCTTCTGGAATCTCGCCTGTCAGGTATATGCGACTAACTAGTTTAAATAAACGATCTATTACCTCTTGACCTGCGCACTTTAAGATTTCTGCCTGCAAGCCATCTATACCTGGTGCTTTATTATTCCTTAAACTTTTTAGTGCTATCTCAAACTCTTCTCTCATTATAGGACTCCCTAGGTTATCCCCCTCTACACTGCTTTCGCTTTCTAATATATCTTGCACTTCCTGTCCCGCATATAAGTTTCCTAAATATTCTTTCCACCTATCTGCCTTCTCCCCACTTCCGATTAGGATATCTCCTGCCTCATTTCTAATGTTTTTGGTACTAGATCCAATTTCTCTAAAATTTCTCCTAATTATTTTATATGCTTCATCAGTCTTTCCTACTTCGAATTTATCTTCCACTTCTTTGCATTTATTATCGATCCATTGCTCTTTCGCTTTCCTACATTCCCGAATAATTTCCCACTTGATCGCCTTATATCTTTGTTTCCCTGTTTCATCTAACCTATTTTTATATTTTCGCCTTTCCTCTATTAGACTCACAATATGTTTTGTTATCCAGGGTTTCCTACTTTCATTCTGTTTATGACCCAAAATATCCCTAGCTGAGGAAACTAAACTATTTTTAATGCAATTCCATTCTGCCTCTATGTCCCTAACAATATTTCCACCCGTGCCCTTTAGTGCTTCGTTTGTCTTTTTCTCGAACTTATTGCGCATATCATCATCTTTTAGTTTCTCTGGGTCAAGATACCTTCTTCCGCTTCTTTTTTTCAAAATCTTAAATTTAAGATTGGCTTTCATAACGACTATGTTGTGATCACTATCTATATCTGCTCCTGGATAACTTCTACAATCCCTAACTTGATTTCTAAATCTTTGCCTAACGAGAATGTAATCTATTTGATATCTCCCTAAGTTTCCTGGCATCTTCCACGTATAGCATCTCCTAACATGATGGTGAAATAGAGTGTTCGCGACCGTTAAGTTATGTTTATCGCAGAACTCTATCAGTCTAACTCCCCTATCGTTCCTATTGCCTAATCCAAAGGGGCCAACTATTCCGCCCTCTTGCCCTGTGCCTACGACTGCATTGAAATCTCCTGTAATTATTAAATTTTCGTGCCCTCTCACAAAATCTAGCACATATTCAATATCACTATAAACTGCCTCTACGGCCTCATCACTGTAGTTAGAAGTGGGCATATATACCTGTATTATTACTGTTTTTACAGGTTTCGAATCTAACCTAACCATAACTACCCTGTCACTTTGCTGTAAGAAATTTTCTACACTCTGTCCTACTTTTTTCCGCATAACAATTCCTACTCCCGAATTTCCTCCTACAGATCCTGTGTGTATTACTCTAAAATCTCCGCTCCAGAAGTCTCCAGCTTCTGGCCATCGCACTTCACTGATACCTACTACGTCTAATGCTAACCTATCCATCTCAATTTTCAAATTCTCTAACTTCCCTACTTGTTTCATGGTTCTAACATTCCACGCTCCGACTCGTGAGATGTTACACTTATCATTTCTGATGACTCCCCCCGAAGCAGTCCCCGCCCGGAGATCCGAATGTGGGACTATTTTACCTCCGGAATATTTTACTCCAGAAGGTGCCATCATCATAAATTAAAGTACGCTGTACTAGGGATAAAATAATGTGGCGGTTTCCCGTTGCCTTCCACATCGCAGTAGTGTGTATCACAGTGCCATACCAACCCTCACGATCTCTGCCACTATGATTACTGAAAGAGCTGCTGCCCCCTTCCAGGTTTAAATACAAATGTGTTATTGTATTCCGTTTCATTTAGTAGTTGTGTGTTGTTTGTGTTTTAAAGCCTAGAATGGTGTTATACCTTTTAAGTTATATTCATAAAATACGTTATGGAATCTCATATACTTTTAAGAGCTAAATAAACAAACAAAAACATGGAAATTCCAAATTATAACCTCAAAATTTGAGAACTAATTTTTGTGTGAGTCAAGCAACTAACAAGATGTGACAAAGCAGTCGTGGGAAAGTGATAGTGGACGAAAGGTCGGCATTCAGCCGATCATCTACGCTGTTTTGGTCCTGAAGGTCAGATACACATTACGACAAAATTGGGGAGGCTACAAAATGTATACCTATGTTCTAATATGGAATCTCCTTTCTCCATGAATAGCGTACGCCTACCCCTATCCTTATTAATGCCCACCTGTTGCTCTACCTGCTGCCTAACTAATAAACTAACCTACTGTCCAATCTGTGCCAGTCTATTTTAATAATTTTTTAATTTTGCGAATTTCTGCCACGTAAAATTAAAACACAATAAAAACTTAATAATTCGACGTTTCGGCCCCGGCAGGGGCCTTTGTCAAGATTTATTTGGAATAATAGTGAAAAATATAAAAAATTGCCTTGTCAAATTTTTAACTCTAACGCATAGATTTAGAAAATGTGAATTATAATTTAGCACATTTGATTTTGATAACTTATAATAATATGCACATTTCTTTCTGTTTCATAGAAACACCCAAATGTTATCCAAATGGAAGGTGCTAAATTAGAATTTCTATTTTTGTATCTATATTGATACGTTAGAAATAATAATTATTGTTTAAAAATTTAATTGGACAAATAATTTGCCATTTTTATACTTTCTAAAATTATTATAAATAAATCTTGACAAATGCACCAGATAGGACCAAAACGGCGAATTATTAAGTTTTTATTATTTATACCTGCCCGAAATTCACAAAATTAGAAAATTTGATTTGTACCCAATGTGATCTGTATAAAAGGACCCCCACGTTATACCGGGTGGGGATTTAGTGTGTAATCGGCTCATATCTCTGGAACTATTTAAGATATCAAAATGAAATTTTGCACGAATGTGGGGAACCACATGGAGCATTTCCCAAAATTTAGGTATATACAGGATGTTCACATTCTGAGTACCAGACCAAAGTTCTATTTTTTAAATGGAAACCCTACGTGTCCTTGCATAATATGGATTCCCCATAAAATTCCATGAAAATTGATATACTACATGATGTGGTTTTGACTAAGGAATTTTGAGATATTGACATTTTTGTGCCATTATGGACTCAAATTTATGACGCTACTGACGCACACTAACCAAAGCCACCTAAAATTTCTTTATTGAAATAGGTTCACACACTGCTGTATTTTTGAAATCTATAAATAATTTTATCATAATACATGAGATAATACAGGGTGGTTAAGTTATGCAAAACATAATTTTTCTCAAAAATTTCAAATGGAACACTATGTATATTATTTGTACTATTGATGGTCATTTTACTAAGCTTTTTATTGATGTGGATATTGTCAAGTCTACCAGTAAAAGTTTCGGCAGAATGTATGTACAATTGAATTATAAAAATGTAGTTTCGTTATTATTTTACATTATTTTTGACGATCTCCCCTGTTTTGTCACCCAAAACTCCAAAAAAGGTCTGCATTTTGTTTCTATAGAATATTTAGCAAATGAAGTTTACATTAATACAAGAAATCCCATCGCAAGATTATTTCTTAAAGATAATATTTTCTTCCATGGCACTCTTTGTTTGAAAATTATACCCGCTTTAAAAAGGCATTATACATTTAAGAATATAACCATCAAGAAACAATTTTACAATAAGATTTATTGTCTTTATATTGATACCAATTTACAAATATAAAATTTCAACATTATTGGGAGTTTTGAGCAACAGAATTCGGCAAAAAGGTTATAAACAAATAATGAAATTCAGTAATTTTGATGTTCAATCGTAAAATCCGCCGAAACTATCAGTAGTAGACCTGGCAATATCTACATCAATTAAAAGCTTAGTTAACTGACTGTCAGTTGTGCAAATAATATACATGGTATTCTATTTGAAATTTTTGAGAAAAATTTCATTTTGCATAACTTAACCACCTTGTATAATCCTAAGTATTATGGTGAAAGTATTTATAGATTTCACAAATACAGCAGTGTGTAAACCCCTTTCAATAAAAAATAATTAGGTGGCTTTGGCCAGTAGACGCCAGTAGCGTCATAAATTTGGGACCATAAGGTCACAAAAATGTCAATATCTTAACAGTCCTTACTCAAAACCACATCATGTAGTATATCAATTTTCATGGAATTTTATGTGGAATCGAAATCACGCAAATACTCGTGGGGTTTCCATTTAAAGAAATAGAACTTTGGTCTGGCACTCAGAATGTGAACATCCTGTATATACAAAAATAATTTTACGAAATGCTCCATGTCGTTCCCCACATACGTGTAAAATTTCATTTTGATATCTTAAGCAGTACCAGAGATATGAACCGATTACACACTAAATCCCCACCCGGTATATTCCCTAATTTCCACCACATCCTAGGTCCTTGAATGGTATAAGTTGTCGAAAAGACATCAAATCACATCGAATAAATTTAATGAATTTATTTCCAAAATAGTGACACAAGGAAAATGTTAAGTAAATTCATTTAAAAATAGTTACTTCTGAAACATCCCACCTAACAGCTCGCGTAACAAGCCTGAATCGACTCAGTACACTCTAAGACCTCCAATTCACGCGTGGAATCAGACAAAGTTGCATTTTATCGCCCAAAGACTCGGTTTTTCAAAGACACCAACACCGGATTAAGTCCCGGTTTTTCAAAGAATCCAACATCGGATTAAGTCTAACACCGGCTTCGTTGCTATGATACCGGCTTTCTGATTGGTTGTATCATAGCAACGAAGCCGGTGTCGGACTTAACCCGGTGTTGGATTCTTTGAAAAACCGGGCCTCAGTCTCTATGATGGAAAGCTATTTAGCAATGGCATAGAGACATGCCAGTAAACGGGTGTAAATTCAATAATTTGCGCTTTGCAGATGCCACTGTTCTTCTGACAGAACGTGATGAGGAAGAGCTACTCCAACTTATAACACTGGTTGAGGAAAAAGCGAGAGATGCGTGTTAGAACTGAACGCTGCTGAAACAAAGTTGGTGATCGTTGGCAGGCATAATAACAACAGACCTTATATAAGTCAGATGGGTCACTTTGAGGTGAGTGATCGCTCATAAGTAATAGTGGAAGGTGAAATGATATTTTCAGAAAGCGTTTCCCATGCGAGATCTAACGGAAGAAGCACAATGTCGAGAATCATGGAGAGAAGTTTATCGCTGATAAACACATTCCTTGAAGGGAATGGGGTCTAAGAGACAAATTTTACATTCAAATATGTCCAATAAGGAAAGTAACTATTAGAACTGTATCGGCTAGACAATCAAAAAATTTTTGAAACAGCAGAAGTTATTTTTTTGTAATAGAGTATCCAAAGTTTACTTAAAGTTCCGACTAGTTACAATAAAACATCGATCGTGGTGTTTTGTTAACCTTTATGTCTTACTGATAAAATCTAAGGAGACAATACCCGTCTTGCATTTTATAGTGCCGCAGTTGTTCTTACATATAGTTGGTGAATCAAGGAAGAATACAAAGCTTCCAAGTTTCTCTTATCTGATCCTGAAGACCAACAGAACAATTTTAAGTTTCCTTCATTTTGTATCAAATTTTATTGATACACATATTCAATATAACCTACAATGTAACATATGTCCGTATCTACGAGGGTAAATTTTCGCTTCAAAAACAGATAGGTCAGGTCTTCAACCTTTTATTACGGTCCGAATATGTGCAAAAAAACTTCGTGATAAAATCTCAATTTCAAAAGGACTAATGGAACTCTGCCTTCTGTCACGCACGTCTCGTGTTGGTACCTATGAATACTAACGATATATACTAGCGAAAAGAAAATCCCTTTGGAATGTAAAAATATTCAAAACACATATATAAAGCGTTGCCTTTCTGATTGGAAATAATAGAAGTAAGTATTATTTTAATGGGCCATGTACCATTGAAATTGAAATTGAATTGCTAACCGGTATTTAGCATTCACCGGGAATTGTTCAGAATGTATTAGGGAGCGACTCAAAGTCTATGCCTTCTTGAATTGGCATATAACCAGTTTTTTTGTTAGGTACTTCAATCGGCATGTTCAAGTTTGAGAATTCTTGACTTTAAATCTGAAATTCTGGCGTAATCTTTGTCCTTTTTTTAATCGATATCAGTATCACTATTAATTTGTTAACAAAAACAATCATTTCCATGCATTGCTCTGTACTAAACTGTACTAGAATATGGCGGACATGCTACGGTTTCCTGTCTCGTTTATACCTTAAGGCACAATAAAGGCAATATACAGCCAACCTATTAAGTTCATGAACATTTCGAAGTTATTTCGCATGAGATTCCAACGAGCTTATTCATTTTCACGCGAAATTTATATGCTAGTTACAAATTAAAATTATGTCCAGTATTTCAATATACATGCATCGCAGCAGGCTCTAAGGTATTTCAGGAATTTAATAACTTTTTAAATTTTATGAATCGGTGAAGAAAAATTTGAAACATTTGTAACATTTGCAGAAGAGTTTCATGGTATCTAAATTTACTCGTATCATGATGACATCCATATTAACTTGCCGAGTAAAATAACAAATAACAGAAACATTTCTGAAGCTGAAATATTACATACCCTTAGTAGTTATAATATTCCTCTGTGTCCGAAGCGAAAGAGAACCGGACATTTTTGTTCAGTAAATCACGTACACGGCAACTATGACTACACGGACGGAAAACAAAGCAATTCGTTCCAAACAGAGATAGTTCTCTAGAAGTTTTTAATGAAAAATATTTATTCAACTAATTTAAGTTTAACAAAGCCCTTTGAATTTTAAGCAGCCTTGTTGTCACAGTTTATTTTCTAAAGGGTAACATGTATAGTATAATATACAGGGTAGAGTATCTGACAATCAGCTAATAGGTCGTACATCTACGAAAGCCATATTTTACACCATGTGCTAGAAAGAATCTGTTAAATCGACGAGTAAGTGAGCTGCTTGAGTTTTCGCCTAATTTATTAGCCCTAAAGCAAGGCTGTAGAATACATTTGTCAAGTTAATTCCCCAACAAGCATTACAGTTCTTTTTGTCTATTCGTATTTCTTAGTGTAAATAAAACAACTCCAACGCTCATTGATGTTTTCTACCTAGGAAGGGACTCGTTTTACCCTCAATTTCGAACTCGCATTTCTCAACGAGGCAGATTTCCGATATTCTGTCGAACAAAATTGATTAACTTTCATGAAAGCTTTAAAAGTTTCCCAAACTAATTGATATGAAGCTTTAAATACTACAACTTATATATTTACTTCCAGTATTAGTTTATGGAAAGAAATAGAGAAGCGATTTATTTGACACAAGAAATATAAGCTGTGCACGAAAAGTTCTTAAATTAACTAGTGGTAAAGTGTGGAAGGGAAGGTTGCAACCATTCACCATAATCCAAAATGGTCCTATAATTTAACGCGTTCACTGCCGCAGTTACAAATTTCTCGTCGTGTTGCCGGTTCCAGGCGGTATGTTAATAAGGGAGTTCTTCATCTATAAATATTTGACGTCTTGCAGGGAACCGAAAGTATTTAAATGTGGTAATTGTGTGTGCCCAGGGAGTTTCATAATTTCACCACAGAACTATTCCTACATGACCTACATAATGTCTATTTCAAGAGTTGGTAAAGTGCATCATTCTAAGGAAAGGTGATAGGTATATAAAGTTGCCCGGTAAGGGTTCTTATCTTAAAGTAAAGCCGACGGTAACAACGTCCGCTATATAAATGCATTATTTTAAGAAGGTTCAGTTACATGGCTCTACTCATACTGGCAATTTTATACATTTTGTTTGCCTTTATAGCACAACATGCCTCTCAATGAATATTCGGAAGTTACACTTCTGGCAGTTATAGACGACCGCCATACTTTCTTTCAAGTGGATGGGAAAATGAACTTTATTTTATAACCATTGAACGCAAATCTCCATGTAGAAAACGAATTTCAAACAAACAAATACCTTGAAAGTTTTGTTTGTTTACAATGGCTTATAAATAAATGGCCTATAATTAATAGGAACACTCAGTATATACGATCTTACATCACTGTCATCCTCAAGACACAAACCTCGTCAACAAAAATAGGGTCAAGGGCGTAGCCAGGGGAGGGCAGGGGGGGCACGTGCCCCCCCTGGCCAGAGCAAATCGCCTATAAAAATTTAAACAATAAACCAAAAAAATCGTTTTTACTAAAAATGGATTGCTTGCAAGTTACTTTGCCCCTCCCTACTCAAAATTCTGGCTACGCCCTTGAATAGGGTGAAACAAATTTAGGGATTGGAATACAGGTTCACTCAGAACGCGTACGCCAAACTTCAGAGAAAATATAAAAACTCAAAATAAGAAGAAAAGTTCCTATGAACAACTGCCCAAAAGTTACTATTAACAAAGCTACAGGGTAGCCAAGTTTCCTTAAAAAATTATTCTTGTTCAGTAACTCGAAAACTATGGACGCTATCCAATTGAAATTTTATTCATAGACCATATACTATTTTAAAGGTTTTGGTTTTGTAGTACCTACTTTCAGCGGCGTTGTTTCATGGCAATCTGTCTACTTTTTTACCTAAAGGTGTTACGGCACTGATCTGTACAGGCAATTGTAAGGAATGTTACATTACGTTCAGCTTGGAAGCTAATCAACAACTTTGGATTTTTTCGTAAGTTGCTTCATTTTTGAGTTTGAACATTAATCCAACAGCATATTTGTTCGAAAACTACTTACCATGCCATTTGTCAGTACAAAATCCAAAATTTTTAGAAACTTTTTATCTCTTTCACGTTTTTTCGTGAAACTAATGGTTTTCTAGTAAAAAAATAAGTTGTAATGGATTCTCTCGAAAAGTTTGCTTCGACGGTGAACAAGATTTCTGCTAACGATTGGGGATCCTGTGCAATCATTTGAGGAATCCCCTTACGAAGTAAAAAGTCGGGGAATAAAATTGACAATTTGGTTATAATACGGATACAATTACTGATTACTGATTTTCCAGACTGCTGATGTTTCTGCAATTTTCCTAATCCTTGTATCGGGATGATTCCCAATTAAATTATTTCTTCTAGTTCAATTGTCCTAACTTCTCGCCGCAGAACAAAAACATCTGTCATCTTTTATACAAAGGATGTAACAAAGTTTCTGATGGAATCAGGCTTTCTAGCACATTCTTAGACGAGCAATTCCAATAAGAACTGAATAGGATTGCTAGTTTCATTTCCTTATAATAATACCGGTGTATAAAAAAATATTTGAAAGCTTAGCCTTTTTATTAGCGGAAAACGTCCAGCAAATTGAAATTTTTTACTATATTCTAAATTTATTGAAAAACATACACCTTTGACATCTAGACGTGAAGGCAAATTTCCTGGTTGATTCTCAATTCGTACTACAAAATTGATTAATGAAAAACACAAGTATCATACCGCAGGTGGTAGAGGTTCCGACGGGAGGCTGACTACACTGTTTTCTGGACTGCGGAAGCAAGTAAAATCTATATCGGAACAGATTACAATACATATACGAAATACAGAAGCAAATTTAGTAACAAACATTAAATCATTCTAGTCCTTTGCAAGGAACAAAAGTAAAGGTAATCCAATTCGAAGTTTTCTAACGTAACGATATAATTGATTTAGAAAAAGCCTTCGACAACGTAAAATGGGGGAAGATGTTCGAAGTGCTGAGAAATACAGGGACAGAAGAATAATACATAATCTCTACAAAGAGCAAAAGGCAGTTATAGAATGTGAGCAGGAACAAAGGGAAGTAGATATCCGGAAGGGAGTGAGACAGGGACTTGCATTGTCACCTCTAGTTTTCAACTTATATATCGAAGATGCGATTAATATTGTTAAGGAAAGAACAGCCTCAGGGATCAATGTACAGGGCCAAACTATTAACATGCTCAGATTTGCGGATGATATAGCAGTGTTAGCATCTAGCAAAGAAGAATTAGGAGCGGCTTTGAATGAAATGGAAGCAGTTTTGACACAGGGCTTCGGCATGAAAATCAATAAAAAGAAAACTAAAATTTTGGTATGTAGGGGATGTGAAAATAGAACTAAAATGGAAATACAAATTGGAAATGAGAAGATAGAGGAGGTCGCGGATTTCTGCTACTTAGGAAGTAAAATAACTCAAGACGGTAGGAGCACTAAAGATATAAAACAAAGAATGGCGCAGGGCCGAGTTGCGTTTAACAAAAAGAAACAACTGTTATACTCGAGAACGGTTAATATAGAGACTAGGAAGAGACTCTTAACGTCGTATGTATGGAGTACGGCATTATACGGGTGCGAAACTTGGACAATAGGAGAAGCGGATAGAAAAAGAGTAGAAGCGTTTGAAATGTGGTGCTACAGACGCATGATGAAGATACCGTGGATAGATAAGGTTAGCAATAGGGAAGTATTAGAAAGAGTTGGGGAAAAGCGAAAGGTATGGAAAACAATAAAGAGTAGGAGAGATAGGATGGTAGGACACCTTCTAAGACACGAAGGAATAGTTCGTGACATACTAGAGTCAGAGATAGGAATAAAAAGAGGTAGGGGTAGGCCTAGATTAGACTACTGCTCTCAAATAGTTAGGGATGTAGGATGTTCTACTTTTAGGGAAATGCGTAGGTTAGCTCAGGATAGAAAAGAATGGAGGTACGCGTCCAACCAGTCTTCGGACTGAGAACCTTATGATGATGATATAATTGCTGAAGATAATATTTCCATTAATCTTGTGTGTGTGATCAATTATTCTTTAGTGTCAAGGAATACCTAAATCCGAATCAGCATTGCTTTTCAAGGGCAGATCAGTGGCGACCAATCTGGTTATATTAATTTGTTCAGTAAGTATCTATACACTATAACATGGACGGGCGCATTCAGGTGGGTGCCGTGTATACAGACTTTGCCAAAGCTTTTGATAAAGTTCACCAACCTACTTTAATTTCCAAATGGGCAAACCTCGGTGTGCGCGGTGACCTACTGGGATGTATTGAGCAATATTTGAGCAAGCGAAGTCAGTTTGTGATTGTTAATGGCAGTAAATAGAGTGTATAGCAAATGTAACATCGGAGGTACCACAAGGCTCACATATAGGCCCTCTATTATTCTCAATATTTATTTGGAATCCATGTTATAATAAATATGGCGAGAGAATTGAAAGACTACAGAGGAAATTCGTAGATAAACTTAATTTTAAATTAAATCGACATATGTTTTTTGCAATCAAGTAAAAAAATGGAAAAAAGTCGCATTTTAAGCACTAAAATTGTTATTTTCCTATTGGATTTGAACCGCTTCAAATTATTAACTAATTGTCGCAAAATTGCGAAACAAACTAAAAATAATTTCATACTCCTTAAGTATTTGTAGCATTATGCAGTCAAAAGTGCGCATCTTCTAACAAGAATTGAAAATACTTTAGGCGACCAAATTTCTTCAGCACTTTGTTCCCGTTTTTGGTTCTCACCATCCCCTTACTGCACTTTAACGCCTCCTATTGCACCTGAGGCCATCACTGACCCCTGAATTTTTTTAGCGATGTAGTTCGTTTTGGGGATCACTGCTCTATTACCACGTTTGCAGTTTACGTTTTTGGCATGCTTCAACCTCTTCGGGCTTGCTTTCTGTTCTTTATCTATCCATTATTTTGCTTCTCCCCCTCTGTTAGTTGGTGATGTAAAATACAAGTTTTTGTGCATAGCTAGCCCATAGTCGTAATAATTATGCTTACTAAAAAATTGCGGCATGCTTATTGCTCATTCTTGTAAACCGAATTACAAAATATCTGGCGTGAAGATCAACCTAAAGCCATTGCTGAAGACTATATGAACGCAGATGGCAAGTGTTATATTAATTTAGCAACCCGACGAAATATAGTTCTCAATAAGCAACTGACAGTCTTAATGAAATCTGCTGAAGCCCAAGCATGTGAGTAAAATTTCATCAAATCAATCGCAGGAATTATTGTTCTTGAAGCGTAAAATATAAATTGCGGAAAATCTATTAGGTCGATACAAGATGTGTGTGTGTAAAAAAAGCGCTAGTAATCAGTAAAGTTTGTTGCACGTTATCACGCAGACCAAAACTCATTGTGCAATTTGTAGCTACGATCCACGGGCTCGGCTGTCGATTCATCTCACGTTATGCTCCCAAATCCCCCGCAGGTCCATGTTCAGGTCGAACGCCCACATGTGTAACGAACACTCCATCCTGCATGCCTTATCCAGCAAGCCAAATTTGAAATTTAAATTGGCGTTTTGGTGCGTATTACACAATTTGTAAATAGACCGCAGTTACAGAATTGACGTTCTATCGCGCGCATTACGTACATGAGTAGGTTATGCATTTTAGTAGTTAACACATACATAGTTGATTAGAGCACAGTTGACGTTCTCTATCTCAACTTGTGTTTTGTATCTGCATTCAGTAAATTCCTAAAAATAAATTTTCGCTGAAAACTTAAATTATTACCAATTAATAACGAATGTGTTATTCGACTTCTGGAGCGATGTACTTCATACAGTATTTCTGCAAAAGTTACAGGAAATGACTTAGGACGTGATGGAATTTGGACAGCGAAATAAGAAAACACTTTCTGTAAGGTTTCGTCCGGATATACTTCCCTAGAGAGCAGCACACTATCAAAAGAATCTCTTTTTTCTTTAATATCTGAAACAGTCTTTCCTGAAGTACAAAACTAACTCAATATATAAGGAACAAAAGGAATGTGAGGTTAGAGTGAGATTTCTGTCACGGGACAAGCGACATTCATGCATGTTTTATTATTTCCCTTATATAAATGAGTTGCGGTTTGATAGAAACTTTTCTTCAAGTTCAATTCTTTGAAACAAAACTGTTCCGAACTTCAGGTTGTAGATTGTAGGTGTCACCATGTGACAGGAATTAATAACAAGAGTGGCGACTTTTTTCTTTCAAATAAAAGATTTCTTTGCCTGACTCCTTCCGATGAATGTTGTTTCCTTCTTGCAGGTCCACTTTTTCCTTCGTTCCTTAGAGAACGAAACACCTTAGTTTAATTCTTCATTGTGTTCGTGATCTTCATGTTAGGTTACTCGATCGATATAACATATATGAATCTGAAGACCTCCACATCTAAAAGTTCAAAGTAGTCTTCAGAAGGTTCTTGAGGAATTCCCTCCAGATACAACCCTCTTTATCGTATCTGAGACGTCGTTTCGAAATATGTGTATCTTGGGACTATCTTGTAATCAATCATTTTTTTGCTAGGATGCGCGCAAAATGACTGCCATTCAGATATCTCTGATGGTAGGCTGGCACCGCAGTTTGGGCTTGGTGGACTACATTTCAGGAAAAAATACCAAGAACAATATATGATATTCAAAATTTTTACGCTGCTTACACAAACTAAATCAGGACTATAAATATGTTGCAACTAGATGAATCCACAGCTTTCGATAACAGCTTCAACTGTGCGAGCCTTTGAACCCTGCAGTTGTCGTGCAACAGCAAAGTTTTGGTTCTCCATGAATTCGGAAGTTTTGGATGGTCCTTCCGTAAACTTCTCACTTAATTGTGAACTATCTCTCCATGTATTCAATAAGCAAAATTCCCTCACATTCCCCCAAAAGAATGGCCGCCAATAAACTTTCCAGAAGAAGACTTCTTTGGAGATGAAAAGCCCCAATGTCCCATTCCATTCATCTCCTCCTGCTTCGTGCTTGAAAAGTTTCTTTTCTCACCAGTTCCTATTCTGTCGTAAAGAGTTTGGGGATGCATCGTGTAGAAACTCTTCGATGTGAGCAACAAATCTTCAACAAGGCTGATGGTCACCATAGTTCTTGCCTCTACCAGTCTTCCTGATCTGGAGTCTCCCTCAACTGAGTCCCGGCCCCATCAAAATTCTTTAAAATTTTACTTGAAAATAAGATGGTCTGTCATTCCATACACCTGGGACATTCTTTCATTAATAACTTTTGCTCAGTTTAAATATCTAAGATTCACCTTACAAAAGAATAAAGGCAAAGAGAAGCATGTAAGAAAGGTAGTAAGAAAGAAGAGGGGATCCAGGAAAAGTACATAAGATGGACACTGGGCTTAGATTGGATAACGCCAGGGTACATGGTAAGAGACGAAACAAACAGAGAAAAACTAAGAACCAGGGCAGGAAAGAGAGCCATGAAATATGAGGAAAAGTTAAGAGGTGGGGGCGGGAACGAGTTAGCCAGGCAGTGTTGGGAAGAGGTACGGAATGGGAGGAGAGGCGAGAGAAATTTTATCAGGAGCCAGGCTATGCAGCAGAAGAAGTGGAGAACGTGAGAACAGTAGGATGGAACATGGTGAGAGAGGTAGAGGAGAGAGACAGGCAAATACAAGTGCAGGATAAAGAAGAGAAGATAAGACAATCAAGATACAACAAAAAATATAAAGAAATGAAGACAGCGGAACTGCCGAGATATCTACGAAGTAGGGGAAGGGAAGAGAAGATAATAAGGGTGGCAAGGTTTAGGCTGGGAAATGAAATGAGAGGTGGAAGGTATTGGGAAAGCGAAGACAGAAGAATGTGTAAGGTATGTGGGGCGGAGAAGGAGACATGGGAACATGTGTTAAAGGGGTGCTGGTGGAAAGAGAGAACATGGAACAGGTGAGAGTGGAGATGATACTGGAGGAAAGTGGAAGATGGGAGAAGTGGATGGAATTGATACAGAGGGGAAGGAAGGAGAGGGAGGGGTGATTATACATAAATGGGAATTAGATAGGTCGAAATTAATTGTGAGGAGGAGTTTATTTATTTTTGTTTGTTCCATTTATTTATAGGTTTATTTGTTATTTTGAATTGTAATCCCAAATGGGAAACAATAAATCCATTATATATCTACTTAAAATATCAATAGCAATTTTTCAACTAAACAGTTTTTTTGTATGACGTCATTTCCATTTCATTTAAAAAACATTAACGCCCTTTAGCAAATGTCGCATCAAACGTTCGCTAATTTCACCTACGAAGAATAAAAACCTTTCAGTTCAAAATCTCTGTGGATTATAGTAGGTTAGATCAAGGTTTCCCAGACAAAATTAATTTCGACAGCGACATTTCTTGTAATGTGGCCCGCTTGATCCGGGCTTTTCTCATTTTACCGCAAGGCATACCTTGAGATATAACGTTCAGTACCTAAGCTCTTTCTCATTTCTCATTCTACGTGCATTCTAAAATATCTCGTATAATAATCTTAAATTCAAGGAAAATATTTGCTCTAACAATAACGTGAATTGAAAGTGTTCGAAATAAACAGACGTTATGGTAAATACGGAGTTACTTTGGCAAACTTGGTCCCTCTCGTCTAAAAATTGAGTTAGCATAAAATTATTACATTTTGGAAAGTAACGAGACACTTGTTGGAACTTGATGTTCTAATTCTATTAAGCTTGGAGTTGGATTATATTATGTTTTTATGATTACGAACTGGTTGACTCAAATTATCTAGGCTTAGAATTTTCCTTCTCCGCAACCTTCAAAATTGAGAGACAATAAAAGAACTGCCAGTGTTGAATAATTATTAGAGCTAGTAGGTCAACATTTACGGTTATACACTATCTACATTCTACACACACCACCAGCTGTAAATTTCTGCTGCATAGTTAGTGTTTTATTCGAGAAATAAAGTGCATCGGATTGTTTCCCTGATTGTGACCTTTGCCAGTGTATAATTATAGATTTTGAAAATATCGCCATTTAAATTTAGTCAACTGATGGAAAAGGGTTTGGGATAGCTAACCCATTGGTTGACTATTGTCCAGACCGTCGAAGACTAAACGAAACAGATGACATATGGGGAAAAGAAAAATACTGAGACGTATTTTTGGCGAAGTCGGAGAGAAGAAACTATGAAGGAGATGATCAGACAATGCAATAAAAGCCAGCATGGAGGATCTGATCTTTCGACGTTGATCGGGACACAACGAATCAGATGACTTAGAATAAATTCAAAGACTACCACATCAAAGAATTACAGGAATAATGGTACAAGTATGGAGTCATGAAGACTTGGAAGTTCTAAGAAGCTTTGGGCCTAGAGAACATGTTGAATAAACACAATATACAGGTGAGATCAGGTGTTGAGGAAAGTCCTGATAACTTGGTTGCTTCTTTAAATTAATATAGAAGTAGGTAACTTATACGCGCTGAAAATTCATGCACACATTTAGTAAACTGGATGCTGACGTTTTCTATTCCACAACTTCATTGACGAATAAATTAATGCAATCGTTTCTTGTGCTGGTAATCAGATTTTTTCGGCAGCATCTCCTTCTGTGACCACTGTATTCAATATTGTGGTATTTGTCTGTCTTTCACTGCTGGGGGATAATTAAGTTGCCACAACAGAAACTATTTTTTTAACAAAAACATATTTTTGTGAAATCTGTCCCTCTAGGCAAATAATATTTGATTTGTAGTGGAAGAACATAAACAGTCGAGTGCACCGACTCGTATTTTCTCTTCGTATTGTGCGGACTCGAGGGAAATGCTGCTACAAGAACATAAAGATAACATATCGACATTGTTATGGATATTACTTTTCCGCAGTTGCAGCTTGTAAATTTTCAATAAAATTTCACTGACATGACAAACTTTTTAACAATTCCAATTATTCGCAAGTTTTAGAATTGTTAACATTGTCAGTTCTCAATAGAAAGTTCACATATAAAGGAATTTTACTAGGGCATTTATTGTCATAACCGATATTTATAGAGCAAAAGTAACGGCGGTGATCCCAACTTTCTTCAAAAACATCCGACGAATATCCTCGTAAAATAGTCCCTAAACTTTTCTAGCGCAGTTCATAAGGTTCCTGATTTTACCTGCTATTTGCTTTTCAGATCAATCGTTAGTTCTACATATAGCATATAAAGAGCGTTCCTATCCATCGTACTGTCGTCATCCAGGAATCAAAAAAATTCTTAACAGAAAATTTTCATGTCAAATATACTCGCCTTTTATGTAGAAGGATCTTCATCTCGGAGAATGTGGCATCAATTAGCACAGGACAGAGAGTACTAGAAGAAATTTAGGGGAAGGAAAGAGTTTATCTATAAGCTATAATTATCGACACGGTCTTCCCTCGGAAGCCAAGTGAACGATTATGGCAGCCTTATCGAGTTGGTACCTAAGTAAGCCATAAATAATATCGACCAGAAACTAAAATTATTCCAATGTCGTATAGCAATAAATAATAAAAGAATTCTCGGAGTTTTATCTGCCGGGCCTTTCCCACAAAAAACACAATTCATTTATATAGAACAGAAGCAATTAAGATGGTATACAGAAACTTTGAAAGAAACTATTAAAAGAAGAGAATGCTTCCCTTATTTTTCTTATTTCATTAAACTTACTTATCTTTTAACCCGCGTAGCTCTTTCTCGAAAACAAACTGATGCTATAGCGAGCAGAAGAAAAAGAGTTAAAAGCATTCTGAGATTAAACAATTAAGATAAAACATCGCCAGTCTAAAATCTCCGTCTTGCAGCTTAGACAATAAGCCGATGCTCCTCCGTCTGTGATATATGAATTAGCCCCCACTCCACGCGTTTCTGTTGACACTGAATTACCAAGCGAGACGTTTTATTCCCCGAGAGCAAGCTGTGAGCCATCAATTCCTAATTTATGTCATGGTCTCCTAGTGCCGCTGCTAGTGCTGCCAACGTAATAAACGGAAGTTTCATCAAGTATTTATTTACAGATTTTAGTCTTTAACAGTGGCGTACCTATGTGTAATCCGGGCTTAACTAACAAATAATATTGATTTAACTTAATCATTTGGAATCAAATTGGAAAGCGCGAAAATACATTGTGTAGCATGAAATGAAAGTTGAATACGAAATCACACCATTTACCGATTGCGTTAAGAAGATGGGACTTTTGCTTGATTATCCGTTGATTATGTTATCACTCTTGGTGTCATTTTTCTTCTTCACCTCTTCTTCCTCTTCGCCTTTTAGTTCCATCTATAATTTGTGAATGATTTCCTCTTCTCTTACTCCTTAGAACTTCTCTGCTCGCTATCTCTTTCTTCGGGTCAGTATGGATGATCAGAAACCGGGAAATGGACGTCAAACGATGGCGCAGACAGTGGCGCATGCGCATTATTACGTGGGAATCTGTTTTATCGTCTAAAAAAATCAAAAAATCTGCCTTACCGGCATACAATGGATGGCGCGACGTCACTATTTGCTGCGACATACGGAGAGCTCGATGGACGTACATCATTCTTGATGGCGTGATGTTTTATAATTGTCACTGAGTGCTTCATGGGAGAAACAGCGGCCATCTTGGTGGTTTAAAATTTTAATTGCTTAACTACTGAGGCAGAGGTAGACCCACATTAAATTGTTGTTCGCAAATAATCAATGGTTCTACTTTTGGCTCAGGTTAGGAAATGTAGATAATTCTGTCTTCGGGCATTATGTTTCCTGCAGTTAAAAAATATACATTGCTTATTCAAAAGAGTAGTAATACCTTGGCAGATAAGAAACCCGGCTGTCATACGCCGCTAATCCAGTCGATTTAATTTACATTGCAAACGTTAATTTCTTAAATGGGAAGCATGTGTCTGGCAGCGTAACGCCCAAACCCATAAATGAACCTATTTCCATTTGGAGACGTCTGCACTCGCCAACAGGAAGGGTGTGTATTTATGGCCACAAACACTGTCAAAATAATAAATTCTGCAATCGATGCAAAACGAGGCTTTAACAAACGGTGTAGGTGAGTGTGTGTAAATTGCTTCGCTGGTTTCGAGTTCGTCCTCACCGTTTGTCTGAAAGGACGGCTTCCGGTCTCTGGAGTCGCTACGTCGCGAAACTTTATTTACCGCATCCTATGTGAGATGTCATTTCATTTTTCAAGTCAGTTTTTCAGAACGCAGATCGTTTGTACTGATGTAAATGCAAAATAATATTCGCTCATAGGAAAAGAAGTTTATGTAACGTTATGCATGAAATAGTAATGAGGCATTACAGCCCCTTCCTGGTTCGCTATACATCAAGAGAAGTGAATTATTCGGTGGATGTTGCAAAGTAAATGTATTCATTTTGTCGACGTTTTGATTACACTAAAAGGCAACCGAGCAATTCCATCCCACACAATTTGTTTTAATCCTAGCTTTAGAAACCAATTTTCTTAAGATGTATTGTCGATAAAATGAGTACTGCAATACATCAAACGTTATTATTAACTAATACCACCATCATCCAGACTAGATCACTTGGGTTCATCTCACTTAGATGTTACTTACAGTGGAGGAAATTCTTATTCATGTTAGGAGACGCTACACGTGGAAGATGCCAGGAGACCTAGGGAGATATCAAATAGATTACATTCTTGTTAGGCAAAGATTTAGAAATCAAGTTCGGGATTGTAGAAGTTATCCAGGAGCAGATATAGATAGTGATCACAACATAGTCGTTATGAAAGCCAATCTTAAATTTAAGATTTTGAAAAAACGAAGCGGAAGAAGGTATCTTGACCCAGAGAAACTAAAAGATGATGATACGCGCGATAAGTTCAAGAAAAAGACAAACGAAGTACTAAAGGGCGCGGGTGAAAATATTGTTAGGGACATAGAGGCAGAATGGAATTGCATTAAAAATAGTTTAGTTTCCTCAGCTAGCGATATTTTGGGCCATAAACAGAATGAAAGTAGGAAACCCTGGATAACAAAACATATTGTGAGTCTAATACAGGAAAGGCGAAAATATAAAAATAGGTTAGATGAAATAGGGAAACAAAGATATAAGGCGATCAAGTGGGAAATTATTCGGAAATGTAGGAAAGCGAAAGAGCAATGGATCGATAATAAATGCAAAGAAGTGGAAGATAAGTTCGAAGTAGGAAAGACTGATGAAGCATATAAAATAATTAGGAGAAATTTTAGAGAAATTGGATCTAGTACCAAAAACATTAGGAATGAGGCAGGAGATATCCTAATCGAAAGCGGGGAGAAGGCAGATAGGTGGAAAGAATATTTAGGAAACTTATATGCGGGACCAGAAGTGCAAGATATATTAGAAAGCGAAAGCAGTGTAGAGGGGGATAACCTAGGGAATCCTATAATGAGAGAAGAGTTTGAGCTAGCACTAAAAAGTTTAAGGAATAATAAAGCACCAGGTATAGATGGCATGCAGGCAGAAATCTTAAAGTGCGCAGGACAAGAGGTAATAGACCGTTTATTTAAATTAGTTAGTCGCATATACCTGACAGGCGAGATTCCAGAGGATTACAAACGGAACATCATGGTAGCTTTGCCAAAAAGGAAAGGCGCGGATAGGTGCAACAATTTCAGAACTATCAGTTTAACTTCCCATGCGTCAAAAATTTTAACTAGAATTGTGCAAAGAAGGATGGAGAAAAAGGCGGAAGAAATATTAGGAGAAGATCAGTTCGGATTTAGACGAAATAAAGGAACGCGCGAGGCTATTCTAGCTTTACGAGTAATTATAGAAAAAACGATAGAAAAGAGAAAGAGCGTCTATATAGGATTTGTAGATTTAGAAAAAGCCTTCGACAACGTAAAATGGGGGAAGATGTTCGAAGTGCTGAGAAAGGTAGGGATGAAATATAGGGACAGAAGAATAATACATAATCTCTACAAAGAGCAAAAAGCAGTTATAGAATGTGAGCAGGAACGAAGGGAAGTAGATATCTGGAAGGGAGTGAGACAGGGATGTGCACTGTCACCTCTAGTTTTCAACTTATACATCGAAGATGCGATTAATATTGTTAAGGACAGAACAGCCTCAGGGATTAATGTACAGGGTCAAACTATTAACATGCTCAGATTTGCGGATGACATAGCAGTGTTAGCATCTAGCAAAGAAGAATTAGGAGCGGCTTTGAATGAAATGGAAGCAGTTTTGACACAGGGCTACGGCATGAAAATCAATAAAAAGAAAACTAAAATTCTGGTATGTAGGGGATGCGAAAATAGAACTAAAGTTGACATACAAATAGGAAATGAGAAGATAGAGGAGGTGGCGGATTTTTGCTATTTAGGAAGTAAAATAACTCAAGACGGTAGGAGCACTAAAGATATAAAACAAAGAATAGCGCAGGGCCGAGTTGCGTTTAACAAAAAGAAACAACTGTTATGTTCGAGAACGGTTAATATAGAGACTAGGAAGAGACTCTTAAAGTCGTATGTATGGAGTACGGCATTATACGGGTGCGAAACTTAGACAATAGGAGAAGCGGATCGAAAAAGAGTAGAAGCGTTTGAAATGTGGTGCTTCAGACGCATGATGAAGATACCGTGGATAGATAAGGTTAGCAATAGGGAAGTATTAGAAAGAGTTGGGGAAAAGCGAAAGGTATGGAAGACAATAAAGAGTAGGAGAGATAGGATGGTAGGACACCTTCTAAGACACGAAGGAATAGTTCGCGACATACTAGAGTCAGAGATAGGAATGAAAAGAGGTAGGGGTAGGCCTAGATTAGACTACTGCTCTCAAATACTTAGGGATGTAGGAGGTTCTACTTTTAGGGAAATGCGTAGGTTAGCTCAGGATAGAAAAGAGTGGAGGTACGCGTCCAACCAGTCTTCGGACTGAGAACCTTATGATGATGTTATTAAGTTATAGCTGGTTACTTTTTATTTATTGACGAGTTTGCAGAACAGTCTACGAACTTAAATACTTCTCAGCGTGAAGTGAATTCATAGCTGAGGCACAGACTTTGGTAAATGTCCCAAGTGTTTGTTTATCTCGCCTTTATCAATGTTCCAATTTGTTTGGGCAGTACTTTCAAGGACTTTTCTTTATTTCAAAATCGTTTGTTCTCCCTTGTTCAGCAAAGGAAGCGACTTGTGATATTTTGTAATATTTTATCAAATTAAAATTGTAAATATTTATGGCTTCTTGTGGACGAGTAAGACGCTTAAATGTTCTCCATTATATATTTAGGAATTATGCAGTTGTATTATGGTGAGTTTACAGAATGCATGCATTTACTAGCGCCAGTGTAGACTGTCCTTTTTCAAAGGTCGTTTGCTTATAACCTTGGTTAAATATACAGGGTGTCCCGGTGAAGGTGTTAAATTTCTCGGGTGCGTATAGATTACACGAAAATAACACCCCAAGTTCATATAAAATTTTCTCCCACGACCTTCCCCTGCCGTGATATCCGTCCTTAAATTGGAGAAATACAAATCGTTTTTTATGTAAAATTTTAATTTTTAATTGTATTTCGATCATTTTCTTGGTGACGTACGTAGTGATTAAATGTCGATAAAATAATGCGACCCGTTTTTTGATAATGCATGAGGGGAGCAAGGGTTGCACTACCCCTTACCTTCTTAACTTAATAGTTTGAAGGGGCTGGATATTTTTTATTTTTAACCGCATTTTTTGTTTCCCTGCACATTTTGCTAATAAAAAGTTAATCTTGTTAGGTTTCGATAAAATGAAGCGTTTTCGAGAACATAAAACTCAACGAGCAAGAGGTACCGTGTTTCTACGATTTTCGTTTTCATTTTTTCTGGCATTGGAAAACCGAAATAAATTTTAGAGGGGTGAACCGCAGAGCAAAATCCTGTACACCAATTCCTCTATTTATGTGTAATTCCTTTTAATTCCCCGCAATTCCTATCTAATTCCTGCAATGCCTCAAGTAATTCCCGCTATTCTTCATGTAATTCCTGCAATTCGCCATGTAATTCCCGCAATTCCCCATGTAATTCCTGCAATTCCTCATGTAATTCCTGCAATTCCCCTGCTAATTCCTGGAATTCACTACAACTAATTCTTGCATTTCCTGTGCGTCCGATACTGCAATAATTTACAGCGCATGCGCAATCGTTAGTATAAGAGGGGTAAACATTTCTGCAATTCCCTTGTAATTCCTGCAATTCCTCACTAATTCCTGCAATTCCCCAAACAAGTCCTGCAATTCCCTACAAATTTATGTAATTCCTCAAGCTTGTACACAAATTCCTCTATTTATGTTTAATTCCTTTTAATTTCCCGCAATTCCTATCTAATTCATGCAATTCCTCAAGTAATTTCCCCAATTACCCATGTAATTCCTGCAATTCCCCATGTAATTCCTGTAATTTATATTTGTAAAGATGATGCAATAATTTACAGCGCATGCGCAATCGTTAGTATACATTTCTGCAATTCCCTTGTAATTCCTGCAATTCCTGTGCAATTCCTCACTAATGTAAATTTTCAGTACCTTTCGCAAACTGTTAAGATTATTTTTGTACGACTTTTCGTCTGTTGCCTATATCGTCAATTTTTATTTTTTCTTAATGCGGACCTGGACAATTTTTAATGAATTTCCAAAGAAATAGCTGGTATGATTAAATCATACTTAAAAAGTCTAAGAAATAATTTATTGAGAGCTTTCTATTTTTAGTATCTTTGCAAATAATACCAGAAAATATAAAAACGAAAATCGTAGAAACACTGTACCTCTTGCTCGTCGAGTTTTATTTTCTCGAAAACGTTTCATTTTATCGAAACCTAACAAGAGTAACTTTTTATTAGCAACATGTCCGGGGAAACAAAAAATGCTGTTAAAAATGAAAAATGTCCACCCCCTTAAAAGTTAAGAAGGTAAGGGGTAGTTCACCCCTAGCTCCCCTGATGCACTATCAAAAAACGGGTCGCATTATCTTATCACTACGTACGTCATCAAGGAAATGATCTAAATACAATTAAAAATAAAAATTATATGTAAAGAAAACTATTTTTATTTCTCTATTTTAAGGGAGAATATCTCGGCAGGGAAGGTCGTAGGAGAAAACTTTATATGTACTTGCGGCGTTATTTTCGTGTAATCTATACGCACCCGAGAGATTTCCCACCTTCCCCGGGACACTCTGTATAATATTATACCTAGAGGAATTAAACAGTTTAAATATAAATTAAAGGGTTGCTTGATAAGAAACCAATAAAATTTTTATTTGGTAGTTTATGGCAGTAGTTATGTCGTTCCTTTGCAGCACTTGCATTTTTTTTCTGTTTATTTTTTGCCCCTTTCTTCTTCTACACTCGTTTCTGTTTCTTCTTCTTCCTCTTATTTTTTAGAATGTCACTTTTTTCCGCATTCGCTGTTTTTTGTTCTTGTATTGTTTTCTAGCCATTTTTTTAAATGACGACAAATTTTTTTCAACGGATTTCGATGAAGCGCATATTTTTTGAGTAGGTACGAAAATGTCAAAAAAAGTATTAACTTGAAGCTGAAAGTAATAAATTACAACACAAAGTTTTAAGAAAAAATGAAAACTTTAACAACTGTTGTCAAAATTTCTTTTTTCCACTCATTCCATGATAAATAATTGGTCTTATCCTATTTTTTACTTACATTTTTGAAACTGTAATTGTTAATGTTAATGTTAATATTCATATTATTAATGAAGGCGTAAGTCGCAATAACCGCATGAAAACACCATCGGGTGCAGGTGGAGGAAGATTAGTAAGAACAGGTATTAGTGTTTGCCCTAGACTTTTTCAATTCCAAAGCGGATAGTCCAACCATTCACATTCATGAAACTGAAATGAAAAATTAAACTTGAGAAATGTAGGGAATAGTTTATACAATCTGTTGTCTAAATTATCGGAACTTGCATGTACGCCCTTCAGTTCGCTGTGCTGCTTTGTAAGTTCACATGGGGCTACCACAGCTTGCCCACTATATAGAGCTTGCACCCAGGACTCAACAGATGAATTATATTTCCCTCTGGTGCTCGAGGGAATTTCATTAGTAGCACATTCGTGTCGGTGGTTCCTACGGGTTTCCTGTGAAGTCGGCTTGGCGATTATGTCAGTGTCGGTATCTATACTTGCCGCACTTCAGTCACACAGACCTGACACTCCACAGTAACGAGCTGATGAACCTGGTCTTCCAAGCTAACTATGTGACCAACGAACAGAATGAGTACGATGGTGTTATAACGCAAAGCAGCTGCATTCGAAGAGAATGACACCACTACTCCAGCATCAGCTAAGCTCTATCACTTTCTTGGTTTCCAAAAAGGAGCTTAAAGTATTTTGAGGACGGAACCACCGAATACTTGAACTGCCATAGATCACCGTAGTTATTCGAACGAGTGGGTAAACAGTAAAATAAGTAATTGAAATCTTGCCCTGATAAATGCCGGCAGAGGTAGCGGCGAGCGCGAATGTTTAATGCCGTGGCACGGAAATGTTAAGGAACATTAATCGCTCGGCGATACTGCAGGATTTTTATGCAAAGCGATAACTTATGAATACTGGTGTAGTTTTTATTTAAACTTTAAAACTATATGCTCTTTTATCTGCATAGCTATTATTTTACGTTGAATTACGGTTTATTTTATTGTTTCTGCTCTTCCTGGCACATTCGAATTGCAGCCAGTTGCGTGTGCTTAATTAAGCTGAACATGCTTTCAAACGCTAAAATAAACACGGGGCTCTGGCTCCCTGCTCCTGCATTTCCAGGTAGATGCTTTATTTTCTGCTGTTTGAACACAGAAACCAAAGAAATAAAATATTTGCACGAACTTCAAGTTAGTCATTTTACGCATTTTACACGGGTGTTTTTCTCTAATTATATGTTCCCTTGCAACGGAACTTGCAACGTCAAATCTCCACCTGCTATTTAGGGGCATTCTCAATTTTAATATAAATTGTTCCAGGATTAATATTAAGTTGAATAGCAGCATTCGTTTTGAACGTGGAGCTTCATTGATATGTAGAGAACAACTACTATACTCCTAAAAATGGATAGCGTTGAAATAAGTTTCATAGCTTTCAGCTTAGCCCTGTACTATATGAAAACGCGGCGACTTTCATGAGAAGTGAGCAATCCGCATTTTATTAGTAGTCTAAATGTATGCGTACTATAACCTTGTTTAGTACTTGCTTGCTGTTTCCATAACTGAATCTGAAGTGAAATTAGACATTGCCAAATAAAAATGACAAATATGCTGTAGCTAAAATGACTAATGTATTCACTGGTTGTAGTATCTAGACGGGAAAAGGTTTTTAAACTGTTTGGTCATACTTACTGGCGGGCATACGATAGTGTAGACAGAAAGCAAATGTACAAAGCGATGAAGAATTTAGGAATACCACAGGAAATTTTGCAACTAGTTAAAATGACATAAGATGCACGAAATATAGGGTGTTTAAAACAGGGAGACCCATTGTCAGCAGTACTCTTCAACATAGTACTGGAACAAGTAGTAAGGGCTTGTGGAACGGTATAATTTTTAAAGGACCCCATCAATGTATAGCATATGCTGATGATATTAAGCTATTCGCAAGAACAAGAGAAGAATTTAAAGAATTTAAGAAAACTCTGGACTGCCGCAGGATAAACGAAGATAAAACGAAATACATGGAAACAAGGGGGGAAGAACAGGATAGTCTGGCAATAACAAAAGAAACAGGAGAGAAATACAATTTTGAAAGAGTGAAGAATTTTAAGTTTTGGGGCGTGGAGATAACGAGAAGAGTGATGTTCAGCAAAAGTAAATAGAGAAAAGAATCATAGCTGGAAACAAGAATTCGGGAGCGATACATGGAGTGTTGGGAAATAGAAATCTGTCCAGAAGGGTTAAAACAACAATGTATGAGACTATAATTAAGGCCAACGTGGGTGCTGAGGAAGGAGGATCAGAGGAATTTAGAGGTGTGGGAGCGGAAAATACTAAAGAGAATTTTTGGGGGTATAAGGCAGAAGGAGAATACAGACGAAGGACAAATTAATAGAGAAATCAAGGAACTTTACGGGAAACCAGAAACGGTTCAGTTTATAAGAGCACAAAGACTACGATAGCTGGGAGATGTCGCCAGAATGAGAGAGGGAAGAGTACACAGGATGGTGCTAGAAAAAGTACCACAGGAACGACGTAGAAGAGGAAGTGACCGAAGAGGGAGTGGAGGGAGTATGTGGAGGAGGACCTAGAGAAATTAAATGTGAAGGACTGGAAGAGAAAAGCCCTAAAGAGGGAAGAATGGAAAATTATAGTAGGATAATCCATGGGCCTACAAGGTCTGCAGAGCTGAATATATACATACATATACATACCGTGTGACAAACTTCCATGTGTACATGGGGAAATAACATGGGCAATTACATTTTTGGGGATTCCTGCTTCCCATGTGTAGTTACAGTGGTGGTAAAGGTAGCAATCGAAAGACTATTTTTTTGCGTATGAGGATATCAAAAACTCTGCAATTTTCCAATTTTTTTAAGCATTAAAAGCAAAAATTACACTAATAAATTTCAAATTAAAACACGGATATTCATCTGATTATCTATGACAGTTTAATTTATTCTAATCAAAGACTCTCTTGATTCTAATTTCTAATTCGTCTAAACTGTCAACATTATTTATCGACAATTTAAAATTTGGGTTTCAAAATGAACAAAAATATTTATTCAGTTGAAGAAAAGGTTTTCATTGTGAAAACATTTTACGGCGGCAATAGTCTGCGGGTAGTCGAGGTAAAGGAAATGGTAATAGGCCTGATAACTGCTAGTCCAACATCTAGTTTAAGGTCTATTGCCCTAGAATGTAATGTTTCAAGAGAAACTGTCCGTAACATATTAAAAAAAACAAATATCATCCCTTTAAATTCCAATGTCACGAAGAGTTACTTCCTTTTGACGAAGAATCAAGGCAAACTTTCTGTGAGGAAATGCAAGAATGGGCTAATCGGGATCGCAGCTTCCTCTCATCAATTTGTTTTACCGATGAGTGTACCTTCACTTTAAATCAAGAGCCAAATTCACAAAACGTTAGGCATTGGGCCCAGGAAAATCCCAGAATAAATCTAGCCACTACAACGCAATACCCTCAAAAAATCAATATTTGGGCAGGCATTTTTAATAATCGCATTATAGGACCATTTGAAATACAGGGAAATTTAAATTCAGAAGCTTATTTAGATCTTTTAATTAACCATATTGGCCCTGCATTAGAAGAAGTTGCACATGCGAATCGGGAGGTCTGGTTTCAGCATGACGGATGCCCAGCACATTTTGGAGCACAAGTGAGGGAATTATTAAATGAAATATTTCCAGAGAGCTGGATTGGTCGAGGTGGTGCTATAAACTGGCCAGCTAGATCTCCCGATTTGGCACCGTGTGACTTTTTCTTGTGGGGTCATTTAAAAAATAAGATTTATAAAACTCGTCACCCAAATATTGATTCTTTAAGGAATGCTATTTTTGCGGAATGCAACTAAATAAACGATCGGCAACTTGCGAATGTGAGAAATTCTCTCTATAATAGGCTGGGATACTGTCTGATACAGAATGGGGGTTTATTTGAATATTTGTTATAGTTATTTTTCTTTTTTTATGTTACTTTAACTTCATTGTATATTAATAAGTTTTTGTCCTTACCTAGATATGAAATAAATAAGTATTAAATTGCCAGATTACAAAATTCATTAGAGCAAAATAAACAAATGTTGCCGCTTGTTAAATTTTTATAATTGCTTTAAAATTAAAGTAATTTAATTTTTATTATTTCATTTTACTGCTTTAACATTTTCCCAAAAACTTTTTAATAGGTTAGACGACACCTACAATTTACCCTAAATAATGTGAATGAGAATTATCTAAATAAAAAAAACAAGTTTATGTATTAGTAAAAATTAATTTCTTTCGATGAAAGATTCCCAGCCTTCAAATTTCTTACTAAATTATGTGTTGTTATACCGAAGGAATATTAGGACCTTCATTGAATTTTACAGAAAATAAGGCACGGACTACGCGCAAACTATTGCCGCCGTAAAATATTTGAGTGTAGTATGTACCTACCTATACGTAGTGAAAAAACGATTAATTAAATAAAGAGTCATCGTGATCTCTGTAATCCAAACTGCATTATTTGAAACACAACATTGCCATTTGGCCTGTTGTGTTAAGCTCAATTCGTTTGACAATGCAATGTGCAAATATTATTAAGGATTGAACAGCCATGATGGTAATTTACCAAAGCCCAAGTAATAATATTATTCTGATCTAACAACGGCGTACCCAAAAGCGCCACGTTAAACGATTTTCAATAATTGAACACAGAATTCGATGACGAATATTGGCGTAAAAATGTACTTGATGCTCTAAATAACAGTTTCAGATGCCCAAATTTCATTTGCAACACTGACTCACCTATTTCTACAATAAAATACAACAATAAATCTCCGAGAAACGAAGTTGAAAGCAGTTTAATAGGTAGTGGAAGAGCGTCTATCTATCGACGCGACTTTAGCAGGAAATGTAAATTTTGACAACTATGGCCTTTTCTGCATTGAACTGGACAATATCCTTGTGCAAATAAACCCACACAATGGCCAGATCGATATAAAGCCAACGACTCTTTAATTCTGTTCCCAGTGTTGACGTAAACATCAACATTTCATTAATTCCTATTCCTAATTATTTTCCTAATCTAAAACAAAACACTAGACTGGAACGTAATTAACAGTTCCTTTTTGTCTGCAGTTTTAATAAACGTAATGTCCGCTGCCTCTTCGTAAAACTTCATAATGAAATACGTCCTCATTAAAAACATCGATTCCAGGATACACCAGTAGTGGAAAACCTGTTAAATTCGGCCACCGATGCGAAATTCAATTTAGTTCTGTTCGAATCGAGATTTTTCGATGGCCCAATAAAAAATATTAACACGTACTTCCAGGAAAGAATATAATAAAATATGCCGTGTTTCATTTTTCATACATTCTGACACAGGAGTAATCCATACTGTAAAAGGGTATATTATTGATGCTAGAACGTGACGGGAATATCGTCCTCATAAGAGTTTCAGATCGACGTAACTATAGCCAAACGACACACTTGCACTGTGTCGATGTCACATACAATCTTATTTTGAGAAGCGCTTAAAACTGGAGTTCAATACACTTTATATTTTCTAGGTTGGGTTTTATTTCATTTGCTCTTTAAAAATCAAAAAACTCACGACAAATGGGGATATTTTCTTTGCCAAATTTTAGTTAAAATATGTTAAACAAGAGGGGAGCGCAATCCCACTAATAGGGATGGAATCCCAGTTCTGTTTGGAAAATCTGACAGAAGGGAAATAAAGGACCTAGTATGTCCTTACTGGACGAGTGTTCATTAGCGAACCATCCAACAATTGGGCTGAAGAATTAATACGATTGGACGAAAACCATCTGAGAAGGGCAGGACACATTCACCAATGTTGGAGTGAAGTACAATCCTGGTTGTAGGATGGGTGGAGAAGAGGAGGAAACTATCCATTACCTACTATCCGTTTGTTTAACTAGAAGCTGCACGAAAAATGTGGCGGCACTCAACAGGGACTCGAACCCAGGCTTCCCATCTTCTTGACGGGCGTTCTGATCACCAACCACTGCGGGCCGCATGTCACTACTCGTAGAGAAATCCCTCTTGAAGGCATTTAATGTCAGTTAAGGCTACATCTAGCAAGTGGGAAACATGATGCTTATCCAACATTCAACTGAACAGAGTGGAAAGTATTGTTTTAAACTCGACCACTTTTTGGAAAACTGCTGAAACTGAATGTTTCTTAGGAATTTTTATATTATACTAGCGGGCCCGGCAGACGTTTGTCCTGCCCGACAAAAAAATTTTCGTAAAAAAATCCTAGAACCCGATTGCAGCGCCACCTACCGGGTCTAATTGTGAATATAAACCATCCAGGGACCCACTCAAACACACACAAAAAATTTCATCAAAATCGGTCCGGCCGTTTTTAAAAAAATCTTAGAACCCGAGTTTAGCGCCACCTATCGGGTCCAACTGTGAATGTAAACCATCCAGTGACGAACTCCAACACACACAAAAAATTTAATCAAAATCGGTCCAGCCGTTTAGGAGGAGTTCAGTAACATCCGATTGCAGCGCCACCTACCGGGTCCAATTGTGAATGTAAACCATCCAGGTACCCACTCCAACACAAAAAATTTCATAAAAATCGGTCCAGCCGTTCAAAAAAACTGGAACCCGTTTGCAACGCAACCTACCGGGTCCAATTGTGAATGTAAACCATTCAGTGACCCACTCCAACACACACAAAATTTTTTATCAAAATCGGTCTAGTCGTTCAAAAAAATTCCTAGAACCCGATTTTTTTATATAAATATGTGTACAGATTGTTCATACAAAAATACTAAAATCGCGATTAAAAAATGGGGGGTGGGGGTAGGAGGGTGAAAAATACTTTACGACCTATTCTCGTACCTACCAAATGTATGAAAAAAATTTCATAAAAATCGGTCGAGCCGTTTCGGAGGAGTGCGACCACAAACACCGTCACACAAGATTTTTATATATTAGAGAAGATTACACCACGTAATGCGAAATATTGACACTGATATTTTGTCGGGCATTTTGTTTCAAAGCACTCTTGCATGACTAACACTATTTATCACCTACATTTTTAGAAATTAATTATTATACAGGATGGCCCGAAATTAGCGCGTAATATTTTACCAGTGTGTTCTGTGGTCAAAATTAAGACAAGAAATTCCTATAAGCGTATACCGAAATATGCTTCCCAAGGGAGCTATAGCTTTCTAAAAGAGAAGGCCTGAAGACGTTTTCTTCCAAGTATCTTCGAAACAAGTCTAGTTAAAATTATGACTTTTGATGGAATGTATAAGTACCAAATGCTGAATCTTTTGGTGTAAACATCATTTTTAAAATTTAACAGGGACGTCTCAAATCTGGGGGTGGCGGAGGTAAGATTTACCCCAACTTTCTCAGAGCATGTCATTTTCAATTTTTCCATTTCAATTTCAATTTGCAACTTCAGAGTTTTTTGCAAAAAAAATCTGCTCCTGTTTCGTTATCGAACACAATCGATTCAAAAATTTCTCTGCATGCCTAAAAATTCCTACAAGAAGTGGAGAACTCCGTTTGTATACTTAAACGAGACAGGAGCATATTTTTTTGCAAAAAACCCGAAGTTTCAAATTTTTTCGGAAAAATTGAAAACGACATGCTCCGCCACCCCAGCTTTGAGACGCCCCTGTTAAATTTTAAAAAGCATGTTTACAGCAAAAGATTCAGCATTTGGTACTTACACATTCCATTAAATTTCATGATTTTAACTGGACTTGTTTCGAAGATATTTAGAAGAAAACATCCTCAGGTTTTCTCTTTTAGAAAGCTAATAGCTCTCTTGCGAAGCATATTTCGGTATACGCTTATAGGATCATTTTGTCTTATTTTTGACCACAGAACACGCTGGTAAAATATTACACGCTAATTTCGGGTCACCCTGATATCGGGAAATCCCTGCCTATTGTGGAAAAAATTTTGCCATTCTTATGCTGGCGCTCTTTTCAAATCCGCAACAGAAAATAGACGCTGCTATTTAAACATTTTTACGGTAATGTCATAACTTTTTCAAATTTGGTGGAAAAAATGGTAATTTTTATGCCACACACAGCGTATTACAAAACAAAACTCGACGTGTCCAGGCTTTCTTTGCAGAAATGAATCATGAATTATTCATCGAATTAATGCGTTAATTTTGACTCGCCCTGTATATCCCATTAATTCCAGACATATAATGAATGGCTTGTGGCAAGTTTCATCGCTCCAAGTCCAAGTGGAGTAACGAAGAGATGGACGACGCGACGAAGACCGGGTTTGGATACCTCAACTCCTGCTACAGTAAATACCAAAAAATTATTCCCCGAAGCCCCACTCACCCAGCTAAATATTATTTCGGAGAAATACTTCCTAACCTAATATTTAAAAAATTCAAAATCTCTATATTTTTTGTTCCTTCTCATTCCCTAAGAGTTGCAGGATATTTTAAAAATGGCGCTTTTTACGTGACCGTCGATTTTTTAACCGTGTCTTTCTTTGGATGTAAGGGCTCCGCACATTACGTGATGGAAAAAGTTCTTTCAAACCTGTTCTTTCGGTTCACTTTGAAAAAATTTAAATCGATTCATTTTTAGGACGTTGTTGCACTAGCAAGTCTGTCTGAAAACACTTTTAGATACTTTAGATATTGACTTTGTCTAATTAAAATATCTCTGCCACACCTTTTTCCGATACGAAGTCATTTGAATACTCAAAATTTATCTGCACCTGCCTAATCGTCAGAAACATGCTGATACCACTACACCATTCACAAAAATGAAGTTAGTTACAGAAGAAACGGAACAGCTGTAAAAATAAATAAGAGGGTCATATAACTTGTTTTTTCTAAAATGTCTAATACGACTCGATAGATTAAATGCGCTTAGGTGCAACACCCTGTATGTATAATTTACTACTCAAGCAAAATTGAACAAATTTCAATTTCCCATGTTAATTTACCCTCCCAGCGTTACAGGACAGATTAATCCTGGAAATTTAATAATATAATTGTCAGGAATATGGGTAATTATAGCAGTGCAAACTTGATAGACAACTGATTCAGAAAGAGGTGGGGAAAAGCGAGAGGTGTGAAAGCCAATAAAGAACAGGAAATATAGGATGGTATGACCTTCTGAGGCACAAAGGATTGATTCACGACATACAACTGGAGTCGTAGATAAGAATAAAAATAGGTAAAGGAGTAAAAACTTTATGATGTTGAGACAATAATATGTCAGTTAGACGAGGTTCTATGGCGCAAAAAATTGTTACAGTTTTGAACTAATTTCGGTCCACTATTCTCCACTGTTCTCATTCCAACTGAACAAACGATTTCTAGTGATTCCATGTTTCCATCTAAAATTACATAATTTATCTTTCAAAATGTTTCAATAAATGCGTTCTTAAATGAAACGCCGAAAGCTTCAGCTCGTTTCCAAACCCTTTTCGAATAAGAGAATACCGCATTTTACCTATTTATTCCTCTGATAGGACCAACCTAAACATTCCCATGAATTGCGGTTTTTAAATTTCACAGAAACTGTCGGTTAATCCCCAACTTTAGAGGGCAGGTCACCCTTACTTTCAGAAAATACAGAGCACCAAACCGAGAACAGTATTAACATTTTAGTCCTTTGTGTCCCACTGAAATATAAGCCGGGCTTAAAGGATAAAGTGGAATTAGAGCACCGATTGGTCTTGTAATGCCTCGGAACAAAACAAATAAACTTATTTGCATTTTATTTGGACGGAAGTCTTGAGACTCCCTTTTTCTTTGTCGTCTGCAGATAAAAGGAAGTAATAGCAACCTCTGTCTGGGTGCAGGACCGCATTTACTAAAGGACTGCACAGATTTTCCCAAGATGAAAACTACAAAATAGTGTGACTATATCAACTATTATCTTTAAATAAATTATGGAACTATGAATACAAAAAATAAATAAACCATGCATAAAAGTTTGTAAGCAAAATTAATGTAACTACGGACAAAAAATAACAATCTAGAGCTAATGAATAATAATACAAGTTATAAATGTTATAATAATAATAATAAACATGTTTATTCTGCAACAATACATAATTAAATGTTACAGAAAAGGCCATGATCAAACTTGAGAAAAAAAATCATATTTTCCCCAAGGTTGATCTTCCTCATGGCCCAAAGGAAACAATACATAAAAAAACTCCGCTTATGTGCTTACGAAAAACGAATGAACTACCAAAGAGAAAAAAAAATGTGAGTCAAAAATAAATAAATAATCGGTAATTAAACGAGGTTAGAATAGAAATTTGTGTTCATATTTTAAAACTCAATTTGAAAGTGCCACTACCAAGAAAGCGTCTCAACTGCCGGATAGAAACAATGTTGTTTTGAAAAAGGATATTCAGAACTTTGGCTGCCACATTCGAAAATGCTCCCTGAAAGTGTGTGGTAGAATGGAATGGAACGGAGATCATATTTGCAGATCGAATATTCACAGAATGTATTTCATGTCTGTACGTAATTTTATTTAATAGATAGCTTGGCGTGCTTCTCAACAGTACATGATAACATAATTTGGAATAGTGCAAAAATCTACGCATGTCGATCCTAAGCCAACCCACCGCTAACAGTTTATGACTAACATGATCTCTCCCTCCTCCGCAAGCTGTAGATGAGCCGAATGCCAGAATTTTGGATGCGCTGTAAGCGCTGACAGTTGAACTTACTCAAACACGGGCCATATACCACGTCGCAGTAATTCAAATTCGACAAAACTAAGCACTCACACAGGGTAATTTTAGATTTATAATTAAGCAGATGACGATTGTTATAAATTAATTTCAAAGCTGAATAAGACCTTTTAATGATATTGTTGATATGTTCATTGAATTTCAGTTGTGAATCTAAGATTAAACCGAGATTTTTTGCAACCTCGGTAAGTAAGACAGGTTCATCATCTATTTTTATGTTTAGCTTAGAAACCGACACTAATCGAGCAGTTTTACGACCAAATAAAACCTTTGATTTAGATGGATTTAGCGATAAACAGTGCTTGCGTGACAGTTTTGAGAGAGAATCCAAATCCGAGTTAATATGTAAGTTAGACTGTTCAATTAAGTCTGCACGACAGGAGTAGTAAATTTGTGCATCGTCTGCATAAAAATGGCACTTGGAATATTCAAGGCAGTCTTGAAACGATGAAATATAAATAGTAAAAAGTAATGGTCCTAAAATAGAACCTTGGGGAACACAACTCACGCACTTCTCAGAAGTTGACAGTTGTTGCCTGTACTTAACAATTTGTTGACGGTCACCCAAGTAACTGCCCATCAATCCCACAGCGTTTTCATCAAAACCTATATAGTGTAACTGTGCTAGCATTAGAACATGATTAATTCTGTCGAATGCCTTTGAGTAATCTAAGAGAACCAAAGTTGTAACTAGGTTAGCATCAGACGCTGTTAAGATATCGTCCACAACAGTCAAAAGTGCAGTAGCACAGCTGTGATTAGTACGAAAGCCCGATTGACTGTTGGGTAAAATTGCGTTTTTATCCAAATATATTTTAATTTGCCGGAAAATAATTTTTTCACATACTTTTGACAATACAGGCAGCACACTTATCGGACGAAGATCTTTTGGCTCTCTTGGATCACGAATTTTAGGCAGTGGAGTCACGTGGGCAACCTTCCACTGCAAAGGAAATGCAGAAGTCTCCAAAGAAAAATTAATTATGTGTTATAAATCTAATAATGTAAGGACAATACAAGAGAAGCATTGAAACACTTATACTGTCAGCGCCTACAGCACACGATTTAATGCTCAGAAGAGCATCATAAACATTTTCTTCAGTCGCAAGTACAAAACTAAAACCTCCAACATCTGGTCTTGTAGACGTAAATAATAATAATACAAGTTATAAATGTTCGAAAAGAGGTGAACGAAGTTCAAGATGGTGGTCACGTTAAGTAGTGCCGGGCGCTACTTACAAATGAACCGTCGAACAACTACTCTTCGGGCAAGTACTGCAAGACATCACATTTTATGATTCGGTGCCTGGCGAGGTACTTACCCGGTACCACTCATCTTTTCCAAAACTAACAAATATTTTAAGCTTTTGCTCCAAAAAATGTCAGACATATAGGCAAGAATAGGAATACCCAGACTAAATACTGCTTTTACTGAAGGAAACCACAAGACCTAAACAATGTGGAATGCATTTTAGAGTAATTCGCCACTGCTTTTGATGCAAAATTCCCCCTATGCAAATTGTTACAGCGTGACATTTCTGTTTTAGATAGGCAACTTAATGTTGCGGAAAGTTTTGTTGTAGTTACGCGGAGTTAGGAGCTGTGTATTAACTGGCATTAAATAGATCTAGACGCATTAAGTTAATAATGAAATACCTGTCTCGGCGAATTGTTAATGGCATGTATTTAAACTACGTCCCTCAACAAAGAATTTATTGTGAACCTATAATGATTATTATTTCGGTATGACAGGCTTTGTAAAACGTTCCACAATGGCGTTTATTTTCAACAGATTATTCCTTAAATTTTGTCTTAACCGATGTCAAGAGAATATTCCAAAAATGGGATTCATCAAAAGAATTAAACAACTGAAAGATTGTACAAGTGTAAACTCATTGCTGTTACTATGCTACTATACTATGCCCTATAGAAAATCCACAGTACTGAAACTATAGGCGGGCATGTGACTAATGGTCTGACTCAGTGACTTCATCACTGATGAATGCTGAAGGTGTTTAGTAATCGAGAAGTCGGTCTTACATGCTCTTCGAAGCACGATCAGCAGCACCGCATGCGCAGTATTAACTCACTCTATTGTGTCATATGTCCTAAGCATAAGAATTAGGTTCATTCTCATTCAATTACATAGGTTTGATTTTAAAGTAACTTTCCCGCTTCAAGAAAATAATCTTTAGCTGGCGGCATCGATTTGTTTTCTAAGTTTCACAAGCAATTAATTCTGATAAAGCAAATCATAAATCAGGAATAGTGAACTTGTGGTCGCAAAACGTAAGATGCAGGGACATCTAGCACCTTTAACAGTTTGCGATCTAAACTGCCAAGGACACCTGCTCGGATTAAGGATATAAATCACCTATTATTAAAACGATATTACTCCTTTAAGCGTATTTTATATGATTTTTTTTATAACGAGATTCAGCCCAGCATCTATTCCACCTCGAACGAAATATTAATTTGCTTGCCTTCGTCTATACTTTCCGATCAATATAATGAACTTATTGAGTTCATAAAATGAAGGAATTTGTTACGATGGGCCGTAGAAGCAATGCATGCCGGCAATTTATGAAGCTGGAAGGGCTCCTTTCGGATATAGAAAAAATTATATGCTACTCTATAAATAAGTACACCATTTACATCGTGTACGTCGATAAGTGCCAGCTCCATGATACAACTGCCGTATTCTAACGACACTCTTAAAAACGTCCACTCTATTTTCGTTCCTGCAGTTGTTCCCTAAGCATGAAATAAGCATTGCATAACATCGTGGTCAGAATACCTTGCAAATTTGTGTATTAGGCTAAATTTAAACCCGATCCCGTTTTAAGCTGCATGTAGTCTTAGTCGACCATCCCATGTGTCCAAATTATAATTTGTTCAAAGCTAGGTATAATGTAGTATGGAAATTAACCTCTGGAGTGGACCCTGGGAATTAACCGAACCGGGTATTAACTTTCATTAAAATATACGCTCAAAAACGTTAGACTTGCTGAAGACACAAAACTAACCTATTAATTAGCGACCCTCGATTATGCATATAACCTATTAGTCTAGTACCTACGCAACAAAAGTATGGGCCGTGAAGGGAAGCCCTCAGGCACGTGTATTTTTGCTGTATTGACGACAGAATGAAGATTTTTCGTTTAAACAATTGAGGAGCATAATAAAAACAACCGCTGCGAGAATCGATACCAAGCGAGCGATTTACTAACACAAGGTGCTTGCCGTTTCGCCACGCAGCCTTTTGCGACGGACAATACATTATAATAACACATTTCTTGTTAATATTTTACCATAATAGCAGAAAAGTAATGTAGGTATGCAAAACTTTTACGCTTTCAGATCACCATCGTTTATTAGATAAAAAACGCAAACATTTTCTATCTATAATAGGGTAGAATTATTGAGAAGTAAAATAATCCGAAGCGTAAAGTAATATTTTGCTCATTTAATGTGCCGAATAAAATTTGCAATTACAAGTAGTTTTATGAGGAAGTAAAAGATTTTTCCTTCAATTTCTAGTTTCCGAGTAACACAAGAACTTTGTATTTTACATACGGCTGCAGCAAGGCAATCTGTTAAATTTGAATAAATCTGGCGGAATGAATTTCTAAACTGTAAATCCCGTCGTTTGGTATATTGTCTTCTCCATCTTCCTTGAAATTTACCCTTCAGCTAGGCAGTTGCAATTGTTTATTCTGACATCAACACATTTACCCGAATCCTGGGGAGCTATGAACACTTTCGCTTTCTGTTCAGTCAGATTTTCACTGCCGTAATCTACTTTAGAGACTACGAATGATTAGCAAACAAGTCTTAACAAGCCTTAATTCCAATTTCGCTCTCGTAACTAAATAGTGCCCAAATAGAGCAGGATGAAATTTTAATAAATTTGGCGAATTCCCTTAACAATAAATTCACATTGTTTAGTCTGTGAAATTAAGGTAATATTAAAATTCTCCCCAATTCTTCTAAGTTTCGACCCTGGTTAAGGTCTTAGTCAAGATTTCATAAAATAATAAATTAATATTAATAATGGTAGGATGGTAGGATAGTAGGACACCTTCTAAGACACGAAGGAATAGTTCGCGGCATACTAGAGTCAGAGATAGGATAAAATATAAGTAATGGTAGGCCTAGATTAGACTACTGATCTCAAATAGTTAAGGATGTAGGATGTTCTACTTTTATGGAAATGCGTAGGTTAGCTCAGGATAGAAAAGGATGGAGGTACGCGTCTAACCAGTCTTCGGACTGAGAACCTTATGATGATGATCGTTAAAATTATTAAGTTACATTTTTATTGCCTTAAATGCACATTTTTAACCATTATTGTTAAAATTATTAAGGATGGAATACCAGAGACAGAAAACCAGAAAAGTAGCATATTACGCTATTTGTTAATGACACCTGCAAAACTGGCTAGAGTGCTCTAGAATTGTCATTTTTCCTCTACTTCTCAATGAGATTGTTATGAAAAACTTACAACTTCAAGTGTTCAGAATTCTAACGGTAATATAGTTTTCCGTAAACGTCGAATTATTAATTTGTTGGAACTCTGAATTTCCTGTATACACCAGGGTGTTGAAAAGTAAGATGGAAAAGGACAGTAGACGAGATATGTCAATTCTAGAGCACTCTATCAAGTTCTACAGTTGTCATTGCTTTGCCGACTTCAATAGGCTTCTTGCAAAAGCCACTGGAGAACTTGATGAGCTGGCCCCGGATTGTCATTTTTCATCTACTAATATCCATTGTTATGTAATTTTTTATTGTTAATATTTATATAGTGAGTTAAATTGAACTTCACTATTTCACTTATGCTTCTTTTGATTCTTTGTGGAAACTATATTGGTAACTAAAGTGTAATTTCTTTGAATTTCTTATTATATTATAGTTCAGAAAATTCAAAGAAAATGCATAGGTAATGGCAGGAACCGAAAAAACTAAGCAAAGTGAATTTCTTATGATAATAAATAGCACAAACCGAGAAAAGAATTACTTAGCAATAAATGCGATCTTTACAGTTTTATTAATACGTTGGGAAAGCAAATTATAGTTATTTGAGGTAAAGATGGAACTAAAATATAGAGGCATTGTTATTTTATTTTCGTTTAGCGCGTCACTTTTACACAAAGAAGGGGAGTCTTTTTAAGGAGCTACTAGAGACGAATTCGCCCCATTATGCGAATATTATTTTTCCTTTTCTGTTCAGGATATCGTTTATTTTACGACATAATGGGCGTGAAATTCAAAGCATAGTATACTTTCATCAACTAATATTTATATTGCCCGGTTGAGTATACACTTGATGTTGCACTAGATTCGAACTTTCTGTCGGCTTCGCACACGAATGGAATACAAATGCCTGGAGTGGCGTCGCGCCGCCTGCTTATTTGATGGCGCCACGGCCGGGCTTAATGACGTCATCTAACAGGACGACTTCCGAAAAGCTCCCTGTCCTATCGAAACCTATATTTTTCAGTTATTTTGTGTATATCAGTTCCCTAGTACATTTGCTGAATTTACGTATATGTATACCTCTACTGCTTGGGTTCTCCGGGTGATATATCGTTTCGGGAGCCGTTCCCTTTCCCAAAACACTGAAAATGGATGCTGTGTATAAAATTGAACGCGTTCTCACTGTGTAGTAACTACCTATTTTACGTGCCACTTTTTCATGACAGAGTTTTCAATCGTTTATTAATTTTACTTTTTCTAGATATAATATTCCTACTATCTTTACGTGGACCTAGTCATACACTTTTATTTCTCAAACAATGTTATGATCATCATCATATTCTCAGTTCGAAGACTGGTTGGACGCATACCACCATCATTTCCTATCCTGAGCTAACCTACACATTTGCCTAAAAGTAGAACATCCTACATCCCCAATTATTTGGGAGCAGTAGTCTAATCTGGGTCTACTCGTAAATCTTTTTATTCCTATCTCTAAATCTCTGAATGTATGTCGCGAACTATATCTCAGAAGGTCTCCTACCATCCTAAAATCCTATCTCTCATATTCTTTACTGTCTTCCATACCTTTCAATTTTCCCCAACTCTTTCTAATACCTCCCTATAATTGCTAACCTTATCTATCCGCGATGCACCCGTACAATGCCGTACTCCATACAATCGTGTTTATGAGTCTCTTCCGTGTTTCTAGCTTAACCGTTCCCGAACATAGCAATTGTTTCTTTTTGTTAAACGCAACTTGGTCCTGCCAACGCGAATTATTTGTCTTCATAAGTTAAGTTAAGTTAAGTTAAATAATTAACCTTAAAAAACGCTCGTCGTGTCGACCGCGTACACTTAATTTACCTGTGCGTATGCACAGATAAAATATTGCCCATTACATATTATAGGGCACTTCCAGTAGAATCAACTTTATTTACTGTAATTTTAGCAAATCATAAGAGCGCGATGTAGCGGTCCGCCTAGCCTCGATGAGCAGGATAGATGCGGACAATAATAATACGCAGAATGGAATCGGTTAGTTAGATGAAGCAAGTGCTCATTTAAAATCCTGAACAAGTGTAAACGCTGAACGTTATATCAAGGTGTTGCAATTGTTTGTTAAGTTTAACAAGTTAAACTGAAACGCGGAGCAGCGCTCTAATGCGCCAACAGGCGAGTTGGAGTTTGCTGTAACGATAATTTCATTATTATTCTAGCCTCTATTTCGTGTATAAAACATCATTTCGGTACCGCATAATGCCGCGACGTGCATGTCAGCAATTTACAAGAACAGAAAATACCCGCATTAGCTACCAACAAAATCGGCAAATAGGTCAATGAGAAACAAAAACAGTTTTTATTGGGTCCAATTTTATCTCCTCGATGGAGGAAATTTATTCTTTACTTAAAGGATTATTTGAAATGAAATCGAGCAAGATTGCGGATTCTGATGGAGATTAAACTAGAAGCACTAACTGTCTGATTCCGGAAATTAAATAATTTCCTTTATCTCCAATCATCTCGCTGATTGTGCTATAAATTTGGTTCAAAAGTATTATAGCTGTATTACGATTCTTTAATATTGTTTGTTCATCAAATATGAACTCCAACGTTGGCAGTCTCTCTTTATACTCCAACGCCACTTATAATGGCGGTGCCTCTGGATTCGGGCTCTTAAATATACAACTGCATCCGTATTGGGACACTCTGTATATTTACGGGGATCTGGTCGTTCGCATATGAACGAATTCTTGGGTTGTATCTGGATACTCTGGTAGGTAGGAGACTTACTCATTGAAAAACCCTTAGCTTTCAGTCGCAGAAGGGTGGGTTCTTTTACTATTGCTGAACTATGGTTAAAATAACAACACATAAACAAAATTATAACGGGATTCTATTAATTTAGCTATGTACAAGGTATATTGAAATGAATAAGAAATATTTACAAGAAAATCGGTATTTACGTGAAATTAAAATTGGTTCTCACGGTGTATCTTGATTGTACACGCCACGGGCTCGTCGTATGATCAGACCTAATTATTATCGATTTCGCGGAGATTCACTGCTTAGCTGGGTTTCGGTAGATGATTTTCGTGGTAGTACAATCTTCTCGTACGCCACCGGCTTATAAGTATCGGGGAAATAAACAGTATTGCAGCTGGATTGTACAAATGGCCGTCGGTTCAGCCAGGTGTGATCGATTTCGTCCTTTATGTCGTCTCATTATAGGCATATGTCATACGAGATTGCCAAATCGATCCACACCAGCAGACACCCTTAGCTCCTGCTGCATTTACTCCCTCGCTACGCAAAACTGGATCTACTCCACTTGTGACTAGGTAGTGTTTGATTGTTAATATTTAGACAATAATAACTATCATACACCGGACACTTGCTGAAATTTACAAGACGGGGACTATCAGTTAATCACTCGGCGAATTTAGGCAAGTTCAATTAAGTACTTCTGTTTCGTATTGGAGCTGCCAGCATCATCTTGGATGCTGGGAGTACTGGTCCTGACTGATGGCCGGACAACCAGGTACTCCATTTCTTCCTCTTGTTCATCCACTTTTATAAGCAGTGAGTGCGGGCTAGCTTCGGCGTTCACTTCGAGATTTCTAGCGGGAGGAGTAGTGCCGGATGAAAATACATGACGTCACATTGGTGACGGGCGCAACTACCATTTGCGATTCCTTCCATCTCGCTTGCTTCTCCCATCTGTGTCTACGAACACAGGTGACGCACCTATCTTGATTTCTTTAAGTGTTTACTTTTGCAACGTTACAATGTCAGCATCTTATAATGAAACAGTTAAAAAAAACATCATATTGAAAGGCATATAAACCTGCGCCCCATTCCGCCTCGTTTTCGAGATAAAGAGGGTGTAAAAGTTTCTCTATATTTTTTCTTATCATTTAAACTGCATACTTATAGGAACAAACTAATATTTTGGTTCAATTTCCGTGGGCTAGGACTCAAGATACATGTTTTTCTATGTAGAATGGTATAGAATGATACTGCGAAATAAACGTCCCTTCATTTTTTAAACCAATTATGTACTTAATTTTATGTCACTTAATTTATCTCAGGAAATAGGTAAGTCGTAGATTTTGTTATGACGAAAGTCAGAGAATTAAAATTTTATGGGTTAGTAGACTTCTAATGTTCCAAAAATGCTTGTTTTTCTGAAAAATTGTATCGTAAATAGATTTGGAACAACAAATTCTTGAAAGAAAGGAGATTGTGAACGAACCTAATTAGTTATGCGGAAAAATACAAAAATTCCTCTTCGCATCCAAATTAGAACGTAGAATTCAAAAATTTCAACTTCGTTTGTCAAAATCCATCGTTTAACTCAGAGGAGACAACTCTCTAACTTGTAGTGAAGACTACAAAGGAAATCGTCATCAAAATATTACTTCAATAGCTTTAAGAGGATTTTTACAGAATATTTGTTAGGAGTTCAGTAATTTCAAAATTTAAAAGCACATGGCATGGCCTAAAACGTGCTGTGAGTTGAGGAAATAATAAATTTGAATTAAACGCCTTTTAAGGTATAGCGATATATAAAAATAAATGTAGTTGCCTTAACAGTAATTATGGTCCGATTCCAAATGTAAGCCTTTATAGATTTATCAGGTAAATAAAATTTAAGACTAGCCGTAAATACCTACCCTCCAGTTCTAAGAAACCAATTTTATTGCTCTTATGTTCCAAAAGTTCTAAGAAACCCTATAAGTTTTTCGATTTATTTTACTTCAGTAGTAAGAGGTTTAGTATTTATAGCAACGTAGTGTAAGTTTAGATTTAGATTAACCTTCAAGACCTAAGGGTGCTGACGTTGTCAGCGAAACACGTGTCGAGTTTAATTACTGTGTCACTGTCTTTTGGCGTGTGGGGTTAACTTATCCAGAATTCATATTGAGTTGAGGACCTGCTTGCTTCCATCAAGTACAAGCGACACTGACACCTTATGACATGTCTTGCATTACCGTACTTTTCCATTTATTGAATGTATTACAATGTATTACATGTATTACAATGAACTTGTTTGATCATACGGATTAGCATTTCCGGTTCAAAGCGAAAAGCACAGACATAAACTGATACCTCCCCCAAATCTCACGTAACACGAAGCTATGAAATTCATATTAGGTCTAGCGGAACCGCAAGCAGCCGCAATACTTCCCACTATTAGCATCATTAGTGAAGCATTCAACATGAAGGGGGCATTCCGAAAAAGTGGCTTGAAATGTTTCACCACGCTAAACCGCCCAAACTCAACTGAATTTCAATCTTTCTTATACATTTCCATTTAGGAATATTTCTATCGATCGTTTTATGAAAAACGGACGCCTACGACGGTCTCTCAGGTTTACCATACATTTTAGTGTCAGAATCATAAAAATCTTTATTACTTTTTGTACTTTGTGCGACGAAATTGACCGAAACCTAGGGGACTGCTGAATCGTTTGGCAGGTGACTGATGTTTCCCTGAAATATTATTATGATTTAAGAGGGGAAAAACTCCGCTTAGAATGTTCGAAACTGCGGATAATATTGTATCACCAACGCGAGATGTAAACGCCTTATTCGGTAGAAAACTTATTACGTGAATTTTTCTGTTCATGTTCCATAATTTAGCTACAAAAAAATCTTATAAAAAAGCTTTATTAGACGAAAACTGTAATAAATGTACGAGGTAGACTGAGACGCGTAAACAAGAAACAAAGAATTATGTAACAAATTTGAGCCTCCTTGCTTTATTAGTACTTGGCTTTGATGAATATGACAAAGGAACAACAGCTTCATAAATAGGATGAGTTACTAAGTGAACAGATAAGAATTTTATGAACCTGGCATGTAAATCTTTACTATTTTATTAGGGAATTTTCCCTTTTTCCTCTATTATTTTCGTAAAATATTGGAACTAATAATAATACAATAAATAATACAAATGATTGCAACAAATTGAAAATGTCTCAGAATTCGACCACTGAAATTAAAATTTCAGATGGTCTTTTTTTAAATTTCCTAAAATACCTTATTCCACTTAAAAGAAATAATGTCTCTTGAAATCCTTCGATGTTATATAGGTACCGTTTTCAAAAAGGAATCGGCTCAAGCACGCTATCCTGGGGGACCTCATAGAGCGCTCTCGATATCAGAAAATACACTTTGCAGACAGTATTGGCCCCCTTACGCAACCCAAGACTGGGTGCATCACACAGTTAAGATCCAAGCCAATACCGTCCCAAAGTAGAATTATAATTTATTCAACTAAATTCATTCATAGATAAATCACGAAATATTTTTCGTCATAAAATTTTCACTCTGAAGACTGGTTGGACGCGTACCTCCACCCCATCCTATCCTGGGCTAACCCACAAATTTCTCCTAAAGTGGAACATCCTACATCCTCAACTATTTGAGAGCATTAGTCTAATCTGGGCCTACCCTTACTTCTTTTTATGCCTTGTTTTTCTTTCTATAATTACTCGTAAAGCTGGAATGGCCTCTCGCGCGTTCCTCTACTTCGTCAAAATCCGAAATGATCTTCTCCAAATATTTCTTCCGGCCTTTTCTCCATCCGTCTTTGCACTATTCTAGTTAAACTTAATTTTTTTCAAATTTTTTTGTCTTGTAATTAAAACAGATGATGGCTATCAAAAGACTACGTCCTGAAATGTACCAATTGTTAAGTTCTAGCATGGTCCTGGAATTTTAGAGCACAAACTTTGATACAACTTTTTAAGTCCTTTTAAAACATTCGTTTGATTCAATGCAACTTTTTGCAGATAAGCAAATTTAAATGAAACTTTCAACACAAAATCAGTTGCAAATGTCTTTGACTGGTAATTTAAGTTTCATTTTGTAGGTGTTGCTTTCCAGATTTTGAAGTTAGCAAGAATGTGGACATAAATTTTATTATTATTAATTTATAATTTCTGACTAGAATATTGGAAGAAAGCAATATTTTTGTCAAAAAGTTCTTATACGTAAAATAAAAATATGTTAACCAGTCGGCTGGGTGGTTATCTGATATGCCAATATCATATGAATTCTTAAGTTACCTAACCTAACACGCCAAAAGACAGTGACACGGTAATTAAACTCGACAGGTGTTTCGTTAACAAAGTCAGTATCCTCCAGGAGTTGAAGATTGATTTAAATCAAAACTTATGCTGTTATAATTACCAAACCTCCTTCTGCTGAAGTAAAATGAATCAATAAACTTATAGGGTTTCTTAAAACTTTTGAAACATAAGAGCAATAAAATTGTATGTTAAAAGTTTTTGAATATTGCATGTTTCGAATGTGCATGGAAAACCGTAGACCACTGGTTTCGTCCTTTTGGGACTCATCAGTACGGTGCTTTGCCCTACACACTCGAACTATGCAATATTGCTTGCTTTATATATACTTACACGCTTGGTGTAAGTATTAGCAAGAGCTAATTATTTGCCGAATTATGGGGCGGATCTCGTAGTACATAAAAATCTGGATTTAGTTCTATAATTCAATGCCTGGCGGGGTATTTGCCCGAGGAGTAGTTGTTCGAACGGTCCAGTACCACTCAGCAATAAAATTGGTTCCTTAGAACTGGAGGGTAAGTATTTATGACTAATCTTAAAATCTATCTACCTGATAAACCTAATTACTAAAATTTCCGCATCCTATTTCGTAAATTCCAGCTTTATGAATAGGTTCCGTTTTATCTTACGCATTTCCAAGTAGATTTTGTAAATTCTTGCTCGAAACGTAAACCACTTTGAAGCATGTTTCCCGAAAATAGTATTCATACCTCTAGTTAACTGCGATACCTAAATATTATGGTATTTTTATAAATTTAGTAATTTGGTTATCCCCATTATTTAAAGTGGCGGAATTTCGCAATTTCTGAATTTTGTTTATTTCCTTGCGGTATCTTTCAACGGATAATAGTAGAGGGTAGACTCAACAGTCTATTAACTACAAAACCAAAACTAGCCTCTTTGTGCTGGCGGCAGTGCAGTGGTTCGAATCTGCAGTTATCTACCAAGCTGTACTGGTGCCTTTTATATAGATGTCAAATTCTAACTTACTGTCTTTCCTAATTATCAAAATGTCTAAAAATGGAAGCTGTCCTTCTCTTTCGATTTCATAAATAAATTTGATAAAATTGAATTTACTATTTAAGTATAAGTCACTCAAAAAATCTTCTATGTTACATTTACTAGTGCCAAAAATGGCAAATATATCGTCTATACATATCTCACCCAGACCTTTGGGAAATATGGGAGCTCATCTTTCAGTTGGGTTTCAAGTTTGCCCAAGAAAATTTCTGCAATGAAAGGAGAGAGACAATTATTGAAAAAATGATCCACTGACTTTGAAATAATTCTGCTGCATACACAGACTGGTTAAATTAATATATTCTTTGCCAGCTTGGTTAGTTATTTTTACTAAGGAATTCATACAAGTAACCTGGCAATGGGGTCGTTATACAATTTTTTAAAATCATATTTTCCAGAAGATTGTCGTAAAATATTTGACCCGAATTTTTTATTTTTCTTATAGCGAAGGTTTTAGGCATCTAAACCAGCCTCAAAGTTAAGACGCTGGTCCTTTAAGCATTTTAAATGATGACGTATCCGGGACAATGCCGAGAATTGTCGATATTAGTCGGAAAGTACAACCGTTGCTTGTCAAACGTAAACTGAATTAATAAACAATCATGGCAGTCTTGGTTTAGTATAAAACCTGGTTGGCCATTACGCAGCTTTTGGGGGCCACTGGTATGGGACATACTGACGTCAGCATGTGGAACTCTGGGGTGTTTTGTCGCGAACTACTGAATTTTTCTAAAATTGCCGGTTACCGTCAGCCGTCAACGACCCTACGAGCATTATTTGCTCGTAGCAACAGCATAGTAGGAATTTGCTGTCAAACTTTGTGGAAGATCAAAATTTTTGGTTGAATTTGAATGTTGTTTTGCTTCAATGTGAGAATAAATTATGGGAAAATCAAAAGAATAACATACCTGAAAGCGTAAATTACAATTTAAATAGTATTTGGAATAGAAATTGAAAATTTGTGACCAGATCATAAACTTTAAAATTGAAACTTCAAGAAATCTGGAAATCCGATCTGGAAATTAGCCGTTTTGCAGTTGCCACCTATTTGGGCATTACGTGAAAACCAAAATAGTTCATAAAAGAACACTTTCGTGTTCAAACACTTTATATTAACGAACAACTTGGGAATTAAACCCTGAAATTTATTTAATGACAATCAACTGACGTTGCTAAATTGATATATTGGCAGTGTTACAAATCGAAAAGAATCCGACACTTCTGACTACAGAGGTTCTCAACAAGTTTGTCCACATGCGCAGAAGGCGACGAAAATCGGTTTTCGGAGTGTCGAACCATTATCTATACTAAACCAAGCATGGCAGTCTTAGTCGTTTGACAGATAGTGTCCAGTGTTGTTTTTCAGTTTATCTAGTTCCCAAATAAATGAAGCACTCACCGTTTCGTTTTAATATTTTTCATTTCAGCGCTGAAATAGTCTTAATTGGATAAATAACAATTGTCAATCATTTCACTACCCTTAAAATTGTCTGAATCAGCTTTAACGAAACCTTGCTCTATTTTCCATACACTAATATACTAATTGACATAATAAATAGGAATAAAGGACACATAAATAAGCGGCAGAAAACTATTTATACACCCAGACCCAACATAAATAGAAATAAATTTCCAAATGTCAAATTCTTATTATTCCTGACACTTGCCCGTAGTATCAGGAGGTCATAAATGATCATGATGCGCGCGCCGTTCTCCGTTTAGGTTCAAACAAACAACTTTGCTAACGATAACTTTTTTAAAACAGACCCCAGAGTTGACACACGCATTTTAAACAGACCCCTTAAGCTGTCCTAGCACCAGACGCACGTATTTTTTGCAAATCCATATATGAACATTATGACTTCCTGCTAACAAGGGCAAATCATTATTGCTCCCTACTTTACCGGCTCAAACTCCACGTAACGTTACGCTTTCTGGGTATCAAACCATCAATTCAGATGACCAATCACAAGCGCTTCTATGCTAATGGCGTAATCGGGGCAGCACGTATTTCTGTTTAATTCTCTGAAATCGCGCTTCGTGCTAAAATCGCCAGTGTTTAAATTTTGAGCTATTGGTGATTAAATAAATAAATAAACACCTAGTTACTTATTCTATCAAAATTATATCGATTTTCTATTTAGTGCAACGACTCCATTTATTTCTCAATGTCTATTTTCCAAGGGCTTAGAAATAATACTTTGAATTATTTTAAATATTTAATAGTGAACGAACATACAACATGAACATTAACATTCGCACGCGGGCTTTAACAGGAAACTTATGACGACAACACCTGTTATATGCAAATCATTCTAGACTAATTATGAGCAAAATTGGGTCATTTTCGATGAAATATGTGATAACAGTAGTGGAACAGTGCACGTCTTAGCTCATGACAAGTTTATTATGCCGCAAGGAATGCGTCAGATAAATCCCACAGCAACTGGCCGACTTCCATAGTAGGTAACTTGCAGAGAAATGTATGTTGTTAGCACATTTAACACTCGCTGTGAGTTCCATTAGTTTGCGACTTGGAACATGAATATGCGAAAGAGCTTTTAATTGCTCTATAGGTCAGTTGTTCGAGATTTACAGTATGACTCAATTTCTTATCGCCCTAGAGTTACCAAGATTAAACACTCACCATCGGCGACCGCGTAACTTTTGATGGAAATTGTGATTACCATAAAAGCATATTATCTTCTCTATAAGTAGCAACCCCGGAATTTAGCAGATCCTCATTAAAAATGGATACGTTTTGACAGGAAACAAGCGCGCAGGGACTTGAGCTCGTAAATCATCACTTATAAAACAACATCCCCCAAAAGCAAAATTTATATTTTCAATGAACAATTTGGCGATTGGCTCAAAACCAGAAAATACTACTTTGTGCGCGATTTATTTCGGCATTAATGTCTCTGTGATTTAATGCTGGTAGTTACAGATAATATTCTAATGAAAGCTTTATTGTGCCGTGCAAAATTATTGTCTGTCGTTTTGTTTGTTTCCTTTAAAACGCTGTTTACCTACTTTATCTTTATTTATTTTATGAAGTAATAATGGGGGAACTTGGAAAGCGGTAAGCCCTTATTACTCAGGAATAACGTTTTGGCAATTATTTTGTTTGACAAATTAAGCATTGCCCCAAGCTCATTGAGGTACTTTTAAACTTTCCTCCCTAAGGAACAAACACACAGGGGCAGGTTATCTGCTTACTGGTTACTGGAATTGGTAACAAATGCTTTTATGCTTTCTCAAAATAATAATAAGCTACGGACTGTTTTTTATGCCTAGAGAGTTTACATCACAAAGAACAAATGGACGAGCTATGCTTGGTGCCACGTAAGACAGAATAGGAACTGAAGATATTAGAACTAGAACGAAAGTTACAAACATAACATAGGAAAGAGCGGTCAATATTCCGGTTTTGGTCTAGGGAAGGACGTTGTTGAAGACGACCGAAAAAGCGAAAAACAACTATTCCTATCGTCTCTTTTCGTGACACTCGCATTTGCCAACCCAGGAACTTACTCTATCGTTCCAGAATGTTATTTCCATAGAAATCTGCGTGTAAAAGAGATGATTTATTTACAAATTCCTATCTTCCCGTCCAACTTTTGTTAATAGATATATCCTGATAAAAACAAAAGGGTATAAGCAATTCCAATTAAACGCGAAGAGAAAAAGGGTATATTTTTGGGTCGTGTTGTTCAGCCGCAAGATTTTATCAGACATGAAAAAAGGCAGCATCAATAATAATTGGTATACCGAATTCAACAATACAGAGCAAGTATTTTGTTTTTTGTGTGGCCAGTAAATCTTTCAGAGAGCGGGCGTAGGAGTGCCCAATTTCAGGATGGAACGCTATCAGCAGTTTTCTTTAAATATTCACGTTTATAACTACAATTTGTAGCCTCCAACGAAAATGTAAATTACTTGAAGCTATACAATAGAGATCAAAGAGCTGATAAGGTCTTACGGTTTTTTCTTATACTTTATCGTAAGAAATTCGTTGTGTAGGCTCTATGTGTCAAAACTCCCGGTTTTTTAAGTTCAAAATGAAGTGAAATAAACACAAAGAGAGGACACCGCGTCTGTATCTGTTGTATGTTCTTTAAATATTTGAATGTAGGTAAAACAAGCAACATTTTCGAGAAACAGGTCCTCAATTATTATAGGAGTTCTAAAGTTAGTATTTGTACGTTTAGATCAAAGTGAATAAGACAAGTGTACCGACTTGTTGCTAAAAGGCGAGTAGTATTCGTCCGCGCTTATAGGCAAGAGAAGGGAAGTGCGAGAGGGGAATCGGGCCGATTTTCTATATTTCGCGCGTAGGAAAAGAAAAAAAGTTATGTCGATTTGAACACGATTTCAACGCGTAAGGACTGGTATACGATTTCAAGAGTTACGCGCCAAGAACGATTATCGTGTTCAAATCGCCATAACTTTTTTTCTTTACGAGATAATGAATTGAATCTTGGTGTAAAATAAAATTAAATCCTTTCTCTATAACTTTGCCGCCGGAAGTGTGTCCAAATTCTAAAAATGAGCATAGTTCCTCGATAGGTGAAAATTCAACTGCTCCAAAAAGACAACATCTCGAAAATCGCAAAGCGGAATGAAAAGTAATTATGTAATTGCAATTTGAAAGATTTTGTGAGCATCCTCCAAGTTTAAGAAATAATTTTTAAAAAATTGCAACTCGATAAGACAATTTTTGAGGGAGTTACGACATGACACATTTTGAGCGCGCCGCATTTCCTACGCGCGAAATATGGAAAAGCGGCCCGATTCCCCTCTCGCAGTTCCCTTCTCTTGCCTACATATAAGCGCGGACAAATACTACTCACCTTTTCCTTTACTGTATGCATGGGAGTCGCTTCACTAACTTGTCTTATCCACTTTGGTTTAGATGTTATGATCTGAGACTGTAAAATATGTGTTACTGTTAGCAGTGGCGGCTTCTCCTTAAGGTCAATTGGTCAATGACCGTCCTAAAATATTCTAATCATAATTTTAATAAAAATATGTTTTGTCCAACAATCTCAAATTTAAAATCTTCAGCGGTCTGCATTCGCAGCAATATTAAAAATAGTCATGCTGCGCTCGCCTGCAATTCAAATTGACCCTGCACAGCTCTTATGGCTTATGGAGAAATGCATGTAAAGAAGAACAGTGACAGCAGATAGCGAATTCTTGAGTGAAAGTGAGAGTCACCTTTTACTTTTATATCGCTAATACGGTCGACGACCCGATGAATGTTTTGTAACAGATTTGAGTTAATCACACAGGGTAGTTCTTATGTGAGTAATCTTATCCAGCGATTTTTTGTGTACCTATGTGTAATTTGTTACCATCTCTTTTTTATGTTTTTATTTATTATAAGATTTGTATATGCTGTGAATTTTTGCTATCTATCTTGTGCTACTAAATGAAAAAACATGAAGCATTTAAGACCAGCATTGTTTTTATTTAATAATTCTACAAGAATTGTTAATGTACCTAAAAAAAATAATAAAAATGAGGCAAACCAGTAAAATAATAATACTAAAAATATCAATAAAAAATGATCTGGAATAAGAAAGATATTAAAAAGGCGATCATTCTTAAGGCATCCAAAAATGTTCCAGTTTAAAAATGGATACTATGCTTCTCGATTCTTTCTAGTTAATGTTCAATTCATAAATAAAAAATTAAAAGTTGCATTCCTTTCTGCCCTAAAACGGAAAATATTTACATCCGACGTCAAAAAGGAAGTAAGCAATAGGTGTCTTCCAAGCCGGTATGCCACTGATTGATTAGCCGAAGCAGCTTAGATCGAATTAAATGACTTCGTACGAACTAGGGATGCAACGTTTAAACGTTTAACCGCCCGTGTGGACACTACCCGTTTAGGGGAACGTTTAAACGCAAAGCAGATAAAATTTAGATATCATTAAATTTCAGATAAACAAAGCCGTGGCTAGTGCTGGGCGTGCACCGCGTATAAGAGCAAAAGCAATGCGGCCGCTTAAATATTGCAAAACCGTTTCAAATTTATTGTTTGCATCCCTTCGAGGACTTTCGCCGCCATCGCCGCGACCATCATTCAACGGAATATGTTATTTATTTATTTTATTATTTATAACCCAACTTTCAAACGACGTTTGATTTTTTTCTAATTATTGAAGTTTCAAAACAATATTGCAATATTAGTAAGTTTCGCGTAGGGTGCGCGTTTAAATGCCGTTTAAACGTTTACGAAAAATCGCTAAACGTTAAACGTTGCATCCCTAGAACGAACCCAACCGAAATAACTAAGTGTTGGCAACCGTGTTTGAAAGCAACCCAGAATTCACTCTTCGTTGGTCTGCTCGGTTTGTCCAGAATTTCTCTGACAAATCGAACAGTCCAGCAAGAACCGCGAGGAGGTCAAGAGTGTTGTCTTGCTGGGGATGGGATGGGGAAGGTTTCCAATAACTATGGGAAGGGAAATAATTATTACAAACTTAAGAACTATGCAGGTACCTGCATGCCACTAAAATTAATTAGTCTAAGATACTTAAGCGATAACTAAAGATAAGAAACTATAGTTAAAAATAATATTAGCCTTGTTTATAGATCTCTATAAACAAAACATTTAAATAAAAATGGACAGCTGCCTTCTTCTCCTGAAATTTCAAACACAAAACATGAAATAAAAGTAAACTGTAATTCTGAAATAAACAAGAAGTTAATTAAACAAACAAATAAAAAAACGATAAACTGAAAGAAAATGCATATAATGCTGAAACAAATAAAAGGTTATTGGATAAAATAATTAAAAGCAATAAAAACGAAAGCAAAACCTCCCTTTTCATAAAGCAGAAGAAAAATATACTAAATAAACCTCTGGAATGAAAGTAAACATTAAAGCTGAAACAAATTAAAGTTAAATGAAATGTATCAGACCCTAGAAGCAAAAACAGATATCTGTATTTTCCTGAAATGAGAAGCGGATTAATTGTTAGTTGTCACAAATTAGGTGGACAAAGATAGCTGAAAGAAAAGCACATCGTTAATATCAAAACAAACATATTGATTCCGAAACAAAAACTGAAAGAAAATATATACATACAATTATTGCTGAAATAAAATGACAGGTTTAACTCAGCAAAATAAAAAATAAAGCAAAACAAAAATATATATGCATATTGAAAAATATGATTCCCGCTAAGTAAACCTGGAATAAAAGTACACATTAATGCTGAAACAAATTAAATATTATAGGTACCTATAATATAGCAAATTGTATGTCAATTGAATCGAAATAAATGCTCTATTTAACAAAATATAAACTTAAAATGGCGTGTATAAGAAAAGTAAAGTTGATGACCTTACCTAAATCCCAAAAACAAAAAGTTTTTTTGTAAATCCATGAAGGTGTTTTTTGGCCATAACTCGTATAAAATTTGAGTGCTGTTAACTTTTCTAATAAGTGCGATATCCTTCCCATGATGGCCCTCGAAAAAGAATCGACCCTGTACTTTTTTATATCCTCTTAAAACAAAGAAAAACATCAATACTTTTGTAAATGTTACACAATAATCCTGAAAAAAATAAAATACAAAATTAATGCTGAAAACTTCATTAAACGAGAAAAAAGAAAAAACAAGATAATTGCAAGCAACATACCCGTTATTTTCCTGAAACAGAAAAAAATATGTACATACCTATGAAATAAAAGTAACCTACAATGCTGATATATAAACAACATAAATACCAAACTTTAGAAATGAAAATCATTTTCCTGAAACAGTAAAATATGTTAATTGATAATGTAACGACTTACTTTTGAAATAAAAATAATTCTTATGTTGAAAAATAAACAAAATAAGTAACAAACTCTAAAAGGAAAAATAAGTACCTATTTGCATCCCCCTGAAACAAAAGGCAGAATTGAGTACCTGCTATAGTTTTTGCATGTCATAAACAAACACTGAAAAAAACAAAACAAACAAAAGTTAATCCAGTGAAATGAATTAATATACAAAAGAAAAATGTACGGAAAAACTATCCTGTTTTCTGAAACAAAAAAATAGATTAATAAAACAATCCATGCCAAAAATTACTACATGCGTACCTTGAATTTATCCTGAAAGGGTGACACACACTCGAATAACACAATACACATTTAGAATAATTTCGTACCCGATTCACTGAAAAACCGATATTTTTGGGGAGAACATACTGTATAACATTTTCCCACAATTTTTAATAAATGCGCAATAATAGAAATAAAGAAAAATATTAGCGATACTGTGACGTCACCCAAATGGCGAACGCCACAAAGGAGGATTCCGCCGCAGCTAAGCTCGAGCCGAAGATGGGGGTGGGCAAAACTGAAAAAGGGCGCCAAGGAGTTGTTGGCTGATCCTCCAATGAGCACGCAAACACAGCGGTCACAGCTCCTAAAAACCGCTGGTACACAATAGGGCAAATTAATGAAAAAATAATAAAACAAATATAGTTCAATAATAAAGCCAGCATATAATAATGAAAAATAAATATAGCCCAGAATGAATATACAATAAAAAAAAATAGTGGTATAAATCAAAATAGCTATTAATATGAAAAAAAAATAGTACAACAAAACTGCGGGAAATTTAGACGCCCGGTACTCACGTTGCGCCAAAAAAGAAAAACCAAAATAGGCGCCGATGACACGGTAAATACCCTACACGGTTGGAGCTCCGCACGCGCAGCGCACCGACGGGTCAATCGCACGCACTCTACCCAAACGCAAATAGACGCAAACGGCAGTATCGACCGTTTCTAAATCCCGTTACAAAAAAATATATCTAAGTATAAAATTGAATTGAAAATTGAATAAACGGCAAAAAAAACTAATCAAAATTTATCAAAGCAAACAACTCTTATCTAACTTAACACTGGCAAAATGATTAAACTATGTATGGAAAAAAAAAACTACCGGAATTATTTATACCAAAATGACAAATTAAATTTAACAAAATAACGTGACAAAATTATGTCAAAAACAAACAGATGACCACAACAAGCCGTGGCCAGGCATCTACATTAAAACTAGCCGAACGGGACGATTCCTGAACGGACTAGCGGCGCGCAAACACGAAAAATACAAATACAAAGTGGTCACAAAAAGCTGTGACGGGCGCTACACAAAAACCAGCCGCTGGACGCGATGTTCCAGACGGACAGGCGACGTAATAATCAAACTTTATATCTGACCTTCCAGATGATAAGCAGGTCAGCTGCTACAACAAATCACTTTCTTGTAGCTCAGCACCAGGTGATCGGCGCTTCTCTTAACGTGGGGAAAAGTGCAGCAAAATCGAAATTTGCACCCACGGAAAAATTGCTCCCAGGAAAAAAACCCTAAAATGCCGAAAAGACAAATTAGAATAGAAAATAAGAAAAAGGAAAGGAACCAACACCGATGACTGAAGATTGAAATAAAAGATGAAAAATAAGACACTCACCACGAGGGGTTTTTTCTCCAACAAAACCGACTGGACTCCAAATGCGAGTTAAAATCCCAAAAGGCATAGACGACGATCTCTAAACTTGCACAATACAACCAAATCGACGTCTTGAAACGGTCGGGACCCAAGAAAATCCCAGAAACTGGCAAGAAAATCTATTTCCCAAAACTTGGCGTCACCAACCACTCGCAAGAAGAATACAGCCGGAAGTGCCGTTTCAGAAAGCAAATCGGAATTTCCAAAAAAACCGCCGACTAAAATACAAGGTGGCCCCATCCGAAACTACAAATGTACCCAGAAGCACCCTAGATTTCCAAATCTTCCAGAGGCGTCACCGGTAATGAAATAGGTAACTAAAGGAAAGAAAGCTTAAAATGACTTGCAAACCCAAAGGAAAAGAAGATAGCAATAAGAAAAGTCATAAAGAGGTCTCAAGAGACAGAAGAATAGATAAGACAATGCATAAAGAACCGAAAGATGAGACAGGGAAAATGAAAATGAGAAGGCGCGCCACTGAGCATCTAAATGGGAAAATGTTCTGCACAAGTTGGCAGAACCGAAAGTAACCAAATTAACCTCAACAATCTGACAACAGACTAACAACAAGTTGGAGGCTATTAAATGAATAATTATACGACCAAATCGTGAAAAGGGAACGACATTCCTCCCCAAGGTAGGCTCAGCAAATTATAAATACGAAAGATGAACAATTCCAAGACTGAAAATGACAGAAACATGAACAGAAAGCTACAAAGTACAGAGGCAATAAGGGGACTCAAAAATAGCAGGTAAGTGAGACAAAATCCATAAGACTAGCGAACCTAACAAGAAATAATAATTTTAAGACAGTTCTACCCTCAAACAAATCGATAGAAACTCAACAAGACAATGAACGGAGGCATGATCGCAGAACAGATGCAAGAACCGAGAGCAGGGGCAATCAAAGCAATAATAGACTAAATATAAGTGAGAGACCTAAAATAGGAATACAAGTACGGTAATCAGAGCACGATGTAAGTACTAGTCTATAATAAAATGTTGAAAAAATACAATTGTTGTTTTAATACCAAATTAAAACGTAACAATCCCCCCCTTACTTCAAGAAAATTAACCCCTCTGGTTAATTTTCCTCTACAGGAGCACTCTTCAGGTCCTTGCTATGCCAGGTTCCAGGCAACATGCTACCGTCTTCATTTCGTAAGATGTAAGTCCAAGGTGATACTGGTCTATGCACGACGTAGGGACCCACGTACCTTGGAGCTAACTTTGCTGAAAAGTATTTTGAAGCATCTGAAAGGACATAATTCTTCTTCCAGACAAGCTGGCCCTCAACAAACTTTTCTCCACGGACCCGAAGGTTGTACGCTTCGGTGCTGTTCTTAGAGGCAGACTCCAGGCGAACTCTGACATCCCTGAATACTTGCTTCAATGCCACGTTCCGGTCCACTGCAGTCTCCACAGTTTCATCATCTTCCACTCCAACATTCCTCTCCTCATATTCCTCACCTGAAATTACCATTTTTCGACCAAAATTAATAAAATATGGAGTAAGTTTTGTGGTCTCATGTCTGGAGGTTCTAATGGCACATGCTATGCGTTGCAGGTCTCGGTCCCACAGTCTGTGATTATCGGCAACATATATCGACAACATAGTTTTGAGTGTTCGATTAACTCGCTCAGTTGGGTTCGCTCTCGGATGGTAGTTAGCACAATACTTTATCGAACTCTGATATCCACTAACAACCTGTTGGAAATGCTTGCTACGATATTGGGTTCCTTTGTCACAGATAATGGTACGAGGTACCCCATACGTCAAAAATACTTCATCCTCAATCCGTTTGGCAACACTCTGAGCTGTGGCGGTTCGCATCGGAAAGACTAACGAGTACTTGCTGAGGTAATCAGTGGCAACGAGGATATACTTGTGCCCCTTGGTGGTTCTAGGCAAGGGCCCCATCAAGTCTGTGGAGATCATTTCCCATGGCTTGTCTACTTTGGGGTGTGACACCATAAAATCATTGGCCTTCTCGCATCGAGGCTTATGAGCGATGCACGTCCGACACCTACGAACATAATCTGCAACATCGCGTCTCATTTTAGGCCAATAATATCTATCTGCCATCCTCGCATAGGTCTTGTAAACTCCAGCATGACCAGACGTGGGTGGATCATGGGCCTCTCGGATCAGATGTGGCCTATCCCTTTTAGCAACCACGAGTTTCCAGCAGTCAGCTTCAGAGGTTAATTGAGGGTAATCCGCCTTCACGTACTTAAACAGCCTGTCCTCCGCAACTCTCCAACTACGATACTTCAGTGGGTCACCAGCAACTCGATCCTTCATCCTAATCAACCAGCTATCCGGCTCTCCCTCAGGCGAGTCCAACTTGTTCGCAGGAGGCAAACCAGCAATATTCAACGCATCCAGCACAGGAACCGACCTCGACAATGTATCTGGCACCACATGCTCCTTTCCCTTCCTGTGAACGATGGTAAATGCGTATTGTTGTAGTCTAACGGACCATCGAGCGAGACGGCCTGTTGGATCTTTCAAATTCTGCAACCATACAAGAGAATAATGGTCAGTGACTACTGTAAAAGGCACTCCCTCAATATACGGGCGTAATTTCTCGATGGCCCACAACACCGCAAGGCACTCTCGTTCGGTGGTAGAGTAATTTTGTTCTTGCTTCGTCAACGATTTACTCAAGTAGCTAACAACTTTCTCTCCATCAGGGTGCATCTGACTGAGCACTGCTCCCAACCCATAAGCAGAAGCATCGGTCTGTATGGTGAACGGCAGACTATAATCAGGGCAGCTCAAGATAGGGGCGGCAACAAGTAAATCCCTTATAGCACAGAAGGCAGTCTCACACTCCGAGGTCCAAACGAACTTCCTAGATTTCTTGAGAAGGGCGCATAGGGGTGCAATGATGGTAGAAAATGAAGGAATGAATCTTCGGTACCATGAAAAGGTACCCACCACGCGTCTAACCTGACGGACATTCTTGGGAGATGGAATCTCCAACATGGCACGGACTTTGTCTGGATCGGCACGCAAGCCGAAACGGTCAACCACATAGCCCAAGAAGCGCATCTGCGGACAACAAAACTGGCATTTTGACATGCTGACAGTGAGATTCGCATCTCTGAGGCGCCTAAAAACTTCTTCAAGCACTGTCAAATGCTCCTCGAACGACTGCGTGACGACCACGACATCATCTAAATAAACGAAGACGTGCGGCTCCAATTCGGGTCCCAGGACTTTATCGATAAGTCTCTGCCAAGTCGCGGGTGCGTTGTGCAGTCCAAAAGGTAAACGGCGGAACTGATACAGGCCTCTATTGGGCACAGCGAATGCGGTGTATTCTTTAGATGCCTCTGCCATGGGAACTTGCCAGTAGGCGGACTTTATATCTAAAGTGGATAGATATCGGGCATCCCTAAGTTTGTCCAGAGTATCCGTCACCATAGGAAGAGGGTAACTGTCTCGCACCGTCACACTATTTAATTTTCGGTAGTCCACACAGAAGCGATATCCTTCATCCTTCTTCCGAACCATTACAATAGGCGAGGACCAGGGGCTATTGGACTTCTCGACTACTCCCAGCCTCAACATTTCCTCTAACTCCTCGTCAATATGCTTCTGCATGATCGGGGACACACGATAATATCGCTGCTTGATAGGTGGCGAATTGGTGGTTATAACATGCTCTGCGAGAGTAGTACGACCCAAAGAAGAATCCATCAGCTCCGCATTGCGACTAATGAGCGCTTGCAACTGCTCTTTTTCTGCTGAATTGAGAAGTTCTTCTCCCTGTATATTATTGACGCAGTCCACAAAAGGGAGTTCGTCTGAGAAACGCCACTCGTTCATTCCAGGCACAACATCCATCAACTTCCAAAAATCCCACCCTAAAATGAGAAGGTGGGGCAGCTCCGGCACAACAAGCACATCCATCACACGCACACGTTCCTTAAGGTGAATAGGCAAAGAGCAGGTACCTAAAATGGCGCAACTATTTCCATTTGCCACCGTACACATCTCCCCCTCAGAGCCTTTTAAAGGAACTCCCATGTCTCGGACCACTTGCCAACCGGGCCCACCCAAAATTGTCCTGCTAGATCCCGAGTCCAACAAACCTAACATCTTCTTCCCGTACACATCAACAGACAGATAAGGTCGCTGGTCTCCCTGGGCCTGCTCCAAAATGAAATCAAGCACAGCTTGCACTTTATTAACTGTCGGTCTCACATCCTGGACATCCAAATCCCGACGAATTAAGGACGTCCGCTTCCGTTTCCCGAAGCCTTCTTACAATTTGGACAGGTTCGCCGAGTGAACCCTTCAGTTTTACACCCGTAGCACCTTAATTTCTTCGGCTGCATGCATCCTACAGCTCTGTGCCCTGGCTGGTTACAGTTAAAACAGAGTCCATCTGGTTTCTTCGTCCTGGACGATGATTCCGCACTTACAGCGGCAACAGCAGGAGTTGCTTCGGTACTAATGTAAGCCAGATCAGGTTCTAGCATACTCTTCCTAGGTGGAAGCGAGAATGACTCCACATTACTTCGATGTTCTTCCAATTTCCTACACAGCGACTTCAACTGATCAATGGTAGTGACCTCCACAAGTGCTAATTGGGTTTGGTAAAATGGCGAGATGTTACGTAATAGGATTTTTAACCGAACCTTCTCAGAGATGGAACAATTCATCCTACCAAACATCGCGGACATGACAGCCAAGTAAATCCCAATACTCTCATCCGGGCCTTGTGTCCTCCTTTTTATCTCTTCTAAGAGCTTCTCGTTGTAGTCTGTAGGTTGGAATTCTCTTCTCAATGACCAAACTAACTCACCCCAATTGTTCACAGTCTTCCTCGCATCGCGGTACCATATAAGGGCCTTTCCAACAAACAGGTCGACACCAGAATCGAATAAGAGTTCCTCCGAGACATGCCTAGCCAATCGTAACTCTTCTACTCTTTCGAGGAAGGCATTAACGGACATACTTTTCTTTTCACCAGAAAACTGAAGTCCCCATTTGTTTACAGGCACAGCTTTGATGTGAGCTGAGGGCGGCAAAAGGCTTGAATGCCTAGGCATAGGCATACTAGACGGTCCAGGTTGAGGTTCCTGCGATGTCATCAAGACAGAGTCCTCTAGGATAGTGAGGCTAGGTGGTACATCTCCAACTTCCTCCACAACTCTAATAACACCAAATGATTCCACCTTCTCCTCCAAATCCGTTAAGAGCATCATAACACTTGACACCAATTTAGCTTTCCTCTCCCTCTGCTCCTTCGAAACCGCTACCATCCTATCAACACGTCCCAGCACATGAGTCAACTTGCTTTCCATTCTCACGACAGATCCGCTATCCGCTGGTCCCTCTACACTCTCCATATCAGCCTTCAGTTCTCCAATCTTCTTCGCAACTGCTTCCTCATCTTGCTCAAACGTATAGGGGTAATCAGGATAGGAAATACTATCGCCAGACTTCTCCATCTTTCTAGCTCGCGCTAGGAGTTTGCGCATCTCGTCGCAAGTACCAGGTGCTATCCCTCTTATCTCCAATTCATATGTGAGTTCATCCGAAGAAAGGCGATTGACGTTCATGTTGCAAGGCATAACTGAAAATTACTATGCACGAATGCACGTGCAAAACTATTACAACACCACGCACAGCCTGTACACTAATATTGCTCACCACTATCACCAACAGAGCACCTAAGTATCACTGCACGTAAGTATTGCGCCTAAATTGCACGCACAAAGCACTCAAAAGAAACACAAAAAAATCGCAAAGGCACAAAAAAATTTTATTACTGTATATTCCCAAAATATAGAACAAAAAACCTCAATGCTTCCACGACGAAGCGAAAAAATAGAGGTTTCAAAAAATGACCCGCAAAAAAAAATGGCCTACAAAAAAATGGCCCCACGTTGGGCGCCAGAAATGTGACGTCACCCAAATGGCGAACGCCACAAAGGAGGATTCCGCCGCAGCTAAGCTCGAGCCGAAGATGGGGGTGGGCAAAACTGAAAAAGGGCGCCAAGGAGTTGTTGGCTGATCCTCCAATGAGCACGCAAACACAGCGGTCACAGCTCCTAAAAACCGCTGGTACACAATAGGGCAAATGAATGAAAAAATAATAAAACAAATATAGTTCAATAATAAAGCCAGCATATAATAATGAAAAATAAATATTGCCCAGAATGAATATACAATAAAAAAAATAGTGGTATAAATCAAAATAGCTATTAATATGAAAAAAAAATAGTACAACAAAACTGCGGGAAATTTAGACGCCCGGTACTCACGTTGCGCCAAAAAAGAAAAACCAAAATAGGCGCCGATGACACGGTAAATACCCTACACGGTTGGAGCTCCGCACGCGCAGCGCACCGACGGGTCAATCGCACGCACTCTACCCAAACGCAAATAGACGCAAACGGCAGTATCGACCGTTTCTAAATCCCGTTACAAAAAAATATATCTAAGTATAAAATTGAATTGAAAATTGAATAAACGGCAAAAAAAACTAATCAAAATTTATCAAAGCAAACAACTCTTATCTAACTTAACACTGGCAAAATGATTAAACTATGTATGGAAAAAAAAACTACCGGAATTATTTATACCAAAATGACAAATTAAATTTAACAAAATAACGTGACAAAATTATGTCAAAAACAAACAGATGACCACAACAAGCCGTGGCCAGGCATCTACATTAAAACTAGCCGAACGGGACGATTCCTGAACGGACTAGCGGCGCGCAAACACGAAAAATACAAATACAAAGTGGTCACAAAAAGCTGTGACGGGCGCTACACAAAAACCAGCCGCTGGACGCGATGTTCCAGACGGACAGGCGACGTAATAATCAAACTTTATATCTGACCTTCCAGATGATAAGCAGGTCAGCTGCTACAACAAATTACTTTCTTGTAGCTCAGCACCAGGTGATCGGCGCTTCTCTTAACGTGGGGAAAAGTGCAGCAAAATCGAAATTTGTACCCACGGAAAAATTGCTCCCAGGAAAAAAACCCTAAAATGCCGAAAAGACAAATTAGAATAGAAAATAAGAAAAAGGAAAGGAACCAACACCGATGACTGAAGATTGAAATAAAAGATGAAAAATAAGACACTCACCACGAGGGGTTTTTTCTCCAACAAAACCGACTGGACTCCAAATGCGAGTTAAAATCCCAAAAGGCATAGACGACGATCTCTAAACTTGCACAATACAACCAAATCGACGTCTTGAAACGGTCGGGACCCAAGAAAATCCCAGAAACTGGCAAGAAAATCTATTTCCCAAAACTTGGCGTCACCAACCACTCGCAAGAAGAATACAGCCGGAAGTGCCGTTTCAGAAAGCAAATCGGAATTTCCAAAAAAACCGCCGACTAAAATACAAGGTGGCCCCATCCGAAACTACAAATGTACCCAGAAGCACCCTAGATTTCCAAATCTTCCAGAGGCGTCACCGGTAATGAAATAGGTAACTAAAGGAAAGAAAGCTTAAAATGACTTGCAAACCCAAAGGAAAAGAAGATAGCAATAAGAAAAGTCATAAAGAGGTCTCAAGAGACAGAAGAATAGATAAGACAATGCATAAAGAACCGAAAGATGAGACAGGGAAAATGAAAATGAGAAGGCGCGCCACTGAGCATCTAAATGGGAAAATGTTCTGCACAAGTTGGCAGAACCGAAAGTAACCAAATTAACCTCAACAATCTGACAACAGACTAACAACAAGTTGGAGGCTATTAAATGAATAATTATACGACCAAATCGTGAAAAGGGAACGACATTCCTCCCCAAGGTAGGCTCAGCAAATTATAAATACGAAAGATGAACAATTCCAAGACTGAAAATGACAGAAACATGAACAGAAAGCTACAAAGTACAGAGGCAATAAGGGGACTCAAAAATAGCAGGTAAGTGAGACAAAATCCATAAGACTAGCGAACCTAACAAGAAATAATAATTTTAAAACAGTTCTACCCTCAAACAAATCGATAGAAACTCAACAAGACAATGAACGGAGGCATGATCGCAGAACAGATGCAAGAACCGAGAGCAGGGGCAATCAAAGCAATAATAGACTAAATATAAGTGAGAGACCTAAAATAGGAATACAAGTACGGTAATCAGAGCACGATGTAAGTACTAGTCTATAATAAAATGTTGAAAAAATACAATTGTTGTTTTAATACCAAATTAAAACGTAACAATACAAAAGAATAATGACTGACCTTGCCAGCTACGATCCGACGCTCCGATGAGACAAGCTGTAACAAGAAAAACACAAAATATAATAGGTAATATATAAATATGGCAGTTTTTTAAAAAATCAATACAAAAAGTGTTGTAAATATAATATAAAATTTAATACAAATTTGCCCAATATCTAATTTCGAGAATACCTGGCACCTATGTCTTATCGGTTACCTATCAATAAGATAAAATTATTTACATGCAGGTAATTTTCTGTAAAAACAACGTTTGGGCATTTTTCTAAGTTCTGGATGGCAAAATAAGAGAAATTCTCTAAAAGTGGTATGAAATTACAGCAAACATCTGAATTTTGAAGGTGGAATATGTAAACAAATGTGGTTTGTGAACGTGAACATCCTGTATAGGTACATCAAAATAATTTTATCAGAAGCTTGGCGGGGTTCTCCATAATATACACGTAAAATTTCATGTCTGTATCTTGAATAGAATCAGAGATATGAACCGACTGAGCATTATATTGGCCCACCCTGTACAGGTCAAAATATTTCTTTTCCGATTATTGAGCTAAATAAAAATACGCAACTTTTATCTAAATTTATTTATAACTGAAAGAAACGCAATCCTTTCCAGACAAACACAAAAAATTCAAACAATGTGATTTGATGCAAAAAACATTGAAAATATTTGCTCGAAAAGAATGCGTCATTTTCAAAACAAAAAGTGGCTGATGATTTTTAGTAGATAAAAATTCTTACATCACACCAAGCCGTATCCTACCTCCATATCCAAATTCCACTCCATTTCGGTCACTAAGCACACTGTCCACACTTAAATAATAAATTATTTCGATTTTCGATACGTAATTTCGTTAGAATCTGGTACCATTATTCACTTTTCGGCAGAAAACTTCGTTTGTAATTTCCGAGCAAACGGCAGTTGATTCGAAAATTTAAATTAATGCACGCAGACGCAAGAACATGCGATCGTTGAAATTGCGCTAAAGTTATTATTTACAACACACAATAATTATTAATTATTATTTGTTATAATATTATGTACAAACCGCATTATGCAGACGTCCGCACACAATCACAATAGACGATAAACTGAAGGTGCATTATGTTTAAAATAAATGAGAACGTTTTTGTATAAAAACAATTGAAAGAATTGGTGGATCACTCAGGCAGTTTTTGTACATTTTATGCTAAAAGAAAAGAAAATATTTCTGCCAGTAGTCAAGGAAAAAAATTTACCAACTTGAATACTAATTTAAATTGATAGGCTTTTTATGCCGATTATACCTAGGTACAAGAACACTTCTGGGAGGAAGATTCAGATTTATTCCAAGAACTGGGTGTAAAACATGAAATTATTAGGTTATTAAGTCCCCTTTTCGGAAATTATATTGTTTATGCAAGTAGTCTAAAAAATAGGTACCTGCCTATCCTATACAGGGTGCACCACCTAAACGTATGTATTTCTTCTGTGCACCTTTTTTTCCTTTATTATACACTTTACAGAAAAATATTGAATGAGAAATTTCTTGACTTTTGATTCTCTGTTATACGCTTCTCGGATTCAATGAGCTGGAATATATGTGAACAAACATATTTGTTGAAATCTGGAGCCTTGGATAACAATATTCCCTCGTACCTCGTACAGATACCTAACATAAAATAATAAAACATAAAATTGTTTCAGCAGCATTAAAAATAGTTCAGATTCCGCAGCTAGAGATATTTTGGGTCATAAACAGAATGAAAGTAGAAAACCCTGGATAACAAAACATATTGTGAGTCTAATAGAGGAAAGGCTAAAATAAAAAACAGGTTAGATGAAAGAGGGAAACAAAGATTTAAGGCGATCAAGTGGGAATTTATTCGAAAATGTAGGAAAGCAAAAGAGCAATGGATCGATAATAAATGCAAAGAAGTGGAAGATATCTTCTAAGTAGGAAAGTCTGATGAAGCATATAAAATATATAATGTAATATAAAATAGATGGCTTGCAGGCAGAAATCTTAAAGTACGCAGGTCAAGAGGTAGTAGATCGTTTATTTAAATTAGTTAGACGCATATACCTGACAGGCGAGATTCCAGAAGATTACAAACGGAACATCATACTAGCTTTGCCAAAATGGAAAGGCGCGGATAGGTGCAAAAATTTTAGAACTCTCAGTTTAACTAGAATTGTGCAAAGAAGGATGGAGAAAAGGGCGGAATAAATATTAGGAGAAAATCAGTTCGGATTTAGTCGAAACAGAGGAACGCGCGAAGCCATTCTAGCTTTACGAGTAATTATAGAAAAATAATAGAAAAGGGAAAGATCGTGTATTCAGGATGTCCCAGAACAACGGGGCAATATTTCTGGAGCTTAATTTATTTATTGTGGTATACTGGTATAACAGTAGAAAGGCAGGCCCAATTATCTTGCAACCTACTATACAGACGTATGTATATATTTTTAGTATTAATTATAAGTTCCAAAATCAAAACGACCTCCCTGGTTACTGACCCACGAGCCGCCATTGACTGTTAGGTATACCTACCTACTTAGAAATACACTTTTGAGTACTCTTCATGAATTATATTCACTTTTCTACAATTCGTAAAGTATAAAACTAATCACATACCTCATCACTGTATGTAGCTATAGAAAGACTTTGTATCATCTCATGTAGGTACGTATTTTAATGACAATATGAACAATTTCAACACTTTTGTGCGAGATTCTTTTCTGATTTGATTTTTAGCAAGAAGTGTACCAATAATAAAAATTGCGCCTCCCGTTCAATTCGCGAGGGATACTTTGGAAGTCGACAAGTTTTCTGGTTGCCAGTATATTTTATTAGATTTGGGACGCCTAATTCTTATCACGTTCCTTGTGGATATCCGCCTTCCCCATTTAGAAACCGAGGATGTGCCGAATGAGGTATCAACGTGAGAGCCTAAGACAACATACAAAAGCGTAAGTTGCGAATGCTCCACGCCCTTCGGAGAAATAGAATTTGTGTACGAATGCTAAACATTAGAGGTATTTTTGAATAAACCGAACTTCCAGAGCTTGCATATTATTTTCGCTCTTTCAAAACCAAATTGTATTCTACTTGAAATTCACGGATTTAGTTGAGCTACATACAAATTCGAATTCATTAGAATATTGGAAAATAATCAGCTTTGAGAATGCATTCATAGAATGTTAGTGTTTGGAAAATAAGTACCTACTCAAATTCAAACCATAATATCTGCATCATTTCATTCTATTACTGCACATTCATTCTCCCTAGTGCAACGTACTGCATTGGTAAATTATTATTGAACAATATTGACAATGCAATAATGTCACTACTCCTCTAAAATTCCAATTTAAGTGACAACTGACCTTCAAGGAGTCGAATTAAATTGGATGCTACTTCAGCTAAGTGGTATTGAAACATTAATAATGTAGTTACATTACTTCAACCGAATATTTAATATAACCGTAGACTGAATAACTCAAAACGTCTCACCAATATCTTAGTTTTTAAACGTTAGTTTCGACAAATTTCCGAGATGTCACTAGAGGCAAATATGGGTAGTTCTGAAGTTTTTGCAAAACTCAGGTTAATCTAAAAATGTGCAACCGCATTCAGTTTCGCTGCAAAATTGCATCATCTAAAATGCGACCTACGATGGCAAGTACGCCAATGTATTTATTAGAATAGGAAGAATGACGTAAATCTAGCATTTTTTACCTATACTTTGAATGATTTACGAATTTACACCAATAATTTATGCTGTTATTTCAACTGCCATAAAAGTAAATATAAAAACTTTTCACTACACTACTGCATTCTTATAAAGGACAGACTATAAGTATTTAAGAGGAAGATCAATTTCCAGATATACTTTTTATTTATGTGTAAAATTTAAGTCAAATTGTTTGAAATACAGTCAATTTGTGCTCAAAAGAACCCCTAGCGGGAAAGTTGTGGGGTAGTTTTGATTTCTTCCATTCTGTATGTTTTGTGGGTCGCTGAATCCGAATCTGAGGTTTGCTAACAAAATTTCGTGACGCAACGTTGAAAAAAAAATGAAAAAAAGTAAAAAGTATCATTGTTTCGGTTTTTTGCTTATAACTCGAAAACTTTCAACTTTTCGTAAATATCCTTTCTATTCAAAATGAAAGTACATAAAATTTCATACAAATTTCACTATTTAGGTTTTGTATCCGACGAACCGTTCGGGCTCATGCGCTAGTTGAAAATTGGCGTATTTTGTCTGTCTCCGCAAAAACCCACTTTTTCCACTCCACTCCTCTCCAAAATTCTAATTTATTGTTAAAGGCTGTCAATTAGTGAATTCCTCCCAATTCTCTGCACATACCTTATTTAGATGGTATATGTAAAGGTACAGAGGTAATTTTTCAAAAATTACATAATGTTCAAGTTATTTAACGAAGGCCGAAATTGTACAAATTCAGTTACAAAAGTTGAAATTCCAACGAAAAATCTTGAGAAAGTATTACATATTATTATATTACATACGATTATATATTACATTATTATATGAGCCGTTGTCGTTTAGAGGGTCCTGGCTGAGGTTCTTCGAAGGCGGCGGGTCCTGGCACAGGTTCGGGTTGTTCTATCGTCAACGTCGGGGCTTGTTCATCTGGAAAATGAAAGAGGTGGTGAGAAAACAACAACTTGTGACCATATCTCAAGGAGAGATGAATGATTACGAAATAGATTGTGAGATTAGACATACCTTCCGCATCGTGTAAGCGTCTTTCTTCGGTCTGTTCTCGGTCTCTTTCTTCGGTCTCTTCTTCGTCCATGTCAATGCTGTCTTCCGGGGGCTCGACGTTTTCACACAGACTTTCGCGCGATGCGCAGATCGGGGAGCAATGGAGGCCTGCCTTTCTGCATCCACAATTGCGTTGGCGTCTCGTGCCAGTGTCAACCACTTTGAACCTTGCACCGGAGTCGATACTCAGGCACATTTCTTGTAAATGTAAAACAGGCTGCCAACGCAATTGTGGATGCAGAAAGGCAGGCCTCCATTGCATTTACAATCGTCTTTTACAGACGGAAATGTTATTTTGAAATAAAATATTTTTGACTTTCTGGCATTTCCTGTACATATTTTAAATGGATCATCCTGTATATGATTACATTTTTGAAATCTACGCTAAATTCTAACAGTATTTCATCTGGTACTATCTCTACCTAAAATTAAGCGTTTTTGGGATTTTATTTTTTTAAATCTCGATTTTGTACTCCCTTGTTAAAATGTTTTTTTTGTCTGATTTCTGCACAAACCAGGGTTTATGCACCTATTTAAAGTTACCCAGATACCTAAGTGGGTGTTCCGCTTTTAACGGTACATAATAATAATTCAATTTGCGATTCATGAATTATATTCCACAACGAATAAAAATGTTAAAAATGTAGGACTTAGTTTGTAATTACTGGTAAGTTCTTATACTCAGACGTACCGAGGCCGACCCTGGCGCTTGCTGTTTTAGTTGCAACGGAATAGTTACATCTCACTCTCTCTCTCGCTCTCTCGTCTCTCACTCGAGAACAGAACTATCTGTGTCAATGGATATGTTGAATTTTAATACCTCCTGAATTAAAGTGTCACTGGAGGCCATTAAAAGAAGAGGCTTTGGTTAAAAGTGCTCTGGTACGTTTAATATCTGAAACTGCATTGTCCGCGTGAAAGTCCCCTGAAAGCCCTTTTTACTGGATAGCAATCAATAGCGGCTGGGTTCGATAAGTTAACGACAGCTCAACAATCCATATTAATGCCTCTTACAAGATCTTGGGGCATTCAATATTAACTTAAAACACAAAATTATATTATAATGCCAGGTGACAGTTGCTTCAGAAGGGTAGGTAGGATTGATTAATAGTAGCGGTTTGATTAAGCACGTGACACAGACTTTGGACGTGGACTAATGTCTTTCCCTAAGGGATTTTGGTAGCGATGGTGTACCTCGGGCAAGAAATTTCAGTAGAGTAGAATGAACTGAATTCAAAAGTTGTGTGTCGGTAATGGTTTTGCGGCCATCCCATAGCCGAGCGTCATCGATGTATTATCGCTCCCTCTCCCTAACCCGGGGGCAAATGCCGGAAAAGAAATCTACTTTTTCAATATTCATTTCATTTAATCTCGGACGGGATTTAAAGGCGATATCGCATACAAGCATCTCTGCTTGCTGAGTAACAAAAACTGTTTTGTTTTGGATGCTTTCCATTGTCCCTTAAATAAATCCTGATTTTTTTTTGAGATTTCAGTATGCGGCAAGAGCAAACTGTGTGATGTTATGAGTCTTATCCAAAAGTGCTGAAATAAATGTAGCAAATTGGACGCTAAACTTAACTTAATTTATGAATAGATCTGATCTACACCTACAGGCCACCCAGGTCCAAGGCTCTCGTACTACCATTCTCCATTCCTGCCTGTCTTTCGCCTTCACTGACCAATTTTTGACGCCCATTTTCCTCAGACCTTCCTGGACCTAATCATACCACTTTAATCTTAGGACGTCCTCCTCCCTTGGCTCCGTCGGGACTTGCTCGTAGCACTACTCTTGTTATCCCTCCTGTGGTACCTAACCTTTGAATATGCCCCAACCTCGGCCCCAACCATCTAATTCGTTGAACCCTTATATTAAGTGCCGATATACTATGTCCTTCATACAGTTCTTTTATTTCTTCATCCGTTCTTCCTTAACGGCTCTTGCACTAAATCCGGTGTCCCTGCGATCACTGCCTCCAGGAAAACAAAGCTCCCCACTTTTTCAAAAATTTTCTTCTGGCTTTGTTTTTGATTGATTCCCATGTCGTCTTTTATTGTCCCACCACCCATCTTCATGTATTTTGCCTTCCCTCCATAAACCGTCATCCGTCAATTTCATTTTCTGCGCATTTACTGTCAGTCGTGTCACTATATTGTTTGGCCTTTACTGTGCATTGTTCCCTTTCTGTTTATCTCGCTATATTTAATTATCTTCTCGACCACCATAATATTCAATATGGTCGCCGATAAAGGATCTCCTTCTCTTGGTCCTTTTTTAACTGCAAATGACGCCCACATGTTGTTATTTGTTCGAATCTTGTTTTTCGTATCTTGGAGACTAATTTTTACTAAATTTTTGTAATCTTGTAATACCTATATAATTCTCACACGATGTTCTGTTCCCTTTCTTGAAAATTGGTGCCAGTATTGCCTTGCTTCTGGCATTCTCTTAGTTGTCCACATTTTTCGAATCAGGTGAACAATTCTGCTTCTCAGTTCTTTCCCTCTGTAATTGATCGCATCCGCAACTATTCCATTTTCAGCCGAATTCTTGCTGTTTTTTTAGATTTTCAATGTTCCTCTTCATGCTCTGGCCATTCCCTTACCTCCTCCTCATCCTTCCACTTGTTCTACTGTCACCTAGCATATCTCGAAAACTTTCGCCACCTCTTCATACTTTCTCTGTCACCCCCTATATCAAATTCCCTTCCTTGTCTCTACAGTATATTGTTTTCGATTGGAATCCTGCTTTAGCTTTTTTGAACTCTTGACTAAAATTTAGAGTGTCATTGTTTTTGTTCTAGTTCGCGTATTGCATTCTCCCCATAACTTCTCTTCATTCTTCTACAAATCCGTTTTGTTTCTCTCCGTTGTTCAATTTACCCATATCGTTCTATTCTCCTCCGTATGGTTCTTTAACATCTCTTCTCTAACCTCACCTGTGGAGAACCAAATTCTGAACAGCATACCTTCCGGCAGTCTAATCTGGTACACCGACGGTTCTAAGACCGACACGGGTGCTGGATCAGGACTGTTTGGAGATAAACCAAAAGTGAAACTCAGCTCCTCTCTGGGCAAATATGCCTCTGTCTTTCAAGTAGAGGTCTACGCGATACTACAATGTGCGCGGGAAAACATTAAAAGGGGCTACAAAAATCAGCGGATCTTTATCTTATCAGACAGCCAGGCAGCATCGAAGGCTCTTATGAGCCCAAAAATGTCTTCCAGACTGGTGTGGGAATGCTTCGAGCAACTTAATACCCTAGCCATGCGGAACGCAGTAAGACTGCTTTGGATTCGAGGTCACTGTGGGCTGATAAGGAACGAGAAAGCCGATAAACCAGCAAAGCGGGGCTCCAACGATCCTTTCGTTGGACCGGAACCTGCCCTAGGCATAACTAAGAGTGCCGTCAGACACCAAGTAAACGGATGAATTCGCGCTCAACATCACAATTACTGGAACATGATTCCAGGACACAGGCACAGCAAGTCGTATATAAAGGGGCCTTGCAGGAAAAGATGCTCAGAACTACTTTGCCTTAGTAGGATGCGAATTAGAATCGTAACAGTCTTCCTTACGGCACACACGACCGTTAAAGAACACCTGTGGAAGATTGGCAAATATTACGGAGACCTTAACTGCCGCTTGTGTAATAAGGAACGGGAGACAGTTATGCACATCTTGTGCAGATGTGAAGCTCTAGACCAAAAGAGGCAGCGAATTTTCGGGCGATGTCTGATGGAACCGGAAGAATTTTCCACGCATTCAATATTTGACTTATACCGTTTGGTCCAAGGCTCCAAGATCATGGAATGGGTGTGACTTAGAATTAGGGTGAGCACAATCGAAGCCGAACGATAGTATCGCTCGGCTTCGGCACAATACACCCATTTTGTGCCTGCAGGGGAAAAAAACTCACCTGTTTTCTTCAGCAACTTCCCACACTCTTCATTCAGGCCCGAGCAAATCGCAATCAACTGCAGGAAACGCAACATTTCTTCGAAAAAGAAATTTAGGGTGGCAAACAGGGGATGGTTCACGCCCCCAACTTACTATTTTAATTTTTGAAATATTGTTTTTCCGAGCTTTAACAACTTATTTAATTAAGTTTGTGTGAAGCCCCCACTTCCAATGACAAATGCGGAGTAATTAAGGTGTAATTATAGGGTAGACAGAAAATGTGTGACTGCAGCGTATGTGTGTCAATGGTTTGGAAGGAATTACGACTAATTGAATTTAACAAATTTATACACATTCCGTGTTCGTTCAAGCACTATTATTCAAAATTATGCTGAAATTAATCTACTAAATCAAATTGCGGTTAAATCCAATTCTGGTCTGTCATAGTAGTAAATCGGTCAATTGAAACAGTCTAACAGATTATGATGTATTTGTATCCCCTTTCCTAACCATTTCACCTAAACAGCTTTCGTCTGCACCCCAGCTAGCGGCCGCCCGCCTTTCTCTCTGGTAGTCTTCACTCACTAATCAATTTTGAAAGCTACCCTTTCCTAATTTAACAGTTGATGTCGCTGCAGGTTATACAATGAATACTAACCCTCCCAAGCATACAAGGAAATTCTAGATTTCTAAAAATACCTACAAATTTGTGCTCCAAATGGATCAGATTCTGAATGTAATCATCAAGGGTGGATGAAGGGTGGCCTACCGCTGTATTTTCAAAATAAAATAATGTTCCATACTAAATCTTGAATGTTCGAGAAGAAACATGTCATAGCTATGAATTTATGTAAAGGAAGCAAGGCAAGTAAGTTTAGGTCTTTTGCAGCTCCGGTTGGTGCAACTCTTATAATTGCAAATTTTTGCTACACACAAAATGGTACTAAGAAATTGCTGAAGTAGCTCCTGAAGAGAACAGGAATACATGTTGGTGGTGATGGAACATAATTTCATAGAAGTTATCAAAACTCGTAACGCCTAGTTTAATTTCTGTGATCTTGAGCTACCTACAGCACATTGTATAATAATGCAGTTTGAGATCGAGGCGGCTACAAATAAATAATTAGATCGAGTTGACAGTGTTGTATCCAAATGTCAATGGGCACTGTCACGAGAAATGTTGGGCATTTAATGGTTAAGTTCCCGCCATAGTAAAAATTCATCCATGTTTTGTAGCTGCGATTGTAAATTGAAGTAGCTACAGATAAGCCACGCAGCAAATGTAGAGAAATATTTAAAGGCACAAATCAAATGGAGGTATATAAAACACCGAATGAAAGTGAGTGAATAAAAAAATGCAAATTGCAAACCATAAAAGACAGTAAGCCTCGCCACTAGAGACGAACAAAACAATGTCAGTTATAGCGATTGCAACTACTAGGTTCAGGTGCAAGCTAGTGTTTTATTCCCTGTTTATTTATTACATGTACCAGACTTGTATAGTATTTTTCAGATTTGTTGGCGTTTGCGCAGCCATATCCGATTATCCAAGCAACCGCCAGCAGTTCAGTAGTTTCCAAAATTTTGCTGTTGCTAGGAACCGCGACAAGCGTGTGCGCCGCGACTCTGGACACGGCACACGGCATTGAGAATTTTGACGTTTTCCCTCAAGAAATGTATTCTTTTACCCACAACATTAGCCCGTTCACACAAAAGACACCGGTTATTTTCTAGTTTGTACTTAAATCTGCTATTGGTTATAAACGCCACAAACTTTTGTCAGAAATATCCACTATTTATTTTTAATTTGTTATTTGAAATTTTTAATGTAATATGTTATTTGTTTTTTTTTCATGGAATAAATAGCATTCCTTACGTCGGTTTTAATGCTGCCAGTTACATCTTCACTTTTTAATCTTGATTTGCTCTGCCTTTTTCCGGGCGCTGCAGCAAACAAACCTCGTTTTTCCTCTCCAACTACGTATGCGCGACACGCTGCGTAGACTTACTTTTGATGCATCGGCCAATCGCTGCTGGTCACAAGTTAAAGGCAATAGGGGACCATTATTTTCCTTCTCTCGAGTAAAGTATTCAAAAATATTTCGTAAAACTTCTCGACACTGTTTGGTAAAAACATTTCCAGGCATCTTTACATCTGACAATCAAACTGACAGTTATACTTGAAAGGAAAAATAGTTTTAATAAATTGCTTGGTGACCACTGGATATTGCAAAATAAGCATATTAGTACTGAAACCATTTTGTTTCACACAACCATAGTAAGAAAGAGTGAGATCAAATACGGAAACGTGAGAATATTCTCAAGTCATCTTACGGCAGCAATTAAAATTCAACAAATCCCTTTTACAAAAGGGAGAAAGACATATAAACGTAATGCGCAGATTACTGCACACACACGCCAAGATATCTGAAAAGAACTATATAAAGATTATGCATGAACAATGGGAAAGAACTATGTCAACCGTAATCGATGAACCGGTTCTTATTATATTCATTTGCTGTAACTTACTTTTGTACAATTTTCTGTAGTGAAATCTTCTGCTACAAATTGTAGCCTACAATATCATATTCTCGCTTACAAGAATATGTAAGCGCCACTAAATAACTAAAATAAGATAACACAATTATTGATAGCCCGACAACGTAACGTATCTAACGTAAATGACCCAATTTGGCCTTGGTAGACTTATCGCCAAATACAAAATTTCTATAAATATCAGAAGAAGAATGTTATATGTCATATTTATTATCCCGGCAGCACCAGAGCAGGGCATAGGAGTATATTTAAGTGTTAGTAGGACGCTACCAAACGTCGTCGTAGCGTGTAACGTTAATTTTTGCTATTAGAACATTCTCTCTATTTTTAACGTTTTATTATAGACTAGTACTTACATCATGCTCATATTAACATACTTGTATTCCTATTTTAGGTCTTTCACTTATATTTAGTTTCTTATTTGCTTTAATTGTCACTGTTCCTATTTCTTGCCTCGCTCTCCGATTATGCCTCCGTCTATAGTCTGTTTGAGTTTCTATCGATTTGGTTGAGGGTAGAACTGTCTTAAAATTATTAATTCTAGTTAGCTTTTCTAATCTAATAGGGTTTGTCTCACTTACCTGCTATCGTTGTCCTCTTATTGTCTCTGTATTTGGTAGTTTAGTTTGCTGGATGTCGCTGAATACGTTGAGTCTTGAAATTGTTCATCTTTCATATTTATCATTTGCTGAGCCTACCTTAGGAGGAATGTCGTTCCCTTTTCACGATTTGATCGTATAATTATTCTTTTAATAGCCTCCAATTTTGTTCTTCTTTTGTTGACAGATTTTTGAGGTTATGTTTCCGATCTGTCACTTGTGCAGGACATTTTCCCATTTAGATGCTCAGTGGCGCGCCCTCTCATTTTCATTTTCCCTATCTCATCTTTCGGTTCTTTATGCATTGTCTTATCTATTCCTTTGTCCCTTGAGACCCTTTTATGACTTTTCTTATTGCCATCTTCCTTTATTTTGGGTTTGCAAGTCGTTTTAAGCTTTTTTTCTTCTGTTAACTTCTCCGTTGCTGGTGACGCCTCTGGAAGATTTGGTGATCTAGGGTATTTCTGGTTACTTGTGTAGTTTTAAATGTGGCTACCTTGTATTTTATTAGTTGGCGGTTTTTTTTGGAATTTCCGTTTTCCGATTTGCTTCGGCATTTTTCACTCTTCCTATTGATCTTCTCGTGAGTGGGCGGTGTTTCCAAGTTTTGTGGAATTAAGTTTTCTAGCCAGTTATGGGATTTTCTTGGTACACCTCTTGAAGATGTCGGTTTATTGTAGTTGTAGAAATCGTCATCTGCTCCATTTTTTTGGGATTTAGATTCACGTTTGAGGTTCAGCAGGATTTGTCAAGGAGAAACCCCACGTGGTGAGTGTCTTATTTTTCATCTTTTATTTAAATTTTCAGTCATCAGTGTTGTTTCCTTTCCTTTTTCTTATTTTCTCGTCTAATTTGTCTTTTCGGCATTTTAGGGTTTTTCCAGGGGAACGATTTTTCCAGGGGAACGATTTTTCCAGGGGAACGATTTTTTTTTTCGAGGGAGCGATTTTTTCGTGCAGACTTTGGTCCTGATGTACTCTCCGACTCTCCCCATGTTTCAAGCGCCGATCACCTAGTGCTGAGCTGCAAGTCTGATTTGTTGTAGCAGCTGACCTGCTTATCATCTGGAAGGTCAGATATAAAGTTTGATTATTACGTCGCCTGTCCGTCTGGAACATCGCGTCCAACGGCTGGTTTTTATGTAGCGCCCGTCACAGCTTTTTGTGTCAATTTTTTGTTTCGTTTTTTGTGACTTCGCGTCGCCCGTCCGTTCGAACTTTCGCCTCGTTCGGCTATTGTCAATAATGTAGTTGCCTGGCCACGGCGTGTTGTGGACATCTGTTTGTTTATTTTTGAACAAAATCTGTAGGTACTTTTTTAAAAATTTAATTTGTTTGCCATAGTATAATTTCCGTAGTTAAGTAGTTTATCTTGTTTAAAATTCAATTTAGTCAATTTAGTCACTATTGCGATTTTGGTTCATTTTGTTTATAGTCACTTCAATAATTTTGCTGTTTGTAAATTCCATTTTGACTTTATAGTAATATCTATTTTTTGGTGTCGAGATTTAGCAACAGTCGATATTCCCGTTTGCGTCTGACTTCATTGTTGTAGTCAGCGTGCGTGCGATTGACCCGTCGGTGCACTGCACGTGCGGAGCTCCTTTCGTGTAGTGTATTTACCGCGTCATCCGCGCCTATTTTTGATTTTCTCTTTTTTAGCGCAACGTTAGTACCGGGTGTCTAAATTTCACCCAGGTTTATGTTCATTGTTTTTTTTATATTTATATTATTTCATTAATTAATTAATTAATTTGTTGATATCATTGGTGTTTTTTTGGTATTGCTATTATATATATATTGTCAGATATCGCCATATATGGTTTACATACCTATTTTGTTTTTTTATTATCTGATGTACTATTTGACTACGTTTTTTTCTTTTGTTATTTTATTGTGCCCTATTGTGTACCAGCGGCTTTTAGGAGTTGTAGTCGTTGTGTGTTGGCTACAGAGGATCAGCCAACAACTCCTTGGCGCCCTTTTCCTGTTTTTAGCCCACCCCATCTTCGGCTTCGAGCATAGCTGCGACAGGATCCTCCATTGTGGCGTTAGTCTTTTAGGTTACGTCACAAGCGCAATAGGCATTGTACTCGCCTAGTGATCCAACGGTCTTTGGTTCAATTCTCACCTCGCGTGAGTTGATTTTTATTACGTCTGCCTGGTGCACGGTCAGCTAGGTTATCACCATGTGCTTCTTAGAAATCTGATGTACTTAAAAATTTTACACCAGTGAAAATCGGCTGCCGGGATTTTAATTGTGAATTTATGCATCCTGGCTGCCGGAACCTGATCCATTGCCTATTTTAAAATTCACATTAAATACCTAACCAATTAATTTGATTCTTCCATGTGTACCAACAGATTTTTTATTAAATTATGTATAAATAATATTCGGACAATTTCAATAAAATTGATGAGAAGCCATTTGGCACACTTCTATTTTGATAATTTCGTATTGGAATGGCCTCTGGTATCGAACGTCTTCCATGAAACATTACATAATATTTCAACTGCTACATTTTTTGCCCAAAATATATTTATCTGCAAAGATATTTCGCTCTATTTAAAGTCATGTAAAGAATGATACCGTGTCCATTTGAATGCGAAAACATTAGTTTCTATACCAGAATTTATCGACATAATGCATCTGTCTGCTTCCTGCGATGTATTTTGTTGGCGTACGGCAATTCCAACCCCACGGTCTGCTTTAACATAATGTGCTTTAACTTTTCGTCAGTGCATTAGATGATGAGGTCGAACTAGCATTTCAGAGCTTTTGGTTCCTCGATCATTTGAGGACTCCGATTGTAATTTCTTATTCGACAATATTTTTATTGTCCTAAAGATTCAACTCTTGGTTAAATTGAATAAATCTTCAAATTATTTGGGGTCATTTGGATCGCACTACGGTGCTACAAGACGAATCCAGACACCAGAGTAACTAGTGCGACAGAAGAAAACAAAGAAAAATATTGACACGTCCATTAAAAAATTCTTCTCCACCGTGTAACATCGGTTAATCAAGAGTATCCCTAAGGCAAATTCTCTGAAGGAAAGTTTCAATGAAAGGGATAAAGAAAGCTTAAATGTGGAGCTCATAGTGAAATAGATTTCAAATAAGTGGGCACTAAACTAAATTAGTTTTAGCAGTTTAGCGACTGCTTTAAAGTAGTCCAAAGTTTGTTTTAATGCGCTTCGATAACATCAAAACTAAATTAAAATTCAAAGAAAGTTACGTATGTGAAAATAAATTCACAATAAAACTTAATTCGAGTTACGTGTAACGGCTAATGGAATTTCAGCGCTAAGTTATTTTCCTGAAAAACGGCAAGAAATTTGTTGTATTGAAGTGAGTTAAAATCGAATAAATAGTTGTAGCTTTCCCCACAGGGATAAAGTGTTAAATAGCAAATCCTCAGTGCGGAGTTGTGTCAGGGGTTCCGTCGGATTAAAACAATACATTTGTTGTAATGAGTTCGCGGTTCGCTTTTCGCATTATTCTCTAAGCTCCGAGGCGAACTAGACTAACTCTACGGAAATACCTATTGGTCAGGACCGTTCTCTCTTCTATATGTCCAATAATTACTCATTTACTCAATTTCGTACATTATTAAGCTGGAATCGATAGAATCTTTACCTGCCAGCTTACTTCGCGAAACTCGCCCCTGTAAGACTTATATAGGTCTGCTTTGAATGAAATCCTTTTTGCAGGAGTTTCTTAATTAAATTTCTCTCGATATTTAAAGCCTTTACGAATAAGGCTTCCGAAAGAAACTTAAATGGTACTTATTGACTTTTGAGTCAGACGGAAACGTAAATTTAAGACGAGCCTGCTTCTATTCCAAATTCTGATGTAAATAATTTGCTTTAATTTCAGTCATTAAGGGAGGAGATATTCAAACGTTACCAAGACATTTAATACCTTTGCCTCTAAATCAAGAATTATAAAAACAGTAATGTACAACAAAAATGTTGACGTTGAAAAGCACTTCTATTTCTAAATGTCGATTCCTCCCCGTTTTTAACTTACACACAGCAATCCTGAAGGCAACTGCAGAACTGTTAGGAACAACTCTGTTAACAGCTGTTCTTGTTGATCAGAATAGCTGTCAAACCTGTTAACAAAACTGTTCAACAGAGGTGTTCCCCGCCCTGGCTCCGCTGAGGTCCCATTCAGGCTCAGGACCGCCCCCACTCCCCAAGATCCCATTGGCGACCCAGAGAGGATGGTATGGCACCTGCTGTTACACGAATAATTAGTTCACGGCTTGTTGGATTTTGTGGTAACAATAAAGAGAAGCAGAGGTAGACCCAAATTCGATTATTGTTCTCAGGCCTTTGGTTTGTTGGTAAAGTACTTCCGTCCTTCTAGTTCATCTGTACGCACGCGGGATTGTATTATTTAATTAAAAACATCCCATTTCATAACCCATTTTCCTTGTTATTGGAGAAACAAACGTCTTTATAGAGGTACTGGTCTACGTGTAAAGGAAAAGTAAGCGATATAACATTTCCTAAAAGGAAAATATCCTGCATCTGTCAAATCGACAAACATATTGAAGTGCAGTGTGCGCTATACTTTAAATCCCACCAATTTATTTAAACAGTCTCTCAATAATTATCTGTATATTATTTTTATGTTTATTTAGCGAAATAATCAATTGAATATTACGTTTTAATAAAGTCAATACCTGTAGCAAAGTAACCCACATAAATTGCATCTTCAATTCCATTATTATTTCGTGAAATACCATCGAAACTTTATTCAGTTAAAACAGGATATATTCAACTTTCTACCTCTGGATTTACATAAAATGTAGATTAAAAGTTTACACACCTTGCGACTGAGGATTTAATGCATCTCTTAACGCAGGTTGCAGGAACGCTAAATTGAGTGGGAAAGTTTAAGCAATGGTATCGTACTTTACATTATTCATTGGAATAATTAGTTGCCGCACCTTTCGAGTTCCAAAAATGTAAATTTTAGCGACCGCTAAGGCACTATTAAATTACTAGGTATGTAAGTTGTTAAGGAAATCACTTTTTACTCTTTGGTAGGTATGTATTAGTGTCTAATCTGCATCTAATAACCAGTGATCGTTAAATCGTTATATAGTGTTTTCATCATAAGGAAAGCCATGCTTATGTCAACTAAATGGATACAAAATATATTTCGCCATCACTTTGGCGTCACTTTTTAAGGATTAAGATGTTAGAGACTGTGGTTAAATAATGAATTCAAGAATCACGAACAGAAGATCCTACTGAGCATCTCAAAGGAAAATCCAATCACGCATTAAGTCCAAATAGTGTAGTCTGAGATTTGAGTTCCAGTGCCATTGCAGAGGGCTCGTTTTGGACTCTTAGCACAATTATATATTAAAAAAATTATTACCTAAGTACCCCACAAACAATATAATAAAGGAAGTGACTACTGCTCCTGCCGACGGTCTCCTGAAATTTTGTTTGAACACGGTCGGGCATGCGCATTACAGAATGTCAACACAATTTGCATTTTGGAGGCGTAAAAAAACTAAAGCTGAGAGAACTGATTTTAAACAAAGCCCTTACTTGCCCTCTCGCACCAGACACACGCATTTTTTGGAAAATAGATGATGTAAAAGCAAGCAAAATATATCAAACCGCTGCGGGGCCAGAGCTCGTCTAGCCGTAGGAGAACAAAATGGCAGTACTGTACGATATCCGCACGATATTCTTAAACGTCATTTTACCGACATTAAGTAATTCGCACGTCCGACAGTATTGGAATAAAATTTCAGGGGACCGCTGGCCGGAGCAGTAGTTACTCCCTATAAAAATCAGCTTATACTAATACCTAACCTTCTAATACAATTAATATTCCGGTACCTTCTCTTATCACCATGCTTCACATTAAATTGAATAGTTTGCATAATATAACAAACTGCAGGGTTCATTAAAGTATGAAACAAAAGTTTAACTTAGTTACACGGTAATCAATATTTCAACGAGTTGCAAAGAAGTGGGGTAAAAAAGTTTTGACAACAAAGGACAACTACAAGTTTCTACGACGGCGCTGGAGTGTCATCCAACGTTTTTTTTATTAAATTTACAGTCGAAGCAGTAAATGTACAGTTCAAACTATCGATTTACAGTTGTAACTGTCAATTTACTCTTCCAACTGTCAATTTTCTGTTCGAACTGTCGATTTACTGTTTCAACAATCAATTTTCTGTTCGAACTGTCAATTTACAATTGTAATCTGAAATTTACTGTTAAAACTGTCCATTTACAATATTGTAACTGAATTTACTGTTTCAACTGTAAATTTACCGTTCGAACTGTCAATTTACAGTTGTAACTCTCAATTTACTGTTCAAACTGTCAATTTACTGTTTGAACTGTCAATTTACAGTTGTAAATGTCCAATATTACTGTTCGAACTATCAATTTACTGTTCGAACTGTCAGTTTGTTACTGCTCAAACTGTCAATTTACAGTTCGAACTGTCAATTTACTGCTAATACTGTCAGTTTACAGTTGCATATGTCAATTTACTGTAAATTGACAGTTCAAACAGTAAATTGACAGTTCGAATAGTAATTTGACAGTCACATCTGCAAATTGACCGTTCAAAGAGTAAATTGACAGTTTGAACAGTAAATTGACAGTTACAGCTGTAAATTGATAGTTCGAACAGTATAGTTAGGGAGCCGGTATAGTAAATTATAACTGTATTTTCTACCATACATTATTAATCTTAATGTATGCAACAAAAGGAAGAAGAATATGACTATGAGAAAGTTGCATCTGAGTCGCACCGCAGATGGCGCTCTTAAGAAAAGTTTAGAATCGCCTGGCACCCACTCGCGACTATCTAATGTGTGTGGCATTGATATTTTGGCATTCTTCATAATACAAAAATTCAGTAAAAGAAAAATCTGTTGGTAGAAAATACGTCACGTGACGCTCCTGCTTAAGATTAGTTTGGGGTTCTCTGGAACCTACTCGCGACTTATAATGTATCTGATTCTTCTTTTGAACAGTAAATTTATCCTTGCAATTGTAAATGGACAGTTTAAACAGTACTGTTACAACTGTAAATTTAATAAAAAAAATTTTGGATAGCGCTCCAGCACCATATTAATTTTTCATCGTGGCAGTAAGTAAAATAAAATTTGTTGCTTCTGAGTTACTTCAGCTGCTCGGAGCAAACTTCCGATTTTATCAGGTGTCACCCAAAAGATTTTCTACAAGAAAATTCAATGAGTCATAGAGTAGTAAAACTTTCCCTGTAAAATCAATTTTTCCGATATTTCCCTGAATTGCTATTAATTTACAATCACATAATTTGTAAAGAAACCGACGACACAAAAGCCATACATTTAACAGAATGTAGAACTCGTGAAAATATGTCATTTTGCCAAACATTAGATACCTATATAAAAGTTACAAAATAGCGAAAATATGAATTTAGAAAATGTAAGTACGGTCCTAAATGATAGTCACCTTGCTGAGTAATGTTTTGGTACTGGCGCGCGATGGGAGCACACGAGCCGAAAATTGCCGAATTTCAGGCAACTGAATGAATGTTTTAATCAGTTTTTGTTATTGTGCATTGTTTAAGAAATGCATACCGCGAATGTTTGTTAATTTAGTTCAAAGGGTTCGTGATAAGGGGTGTTTTAGAACCTGTCGAAAACAATCCAACAACGAGAACTAGGTTTAAGTGTTCCCCAATAGGTGGACAGGGTGCAATGGACAAGTTTCTCGGTCAGCACGCTCCTCGGGTCGAAATATGTATAGTTTATGGCCCAATCAATGTATTTTTGGTCTCAATTTTCGCATTTTATTTATCAAATTTCCGATTTATGAATGAGTTCAGTTTTATCCTTGGCGGTACCAAGCAAGAAATGTCAAATGCATCATTTTCAAAAAATGCATGCCCAATTATTTTATATTAACGATATTTTTATATATTTAGCTGTATATTTAGCTGTAGTAGCTAGTAGCAAGATAGGAGATAATCTAGCTTTTCAATAAAGAACACTTGGAAGTTTGTAAACAAAATGAAAACGAATCATTAATTTCATAAATTGAAATCAAATTTGTTGCTTCCGACTTGTCTGAGTTATTCGACGTATACTTCTGATTTCTTCAGGTGCAACCTAGAGAACTTTCCGTAAAAGTAGTCGATGCGTAATGACCTAGATTTACATTCCAACTTTACCTATAAAAAAATAATTCAATATTCTATTGCTATGTTATTAAAATTTGCATAATTTATAATGAAACTGACGAGTTAAAAGCTCTACATTTTGGATGTAAAGTAACTAGGTATGATTAAGTGTAATCCTTTCCGTTATTTTCTTGCATGGAAGTCACTTTTCTACGATGAAATTTTATTAAACCAATTTGTTCCTAGGCAGTAAACTGGAAAAGTTGGTAAGTTACGGTTCCGGTAATTTGTATGTGGAAAATTGAATTCTTTTCTTATGATATATATCAGATACGAAGTTATTCGCTAGTAGTAAATGGTCCTGCATTTCACCCTCGTAAAATCGCACTGAGAGAAACCTTTTTCGTTTACGGGCCACTCTTACCGAATATTTCTTTTAAGTAAATTGGTAAGAGCAGATGTTGTCGTCGGGAAGAATTAGCTTCCGGTTAGTTTGGTTTAGAACGGACAATGACTTCTGCACGTCAATGATTTTCTCTTACTATATAATCCATACCTATTTGAATCAATAGTGTGTACAAGGAGTTCATACTGAGAGTTGTGGGCGATACTTGAATTTTTTCTTCGATATTCAATAACGGAAAAGTTATTGATAAATTCCAGATGATTCCACATGATATTGTATAAATTTTGTTTTTCAAAATTCGTCTTATAGTCGAAGTAGGTACCTTTTTAATTATTAAATGACAAAATGGATTCCGACTGCATACACACGTACCGAAAACGCAACTCTTGTGTGCTGCAACAGCCCAGGCGAAGCTAAACATCAATTCCAATTCGGAGAAAATTTGTTCCTAAAAAAGCGTTATTCGAAACTACGCCCCATTTTGTTGAAACTTAAAAATCTTGCTTAATTTCAAATTCTGAAAATATCTAATGAATCTACAACACAAAACAGCGCTATCGCAATGAAGTTCATAGTTCAATTCATCTGCAATCCAATTACGACTTTATAATTCTAATTCTCTATTGTAAAAGTTTTTCTGAGCTCTAGTTTATTATATCGTCCAGCGTGGAATTTAATAAACCTTTCTGCATACACCGGAAACTAAAGTTGGTTTATTTTTATGTTTTAGGGTGCGTTAATTCCGCACAATGGGAGGAGATCCGACAGCACACATACACGTAAATCATCTTGTGGTTACGATGGCCATGCAATTGCGTGCAGTTGTATAAAAAATTCTACAGTCAGTAATTAAACTTAGGCTTATTTAGAGCGATGCATTAAATATTAAAATTGTGTTTTGTAGGCACTTTGATGCCTTACATTATTATACTCTCGTAATACTTTAAGAACATACAGCATCATGTATGGTAATGTACTTGTACCAAAGGTTCACAAAGAAAAAATTCTTGCGGTCAAACGTGAGGCGGCAGACGGGGTTCGCCTGACAAGACCCTAATTTAAAATGTGGAAATTAATAGATAATTAAATTATAACGTCAGGATGGCACCAGCCAGGTGAATCTTCTCTGTGCATAATGAGATCTAAATTTAGTGGGTTCTTGGTGCACTGTCATCAAAACGGCAACCACTGATCTTAGTTGTATCTTTCATTTTTAAGTAATTTGTATGAAAAATGAAATTCAGTTAGCCTTGTACCCTATTCTTGTATATCTACAATTTTTCCTTTTACCCTTTGTCTAAAATATGTTTTATAAATTTTCCAAATTTATACGTACTGCACTAAGCATTGTTGTCTATACTAACCTGCCTACGGACAAAAATTACATACATGACTATGATTAGCATGATCAATACAAGATAAATACACAAACGACAGAAAATAGTCTTATATCCTCTGTGAGCGATATACAGGGTCTCCCAGAACAACGGTGCAATATTTCTAGAGCATATAGTTTGGGTCAAAATTATACTAAAAGTATTTATAATTTTTTTTCTAGGACGCCTCCCTTCGAAGATATTCGCCCTTAAAAGTCAAGTCCTGAAGAAGATTTTTGCTAGTAACTTTCAAACTACTGTATCGAATGTCATAAAATTTGAACTATAGACATAGTAAGCAAGTATCTGTGATCGAGTGACATGACATCTTCCTTATCTTGTCTAGGAAGCCGGGGGTGGAACACCCCTAATACTTTTCACCCCTTAACTTTCACGTTGATGCTTTTAACGAATTTGTAATGACATTTTTAAATTCGTCAAGTACTTTTTTTTGAAACCGTTAAAACGGCCCGTTCCCGAGAAAAAAATTTATACAAAGACATAAATTATCACAAAAATGTATGCGTCTACAAGGTGCTCACTTCGAAAATTTATTGTTTATTTATTTATTTGTTTATTTATTGTTATTATGTTTTCAAAACCGATTATTCAAACATTTTCATTTAATTTTCACTTTCTGATATGTTTCATGAAGCAGTTCATATTTCATAGCCTGGTTTGTATAGGAAAAATGATAAACCATGACTTTGTATACATTTTCTTTCTCGGAAACGGGCCGTTTTAACGGTTTCAAAAAAAGAGTACTTTTTTTGACAAAATTATTTCAGGAATTTAAAAATGTTATTGCAAATTCGCTAAAAGCATCAACGTAAAAGTTAAGGGGTGAAAAGCATTAGGGGTGTTCCACCCCTGGCTTCCTAGACAAAATATGGAAGATCACAGATACTTGCTTACTATGTCTACAATCCAAATTTTATAACATTCCATACACTAGTTTGAAAGTTATCAGCAAAAAACCTTCTTCAGGACTTGACCTTTAAGGGAGAATAGCTTCGAAGGGATGCGACCTAGAAAAAAAATTATACATACTTCAAGTGCTATTTTGACCCAAACTATATGCTCCAAAAATATTGCCCCGTTGTTGTGGGACACCCTATAGTAATGCAATCACCACTTTTACACCGTTACCTTGAATTTGCCATAATTTGACCACCTGTATGTAGACTTATTCAACGAAATGTTCTAAGTTTTGAGCGCAGTCTTCAGTAAGTGATTCTCGAAGTTATGATTTCAACTTCTTGTCTGTTACCGTAATTATTTTGACTTTGATAAAATTTCCGAACCGAGTGAGTTTTCCCTTGGCTGTTAGGTTCAAAGAACTCTTTCAAAATACTAACTTTTGGTTTTTATACTTAACTATCTCATACCTATTTACTTTTCCCTCCAATCTCAAGAATTAACAATTATTTTAATGATTCGGAAAAGGCGGTTTCTTTGCAGCTGCTTGAATATTTTTTCATTTTATGGTTGATTACTTTTGTTGCTTGATTTTTATGATTTTCGGATTAATTTGTACTCATTGTTTTAATGTATTCAACTAAGTATTCGGAAAATATCTCAACTTTCAATTCAGAAGAAAATTCCAATCTACAGAAATATTTTAAAGTCCGTTATGGATATAAGATATTCGCATTTCGGGTGCAGTCGCCAGCCCCAATCCGGAAATCTTTGGAAGATTCCGGATCGAATATTTCGCCATTGTAAATACTCGCAGCTAAACGCCCAAAACTGATTGTACCATCTTCTTCCTGCCATTATCGTATGCCACAATATGTTAGGTATTGTTGAACCCATTAGAAGTCATCGACGAAGGTGTGTATCATTCAGCTCCAACGGTTCTGAACATGGGAAGATTATCTTTGATGGTAATCCGGTGTCATTTCCCTGACATTGTCAATGGGAGGTTTATTTTTGATGAAAGTCTTTGGAAAACAATCAATTTCCTTAATTTTCCTTACAGAATAGTATGTTCAGCAATTAGCAGCTGTAAAGCCTCGTCGAAGAAGAAACGTTATAATTCTTCTGTATTATAGATGTTTCCAGTTGATCTATTAACACTGAATCTAAAATTCGGCAGTTATGTAATTGCCCTACCGTCCTTCCTAGTGTTATGCAAAAGTAAATTGCAGCTAGGGGTCCATTATCTTCAATTCTTTCAAAAATAAGAAATTTTTATTGTAGTATAGTAGTATTGTAGTATAATCTGTAAGTTACTATCATCTCTTGGAATCCAGATGACCACTACTGTTAGACACATAGTGGTACCTGGATATAACTTGGAAATTTAAAAGGTTTCTGTCGGTCCCTCTTGACTCTTCCTATTTCGTGTCGGTTCAGTCTTCGCCAGTGTTTAGAATCTTTCCTGCTTTGTATTTCTTCTTTCATTTCCTAAGGTGGATATTTTTCTTCGTTCGTATATGTTTCTCATGCTTCTAAATTGCTGTCTATTTAATGCATACCAAAAGCAACCACAGTTTGGTATCTTCATTTATTCATAAAACCCATTGTGTTGTAGCTTTGAAGCCCCAATAACTGCACAGGTTTACTACAGAATCGAAATTAATAATTTATCTCTACATTTTTCCTCTCTTGCCATTGAATTCACAATCCCCCTACGGAAATTAAGATCGGAATCTCATGGTATTAAAATTAGCTCTGGCGCGATTGGGGTTTAAATCATTCCTGTATTCGAGAATAAATCAAAGTGAGCTGCGAAACAATGCATTTTTAATTAAGAAAATAACAGGTTTCATTACGTAATTATATAACATGTCCGGTTAATGGTCTAGTTACAGTTACAGTGCCCCCTCGTAAGGGTGTGGTGCAATATATTATTCCAGTGGCATTTGCTACATGCAACTTGCACATATAAAAACTATTTTAATTAAAACGAGTGAGCTTATTTTTACTGGAGTGGGGAATTGTGGAAATTGCATTCTTAATCTCTCTAAGTGATTTCCATGCGCTGGAAAAATGCTCTGGTCAAATATGAAACATTGCACGGCTTTGTCTTTCATAATTTAATTTTCTATGTTAATGCCGGCTGCCTAGGATGAAATGTAATTGAATCTGAAATGCACAATAAAAATTATAAATTATTCTTCATGAAATGCATATCTAGCGCTGTTATTAGGGCCAAAAACAACGTGATGAGTATTCAGGGAGTCCAATATTTTCTCTTGTTTAAGCTTTTTCATTTCTTCTTTGCAACGCTGAATTCCACTTTCTTAAATGGGACACCTAATCTTCCTGGACTTACAAGAACCATACGATAGCGTCGATGTGTCGAAATATGGAAGTTCCTATTGGTAACAACATCTCGGCATCGTGGATGATCAAATCTACTCTACTCTACTCTACTCTACTCTATTCTACTCTACTCTACTCTACTCTACTCTACTCTACTCTACTCGCGCTCTTTCGGTTTCGGTATCGGTATCTGGTACGCTCTGTATAGCTAGGCTAATCGGATCGTTATCTTATTAATGATATAACGGGGTTGCATCTGGTCAGGTCAGGATCGTCGATAATACCTTTTGCTTTATAACT